>JAJPGS010002369.1:1272500-2545000 GCA_028654335.1 Alnus rubra
TGCGATACTTGCCTTATGGATGAGCGCGTCCGGATGGGAATCCACGTCGTCCGGACGGTTGCAGCGATCTTCCCATAACTGTGTTTTGGAAAAGAATCCTGAAGCTTGTCGAACACTGAGTGTTGTCCGGACGTGCTGCTGAAACGTCCGGATGGATGCAAGCTGGAGCAATTCAAAGCTTTTTGACACAAAGGAAGGTCCGAACGGAAAGTTCTTGTCGTCTGGACAGATGATGATTTGGACAGTTGGGCGTCCGGACGGTATATCACGTCGTTCAGACGGCTGGCAAGGAACTGAATTTTCTGACTCGTAAATTGTGCAAAATCTTCTGGAAGCACTTCTGATTAGTGGAATCCCTGTTAAAAAGCATCTTTACAAAGAAGTGATTTTGTCCAACAGAATGTGGCCAATTACAATCTAACAGTGCCCATCTTTACTGTTATTTTTCCCTGAGACGTATCACTATGCCAGGCCACAAAGTGCAGGGTCAATATGGGTTTGACAACAGCTTTGTTCGATCATATCCTCACCTACCAAACCATCGTGTCCCTTCTTCTCCATAAAACATCTCATTGACTTGGTTCATGGTTGTAGTGATATTCGTTGAGAGCTGAATTTGACAGTGGGTGGTTTGGTCGTCATAAAGATTTTCCCTTTTGGTGCTTCTCTCATGAGTTGGTATTGTCATACTTCACCACCATGTTGAAGTAGTCTTGAACAGTTGAAAAAGAAGATCATGTACTTTTTCTTAACTTGCTAGGACTTTTAATCTTTTGGTCTTTGTGGGTTTCAAATCCCCATTTTGGCTTTATTGGGTTTAAAAAAGAAGAGCCACGTTGACTCTCGTGGCTTTTGCCTTACACGAGCCCCTTTGATGTTGGGCTTTAGTTTAGATGGGCCAATGTGAGCCTCCCTTCATTGTTATGCCCCAATTGATTTAGTCATTCATCTTGAACGATAGCTTCATTGTCAAAACTTTTTCTTTCTAATATTTCAAGGGTAGCAACAGATATGTCTAAGAAGGGTAACAATGGAAGGAACTTTACAAAGTTGTAGAGGTTTTGTTCAAAGTAAATGAAAGGGGTTTACTAAATCAGTGCATTAGAAGAAGACAGGTGTTGTAACACCCCAAATTTGAACCAGTAAATTCGTAAGCAGAAACCTCCAGTTTCCATGTGACATTACTACGACAAAGATAGAACTCTTGCAGCCAAATATATATTTTTTTTTCAAAAGACTTAGGAATTGATAGCATACACATCAGAACTAACTGAAATACCTCAAAACATATATTAGTAGTTAATTAGGTTTGTCTTTACATGTCACATGCACACTAGATGCATCAAAAGCAATGCCACAGACGACACATAAGCATGCAACATAAAGCATAACAAATAAAACATTGTTCTAAATATTTACATGCCACAAAATAAAACATAAATATATACAACTAGCTATATCAAGGCTAGTGCATAATAATCCGATAACTATTTTAAAAACCATCAAAACTGGTATAAGGGTCCATGCTTTCAATCTCCTGATTTGCATTAGTAACTACGCAAATATGACGTCATCATATTTACATTGACACAAACAAGTGAGTCATCCATTTTCATAACCTACATTGCTGTTAGATTAGAAATAGTTTATAAAGATAACAAATGCTATGATTGTATGAATATGCATCGTAATGACCAATTAGTTTGTATTTTATGATCATCTTACTTTAGACCTCTCGCTCTTAGGTTATCTCAACCTGTTCATGTCCGTTAAACCTTCCACTTTGAAGTTTACCTGTTTTTACAAGAAGCCTACTGGTCCCAGCATTAGTTATATATTAGAAATTTGAAGACCTCTTTGTCCTCTGATTAGCCATTCTTCACTGCTACTAACCTGCTTTTGTTGATAGATATCTGTTCAATTATTTTACTTTTTGGATACTGAAAATTAAAATGACTTCTAATTTATCATGTGTGTGTGCACAATGTGTAACAAAATATTATAAATGCGGAATTTAAAGAACTCAAATATTTTGTGAACGAAGTGGAAACTCAATTAAGAGAAAAACCATTCCATGGCAGCCAAACCCAGGAAATCCACTATCAGAAGACAAAACTAGTACAAAGACAGTAACACTCACATACCTGATGCAGCAATCGTATCTTGCACTCTAACACGTAGCCCAACATGAAAGCCTCCCAACCAAGCCACTTACTTTAAGGGGTCTTCAATGGATTACTTTACCTTAGAGCTTCTCCCTAAAATAAACTTCACAAGAACACAGTAACAGCACACCGGCAACCCTTAGAGAGCTAGCAGATATTCACAATTTCTACCTAAACACCCTCTCTAAGTACAGAAGAATTCAACACTGAATTCATGTTTTTTACATGCCTAGAGGCATCTATTTATAGGCTTAAGAAAACCTAAGTCGAGTCTAAAACAAACTTCTCTAGGCCGCGTCCGAACAGAAGCTGAGTACGTCCGAACGGATAACTGGAACCGCCTTTGCAAATTGCGTTTCACGTTTTCCATATAAAGGCCGCGTCTGGATGATTGCTTCTGCTGCACGTAATTACCATAACAAGGACCGTGTCTGGACGGTGTTGCCCTAACGTCCAGACGGTTACAATTCTTCTCCACGTCTTGCCTTATCAAGGATAGCGTCTGGATGGTGTTGCTAACTCGTCTATACAGATGCAGCTGTCTTCCCATATCTATGTCTGAGAAGGAAATCTGATTTCTTGTCGAACTCTAATGAGTGTCCGGACGTGTTGCCATGACGTCCGAACGGATGCAACCTTGAACTGTTCAAATCTTCTAGGCATTGATGGGCGTCTGGATGGTATTGCCATGTCGTCCGGACGAATGTTGCTAACTGATGAGCGTCTGGACGCTTTACTAGGCCGTCATGACGGAAACAATGGATCCAAGTTTTCTGTTTTGAAATCTTCATAGAATCTTCCATGAACCCTGAAATGGGCTTCTTGCGGCTTGTGACACTGGAAATTGTCATAATAAGGCTCTTTCCATCTTAGTGAAATAAACTCTAAATACTTTGAAGATTCTGGAATATACGGCATCCCTGTAAAAATAGCAACATTATATAATAGTGATTTTGTCAACATAATGTAGCCAATAGAAAACTAACAAGCTCTCCCTTTGGCCATTCTGAGACAAAAATCACTCGACCGATTAAAAATACATTCTCGGTCCAAAACTAAAAATACTCCCCCTTTTTGTCTCAAAATGACAAAGGCTAAACAGAGTATAGAAAAGCCATAGCCATAAATTCTCCCCCTTGATGTCTCAAAAGGATAAGGGTAAATAGAGTATATAAAATTTACACACAACAAGTTCTAAAATTCAAAAATAGAGAAGTGTCTGCAAGTAGCCTAGAAAATAAGAAGTTTGCAAAACAACTGATAGAGAGAGGAACCAAAATCCTCCAAGTACCAAATCCTGCTGGTCCACTAAAATCAAGTGACAGAGAGAGATTCGTACATAAAGCTAGATTTGTGCTACTTCGGCTTCTAGCTCCTAAAGCTGGGAACCATAGATTGAAAAACCTCCAGTCACTTGAGTTTGCAATTCCTGAAACTGATTATCCGCAGATTGAAATCCTCTAGTCAACTGGTCTACAAGATAAATGAGAAGATTCACCATTGACCCTCTAACTGGTGCAGATCTGAAGAAAGATGCTACAAAAGGCTCTACATGAGCTGGGGGGGCAAAGCTCATCTAAATCCTAAAACCTTTGGAAATTAAACATATAACTTCAACAACAGTCTTGTTTTCCAAAGGATCCATCTGTCGGATATTGTGATGGGAGCTGTTGGACAACATATTCCTGAAAAGAATAAACAGAAATCTATCCAAAAATAACACCTCAAAGAAATATTAATTCCTGTTATTTCCAAAAAGAATGTGGTATTATGACAGCTGTCAATTGGATGTACAAGAATTACAAAAGCAAATATAGCAATCCAAATAGCAAGGATATATCAATATCCACCCAACACATAAACAAAAAAGAATTTCCATGCACAATATCTCAAGAAAATATTCCAATATTCTAGAAAGCACAAGAACTTAAAAGAACAAGGGAAGACACAACAAATACCATAGAATGAGAAGAGATGTGCAGAGAATGCCAATATCTTGGGAGAAATCCGCAAGACAAACACACAGCATGACATGATAAATCAATACAAATGCAAAGGCGTGTGGATGGTAGAGAAAGCAAAGAAACGATAAAAACCTGTAAGGATTGCGTCCAGACGTGTTACCAATGCGTCCGAACGGTCCACTTGCCAGACTAGCAATCAATTGGACCGCATGCGTCCAGACTGTAAGCCAAGTCTGTCAGGACACTTCACACTAAAAAGCTAAAAATAGAGGAAAATTTGCAGAAATAATAATTTTCCCTAAAGTTAGCTTCAGAAAACGCATGTATAAATTACTGATAAGACAGTCAAAAGTAAATCAAAAAATGCAAAGATATAATTAAGAGTTAAGAATTCAATCGGCACAAATTTTCTTGCAGAAAGAAATTTTAAATAGATTACTCAACTCATGCAATGTGTGTGTGTGTGAAAACTTTCTCAACAAGGTATGAAGTTCATTGTTATGATTTAAAGCAATTGGATTTTCTAAACAAGAGAGAATCAAAGATAGATCAGTCAAAAGTCAAACCATATTTTACTAGGGCCTAGCCATTCTCATCTGATCCCTAAGCTGCAACACTTTTTTTTTACTTAGTCCTTTAGTGACTGTCTATTTCGGCAATGATTTGGTCAATGACTATTTTTGAAAAATAGATGACATCTAATTTAACCGTGTGTGTGTGCAACGTGTAACAAAATAATGTAAATGCAGAATTTAAAGAACACAATTATTTTGTTAACGAAGTGAAAACTCAATTAAGAGAAAAACTACTCCGGAGCAGCCAAACCCAAGAAATCCACTATCAGAAGACAAAGCTAGTACATAGACAGTAAAACTAACATACCCAATGCGACGATCGTATCTAACACTCTAACACGTAACCCTACGTGAACGCCTCCCAACCAAGTCTCCTACTTGAAGGGGTCTTCTATGGATTCTTTTATCTTAGGGCTCCTCCCTAAGATAGACTTCAATAAACGAGCACAGCATTAACACAATGGCAATGGCTTGAAGGCTAACGGATCAGCACAATATCTCCCTAAAATATGCTCTCTAAGCTCTAAAGAATTCAATACCAAATTCTATAAATAATAGATGCCTAGAGGCCTCTATATATAGGCTCAACAGACCTAGATCGAGTCTGGAGCGAATTTCTCTAGGCGGCATCAGGACAGTAGCTGAAAGCGTCCTGACGGACAACTGTGCAACCGGCTTTCCATAACGCGCTTCACGCAATACCATATCAAGGTTGCGTACGGACGGTGTTGCCCTAGAGTCCGGATGGTTGCACTTTTACTGCACGTAAATTCTATAATAAGGACTGGCATCCGGATGGTGTTGCCTCGATGTCTAGACGGTTGCAATTCTTCTCCACATCTTGCCTTATCAAGGATAGCGTCTGGACGGTGTAGACCTGGTTAGTTTGTGATTGGTTGCATTCTGCTGGACAAAATCACTTCTATGTAATGATGCTTATTATATAGGGATGCTGTTATATTCAAAGTCAACTATTTTGTTATGTTCTTCAAGAAGACTCTGTACGTATTTGAAGACAGTGAAGTTGAGTCTCTTGCATCCGTTTAGACGACATGGTATTCCGTTCGGACGCTCATCCTTCAAGCATCATCCTTCAGGACGACGAGAACTTTCCGTCTGGACCTTCCCATTTGTGTCTAGAAACTTCAAACTATTCTCGGTTGCATCCGTCTGGACGTCTCAGTAACACGTCTAGACGTCTTTTAGTGTTCGACAAGTAAACAGATTTCTTTCCAAAACACAAATATGAGAAGACAACTACAGCCGTCCTGATGACGTGGATATTCCGTCCTGATGACGTGGCTATTCCGTTTGGACGATATCCTTAATAAGGCAAGTTGTGCTTTTACTATCATCCCTATTTAATACCTGCAGAATTTTCTCAAGACAATCAAGAGGGAATATAGGGATAAAACGATGGTTCCATAACAACATGCAAAGTTTTTATAAGATGATAAAAAAAATATGCAAGTGTACCTGTCATGCTATAGGATTTAGGAACCAAAATCTAGGCATGTGTGACCTTACCTACTAGGTATGTCTGCTCCCCCTCAGGGAGTAGGTGTCCTCATCTTTGTCCTATCCTTCCTTCTTTAGTTGTAGTGTTAGAAATCTGAGCAGATCTTGCATGAAAGAATTGGCAGGAGAATTTCCTTCATAACAAAATTTGGTTTCTGCAGTCTTCTGTTTTTCCAAATACAGCTTTTCAGGAACCCAAATTTTTTTTGCTTGAATAGGCTTCTGCAGCTGCTGATGCCTTGGAGCATGATTTTTGGGCGGAGATCTATGCTGCCTGGGTGGCTTAGGTGGAGGACACTTAGGTCTCATATGGCTGCTAACTCCACATTGGTGACACATGGGAGTTTTAGGAGCCTGCCACTGATGAGTGCCAAATATTACATATGTGGACCCCTTAATTTGCATTTACTAAACTTTTAGTTTTGTTATTTTCTAATGTTTTTTGTTTATTTTGGTATTTTAGTATTTTGTAGGTCATTGAGAGAAAACAATAGTTTTAAGGAGAAAGAAAGCATTTGAGAAGACCTAGATGATGTGGTTATGTTCAACCAAATCAGGGAGAGGACTAAATCGATATTTTTCTAATTGGAGTCAAAATCGGATTGGATTAGAATTAAGATTCTGCATATATCATAGTATTTTCACCATAACTTTCAGCTCAAGTATCAGATTAAGATAAATCAAGCGGCGTTGGAAAGATAACTCAATGTACTACAAATCATTGTGAAATATGATTTCCCTAATTCGGAATTATACTATGCTAATATTGTCCTGAAATAAAAGACCGCAAATCTGGACGAATTTGGAGTCCTTTTCCTTCTTGGATTGAGTTTTGAGTCTCCTACTCAAACGAGAAGATTAACTTCCATTTTTTCAAGAATATTTAGGGCTTCTAGGATTTGTTTCCTCCCTATAAATAGACCTCTAAGCCTCAAGAAAAAGTGTGAGAAGCTAGAGACCAAATATATTCTTTTCTTTTTAGTTTAGTTTTTATTTAGGGTAGGTTTTTATTTTCAATAATCATGTGTAGCTAGATTTTCAACTAAGGTTGAGGATAAAGACTCACCATTAAAGAGCAACAATATTTTCTTGTAAGTTTATACTATCCGATTTTAAGATTTTTTTATTTCTAATTGTTCTACTTCAATTCAATTATTGATATGATTCTTGGATATCTATTGTGATTTACGGATACATTTGATGATTTATTTTAAACTGGATATCTTTTGTGATTTGTGCAAAGAATGGATTCTTTGAATGATTTAATGATTTTTTGAAGCATAGTAGAACATACATAAGATTTGTATGGTGAGAACTTTGGATGTGTATTGATGAACATGAGAATATGTTGCTATGATTTGGTGGGTGTGGATTCCAAAACCTTAGTACCTTTTCTTTTGTTTTATTTTACTTTATTTGCTTTATGTTTTTTTTATTATCAAAAATCAAAATCTCTTAATTTTTCGAACTAGATTGGGATTTGATTAATTTAGTCATAAATTTGTTTTCAAAAATACAATTCCCTATGGGATCGACCTTGCACTTGCAAAACCCTTTACTGCAAACGATTTGTGCACTTGCGAGTACAATTAAAATTCACATTAGCCACTTTTTCTTCCTTTGAACTTGCCGATGTGGGCAGTTACGTCTAATGCGCCCTGGTTCGCCATAGTGATGGCATGTGAGAGGCTTTCTTCTAATAGGAAACTTGGCCGGAGGCTGAGGGATGATAGGTACTTCCCCATCCGTAACTGTTTTTCCCTTATCCACGATTGAGGGTGGAGACTCGAGAATAATCAGCTTCACAAAAATAGTCTTTGAAGTAGAAGGAGGAACATACCCGAGTCCGATCTTGTTGGTTAGGTACTTCTGAATAGAGAGCATATGATTTAGCTTCTTGTCTGAGACTCTCTCCAGTTGCAACTGTGTCTCCAGAAGCCTCTCTTCTAAATCATTGATCTTTATTAGCATAGAGGTCTTCTCAGTCCTAAGGCTGTTTAGCTCTAGTACCTGTTGCTTGTATTTCTCCCTCAGCTTTAAGAACTCTACATACTGAAGTTGATAGGCTGACTGCATATCTTCTTCTTCACTATTTTCAGAGTAGTAAGATTGAGAACCCTCATTTTCTTCATTTGGGGCTGCGAAGGTCAGGAATTTTTCTTCCTCAGAAGTTTCTTCTTCCTTCTCAGACTCATCGCTTAGAGTTGCATTAAAGGCTTTCCCTTTTAATTTCTTCAGATTTGCACATTCAATCTTGATGTGCCCGAAACTTGAACAGTGTGGGGACCTTTTCTTCTCTACTTCTTCTGACTCAGCAGTGTGGGGAGCCTTTCTTATTCTGTCAGAGAACTTCTTCTTGAATTTATTATTCTTCATAAAATGCTCGAAGTTCATGGTTAACATTGCCACTGCATCTTCATCAATATCGGAGTCTTCGTTAGATGTGACTCTGGATTTCTTCTTGGTTGCCTTAGATACTGATGTGGTCTTTTGTTTACCAAAATATATCAATAATAAAATTAACCACTCGCAATAGAACGAATCCTTATAGGATAGGGCTATGTTGAGGGTGTCGAACCTCAAGGACTGCGTAGGTATTATTATCAAGCTTTTCGAGATTAAATATAACTTAATTAAAAAGATGTTTGATTTGGTTTTTGTTTTATAAAAATAAATACATAAAAATAAAAGACATAAAAGTAAAGATAGTAGGGATGAGATAAAGAATAGGGGATTGATTTCACCACTCACCGCATAACAATGGTCAATCGTAAATTAATAAGGAAAATTCATACTATGCATGATATAGGGCTCGTCTCACTCGAGTAGTCAAGAAATTACCTCTAAAGAATAAGTATAATCCATCTTCGGTTGGCACGGACCGTCCACCTAACCACTAAGATGCGGTACGACCCGTCTTCCCTAGGCATGGACTAGCTACGTCTTTAATAGGATATACACACAATCAATGGAATAGTATAACCCATCTTCGGTTGGCACGGACTGTCTACCTAAATTACACTAAACTAGGGTGTAGTACAATCCGTCTTCCCTAGGCATGGTCTATCTAATCCTCTTGATCATATATCAATTAAAACCGTTGTATAACAATCATTCACATAATCACAGAAAATATGAAGGATTGAGTTCAATCAATATAAAATACTTTCTAAGACAAGATAAGAAATTCATAACGATTGAATATAAACATTAAAATTAATTCTCACAGTTATACAACCATCATGCATAGAGAAAATCTCAAACTAAAATACAATTAAACCATTGTTACTTGGAAAGGGCTACATCAACACCCTATTAGGAATTTAACCGCTCATCGTGGTGCTGGGATGGCCTCCTGCCATGGTCTTCTCCTCTTCAACTTGTCAGGCCTCCAAGAAGAATTTTGTCTAAAGCTAAGCACAAGCCCAAGCACCAAGCACACATTCTCTTGAAGCTTAGGAGTCTATTTATAGGGAGCACACAAGTCCTAGAAGCCCTTGTAATTCCAGAAAAATCTTCTCTTGAGTCTTCTTGTCCAAGTAGGAGATTGAAACTTCAATCCAAGTAGGAAAAGGATTCCAAATTCGGCCAGAATTGCGGTCCTTTATTACGAAGCGATTTTGATATATTAAACGTCCGAATTTGAGAAAGTCTATTTCTGACATATTTGTTGAATATTTTATTAGCTTTCCAACGCTACCAATTTTATTGCAATCCGATGTCTGACGCAAAAGTTATGATTCAAACACTGAGACATATGCAGAATCCAAATTTGAATCCAATCCGATTTTGACTCTTGTTGAGAAATTCCGATTTAATCCTTCACTTGATTTGATTAAACTTAACCACATCATATAGGTATTCTATTATGATTGATTAAGCTTAAACATATCTTCTAAGTCTTCTCAAAGTGTGCTTTAAGCCCAAAATTAACAGAATTAATTGTATCTTTATTTAAAACCTGAAAACATTAAAACAACACAAAATCAAACAAATAACAATGCTAAGGAATTAACATATATAAGTTAAGGGGCTTGAATGTGCAACATTCGACGCTTATCAGATACCTTGAGGGCAATTGACTTTGCCTTTCTGACTAGTGGTAAGGAGTATTCATATGTCTGAAGGATCCTACCAGCTCTTCAATCTTCATCTCCTTCAGATCTTTTCTTTCTTCTATAGTTGTCACCTTAATCCAGAAACGCTCAGGAAAAGATCTTAGTATCTTTCGGATGAGTTTTACATCTGAGATTTGCTTCCCAAGACTCACCATCGAGTTTCTTAGGTCGCTAATCTTAGTGTAAAACTCTCCGAAGGTCTCTTCTTCCAGCATCTTAATTTCTTCAAATTTAGAAATCAAAATTTGGAGCTTGGCAGATTTTACCAGTTTTGTGGCTTCATATGTTGTTTCTAGAATTTGCCATGCATCTTTAGCAACTTCACAATTTGAAATTCTTGTAAATTCAGAAGGTTAAAGTGTTTGACATAGAGCATGGAGGGCTTTATCATTGGAGAGTCGTGCACTTGTTTGAGTAACAGTAATTTCGTCTGTTTCTTCTGGTTTAATCCAACTAGTTTTAACAATTTTCCAAACGTCAATTGATTTTAAAAAGAAGCGCATGCGGGCTTTCCAATAGCCATAGTTCATCCCATCAAAGGGCGGAACTGAATTAAGATTTTGAGACATTAAAACAATAACAAAAGCATAAGTCAAACGAATACACTCAAGAAATAAATCTAAACACAGAGTGTACCAAGCTCTGATACCAATTGTTAATAACTATTCACTTCTAATTCAACCAAGTGTGTGTGTTTGTGTGCAACCAAATATCGTAAATGCGGAATATAAATAAGACAAGATATTTGTTATGAAGTGGAAATTATGTAAAGAGAAAAACCACTACGGGGCAGCCAAACCCAGGAAATCCACTATCCAAAAACAAAGCTAGTCACAAGACACTCGTACTCACATACCATTTTGCAGTAGTCATACATTTAACTCTGACACGAAGCCCATCGTGAACGCTTCCCAACCAGATCTTCCACCTGAAGGGGTTTTTAATGGATTCCTTTACCCTAGGGCCGACCCCTAAGATAGACGTCACACGAACGGTTGAGCACACACTGGTAACGGCTTGAGAGCTAGCGGATCTTCGATTCTCCCTAAACACCTTCTCAAAGCACTATGGAATTCGCTGTAGAATTCTGTACGAAATACAAGCCTAGGGCCCTCTATTTATAGGCTTACAGGAAACCTAAAACTACTGAGATTCGAGCTCTGGCTGTCGAGCGTCAAGACGGAAGTTAGCCACGTCCAGACGGTTTTCTGCAATATCCTTTCAGAAACAGCGTAATTCTATCTTTATCAGGTCCACGTCCGGACGATCTTTGCTATAACTCCTTGTAGCGTTCAAACTGAATACTGGAATATTCTGAAATGTTGGATAGTGTCCGGACGTGTTGCCACGTCGTCCAGACAGCTTGCATAGACTCCCTAACAATGTCGACTTCAAAAATCCAACTCCCTGTTGAATACTGATTGACCTTGCGTCCCAACGGTGTTGCTCTGTCTTCCGGACGTCTTCAACGTAAAGCGTCCGGAAGATTGCACAGGAACCGGTTGATTTGGCTTGGATTTTGCAAGAACTCTTCATGGACATCTTCTAAAAGCTTGTAATCAGTCACATGCTTTGATTTGAACACTGTCTGAATACATGAAGATTCTAAAATGAAAACCGACTATCCTGTTAATTCGCAACCATTACATAAAGTGTTTTTGTTAATCCAGAATATAGCAAATTAAAATACTAACACTTTGGTTTAACCCAATTAGATTCAACAGTTTTCTAACAATCAATGGATTTTAAAAATAAATGCATACGAGCTTTCCAATAGCCATAGTTTGTACCATCAAAAGCAGGAATAGTTTTATGATTTTGAGACATAGTGAAAATTAAAGGACTTCTAAATTTAAAAAGTGTGTGCAATAATGTACCATCACAATGCGGAAAAATAAAGAGACAGATATTTTGTTGACAAAGTGGAAACTCAATTAAGAGAAAAACCACTCCGGGGAAGCCAAACCCAGGATATCCACTATTCAGAAGACAAAGTTAATACATAAACAGTAATACTCACATACTCGATGCAGCGATCATATCTAGCACTCTGACATGTAACCCAACATGAACGCTTCCCAACCAAGTCACCTACTTGAAGGGGTTTTCAATGGAATCCTTTACCTTATTGCCCTAGCGTCCAGACGGTTGTACTTCTGCTGTACGTAAATTCCATAATAAGGACTAGCGTCCGAACGGTGTTGCCTTGACGTCTGGATGGTTGCAATTCTTCTCCACGTCTTGCCTTATCAAGGATAGCGTCCAGACGATGTAGACCTGACGTCTGAATGTATGCAACTGTCTTCCCAGGAAATTCGATTTTATGTCGTACACTAATGAGTGCCCGGACGTGTTGCTGAGATGTCCGGACGGATGCAACCTTTAACAGTTCAAAGCTTTTGGACACTGATGGGCATCCAAACGGTATTGCCATGTCGTCTGGATGGATGTTGCTGACTGATAAGAGTTTGGACGGATGCTTGGGATTCAACTTCTTTGACTTGGAATCTACACAGAATCTTCTTTGAACTTCTTGAAGTACATTTCTGAAATGAAGACTCTGAAATAAACTGCATCCCTGATTATGTAGCAACATTATATAAAAGTGATTTTGTCAAACAGAATGCAGCCAATCACAAACTAACAGTTTCTAGAAGGACAAGTTCAAGAACAAATTTATAGCACAATAAGCAATTGATCTTTTTAATTTATCCATATTTATTTGTTTTTGAATGTTTTTTATCAATTGGTGCTGCAATCTAGAGAGAATGCCATAATTTTTAGGTTATAGGTTCAACTAGCGAGTTGGTCAAATTGACCATCTTAGCAAAAAAATCTCTTCCTTATCAGAATTTTTAGAAGCTAAAAATCAGAGAGAAAAAAATGTACCTTAGGGGAGCTTTGGATAGTGCACAATTTTTTATCGCATGAGAAAAATAACTATCTATCATTAAGATGCAATAGGTAAACTTAGTGAATATCAGGCATAAACTCTCAATCATATATAAGCATATTTAATCAATGTACAATGAACTGAGATATCAGGCAAAAACATATACAATATCTGAAAAGCTATTAAAAGAAAAAATAAAAATTCTGCATCTTCTCCCCCCCCCCCCCCCTTTTTTATGTTGAAAAAATAATAGACAGAAAAACAACAAAAACATGCTAGATGAAAATAAACACAAAAATACCTCCTAGCATGTGTGATAAAATCCAATCTGTTCACATGAAAGGTTCAGAATTTACCAAGACAAAAAAACAACAGCCTGATGTGCTTTTTTTTGTCATCTCGAAATTGTACTTGTAGAACTTTCTCAAGACAACAAGAGAAAATAAAGGGATAGAATAAATGGTTCCTTAAACAGAATGCAATGCATGAATAAGATATGACATGATAAACAATGCAATGCAAACATACCTGACATGCACTAGGATTTAGGAACCAAAATCCTAGGCATGGCGAGACTGTACCTCTACTAGGTGAGTCCACTCCCTCTCAAGGGGTGAATGGTCTCATCATTCCTTACCCATACATGCTTCACTCGTGGCAGTGGTCTGCGGGTCTTGTCCATGTTGTCCATTCTTCTTAGCATACCTTGCATTAGGCTCAGCAACCCTTCATAGTCATGGTTGCTATTGGACTTCTGCAGCTTTCTCTTGTCGCGCCTTGATTTATTCTTCTTTGGTTTGCCACTCTAATTGGCAGGATCAAACTTCTACTATTATGGCTGATGCCGTGGAGCCTGATATGCCATCGGAGGTAAAAGTGCATGATGTAGCTTTTGTTGGCAGCTCCCTCTGAACTTTCGACTTCTGAGCTTAGAGTTGTGGACATTTGGGCTGAATGTGACCAGTGATGCCACAGTGATGACAGGTGGGCAGTCTTGTTTTGTTTGAATGCTTCTTGACAGTCTCTGCAGATTTTAGGTTAGGATTCTTACAAATAACACTGTCCTTACCTGTTATATGTCTCTTATGTGGAGCGACATATTTGGATGATAAAGGTTTTTCAATTTTACCTTTCCTTGGAGCATCCTGCTTAATCCAAGATCTATGAGTTTTTAACAGAAAACAATTTGGTCTAATATCACAATTATGACAAGTAGGGACAAACTTTCAATGAGCTTATGTACCTGTATCTATGGATTTAGGCTTCACAAAATTATTTAAGAATTTCTTTTTAGAATTATCTAAACAAGCAGTATCTACTATCACAGGCATAATAACAATATAATCTAATTCAGAATCAAAAGCCTGTGAAGTATAAGTACTCAAATCATCAGCAATTAAGTCAGTGTTGTTAGAAATATCTAAATGAATACAAAGCATGCTTTTTAAATTATCACTAGAGAATTTTTTCAAGAGATCTTCAAATTCTTTTAATTTAATCTCAAGTGAATCAACAGTGTTAAATATCATGGTATTCTCAAATTTCAAAGAGTCAATCAAAGCATGTGATTCAGACAATTGAATGATTAAAAACTCTTTTTCTTGCTTAACCTTTTTGAGCTCTTTATTGGAATGTTTTGAAGTATTACTCAATTTAAGAAAATTCTCAAAAAGCTCAATATCAGAATTCTCTTCAGATGACATAGAAGAATTCATGATCAAAGAAGTCAACAAAAATATGGATCACACTCAAGAATTTAATCTACACAGAGTGTACCAAGCTCTAATACCAATTGAAAATTAAAATGACTTCTAATTTACTCTCTGTGTGTGCACAATGTGTAATAAAATATTGTAAATACGGAATTTAAAGAACACAAATATTTTTTTAACAAAGTGGAAACTCAATTAACAGAAAAACTACTCAGGAGTAGCGAAACCCATGAAATCCACTATTAAAAGACAAAACTAGTACAAAGACAGTGACACTGACATACCCGATACAACGATCGTATCTTGCACTTTGACACATAACCCAACGTGAATGCCTCCCAACCAAGTCACCTACTTGAAGGGGTCTTCAATGAATTCCTTTACCTTAAGGCTCCTCCCTATGATAGACTTCACACGAATATAGTAACAGCACACCGGCAACCCTTAGAATTCAATTTCTTCCTAAACACCCTCTCCAAGTACAGAAGAATTCAATACTGAATTCATGATTTTTACATGTCTAGAGGCTTTTATTTATAGGCTTAAGAAAACCTAAGTCGAGTCTGAAACAAACTTCTTTAGGCCGCATCCGGATGGATAAATGCAACCGCCTTTCCATACCATGCTTCACGCTTTCCATATAAAGGCCGCTTTCGTCATTGGACGCTTCTCCACGACTTGCCTTATCAAGGATAGTGTCTGGACGGTGTTGCCCTGTAGTCTGGAAGGATTTAGTTGTCTTCCCATATTTGTGTTTGAGAAGGAAATCCGATTTCTTGTCGAACTCTTATTAGCCCAGACGTGTTGCCATGATGTCTGAATGGATTCAACCTTGAGCTGTTCGAATCTTCTAGACATTGATGGGCATCCTGACGGTATTGCCACGTTGTCCGGACGGATGTTGCTAACTGATGAGCGTTTGGACGCTTTACTGGGCCGTCTAGACGAAAACAATGGATCCAACTTTTCTGATTTGGAATCTGCACAGAATCTTCCTTGAACACTGATGAGTGCCAAATATTGTGTATTTGGACCCCTTGATTTACATTAGTTAGACCTTTAGTCTTGTTATTTTCTGATGCCTTGGTTAGTTTTTGTGTTTTTATGTTTTGTAGGTCAATAAGTGACGAATGGCAAAAATTCTTGTGGAATTGTTTGGAAAATTCAGAAGTTCTGAAGAACTTGATCGATCGAACTTAAATTCGATCGATCGATCGAAATTTCCCAGAACTTACTTTTGCATAAGCGCGCCAGAACACCCAATCAGGAGCTTCTCCATGACAAAAAGTAGTTCTCCCTCTGATTTTCGCAGTAGAACACGCTAGTTTCGTGACCTTGGTTGTCTCTAGCAAGAGAGGAACCCTAGAGGGGGTTAGAGGAGTCATTTTACATGGGTTTCTAGCCCTAATTTCCTTCTATAAAAGCCATAGCCATACCTCCTTGTTGGGAGAGTTCAGAGAACAGTAGCTAGGTTTAATTTCGTTCATTTCATAGTGTATTTCAGTAGCTTTTGTTCTTAGACACTTTCTCTTTGTAAAGCTTTTCTTTTATTTCCATGTTTGTTCTTCATTTTCTTGTGGTATTCTTAGTCATGGAAGGCTAGTAACCTCAACTAAGGTTGAGGATGAAACCTTTCCATTGATGACACTCACACTCTTGTTATACTACTTGCACATTTGATGATATATCATATTTGTTGTTCAAGTTCCATTCATTTAAATGCTTTATCTTTTGCAATGAATGTGGTTGTTAGTAGATATAGGACATTTAATGTGTTTCAACCGATGGATACATTGTTTTAACGATTTGAATGATGATATCCATTGTGATTTGTTCATTGGATGGATACATTGGATGATTTGATTTCAAATGGTACTCTTTGTGATTTATCTTTGAGTTGGATTCATTTAATGGTTATAGAGTTTATGGCTAAGACATTTGAATGACATCCAAAGCTTAATGTTTTTTGGGTGTTCAAGTGGAAACCAAGAGTGTGAGTTGTTGGATTTGGTTTGGTAGATTCCTTAGCCTTAGTTTATTTTAATTTGCATATTTCATTTCATCTGTTTTATTTAGTCTTTTGTTCTTGAATCAATCATCAAAACTTTGGAACTAGGTTAAAATGAGGTTGATTAAACAAGACACCAATATTTGACCATTTTCCTGTGGATTCGACCTCGCACTTGCACACACTATATTGCAAACGACTTGTGCGCTTGCGAGTACTCATTAAAACACACATCAAACACTGAAATAGCCTTCTTGCATCTTGTGACACTGGAACTTGTCATAATAAGGGTCTTTCCATCTTAGAGAAATAAACTCTAAATCATTTGAAGATTCTGAAATATACGGCATCCCTGTGAAAACAACAACATTACATGGTAGTGATTTTGTCAACAGAATGTAGCCAATCAAAAACTAACATACACATTATGTACTTCATGAACATTCATCCAAACAAATAAACATATATAATATTAAACATTTTAATAAATGAAACATAGAATCATCCTCAGTAAATACTTACATACTTACTCTCTTTGGTGCAGTTCCTTAGCTCCTCTTATGTAATAAATAAATATATACAAATAAGATAATATATTTATCAGTCCTCTTTCCAACATTATGTCCGTTTATTTTTTTTTTACATCCATTTATTCATCATTTTTAGTTATGAATATTAAAAGGTGATTACTAATAAGTCTTTTGACGTTAAGCTTCATGTTTAAGCATTGAAACTGAAAATTAAATTGACTTCTAAGTGTGTGTGTGTGTGCACAGAGTGTTAACAAAATAATAACAGTGCGGAATTTAAATGACACAAGAATTTTTGTTAATGAAGTGGAAAACTCAATATGAGAAAAACCACTCCGGGGCAGCTAAACCCTAGATATCAACTATTCAGAAGCAAGACTAGTTACAAAGTAGTAGCACTCACATACCCTTCATGCAGTGGTCATACCTTGCACTCTAATGTGTAACCCAACACGAACGCCTCCCAACCAGGTCTGCTACCTAAAGGGTTCTTCAATGGAATCCTTTACCTTTGGGCGGACCCCTAAGATAGACTTCAAATTAAGCGCATCAACAGTACACACATCAACGGCTTTAGAGAGATCAACTCAGCTCAATAATCTCACAATATAGCTCTCTAAGCACTAATGGAATTCAATACCGAATTCTTGCTGTTCTCAAGCCTAGGGACCTCTATTTATAGGCTGAGGGTTCAAATGAGCGTCTGGTTTGATAAAACATAGGCACCGTCCGGACGGTAGTTAAGGGTGGTCCAGACGGACAACTGTGCGATCGAATTCCTGAGAATTTCGCCGAAATTCTTTCCTATTTTTGAGCCGCGTCTAGACGATGGTGCCCTGTCGTCTGGACGGTTGCACTTTCACTGCAAGCAATTTCCATATAAAGGCTTCGCGTGTCCAAACCAGAGGATTGGTCGTCCGGACAGTTGATTTGATGTACGCAATTTCATATCTGATGCATGCGCATCCCGACGTTTGGATTTTGAATGCGATACTTGCCTTATGGATGAGCGCTTCCGGACGGGAATCCACGTCGTCCAGAAGGTTACAGCAATCTTCCCATAATTGTGTTTTGAAAAGAAATCATGAAGCTTGTCGAACACTGAGTGTCGTCTGGACGTGATGCTGAAACATCTAGACGGGTGCAAGCTGGAGCAGTTCGAAACTTCTCAACACAATGGAAGGTTCGGACGGAAAGTTCTCGTCGTCCGGACGGATGATGCTTTGGACAGATGGGCGTCTGGACGGTATGACACGTCGTCCGGATGGCTGGCAAGGAACCGAATTTTCTACCTTTCAAACTATGCAGAATCTTCTGGAAGCACTTCTAAATAGCGGAGTCCCTGTTAAAAAGCATCTTTACAAAGAAGAGATTTTGTCCAATAGAATGTGGCCAATTACAAACTAACAAACTCCCCTTTTGGCCATTCTGGGACAAAAATCACTTGACCGGTTAAAAATACAATCCCGGTCCAAATAAAAATTACTCCCCCTTTTTGTCACAAAGGGACAAAGGGTAAAACAGAGTAATAAAAATCAAACACATCAAAAAATTACCCCCCCTAAAGGTCTCAGAAGGATGAGGGTAAACAAAGTAATAAAATATCCAGGTGTTTAAACAATGTTGCAAAGTATCAAAAGGATAACACCAATGTCTAAAAATAAACTACATCAAGAAAAGAAAAATCAGGATGCATCAGCCATCGGTGCATCACCCTCGTCATCACTGCTGGA
This sequence comes from Alnus rubra, assembly GCA_028654335.1. Taxonomy (NCBI): domain Eukaryota; kingdom Viridiplantae; phylum Streptophyta; class Magnoliopsida; order Fagales; family Betulaceae; genus Alnus; species Alnus rubra. The sequence continues at coordinate 1,291,717 of JAJPGS010002369.1, forward strand.
CAGGTGGTGGAACTTGAGACACTCCCGGAGGTCCAGCTGGTTCTGCTCTACACGGAGGTTAATGGAGCGAACCTCTTGCAGCATGGCAGAGATGGACTGCTGCATGGATGACATGGAGAGTTGAATAGAACTCATGCCCCCCAGAATAGCGGCCAATGCCTCCATAATCTGAGAATAGCTGACATCCGGCTGTGGTGGCAGAACAATCTGAGAAGAGGATGCCACATCTGGAATGCCGACAGGAATAGGAGGAGGCGGGGGCACATCATCATCCTGCTCATCGCGCCGCAGTTGAGCATGGACTTTATTAGAGTCTGTTTGCTGATACGATCCCGGATCTTCATCTTCGGCTCGCCAAAACCACTGATGCCTGACTTTAGAATAATTTGTGTGAGTAGGCAGCCAAATGGAAGACCGGTATTGCCCTCATCACGGGCCTCCAGAATAATGCCCAAAATATGCTTGCACAAGCAGAAAGGCAAGCGAAGATGGATTGCATAGACGAACTAGGCCTTCTTCAAAATCAGGTCATTGTGCCTGACAACAGGCCAAAATATCACTATTCTAACAGTGTTAAAAGAAACTGAAAAGAATAATGTTAACAAAAAAAAAATACCTGGAATGTGGTGAGTAATGCACAGCAGGACAAAAAAAAAAGGGTGAGAAAAAGCAAAATCTCGCGAGAAGACACTCACAAACAGCCAAAAGAGAGAGAGAAAATGAGCGGGGTAGGCTGAAAATGCGGCGGCCAGGTTTTATAGAGGCTGTGGGGTCCCCATCCGGAAGGCTCATTAACCCCATCCAAACGCCCGTTGCCTTGGAAATATGCAGACAAGTCGGGCACGTCCGGAAATGTAACCTTGCCTTCCGACCGTTGGGACCGCGCGCGTCCGGACGTGTAACTGAACCGTCCCACCGACTGAGCCACACCCGTCCGGACGCAAAGAGAGCCCGTCCAGACGCTTCACACTGAAAGGGCAGAAATTGAGGGAAAAATGAGTAGAAAATATTTTTCCTAATCTCACCCTCAAAACATGCATGCATAATCAACTCATAAAGCAATCAGAGAGCATCTCAAAACTATGTAGAGATATAAATGAGAGTTGAAAGTTCAATCAACACAAATATTTTCTTGTAGATCGAAAATATAGATAGATTACTCAACACATGCAATGCGTGTGTGAAGACTTTTCCCACAAGATTTGACTTTCACTGATATGACAAAAAGCAACTAGATTTTCTAGACAAGAGAGAAAATCAGTGAAAGATTAGTCAAAAGTCAAACCTTATTCATTACTAGGGCCTAGCCACCCTCATCTGATACACTTCCCCTAAGATGCAGCATCCAATTGTTTTACTTGTACCATGAAAGACAAGGCATAGTTTAGCACATAAGCAGAAAATATACATATATAGTGCAGATAAGTGTAACTGCTTGATTCTTTTGATGCTGCAACCTAGAGAAAATGCCTGAATTTTTAAGTTATAGGTTCAACTTGCATTTGGTCAATTTGGTCATCTTATCAAAAACCTCTTCTCTTATCTAGAATTTCTAGAAGCAAAAAGTCAAGAAGGAAAGATGTACCTTTAAGGGAGTCTTGGATAGTGTACATTTTCATCGTATGAGGAAAGAAGCTATCGAAATTTTGCATATACGGGAAAACACTTGGCAGATATAGTCATAAACTCTCAATCATATCTAAACAAAGTAGATTAATGCATAAAGAATTGAGATATCAGGTGAAAACACATGCAATATCTGATAAGCCAAGAAAAAAATTCCTGCAATTTCTCCCCATTTTTTTTATTATTAAACAAAATGCAATATGGAAATGATATCATATAACATGCAAGACATAATCAAACCTGTGTAAGCTCGATGTTTCCAATACAGAAAAACAGTCGCTCGACATGCTTTTCTATCTTCCCTAAATAGTACCTACAATATTCTCTCAAGAGAAATAGGGGGCAAAACACAACTGGTTCCTAGATTGCATAATAAGCACAAAAGATAACAAGTAAAGGTCCAAGCAATCAAACTTGATGCCTTAGGATTAGAAACCAAATCCTAGGCATGAACACCTTTTCCTGCTAGGTGCGTACAATTCCCTTTCTTGGGGTGAGCATCTCCCTTCTTTCTGACCCAAGACTGCCTTCCTGTGGGTGGTTGCTGGTAGGACTTCATCTGTTGACTCATCCACTCTGTTAGTTTTTGTGTTGGCTACATTCTGTTGGACAAAATCACTTCTATGTAATGTTGCTGCTTTCACAGGGATGCTACTTTATCCAGAGTCTACTCTTCAGCTATGTTCTTCGAGAAGATTCTGTGAAGTTTTCAAGGATTTATTTTGGTTCCCTGTCAGTCGTCCGAACGACGTGGTATTCCGTCCGGACGTTCATCAGTCAGCAACATCCGTCCGGACGATGAGATCTTTCCGTCCAGATGCCCATTAGTGTCTAGAAGCTTCGAACAGTTCAAGATTGCATCTGTCCGGACGTAATGGCAAATCGTCCGAACGCTCTTCAGAGTTCGAGAAAATCCCAGTGTTCCAGCGCATCCATCCGGACGACGTGGTTATACTGTCTGGACGCCATTCAGTGTTTGACAAGCATTAGACTTCAAATTAAGCGCATCAACAGTACACACATCAACGGCTTTAGAGAGATCAACTCAGCTCAATAATCTCACAATATAGCTCTCTAAGCACTAATGGAATTCAATACCGAATTCTTGCTGTTCTCAAGCCTAGGGACCTCTATTTATAGGCTGAGGGTTCAAATGAGCGTCTGGCTTGATAAAACATAGGCACCGTCCAGACAGTAGTCAAGGACCGTCCGGCCGGACAACTGTGCGATTGACTTCCCAAGAATTTTAATGAAATTCTTTCCTGTTTTTGAGCCGCATCCAGACGGTAATGCCTTGTCATCCGGACGGTCACACTTCCAATGCATGCAATTTCCATATAAAGGGTTCGTGCGTCCAGACCGGGGGAATGGTCATCCGGATCGGGGGAATGGTCGTCCGGATGGTTGATTTGATGTACGTAATTTCCATATTTGATGCAATCGTGTCGAAACCATGCTAACTGGCGTCCGAACGTCTAGATTTTGAATTCGATACTTGCCTTATGGATGAGTGTGTCCGAACAGGAATCCACTTCGTCCGGACGGGTGCAGCAATCTTCCCATAATTGTGTTTTGGAAAGAAATCTTGAAGCTTGTCGAACACTGAGTGTCGTCCAGACATGCTGCTGAAATGTCCGGACGGGTGCAAGCTGGAGAAGTTCGAAACTTCTCGACACAGGGGAAGGTCGGACGGAAAGTTCTCGTCGTCCAGATGGAAGATGCTTTGGACAGATGGGGGTCCGAATGGTATGACATGTTGTCTGGACGGCTGGCAAGGAACCAAATTTTCTGCCTTGCAAACTATGTAAAATCTTCTGGAAGCACTTCTGAATAGCGGAATCCCTGTTAAAAAGCATGTTTACAAAGAAGTGATTTTATCCAACAGAATGTGGCCAATTACAAACTAGCAGAAACATTGGCGACATAATACTTATACATGAATCCTAACAAGGTATGTATATTTATATGAACATAATATAGTATAGATATTATCCCTTATGAAAGCCATAAGATCAGTCATAGGGGTTAGTTACTAAGTTGATTCATGTTTAAACACCGAAACACAACATAGTGTTCTTGGTGACATAATGTTTAAACATGAGTCCTAACAGAATATATGCAGGTATAATATATATATATATATATATATATATATATATATATATATATAAAGAGAGAGAGAGAGATACACATGTTATATTTGATATTTATGAAAGTTATTAGATCAATTATAATCACTACTTTGATTCATGTTTAAGTACCGAAACATAAGCGACATAATACTTAAACATGAATCCTAACAAAATATAAGTAAGATATAATATATATGAAAGTCTTTAGATCAGTCATAAGTAATAACATGATTCATGTTTAAACAACGAAACATTAGTGACATAATATTTAAATATGAATCCTAACAATTTATATATGGAATAAATAATAAATACATAAGCAATAATAATTACCTATGATAATCCAAGACTATCACAAGGCTAAAATATAACAAAGATAATATATATATATATAGATACACATATTCACAATTCCATAAGATCATAACAACATCAAATAAATCAAAGAGAGATATAAGTGTTCTTTAGGTTATTTTTTGCAAATCTTTTCTTTTTAAAATTATTTCTTTAATGTTCTATGTTCTAGACCGTATATTAACATGAAATATATCTTAGAAAACATTTACGTGGTACTTAAATACATAGAAATCATAGCACACAATTTTGGAAAACAAACTTCTCTTTTTGGTGCAAGGTTGCCGAATAGGTGTTGGTTTTGGGTTATTTCTATTCCTGCTTCTATTCTATAAATTGAGGACATGAAAGAGCAAGGCAAGAGGTGATTCTAGCTCATCTAATGATACTAGACAGAAGCTTTAAAGGAGCAAAACATAAAGTGTTTGTACTTAATTATTTAATCTAGTTGTGTAGTGTATTCTAGGGAGATCGTTTTTTTTTTTTTTTTTTTTTAGTGTAACATGAGTTCCAACTTTAAAGAATGAGAAACCAAGTTGTTGTCCTATTTGTAGAGGCCTTAGGAGTTAAGAAATGTGGAGAATACCCACGGTAGCTGCTGGAGAAAACATAAGCAAGGAAGCTTCTTTTTTTGTCTTAAGTTTGGTTTCACTCCTAAACTCCAAACACTTTTCAACTTGGACTTAGCTTTCAACTAGATTTTCCAAACTGAATAAATATCAACTTGTCTCAGTTTTGAAGACAGTTAGGGCCGGTTGCCTTGAGCTTTTAATTTATTTTTGCTAAAAACTCGATAGTTGGATTATTTAGGCACAGGTTTTAGCCAAATAGTCAACTATCACCAAATTGAATTCTGACTTCACAGGTTTCAAATATTTAAATATACTATATTGAGTCATTATAAGCCCTAAAAACATATTTATTATATCCAAATTTAGAAGTCAAACATCAACAAAAAGTGACACTTGTCACTAAATAGTCAATTTCTAAGGTCAAAAGACAACCGGTGGACTTTTAACTAAATTTTATCATATGATAGATGTTTCTTTTGTGAGTATAATGGTCTTTGATTCGTCTAAATCTGAATTCGTTTGACCTATTTTTGGTACAAATTTTTAAGAGTTTTGAGATTGGATCTTTAAGCTTTTAAAAACGACTCTAGGTTTGGTTATACAATCTTATTGATATTGTCTTCTCAACAATATCAATGAATTTTTAAGAACTTAAATTTCCTGGGCATTACAGGTGTGGAGTCGATTAGTCACACGTGTAAAGTAATGACTTGTATTTCACAAGCTATACCATGCCCCCCCCCCCCCTTATTTTTTTCAGCTCTTCTTTTGTCCACACACGTGTGTGTAGTTGGGTTGAGAAGCTTCGAAAAACAAAAGGCTTTGGTTAAGAAAAGCAGCAGCAACTTTCAGTCCTCAAGAGTTGGTGTGCAAGGAAATTTTATTTTCTCAGACAAGAAAAAGAAATAGTTGAGCTGCAGTGAAGACATTCGGTCCTCTTGAGAGAGAGATAAGTCCTTTTTCTGTATCATTTGTATTCTCACTTAATCTCTTTTGTGTGAGCATGAGATAAGGGTGTATTGGGGATTTCGGGTCTAAGTGAATCTCTTTGTACTGCACATTGTACTCCATCATTTTGATAGTAAATTTCCCCTGAATTGTCTTTACCAGTGGATATAGGCTTGTTAAGTTGAACCACTTAAATCTTGGTATCTTTTGAGATTGTTATGTTATTTACCTTTTTATAAATTTTCTGCTTATTTGGTGATCTTGGAATATTAGTCTGTCACAACAACATGCCTGGCAAAGCTCAGTTTCCTAAGGATGCATGACAAAGGTAGCGTAAAATGGGAATTCATTGCAATATAGCTAGATGGCATTAGAAAAGTCTAGAAGATATGCATTTCATTTGTTTTGTATTGTGTTTAGCTGAATGTGTTTTGTACAACGGTTAGTAGGGCTACTGTGTTAGTTAGAGTGGGTTGTTCTAACAAAATGAGTAAGAGAATGTTAGCTTCAAGAACTATATCATCCAGGTAAAGCCTTGCGAGAAGCGCATAATTTCATCAAATTGAAATTTCTCAATTTCAGTATAGAAACTGAGACCTTTTTTTATTTTATTTTTTAAATTTTCCTTTTCTAAATATTTGGACAGTGTTTTTCTCTACTTCTTTTCCAAGAAATGTTCTTTTCAATTTTGCTTACTGATTTTTAATTTCAAGGGAATAATAAAAATATAAAAACTGGGTTATGTTTAATTTACTTAAAATTTGGTTTCTCTTTTTTTTTTTTTTTTTTTTTTTTTTTTATAATATGAATTAGTATATACTACATAGATGACCATTTAGACAAGAGGACATGGACTTATATTTTTGAATTATATATAATTCAATATCATATGGCTTTCATACGTACTTCTGACTTTATTAGACAGAAGCTTTTTTAGGTCATTATCATGACAACTTTTTGACGTGCTTTTGACTTTATCGGACATAAGCTTTATGAGCTTCATCATCATGCCGGTCTTCTAACGTGCTTTTGACAAAACCACACCTAGTCAGTTTTAACACCTTCAAACAAGGGACGCTAGAAGATCCTTCTGACGACTACCTGATGTCAAGAACAAAAACCCTAGAAACACCATATTTTTTACACCAAACACTTTGGAGATGAAAAGATTTAGAACCATGGTTTTGAACACCGAATGAGGCAAATTTCTAAGACCTAACAATATTCTTCTTTGGCCATTCAGTGACAAAACTACCACAACCAAGAATTAACAAGAATTACAGGGAAAAACAAAAATTACAACTACATCCCAGCCTAACAAACCAATACTAGACTAAGTAAGATTGAATGTACAATGTAACTGTTCTTTGGAGAAAATAACAAACTCATTACAAGCATTGAGATTTGAAAATTATAATCGTCATGAATATTGTGTGACGAAGATACCATAATCCATACATGAGTTCATACAAAGATATCATAATATATACATGAGTTTGTACCACAAAACGAACCACCAAAACTGAATAACACAAATGTTCATGGAGCTAAAACAACACCTTAAACTAAAAGAAAAAAAATAACCCAAACATTAGTCACAAAAAAAACTACTCCCCCTAAAATTGACAAACTCCATAACAACTAATCCCCCCTCAAATAGACAAACTCCATAATAGAGTTTTCAATAAGATTTCACAAACGTCTGCCCCTTTTTGTCACAATGGACAAAGCGAAAGAAGCTCAAGCCAATAACTCTATGTCCCTAGAAGAGTCCTGAGAAGGATCCTGAGTCATCAAGGGAGGGTCTTGAGACTCTGAAAGAATATGTCCGAAAAACAAATCCTAGAAAAGCACGTGTAGTAGAGACCTCAAAAGTATGAAGGTTCCACAAAATACATCTGAACCATCCCATAATCACCAATCTTGTTAACCATGCCGAGAGTAGAATCAAGAGTAGGAACCTCCTCCTCTTGAGATTCATCACCACCATCTTGATTATTTTGAAGAAGAGACTTCACATCAACCTCAACTTTGACCACCGTAGCCGAGACACTAGAGAGAGTCGAATTGCTCACAAGGAGTAGAGTCTTCAAAATAGAAAGCTCTTTCTTCAATGCAACGTTATCTTCCTTCAAAATAGCAATCTTCATTTTGAACTCAGCATTGTCTTTCTTCAAATCAACCACTTATTCTTCAAAGATCACTTTCTGGACTTCAAACAAGTGATCCAAGTGCTGAAATAAACTAGCCTACAAAGAAGCATCAGAAGCAACAAGAGCAGAAGTAGAGGGGTCAGCCTAAGAGGTGGAAGACTTAACCCGTTTTGCCTCAGACTTAGCAACATAAGTTCTATCAAAAGAACTAGAAATAGGCGCATTGGGCTCAAGAGAACTAGGGGGGCCGTAAAATGTTTTAGTACATTGCAAATGACACCACCATATGCAAGAGAGAGTTTATCGATTCAAAAAATGGTGTAAACAAAGTCAATGATGAGGGAGCAAATAACAACCTGCCTACTGAACACTAAGGCATTCAAAATAAATGCTTGATCATAAGTGAATTATGTGTGTTGTTGAACAGGCCATTGATTACACATGATAATGAGTGCTAGCATCAACATTGGGAGTTTGATAGAACTCACGGAATAAGAAGTCCATTTAGGATCCCAAGGGACATCCACAATAAAAAATAAATAAATAAAAAAAAAAAAAAACTAAGATTAGCATGAGAGGGAACGCTACCCTTGGGATAGGAATTCAAGGTGGGGCTAAAAAAGAATACCAAGATTCTTAGCCAAAGTGTGAGGAGTGAGCGGAATGTCTATTCCTCGAACATAGGTAATGGAGAAAATTACACTTTACCCCTTTGATGTATCCACCTATGGGCGATTTGATGCCCATGTTCAATTTTTGGTAGATGACCCCCCTAATATTAACAACAATGTGGACCTCCCGTCCACATGCCTGTCATTTTAGACGGAAAAGTGGTCACGTGCCACGTTTAAGCAAATATTAAGACAATTTTTCCACTCCATCATGTTGTTTGTCTCTTTCCCACACCAAATATTAAAACAATACAGCCATTCCACCACGTGTAGCCATTCATGCCAAAGTCCATCACCATCCTCACCACCCTCTCAATCTCTTACCTTACAACTCCTTTTCCTCCTTCCACCGTTGGCTTAATCGCCACTCCAACCTCTTTTTGTTTTAGATGAATAACTCTAACCTCTTCGACCAGCATAGTCCCGTTCATTCGCTACTTAGCGTAAAGCAGCCACCCTACCAGTTTCCTTCATTCACTGCTAAGCGTAAAGTGGCCACGCAACCGGTGGTGTGGGTATTTTCTGGTAGAACGGGTGTGGCCATCAAAGTTGCTGAAATAAGCTTGGATGATGAATTCGATTCAGACTCGTTGGGATTGTATGAGAAATTCGTACGTGCTTTTGGCTCACACATGAGCCTTGCTGCTTCATCAAAAGCTCGTGCTGCATCCTCTGCCTTTTCAAATGTGCCTAGCCATACTCTCGTCTTCCTGGACATCACAAATATGTACACACACGAGTTTATTCAGTACAAAAATCTAAAGAATTCACATCCGCAAGATGTCTAGTCATTCCTCCCACTCCCTCTCCCTCACCTCTTATGCTACGTGGGCCCCTACGTGGTCTCAAAAACATGTGCCATGTGGGCACATGAAAACCGAATCACGTGGGCACATTTTGGAATGTTTAGGATAATGCAAGACCAATGTAAGTGAAGCAAATGGGTTGCATGGCTGGCTCATTTTCCAACTCTCCTCGCACTAACCTTAGGAGAGTATTTTACATAGTTTGATGAAAGGCAGACCTATGTTCACCCTGTAGATGTCCATCAAAATCCCATCAGAGTACATTAATTGCACATGCAGCAAGAAATCTGCCTAATCCCAATTTACCGTTAGGCTATACTGGTACTGATGTGTATTTTAAATGTACTCGCAAGTGCACGAATCATTTGCAATAAAGGTTTTGCAAGTGCGAGGTCGATCCCACTGGGAATTATGTTCTCGAAAAAAAAATTTGTTTCTAAACTAATTATATCTTAACCTAGTTCCAAAAAAAAATTGATTTTGATAAATAAAAAAAGGGACAAATATATTTTAGCCCCCCAAACTACCACCCTTTCTCCGGATGGCCCCCCAAACTACCAATGCTTAGATTCTGGCCCCCAAAACTACCACTTTCTAATTTTTTGGCCCCATCTGTCTATTTATGCTGTCAATTCTAAACAAAAATCTGAAAAAACCCCTCCTACACTTTGAAATTCTTACGTTTAAGGGAGGGGTATTTTTGGATTTTTGGCCAATTTCTGTTAAAATTGACGGCATAAATAGATGGATGGGGCCAAAAAATCAAAATGTGGTAGTTTGAGGGGCCAGAATCTAAGCATTGGTAGTTTGTGGGGCCATCCGGAGAAAGGGTGGTAGTTTGGGGGGCTAAAATATATTTAACCCATAAAAAAAACATAAACTAAATAAAGTAAAATAAAATAGAAGAAAAGATACCAAGGTTTTGGAATCCACACCCACCAAATCATAGTAACATATTCTCATGTTCATCAATACACATCCGAAGTTCTCACCATAAAAATCTTATGTATGTTTTACTATGCTTTAAAAAATCATTAAATCATTCAATGAATCCATTCTTTGCACAAATTACAAAAGATATCCGGTTTAAATTAAATCATCAAATGTATCAGTAGAACGAAAGACAATGAATATCCAACGTTTTGATAAATAAAAACCCAAGCAATCAATTATGTGAAATTATCTCAAATCATCAAATGTATCCTTGAATCAGAAAAGATATCCAAGAATCATTCCACAAATTGAAAAGAAGTAAAACATAGGAAAAATTAAACCAAATAAAATCGGATAGTATAAACTTACATGAAAATATTGTTTCTTTTCAATGGTGAGGTTTCATCCTCAACCTTAGTTGGAAAATTAGCTACACATAACTATGAAAAATAAATTATAAACTAAAGAAAAACTAAACGAAAAAGAAAAGAATATATGTGGTCCCTAGCTTCTCTCCCTTTTTCTTGAGGCTTAGAGGCCCTATAAATTCTATTAAAATCGGAGGTTAGTCTCCTTGTTTGAGTAGTAAACTCAAAACACAATCCAAGAAGGAAAAGGACTCCAAATCCGTCCAGATTTGCGGTCTTTTATTGCGGAGCACTTTTAGCATAGCAGACATCCAAATTAGGAAAATCATATTTCCCAATGATTTGTAGAAACTTTAGTTAGCTTTCCAACACCGCTTGATTCACCACAACCGGATATTTGAGCTGAAAGTTATGGCTAAAATACTATTACATGTCCAGAATCTGAATTCTAATCCGATTTTGACTCCAATTAGAGAAATTTCGATTTAGTCATCTCCTTGATTTTGTTGAACATAACCACATCATCTAGGTCTTCTCAAAGTGTGCTTTCTTTCACCTTAAAGCTATTGTTTTATCTCAATGATTTGGAAAATACCAAAACTAACCAAAAATATTAGAAAATAACAAAATTAAAGGTTTAGTAAATGCAAATTACGGGGTCCACATATGCAATATTTGGCACTAATCAGGTACCTTGCTGCCATCGAGTAGACATGCATGCATGCTGTCATTTTTTTAACAGTCTGTCAGAGTGCTAACCGGCCCTCCAAATATGGGTCTCATGTAGGCATCATCAAACTTCTTCTAGTAGAAATGTATGGGGTATACAGGCCTTTCTATCAGCAAGGACAAACTATCCTTCGCACGGCTTATGTTGGTTCCCACAGATTCTTCAAGAGAGAGCAAAGGAATGTTCAAGTCCTCGTTTGGAGGAACAGATTCTTGATGTGTGATTTTGATAGTTTCATGGTGGGGAATCAGATAGCTTATAATTAAGCGGCTTTGTTAGAAAACCAAACATCTGCAAGTATAAAAAGATACTATCAAAGTCCCTGCAATGATTCAACTCTTGCCAACATTTACATTAGTACCATTAAAACAAGAGAACATTTTTATCTCACAATTGTTACATGACATATAATGGGCTGTAACAAGATTCGAAATCGTGTGCCTTCATTGTAAAAGGAAACCTACTCGGAGACAAAGACCAACATACCAGTGTACTGAAGAGGACTATGACAATGGTGTTGGTAATCATTGTAGCATTGATTAGATTTGATGTAACAACAGGAGACTACCAAGAAATCAACCTTTCACAAGAACCAAACAAGCATGAAAAGAGAAAGTGGAATTAGCTTACAGTTATGGAAAGAGTTGGTAGTTAGAAGCTAAGACATGGTCCTCTGTTTACACACTATAAAACAGGGGAGAACAGAGGAAACTAATAACATGTACGCAATGCTCATGCATGCATGCACCTGCTTCTCCAATACTCATAAAAATATGTGCGAAAGAGCTCTATATCCAACAACCCAAATGCAGCAATGCACCCATGGACATAACACATAATCCTTCTAGAGAAAACGTAAGAATCAGTTCAATTGTGATTTGAAGTATTCAACATGTCTTCTTAGCTTTGTATTCTCCCCTATCAGTGTCTTCAGCTTCCAAGGCAGTAAAACAATCTCGTTAGGAAATGTGTTTGGATGGGTCTTTATCGCCTTCTATGTAGTTTCAGATTTTACCTTTGATCCATGAACATTGAATTTGTGCTCTGTCATTTTTTTTTTTTTAAGGTTAAATTATACCTAGATTGACATTGGGACACTGAATGTTTCATTTCTTGTTGTTTTCCAATGCTTCGACCAAGATGGCGATGGGAAAATATCAGCTTTAAACTTGGGGCATCGGCTGGGCCTCGTGGGTGGGGAGATGATCTGTTTTTGCAGGAGGCCAAGTTTACAGTCGAGGCATTGGATTCCAACGGAGATGGTTTCTTGGGTTTGGAGGATTTTGTTGAAAGAGAAGCGCTCACTACTTGAACTGCTGTGATCGGAGCCGTTCCCTAAGATCTGAGACTTCATTTTGGAGATTTTCGATGACGACAAGTAATACAAGATTAGCTTGAGGACCAGCGGGATTGCTCGGAGTGCCCAACCCGTGTGTGATCCTGCAAGGGATTTCGCACCCGACTTGAGAAAAACACCAAGATATACCAATAAGGACGAAAACGATCACCAAGATTAAAAGCACAAGGTACAGTGTTGTGCAAATTATAATTACTCGCAAGTGCACGAATCGTTTTGCAATATAGCGTTATGCAAGTGCGAAGTCGATCCCACAGGGAATTGAGTTGCGAAAATTAATCTCTATTCAAACTAATCATATTTTAACCTAGTTCCAAATTTAGGGATTTTTAACAAAAGAAAACATAAACAAAATTAATGAAAATAAAGGGGTCTAGGGTTTTGGAATCCACACTCACCAAATCACAACAACCTAATCTCATGCTCATCACACATATTTTGAGGTTTTCAAATGCAAATCTTAGGTATGTTCTACTTTTGCTTCAAAAATTGTTTAAATCATTCAATGAATCCATTATTCCACAAATCACAAAAGATATCTAGTTTCAACTAAATCATCAAATGTATCCATAGAATGAAACATAATGAATATCCAACATACATGAAAACCCAAGCCATCAATTTAATGAAACTATATCAAATCATCACTTGTATCCGGAAATCACAAGAGATATCCAAAAATAATCTCAAAAACCGAAATAGAACAATGAGAAATGAAGCCCATAAACTCAAATAGCATAAACAAGCATGAAACTCAGTTTCTATTCACTGGTGAGGTTTCATCCTCAACCCTAGATGAAAGTATTAGCTAGACATGAACAAAAAAAGCATAAATAAACTACAAGAATGCATTAAAAATGAATAAACTTACAAAAGATTGAAGGTCTAGGTCAAAATCGACCCAAAAACCCTAAGATACAGTGAAATCGGCCCCAAGGGCACTCCTAAGCGGCCTCCTCCGTGGCTCTCTCCCTAAAAATGAGAAAAGAATGGTATTTATAGAGTTAGCTAGGGTTTCTGAAATTCCAGCTCCGCATAAATTCGATCGATCGATTTTATAATCGATCGATCGACATCACAGCAATTCCAAATCTCCAGCTTTTATGCATTTTCACTTGGAAATAACCATTTTTCTCTTTATGTCCTACAAAAACGTAAAATCACCAAAACTAACCAAAACATCAGAAAGTAACAAAGCTAAAGGTTTAATTAATGTAAATTAAGGGGTCCAAATATACACTTTTTGGCACTCATCAAATACCCCCAAACTTACATTTTGCTAGTCCCTTAGCAAAAAAAAATCAAAGCATGAAACATAAGTCATCTTTCGTGGGAGAAACGATTGCATTTAGCATATGCAACAAGCCTTTTAAACCCCTAGGACTCCCTAGTGGACGAGTGAAGTCTCGTGAGGGTTTGCCAGAAATGATACCCACAAACATTGAAACACTATGTTGTCAACAAGAAATAATTTTCACACAAACCATGGTTCATACGTCATTGGCATGCTTAAAAAGACAAACCCCATCATAAACATCAATAGGGGATCCAACATTAAATCACTCATAAATGGACAGTTAAGACATCACATTTTCTCAAAAGTGTAGAGTGAAATCAACATGCAATTGTGAGGTTTCATTTTAATCTCAAGATAAGTACTTCAAAAATCATTGGAATCCCTATCAAATGAAACAACCAAGGCAAGATATGCAAATTATTTTATTTTGTTTTATTTATATGTTGGCTGTGCAATGCTCGGCTCCCTTAAGCTTTCTAATTGACCCATGTAACGAGTGTTGGGCCAGTGGCTCCCAAACCAGATGGTCTTAGGGCACTAGATGTAGAAACATCCCTAAGGGCTTAATTACTCAAGTCAAAAAGGCTGCGAAGCCAAACTAGCCATATAATTAACCAAATTGAAATTCTCACCTTTTAACGCGAACACTCAATGCTTAGTGAGGCAAGAGGCCCGGTTACTCAGTGAAAAACTCAAAATGATCTTTTTTTTTTTTTTTTTTTTTTAAATATCTTGCAAGCCAAGGTTATTTATCAATAGGTCATCCAAAAAATTCTCAAAATACACAATTAAGCACAAATTCATACCCCACAGATTACATGCTAATGTGCTCGTGATAATTCAACTCAAACAAGTGAAGTCTCACTAGCTCAAAGATAAGTCAAAAGATTCAGATTCCTAAAGACATGATGTATTCAAAACTTTAAGCAAACCAATGAAATGCAAACCACAATTACAGTTTAACTCAAACTTGACAACAACAAATTTTTTTTTTAATTTTTTAATTTTTAATTTTTATTGTTTAGAACAAAAAGACAACTAAAAATAACTAAATAAACAGAAAAAAAATAAATAAACAAACAAACAGACAAGTGTTTTTCCATACCCCCAAACTTGAATTACACATTGTCCGCAATGTGTAGTGTAGAAATACATTACCAGAAATACGGAAACATCGAGGTGTGAAAGGTCAAGGGGTCCCCCAAACTTAAACACCAAAACACCTGTCAACAAAATCTAACAGCAATATTTCTCATAGAAACAAACATCGAAAGGTTAATTGCTGTTAGAAATAAAAGTAAGAATGAAAAGAAATAAAAATAAAATGAAAGAAATCAACTGTACAAAAAGGTAAAAGAAAATTTACAGCACCTTCCCCGATCATGTGGATGTCCAACCAATCCCCTCCACCCTTTCTTCTTTAAAATTTGATATCCCTCGGGTGGAATGATGAAGGAATGAGCTTCAGTACTCATTTCCTTGTCGTTGGACGAATTTGGATTTAACGGGGGCGCTGTGTGCTCAAGGTGCTTCTCTCCTCCTTCCCCTTCAAACTCATCCGCTGAAGAAGATGTGCTGGGGAGTGATATCTCAATGGTTTCCCCATTCTCAGGTCGTGTCTCAAGAGTGGGATCCAATAAAGCCTCTTCTTGCTCAGGTACCAAGTCTAGGTTAAATTCAATTTGAGCATCGCTCTTTTCAAAAGGATCTTCCAGACTTGGTCCATTTGCAATTTCCTCAAAAACTACTTCACTCCCAAGTGTGGCAGTGGCCTAGGCATGCTCATGATAAGAAATGATGAAATCATCCTCATCAATCATGTAATACCTTGTGGCCATCAGCTGGCTTTGAAACTCTTCTTCCTTTATTCTAGTGACTTCATCAACCAGATATTCTATCTGTCCTTCTATCCTGGCAATCGCTTGAGTGTTTTCCATAGTAGCATTCTTCATGTCACTAATAGCTTGGCCTGTGAGCTCTATGAAGACCTTGAGAGTGTCTTCCAAAGTGGACTGTGAAGAAGATGCTGGATAATTGTAGGATGAAGGATGGAATTGGAGCGACCATCCTTGGAATTAACATGAAGGAAATATTAGCATTTTTTTAATCAATTTACGGCATGTTATAAAGACTCGAGGCATGTGAAAAAAATTACTTCAATTCACCCCAATAAACAACAAGCACAAAACCTAAAACCCTTAAGAAAACAAATACAAAGCCATAGGTGTTCAGTCCCACATTGGTTCCTTATTAGGTGAGAATGAGCTTTATAAATGATTCTATGGAGCTCTAATTGTAATTTGACTAGTCCTTTTTGAGTGATAGCACAGATGTGACCAGTGCTTTCATTGAGTCGTTACAAATAAGGTGTTTTCCTACTTTTCTAAGGCTTTGGACTTATTAGTTTTGCATAAAACACTGTGAATATTCGTATGATTATCCCAAATCGTCAGGATGACTTTCCTAAAATTATATTACCTCCTTCGTGGCATTGTCCAGATGTTCTTTAGTGACTAGTGAGGCATCACTTAGACAGTTGACGGACCATTTGAACATTTTCGCCAGTATCCAATTTATATGCCCAAAACTTCTATGTCCTAATTTGAGTGTTCTTGTGCAAACTATTATAACTATTTTGGGTGTTTTGAAAAACTAAACAACATTAGTCTATTTTGATTTTATTGGTTGTTTATGAACAAATTTATTCAAAAGATTTGAAACATGCTTTGGGCGGGGCATTATTCCTCACTCATTAAAATTTATTCCTTGAAATTTCAAGGCTAGCCAAACACCACGATTTTCTTTTGAAATGTAGCTCACAATTTTCCAAACAACCACATAAATCTTGAAGTTTCAAAAGAAACCATATATTATAAATCAAAATAAATGGTAACCGAAAGTAGTCATTTGCAAACATAGCTCAACAAAGAAATGTATAAACAAATATCCAAAACCCCATAAAAGATCAAATGAAGGGTGGTCAAAAAAAAAAACAATATATATAAAAAAATATAAAAAAAAGCTCAGATAACAACAGTCTAGGTTATCAAAGGTACATCCTCAAAATAAAAGTTGACTGCGCATTGCCATCATCACCTCTATTGATGAAGTCATCAAATTTGGTGTAGCATATAATAAACCCCCTTTTGAAGTTGTCCTCCCATGGTTGTTAAACCGACCCACCCTTAATACGACCTTAAGCTAGACCAATTGGAAACAAGACACATTAGCTGGCCATACGTCGTCTACATCAAGCTAACCAAGCTTGAATGTATTTAGGCCGATCAAACCTAAATTGATTAGGTTTGCTAGACCAATCTTATCATGAATAAACAAGCTCATGGGGCATCAAGAGGAGATTATTCCACAATATCCCTGCCCCTGTCACCTGGATAACTAGCATTATGTTACAACTACAGAATGAAGAAAGCATGAGCTAAGGGAGTGGAGGCTTCAAAACCAAATTATTTTAAGGCCAAATCTCCCGTTCAAGAAACTATGCACTGGAAACACCCTATAAAAGGGAAAATGGCTATATCGTTGAGAGGTACGCTCACTTTATTTTTACCAAACACTCTTACTTTCTCCGCTTACTTTCCTTCTCAAAGCCCATCACTGACTTAAGAATCATAATGACCCCCGGCTAGACCATTAGCAGATGACTTTAACCTTGTTTCTTATTTAGTAGGCGTTGTCGATTTAGATCTCATCATGCGATCAACTGACATCTTTCTATTCCATATTAGAATAGTTTCTATGTTAGGCTATTTTCCATCTTAAGCCTTGCTTTAGTTTACTTGTAGGCCTATCATAAATTCCATACCTTATTTAGCTTACTTTACCCTTTTTACCACACCTTAGCTTCTCCCATAAATACCATACATTGCAAAACAATTTATACAGTTGAATACAATACCTATTCAACCCCCCATTTCTAGGTGTTGGTTGGAGTCATTGGGCTATATTTTCTGCATGAAGTTCTTCTCTTCAATAGTCTACAAAGACCGAGCATGAATTTCAACAAAATCCTTGTCACATGTCATTGCAATGTAGTTGTTGTGTATACTTTTTGTGTATGTTTTGAACCTCTACAAGAAACAGCTTGCAGGTTGGGATGCCACATGTCTTGGCCCTCTAGGATCTCCATTGCACTAGCAAATCTTTTCCAAGCATGAGTGACCGGGTTGAAACAGCATGACTACATGTTCTTCGAGTTTTAAGTCAAACCTAAGACACTAAAGATGTGCCTTGCTCCGCGCACCTACACGAAGACCTTGCTTCGTGCACGACCCGACAAGGAATAATGATTCGACAAGTTCACCAATAAAAATTTTAAAAGTGACGAGCCGCGAGCTAGAGGGGTTAAGACCTACGCTACGCGCTAGACACACCGACACTAGCTGTCCTAAATAAGCACATGACAACCAACTCTTAGCAATTGGTATTGAGGGGTAGAGGCAACCCGATCACAAGTACACACAAGATTCTCAATGGCCGACTAGCTGGACAAGTTGGCCACGGGAATGGAGAGCAAATGTTAATACAATAAATTAGCATACGGATTAAATATAAAAAAGCCCCCTGAACTAACAATTGATTTTAGAATAGCCTCATGAATTTTCAAGTGTGATAAAGTGACCCATCAAACTACCACCGTGTTCCAAAAATGTCACTTTTTTTTTAAAAAAAACACCTTTATCCTAAAATAAAATAATAATAATAATAATAAACTATTTAAAAAAAAAAAAAAAAAACAAACAAACAAGGGGGTGGATTAATACACACACATAAAATAAAAAGAATAAGGGGGTGGATTAATACCAGGTTCCCGACAACCCATGCCGCCTCCACTTAGGTCAGAAATCACTTGGGCCGGGCTTGAAATTCATTAACAAAGATTATTCTAAATTCGGCCAAGGAAAAGATGAATCCAAACCCAACAAGATGTTCATATAAATTTTACCAAGGTCAAGGTGTAACATGCAATTTCGTAGAGAAAGTGGATAAGATAATTAAGTTAATATCAGGTACTTTCTCAAAGTTATTAGGACAAAAAAAAAGGGACTTTCTCAAAGCTTTATTTTATTTGTAATATGACTCAAGGTATGTTAATTTGTTTCTTATAATTCATAGAATCCTATGGTTTATACAATAAGCCACATTATTAATTTACTAACAAAACATGCAAAACACGTTGAACTTTGGCGGTCATTGCTCATTAGAAACTTTTTGACTCCAAATAGTTCCTGTCATTGACATCTCTCTCAGCTTGCATATAAGTTTAAGGAAAAATTGCATCATTATTTATGAGGTTGGCCTAAATTACAAATCACTCCTTGTAGTATAAAAAATAATTGTAAGGTCCTTGTGGTAGGCGAAAATTACAAATTACTTCCTGAAGTCGTTTTTTGTCTACAAACTTAATAGGAACTGTTAGGTTGCCACGCCAATCCAATAAAAAAGTGACATATGCCACTCTTAATAAAAAAATATATTAATATATTAAAATTTTCAATTTTCAATTTTTTTTAAAAAAAAAATGAAACTAATGGGTTGAGGGTGGCCGCTCGCAACCCCTAAGGTGTGGTGGTGGCTCGCTACCAACCCCGGCCCAAGCCCCTCAAACCCCATTTTTTTTTCATTTTTTTTTAAATAAAATTTGAAGTTTTTAATTTTTAATATAATATTTAATATTTTTTTTTTACAGTGACACATCTCGCGTTTTTATTAGACTGACATGACAACCTAACGGTTTTTCTCAAGTTTATGGACTGAAAACGACTTAAGGGAGTAATTTGTAATTTTCACCTACCACGAGAACCTTACAATTATTTTTTTATATCACAATGAGTGACTTGTAATTTAGGCCAATCACAGAAATCAATTGTGCAATTATTTTCTAAATTTAATATCCAAACACTTCATTAAAATAAGGAAAAATATTCCAAAACCCATTATGCTTTTTCAAATTTTGTCTTTTAGACATCAATGTTTAATACAAGAGGTCGAGAGAATGTCTTTGCTTTTTTTTAAAATAAAAAAAAAATGAAAACGGTATAATAATATTTTTCATAAAAGTTTTGTTATTTATTTAAAAAAAAACATAGTTAGAAATAGTATATTTAAATTTTTTGTAAGCCTGGATATTAAATTGGCCAAATTAAACAGTGAGAGCTAAGACACAAAATTCAAAAAACCACTAGAAGATTATGAAAAAATATCCGTTTAAAATTACCAACCATGCCGGGTCATGTTTGTATTCATCCTTTTTGGTAAAAGGAGTTTGTCAATTTCGTAGACTCTACTCTCGTCTCGCACATTCATTGGAATAGTAAAACCACAATGAGGAGGAACAGAAGGGTAATTACCGTAATTTCTTGGTTTCGTAAAGTAACCTAAATGGTCAATTTGTGGACGCGGGAAGGTGAAAAACCCGAGATTCATGCACCAAAAGATACCGCAAACGTGGAATGATAGAGACAGGAAACATAAACGACAAAGCTTAATAAAAGTTAAATAAAAAGGTTGATAGCGGAACCCACTCAGAGCTGTGGGACCAATCACACATGATGACCAATTGTGCCGATCCCAGACCCCAATGCCTTTTTGTTGTTTTCCGGGACTTTTTTGTTTCCATTTGATTGACTGAGTGTGCACCCTTTTTTGTTTTTTAATGTTTTAGGGCAATTTGCATTGTTGCACTTAACAGGGCACCTACCTCCTATCTACTGGAGGCGGCAATGGACGCCTTCCTGGCATAGGTTAAAAAGTATGTTTGATCTTTTTATTTTATTTTAATTTTTTTAAGTTAAATAACTTATGACAGATTATTGAATTTGATACGGAATCGATACACTATTAAAAGGTCGGAATTTGTAGCAAAGGAATTCGAGTTATAAATGCATCGACCCGCTTAGACCTGTTTATAAAATTATACATATTTTTATATAATAAATACAAGTTGAAACGAGTCAAATAGATCGTGTCGGATTAGGTCAAACGGGTTAAAACTTGTCCTTTATGGGTAACTTTTGATACTCTGAATTTTCAATTTTTTCATAACAATAAAGAAAAAAATTCAATTTAGTCATATTTTTATGCAATTTAAATTTAATAAAAATGGATTTTTAATTTCGAT
Source organism: Alnus rubra (assembly GCA_028654335.1). Classification (NCBI taxonomy): domain Eukaryota; kingdom Viridiplantae; phylum Streptophyta; class Magnoliopsida; order Fagales; family Betulaceae; genus Alnus; species Alnus rubra. Next base: position 1,312,802 of record JAJPGS010002369.1, read on the forward strand.
AATTAGGTTTTTTAAGTGTTCTTCTAATTTCAAACAAATCCCTTCATCAAGTTATTATTCAATTAATTAAGGGAAAATTATACTATTGGTCCCTGTGGCTGGCTCTAACTGCAAATCACTCCCTATGGTAACAAAATTAAATGGGGGATCCCTCTGGTAAACCATAATAACAAATAGGTCCCTGAACATGTTTTCCATCAGCCATTTTAACAGTTGTCGTTACCTCGCCACGTCAGAACCAATCAGAGGCTGACACGTGTAATTTTAAAAAAAAAAAATTATAAACACAAATTTTTGATTTAACACGTCGATTTTGGATTGTACACGTATGACACACGTGTCATTTTTTTTCCACGTCAGCTATAGTAACTTTCTAGGGTTTTTTTTTTTTCCCCAAACTTAACCCCCCTTCTTCCACCTCCCATCCTCATGTGTCGATGGCCACCACGTCTTCGCTCTGCACCTTCTCCTTCCCCAGCGCCTCGAACATCTTTCCGCCCAAGTCGTACATTGTCTCCATCTCCGTGGACTTCAGGGTCAGCTTACCGGTCTTAGAGGCTACTCCGGCGACGGCGGGGTGGTCGATCTGGATCTCCACGACCTCTCCCTCGATGACCTCGGTCTCCTCTTGGATGCACACGCCGATGGCCTTCCGGAAGGCCTGGGTTAGGGCTTCGGTCTTCGACATCTCCACCGAGCATGGCAAACGGGGTCTCCTGGCCAAGTCATGCTCGCCGGGTCTCTTGGCCAGGCTCATGGCAATGGCGGTCTTGCCGGTTCCGGGCTGACCCGCCAAAAGGACCGCTCGACCAGTGATCTTGCCTTCCTTGATCATATGGAGGATGACGCCGACAGCCTTGCGGGCTGCGGTCTGGCCCACCATGCCATCCGAGACTTGGCGGGGCTCGAGGGCCGAATCCAGACCCAGGCCACGGATATGGGAGTGTGTGCCTCTGCGCTCTATCCGCGTTAGGTCTCGGCTCTCTGAGAGTTTCAGCTTCTCCATGGCCCTTCCGTATAACGGTGGAGGTGGGAGACTAGTGGTACGAGATGGAAAGAGAGCGCGTTAAGGTTTTAGGGGTTTTCCAGATTTTGAATGTGAAGCCAATCTTTCTTTCTTCTCTTTTTAGTACACTGAGTTGGCCACTGCGCTAGAAAGTTACTGTAGCTGACGTAGAAAAAAATTACTAGTGTCGGCCTCTGATTGGTTCTTACGTGGCGGGGTAACGACAACTATTAAAATGGCTGACGGAAAACAAATTCAGGGACCTATTTGTTTTTATGATTTACCAAAGGGATCCCTCATTTAATTTTGTTACCATAGGGAGTGATTTGCAATTAGAGCCAAGCACATGGACCAATGGTGCAATTTTTTCTGATATACATCATTAGAAAAAAAAAATAATAATAATTAATGATATACATCAAACTAACTAATTAATTAATGCAACAATTTTGAAATCTAGTTTTTAAGTTGACTACAATCGTGATAATTAATTAACACATTCAGATCTTGAATCGGATAAGGATAACATAATAGGGCAGAGTAGATTGGAAGTCATAGTAGATAGATTATTTTCATGTTCACCAAAAAATTTTAGAGGTTCTTTTGGTGAATATTTTCAATTCTTTATTATTTCTTGTTGCAAGTTGTAAACCTTGTGTTGTGTTGTGTTGACGGAAAGCGAACTCCACCAAACAAGTTGTAGAGATAATTTAATGATCAGAAGAAGAAAGGTTGTAGTTAATTTAATAATATATTTTAATTATAATCTAATCAAAGTTATATTATTATTTTGGTATCAGAAGAGATTTGAACAGGTATTTTAAGGAGGGCAGGGTGGTAACGAGGAGGCAGAGCTCTTGGTCTTCACGCTTAATTCCCATCAGTTTTAGTTATTTATTTATTTATTTTTTTATTATTTTTTTTTTAAAGTAGAAAAGGAGTGGATTGGGCAATTAACGTGACTTTTCTACTTAAGTGGATAGGGCGCCAGTGAGTAGATCTCACTCGCTGGCTCGTGTCGTTCACGTGTCGACGTCGCAGTCTTACTTGCGCATGTTACTTCCTATCGCCTTCTCTGTTGTCTTCTGCCACTACAAGTCTCTTACAGTGGTCTTCTCTCTTCCAACCATTTTGAGCCAAAAGCGTGACCACCACGTGTCAAAGCGTAGCCTCCATGTCTAGGCACGTGCGATAAAAGACAGTGGCCCCAATGCTGGTTTTGTTGTGTTGCTTCTGTTTTTTCTAGGCTTTTTGTTGTATTATTGTTGTTCTTAAATTTTTTGTATTTCTTTCTATTTCTCTCTGTTGGCTCTGATTTTACTTTCATCAGTATTTTCTTTGATGTGGTGGTTCCCATTTGGATGTGTTGTTGCAGTTGTTTCTTTGCTGGGTTACGATATGGGTTATTGGACCTTTCGAGTTTTGTGGCTCTTCTTATGCCTCTTGGTTGTGCCATTCCTGGTGCGCCTTGTCAAACCGCCTTAATTGACAACCAATTTTCTTCATTTGTGCCAAGAAATATTTATTTTATACATTCACTTTTATTTTTTGTTTACCTGCATGGATGAGGTTATTTTGTAACTTTTTGTTGGGTTGCCAGCCCTTTGTTATTCCTTATTGTAATTTCTTTGTAGATGTACTTATATTTATATATATAAAAGGTACGGTTAAAGCCATATGAATTGAAAAAGGATATCATCCGAATGCATTTCAAATAATTGTAATAAAACTTGAGTGATTGAAATTAGGGACGGAATTAAAGGACATGCCATCTTTAAAACTGTTAGTATTTTATATTGGCAACATTCTGCTTGACAAAAACACTTTATGTAACAGTTGCTTATTAACAGGATGATCGGTTTTTATTCAACGTCTTCAATTATTCGGATAGTGTTCATTTCAAAACATGTGACTGATGACAAGCTTCTAGAAGATGTCCATGAAGATTTCTTGCAAAATCCAAGCCAAATCAACCGATTCTTGTGCAACCGTCTGGACGACAGAGCAACACCATCCAGACGCTAGGTCAATCATTATTCTACACTGAGTTTGATTTTAGAAGTCGATACTGTTAGGGAAGTCTCTGCAAGTTGTCCGAACGACGTGGCAACATGTCTGGACGCTGTCCAGCATTTCAGAATATTCCAGTGTTCTGTTTGAATGCAGAAAGGAGTTATAACGAAGACCGTCCAGACGCTCGGCCAAGCTGTCAGGACGTGGACCTGATAAAGATAGAATTGCGCTGTTTCTGAAAGGCAATTGCAGAAGACCGTCTGGATGTAGCTATCTTCCATTCGGACGCTAGACAGCCAGAGTCTGATTTTCAGCAGATTTAGGTTTTCGTTAAGCCTATAAATAGAGGGCTCTAGGCTTGTAAATTTTATGAATTTTGTATCGAATTCCATAGTGCTTTGAGAGGATGTTTAGGGAGAATCAAAGATCCACTAGCTCTCAAGCCATTGCCGATGTGTGCTCAACAGTTCATGTGAAGTCTATCTTAGGGATTGACCATAAGGTAAAGGAATCCATTGAAGACCCCTTCAAGTAGGAGATTTGGTTGGGAAGCGTTCACGATGAGTTTCGTGTCAAAGTTAAAGGTATGACTACTGCAATAGGTTTTGTGAGTACGAGTGCTTTGTAACTTGCTATGTTTTTGGATAATGGAGTTCCTGGGTTTGGCTGCCCCGGAGTGGTTTTTATCTTCACAGAGTTTCCACTTCATCAACAAATATCTTGTCTTTTTATTTTTCGCATTTAAAGATATTTTTGTTGCACACAAACACACACACTTGGTTGTTATAGAAGTCAATATTTATTTTCAATTGGTATCAGAGCGGGTACACTTGTGTCTAGATTTATTTTCAAAAGTGTTATCCATGATTTCTTCTAACATAAATCTTCTTGAGTTCTATGAATATGATTTTTATGATTTCTCTAAAGATACAATTTTGATAGGTAAACTCTTTAAGAAATCCAATAGAGAACTCAAGAAGATTAAGCAAGAAAAATAGTATTTGATTTTACAGTTATCTAAATCACAAGCTTTGATTGACTCTTTGAAATCTGAGAATACCATGCTTTTTGATACTGTTGATGCACTAGAGAATAAATTAAAAGAATCAGAGGATCTCTTGGAAAAATTCTCTAGTAATAATTTGAAAAGTATGCTTCGTATTCATACAGATATATATATATTTTTGGTTGAGCACAATAAAATAAAATAAAAAACAACAAGGACATGCTTATGGAAAAGGAAATAACATCTAGTCCCAGCATGTAAGGTAAAATCAAATCTATCCTCAGGGAGAGAGGTTTAGAAATACCAAGATAGAAAAGCAGCCGCCCGACGTGCTTTAACTGTTATCCCAAAAAAAAATATCTGCAGAAGTTTCTTAAGACAACAAGAGAAAATATGGGGATAGAATAAATGGTTCCTCAAATAGAATGCAAGGCACGTATAGGATATGACATGATAAACTATGCAATGCAAAACATACCTAATATGGACTAGGATTTAGGAACCAATATCCTAGGCATGGTAAGACGTCACCTCTACTAGGTGAGTCCACTCCCCCTCAAGGGGTGAATGGTCTCATCATTCCTGACCCACCTGCTTGACCCTTGGTGGTGGTTTGCAGGTCTTGTTCACGTTGTCCATTCTTCTTAGCATACATTGCATTAGGCTCAGCAACCTTTCATAGCCATGGTTGCTAATGGGCTTCTGCGGCTTTCTCTTGTAGCGCATTGATTTGCCACTTTGATTGGTAGGAACCAACTTTAGCTGTCGCTGCTGATGCCGTGGAGCTTGGAATGTAGTCGGATGTAGAGTGCCTGATGTAGCTCTTGTTGGCAGCTCCTTCTGAACCTTCGTTTTCTGATCCTGAAGATATGGACATTTGGGCCGGATGTGACCGGTGATGCCGCAGTGATGACAGGTGGGCAGGCTTTTTTTGTTGGAATGCTGCTTGACTTTCTCTGCAGAAATACGGTTAGCATTCTTACAAACAATATTGCCCTTACCTTTTATATGTCTTCTATGCGGAGGGACATATTTTGATGAGGAAGAATCTTCAACTTCAATTTTCCTCATAGCATCCTACTTAATCCAAGGCCTGTGGGATTTCAACAAATAACAATTTGGCCTAATATGACCAATCTTCCCACAATTATGACACTTAGGAATAAACTTACCTTGTATTCTTGATTCCTTGCAGTTAGGCATCACATTATTAGTTAAGCAAGAATTATTTAAACAAGCTATATCTTCTATCACAGGCTTAATATCAATAAAATCTAATTCAGGATCAGAAGCATGTGAAATAGAAGCACTTAAATCATTAACAATTAAATCAGGCATGTTAGAAATATCTGTATGAATACAAAGCATGCTTTTCAAATTATTACTAGACAATTTTTTTAAGAGATCCTCTGATTCTTTTAATTTATTCTCTAGTGCATCAACAGTATTAAAAAGCATGGTATTCTCAGATTTCAAAGAGTCAATCAAAACATGTGATTCAAATAATTGTAAAAACAAAGACTCTTTTTCTTGCTTTATCTTCTAGAGTTCTCTATTGGATTTCTTAAAGAGTTTACCTAATCAAAAGGGTATCTTTAGAGAAATCATAAAAATCATCTTTAGAGAACTTAGGAAGATTTATGTTAGAAGAAGTCATGGATCACACTTAAGAAATAAATCTAAAACACAAGTGTAACCTACTTTGATACCAATTGAAAATAATTATTGACTTCTAATTTAACCAAATGTGTGTGTTTGTGTGCAACAAAATATCTTATATGCGGAATTTAAATAATTCAAGATATTTGTTACAAATTGAAAACTCTATGAAGAGAAAAACCACTTCGGGGCAGCCAAACCCAGGAAATCCACTATCCAAAAACAAAGCTAGTTACAAGACACTCATACTCACATACCCTTATGCAGTAGTCATACCTTTAACTCTGACACGAAGCTCATCGTGAATGCTTCCCAACCAGATCTTCTACCTAAAGGGGTTTTTGATGGATTCCTTTACCATAGGGCCGACCCCTAAGATAGACTTCACACGAACAACGAGCACACACCAACAACGGCTTGAGAGCTAGCGGATCTTCGATTCTCCCTAAACACCCTCTCAAAGCTAAGAGAATTCAATACTGAATTCTGTACAAAACACAAGCCTAGGGCCCTCTATTTATAGGCTTCCAGGAAACCTAAAACTGCAGAGATTCGGGCTCTGGCTAGCGAGCGTCTGGACGGCAATTAGCCTCGTCCGAACGGTTTTCTGCGATATCCTTTCAGAAACAGCGCAATTCTATCTTTATCAGGTTCACGTCTGAAAAGTTTGACCGAGCATCCGGACGGTCTTCGCTAAAATCCTTTCTGCATTCAAATGGAACTTTGAAATATTTTGAAATACTGGACATCATTCGGACGTGTTGCCACGTCGTCCGAACGGCTTGCAGAGACTTCCCAAACAATGTCGACTTCTAAAATCCAACTCCTTATTAAATATCGATTGACCTAGCGTCCAGACGGTGTTGCTTTGACGTCTGGACATCTTCATCGTTATTTGCTGGACACTGAGGGGCGTCCGGACGCCTTCAAAGGCCTGTCCGAACGGTTGCACAGGAACTGGCTGTTCTGACTTGAAAATTGCATGAAATCTTCATGTACATCTTCTTAGAAACTTGTGACCATACACATGGCATGAAACGAGACACTGTCCATATTACTTGAAGACTCTGAATGGAACCGATAATCTTGTTAAAAAGCAACCGTTACATAAAGTGTTTTTGTCATCCAAAATGTAGCCAACATAAAATACAAACAAACTCCCCCTTTGGCCATTTTGGGACAAAAAAACACTTGACCAGTTTGGAAATACATTCCCTGTCAAAAAACAAAAAATACTCCCCTTTTTTGTCACAAAAGGACAAAGGGTAAACATAATATAAAGAAAAACCATAACCAAATCAAAAATAAGAGGAAAGAACAAGGTTAGGTCTTCCACAAGAAATCAGCACACACATGTATCTAAACCTGAGAAAACAGTCAAATAGCTCGTCAAAAAATACGCAAACATATAAAGAAGAGTCCAGTAATCAATGAGCATAAATTTCCTTGCAAACATAAATTTTTTCAATAGTCAACTAAACTCATGTAATGCGTGTTTGTGTGAAGACTTTCTCAATAAGGTATGAAGTTCACTGATATGACTTAAATCACCCGAATTTTCTAAAAAAGAGAGAAAATCAATGTTAGATCAGTCAAAGGTCAAACCTTATTTTACTAAGGCCTAGCCACCCTCATCTGATACACTCCCCCTAAGCTGCAACACTTTTCTTTTAATTCGTCCTTTAGTGACTGTCTATTTCCGCAATGATTTGGTCACTGACTGTTTCTGTAAGGACAAGTTCAAGAACAGATTTATAGCACAAAAGCAGTGGATCTTTTTATTTATCTATATTTATTCATATTTGAATGCTTTTTATCATTTGGTACTGCAACCTAGAAAGAATGCCAAAATTTATGGGTTCTAGGTTCAACTAGCGAGCTGGTCAATTTGACCATCTTAGCAAAAAAAATCCCTCTCATTTAGAATTTTCAGAAGCTAAAAGTCAGAGAGAAAAAAAATATATACCTTAGGGGAGCCTTGGATAGTGCACATTTTTCATCGCATGAGAAAAGCAATTATCTAGTAACGATGCAGCAGGAAAACTCAGCACATATCAAATTTAGAATCTTAACCATATGAATATATATTCTATCAAGGCACAAAGAACTGTCAAAACAGATAAATATACATGAGATAGCTGAAAACTTTAGAAGAAACCTTGCATCAAATCCTTTTTTTTTTTTAATTAAAATCAAATCAACATGCATAAAAGGAAAAGAAAAGACAATCAGTCCAAGCATGTAGGGTAAGGACAAACCTGACCTCAGGGAGAGAGGTTTACCTGTACCAAGACATAAAATTAGTTGCCCGACGTGCTTTGTCTGTCATTCCTATGAAATACCTACAAAAATTTCTCAAGGCAACAAGAGAAACTATATAGGGATAAAAAAATGGTTCCATAGCATGCACAAGATATGACAATATAAAAGATACAATGCAAGTGTACCTGACATGCACTAGGATTTAGGAACCTCATTCCTAGGCATGTGTGACCTCACCTACTAGGTGGGTCTGCTCCCCCTAGGGAAGTGAGTGTCCCTATCTTGTCCTCCATCCTTTGGCTGCAGATCCATATATCTGATCAAGCTTCACATAAAGCTGCTAGCAATGGTAAATTCTTCATAGGATGGATCCTTTTTAGACTTTTGCGGCTTTTCCACATGATGCTGAGATTTGTTCTTCTTTGGCTACCAGGCCTGTTTTACAGAAACAAACCTCTGATGTTGTCGTTGATGCCTTGGAGCATGATATCTTGCATGAGGTCCAGACTTTCTAGGTGGGTATTTCTGAGGCTTAGGACCCCTAGGTTCAACATGACTATTAACTCCACATTGGTGGCATATGGGAGTTTTGTGCACTGGTAGAGCATACCTTGATAATTTCCTCTGAGCCTGATGCTTTCTAGGAGGTCTGGTGCTAGCAGAATCTTTCTTTGGCAACTTCTTCTTCACTTTAGACCTCTGAACAAGTACGTGGGGGCACTTGGGTTGGATGTGGCCGCTCAACCCACATTGATGGCAAATAGGGATAAACTTTTGAGTGGGTTGTCTCCTATGTGGAGGAACATATTTTGTCTTGGAATGTTCTTCAACATCTTTCTCATTCTTAGGAGCATTCTTCTTATTCCAAGTTCTTGGGAATTTTAACTGACCACAATTTAGTCTAATATGTCCCACCATCCCATAATAATGACATGTAGGTAGGCTTCTCTATGTAGAATGCTCAGACTTTGTAAGAGTAGTATTATCATTCTCACAAGAAACCATAATAATCTTACCTTGGTCATTCTGAGGCTCTAAACCTGAGGGCTTCAAAAACACAGTTCTTGAAGTAGAAGCAATGTTGGAGGAATCAGTAGCTAAATACTCGAGACCCATTTTGTTAGATGAGCACTTCTGACTTGTCAACATCTGAGCTATCTTGTTGTCTGAGAAATTCTCCAACTATAACTGTGCATCCATCAGTTTATCTTCCAAGTCCATGATCTTTTGAAGTAATGTGTCTCTTTCTGTCTTCATCGTATTCAGCTTTATCACATTCTTCTGATTGGACTCTCTCAGCTTCATGAGTTCCATGTACATGACACAATATTCCTCTTTTAGTTCTTCATCACCATGCTCAGAGTAGTAAAGATCATCCTCGTTTTCACTTGGAGCCACACGTGTTAGACACTTCTCAGGAGATTCTTCTTCTTTCTCAAACTCATTGCTGAGAGTTGTAATGTAGGCCTTCCCTTTAGCCTGTTTAAGATTTGCACATTCAGTTCTCATGTGCCCAAAGTCGGAGCACTCACAACATCTCTGACCTCTTGGATCTTCTTCTGGCTCGGCTTCACTGGGAGTTTCCCTTAGTCCTTCAATGAATTTATCAGTCTTTATCAATTTATTGATCTTGTTCCTGAAGCCGTGAAACCATAGACTGAAAATTTTCAGTCACTTGAGTCTTCTAACCCGAAACTGATCATCCGCAAAAAGAAATCCTCTAAATAAGTGGTCTGCAAGATGATAAAGAGAATTCACCCCTGAATCTCTAGCTGGTGCAAATCTAGAGGAAAAGGTTACGGAAGACTTTGTATGAGCGGGGGGAAGGAGCTCATCTAAAATCTGAGACCTTTGAAATTTTGAACATACAACTTCAAAATTAGTCAGTTTTCCAAAGAGCCCTTTGTCTGACATTATGCTGAAGCTGCTGGACTACATTTTCCTGAAAAGATTTAAACAGAAATCCATCCAAAAATAACACCACAAGGAAATATTAGATCCTGTTAGTTTTGTTAGTATTTTGGCCTCATTCTGTGTTTGGACAAAATCACTTATATGTAAGGATGCTGCAAACAGGGATTCCACTGTTCAGAGTGAAGTCAGAAGAATTTCAAAGTTCTTTGTCAGCTGTCCCTAAGATGTGTCATCCCGTCTGGACGCCCATCTGTCTACTGCTCCATCCGTTCGGACGATGTGTCATCCCGTACGGATGCCAGACAGTCCAGCATCATCCGTCCGGACTACGTGCTTCTTCCTTCCGGACACTTCACTGTATCGAGAAGCTTTTGTGCCAGCTTGCTTCATCTGGACATTTCAGCAGCACGTCCGGACTCCTATCAGTTCTTGAACGGTTCACTGATTCTTTCCAAGTTCCAAGAAAGGGAAGATCAATCAACCGTCTGGACGATGTGGTATACCATCCGGACGCGTATCTCCGTAAGGCAAGAATCATAGTTCAAAATGAACAGTCCAGACATCTGACAGCTGTGATCCGGACGCTGGTGCATCGTATATGGTAACTGACGATTCGACTTCAACCGTCCGGACGTCTCCCCCTTATGGTCTGGACGCACACGCATCAGATATTGAAATTGCGTGCTGAAGTTTAGCCGTTCGGACGCGCGAAGCCTGTTATGGAAAATACTTGCAGTGGACGTGCGTCCGTCCGGACGATTGAGCCATCCTGTCCGGACGATGTTCTTATACAGGAAAGATTTCTCCGCGAAAAGTTTAGAAAATCCTGTCGCACAGTTGTCCGTCTGGACGGTCATGGTCCACCGTCCGGACGGCTCACAAGCTTATTTTGCCTGACGCTCATTCTGACTCCTAGACTATAAATAGGGGTCCTTGGGCACTTAGAGCAGCAAGAATTCGGTGTGAATTCCATTAGAGCTTAGAGACGTGGTATTTCCTCTAGAGCCGTTTTTCAAGTGTGCTGAGCTATAAATCGAAGTCTATCTTAGAGGTCGACTCTAAGGTAAAGAGTTCCATTGAAGACCCCTTCAAGTAGGTGACCCTGGTTGGGAAGCGTTCGTGTTGGGTTACACGTCAGAGATCAATGTACGACCACTGCATCGGTACATGTGAGTGTTACTATCTTGTATCTTGCTTTGTCTTCTGAATAGTGGAATTCCTGGGTTTGGCTACCCCGGAGTGGTTTTTCTCTTAACTGAGTTTTCACTTCATCAACAAAAATCTCTGTGTCATTTACTTTCCGCTGTGCTTTAATTTTTGTTGACACTTATGCACACACTTTGTTTTTAGAAGTCAATTCAATTTTTCAATAGGTATCAGAGCTTGGTACACTCTGAGAAGATTAATTTCTTGAGTGTTCTTATATTTGACTTCTATATTTATTATGTCTCAAACTCTTAATTCTGTTCCTGGCTTTGATGGCTCGAACTATGGCTATTGGAAGGCACGTATGCGTTTCTTTTTTAAATCTATTGACTATTGGGTATTGTTGAGACTGGTTGGACTAAACCAGAGGATACAACGCTTGAACTAGTCATTGAAAAGAACGCTCATCTTTCAAATGACAAAGCCCTCCATGCTCTATGCCAAGCACTTTCTACATCTGAATTCGCCAAAATTTCAAATTGCGAATCAGCCAAAGTAGCATGGCAAATTTTGGAAACAACATATGAAGGCATAAAACTTGTAAAATCTGCCAAACTTCAGATGTTGATTTCAAAATTTGAAGAAATTAAGATGTTAGAGGAAGAGACATTTGGAGAGTTTTACTCCAAAATAAGTGCCCTAAGGAACTCCATGGTGAGTCTTGGGAAACCTATCTCGAATGTAAAACTCATCCGAAAAATTCTCAGATCTTTGCCCAAGCGTTTCAGGATTAAGGTAACGACTATTGAGGAAAGCAAGGATCTTGAAGAAATGAAGATTGAAGGGATAGCCTCTTTCCTCATGCGATGAAAAAAGTGCACTATCCTGGGCTCCCCAAAAGGTACCTCTTTCCTTCTCTAACTCTTTGCTTTTGGAAATTTTGGATAAGAAAAGAAGTCCTTGATTAGATGGCCAAATTGACCACAGGCTAGTTGAACCTAGCATCTATAAATTCTGGCACTCCCTTCAGTTTGTAGTACCAATAAGATTCGAGCAGTAATTCATAAAAAGTTATGTGCTTTAAATTTTGTTTAATCACTGCTTATGTGCTTAAATTTACCTTGCCCTCTATGAGCAAGTAAAAAATTATATGTGCTGTATCTTAGGGGGAGTGTATCAGATGAGGGTGTCTAGGCCTAGCATGCTATAAGGTTTGACTTTTGGCTAATCTGTCTTGGATTTTCTCTCATGTCTAGAAAATCTAGTTGCATTTTGTCATGTCTTGGATAGTCTTACCTTGTGGGAAAAGAGTCTCCACACACACACACGCATTGCTTGAGTTGAGTTGCCTATTTGATTTTTATATGATCAGGAAAAATTATGTGTGCTAATTGAAATCTCAACTTCCTTTAATATCTCTGTGTATTTCTGAGATGCTCTCTCATTGTGTTATCAGTTGATTATGCATGCGTATTCTGACACTGACTTGAGAAAATTTGATCTCTGTAAATTCTTCTCAGCTTTTCTGGTGTTTCAGTGTGGAGCGTCCGGACGGTCTACATTGACGTCCGGACGGACTTGTGGTCCGGACGGTTCTCCCTTGGAGTCCGGACGGAGATGGAGCCCACATGTTCGCGAGAAATCCGCGAAACAGTCCCTCTGAAACCAGAGGATGCAACTCCCGAAACAGTCCCTCTGAAAAACGTCCGACTTTCCAATGATAAAGCCCTCATGCTCTATGCCAAGCACTTTCTCCCTCTGAATTTGCCAAAATTTCAAACTGTGAATCAGCCAAAGAAGCATGGTAAATCTTGGAAACAACATATGAAGGCATGAAATTAGTTAAATCTGCCAAACTTCAAATCTTGACTTCAAGATTTGAACAAATTAAGATGTTGGAAGAAGAGACTTTTGGAGAGTTTTACTCCAAGATAAGTGACCTTAGAAACTCCATGGTGAGTCTTGGGAAATTTATCTCAGATGTAAAACTCATCCGAAAAATTCTAAGATCTTTGCCCGAGCGTTTCAGGATCAAGGTAACGACAATCGAGGAAAGCAAGGATATTGAAGAGATGAAGATTGAAGAGCTAGTTGGATCTCTTCAAACATATGAGCTGTCTCTGCCCCCGGTCAAGAAGTTGAAGACCATTGCCCTAAAGGCTTCCAAGAAGAAGGTAGAAGCCTCCTTTGAAGATGACTCTGAGGATGAAGACAAAGCTGTGGCTATGTTAGCCAAAAATTTCATAAGACTGATGAAAGACGATAGGTTCAAGAAGAAGTTTTCTGATAAAATAAAGAAACCTCTCAGAGAAGCTTAACCGGAGGAAGAGGAGAAGAGAGATCCCAGAGGACCCCGATGTTTTGAATGCTCAGGCTTTGGGCATTTCGGGTGGATTGTAGGAATCTCGAAAAGGGCAAGGGGAAGGCATACAATTTGACTCTCAGTGATGAGTCAGAAGAAGAAGCTCCAGAGTCTGAAAAATTTCTGGCCTTTGTAGCCCCACATGTTGAAGAAGAAGACTCATATTACTCGGAGCATAGTGAAAATGAGGAAGAGCTCAAAGAGGCCTACAAGACACTCTACAAAGAGTTTGAGAAGCTGAGGGAAGGCCGAAAGCAGCACCTGAATGATCTGAACAGTTTGCAGACCCAGAGAGTTCATTGCTGCTCAAAGTACAAGAGCTCGAGGAAAAGCTACTAGAGACACAGCTCCAGCTAGAGAGAGTCACTGATGAGAAGTTGACTTGGATGTTGTCCATCCAGAAAAGCCCAAATGACAAGACTGGTCTCGGGTATTTAGCTTCCTCTTCTGATGTTCCTTCTTCCTCAAAGACTGTATTTGTGAAGCCTACAGTCCCAGAGCTTCCTCCCACTGTTGAAGATAAACAGAAGGAAAAAGGTTAATGATGATGTTCCAGGCACTCAGCAGCCTCATTCCATCAGAAGACCTCCTATTTTCCATCACTGCGGTCTTAGTGGGCATGTTCGGCCTCAGTGCTCCCTCTTGAAAGCTCAAAAGGCCAAAGCCAAGAAAGAAGCGCCCAGACAAGCTCATTATGGCGCTAGACCTGCGGCTCAGCATCAGACTCCTTGGCATCAGGCATCCTATCAAGTACCATGGGGACAAGCATCAAGGCATCAGTATCAAGCCCCTTGGTCTCATGCTCCTCAACATCAGCTGCCTCAGCAGCGGTTTGTTTCAGCCAATCACAGTGGCACTTACAAGAGCAAACCCAAGCATTTGAGAAGGCCTCAAGAGCAATACTCAGGTGAGCCTCCTGTCTGGATGCAGAACATGATGGAGTGGATGATGCAGTCTTGTCAGCAACCACCCACTGGAAGGCAGACTTGGCCTGAGAAGGGCAGTTACCCCAGGAAGGGGAACTGACGCACCTAGTAGGTTCGGGTATTCATGCCTAGGATTTGGTTCCTAATCCTAAGGCATCAGGTTTGATTGCTTGCACTTTTTATGTTATATTTATGTGCTTGTTATGCAATCTAGGAACTAGTTTGTTGTGCCCCCTGTTTCTCTTGAGAGAACTTTGCAGGTATCTATTGGGGAAGACAGAAAAAGCAGGTCGAGCGACTGTTTTTCTGTACTGGCATCTTTGAGCATTTACATGTGTGATCTTACCTTTGCATATGATGTCATTTCCATATTGCATGTTTTGATTGTTTTAAATAAAAAAAAAAAAAAAAATTTGGGGAGAATTTGCAGGATTTTTTCTTGGCAGCTTAGATATTGTATGTACCTTTACTTGATATCTCATTTCTGTGAGCATTAATTTACTTTGCTTAGATATATTTGAGAGCTTATGACTATTTTGGCCAAGTTATTTTTTCCTAGTTGTGCAAAGGTAGGATAGCTCCTTTCCTCATGCGATGAAAAAGTGCACTATCCGAGACTCCTTAAAGGTACATATTTCCTTCTCTGACTAGTTGCTTCTAGAATTTCTAAATTAGAGAGAGGTTAGTGATAAGATGGTCAAATTGACCACAAGCTAGTTGAACCTAGCATCTATAAATTCTGGCATTTCCTCTAGCTTGCAGCACCATAAGAATTGAGCAGTTATTCGTATGAATTTTGTGCTTTAAAATTGTTTATTCACTGCTTTTGTACGGAATTTGCAATATACCTTGCCCTCTATGAGCAAGTAAAAAATTATTTTGTCCTTCATGGTACAAGTAAAACAATTCGGTGCTATATCTCAGGGGGAGTGTATCAGATGAGGATAGCTAGGCCCTAGTAAAAGTAAGGTTTGACTTTTGGCTAATTTGTCACGGACTCTCTCTCTTCTTTAGGAAATCCGGTTGCTCTTGTCATGATTTTTCAAACCTTGTCGGTTCAGTCTCCACACACACACGCATTGCTTGAGTTCAGTTGTCTATTTGACTTTTCTATGATTAGGAAAATTACTTCTGCTAATTGAAATCTCAACTCTCTTTTATATCTCTGTTAAGTTTTGAGATGCTTTCTGATTGTGTTATCAGTTGACTATACATGCGTGTTCTGACACTGACTTGAGAAAATTGATCTCTGTAAAATTTTCCTCAGTTGTTCTGGTGTTTCAGTGTGGAGCGTCCGGACGGTCTACATTGACGTCCGGACGGTACTCTCTTGGAGTACGGACGCGCGCTGTCATCATCATCCGAACGGTCTCTTTATATCGTCCGGACGCGCGCGACCAGTCTGCTCCTTTCCGAGACAGCGAGCGTCCGGACGTCATCAACCCACCATCCGGATGGGGACCCCACAAAGGCTATAAATACCCCTGCTCGCCGCATTCTCTTCATACCCCACAAAATCTGAACTTTTGGCTGCTTGTGAGTTATTTGTTTTTAAGTTTTTTTTGGCTTTTTGCATATTCCTCTCAGATTTCTGGTACTTTTCTAGTCTTTTTTCTCTTCAGTTTTTCTTAAACTGTTAGAATGTTATTTCTTTTGGAATATGAGATGCATATATTGAAATTCCTTGGACTTAGTTATGATTTTATTTTTTTTACACAAGTCCTTTTACTGCTGTTATTTTGCCAAATTTTTGTTATCCTAATAAGAATATTTTTGGAATATTTGTTTTGGCAAAATTCTGGTTGGATCTTTTGCAGAATCATGTCTGCCGGCAGTCCACCCCGCAGGGTCCGTCAGAGGCTTGTGGAAAATAGGGCTGCCATTCAAGCCAAAATTATGGACCGCTCCGTCATTGATGAGCAGAACGTCCTTCGGGCTGATATCATGGTGCCACCGCTGGACAACATACTTGACATCATCCAGACGTACAACTGGGGATATCTCCACAACTGTGCTTGTGTGGTGTACACCAGATTGGTCAAGCTCTTCTACGCCAACTTAGAGGTGGTGCAGAATGATGATCATGGAGTGGTGCTTCAGTCCTCCGTTGTAGGCCATCTCATCACTGTTGATCCTCAGGTCATTAGTCACATCATCCGAGTCCCAGTGCTCGAGATTTTGGCCAGCCCATACAATGAGGTGGTGCTTCCTCCATCCCTGGATGATCTCAGGGAATTATTATGTGCCGTTCCCCAAGGTGATGAGCGCTCTACTGCCATCCGAATTGGTGCCCTGTCATCCTCCCACCGCATGCTGGCCAAGATCATTCAGCAGAACATCTAGCCTGTTGCCCAGCGCAGTGATCTGATCCTAAAACGGGCCCTGTTTGTCTATACAATCCACCTTTGCTTGCCTTTCTGCCTGTGCAAGCACATTTTGGGGGTTATGTTAGAGGCCCGTGATGAGGGCACTGCTGGTCTTCCGTTTGGCTACCTCCTCACTCAGATTATTCTTCAGTCGGGCGTCAATGTCAATGGCAAACCGAAGATGAAAATCCAGCAGCCCATCAGCAAGTAGACATTGATGAAGTCTAAAGCGCAGCTGCAGAGAGATGACTCCGATGATGAGGTGCCCCCACCTGCTGCTATGTTAGTCGGTTTTCCAAATATGGCTTCATCCTCATAGACTGTTCCGCCATCTGAGCTGGAGGTCAATTATGCTCAGATTATGGAGGCTCTTGCTGCACTTCAAGGAGGGATGAGCAGCATGTAGGTGTCTATGTCCTCCATGCAACAGTCTGTGTTCCATGCAGCTAGCTGTGCACTCCATCAACAAGCGCGTGGAGCAGAACCAACTGGACCTTCAGGATTTCCTGAAGTATCATCATCCTAGTGGCAGTGATGATGAGGATGATCCAGACGAGATTTTACCCATGCCTGAGGATGTTTGATTCCCTCTTGTGTTTGTTGAATTTTTATTGTCTTTTGTTATTTTGAGACAATTTGTTGCTTTGTTAAAACTTTTGGATATATATTACTCTGTTTCCCGGGTCCTTCTGAGACCGTTAAGGGGAGTAATTTTTATTTTAGTTGGTTATTTTATTACTCTGTTTTACCCTTTTTCCTTTTATAACAAAAAGGGGGAGTAATTTTTATTTTGGACCGGGAATGTATTTCCAAACCAGTCAAGTGATTTTTGTCCCAGAATGGCCAAATGGGGAGTTTGTTAGTCTTTTGGCCTCATTCTGTGTTTGGACAAAATCACTTATGTGTAAAGATGCTTCAAACAGGGATTCCACTATTCAGAGTCTGCAAGTTAGAAGAATTCAAGTTCCCTGTTAGCCGTCCGGACGATCGAGCCATACCGTCCCGATGCCCATCTATCCACTGTTCCATCCTTCCGGACGACGTGTCATCCCGTCCGGACGCTAGACAGACCAGCATCATCCGTCTGGACGAAGTGTTCATCCTGTCCGAACCCCATACTGTATCGAGAAGGTTCTGTGCCAGCTTGCATCCGTCTGGACGTTTCAGCAGCACGTCCGAACGCCTCCCAGTACTCGATCAGTTTCTGATTTCTTTCCAAGTTCCAAGAAAGGGAAGATCAATCAACCGTCTGGACGATGTGGTATCCCGTCCGGACGCTCGTCTCCTTAAGGCAAGAATCGTAATTCAGATATGACCGTCCGGACGTCTGACAGCTATGGTCCGGACGCGCGCATTGTAGATGTGGAAATTGCGTGTTGAAGAATAGTCGTGCGGACGCTCATCCCCCATGGTCCGGACGCTCTAAAGCCTTATAAGGAAATTACTTGCAGCGGACGTGCGACCGTCTGGACGATGTGCCATCCCGTCCGGACGAGGCCCTTAAACAGGAAAGATTTCCCCGCGAAATTTTCAGAAAATCTTGTCGCACAGTTGTCCGTCCGGACGACCCATGTCCACCATCCGGACGGGGCCCAGGTATATTTTGCCTGACGCTCATTTGAGCCCCCAGCCTATAAATAGAGGCCCTTGGGCACTAAGAACTGCAAGAATTCGGTGAGAATTCCATTAGAGCTCAGAGAAGTCATCAATCCCTCTGAAGCCGTTTTACAAGTGTGTTGTGCTATAAACCGAAGTCTATCTTAGAGGTCGGCTCTAAGGTAAGGAGTTCCATTGAAGACCCCTTTAGGTAGGAGAACCTGGTTGGGAAGCATTCGTATTGGGTTACACGTCAGAGATCAAGGTACGACCACTGCATCGGTACATGTGAGTGTTACTGTCATGTATCTAGCTATGTCTTCTGAATAGTGGAATTCCTGGGTTTGGTTGCCCCGGAGTAGTTTTTCTCTTAACTGAGTTTTCACTTCGTCAACAAAAATCAATGTGTCATTTACTTTCCGTTGTGCTATGCACACACGTTATTTTTAGAAGTCAATTTCATTTTTTTCAAATAAGCACAAAAATTTCCTTGCAGATAGAAATTTTTCGATAGTAAACTTAACGCATGCAATGCGTGTGTGTGTGTGTGTTAAAGCTTTCTTAATAAGGTATGAAGTTCATTGATATGACTTAAAGCAACCGGATTTTCTAAATAAGAGAGAAAATCAATGGTAGATCAGTCAAAAGTCAAACCTTATTTTACTAGGGCCTAGCCACCCTCATCTGATACACTCCCCCTAAGCTGCATCACTTTTCTTTTACTTCATCCTTTAGTGACCGTCTATTTCCTCAATGATTGGGTCACTGACTATTTCTATAGGGACAAGTTCAAGAACAGATTTATAGTACAAAAGTAGTGAATCTTTTTATTTATCCATATTTATTCAGTTTTGAATGCTTTTTATCACTTGATGCTGCAACTTAGAAAGAATGCCAAAATTTATTGGTTCTAGGTTCAACTAGTGAGTTGGTCAATTTGACCATCTTAGCAAAAAAATCTCTCTCATTAGAATTTCCAAAAGCTAAAAGTCAGAGAGAAAAAAATATACCTTAGGGGAGCCTTGGATAGTGCACATTTTCATCGCATGAGGAAAGTAACTATCTATCAAATAGATGCAGTAAGAAAACTTTGCAGATATCAAACAAAAACTCTCAGTTATATAAAAGCAAAAAGAGTAATGCACTAAGAACTGAGACATCAGGTAAAAATACATAAGATATCTAAAAAGCTAAATACATGAATAAATAACTGCAACTTTCTCCCCCCCCCCCCCCCCCTTTTGAAAGAAAAAAACAGAAAAACAACAAAAACATGCTTACACAGAGAAGAAGACAATTTAGTCCAAGCATGTAAGATAAGAGCAAACCTGGCCCTAGGGAGAGAGGTTTGACTATACCAAGATAGAAAATCAATGACATGCTTTCTCTGTCATCCCTAGAATGTACCTGCAGAAAATTCTCAAATCAACCAAGAGAAAATCTAGGGATAGAAAAGGTGGTTCTTCAAACAGAATGCAAAGCAAAAATAGGATATATAAGATATGAGAATCAATGCAATGCAAACATACTTGGTATGCACTAGGATTTAGGAACCAAAATTCTAGGCATGGTGAGACTGCACCTATACTAGGTGAGCCCACTCCCCCTCAAGGGGTGAAATGGTCTCATCCTTTCTGACCCAACCCTGGTTTACCCGTGGTAGATGTGATCGGGTATTGCTCATACTGTCCATTCTCCTCAGCATCCCTTGTAAAAAGCTCAGCAACCTTTCATAGGCATGGTTGCTATCGAGCTTTTACGGCTTTTTCTTGTAGTGCCTTGATGTGTTCTTCAGAACAGACCGCTGTTGTTGCCGCTGATGCCATGGAACCAAATGTCTCGCCAAAGGTAGAGTACCTAATGTGGTCTTAGTAGGCAACTTCCTCTGAGCCTTCTTCTTCTGAGCTTGGAGCTATGGACATTTGGGTCGGATGTGACCAGTGATGACAGGTGGGCAAGCTTCTTTTGTTGGAATGTTGCTTGGCTTTCTCTGCATAAACATGGTTAGCATTCTTACAAAAAATATTGCCCTTACCTTTTATATGTTTCCTATGCGGAGGGACATATTTTGATGAGGAAAAATCTTTCACTTCACTTTTCCTCAGAGCATCCTGCTTAATCCAAGGCCTATGGGATTTCAACAAATAATAATTTGGCCCAATATGACCAATCTTTCCACAATTATGACACTTAGGAATAAACTTACCTTGTATTCCTTATTCCTTGGAGTTAGGCATCACATGATTAATTAAGCAAGAATTATCTATACAAGCTGTATCTTCTATCAAAGGCTCAATATCAATAGAATCTAATTCAGAATCAGAAGCATGTATAGTAGATGCACTTAAATCATTAACAATTAAATCAGGCTTGTTAGAAATATCTATATGAATATGAAGCATGCTTTTCAAATTATTACTATATAATTTTTCCAAGAGATTCTCTGATTCTTTTAATTTATTCTCTAGTGCATCAACAATATCAAAAAGCATGGTATTCTCAGATTTCAAAGAGTCAATCAAAACATGTGATTCAGATAATTGTAAAATCAAAGACTATTTTTCCTTCTTAATCTTCTTGAGTTCTTTATTGGGTTTCTTAAAGAGTTTACCTATCAAAAGGGTATCTTTAGAGAAATCATAAAAATCATCTTCAGAGAACTCAGGAAGATTTATGTTAAAAGAAGTCATGGATCACACTTAGGAAATAAATCCGAACACAAGTGTACCCGCTCTGATACCAATTGAAAAATAAAATAATGACTTCTAAATAACCAAGTTTGTGTTTGTGTGCAACAAAATATCTTAAATGCGGAATTTAAAGAAGACAAGATATTTGTTGACGAAGTAGAAACTTTGTGAAAAGAAAAACCACTCTAGGGCAATCAAACCCAGGAACTCCACTATCCAAAAACAATGCAAGTTACAAAGCACTCGTACTCACAAAACCCATTGCAGTAGTCATTCCTTTAACTATAACACGAAGCCCATCGTGAACACTTCCCAACCAAGTCTCCTACTTGAAGGGGTTTTTGATGGATTCATTTACCTTAGGGCCAACCTCTAAGATAGACTTCACATGAACTGTTGAGCACACACTGGGAATGGCTAGAGAGCTAGCGGATCTTCAATTCTCCCCAAACACCCTGTCTAAGCACTATGGAATTTGATACAGAATTCATACAAATTACAAGCCTAGAGCCCTCTATTTCTAGGCATACAGAAATCCTAAATCTGCTCAAATTCAAGCTCTGGCTATCGAGTGTCCAAACGGAAGTTAGCCTTGTCCGGACGATCTTCTGCGACTGCCTTCCAGAATAACGAAATTCTTTCCATAACAGGTCCACTTCCAGACGGCTTGGCCGAGCATCCAGACAGTCTTCACTGTAACTCCTTTACGTGCTCAAAAAGGAAGTCTAGAATATTTTGAAATGCTAGACAGTGTCCAGACGTGTTGCCACATTATTTGGACGTCTTGCAGAGACATCCCAAACAATGTCGACTAAAATCCAACTCCGTGTAGAAATTGGAGAAGCTTGACCTAGCGTCTGGACGGTGTTGCTCTGACGTCCGGACATCTTCAACGCTGAAGCTTCTAGACACTACGGGGCGTCCGGACGCCTTCAAAGGCCTGTCCGGACAATTGCACAGGAACTGGCTATTTTGACTTTGAAATTGCATGGAATCTTCATGGACATCTTCTAGAAACTTGTGACCATACACATGGCATGAAATGAGACACTGTCCATATTACTTGAAGACTCTGAATAGAACCGATAATCCTATTGAAAAGCAACCGTTACATAAAGTGTTTTTGTCAACCAAAATGTTGCCAATATAAAATACTAACACTACCTGTTACGGAAGTAGCACATTTAGGTTCATGGGCTCCAAAATGGGAGCTGAAATTGGTAAAATCTGAACTGGACAACTTCGTCACATATATGATCTTGTCAACAAGAGTCGACATAAAATTATCTATGGCTTTGTAAACCTTCCCAGACGCTCCCCTGCCAATCCCTTCCCTAAAATTATCTGTGGCTTTTTACCAGTTGATCATAGGTAAATGATGTCACATTTATTTCTTGAACAACATCAGGTGGATTACTTTGCCTGATACGCATCCTATTGCCCCATATCTGATATTTGGAGATAAGATACCCAACCAACAGAAACACAAATACAGACAAGGTGATGAGAACCACACCAACAATTACAAGCTTCTTACCGAGCTTCTTTGTTATCTTATTGACGATTGCAAGGGGAACAAGAGGCTACGTAGCTTTTGAGTGGGACTAGAGCTGATCAACCCACATGTACAACCATGAGAATGACTATAAACACCGACACGCACAAAATGGACATTAGGAGAGGTGGGATTAATTGTGGTAGTGAGCCATTGGCACATGTAGAGGTTTTATGGGTGGTGCATGGTGAGAATTGAGAAGGATGTGGAAGAATCATGAAAAGAAACTCCAGCCATGAAAGTTGTGGAAGAATCATATCTATCAAGTAAAGATATTCTCAATAATCTTCACGTTTCTATCATTCTTCTTGCATAAACCGACAGTGTCACAAATAAAAGAAAACGTGCTCCTAAGTTTCTTGGCCATCTCGTTCGTTTGCATGTTCATCCTCATTTTCCTCAAGTTACTCCTTACAGAAATGGTGACAGCTTACTTCTCTACTGTACCACAACCATGTTCTGAGCTTGATGTTAACGTTGGTGAAATCGTGAAGCGTCAAGAGCCACAGAAAAGTGGCAAGGCCATCGTATGCTGCTCAAGAACATGACCAAGTTTGCTTATCGGACGCAAATCCTGCAGTCCTTTTCCTTCATAGAACACAAATCCTGCGATCCTTTTTTTTTCCTTCAGTTTCCACGAAACCAAACACGAAAGAGAAAAATCACAGAACTTTAATATCTAAAACGCCTATAACCCAGTCATCTTCCCCAAGTGCCCAAAAAAAAAATCTATCAACACAACAGAAGCAGCAGTAGTTCAAATGACACCATTATATAACTTTAATATCCAAAATGCCCATGACCGGCCAAGCAAAAAATTACGTATTCGTTGGTGATGGAGGTTCCTCTGTTTCCAGGCTATAGAATAGGAGAGAACAGAGGGTCATGTCGTGCAACACTTCAATAGCTAATACTCTGCTTCTTGGGCCTCTTTCTTTGTTTTGGCCATTATTTTCAGGGATTCCATGTGACATTGTTGTATCTTGGCCATAGTCTCATCTTCCTTAACATCATCTGGAGTATCTAAACCTTATATCCATGTGACATTTGTGAAGTTTGACGTTTATATTAATGACACTGAAGAGTCACCTAGCGGGCCTAACAAGACAGAGTTTGCCAGAAGCTTTGTGAACATGTCGCATTTGCATACGCATGAGAAGAAGAAGACATGCCTGAAATTGGGGATCACCACCTTGTTGGAGGACTTGGGGGTTGATGACGATGACAGTGTGGTGGTGACTTTGGTTCCCCGATATAGGAACATGATAGCCACCATTGGTGGAATCAAGATCACGCTTCGATGCTCAGCGTAGTCGCCACCACCACCAACCCGTTCTACACTTCAGCTGAAGTTTTCAAGCAACTCAATTCTTTTTTATCCAAACTGATCATTACCCATTTGTAGAATGTCGACAAGCTTCGCAAACCGGCAAGCGAGAACTTTCCCAAACTCGGGGAAGATTTCATGGCTATCACCTTGGTGTCTCCTCCGCCTCCGTCGATGACTTGTTCACATGCAGTCATGGGTGCCCTTGGTGAAGCACACGTGGCAACCAGTTGAGTTGCCACACAAAATATTGAAAATGGAGTTCATGAGTGTGAAAGTCACCATTTTGATTGGGTTATTTTTGGAACTTTGTGCTTTAAAACGCACGTGACCTCGTTTCCATCTCTTTAGATGGACTAAGTGAATGGAAGGTCCAACGTGGAACAAGTGAACAACATCAAAGGGGTCATCTACCAAAAATTAAACATTGGGCGTCAGATTGCCAATACGTGGATACATCAAGGGGTTAAGTGTATTTTCTCCGAATTAATATCAGAGCAACTAAGAAAGCATCAAAAGATAAGGACAAACATCCACATCAGTCTCAAATTGACAAGTCCAAGTCCAAATATCACACACCAGGTTCATAATAAGTTCCAAAGCCTAAAATAAACAAATCTATCAAATCATCCATTGGGTTACCATAGAACTGATAATACTCCCAAAGAAGACCCAATAAAGTATCATGAAGTGGATTATCGAAATCACATCACAACTCTCCACTTAAGAGTCGGTCCAACTCCTCGAAAATCAATCTAACAAGATGGTCTAAAGTCGGTCTCCTATTTGGGTCCCCAGTATCCATCCTCAAAGGATTCAACAACTATATAACACAAATGTTTTACATGTGGAAAAGATAAAGTCTAAGTTCACAACTTAGTGAGCATAGATATACAACAATACATGTACAGTTTTGAGAATTTAATTTGATGAAAAAGGTCGTTTAACTTCTCAACCATTAGTATGCAATATCTTCATTAGTTATAAATGTGGATGAAATATATATTCAACAAAACTTAATCTAACACTAAACCACCATAGATTCATGCATAAGCATCGAGATCCATTCTCAAACTTGTAAACAGAACACAATTACTCTCAAGAACCAAATATCACATGGTAGTTCATACTCCTAGATCATCTAACCAACAAATAAAACATAACTTAATCAAAATCAACTAACAAACACCATCTACCACACCTTATAGGAAAACTAGGATCTAAAGACTAGTCAACAATGAAAATAAATTATTGACTTCTTAAACAAACCAAGTGTGTGTGTTTGTGTGCAAACAAATATCTTAAATGCGGAATTTAAATAAGACAAGATATTTGTTACGAAGTGGAAACTCTATGAAGAGAAAAAACCACTCCGGGGAAGTCAAACCCAGGAAATCCACTATCAAAAAACAAAGCTAGTTACAAGACACTCGTACTCACATAACCCTATGCAGTAGTCATACCTTTAACTCTAATGTGTAACCCAACACGAACGCTTCACAACCAGATCTTCCACCTGAAGGGGTTTTTGATGGATTCTTTTACCTTAGGGCGGACCCCTAAGATAGACTTCACATAAACAACGAGCACACACCGGCAACGGCTTGAGAGCTAGCGGATCTTCGATTCTCCCTAACCACCCTCTCAAAGCACTATGGAATTTACCACCGAATTTAGTAAAAAACACAGACCTATAGCCCCTTATTTATAGGCTTCAAGAGACCTTAAAAACTGCTGAAAATTGGACTCTGTCTGTCGAGCGTCCAGACGGAAGTTAGCCTCGTCCGGACGATTTTCTGCGATATCCTTTCAAAAACCGCGTAATTCAATCTTTATCAGGTTTACATCCAGATGTCTTGACCGAGCGTCCAGACGGTCTTCACAGAAATCCTTTCAGCATTCAAACGGAAATCTGGAGTTATCTAAATTACTGGATATCGTCTGGACGTGTTGCCTCGTCGTCCGGACGGATTGAAGAAACTTCCCAAACAGTGTCGACTTCTGAGAACAGACTCCTTGTTGAAATTGGAAAAGCTTGACCTAGCGTCTGGACGATGTTGCTCTGACATCCAAACGTCTTCAACGCTGAAGCTTCTAGACACTGTGGGGCATCCGAACGCCTTCAAAGGCCCATATGGACGGTTGCACAGGAACCGACTGTTCTGACTTGGAAATTGCATGGAATCTTCATGGACATCTTCTTAGAAACTTGTGACCATACACATGGCATGAAATGAGACACTAGTCCATATTACTTGAAAACTCCGAGTAGAACCGATAATCCTGTTAAAAAGCAACCGTTACTGATGTAGTCTTTTGTTTACCAAAATATATCAATAATAAAATTACCACTCGCAATAGTACGAATCCTTATAGGATAGGGCTAAATTGAGGGTGTCGAACCTCAAGGACTGCAGGGGTATTACTATCAAGTTTTTCAAGATTAAATATAACTTAATTTAAAATATGTTTGATTTTTGTTTTCAAAAATAAATGCATAAAAGTAAAAGACATAAACTTAAAGAAAGTATGGATGAGATAAAGAATAGGAGATTGATTTCACCACTTACCGCATAATAATGGTCAATCATAAATTAACAAGGAAAATTCATACTATGCATGATATAGGGCTCGTCTCACTCGAGTAGTCAAGAAATTACCTCTGAAGAATAAGTATAATCCATCTTCGGTTGTTACGGACCGTCCACCTAACCACTAAGATGCGGTACGACCCGTCTTCCCTAGGCATGGACTAGCTACGTCTTTAATAGGATATACAAACAATCAATGGAATAGTATAACCCATCTTTGGTTGGCACACACTGTCTACCTAAATTACACTAAACTAGGGTGTAGTACAATCCGTCTTCCCTAGGCATGGTCTATCTAATCCTCTTGATCATATATCAATTAAAACCATTGTATAACAATCATTCACATAATCAAAGAAAATATGAAGGATTGAGTTCAATTAATATAAAATACTTTCTAAGACAGGATAAGAAATTCATAATGATTGAATATAAACATTAAAATCAATTCTCACAGTTATACAATCATCATGCATAGAGAAAATTCCAAACTAAAATACAATTAAACCATTGTTACTTGAAAAGAGCTACATCAACACCCTATTAGGAATTTAGCCGCTCATCATAGTGCTGGGATGGCCTCCTGCCATGTTCTTCTCTCTCTAACTTGTCAGGCCTCCAAGAAGAATTTTCTGTCTAAATCTAAGCACAAGCACAAGCACACTTCTCTTGAAGCTTAGGGGTCTATTTATAGGGAGCACACAAGTCCTGTAAGCCCTTGTAATTCCAGAAAAATATTCTCTTGAGTCTTGTTGTCCAAGTAGGAGATTGAAACTTCAATCCAAGTAGGAAAATGATTCCAAATTCGTCCAGAATTGCAGTCATTTATTATGGGGAAATTTTGGCATAGTAAATGTCCTAATTTGGGAAAAGCTATTTCTGACATATTTGTTGAATTTGTTATTAGCTTTCCAAAGCCACCAATTTCATTAAAATATGATATCTGACGAAAAAGGTATGATCCAAACACTGAGACATATGCAGAATCCAAATTTGAATCCAATCCGATTTTGACTCTTAGTAGAGAAATTCTGATTTAATCCTTCACTTGATTTGATCAAACTTAATCACATCATATAGGTATTCTATTATGATTGATTAAGCTTAAACATATCTTCTAGGTCTTCTCAAAGTGTGCTTTAAGCCCAAATTTAATGGAATTAATAACATATTTATTTAAAACCTGAAAACATTAAAACAACACAAAATCAAACAAATAACAATACTAAAGAATTAACATATATAAGTTAAGGGGCTTGAATGTGTAACATTTGACGCTTATCACACCCCCAAACTTACATATTGCTTGTCCCTTAGCAATACAAAACAAGAAATAAAACTGAAAAACAAGAAGATAAATCCTTCTTTCGTGGGATGTACGATTGCATTTAGCTTATGCAACAAGCCTTTTAAACCCCTAGGATTCCCTAGTGGACGAGTGAAGTCTTGTGAGGGTTTGTCAGGAATGATACCCACAAACATTGTTCCGACCATGTTATCTCCAAGAATGCAGCATCATAAACATAATGGTTCTCATTCATTGGCAAGCTTAAGAAAATAAACTCCATCTTCCCAATTTCAAAGAATTAAAAATTAAGCTACTAACATGGCATTATGAGATATCACAAGATTTAACGAGTGTAAAGTGAACTTAACGCATAGTCATGAGGTTTCAAAACTAATCTCAATCATGAATGGTTCAACACTCAAAATTTGCTGGACTCCCCATTAGATAAAACAACCAAGGCATATATATTTATTATTATTTTTATATATATGCAGGCTGCAATGCTTAGCTCCCTTAAACTTTCTAATTGACCCATGTAACGAGTGTTAGGTCAATGACTCCCAAACCAGATGGTTTTAGGGCATTAGGTGTAAAACACCCTAAAGACTTACTAACTCGAGTCAAAAGGCTACGAAGCTAAACTTAGCCATTTTATCAAGCAAAACAAACTTCCACCTTTTGACGCGAATACTCAATGCTTAATGAGGCAAGAGATCCGGTTACTCAGCGAAAAGCTCAAAGTGATCAATATTATTCTCTTTCTTTTTCTTTTTCTTTTTTACTTTTTTCTTTTCTTTTCTTTTCTTTTATGCCAAGGTTATTCCTCTAATAAGTTACCCAGTTGCATCCAAGATATTGATAACAGACATAACTGATTTCAAATTTCATACCTCACAGACTACATGCTAGTGTGCTTGTGAGAATCAAATTGAAACAAGTAATATCTCATGCTGCCAAGGAAAATAACAAAACTTCTTAATTTCCTAGTCAAATGATCATGTGTTTATCATGTTAAGCTCACCAATGAAATAAGAATCAGAATTCAAAATCAACAACATACTCAAGAATAACATAGCAAAATATTGGACAGTGTTTCATTCTTTCATACCTCTAAACTTGAATCACACATTGTCCCCAATGTGTGTATAGAACTGAACATAATAATAAGATGATAGGAATACCTGAATGAGCATATGCGGGACATATCATACCCCCAAACTTGATTGTAAAAACACATGTCCTGAAAAAGATAGTGATACTCCAACCAAATACTAGTAAAGTGCAACACATTGTTGTAAAAATATAAATTAAGAATGAAGCAACAATGGAGAAGATAAACCTAGACGGAGATCATGTACCCTGGCCTGATAGAGGACTTGAGCGTACAGGGCCTGTGCTCGAACCTGTGAAGCTGACTCATTTAGTCAAAATATGTGGGATCCGCCAAGCCAACAGAATCCACATCCTTGATGCGCTTAATGCTCTTTGACCCTTAAATTTAAATTCGAAGCACCAATCTTTTCTTCTCTTAGACCAAAGAGAATAAAGTTTACCTACAGAAAGGTAATTCCAAATGTCAGCACATCGAGGTAGATTCTTTTGAGTATTCTCAAACAGTTTCTCATCCGGAAGGGAATCATGAACTGGAATAGAATGAGGAGAATACACAAGGAAGTTTTCTACCTTGATTGTCTCTTTTTGCTCTTCTAATATCCCCAACAAACTACTCTCCTGACCTCTTGGTAAATCACAAGCAATAGAAGCTCGGGGTTCATATGGCGTCTTGAGAATAAGAGTGGATGATAAAGGAGCCTTAGTGCTCACTTCCTCGCCTTTTGCCCGATGTAGTGCTTGCGGGGCCTCAATTTGCTCCTCCTTCCTCTCTTCCACGTGAGTTTCGACCACTTCTCCATTCTTCATTGTGGTGATGGCTTGCTCATGATAAGAAGTAATCTCATCCACCACGTAGTGTCCATCAAGATTGGCCACCGACTGTCTTTGAAGCTCTTCTTTTTCTCTATTGAGGTGGCTCATGATTTGTTCAAAGTGAGCATCCATTTGGGCTTCCATCTCCACAAAGAATTGAGGAGTATATTGTTCATGTTGAGACTGTTGTTGTGGAGGCCTGTAGATGGGAGATGGCTCCTTTTCGTGAGCTTCTATCTTGGCAATGGATTCAGAGTGAGAGTTCAATGTCTGACTGAAAGAGGTCACTGTCTGAGTGAGTTTCTAATTGATCTCACCCATAAGTTTCAATATCTGAGCTTGAACGTCAGAATCTGACTGAGGAGATGGTGTAACCAGAGAAGAAGGCTGCTAGTTATCCTCAAAGTCAACACAATATGGAGATGATTGCCATTGCTGGTGGGGAGGATGGAAGTTAGATGGTGGATAGACTGCTTGATCATTGAACTGCGGATATGCCTGATGGTATAGTTCATGAAATTGTGGAGCATAATTTTCAAGAGCTTGAGCTTGCCACGAGATATTAGACTGGTTGCTCCATCCCGGATGATCGGAATCACAGTAAGGCTCATTCCTCGGTCTAGAGAACTGTGTGTTCATATGCTCATAAGAATAGTTAGAAAATTATCCTGCAGTAGGACAATCTTTAACATGATGATAAGAACTATAGCAATATGAACATGGTCCATGGAGTGTTGGAATGCCTCCCCACATGAACTAAATTGACAAAAAATAAAATTAAAAATAAATAAATAAATAAAATAAAAAGAATTGAAAACAAAAAATAAAATAAAAAAGAAAGAAAGAAAAAAAAAAGAAACCAAAATAAAAACAGAAAAGAATCAAGTTAAATTCAGTCTTTAAAACTTAATAATATAACCGTTTGCAGTCCCCGGCAACGGCGCCAAAAATTGATGTGGTCTTTTGTTTACCAAAATATATCAATAATAAAATTATCACTCGCAATAGTACTAATCCTTATAGGATAGGGCTAAATTGAGGGTGTCTAACCTCAAGGACTGCAGGGGTATTACTATCAAGTTTTTCAAGATTAAATATAACTTTATTTAAAATATGTTTGATTTTTGTTTTCTAAAATAAATGCATAAAAGTAAAAGACATAAACTTAAAGAAAGTATGGATGAGATAAAGAATAGGGGATTGATTTCACCACTTACCGCATAACAATGGTCAATCATAAATTAACAAGGAAAATTCATACTATGCATGATATAGGGCTCGTCTCACTCGAGTAGTCAAGAAATTACCTCTAAAGAATAAGTATAATCCATCTTCGGTTGGCACGGACCGTCCACCTAACCACTAAGATGCGATACGACCCGTCATCCCTAGGCATGGACTAGCTACGTCTTTAATAGGATATACACACAATCAATGGAATAGTATAACCCATCTTCGGTTGGCACGAACTGTCTACCTAAATTACACTAAACTAGGGTGTAGTACAATCCGTCTTCCCTAGGCATGGTCTATCTAATCATCTTGATCATATATCAATTAAAACTGTTGTATAACAATCATTCACATAATCACAGAAAATATGAACGATTGAGTTCAATCAATATAAAAGACTTTCTAAGACAAGATAAGAAATTCATAATGATTGAATATAAACATTAAAATCAATTCTCACAGTTATACAACCATCATGCATAGAGAAAATTCCAAACTAAAATGCAATTAAACCATTGTTACTTGAAAAGAGCTACATCAACACCCTATTAGGAATTTAGCTGCTCATCATAGTGCTGGGATGGCCTCCTGCCATATTCTTCTCTCTTCAACTTGTCAGGCCTCCAAGAAGAATTTTCTGTCTAAATCTAAGCACAAGCACAAGCACACTTCTCTTGAAGCTTAGGGGTCTATTTATAGGGAGCACACAAGCCCTATAAGCCCTTGGAATTCCAGAAAAATCGTCTCTTGAGTCTTGTTGTCCAAGTAGGAGATTGAAACTTCAATCCAAGTAGGAAAAAGATTCCAAATTCGTCCAGAATTGCGGTCTTTTATTATGGGGAAATTTTGGCATAGTAAACGTCCTAATTTGGGAAAAGCTATTTCTGACATATTTGTGAATTTTTTATTAGCTTTCCAAAGCCACCAATTTCATTGAAATATGATATCTGAAGAAAACGTTATGATCCAAACACTGAGACATATGCAGAATCCAAATTTGAATCCAATCCGATTTTGACTCTTAGTAGAGAAATTCCGATTTAATCCTTCACTTGATTTGATTAAAATTAACCACATCATATAGGTATTCTATTATGATTGGTTAAGCTTAAACATATCTTCTAGGTCTTCTCAAAGTGTGCTTTAAGCCCAAAATTAATGGAATTAATAGCATATTTATTTAAAACCTGAAAATATTAAAACAATCCAAAATCAAACAAATAACAATGCTAAGGAATTAACATATATAAGTTAAGGGGCTTGAATGTGTAACATTCGACGCTTATCACACCCCCAAACTTACGTATTGCTAGTCCCTTAGCAATACAAAATAAGAAATAAAACTGAAAAACAAGAAGATAAATCATTCTTTCGTGGGATGTACGATTGCATTTAGCTTATGCAACAAGCCTTTTAAAACCCTAGGATTCCCTAGTGGACGAGTAAAGTCTCATGAGGGTTTGTCAGGAATGATACCTGATGTGTGTTTTAATGAATACTCGCAAGCGCACAAATCGTTTGCAATATAGTGTGTGCAAGTGCGAGGTCGAATCCACAGGGAAATGGTCAAATATTGGTGTCATGTTTAATCAACTTCATTTTAACCTAGTTCCAAAGGTTTGAGGATTGATTCAAGAGTAAAAGACTAAACAAAAGAGATGAAATGAAATATGCAAATTAAAAGGAACTAAGGATAAGGAATCCACCAAACCAAATCCAACAACTCACACTCTTGGTTTCTACTTGAACACCCAAAGAACATTAAGCTTAGGGTGTCATTCAAGTTTCTCAACCACATACTCTAGAACCATTAAATGAATCCAACTCAAAGATAAATCACAAAGAGTACCCATTTGAAATCAAATCATCCAATGTATCCATTCAATGAACAAATCACAATGGATATCATCACTCAAACCGATAAAACAATATATCCATCGGTTGAAACACATTAAATATCCTATATCTACCAACAACCACATTCATAGCAAAAGATAAAGCATTTAAATGAATGGAACTTGAATAACAAATATGATATATCATCAAATGTGCAAGTATTATAACAAGAGTGTGAGGGTCATCAATGGAAAGGTTTCATCATCAACCTTAGTTGAGGTTACTAGCCTTCCATGACTAAGAACAACCATGGAAATAAAAGGAAAGCTTTACAAAAAGAAAGTGTCTAAGAACAAAAGCTACTGGAATACACTACAAAATGCACGAAATTAAACCTAGCTACTGTTCTCTGAACTCTCCCAACAAGGAGGAATGGCTATGGCTTTTATAGAAGGAAATTAGGGCTAGAAACCCATGTAAAATGACTCCTCTAACCCCCTCTAGGGTTCCTCTCTTGCTAGAGACAACCAAGGTCATGCAACCAGCGTGTTCTGCTGCGAAAATCAGAGGGAGAACTGCTTTTTGTCATGGAGAAGCTCTTGATTGGGTGTTCTGGCGCGCTTCTGCAAAAGTAAGTTCTGGGAAATTTCGATCGATCGACTTTTATTCGATCGATCGACTTCGGGCAAAATTTGATCGATCGATTTTAAGTTCGATCGATCAAGTTCTTCAGAACTTCCGAATTTTCCAAGCAATTCCACATGACTTTTGCCATTCCTCACTTATTAACCTACAAAACATAAAAACACAAAAACTAACCAAAGCATCAGAAAATAACAAGGCTAAAGGTCTAACTAATGTAAATCAAGAGGTCCAAATACACAATATTTGGCACTCATCAATACCGACAAACATTATTCTTACAATGTTATCTCCAAGAATGCAGCATCATAAAAATAATGGTTCTCATTCATTGGCAAGCTTAAGAAAATAAACTCCATCTTCACAATTTCAGAGAATTAAAAATTAAGCTACTAACATGGCATTATGAGATATCACAAAATTTAACTAGTGTAAAGTGAACTTAACGCATAGTCATGAGTGTTGGTACAGTTTCCGGTATGGTGTGAATCTGCACGTTCTTCTGATGTTCTTCATGCTTCTTAATGATTCTGCAAAACAACAAAAACTAAGGGACCCTTCCGGGGGTCCTCTCCGATGCCTAAATTAGCTTCTGCAATAAAATAATGCTCTGTGCATAAAAACTTAGTCTCTCTTTTATACCTGGGGTATGGGCCTATTTATAGGCAAAGAGGTGGAGTCAAACCTGGATTAGGACTCCTGCTCCTTGTTGATCTAGAACTGCCGTCAGAGTTCTAATTGGACTCTGACCCTTTATTAGAATTCTAATCTGATATCTTTATTAGACTTCTGATCTAATCATTCTTCTTATTCGATTGGACCATGAGTCCTATCCCAATTCTACCAGAGATATGACTGATTTCTCTAGAGTAGTTGCTAAATGTCTATCTCCTTATTGGATCGGGTTGAGTGAAACTTATCCCCAACAGTTACCCCCCAATTCCCTTATCCGAAGCTTGCTTGAATAATGGGAATTCTATGTCTAAGGAAACTCGAGCTTTGTCTCCTTCTGAAAACCTGCTAACCTGCAAAATCTGAAGGTTAAATCTTACCCCCCATTACCTTCTTGTTTTTCCTTAGGGTTTTCTCCCTAACTCCTGAAAAACTTGCAAAACCCGAGGGTTAAATCCCACCCCCGTGGCTCTCTTTATTTCTTTCTCTCGACAAGGATTGACCCTAGATGCTTTCTTGTTGCTCTCGGAAAGGACCGATTCGAGAGTTTTTCTTCTTACTCTCGGCTAGGACTGATCTGAGAGGTTTCTCCTTGTTCTCGGCTAGGACTGATCCGAGAGTTTTCTTCTTGCTCTCGACTAGGACTGATCCAAGAGTTTTCTTCTTGCTCTCGGCTAGGACTGATCCGAGAGTTTTCTTCTTGCTCTCGACTAGGACTAATCCGAGACTCTCGGTTAGGACTGATCCGAGAGATTTCATCTTGTTCTCGGTTAGGACTGATCTGAGACTCTCGGCTAGGACTAATCCAAAAGTTTTCTTCTTGCTCTCGGCTAGGACTGATCCGAGAGGCTTTCTTCTTGCTCTCGGCTAGGACTGATCCAAGACTCTCGGCTAGGACTAATCCGAGAGATTTCTTCTTGTTCTCGGCTAGGACTGATCCGAAAGTTTTCTTCTTGCTCTCGGCTAGGACTGATCCGAGAGGCTTTCTTCTTGCTCTCGGCTAGGACTGATCCAAGAGTTTTCTTCTTGCTCTCGGCTAGGACTGATCCGAGACTCTCGGCTAGGACTGATCCAAGAGATTTCTTCTTGCTCTCGGCTAGGACTGATTCGAGACTCTCGGCTAGGACTGATCTGGGAGTTTTCTTCTTGTTCTCGGCTAGGACTGATCCGAGAGGCTTTCTTCTTGCTCTCGTCTAGGACTGATCCGAGAGTTTTTGCCTACAAAAGAAGCGACATCAACGGGTTCTCGGTCCCTAGACCAGGATTGGGCTGTTCCGGCCTCCTGCCCAGCAACTCGGCATTCCGCTGTGTTCAGGATTCAATCTGGGCTTCCAACGCTGCTATGCGATCTTGATCTCCACCCCCCGAGGGAGGGTTCGGTGGAGGCTGCGGATTATTCTGAATAACTGGCTCCATTCGGACTATGGGCTCTCGGTTGGTCTGGCTTCCGGAACGTGTGTTCACTACTATGCTAGATCTTCTTTTTCTTTTATGAGGAACGAATAATCGTTTCCCACAGACGGCGCCAAACTGTTGGTACAGTTTCCGGTATGGTGTGAATCTGCACGTTCTTCTGATGTTCTTCACGCTTCTTAATGATTCTACAAAACAACAAAAACTAAGGGACCCTTCCGGGGGTCCTCTCCGATGCCTAAATTAGCTTCTGCAATAAAATAATGCTCTGTGCATAAAAACTGAGTCTCTTTTTTATACCTGGGGTATGGGCCTATTTATTGTCAAAGAGGTGGAGTCAAACCTGGATTAGGACTCCTACTCCTTGTTGATCTAGAACTGCCGTCACAGTTCTAATTGGACTCTGATCCTTTATTAGAATTCTAATCTTATATCTTTATTAGACTTCTGATCAAATCATTCTTCTTATTCGATTAGACCATGAGTCCTATCCCAATTCTACTAGGAATATGACTGATTTTCTCTAGAGTAGTTGCTAAATGTCTATCTCCTTATTGGATCGGGTTGAGTGAAACTTATCCCCAACAATGAGGTTTCAAAACTAATCTCAATCATGAATGGTTCAACACTCAAAATTCGCTAGACTCCCCATTAGATAAAACAACCGAGACATATATATTTATTATTATTTTTATATATATGCAGGCTGCAATGCTTAGCTCCCTTAAACTTTCTAATTGACCCATGTAACGAGTGTTAGGTCAATGACTCCCAAACCAGATGGTTTTAGGGCATTAGGTATAAAACACCCTAAAGACTTACTAACTCGAGTCAAAAAGGCTACGAAACTAAACTTAGTCATTTTATCAAGCAAAACAAACTTCTACCTTTTGATGCGAATACTCAATGCTTAATGAGGCAAGAGATCCGGTTACTCAGCGAAAAGCTCAAAGTGATCAATATTATTCTCTTTCTTTTTCTTTTTCTTTTTTCTTTTTTCTTTTCTTTTCTTTTCTTTTCTTTTATGCCAAGGTTATTCCTCTAATAAGTTACCCAGTTGCATCCAAGATATTGATAATAGACATAACTGATTTCAA
Organism: Alnus rubra; assembly: GCA_028654335.1. NCBI lineage: Eukaryota > Viridiplantae > Streptophyta > Magnoliopsida > Fagales > Betulaceae > Alnus > Alnus rubra. Next base: position 1,349,328 of record JAJPGS010002369.1, read on the forward strand.
ATTTCATACCCCACAGACTACGTGCTAATGTGCTTGTGAGAATCAAATTGAAACAAGTAATATCTCATGCTGCCAAGGAAAATAACAAAAGTTCTTAATTCCCTAGTCAAGTGATCATGTGTTTATCATGTTAAGCTCACCAATGAAATACGAATCAGAATTCAAAATCAATAGCATACTCAAGAATAACATAGCAAAATATTGGACAGTGTTTCATTCTTCCATACCTCCAAACTTGAATCACACATTGTCCCCAATGTGTGTAGAACTGAACATAATAATAAGATGGTAGGAATACCTTAACATAATAATATAGAACTGAATATAATAATAAGATTCACCCCTAAATATCTTGCTGGTGCAGATCTAGAGGAAAAGGTTACGGAAGACTCTGTATGAGCAGAGAGAATGAGCTCATCTAAAATTTGAGATCTCTGGAACATATGATTTCAACACTGGTCTGTTTTCCAAAGAGCCCTCTATCTGACATTATGCTGGAAGCCGCAGGACAACATATTCCTAAAAATATTTAAACAGAAATCTATCCAAAAATAACACCACAAGGAAATATTAGATCTTGTTAGTTTCAAAAGGAATGTGGTATTCTGATGGCTATCAATTGGATGCATAAAGAAATACAAAAGTAGATATAGCAATCCAAAAGACATAGAGTAGTAATATCCATCCAGCATAAAGATAGAAAAAGATATTTATGCACAATCTCTCAATTCATAATCAATTAAAGATTCCAATATTCTAAAAAGAACCAAAGCTTAATAGAATAAGGAAAGTCAAAGGAAATACCTAGGAATGAGAAAAGATGTGCAGAGAATACCAAAAACTCGAGATCAGTCCGAGAGAAAACACACACAACACAACATGATAGAATAGGCAAAAAGTAGTGTGTGTTTGGCAGAGAAAGCAAAAAGCTCGCGTTCGAACATGGTACATACTCGTCCAGACGGCATGCTGTTAGATATGAGATCGACAGAGCCGAGCGCGTCCGGACGCAAGAACATGTCTGTCCGGACGCTTCACACTATAAGCTGAAAAGCAGAGGGAAATATGCAGAACAAAAATTTCCTAACATTAGCTTCAAAACACGCATGTATAAATAACTGATAAAACAGTCAAATAGCATTTCAAAAATATACCAAGATATAATTGAAAGTTAAGAGTCAATAAGCACAAAAATCTCCTACATATAGAAATTTTTCAATAGTAAACTTAACTCATGCAATGCGTGTGTGTGTGAAAGCTTTCTCAATAAGGTATGAAGTTCACTGATATGACTTAAAGCAACCGGATTTTCTAAATAAGAGAGAAAATCAATGTTAGATCAGTCAAAAGTCAAACATTATTTTACTAGGGCCTAGCCACCCTCATCTGATACACTCCCCCTAAGCTGCATCACTTTTCTTTTACTTCTTCCTTTAGTGACCGTCTATTTCTGTAATGATTTGGTCACTGACTATTTTTATAGGGATAAGTTCAAGAACAGATTTATAGCACAAAAGCAGTGGATCTTTTTATTTATCCATTTTTTTTTAGTTTTGAATGCTTTTTATCACTTGGTGCTGCAACCTAGAAAGAATGCCAGAATTTATGGGGGGAGCTTTGGATGTGCACAATTTTTCATCGCATGAGAAAAGCAACTATCTAATATTAAGATGCACAGGAAAATTAGCAGATATCAAACATAAACTCTCAATCATATATAAGCATATTCAATTAGTGCACAATGAACTGAGATATCAGGCAAAAACACATACTCTGAAAAGCTATATAAAAGAAATAAAATTCTGCATCTTCTCCCCCATTTTTTTTTTTTTTTTTTTTTTTGAAAACAAGAAAATAGAAAAACTACAAGGACATGCTTATGGAAAAGGAAATAACATATAATCCTAGCATATAAGGTAAAATCAAACCAATCCTCAAGGAGAGAGGTTTAGAAATACCAAGACAAAAGCAGCCGCCCGACGTGCTTTAACTGTTATCCCTAAAAACATATCTGCAGAAGTTTCTCAAGACAACAAGAGAAAATATGGGGATAGAATAAATGGTTCCTCAAATAGAATGCAATGCATGAATAGGATATGACTTGATAAACTATGCAATGCAAAACATACCTGACATGCACTAGGATTTAGGAACCAAAATCCTAAGCATGGTAAGACTTCACCTCTACTAGGTGAGTCCACTCCCCCTCAAGGGGTGAATGGTCTCATCATTCCTGACCCATACCTGCTTGACCTGTGGCGGTGGTTTGCAAGTCTTGTTCATGTTGTCCATTCTTCTTAGCATACATTGCATTAGGCTCAGCAACCTTTCATAGCCATGGTTGCTAATGGGCTTCTGCGGCTTTCTCTTGTAGCGCCTTGATTTGTTCTTCTTTGATTTGCCACTCTGATTGGCAAGAACAAACTTCAGTTGTCACTGCTGATGCCGTGGAGCCTAAAATGCAGTCAGAGGTAGAGTGCCTGATGTCGCTCTTGTTGGCAGCTCCTTCTGAACCTTCGACTTCTGTGCTTGAAGATGTGGACATTTGGGTCGGATGTGACCGATGATGTCGCAGTGATGACAGGTGGGCAGGCTTCTTTTGTTGGAATGCTGCTTGACTTTCTCTGCAGAAATATGGTTAGCATTCTTACAAACAATATTGCCTTTACCTTTTATATGTCTCCTATGCGGAGGGACATATTTTGATGAGGAAGAATCTTCAACTTTACTTTTCCTCAGAGCATCCTGCTTAATCCAAGGCCTGTGGGATTTCAACAAATAACAATTTGGACTAATATGACCAATCTTCCCACAATTATGACACTTAGGAATAAACTTACCTTGTATTCCTGATTCTTTGGAGTTGGGCATCACATGATTAGTTAAGCAAGAATTATCTAAACAAGCTGTATCTTCTATCACAGGCTTAATATCAATAGAATCTAATTCAGAATCATAAGCATGTGAAGTAGAAGTATTTAAATCATTAAGAATTAAATCAGGCTTGTTAGAAATATTTGTATGAATACAAAGCATGCTTTTCAAATTATTACCAGAGAATTTTTTCAAGAGATCCTCTGATTCTTTTAATTTATTCTCTAGTGCATCAACAGTATCAAAAAGCATGGTATTCTCAGATTTCAAAGAGTCTATCAAAACATGTGATTCAAATAATTGTAAAATCAAAGACTCTTTTTCTTGCTTAATCTTCTTCAGTTCTTTATTGGATTTCTTAAAGAGTTTACCTATCAAAAGGGTATCTTTAGAGAAATCATAAAAATCATCTTCAGAGAACTCAGGAAGATTTATGTTAGAAGAAGTCATGGATCACACTTAAGAAATAAATCTAAAACACAAGTGTAACCTGCTCTGATACCAATTGAAAATAAATTATTGACTTCTTAAACAAACAAAGTGTGTGTGTTTGTGTGCAAACAAATATCTTAAATGCGGAATTTAAATAAGACAAGATATTTGTTATAAAGTGGAAACTCTATGAAAAGACACTCGTTACAAGACACTCGTACTCACATAACCCTATGCAGTAGTCATACCTTTAACTCTGACGTGTAATCCAACACGAACGCTTCCCAACCAGATCTTCCACCTAAAGGGGTTTTTAATGGATTCCTTTACCTTAGGGTCAACCCCTCCTAAGATAGACTTCACACAAACAATGAGCACACACCGGCAACGGCTTGAGAGCTAGCGGATCTTCGATTCTCCCTAAACACCCTCTCAAAGCACTATGGAATTTACCACCGAATTATGTGTAAAACACAGACCTAGAGCCCCCTATTTATAGGCTTCAAGAGACCTCAAAAACTGCTGAAAATTGGATTCAGTCTATCGAGCGTCCGGACGAAAGTTAGCCTCGTCCGAACGGTTTTCTGCGATATCCTTTCAAAAACCGCGTAATTCAATCTTTATCAAGTTTGCGCCCAGACGTCTTGACCGAGCGTCCGGACGATCTTCATTGAAATCCTTTCAGCGTTCGAACGGAAATCTGGAGTTATTTGAATTACTGGATATCGTCCGGACGTGTTGCCGAGTCGTCCGGACGGCTTGCAGAGACTGGACATCGTCCGGACGTGTTGCCTCATCGTCCGGACAAATTGTAGAAACTTCCCAAACAGTGTCGACTTCTAAGAACAGACTCCTTGTTGAAATTGGAGAAGCTTGACCTAGCGTCTGGACGGTGTTGCTCTGACGTCCAGACATCTTCAACGCTGAAGCTTCTAGACACCACGGGGCGTCCGGACGCCTTCAAATGACCGTCTGGACGGTTGCATAGGAACCGGCTGTTCTGACTTGGAAATTGCATGGAATCTTCATGGACATCTTCTTAGAAACTTGTGACCATACACATGGCATGAAATGAGACACTGTCCATATTACTTGAAGACTCTGAGTAGAACCGATAATCTTGTTAAAAAGCAACCGTTACATAAAGTGTTTTTGTCAACCAGAATGTTGCCAATATAAAATACTAACAAACAAGTTGTATAAGTAGAATCAAACTAGAAATGAAAACTAAACACAAGATTAACGAGATAGGCAGAGATCATTACCTCCTCTTTGAAAGCCCTCAAGATCCAACTTCTTTCTTCTCCTCTCTCTTCTCTCTTTCACTCTAAGGTTTCCAAAGGCTAGTAAAAAAATTATATATTTAGACTCCTAAATTACCGCAACCAAACAGATAACCAAATATAAAAAGTAGTAAAGAGAAATAACACAGATATTTGGTTACGAAGTAGAAACTCTTTGCACCTAAGAGAAAAACCACTCCGGGACAGCCAAACCCAGGAAATCAACTAATAAAAGAAATAGCTAGTTACAAGAAGTTCATACTCATAACCCTTTACAATAGTCACTCTCTTGAACTCTAACAAGCATCTAGTTGTCTACCTCTCTCCCAGACCCGTTTAGAGAGTTCTTCAATTGACTTCCTTAACTAGAGCTCATTTCTAGTTAGACTTCAACGATTGAACGATTACAACACAAAATAAACTCTAAGAGAGATACATATAACTTTTATGCCTAATAAACCTTCTTTTAGCACACTGGAATTATCTACGGGAATTCTTAAACAAACACTGTCTATAAGCCCATTTAAATAGGCTCTAGAAATCATAAAACAAGCCAGGAATGGATTTCTAGATGGCGGTGTCCGAACATATTCTCCGGAATATTTTGTTGCTGAAAATCCAGAAATATAGGAACAAATAATTATGCAGAATATTTTTCAAATCATAGCTTTTTCCTTTTCTTGATAAATATTCTGCAATATCTATTTATTCAGCTCTTTCTTTTCTTGATTAATATTCTGCAATATTTCTTCTAATTCAACTCTTTCTTTTCTTGAACAATATTCTTGCAAGATTCTTCTGAAAGTCTTCTGAGTAATTTGTGTCCCAATGTAGTAGCCTTTTTGTCAATAGAATTTAGCCAATAATAAAAACCAACAACTGGGAAGGACGAAATGAGGCCTAAGGATCGAGGAGCAGCATCTAAAACTGCAAGCTCAAAAGGATAGGATCATCTAAATCCAAGTTGTTATAATTGTCCATCTACGTTCGAGTCCCAAATAGAACTTTTGTGACTTAGGGTGTCGTCAAACGCTCGATCACCCAACATCGATCGTTCGTTAAGCCTTAACTTCCTTAAGAACCAAAAATCCAAAACTCAACCAGACTACAGGGGTTGTAAGGTTAATTAAAACACACAGCATTTTAATTGACAAAATTTTAATTTCGGGGTGTTACAAAGACAATATAGATGCTTACTAATTAAAGATGAGTTTAAAACATTTAATGGGTTGATTGTCCCTACCTATTAGGATGAGGTGTTGTAATACCTTGCTTAAACACAAGGAAATTATTTTAAAATAATCACTGGTTTACAAACCACGAGACTTTATAAATATTTTAAACTAATTAAAAATAAAAATTTCTCAAAAATAAACTACATGTGCAAACATGTAAAAGTGTTCCATGATTTGTGTTAAAAAGAGTTTTAAAGTTAATTATTTTTCAATGTACTTCGAATATCAATCAATCAACCCCTTACATCAATCAACTGATGCACGTGGCACCCATCGATCGATCAATGACTTGACCGAACAATTGATGCCCCACCTGTATGGTTTTTTTTTTTTTAGGGTTTCTAGCCTTATATACGTGGGACTGATCCTATTTAAGGGATAGGATAAATCCTAGGTCCCATTTTTACTACTTTTTAGTGACCTAACCCTAAATAGAGAGAGGGAGCTTCTATATCATTTCTCATAAAATAACAAATCAATTAAAGAGAGCTTCTATATCATTTCTCATTATCATTACATCTCAAAATGCCATAACGACGTAGAAGTCATTACAACATAACGAGAGGCTGACTTAGATTCAGTCAATGCCTCACTAGACAACAACTCGAAGGAATCCCTTCGATGACCTCTAAGCTCACACACGATCTACAACCCATGATGCACAGACCTGCAACAAAAACAAAATCTATGCGATCATGGAATCTCACAATAACATAGGTGGATTAATGAGTCCATGTTCTCAGGAATATAAAACTCACTAAGTTTTCACAATGAGCCAATATTTCTTTCTTTCTACCATATGTTTAGAATAACAGCTACCTTTGGATAATACTTCATTTTAAAACATTTTGTAGCCGATGAGGTAAACATAGGCGTTTTATAAACACGTGAAATCATACTACATATTTGTGAATATGTGTATATGTTCCAATCTCCTGCTAAGAAGCATACACTTATAGATCCATCTACATCATACATATTTGTATATCATATAACTCAACTATACTCTTATACGAGCATTTCACAACTAGGGAAACACAAGCATATGCACATCTAAGCATGAAAACAAATGCCATCATAACTTAGCTAAACTCATATACAAACAATCCAGAACTTCGAGGAATACAAGCATACGTGCACATCTAAGCATGAAACCATATAAATATCATAATACTCAGCTATAGACATATACAAGTACTCCACAACATCAGGGAAACACAAGTATACAGGTACATCAATGCAAGAAATCATATAAATCATCATATGTAAGTCGGTTGTAACGGTATACATATGTTCTGTCTCATTTAGTCTCATATGCATACTGATACATCTAGCATGAAAACCCATAGTAAACCATGTCATACATTATCATCGTGCTATGCATGTTTTTTGTACGTTGTCATCATATCATGGTGCTGATGGGACTTCAATCAAACGGTCTTACACATGGTGCCGGTGAGACTTTAACCAAAACGGTCTTGTTTCAGCATTTCATGTTCTTGTTTTCGTTTCATGTACATGCTTTGTTCGTTTGTGCCATATAATCATCATGTCCATGCTTTCACACACTCATGCATCATTTAACATCATATACTTTCAATAGTAATTACATACATATCATGAAACCCTTAAATCATCATAAAACTCTTAGATCATATCTTATTCATAAACCATCATCAAAACATATCTCAACACAATTTAAACTATCAAAATCATTCTTAGACTATGCATCATCACAACATATTATCGACTCGAATTTAAACAATCATAACATGCTTATAAAATCATTTGGAAGTCATTCCTTAACTTAGTAACTGATATTCTTACAAAGCTTTTAAACATTAAAATCATTAAAGCAATAAAACTTAGTGTCTTTGCTCAGTGAGTAAAATACTGACCCAATCCGCGTGAAGGAGAGCTTGTGATGGATTTTCCCAACGCAAGTCTTGCAATGCACCACTGCATTTCACATTGCAATAACATATCAAGACCAACCTAAAGCACTTCCTAACTCTAAAGACCACATAGGTCTTTGATTGTTTCAAGTGCTAACCTACCATGGCAACCCTGAAAGTTCCTAGAGTTCCATTTAACACCCCATTAACTAATAACAATAACTCATAGATAAATCCTAGGGTTAGACACAACAATATTTGATTTACAATACTTACAGAAAATCTAGGGTTAAGTCTTACCTTGATTTTTGACCAACCACAAAGTTTCACCACACGAAACTCTAACCCTTAGCTTGAATGTGGTCTAGAACTCCTATAACATTAACTCAATCTACCTAGGTTTGATGGATTCACCTCAAACCAATCGGTGAAAAAGATGATATTTTACTAAGAATCACGTTTTCAAAATTGGATTTGGCTTTAGAAGTCTGTACAAATCAATACCTAAGATTTAGATACAAACCCTAGGTGAGAGAAGAGAGAAAATCATTGAAGAGAGTAGAGAAAAAGGGGAAAATGAGTTGAAACCACGGGCTTTAGTTCTTTATATATCCGCCCATTCGAACAGATTAGTGAGCTGTTCGGACACCCCCGACGTGGAATGTCCAAAAATCCTTCTAGAGGTATCCCATCTGCACCCCGTTAGGACACCTAAATGTCTTGTTCAGACACACATCTGAGACTGAACTTTCTGTCCAACTCCCCGAGACACTCCAATGTCCTTTTCGGACACACCGTGAATTAGAAACTTTTTGTGCTACTCGTCCGGACACCAATCTGAAATTCAGACTTAACCAAATTTCCAAGTGTTATTTCTCATCCTTTATTTAATCACTTACTTAATTAGTCTAAATCGCGTTAAAAATCTTATTTAATATACTTGTCAAAAATAGTTGTAAAGATAGTATAAAAATTAACAGCTCATGACATATTTTTCAGGAAATAAAAGCATGGTCATTCTATTGACATATCACACGTTAAATTGAGATCAATTTCATAAGTTTTTACTTACCTTGTCTGGTAATTCACAAGCTCGGACATCTTGGATTCCCGCTACTGCGAAACACACCCTAACATTATAAATAACAACTTAAAACTCTATCCTAAGCACGTAATACCTTAAATGCATGAAAGTCTTAAAGCTTCGACCCAAAATGTAATTACTCGTAACTATGATTTCAAATGTATTTATAGGGGAAGGAGAGTAGATAAGATTTGGTGAGTTGGATTTTATCTTTCAAACACGTTCGACCATTTGCAGAAACAGCACGTTGATCGTTTGTCATGAGCATCGAAAGTTCCAAAGAAGATAAGGATAAGAGCTACCTCAACTAGGGCAACCATCAAGCGATCTGATGAGGGTACAACGAATGTTCATGCTAGGGTTTCTTCAAATGTTAGTGAGAGAGCTATGTGCTAGGGTTACATTCGAATGTTCAGAGGAAGGTGGCAAACGTTTGAGGAGAATTTAAATAATAATTAGGGAAAAATGTATCATCAGTCCTTGTGGTTGGCCTAATTTACAAATCGCTCCCTCAAGTCAAATTTCGTAAAAAATTGATAGATTCCGTTAGATACCACGTTAGCGTCAACAAGATTACGACATGTGACACTCTTAATAAAAAAAAATATATATTAAAAGTAAATAATTATTGTTTTTTTATTAAAAAAATTAAAAATTAAAAAAAAAATTAAACAAATAAATAAATAAAGAATAAGAAGAAGAAAAAGAAAAGAAAAGAAAAAGAAAGAAAAAGGGCGATAGCCAGTTGGGTGGCCACCCCAGAGCTGGTCAAGGGTGGCGCATAGCCACCCCCAAGGGCTATGGCCAGCAGGAAATCCCCAAAGGGATCAAGCCACCCCTAGATTAGGCTGGGAATGGCGCACGACTACCCCTATGGGTTAGGTGTGGTTCGCAAGCCGCCCTCAAAGGTGGGGGGGGCCTTCAGGCCACACTTAGATCCATTCGGGGGTAGCGGCACACCACCACCAACCACCTCTGGGGTTAGCCAGGCCATCCCCAATGGTTGAGCAGCCACCACTTTTCTTTTCTTTTTAAACGATTGTTAAGTTTTTTTTATATATATTATTTTTATTAAAAATGCCACGTGTTGTCATCTTATTAGTGCTGATGTGGCACCTAACAGAATTTGTCAAATTTTTTAATGAAATTTGACTCTAGGGAACAAGTTGTAAATTAGGCCAAGCACAAGGACTGATAGTGTATTTTTTCCTAATAATTAATTTAAAATAATATATATATAATTTGAGTAAGAGTAATGGGTTAATTTAATTTTGTAATTATTGGTATTTAATTTTTTTATTTTTTTTTTAGAAAAAAAAAAAAAAAAAAAAAAAACACACATACACACACAAAATCAGTCAATGTGGTTTACTTTATTTATAATTCGCTACATGTGGTACCAAAAAAATAATGTACTCCCTATAGTCATATTCCATCCATTGAACTACTAGATTCCGATAGTTTGATATGTCATACCCAATAAAATTATAACATGTGTCCTATTTAAGTCAGAGTCACACTGACAGAATTTGTTAAATCAGTGGAGGAATATGATTGCAGGGAGTAAATTATTTTTTTGTCGTACTTCAGGGACTTCTGAGTTCATTTTGATAAAACATAAAACTATTTGTAAATCAGGAAAAACCACATAAACTAATTTATCAATTTTTTTTTCCTTTAATTTGATGGAATTTGCAAAAATACCCATGTCTAATTCTTTGAATTTTTTTAGAAAAAAAAAAAAGAGCAATGGTTTTTTGGGAATTTGGATAGGATTTAAATAATTTATCAATTTTTTTTCCTTTAATTTGATGGAACTTGCAAAAATACTCATGTCTAAATCTTTGAGATATTTTAGAAGGAAAAAAAAAAAGTATTTTGAAAATTTTAATAGGATTTAACAAAAAATTCTAATGGAGGTTTGATTTTGAAAAAAGAAATATTGAAAAATTGATACCTTAAATTGATATATTTTAAAATTTGAGTAATTAATTGTAAAAGTGATGAAAAATCAAAAGTTATAACTAAAATTTTCTCTAATTCTCAAGCGAAAACTAAAAGAAGAGAATTTGTAAGAGTAATATTAAAATAAAAGTATAAAAGAGAATTTTTAAGAATAATGTTAAAAAAAAACACAAGTTACATACTATGTGTACATTCACCATTTCACATGGATGGGTCCCACAACACGTGTGAGGATAAGCGTGCACATAGCGTGCAATTTGTGTGTTTCTAACACATCCCAATTTGTAAATATGTACTTTTTTAATATGAGCAGTTCTTTGAAGATGGTCCGAAATACTTGCCATGTGACTGGCTACAGGTGTCCATCAACTGCAAATTATTTTATATGTAGTAAGATGTTTGGGTGGGTGTGCCCGTGGAAGGTAGTAGCCTAGTAGGTAAACATTTTTCACTTTACCGAAGGACAAAGTTATATATATATATATAAAAGTAGTGATATATTGCCACTCTAAAATACAACTTTTGATTACCCTTTCCTATATTGCAACTTTTACTTTTTTTCCTTTTTAGTATTTTTAGAAAAAAAAAAAAAAAAAAAAAAAAAAAAAAAAACCTAAAGTTGTGTATTGGGTGGCAAACGATCATATATATATATATATATAAAGTAATGATTTAACATCACCTAAATATACTACATTTTACCACCTTGTCTATGTGGTAAGGTGGTCTCCTACTTTATTTTATTTTATTTTATTTAAAAAAATAATAATAATAATTGCATCACTTGTTTCTAGGGTTGGTCTAAACTACGAATCATTTCCAGTGATACAAAAAGTTCATGAAGAGTCCTTGTGGTAAACTATAATTACGAATCACTCTCTAAACCCGTTTTTCTTTCATCAACTTAACAGAATCAGTTACTTTGCCACGTCATATAAATATTAAGACAACCTCTAAATATCATTTGTATTGCAATCTATTAACGGACTTTGTTTACTTGATGGACAGAAAACAGGTTCAGAGAGTAATTTGTAATTATAGTATCACAGGGAGTGGTTCGTAATTTAAACCAATCCTAAGGACTAGTAGTGCAATTATCCTATAAAAAAACTCTAAAGTTAATGAGGGACCATCTTCCCACATAAATAAATTGAGAAAAAATAGTATATTTAGGTGGTGAAGAATTATATATATATATACACACATACACCATCATCTCTGGGAATAATATTAATCTCTGAGGTCCACCCTCATATGAGGGGTTGGTGTTATAAATTTAACATTTTCCTTAGTCTTAGGGGAATCACATGATTGATGATTAGTTGTTTCCATATCAGCAGCATAGTCTTTCTAGAAGACAAGTAGACAACTTGCCGTCCTAGTTGAAGTATTATATATTTCATATATATATATACCATCATCTGGGAATAATATTAATCTTTGAGGGAATCACATGATTGATGATTAGTTGTTGCCATATCAGCAGCATAGTCTTTCTATAAGACAAGTAGACAACTTGCCGTCCTAGTTGAAGTATTATATATATATCTCGTACACCAGTGAACTCAGATATGTATCTGGTCATGACTGAAAAAAAAAAAAAAAAAAAAAAAGGACGTTGTCTGGTGCTATCCATTTGGTTCAGATTTTTATGGCATTTTTACCAACATGAACTACCGACCCACCAACAAATGCTCAGGAAAAAAAGTAAAAGAAAAAGAGAAAAATATTCATTTTCTCTTCTGTATTTTTCTTATTCTCCTATTTTTAAAAGTTACCGTTAAATTTATGAGATTCTTGCGAATCTTTCATATAACTCCCACAAATGTAATTATAATTTTTAAAAAATAGGATGATGAGAGACAAACAGGATGAAGAAAAATTACCTTTCAACATTTAAAATTTGAATCTCCGTAGGATCACGTTATGAAAGGAAGAGCATTGTAGGAAGCATCTAGGATATAAAGGAAAAGAGATTAGACTGGCCTCGCTACCGTACCTTTCGGGGGTTTGATTACCGGCATTGCCCAACACTTTAGCATTGAGGGTTCCGCAGCGGAGAACACGGCCCCTTTCATGTACAAAAGAATGGTTATATAGTCATCTCATACTCAAAAACAAAAACATAAAAATGTTTGAGCCAACCCAACCCCATGGGGATGACTCTTGTACTATGTATCCAGGACCACATTGATTCCTATCATAAGATGTGATATTCTTGAATATGTACACAGAGTACATCTAATCAAACCGGTTAATCCGCTAGAGAGAAGTCTAAAGATACGGGGCTGGTATATAATATTGATCCAAAAGTAGATTAATCTATCAGCAGTTTGTATCCAAAATAAGTTGTTGCCACCTACTAATCTATGCACATATAATCATCATTAATCAATTCAGTAACCTGTCATTTCAGACACGTAAATAGACAAGTTGTGCGAAGCTTGACTTTATCTGGGAATGAAAATCCAGCACTGTTGTTTGTTGAAAGGACACGCTTAGATTCTGGAGAAAATCTTGCAGAGATTTGGCCCCTTCGGTGGCCTGCATAGAAGTGACAATTGATGCCATTATTATCTTGGCCGAGAAAATCAATGTCACCTCACTCTAGAGATAATGCAAACATTTCCTACAGATTTGGGCCTTCGTTTGTTTAAGCCTACAAAGGCCTCTGGTTGGGCCTTTGGTCCTGGTTGCAATCTTTGGTAGAGAGTGTTTGGGTGTGGGCTATTGGTACTTATAAAAAAGCTGAAGAGAAATGCTACACAAATCTTATTTGTGTCAGTTGTCACGTTAGCTTTTTATTACAACGTTTTTTTTAATTTCATTTGCTTATTTTGATTTTGTAATTGTCAATGGCACGTTAGAGAGTAAGTACTTAAAAATGTAAAAAGAAGTGACAATTGATGCCATTATTATCTTGGCCGAGAAAATCAATGTCACCTCACTCTAGAGATAATGCAAACATTTCCTACAGATTTGGGCCTTCGTTTGTTTAAGCCTACAAAGGCCTCTGGTTGGGCCTTTGGTCCTGGTTGCAATCTTTGGTAGAGAGTGTTTGGGTGTGGGCTATTGGTACCTATAAAAAAGCTGAAGAGAAATGCTACACAAATCTTCTTTGTGTCGGTTGTCACGTTAGCTTTTTATTACAACGTTTTTTCTAATTCCATTTGCTTATTTTGATTTTGTAATTGTCAATGGCACGTTAGAGAGTAAGTACTTAAAAATGTAAAAGAGAAAGTTCATGTGTAGGATTTCTTGGCTGAAAGATGATACTATGCAACCCACTGTTCGACTGACTACTAGTAAACTTCCAATGGCAAAGTGGTATGAGGAGCCAATAATTTCACATAAAATGTATTTTCTTAATTGTGAGGCGATAACTTGATAAATTCCTTTGCACCCTGTGAAATATTATTGACACATTAATAATACAGTACATATTTAGTAGGGGTGGCAATTTGTATTTGTGTGTTGAGTTAATATTGGTTGAGTAATGGGTATAAGACTATATAGGTTAACCATAATCCTACTCGATCATTTAATTAACGGGTTAAACCCTTCAACGCTAACCCTCTAATTTTGCATTGGGTTCATGTCAAAAATTGTTTATCATTATGTTGCGTGTCGGGTTCGAGTTATGTCGAAACATGTTATAAGATTATATCGATTAGCCCTAATCCAACTCATTTAATTAAACAGGTTGTATCAAAAATTGCCAGTCTTAGCATTTAGTACTTGGGACCTTAAGTTCTTAACAAATAAATTATGTTTTAGTCGATTAATAAATTATTTTACCATAGACATTCTTATAATATTCTGTTTTATGAAATATTTGTATACGTATATAGAAGTTACATAATATCTAAGATGCTCTTTCTTTCTTTTTTGTAGGCCCAGTTAATTTTGTCTAGTAGTCTTTTTTTTTGGGCTAAGTAGTCCTCTTTTTTAGCTACAATAATACATTATCTATAATTTTAAGCCTTTAAAATCAATAGGAATATTTTGATAATTGAATTTAAGATTTAAGAAAGTTACTGGTTTATATGTAGTATTAATTGGATCTACGGTACCCATCTTTAAGATTCTTAGATTAAAGTGTTTTTGTGATCTTTCACTTAGGCTCCGATTGTTTTGGGGCAAAATGTTTTCGGTCAAAAAATATTTTTAGGGAAACCATTTATTTAAAAAGATTTATTGTTTAGAGTGTACGAAAAATTATAAATATTTTTTTATATGTTCATTCAATCAAATTAACTTATAAAAATTAATTTTTTTTCATAACATAAAAATATTAATATAAAAAATTAACCTAATAATTTGGTCTAGAATGAGTTTGGTTGTGGCGGTGCTAAGTCAGTGGTAGAAGTGACAATTTTGCTGTAGACGTTAAATTTTCGTCTTTAGAACGTTTTTAGGGAATGCAAGATTTACGCTTGCTAAGGTGATTGTTTGAGTTGTAGACGTGAAAATAATGTTGTCTTAACAAATCTTAATGATTTTTTGAAAGTAAATACTTTAAAATTCTAGAACTTTTTATGTTTGTTTATCAATTTGAGACAACATGGTTTTTGTTTATTAATTTAATATTAAGACGCAAGAGTAAGAGAACAAAAAAAAAAAAAAATGATCCATGTGGGAATAAAAGGGGACAAATGTAGGAAAATATGTCAAAGTTTTTAAAAGTCTATCGGTGTATTTATAAATGATGGTAAATGGAATGACTTTTCCACTCTCATTCCCGTTGGTCCACACCTTGGGTCCAAGATAATGGAAGGCCGCTGGAATGAGCTTTCATTCTCATTCCTGTTGGCCTACACCCATAGCCCAAGAAAATGAGGGGCTTTTGGAATTGCGGGCCTCGGACACTAAATGGCCCAAGCCTAAACACGAAGGGTTCCCCACCTAGCTCGAGGCCTTGCCGACACAACTCAGCAAGGCACAGCCTCAACGCCTACAAACGGCCCAGGCTCAAGTGTGCTGACCACACCCCAAACCAATCCCACTAAGACAATATGATGCTGTACGTACGAATCACTAAGAGATATCACCCCAAAAGGGAATAATCTCAGAAGGAAAGGATCACGGGAAACCATAACGCCAGAGAACGAAATTACTCAGCTCCAACAGGCAACTGCACTTCATTTGGAAAGCCCCAACAATCGACTTCACACCAAGCTCCTAAAATTAAGGAAAATTATGCAGTTATGGAAAGCCTGGGAAGCACTGTGCCCAATCCAGCCAGGAATCACTCTCTTAGACTTTAAGGGTTGCTCTATTAAAACCTAAGCAGAGCCCCAACCCAAGGTAGCGGCTCTCATATACTTGAATACTTCGTCTATTCTTGATTATTGTGATTTGTTTATTGCTATTTTTATTGAATTGTTCACTCACTTTAGCATCGAATGTAGTGTCGCTGCCATCCATCCCTTGCACGGAGCACCACACTTGATTTTATGTTTGTCTTGTAGAATCTCAAGACCACCGGCCAGCCACAAGGCGTGACAACTGCATTAATAGTAAAGATTGAAGCTTGTACATTAATGTATTGACAAAAGGCATATAAATTTGTATAATGAAATAACATCCATCCATGAAAATGGACAAAATTCCCTTTGATGCTCAGTGCAGTGACATCGGGGCTCTAGCAGCCATTTCTTGGGTGGGAAAAGTGTAGAGCTATATTCGTGATTTCATGTGGGGCTCGTGGATTTTAGTCTCGTGCGGACGTCACGGTACATTGTGTTCTAAGCAGCGATTGACTTGTCGTTGTCGTCAAACGTGTTGTGGCCGCCGATGTGGACAAGCTGCAACCTCGAAGCTCCAGTGTTCTCAACTTCTCGTTGAGCTAAAGATCCAACTCCTTTAGAGGCTGCAACTGATCTTGGTCCTCATTCTTTTCAGATGTTAATGTTGGATGACCACAGTGTTAAGGTGAAGAATTATATTCAGACAGCAAGTGATGATGCAGCTGCACTTCCTACAACTTCAGTTACTACAAATGACTATACAACAAAGCTTCCAAAAGACCCTGCTGCAGATGATCCTCCAATGGAGATCAAAGTCCTTGTTAAAATAAATATATGAAATAGATAATATATGTCAAAGAGAGAAATAGCGGAAGAGAGAGCGGAAATATATTAAGGACTATATTGTATTGAGTAGTATATACATAACATATTATAAGAGACCTCTATATATAAAGAGACTATGAGTAATAACCAAGAAGCTCTATAGTAATTAAAGTAGGGAATAAATTCTAATAGGAAATGCAATAATATATTCTAACATCCCCCATCAAACTCAAGGCGGAAGATTCTGAAACTTTGAGTTTGAAATTAGAAGCCGGATTTAAATGCAGCCGAAGTTGATGGTTGGATCAAAACGGTGCCGGCAAGAAAGGCTAAAAGTGACGGCCGTAGAACAGAAACAAGCCGTTAATCCCGTGAGGGGCCAAGCCGCAACTAACAATGATGGTCGGAGAACGGTAACCAACTATCAATCCTGTGAAGGGTCAAACCACATTGTGCCAAAACACTACAAAAATCGAAGTGATTTGTGACTAATTTTTAGTGGCCTTTCAGGGCGTCTGAAAGGCCACTAAACATTAGTGGCGTGTGATTAGTGGCTTTTCTAGAAGGCCACTAATCAAGGAGTCAGTATTTCTGACTTTGTGGCATGTCATTGACGGACACGCCACAAGTATATATAGTGGCATGTCTTTATGACACGCCACTATAATATATAGTGGCGTGTCTTTGTGACACGCCATTAATTAAGGTATTTTTTTTAAAAAAAAAAAGATAAAAATTCTACAATCCAAAAACCTGTAATTCTGTATTGATCCGAAATTCTAGAATCTGAAATTCTGTATTGATCAACAATCAGAATTTGACATATATATCAATCCATGATCCACACAATTTATTCAACAATCACAACCACAAAAAAATCATTCCAAAAGTTTCATTAAACATATATATATATATGACATAGATTCATAACAATCAAACTAAAACTTACAACAAACAAAATATACAATTAATCTTTGTCCTAGATTGATACCAAAAAGTTATTCCAAAAGTTTCAATAAACATATGTCATAAATTTATAACAATCAAAACAAAGGTTTCAACAAACAAAATATACAATCAATCTTTGTCATAGATTGATAACAAAACCAGGACAAAAAAGGCACGTACATATTTGTCAATTAAACTAAACCTAAATGTTACCCGGCCAATATCAATCATCAGCAAGATTTTCATGATCGGGTAACTGCACAGCATTTTCCGTATGATCTGCGAATGATAAAACAAATATAGTTAGAAAACAATATGATCAAATCATATCAAGTCCTAAGCATTCAACAAAGTGTGAATTTAAACAGACGTAATCATACCACGGGAAAAAAAAAATCCATTAATTATTACCTGATCTGCTATCAACAAATGATATATTCATATAATGTGCGGAATTTTTGTCTGGCACTACGTTATCATTAGACACTCCGGGCACGGATACTGACTGGCGCCACAATGACTCCATTTGGCTAAAACGGGACATAATCTGAGATTGTGCTGCCAACACCTCATCCATTTGTAACTTGTGTTGTGCCCGCTCACCCTCAAGTACTCTCTCGATCTCAGAAGCTTGTCGTGCCCGCTCAGCCTCGAGTGCTCTCTCCATCTCAGAAGTGTGTCGTGTCCGCTCAACATCGAGTGCTCTCTCCATCTCAGAATCAAACATTTCTTGCAAAAAGACGGCGTGCCCTTGATTTTGTGAATGTGGCTGTGATGGTGTATGGTATGAGCGTATGGACCCCCGCACAAGCCAAATATTTGGCCCAACCTGGCGAACTTTGCCGGCGTACTCCGGCTTATTGCCGAGCGCCTGGGCGTACGCATCGTCATGTCTCCAGCGTACTGTTCCTTGTGTTATGCTTGACGATTCGGCAGAGTCGGTTGGCATTAGCATCACCATCCTCTCCTGCATGTATTAAATGTTGGTGCGTCAAACTAATGTGCATCGTAAATAAGTAATCACACATATAAGTAAAACAATATATAAAAGGTAAATATCATACACATCTCTCTTTTACTATATCATTTGGATAGCTTCCATCCTTCCTCGTGTGAGTTTTTATGTACGATTGTGCTCGTGTAGGAGGAGTGCCATCCTTGACAGTCTGCCAAAAGAATAAAACATTATAATACATGTTTATATATATAAAATGTTTACATTTATATGAACGGGATAAATTGGTGCACATACTTCTTCGTGTGACAACCTCGCATAACTTTTGGTCTCCGTGCAATGAGGAGTATTTTGCAATGCTCGTAATTGCTTCATATGGTCAGCATACTCCTACACAATTAACATTCTTATTATGTAAACACTAACACAACTAAATGAAATTAATGAAACTACACAAAATAGGAATATAATTCATAACTAACCTGATACTCTTCGTCACACCATTTATTCAACAACGCATCCAAGTCCTCGGGGTGGTAGTTGGAGAGTCTTCTTGCCCCTACTCTTGCTCGTACCGTCTCAAGAGTATCGCCCCATTGAATGCCTAGTTTATCTTTTATGCTGTGTCTCCAATTCTTAAGCTTTACACCCATATTCCGAAACGCACCCCGTTTTATTTTTTGTAAATCATAACTTGGCGGGATGTAAAAGTCCACCTACACAAGTTGGAAGTTGATAAATAAATAAAAAATTAAAAAAAAAAAAAAAGAGCTTGAGGTATGTAAAAGTCCACTTACCATCAGGGCTTCCCATATATCCTCCTTTGTACGAGCCGGTACATGCGCCTAGTCGTCCCGTAAATGCACATAGTTCCTGCTCCTTATTAGCTTCCCGATTTGCCGTGTAAATTTATTGGCGCTAAATCCTACGGGTTGCCAGCCTGGATTATAATCCAGTACGACCTTCTTCCCCACGGGGATCTCCCATGCCTTGTGCGAGTCTGTAATGGTCATAACTTCAAAACAAGTGTTGCCATCCGGATTAGTACCTATAACATTAATAGATATTGATGTTAATTATTTCAAAATGAATATAAAATACAAAACAATAAATATGTATATATCCTTTAAATTTATAAAAATATGTACTTACTTATCGTCCGGATCTGATATGCGCCCAGTACTTGTGTAGCAAGCTCATCCTTGGGTTGTGCATCATGTAGGCCCTCTGTGGGCTGTGCATCATGCAGGCCCTCCGGAGCTGCTGTCTCACTATAGTTTGAAAGATGTGTCTCGGTATCATGTGAACCTGATATGCTGTAGTCGAATAGCCGCGCCACGTGACCAGGGGAACACGCCTCTAACTGGCTCACCGTCTGCTGCATATGAGGCAGATAATCAAATGTATTATCTTGCATGTTGTACTGGTATCCTGAGTGATCATCTGCGAATACTGGTCTGTACCCTACCTCTGTGTGCGTAGGGTCACTTTGTGTGTGTGTGTAGGGTCGCTAGATCTCGATCATTGGCCCCTATTCCGCTTCATAACACTTGGGATTCTATAACTCATTGTACCCTGCAAAATAATTCCAGATTATCGCGAAATTAATTCTTTAAATTTTCTTTATTTGGAAATTTTTATGCGTTTTTCTGTTGTCTTTCGAGCTGTTATCCAAAGAGGAAAAAAGAAGTGGTACCCAAATTTGAGTTGAGATTTGTCAAATCAAAGTTGATAGTGTCAAGTCAAAGTTGATCTAGAGCAACAAGTATCAAAAGTTAAAGAGTTTAGCATTGACATTCAAGTAGGAAATATCATAGGAAATCTCCTGCAATGGCATGCATGAAACACTTGAAAGAAAAACAAATTTTTTGTCCCTCAGCCAAGTATATACTGAAAAAATTAGAATTTTTTGTCCCTCAGCCAAGTATCTCTAATCAATCTTAATATTTTAGAATACTTATATACATATAATTTGTCATTGTTTCATGAATATATATATTGAAATAACAAATGAAAATTTATATTATTTCTTGTGAACTTGTGAATACTTGAATGTATTTTATTATTTTTTAACAATGAATTCTATATTGATCGATGTATTAATAAATTAAACTCAACTAGATATAAAATTCCTTTTCCGCAATAATGCAATAATGCAATTTAATTACTTCATGTCTTTGCCCATGTTTTTAACATTTTTTTTCTAATATAAAAGGCATTAATAAATAAAGGAAAAAAATTCTAAATCTAAGCATTTATGCATGAATTTT
Source organism: Alnus rubra (assembly GCA_028654335.1). NCBI lineage: Eukaryota > Viridiplantae > Streptophyta > Magnoliopsida > Fagales > Betulaceae > Alnus > Alnus rubra. The sequence goes on from JAJPGS010002369.1 coordinate 1,370,343, forward strand.
TTTTTTTGCTAAAAAAAATAAATTCTAAATTATTTTTGCTAAAAAAAAAAAAGAAGAAGAAGAAACGGAGCACTAACCTTACGGATGGACGGCGTCGGAGGTCTTGTGCGGCCAGGGATGGACGGCATTGGTGGTGGCCGGCGTTTGAGCTGGGTGGAGGAGCTACAGATGAGAGAGAGAGAGAGAGAGAGAGAGAGAGAGAGAGAGAGAGCTAAAGAGAGAGCTAGAGAGAGGAGATGCATACCGTGTGGTGGTCGGAGCTGGTGCGGCGGCCGGCGATAGAGAGAGAGTACAGTGAGAGAGGGAAACAAAGGAGAGGAAAATAGAGGGAGAACCGCGCATCCCCGCACGGTTCTATGAAAATTAGTGGCGTGTCATAAATGACACACCACTAATTTACCGACGTGTCTTACTGACACGCCACAATTTTGTGGTATGCCAGTCAGACACGCCACAAAATTGTGGCGTGTCAGTCAGACACGCCAATATTTTACTGGCGTGCTGAATCCAACACGCCACTAATTCAGTGTCGTTTAATTCATACACGCCACTAATAATTTTAGTGAGGTGTTATGATTTAACACGCCACTAATTAGTGAAGTGTCAAAAACTCATTTACTGTAGACACGCCATTAAATGCAGAGTTTTTTGTAGTGAAAGGCTGAAGGAGACGGTCGGAGAACGGAGAATATCCGTTAATCCCATGAGGGGCCAAACCGCAACTTACAATGATGGTCGGAAACAGAAATTAGCCGTTAATCTTGTGAAGGGCCAAACCATATTGTGCCAAGTTTTACCAATGAATTGAGCCGCAGATCACAACAAAATAAGTAAAAATAAATCCAAAATAGGGATTAAAATAGGCTTTGATACCATGTTAAAATAAATATATGAAATAGATAATATATGTGAAAGAGAGAAAGAGCGGAAGAGAGAGCGGAAATATATTAAGGACTATACTGTATTGAGTAGTATATACATAACATATTACAAGAGACCTCTATGTATAAAGAGGCTATGATTAGTAACCAAGAAGCTCTAGAGTAATTAAGGTAGGGAATGAATTCTAATAGGAAAGGCAATAATATATTCTAACAGTCCTAATCAAAGATCAATGCATTTGAATTGTTCCCTCCAAAGTTGATCAATTGTACATATTAGAGTTGTACTAGTTTTTATACTTATCTAGTGAAACTATAAATAGGAAATTTGTCGGATCTATTATACTTTATGTACATCTGCTGTAGCATTCTGGCCAAATTCTATGTTGTTACATTTTCTTACATGGTGCTAAATCAAGCTCCGCTTCTGCTACCTCATTCTCCATCCCTAACATTGCTTATCTAGTATCAATCAAACTAGATGCCAATAAGTACCTAATGTGTTGTGGGTTTTTCATTTTCTTCCTATCCTTCGAACTTATGGTCTCTTTTGCATTGTTGATGGCTTAGAATCTTGTCCAACTAAATACCTCTCCAAAATTGAATAGAAGGGTGTTGACTTACTGAACCCTGAGTTCATTTTATAGGAGAAGGAGGATCAATACATCCTTGGTTGGTTTATTGCCACTCTCTCAGAGAACGTTGTCTCAACTTTTTATGGCCTAAACACCTCACACCAGTTGTGGACAACACTTGCTAATCGTTATGCATCACCTTCCAGGTCACACATAAACCATCTGCAGCATTAATTATAGAGCCTCCGCAAAGGGATGAAATCTTGCTTTGAATTCATTCATGTAGCAAAGCCCTTAGCAAATCACCTGGCTCTTGTTGGAAAGCTAGTAGGAGATGAAGATCACCTGGCAGTGTGCAGACTTCTTCACCCGGCTCGTTATGCTCTAATACTATTTGTAACAACCCAGAAAAAAACGCTAGTTAAATCTGCTCTATCATCCAAAAAAGACTAGTCAATTTGGAGCTTCTCTACAATTCCTTATAAAGCACAGTTTCACCTAATAGTTAAGTAATATGTGACTTAGCACCCATGCGTATCTTTATAAATCACTCGCTCTATATAAGCTATTTAACTCTTAAAATAAATCATATTTTCAATGGTATAATAACAAAGAACACATAACATATTTGTGGAAACTCACGTTTAATATTCATGGATTATGAATTATCATTTAAGGCTCATTATATAAATCAATTTTGTGATAATTTACTTTTTGAGTCGTGGACTTGTGCAGTTACTTTTCTTTTACTTATCGAATATTTCGGTGTTTTGCAGATTAGAAGGTTGTGAAGCTGTGGAGTAAGAAATTCTTTGATGAATATGCCAAGCCAATGGCTTGCATTGTCATGTTTGATTAGAGAGATACTTGATACTATATTATAGAAATGGTTATTGGAAGCTCTGAGTTTCTAATTAATGATACATAATGTTGTTAAAGGATTTATTGCTACAAATCTCAAATTATTTATTTCCGCTTTTCGTATGTTCATACTCTGATAAGTTAACGTTTAGGATAATACCACCTGTCAATTACCAGTCAATTAGTCTGGAGGAATTGCGAGTAACACTCTCCAAGTTAATCAAAATTAGTCAATTTAAAATTTTGTGAGCGTTACAAGTGAAGAGATTGCTGAAAATGAGATTGAGAAGAGTTTTTTTGAGGAAAAAAAAAACATGGATCATCAATGTGGACAGTCAAAGTTGAAAGAATTGCATTCCCGTAATACCTAAAATATTGTACTGGATCTCAATCCATTGAAAAGCTTAATGCGTTTAGGTGTTGAATTTTTGAAATTAGAATTGAATTCTTACTCTGTTTGCAAATTTCGAGGTTTGACTTTTTAGAAAAAATTGAACAAAATATGAATTGTTTTTTAAAAAGTTGACTAAAATATGATTTATTTTTGAAAAAATTTGAAACAGAATCCCACTTGTAATTAAAGCAAAAGTGGAGGATTTTTCTCGTAAAGCATAAGAAATAGACACTATGATTTATAAGCTACTTTCCTAAGAAAATAAATAAATAAAGATGATTTATTGGCCAAGCAGAACAGCCAATGCCGACTGCTGCTTGTAGTGCACAATAGAGAGTGAGAGACATTATTATAATTTATGAGCTACTTACAATAAAAAGATGATTTGTGGGCCAATTAGAACAACAAAAGGCAGCTAAAACCGTGTTATCATGGCCCATGGGCCATGGTCGTAAATCAATTTCTTAACATGTGGCCCTTTCCAGCTAAGTTGCTTCCGTCAAACGGATGAATTCCCTTTCCCATTCAACAGCATTGATTATGCTCTACTTATAACCCGACAGTCCCCAAAAGTGCTCGCCGTTCGTTGTGCGCCATTCGGGTTTTAACCAACTGCAATGATTATGCACCATAAAAAGGTTTACAATTTATGCGGGATTTTGAATAAGGGTTCGTTCGGATTTTGTAAATTTTAAAATTTATGATTTGAAAATGTGATTTATTTTTTTAAAAAAAAAAAAAAGGTTAAGAGTTTGATTTTTAAAATCATAATTTACCCTTTAAAATTTTGCCCGCAATTTGAAAACGTAAATCTTTCACGTTTTCAAATTATAATTTTTAAAAACGCTATCCAAAACGATCTATTTTCTGCGATTTAATTTTAATTCATATTTTCTACCTCTAAAATTGTAATGTCAAACACACCCTAAGGCTAGTCTAGATGGAAGACATTGGATAGCACCTCTTTTTTTGTTTTCATTTTTTAAATGAGTGGGGCAATAGCTCCAATTTGGATGAAAAAAGTGTTGGGCAAACAGGCATATTATGTAAAGAGAAATGCTTGGTTGTACACTCTCATCCCACTACTATCCCACCATTGTTTATATAGATCAATAATGTTGTTACACAAATCAAGGTCCCACTACACTCTCTCTTACATTATTGGCTCACATAAATAAGGATGAGATAAGAGTGAGATGGGAGCGTACAACCAAACACTCTCTCGTTTGTATTATGTAAATAATACACAAAACTCATTTTCCATAGTATAATTTGTGTTCAAGAAGAGTTGAGAATTTAGTTTGAGTACATTTTGCAACTCCTTAGAAAGCATCATCTCCCTTTAGGGACATTGCAACTCATTTGTCATCTCTCGCTGTTTGTTATTTGTTGGTACAGTTTTCAGTATGACCGTGACAACTCACTCCTTTCCAATGATCTTGACGTCCGATCACCGCAAAAACAAACACATTGAAAAGAACATGTCAGGGGTTGGCTTGCATTCTTCCCCCCAATGCCTAAGTCAATTTTTGAGTGTATATCAAGCACAAGTATAAAAAATTGCAGTTTTGGTTTCATACCTAAGGTTCATTTATAGGTGGAGGGGAAAATTAAATTTTTCTCCTTAGGATTTTGTCTCTTTCTTCTTCTTCAACCTAGGAGCGTCGTTAGAATTAGACCCTAGTCTGGAATCGCTCATCTTCCAAATTAGGACTCTTTCCGTAATAACCTCAAGACGAAATTTACATAAACAAATCATGGGATGAGACGCTGTTCTATAATATCTGGGGTTGCACATAACAGACCCCTGGTCTATTATTGTGTTAGCCTGGGACAATACGGTGCCTGGGACTTCTGATTGTCCATACTCGCTGACTTACATCTGGTGGGCTTTGGGCTCACATTTCAGCTTGAACTGATGCAGGCTGAAAGGCTTGCCGTTACAAACATGGGCCGGCCAGGTGGGATTATTCCCAACAATATTCAAACCTGTAGACTGTTTCAATGGCAAATGTGATCATACCAAATGGGATTTGAAGTTGAATCTCTCTTTTCCTGGACAAAAATAACGTGTTTTTTGACCGTGTGGCTGTTCCTACTGTCTAAATAATGATCCACACGCATACTTTTATTTCTTAATCCCCTGTAAATCCACCGTGTAATCTGCTCGTGGGAGGGCATTTGCAAATTGCAACCCATAAAAGCAGCACAAATACCAAATACCACACAAAACAAACAATTATTTTGGCCATTTGCTGCATCAAGTAAACCCCCCCACATGATTTTTGTTCTAATGATTGTCATTATCATGGTGTCTTTGCTTTTAATCCGTTAGCTTACACGCCAGATACCATGAATTCAAAATTACTTCTTCAAAAATCCCTTTTGCACATGCAATTACCAAATCTTTGACTTGACAAAAAGAGAACAAGTTAGATACACAGAGATCTCAGCAATATATATGAACTTGAAAGGAAAAAAGGGATGTTTCCATTATCCTTTGGCCTCTTCTAAGCACACCGCATTTTTACATTCATTCTTGATTCTAATCGTACAACAACGAAGATACACCTCTACTGTGCATTACAAACCAACCCTACCAGTTTTCTGAAATTGAAAACGTTGAAAAAAAAAAACAAAAAGCACTTACATTCTCGTGACACATAATAGAGAAAACTTAATAGTAATTCTATAATAAGGAAGGAGAGCAAAATTCGTAAACCCAAAACCCCAAACACTGCCCTAGAGAGGTTGCTGCATTGTCACCACTAAGGGGCTGGTGACATTGTGCTTCCCATCAGACCATACTACAGAACCAGTCATCATACGAGAGCTACCAGGGGAGAGCTTAACTGCCCTGGCTTGCACCCTAACAAGGAAGTTGAGCTTCTGACCCACCCTCCGGAACAAGAGCTTTTCCGGCTGGACCGTCACCGTCGTTCCACCGGGCGGCCTAACCGTAACTTGGTATGCTGAATTGGGGTCTCCAACATTAGTCACAGTCCGAATAAAATGCGTAGACATCTTGTGCTTCCCATATTGTTGAAACACCGTAGACAACGAGGGGTAATTCAAATTCCCAACATGGCCAGCCCTTTTCGCCTTGCTACAATCTGCAGTCTTCCTAGTAATCACTTGGATGTTCTTGATAGTGTAATTGGAATTGCAGAGGAAATCCATGTAATCATAGGAATTAATATCATAGACCAGACCGGGATCCATGGCCTTCTCGGGATGAACATGGCCAGCCCCAAAATCAAAAAAGGTGGAAACATTCCCAGTGGACTCATCCAACAAGTTTCCACCACCACGATTATCCACAGTATAAGCAGTAGTCATGAGCGCCGACCTTATTGCGGCTGGACTCCATTCCGGGTGTGCTGCTTTCAACAACGCAGCCAAGCCGGAAACATGGGGGCAAGCCATTGAAGTGCCAGATAGTATATTGAACTCGGTTCTACGCTTATCCGAAGGAATGCCCGAGGGCCCAACTCTGTCAGGCCAAGCAGCAAGAATGTTCAATCCCGGCGCGATCACATCGGGCTTCAGTATCTCCGGGGTCTCCGGATTAGGCCCCCGAGCCGAAAACGATGCCACCACTGGGGCAGGCCTCACTCCCAGCCTTGTCCCCTTGAAGACAATGGTAGCCACCGCCGGCGACTTCGAGGCTGCCGAAATGTACTTCCTGATCTCGTCACCGCCGGATGCACCGACGGCAGTGGCGGGCAGCACGTGGCAATCGGCCACCAATCCTTCCCCATCGAAAACCCCGTTTGCTAAGATCATACCGAAACCCCCCGCTTTCTTTACCACCTCACCTTTGGCAGCTCTCGAATTGATCCCTCTGTCGCACAACACGATCTTGCCTTTCACCAAATTGGGGACCAAAGAACCTTCCAAACACAACGAGGACGAGTACCCATCACCGCCACCACCACCTTCTGTGCTCCCGGCGTATACCAAGGGGTACATCCGACCCGGAGCTAAACCCGGACCGCCGTAAACACTCATACCCGGTATGGTTTTCCCATTTCCGAGCTTGACATGGGCTGGGAAATCCCTATCAATGGTGCCGGCACCGACCGTGGTGACCCAGGGAGCAACATTCGTAACGGTGAGTCCGCCGGGGCCGCCATTACCGGCCGAGGCGGAGACGAAGACGCCGGCATCGGAGGCTCCGAAAGCGCCAATGGCAATGGCATCGAGGTAGTAGGGGACGACAACGCCACCGACGCTCAGGGAGATGACGTCGACGCCGTCAGCCACGGCGGCGTCGAAGGCCGAGAGGATGTCGGAGTCGTAGCAGCCGGAGTTCCAGCAGACCTTGTAGGCGGCAAGGCGGGCTTTGGGAGCCATCCCTGCAGCGACGCCGCGCGCGTAGCCGAGGGTGGAAGCCGGGAAGACGTAGCGGCCGGCGGCGATGGAGGCGGTGTGGGTGCCATGGCCATCGGAGTCTCTGGGAGAGCGGGACTCGGTGGTCTCGTTCATTTTGCCGTTGGTGGACTCGTAACCTGCGCAGAAGAAGCTGGCACCGATGAGCTTGCGGTTGCAGGAGGAGGGGGAGAAGTCCTTCGCCGCCACGCATCGGCCTTTCCACTTGGAGGGGACGGGCCCGAGGTCCCGGTCGGCGAAGCTCTTGTGCTCGGGCCAGATTCCGGTGTCGATGACTCCGATGACGAGGTCGGAGCCGAAGTCCGACTCTTTGAGAAGGCCGGTGCTGTCAGAAGTCCGGAGGCCCAGAAACTGAGGGGAGCGCGTGGTTTGAGGGTGGCGAACTTGCTCGGGAATGAGGGAGAGAACGTGTGGGAGGGACCGGAGGTTTTGGGCTTCGGAGGGGGAGAGCTGGGCGGAGAAGCCGTGGAAGATGGTGGAGTAGGTGTGGATGATTCTGCTGCGGCCACTGCTCTCGGCTGGTGGGTGCAGCGTCACGTTCGTCAGGGCGGAGAGGGAGGACTCGTACCAGAGCTGGTGGGTTGGGAAAATGGAAGGCTTGGCATCGGGTTGGACTTGGACAATGTAAGTAGTCTTCTTCTTCTCGTCACTGGCAATGGTAGAAGAAGAAGAAGAAGAAGTTGAGGTGAGAGAGTTCAGTGAGAGAAGAAAGAGGAGAAGAAGGAGGAAGGCGGAGGAAGCCATTGGAAGGACGAGTGAGAAAGCTTTGCTATGGTGCCTCACTGTCTCTACTCTGCTCTACTCTGCCACTGAAGGACTGAGAATCAAGTCACACACTTTAAAAGGAGAGAGAGAGAGAGAGAGAGGGTAGTTTGGTAATGCAGTACTAGTGTGGTAGGACACAAGTCAAGCGATGTCGATGTGTGTGAATTTTGTTCTTGTTTGGGAAATTTTGAATTATTGGGGAGGTTCTGTTATTTTCTACATAAATAAAAAATTATTTATAATGCTGTTTTGTCGCATATTGATCATAGGAATATTTAGGATATAATTATATCGAACCCTTTTTTTTTCTTCTTTTTTTATAAAAAGAAGAGCCTAATGTTCTTTTCCCTTCTCTTTAATTGTTATTGTGGTTGGTTTTCCTGCCCATGCAAGTCCCTACTTTGCAACCTACTCAAAAACCATTTTCCTTCGATTAGAATGCATTCCTATCGAAAATTTAAATAAATAAAAAAGCTCCAAAAGACCGTTACATTGGATTAGTCATTTACTTTCTAAGATTTCTTCTTTTGTTTAGGAGATATATATATATATATATATTTGTTTTTTTGGTGTTTAGTGTAATAAAAAATTATGGTCAACAGAAATCAACTATCGCCAGATTTTAGCACAGTGGCTAGATTTTGGCCACCATTGCCGAATCAAAAACCTGTGCCATATTCTGGCTATACTGACCAGAATCCAATCACTGTGCCAAATTTCGACGATAGTTGCAAAATTTGACATAGTGGCCGGATTCTAGCAACACTGGCCAGATTCCAGCGGCAGTTACCAGAAGTCGGCCACTATGCCAAATTCCAGCTAGAATTGCTGAAATTCAACAAAATTGGGAGAAATGCTGTATTCTAGCTACCATCTTCAGAATCTCGTCGCCGATCATTTTTCACTGTCGTTGATTTTTTCATACTAGCCAAACACCGTAAAATATTTTTTCAGGGATAAAAATGATTTCATTGAAAATATTTTTAAAGAAAAAAAATTTACGTCGAAATAAACGGAGCATAAAATGCATTTAAACTACTACTCCTCTCCAAATTTGGAGACATACTGTAGTACAATGCAAAAAAGGTTTTATACTAAAAGATTGTCTGTCCCTCCCGATGCTGCTTCTCTTCTCTCTTTAAGTTGTCCAAGTTTTTAATATGATGAAAAGTTTGTAAATAATTTTTAATTAATTATAAGAAAAAAAATAATAATTACAATTGAAACTGTCATTATTTACATTCAAAAAAAAGTCTTAATGTATCTAAAATTTCAACAACTATAAATTATTGAGAAGTCCTACTTATTTACATTTTTTTCAAGTATCATTTTTACATTCATGAGTCTCTTCCATGCATAAAATTTTCTCTAATGTCAATTTGAATTAAATGCACAAAAGAAAATGAAAAATCTTTATAAAGTTCATAAATTCACATTGCTAATGCAATATATAGAATTAAATGCTCATACAGTCTTCAACCTTCGGCTTTTCTTTCTAATATATTCAATTACAAAGTACCATTTTTAACTTTTCATTTACTCTTTCTTTTTCCTTCAAGTCTTATTCCAAAATTGTTTTTTTCTCCTATTCTCAAATTTCATGATTTTCCAGCAATTCACAATTCAAGTCCTTCAATCAAGTGATAAATTATTCTATATCCTTATAAGTGATAATAATAATAATAATTAAAAAAAGGGGTGTTAGTCAATACTCCCTAATTACCAAAAACTCATTTTATGGTCGGCCACTTCCATTGATTTATTTTTTATTTGATTATTCAGAAATTATTGGATTTCCATATATGACGAGTAATAACTAACTATTATGGAAATTTTTGTTTATTTGTGTAGATTGTGAGTGTTAGAGAATCATTTAATAAATTATGTTCCATTGTTTTAAGTTTTAAAATCTATTTAGTTGTAATCATAATATTAATTTTATATTATAAATAGTATTTCTTTTATTTGTAAATATTTTTAATAGATGTCTACTAAAAAATATGCATATGGATATAAAAAATAAATTTTACTTAATTAATATTAAAATATAGAGAAAATGATCTCACTTAAACTTGTCACCTTAGGCTTCAAAATCTATCAAGCATGTCTTACTTCTATCTTCGGCCATTTTGTTCTGATCTTTGTGTTCCTCATTAATCTCTGCCGAGTCTTGCATTGTGGTTTTCATGGATCTAAGTGTTCGACCAATGCAACAACTTTCGTGGTTTTCACCGGGCGTCATGGTTTTCATGGTTTCTGCCCAGTACAACGACGCTAAAGAGAGATAAGCTTTTTGTAAAAATAAAATAAAATGAATAAATAGAATAAAAAGTTATTAAATAGATTATGGTGATAGGTAATAGGATTTGACAGGAATCCCATGTGCTCATGCGATGTCTACGATATGGTTTGATCACGTAGACCCTGTGGAATATGTGGATTATTATTACATTGTGGACATGTATAAAAAGGCATATGAGAAGATTGTTTATCCCATGCTTGGAGAGGACCATTGGATAAAGATAAACTATGACAAGTTGAAACCACCAGTGTATAGAATACCACCGGGAAGGCCTAGGAAATTAAGGACCAGAAGAGCCTAAGAATCCTTATAGGGTTAGGATGGGTGGGATTAAAATGAAGTGCTCCAGATGCAGAGGATTTGGCACAATGCAAGAACATGTCCTCAGAGAAAGAGAGATGCAGTAAATTATCAAGCACCTAGATCAACTTCATAGTCTCACAAACAACCCCTGATGCTGCAACAGTGAGTTTGCCAGTTGTCTACTGATTAGTCTGCAATCTAAATTTATTACAAAAATGATTCTAAGTGGGTTTCTCTTTTCTAGTCACAAAGTGTTGGATATGGTCTAAGTATGCAAAGTCAGACATCAGTCCAAGTACCCACAGCTAGAATTAATATTGGTCGAGGTAGAGGTAGAGGTGGACCAAAGGCTAAGGGTGGATGTCTACCTACTCCATAGATGCTCCCTGGATTTACAACTCCATGGGTTGTTACTAGGAGTAGGGGTCATACTGTCCACTGAAAAATAATAAAGACTCCTAAATTAACCGTAGCCAAGCATTCAACCAAATATGTAAAGCAATAAAGAAATAGACACAGATATTTGGTTATGAATTAGAAACCCTTTGCACCATAGAGAAAAATCACTCCGGGGCAGCCAAACCCAGGAAATCAATTAACAGAAGAAATAACTTGTTACGACATAGTCGTACTCACAATACATTTGCAGTAGTCGTATCTTGAACTCTAACAAGTACATATACTTGAACGCCTCTTTACTAGAACCTTCTGGAGAATTCTTCAATTGACTCATTTACCTAGAGAGGCTCTAGTTAGGCTTCAAACGATTGAACGGTTCCAACACAAAAACTCGAAGAGAGTTAGCACATCTAACAATTTCTACCTAAAAACTCTTTTCTTAGCACATATGAATTCTATTCCGAATTCATAAAGAAACAATGCCTAAAAGCCCATTTAAATAGGCTTCAGAAATCCTAAATTTTGCTAAGGGCGTCCGAATGGCTTGACCTAGCATCTAGACGGTTGCAAGGAAAAGCTTCTCTGTCCGCAGTCTTCACTTTTGCATCCGGACATCCTTGCAAACAGGTGCTCTTGGTGGTTCGGGTCCGCTAGGTCGTCCGAACAGGTAGCAAACAAGAGCTCTTGGTGATTCACGTCCGATGGGCCGTCCGAATAGGAATCGAACTTTGACTTTATGTGACTTGCATCCGGATGCTTCTTTTGGCCGTCTGGACAGTCTACCGAAAAACCAACTTTGCTGAGCTGTAAAGAATTCAGATTATTTCCTTCACCGGAACCTTTCCTTCTTAGTGATATTTTGTGTAGATCTTGCCTTGTTCAGCCCTTTCCGTTCGTGAATAAATGTTCTGCAATAAATCTTCTGGAATTACGGTGTTCCTGATAAGGCAATGTTGTTGTCGACAGAATGTAGCCAATAAAATAAACCAACACCCACAATTTGTAAGCCGGCCACAGGTGCCTCCTGTATTTTCAACTCTTGGAGTTGTTACTAGGAGTAGGGTAAAGGTGAGTGGTTCACATTGTTACATTTTGTGTAAGTTATTTACAGAATTCTAGATGGATTGGTGTTTATTTTTCATTGGTTGTGTCAGTCTCAAGGTACTGTCCACACTGTTAGATTATATGGACCTCCAAAATTACAACAATCACAGCCGGCCAATGTGAGTGTAAGCATTTTAAAATCTATTTTTGTTAAGTTGTGTTTGTCAATTTTTGCAATGGTTGCACTATATAACAAAGTTTGTTTATTTTACTCCTAGTCCTAGGTACTGTTAATACAGTAAGGTTGTATGGGCCTTGTCAATCACAGGTGCCTTCTTAATCAGAAGGGCCTTCTCATGCACAAGCACAAGTTGGAACACATACACAATTGCCTCTTGCATGCCCAAGAATGGAACAACTTAAGGAGTGGAGTAGATGTACAACTTCTACACCACCGGTGCAGGGTGGGATTGCTTCAAGGCTAAGCAATTCCGATCAATTGAAGGTTCAGTTTGGTACTAGGAGTGGGGCCATACACACCACTTTTATTGACCTAGAACCAGGGAATGGAGGTAGAGGTAGAGGGAAAAAAGTTGTACCAAAAAAGAAGAAGAAACCATAATGACAAAAGTATTAACTATGTATTTAGATTATAACTATATGGTTGTTCATGCAACTTTGAAAAAGATGAGGGAGAAAAGACCACTGCATACCCAAAACAAGGTTTTAACAATATATGTAGCATTACACATAACTTGCATACTCATAAACAAAAGTTACATTACAAACAACAACAATGTAACACAAACTTGCATACTACCACCCTTCAACAGCAACAATAACTTTTCTCTCAATAACAAATTCATGGTTACACCGCACTTTCAACAGTATAATAACCTTGCCCTCTCATATTACCACCACACAACAGCAACACAACATTTATAACCAAACAAATGACTAATGTCATCCGAAAGTTTTTATCAAACGCGTTGTATTTACTCTTTTCAACCTCTAACTGCATGCATCTCAACTCTTACACCTAAAACCATAGTATAAAATCCTTTACGGAAAATGGCAAGGAAAGCTAGTAGAATCGCCAACTGGTCCAGCTATGAATACACAATGTAATATCTTAGCAAAGTTCTATATAGTCGGTCTCTGAAAATGGACAATCACTGCTCAATAATTACTAAATTAAAAAGAATTAAGGTTGATTTAAAAAAAATTAAAATAAAAACATGTTAAGGTTTGTCTCGCAAAGCTTATAATTGCCTCAACCAGCTCAACCTTAAATCCTTGCTTTCACTGTTAGTTATCCGTGAGAGTTGGTAAAAATTAAGGACAAATTATATTTAGTTCTTAGGTTTTTATTTGATTTGAATCGAGTCTTTGGGTTTCTAATTTGAAAAATAATTTCATCAAGTTTTGCTCATATTTCAAATAGATCCATGTTACGACCCTTTCCAAACTAGGAATAATATCTCTGATTTACATCTGGCACGTACATTAAGTAGTATAAGTCAGCTCTAGTCATATTAAGTATGTAATATTATGAATGTATTTTCATTAGAATATTTCCATAAGAGTCGCTTAGTTGATGACTCAACCTTGATTTTCTTTAGGAGCGTTATAATAACTCCTTTATTTAAAGTTTATTATGTTATGAATAAAGCAGATAAGAATTAATCAAAATAAACCTTGTGTTGTGAGGTCTAGATTTCTTCTAAGAACTTAAATTATCCCGTTACGAACTTAGGTTCAAAACAATCCATTTGTCACTTTACTGTCAAGGTTAATAGTTTATCATTTGCCACGCGTGTGTGTAATTTCCCCGAAATTAATTAGCTAGTAATTAGCTTGGAGTGTCACCATAACATCCCCAAGCTTATTTAATAAGAAAATAAATTGAAGAGTTACAAAGACCTCCTAATTAGAGGGCAATACAGCAGAATAAAACATATCTTATTCTCAACAATAAACAAGATAACCAAACGTCTAAATCATATCACATAATAGCCGGGGAAAAATACTAAAGCGTATGAAATAACTTAAAGAATTACAGATAACATCAAGTACCTCGGTCATAGATTGGTCACCAAATCTAGATCTGAAAAATGATACAAAACAAGTCTGACAACATCATCAAATACAAAAGATAACCAAGTCTTCAAATGTAATCCTCATGATGGCAAAATACTTGTTATCTAACTTAAGATTCCTATGAAAGAGCTACCCATCTCTTCGAAATATCATTCCAAATAATATCTAGTAACCCAGGGTCAGTATCAAAGACTAACCTAGCAAGGTCGTACAATGTCATCATCTTTCTGTCCGGTTCCCCAAGCTCCATCCTATAAACAACAATCGACTATAAAACAAAGATATTTTACAAGTGAAGAGATGAATTGGAAGTCCACTACTTAATGAGTTAACACACGGGGAACATGTCATTTATGCAGTGAACTCAATATTTTATAGAGATAAGATAAATTACACATAACATCATTCAATAGGGTTCTTGTCAAAATAACAAGACAAAAAATTATGCTGATGTAATATAATAATAATGTATGATATTACATTTGTACAAGTCATAGCTACTATTCCATATTGTGATGTTTGCGCGTTCCGAGGGACATATGGTACAACACCGGTGCCTCAATGACGTACAATGGTCAGCCACCCCTAGTTGTCTGATCGAGTCTGACCTCGGGTAATCAACATAACTAGTGGTGTCACAGGGCGTTTTGTAGATGGTTGCATTAGTCACTTCCAACCGTTGGATCCAATACAAACATCATTAAACTAAACATAGACCATAGGGTCTAGCTCATATACTAATATGTACACACCCAATATTCACCTATTTTTTCAATGGTAGTCATATTATGCAATGATATTAATAAGTTTCCAATGCATGAATTTATAGAACTCATGCAATCATTCATTGTCAAAATATTTCATTTTCACAAAAATAGAGTTTACAATGTTTATGAAAAATCATTTCATGTTAGTATAAGACATGCAAAAAGATTGATCAATGGCTTCCATGTGAGTTTCACTCACCTTAGTCACAAGGTCTCATTGGTAAACGTCCTCGAGATCACCAAATCTATCGTTTGTAAAAATTTCTACTGTCAATTACACATCTACACTAAACCGCAACTTAAAACCTAAAACTTAGACTCCTAGCCATTCTGCCAGTCAGACCGTTGGAACGATTTAGGGACCATTGGAACAGTCCAACCTTTTGATCGTTCCTCGCACCGTTGAAATGGCTTGACCGTTCGATCGGTTTTCAGACCGTTGGAAAGGTCTCTAGACAGAAACCCTTGAACTGCAAAAGGCCATACCTTTAACATATCTAGCTTGTTCTAAGGCCTAAAAAGGCTTCCTTGCACTACCCTAAGCACAAAGTCAGTCCTAAAAATAGAACCCAAACACTAAAGTCCTTTTTCTTTTTTCTTTTTTCTATTTTTAATAAAAAAATCCAACATTTCTTTCAAAACACAAAGCTTCCATTAAAAACAACATAAAAGCACAAGAATCTACACATTAACACCTTAATTAGGAAGAGATCTACTCTTAAACAACATGAAATGCGAAGTAGTTCATGTCATCCATAAACCTCAACTTTCTAACCCTAGAATCATTATTAAACCATAACAAAACACATTTAAACCTCCTATCAACAGCCACTCACATACATAAACAAAAAAAATAACCACTAATAAAAACTAAACATGAAATAATCCAAGCTTTAGGGTGTATGGTTTACCTCCTTGAAGACGGGAACCCAAAGCCCTCCAAAGCCTCTCCTCCTCTCTCTCTCTCTCTCTCTTAGGGTTTGTAGTTGAAGGCGTGACAAAATGGTCTAGGATTCGACTAAAACCTTTATATAGCCCTTCCCCCACGAGCCCATGTTGAAATATACTAATTTCATTCACATTTAGACTATCACCGTTTAATCGTTTAAAACACCAATCGAACGTTTTGTGCTGAAGAGCACCGTTCAATTGTTTCATGAAACATTCAAATGTTGTCCTCCACCAATACAAACCATTCGATCGTTTTGCGCAAGAATTACCTTAAGTGTCCAAAAATTATATTTTTTCTTCCTTTTGAGATTCAAGACTAACCTAAACATACTTTTGCAAAAATTTAGGCATCCATAAACCTAATCTCATGCGAGGTGTTACGATGGAAATTTGTTTTTCTTTGTATAGATTGAGAGTGCTAGATAATGCTATCGTAAAGTGAAGCTAAAATAGTTCATTTGATAAACCAGGTTCTATTGTTCCACTTTTTAAAATTTATTTTACTGTAGTCATAATATAATTTTATACTAAAAATAGTATTTATTTTATTTGAAAATATTTTTAATTATAGTTGTCTACTAGAAAATATGCATATGAATATGAAAAATAAGTATTATTTAATTAATATTTAAATAAAAAAAATGGTCACATTTAAACTTGTCGCTGAGCCTTGTTGTTTTTGTGGATCTACGTTTCATCTAGAAAAACAATTTTCGTGGTTTTCGCCCAATATAGCGGCGTGAGAGAAACTTTTGTAAACAAATGAATGGAAAAATTATTAGATAGATTATTTTAATAGAATAGAGAAGGATTTTAGATACGCTGATGTTTAGGTTTTTTTTTTTTTTTTTTTTTTTTTTATAAAAAAAACTAATAATACAATAATAAATAAAAATATTTAAAAAGATGGAAAAAAGCAATATCCATCTTAACTATTACAAAACCAAAACCGTAGGACAAAACTACAGAAAATGGCAAGGCAAGCTAATAGAACTGCCCACCGGTCCAGTTATGAATACATGATGCAACATCTTAGCAAAGTTGTATATAGTTGGTTTCAGGAAAAAGGACTACCATTGCTTACTAATTGCTGAATTAAAACAAATTAAGGTTGATTTCAACAAAGAAAATTGAAAAATGAAAAATGGATTAATTAAGGTGATCTTTTTCACATATCATGATCCCATACAATTTTAAAAAAAATTGTGAATTCTAAAATTACGTAATTCGAGCCGTTCGTTGCATTTAACAGTTTGAAAAATGCTACATATTAAAAAGATGACATGTTACCGATAAAAATTGAGTATATTTTCATACGGTTCTTGCTATCTATGTTATAGAAAAGTTTTACATTAAAAGTTATCTTTAGATTTTATGTAGAAATAAAAGTCTATACAAAAGTTAATAATAATAATAATAATAATAATAATAATAGAAAGTCTTTTGGGAATAAAATTCTTTTTGATTGCTTCAATAACATGTCACATTTCTATTATATGGTATTTTTCTCTGTTCAATGCAACGAACAACTTGAATTACGTAATTTTATAATATGCAATTTTTTTGAAATTATAAAAAAATCCTTATCCCTGTGTCGCTGATAACTTCCCCAACCACCTCAACCTTAAATCCTTGGTTTGATTGTTATCCATGAGACTTGTTTATATCGAGAAGATAAGTAGTTTCTGATTACAACACATAGGCGAGCTAACTTCCTCCTACGGTAGGTGATACAATCACTTCTTGGGAGCAAAGACAAAATGAAAACTATAATTATACAATTCCCATCCAAACTAATTAACATACAATAATGATTTTTTTTTTCTCGCATATTCACCCTTAATAGTAACACTTATTAGGAGTTCTATTACGTGAAGTATAATAATGTAAATCAGATAAGTTCGTATTAAAAAAAAAAAAAAAAGAATTTCTACGATTAAAATGAATATGTTATATAAATGCAGTTAAATGCAATGAAAAAAGAATCTAGCACTGATAATGGTGCTACAAGTATGTATTTTTGATTTTTCATTTGTTCCATTTTTATTTTATTTTTTTTTGGAGAAAAATTGAATCTAAATCTCTTTAAATTATTTGTTTAAATTTGAAAAAATTCGAGTAAGTGATTGTGAGAAATCACTTATAAAATTCATTTGACCGAATAAATAATTAGACAGTCTAATTTTTTTAATTTATTTTTTTAAAATTTAAACAAATAATTTAAAATATTGATAAAAAAATAGAATATTGTAGTGCAAGGAAATTCGTGAAGGACAAAAGCTTAAATGTAGAAAGTGGTTAAAAGTAAAAGAAAAAATTAAAAAAGAAAAAGAAAAGTAAACTTACTTGGGAGAATTTTGATGCAATGGAGTGTGTCGGGGAGTTGTCGTCTGCATTGTCGTCTACAGCTATGGAAATATTAAAGAAATGGGAACATGTGAATATGTGTTGAAAGAATCATACGTGGGGTTTCACGGAGACATAGACAATTGTGTTGCAAGACACGTGGGGATCGTACCTAATATATAAATACACGGTTTTTAGTGTGCCACGGCCACCTACCCTAAAAGTGAGGGACATTCCCCTATTCTAATGTCAATCAATCACAGATTCGCAATGAACGTGCCATGTCATTGTGGTTTGCATTCGCCGTAATTCAAGGCCATTAGATTAAGCTAAATTAACAATTTAGATATTGCAGTCAAAATATTTGACATATTTCGTTAATATTCATATTAACATCAATAAAATAGTGAATATCTATCATTCTTTATAAAAGAAAAAAAAAATGTAAGATTAGTTCTTGTGATTTATTTGACTTACAATTAATTCTATGCAGTATCAAAATGAACTCAATGGTCCCTATGGTATGCTAAAAATACAAACCATTCACTTTAGTTAATTTTTTAAAAAAAATTGAGATAATTGCACCACTGGTCACTGGGGTATGCCATAATTACGAATCATTCCCTATGGTTTAAAAATTCATGAAAGGTCATTGTAGTAAACTATAATTACAAATCGATCCATGAAGTCAAATTCTGTTAAAAAAATTAACAGATTCTGTTAAATGTCACGTCAGCGTCACATCAAACCAATAAGATGGCGACACGTGTTCATCTGAATAAAAAATATAAATTTATTATAAATAAATAAATAAACTTATTTTAAAAAAAAAAAGGGAATGGATGGCCTGGCCACCCCAGCCGATTGGGGGTGGCGCGTGGCCACCCGTGGACCTTCTAGGCCACCCCTTCTTTTTTTTTTTTTGAATTTTTTTTTAAAAAAACAAGTTTATTTATTTATTTATTTTTTAATATTTTTTTTATTAAGATGAACACATGTCGCCATCTTATTGATTTGATGTGGCGCTGACGTGACATTTAACAGAATCTGTAAAAAATTTTAATGGAATTTGATTCCAGGGATCGATTAGTAATTATAGTTTATTACAAGAACCTCCCATGAACTTTTTAAATCATATGGAATGATTCGTAATTATGGCATATTCCAGAGACCGGTGGTTCAATTATTCCTAAAAAATTTGACAGATTCTATTAGGTGCCACGTCAACGCCAATAACATGGCAACACGTTTCACTCTTAATAAATAAATACAAATATATAAAATAAAAATATTATTATTATTTTTAATTAAACTTTAAATTTTTTAAATTTCTTTAACTTTTTTTAGAGGATAAAAGTATTATCGGAAAAAATGGTATTTTTGGAACACGGTTGTAGTTTGATGATTCACTTTAGCACACTTAAAAATTTAGAAAATTATTCTAAAATCGGCTATTAATTCAAAGGACTTTTTTATATTTAACCCTTAAAAAATTGCTTTTGGACGATTAACTCAATTGTTTTATGTAAGACAAAAAATAAGATTTTTTTTATTATTATTATTTTAATAATTAGTTTAACCCAATCTTATCCATCCGTAGATTCTGGTGTTGGACCAATAAATTGATACGCATTTTTGGGGTGGGCATAGCTTGAATAACCAGTTGATTAGCTGCCAACCCTTGGAATTAAGTACCCCAATTAATCCCACTATTTCTACTGGATTTTCCCCCTAAACATCCACTTTTTTGTGCCGTAGCTTAGAACGAAACTAGAAAATCTGGCCAAGCTCATCCAACTTTGAGATTCGCTAAAACTATTGACTCAAATAGGTATGGTGTGGCGACAAAACTGCTTCTTGAGACCGTCCCTGGCAATACTCGTGGATTCACTAGGGCCCCTCTGCATCGAGGTCATTTTCCCTGCTTAAGATAAAGCAGTGGTTTCAGAAGCTCAACCATCAGATCGCAATTAGTCAAATCTTTAATGAAAATGGCTAATAGAATGTGAAGCTTTATTTTTTTTTTTTAATATTTTTCTTAAGGAGAAGTTTCTGTTAATCCTCCGAATTTCTATTATATTTGTAATTATTTCTATAAACTTTAAAAATTCTCAATTTAATGAATCTATCTTTTATTTTATTTTATTTTAATTTCAACCATTTGTTAAGATATTTTGTTAAATCTTAATGAAGGGATGTCAAAATTTTCAAAATACCACTTAATTTTTTAAGGAAAAAAAAAAGAAAAAAATTGCAAAGATTTAAACGTTAATTATGATTTAACAGAATTTACAAAAATACTCATGCATATATATATATTCTTTAAAAAAACTATGAAATTTTTGAAATTTTGACAGGATTTAATGAAACATCCTAACTAATGGGTGAAAGTGAAAAAAAATTAAAAGATAGACACACTAAATTGAGAGTTTTTGAAGTTTAAGAGAGGTAATTGCAAAAACGGCCACAATTCAGGAGATTAAGTGAAGTTTTTCCAATTTTTTTGTTCAAAACTAGCCAAAATAAATGTGATTGCTCTATATTAAATTACCATTTATCCCCAAAGCTTAAGCTAATAGAAAAACTAATCAATATTTTAATACTCCCTTCATGTGTGGCATCAAACTACTTTTTAATAGGTGATGTCCAACAGTGAAACTTTTAATTCAAATTGGGTAAATGACGGAGTCAAGATTTGAATTCAGGACATTTTTGAATTTGATACCATGTTAAATTACCATTTATCTCTAAAACTTAAGCTAACAGGAAGAGGTAAATTTAATCACTTAATTAATACTCTCTAATCTCTAATCTCTATACTATGATTCTATTAGTTAACGAGCTGATAAGATGATAATTTTAATTTTTAATTTGTGTTCCACTAATTCATATTATAGCATACAAACAACTAATATCTTCTCAAAATTACAGAAAAATTATGAATAAATCTTACAACCTCAACAATAATCGAAAATCTGTTCAATCCAATCAATTTGGATAATTCGAAAAAAAATTGAAATAAATCAAATATTTACATTTATGGAGCATTTTTTGTCAGCTTCCAAGATCCAGCAACAGTAGAACAAAAAGAGAATGTGGAAACAAGGATTATTCTTTTTATTAGGAAGATAATTTGAGCTACGCTAAAAGAGCAAGGATCCAACAACGTTGGGTTCATCGGCCAAAGGAATCATATTTCCAACTCACTCATTCATTATTCGCAAACAGTATTTGTTCATGTGCACCTCTAGATTTTTTTAGATGTTACCAAAGGTTAATTCCCCAAACTTATAAAAAAGAAAAAAGAAAAAGAAAGGTTAATTCCCCAAGACTAAAACGGAGGTAAGTGGTTATGCATAGAACCCCCTCCCCCCTTTTTTTTTTAAGAAACAAATACAAGCAAAGGAAAACTAAAACAAAGAAAGCCAAAACCAAAATGCAATAACAAGGGTATTCTCCCCCACTATCAAAAGGAAGATTTAACAAGGGAAAAATATGAGTGAAATGCTTTAAGAAAATCTAGATAAAGTGGCCTAATGTGTTTAATTTTGAGTGATATAGTTGGTGCTCCCATGCAGGAGGCGAGAGGGGGCAAATGACCTTTGTCTCGCCACTAAATATGGGAGATATAACATATGAGAAATGCTATATGCACTTCTAAGTGCTTACTCTCAAATGCACATTACATGACGTGGTAGTAAAAATCACTATTGAATCCAAAGTCTAATAGTAATCCATCCAAAATTCAATAATAATTTTTACTGCCATGTCAAAGAATATGCATGTAGCATTTCTCATAATAAATTGTCTTATGAGTAAATAGTGCTATGTATAAACCAATCAACTTCTTTCTCTTGCACCTTTCGTCTTGGGCTAAAACCCCAATCTGATTCGGGGGGAATGGGTATTGGTATCCTCTCATCATTGATTTGCCCAATCTACCTGTGTGATCAATTATTCTTCCTTAAGTTTAGGTGTGTTGACTTTCTTACACCAACTATTTGTTCAAGACCTAGAATTACAAGATAGTGGTAAAAGCTTTTGGTGGTTGGCAATTTATCAAGTTCAAACTTTGATTTAAATGGGTCTTCCAATGACTTGATTTGATTTTTTTTTTTTTTCCAACTTAATCTTGCCTTCTGTGAGCTAAAATTATGGCTTAGTCATTGCTCCTATTAATCGCGACTGCCGACAAGCTATAAAGCTTAGCTGACGAGCAAAAGATTTATGAGTAAACCTTGATCGTCGACAAGCTATAAAGCTTAGCTAACGAGCAAAAGGCATTAAATTCGTAAGAATAAAATTGTATAATATTCTTGATTACAGAAAATAGTATTTTAAAATGGGTAAAACAAGCAATTGAAAGCCCTAGCATAATCAAAGATCACTTATTATTATTATTATTATTATTATTATTTATTTGTGTGATTAAAGGAGGAAAAACCCTATTTTTGGAGGGGGTGATCGATCACCACCTGAGTAGTGATCGATCAATGCTAGCACAAAATGCGAAATCAAAGCGTCTAAAACATGAGAAAATATGGGTTTTTCTGTATAAAAAGGTCAGGAACCCTAAGGAAGCTCATTTGCTCAACCCCTTACCCACCTAGAGAGAGAAAGTGAGAGGAGAGAGAGAGAGAGAGAGAGAGAGAGAGAGTGAGTGAAAGGAAGCATTTTTAAGGTTTCTTGTGGCTAAGGAGGAGGAAATCTACACCCTCATGAGGTATAATTTGAAATCTCTAACCTCCAATTTTCTGTTTGTTAAGTTACTTTAAGAAATATTGAGACTTTATGAGTTTCTTATAATTTCGTGGATTGATAGTGTAATATTAGGTATGGAACAACACTTTAACATGCGCGCGCACACACACGTGCACACAACTCATTTTCGTGGGTTTATGTTGTTTTAGAGGTAAGTGGCTGAAAAATGTGACATCTTTAAGGATTTTTTTGTTAAAGATGGAACCTTCAAGACCTAAATTTGTTCTAGGTCTGTAAAGTGGCTACCTTTAGGACCTTAGAACACTCTAGGATGAGTAGCTTTTGGTAAGTTGAGAGCTGGGACATGAAAATGGCCCTGAATGGGTTCTAGGCAGTGAGTGATCGATTAGCCTTTACTAGTGATCAATCATTGCAACCTAGAAATCAGGTTTTAGGAGTTTTAAGTGTAATTATGGTCTGTGTTTTAAGAGAGTGGCTAATATTAGATTATGAACTTGCGTAAAACAAAGAGCAT
Organism: Alnus rubra; assembly: GCA_028654335.1. Taxonomy (NCBI): domain Eukaryota; kingdom Viridiplantae; phylum Streptophyta; class Magnoliopsida; order Fagales; family Betulaceae; genus Alnus; species Alnus rubra. Next base: position 1,393,659 of record JAJPGS010002369.1, read on the forward strand.
GATTTTTCAGAAAAGTTTGAACTTGGATTTTAGTGAGTGAGGTAAGTAATTGCCCATGAGAATGCCAAAATAATCATGTATAATTTCACCTTTAAATTGTGCATTTTGTAAGTACATGTTTCTCTTGAAAATATGTTATGAGCCTTAGCATTTTAGAAATATTGATTTAAAAAATGCATTGATATTCATTGTATTATCCAAGAAATAAATTATGTTTTCATAACTAGAATTTATAATGTTGTGTAGCATACCAACATTGGAGAAAGAAGTGAAGTGTAACACCCCGGTGAAATTAACTAACTCGTAGTTAACTTCATGGTTTGTCTCCTAGTCTTATTCCAAGAAGAACAAGACCACAGGGATCTCATCCTCTCTGAAGAGAGTTTGCAGCGGAAGACTTTCACTTAAAGTGTTAGTTTTTGATTGGCTGCATTCTATTGACAAAATCACTATCATGTAATGTTGATGTTTTCACAGGGATGCCTTATATTTTAGAATCTTCAAAGTATTTAGAGTTTAGTTCTCTAAGATGGAAATAGCCTTATTATGACAAGTTTCAGTGTCACAAGATGCAAGAAGGCTATTTTAGTATTCAAGGAAGATTATGTGTAGATTCTAACTCAAAAAAGTCGGATCCTTTGTTTCTATCCGGACGGCCTAGTAGAGCGTCCAGACGCTCATCAGTCAACAACATTCGTCTGGACAACGTGGCAATACCGTTAGGATGCCCATCAGTGTCAAAAAGCTTCGAACAATTCAAGGTTGCATCCTTCTGAACATCACCGCAACACGTCCGGACACACATCAGAGTTCAATAAGTAATCAAATTTCCTTCACAGACATGCATATAGGAGGACAACTGCATCCTTCTGAATGTCAGGGCAACACTGTCCAGACGCGATCCTTAATATAGCAAGACGTGAAGAAGAATTGCAATCCTTCGGACGTCAGGGCAACACCATCCGAACGCGGTCCTTATTATGAAAATTGCATGCAACAGAGTTGCAACCGTCTGGACCCTAAAGCAACATCGTCCGAATGCGGCCTGTATATGGAGAGCGTGAAATGCATTATGGAAAGGCGGTTGCATAGTTATCCGCCCAGACGCACTCAGCTTTCGTCCGGACAAGGCCTAGAGAAGTCTGATTCAGACTCGACTTAGGTTTTCTTAAGCCTATAAATGGAGGCCTCTAGGCATATAATAATCATGAATTCAATATTGAATTCTTCTGTACTTAGAGAAGGTGTTTAGGTAGACATTGTGAAGACCTGCTAGCTCTCTAAGGGTTGTCGTTGTGCTGTTGTTGTGCTCATAATTGAAGTCTATCTTAGGGAGGAGCTCTAAGGTAAAGGAATCCATAGAGCACCCCTTCAAGTAGGAGACTTGGTTGAGAGGCGTTCACGTTGGGTTACATGTCAGAGTGCAAGATACGATCGCTGCATATGGGTATGTGAGTGTTACTATTTTTGTACTAGCTTTGTCTTCTGATAGTGGATTTCCTAGTTTTGGTTGCCCCAGAGTGGTTTTTCTCTTAATTGAGTTTCTACTTCATTAACAAAATATTTGTCTCTTTTAATTCCGTACTTTTGATATTTTGTTACACGTTGCACACACACACGGGTTTAAATTAGAAGTCATATTTATTTTTCATAAAGGAATAAAGATAGCATTCTAAAATCCACAATCACAAGAGAAGCCAGAGTAAAACTAAAACATCACCATAAGATAAATCAGCCAAAGCTTATCAAAATATGGTCAAAAGACCAGTCATCAAAATAGTAGTTACAAATTTAGAACTAAAGGTCTAAAAGTCACCAACAACAAGAGTCAAAGCCTACACTTAACAAGATACAACATAAAGATGATATCTATCATATCACGGCGGTAATCACTAGGTCTATGCCACATCCGTGCCAACCAAATGGGATCTAACTCCTCAAAGATGATCCTGAGCCTTCTCTCCAATAGAACCAAATGGTGCTCTGAACCCGTCATCACAAAAGCTATCTATAAAATAATACATGTTTCATAGGTGAAAAAAATACAAGTGTAAGTCCACAATAGTGAGTAATAATACGTACGGTTCACAAGTTATCATTTGGTGAACTTAGTTTAAGTTGAATCACATGCAAGAGAGTATTTGTACAAAATGATTATATGTAATATAGCTATAATGTATTTATGCTTATAATAAGAGTATCATGTCATAGTTCAACTCCATATGGTCTATCCAGAATTTTAACCCCTTCCTAGCAGAGTTGGCGCTTTCCGATGGACCTGTAATACATCATTGGTGCCTTAGATATGTACGCATACCATCATATAGTAGTAGACCGATCGAGTCCAACCTTGGGTGTCTCATAACAGCAAAACAGTAACTGTGACCCCATTCAAGCATGGTGCGCCAATCACAAAACAACCATTGGATCCAAGACCCATCATAATACATTATAAATATATTTGACTATAAAGAACAACCCGAATAATAGTAAGCCTATGACCATTTTTCTGCACGAAACAGTGTACCATGTTATACGATGTAATTTAGTCTTTACCATATTTTACATGCATGCTTTCATAATTTCATTATCTTTCCATTAATCACATATTTTCACAAAATAGAGTTCACAATAGTAAAAATGACATTTCATGTGATTTATAAACATACATGTTTTGATACACAAAATATTCGTTCTATATAGGAAAAATAATAATAGCAAGTATCCATGTGAGTTTTACTCACTTGTATCACACGGCTCCTCCAACAAATTTCCTTGAGGCTCTACAACCTCAAAATCTGAGAAAAAACTAACATCAGCCTTAAACTCGAGCTAAAATAGGTCTTAAAAATCCTAAACAGCTCAAATTAAGATTTCTGTCTGTTTGAAGATCATTCGTCCAACGAATGGAAAATGTTCGTCTTAGATGTCGTTGGTTTGGCTAGTGAAGGGCGAACGTTTGTAGCTTGTGCAGAATCTCAAATTCGAACCTAAAAGCCATAAAATTAGTTCTAAGCAAGTTCTAGGGTCGTAACATGATCTCTAGCAGAGTCCTAACCTCAATAACAACTCCATGCAATACTAGGTACGTAAAATCTACTAATCAAACACTAATCTAGAATTAAAACAAAAAACTTAGCAAAGATGCAAAACTATGTAGAAATATACCAAAACAATAAACTAGTCTATAAACTAATTAATCAGTGCATGAACAATATAAGAAACGAGTTAAGTTAAGGAGGTTACTTCTCTTAAAGGTGGTTACTTCTCTTAAAGGTGAAAGACCAAGAGAGTTCATTCTCTCTCTCCAAAACACTCTCTCACTCTGACTCAAGGGTTTACTAACTGAAATGGACGGAAATGAGATGAAGAGGGTGAGGGTGGGGGGTATGTATAGGTGAAGAAGTTGAAGTGGATAAGAATCAAACTGATCTGGCTTTTCACGAACGTTCGTGAAAACCTAGGGTTATGCGATTGTTCGGCGTACAGTTGCGATCTTTCGTGGTATGGTCTTACACACGCTGAAGACGTGGGATATACCTTCCGACACACAGAACAACACGTCAACGATTGTTCGTGGTGGGGACCACAATCGTTCTTGAGGAAGAACTGCAAACGTTCCTAATGGTTAACTTTGAAAAATTAAATGACTTCTAATATAAACAAGTGTGTGCAAAAATGTGTACAAAAAAATATCAAAATGCGGAATTAAAGGAGACAGATATTTTGTTAACGAAGTGGAAACTCAGTTAAGAGAAAAACCACTCCGGGGTAGCCAAACCCAGGATATCCACTATTCAGAAAACAAGACTAGTTACAAAGCAGTAGCAATCACATAACCTTATGCAGTGGTCGTACCTTGAACTCTAACGTGTAACACAACATGAACACCTCTCAACCAAGTCTCCTACTCGAAGGGGTCTTCAATGGAATCCTTTACCTTAGGGTCAACCCCTAAGATAGACTTCAAATCAGCTCAGCAACAGAACACAACGACAACGGCTTAAGAGAGAGATCAACTCAGTACAATAACTCTAAAAATATAACTCTCCAAGCACTACGGAATTCAATACCGAATTCTTACAGTTCTCAAGCCTAGGGACCTCTATTTATAGGCTGCAGGTTCAATTGAGCGTCTGGCTTGAAAAATCTAGGCGCCGTCCGGATGATAGACATAAGAAGTCTGGACGGACAGTTGTGCGATCAACTTTCCAAATTTAGCAAAAATTCTTTCCTGAATTAAGCCGCGTTTGGATGGTGTTACCCTGTCATCCGGATGGTCGCACCTTAGCTGCACGCAATTTCCATATCAAGGCTTCGCGCGTCTGGATCATAGAACATGTCGTCCGGACGGTTGATTTGATGCACGCAAATTCCATATATGTAGCTCACGCGTCCGGACGTCTTGATTTTGAATGCACAACTTGCCTTATGGATGAGCGCATCCGGACGAGAATCCACATTGTCCAGATGGTTGCAGCTGTCTTCCCATATCTGTATTTTAGAAAGAAATCTGATAGCTGGTCGAACACTAAGTGGCGTTCGGACGTGCTGCTGAAACGTCCAGACGGATGCAAGCTGGAGCAGTTTGAAGCTTCTGGACACAGAGGAAGGTTCGGACATAAAGTTCTTGTCGTCCGGACGGATGATGCTTGGACAATTGAGCTTCCGGACGGTATATCACGTTGTCTGGACGGTTGCAAGGGATCCGATTTCACTGATTTGTAGACTATGCAAAATCTTCTAGAAGACCTCTGAATAGCTGAATCCTTGTTTAAATGCATTATTACATAGAAGTAATTTTTTCCAACAGAATATAGCCAATTACAAACTAACAAACTCAAAAAGTCAAAAGATCCCAATTTCCTAATTAAGACCTAATTTTCCTTGATAATTATCTAGGGCACTACATTCTTCCCTTCTTATAAAAATTTCATTCTCGAAATTTCACAAAGACATACTTAAGGAGAATTAGTAATATTACCTCCTATCTAAAGCCTCATTGTCCCCATGCTCAGTAGTCCCTTGAGTAATCTCGTCCCATCCATTTGCTGGTATATCTACTCCTTCATCTTCGAATAGGTGTGGGTAATTACCCTGTAGGTCATCGAGAGCATCATAGTCGATGTTGCCCACATTGTACCAACCTTCATCTGTCTCGACTCCTAAATCCATTAGCTCATAAAGAAAGTAATTCTATATGCAGTCTAGGTTCGTAGGTATCCTTGTCATAGTCCTTACGCTTCCTGGATAGGAAAACATTCCTCTTAGTTATTCCCATCAATCTTAACAGAATCTAAAGAATATGGACATGATCTTCAAACAAATGCGACTAGCGGTTCCTTATATCCTGCTCTACTTCCTGAGGTGCTTCTTCTACCCCATGATTGTGCCATAGTACCTTCACAATGGGAATTGTCTTAGTTCACAAAACAAGCTCCTTGCGATCCAAGATTTTTATGGGTTTTTCTTCGTAGGTTAGCTCATCTTCTATTCCCAAAGGTTCGTATTTTACTACCAGACCAAGGTTAGGGATGTATTTCAATAACATCGACACATGGAAGACGTCATGTGTTCCCGCCAAATCTAGCGGTAGATCAACTCTGTAAGCTAACTTTCCAACTCTTTGGGTGACTTCAAATGGTCCAATGAATCGAGGGCTTAACTTCCCCTTCTTGCCAAATTGCATCACTCCCTTCATTGGAAGTAACTTCAAGAACACCTGATCTTCGACCTCAAACTCTAATGCTCGCCTTTGTTTATCAACGTAGCTCTTTTGTCGACTTTGTGCTGCTACTATCCTTTGTCTGATAACGACTATCTTGTCCTTAGTGTCCTGAATGATCTCTGGCTCCAATAATTGTTGTTCTCCTACTTTACTCCAATACATGGGCGATTGACATTTCCATTCACAGAGTGCTTCATTGGGTGGCATTCCAATAGTGGCCTGGTAGCTATTGTTATAAGCGAACTCAATCAATGGTAGGTATTGGATCCAACTCCCCTTGAAATCCAATACGCAAGCACGCAACATATCTCCCAAGATTTGATTGAGCCGTTCTGATTGGCCATCGGTTTGGGGTGAAATGCAGTATTGAACTTCAAGTCTGTCCCCATTTCCTTGTGTAAACTTTGTCAAAACCTTGAAGTAAACTCTGAATCTCTATTCAAAATGATTGTTGATGTTACTCCGTGTAGTCGCACTACGTTATGCACGTACAACCTTGCCCGACTTATCCATAGGGTCTTTTAATCTTATAGGAATGAAATGCACGCTTTTCACTACTACCCAAATGGAGTCTTATCTAGTCATATCCTTGGTAGACCTAGGATGAAATCCATTGCAATTTCATCTCATTTGCACTTAGGTATTAGTAGGGGCTTGAGCATTCCTACCGGCCTTTGGTATTCTGCTTTAACTTGCTGGCATGTGAGGCACTACTCAACGTACTTGGCAATCTCCCTCTTCATAATGTTCCACCAATAGGTTGTCTTCAGATCCTTGTACATCTTGGTACTTCCAAGATTCATAGTGAAAAATAAAGCGACTTCTAATTTAACCGTGTGTGTACAACGTGTAACAAAATATCAAAATGCGGAATATAAATGAGACATATATTTTGTTAACGAAGTGAAAACTCAATTAAGAGAAAAGCCACCCCGGGGCAGCCAAACCCAGTATTTTCACTATTCAAAAGACAAAGCTAGTTACAAAGCAGTAGCACTCACATACCCCTGATGCAGTGGTCGTACCTTGAATTCTGATGCGTAACCCAACGCGAACAACTCCCAACCAGGTCTCCTACCTGAAGGGGTCTTCAATGGAATCATTTACCTTAGGGCTCCTCCCTAAGATAAACTTCAACACGAGCACAACAACAACACTTTAGCAATGGCTTGAGACCAAATTGATCAGCACAAAAACTCATAAATTATACTCTCTAAGCTCTAAGGAATTCAATACCGAATTCTTACAAAATACATGCCTAGAGGCCTCTATTTATAGGTTACAGAAGACCTAAATCATGTCTGGAACAATTTTCTCTAGGTGGCATTCAGACGGTAGCTGAGAGCGTCCGGACGGCCAACTGTGCAACTGACTTTCCAAAATCGCTGATATTCTATCCTGAATAGGGCAGCGTTTGGACGATTCCACTTCAGCTGCGCTCAATTTCCAAAATAAGGACTGGCGTCCTAACAATGTTGCCTTGACATCCAGACGGTTGCAAATTTGTTCCACGTCTTGCCTTATCAAGGATAGCGTTCGGACAGTGTAGACCTGTTGTCCGGACGGTTGCAGTTGTCTTCCCATATCTGTTTCTGCAAAGAAAATCATTTTACTTGTCGAACACTAAATGGCATCCGGACGTGTTGTTGAGATGTCTGAACGGATGCAACTTTGAACAGTTTGAAGCTTCTGGGCACTGATGAGAGTTTGGACAGAATAACCACATCGTCTGGACGGATGTTGCTTGACTGATGAGCGTCTGGACGGTTGACAGAGACGTCTGGATGGATGCAAGGGATTCAACTTTTCTGTCTTGAAATCCGCATAGAATCTTCTTGAAGCATATAACCGACATGTAGATTCTGAATATACATAACATCCCTAATTAAAAGGGAACATTACATAGAAGTGATTTTGTCCAACAGAATGCAGCCAATCACAAACTAACACACAATGTATAAAGATCAATGATCCTTTCTCATGATCTCCTTCCTTAGCTCCTTGCTTCTTGGCACGCAAATTTGATCGAATTGGGTAAACGTCCCATCATTCCTTAAACGAAACTCCTTTGCTTTCCCCTCCTCGAGCTGCTACCTGATCTGATGACAATTGGGATCAACTTCCTGGGCGTCCTTGATCCTTTCCAATAGTATCGATTGAATCACCATACTTGACAAAAGTACTGGCGAATCTCTAGTCACAACCTCCAGTTTCAGTCTCTCGACCTCCATTATCAACTGAAGTTGAGAAATACTTAAGGTTGCGAGTTTGATTGATGACTTTCTACTTAAAGCGTCAGCTACCACATTAGCTCTACCCGGATGATAATTGATCTTGTAATTATAATCCTTGATCAACTTTAACCACCTCTTTTGCCTCATATTTAATTCCTTTTAGGTAAAGAAATACTTCAAGCTCTTGTGGTCTGTATAAATTTTGTACTTTTTACCGTACAAATAGTGCCTCCAAATATTCAAAGCAAAAATAGTGGCGATGACCTCCAGATCATGGGTTGGGTAATTTTGTTTGTAGTACTTAACTTGACGTGAAGTGTAAGCGATCACCTTATTATTATGCATAAGTATACTTCTCAATCCTTTCTTTAAGGCGTCACTGTACACTACAAAATTCCCAAATTCTGTAGGTAGCGCTAGAACAGGTGCTGACACCAATCGCCTTTTCAAATGTTGAAAACTCTCTTTGCAAGCATCCATCTGTAGTAGTGAGCGTTCTCCCTTGTGAGGATAGTCAAAGGCCCTAATAGTTTGGAAAACCCTTCAATGAAGCGATGATAATAGTCGGCTAGTCCTAGAAAACTCTGGATTTCGTGGACACTTGTTGGCCTTCCCCATTCTATTACTGCCATCACCTTCTCGGGATCTACTGATACTCCTTTACCAAAGATCACATGCCCAAGGAAGGACATGCTACCCAACCAAAACTCACACTTCTCAAGCTTGGCGTAGTGTTGCTCTCGTCAAAGTCTCTCCAACGTCTTTTGTAAGTACAACGCGTGATCCTCCTGATTCTTGGAATAAATCAAAATGTTGTTGATAAAGACAACTATGAATTTCTAGGTGGTCGTGAAAAACTCTATTCATAGTGTCCATGGAAATCACAGGGGCATTGGTAAGTCCAAACGATATTAACAAGAACTCATAATGCCTGTAACGAGTTGATACACCGTCTTGGGGATATCCTCCTCCTTCACCCTAAGTTGGTGATAACTCGATCGTAGATCGATCTTCGAAAATATGCTGGCGCCTTGCAGTTGGTCCAACAAGTCGTGGATTCTAGGAAACGGATACTTGTTCTTGATTGTGACTTTGTTCAGCTCCCGATAATTGATGCACATCTTCATTGATCCATCGTTCTTCTTACGAATAACACAGGCATTCCCATGATGATAAACGCAGGCGGATAAATTCTTTGTCCAATAACTCTGGCAGCTGGGTCTTCAGCTCCTTCAACACCATCCTATACGATGCCTTCGATATGGGTCCCGTTCCCGGAATGCATTCTATTCCAAATTCGATCTCCCTCTCGGGTGATAACCCAGAATAGTCCGTTGAGAAGACATCTGAAAAATCGCATACCACAAGAATTTCTTATAAGTCATTCTCCTTCTTCTTTGCGACTTCGGTGATGAAAGCTAAGTACGGTTGGCCTCCATCGACTATGAGCCTCCTTGCTTAAATGGCAGACACCACTGAAGGTAGAGACTTAACTCACGATCCTATGAACGTAATTTTTGCCTCTCCTTAGGGTTTAAGCGTCACAAGTTTTTGTACATAGTTGATACTAGCAAAATGTTTAGCTAACCAATCCATCCCTAGGATTACGTCATACCCGTGAAAAGGTAATACTACTAGGTTAGCAGGAAGAATCCTCCCATTCTAGGTAATATTATTTTTCATAAATAGACTCCTGGGTGAGTCTCTGTCATCGATTACATCTTTACTCCCGACCACACCCTTTGATGCACACTCGAACTCCGTAGCTCAGATGCATACTCGGACTCCGCGGCTTTGGATACATGCTTGGGTTGTTGCCCTCCTCAGTATTCACTTAGGCAAATATGACTATTTGCCTAAGTGATTGGAGGGTAGCTTAGTTGTAATTTGCGAAGTTATGATTTACCCGGTTAAGTGCTATCTCGGAAATAACTTAGACGAGTTATTGTTTTTCTAACTTATTGAGATCTCACTCGGTAGCCATTGCTACTCACAACAGAAACAAACAAGGAATTCAAGAAGCAAAAATTTTATTATAGAAAATTCAACAATTACAACTAAGGCTTAAGAACAACTTAATACATAATTAAGGCTCAGAAGCTGCCTCGCCCTTAGTATAAGCAGTTTTCACATCAGTCGAAAATCAAAAGATGCTCGTCCTCGGGAGAAGCAATTGTCATATCAGTTGGAAATCAAAAGGAGTTGCAGAGCTGCTGGAAGGAGGCATTTTTTCATAAAAAGAAGGAACAAAGTGTAGAATGTTTAAGGGAATTCATCAAGAGGAAGGTATATATAGGGAGAACGCAATAAATCTGCCAGCCAGTCATGCCTACCCGAGAATCGAAGTGACGACCTTCAATTCAATAGCTGTCGCGCGTGCCCCGGAACTAAAACGACATCCACCAATTAGCCGTCTTCCAGAAATTCGATGTGTCATTCAAGCGGCAACTTGAGTTCCCGAACCCGGGATACGAGACATCACCCATGATAATTACTTTGAGAAAGGCGGCAAGCTTCAGGTGCGGATTCCAGAAAATTCAAATCCAAAGGAAATGCTGGTAATTAATTCTCTTACATGCGAATTTCAAATAAGAGAGTTGGAGGGTTTCTGTTGGGAAAATTATTATTCCCTATAACCCAAATGAGCCCAGAACCGAACTCTGGGCCCAGTTGGTTTGATCGACCTGAAAAGGCTCGGTCGGGTACGAAACTATAGCCAAGATTTGCTGTAATCATGGGTTCCGAAAGGCCCAGGATCTGTAGAGCGTTATCTTTCTAATTAGGAAACGCTCTCGGAAGATCTGGGCCCATATAAGAAGAGATCCTAGGCCCCGAAGAATCCAGAGAGATGATCGCCTATCCCAAGAGATCCGATGAGTAAATTAAGGTGATCTCGGGAAATCCGGGATCCCCTGAATAACCTAAACATGCCCATGGTCCTATAAATAGGCAGCTATTCCCAGGTATCAATGAGACTGAACTTTTCTCACACTGAATACTCCCTGAAATTATATTGGACACTCCTTGAGATCGTCTACTGACTTAGACATCGGAGTGGGATTGTCGGCATCCCCAGACGCAGTGTTTATTATTTTGTAGATTACGAAAAACAAGGTAAATCAAATGTCGACACGTTACCATACTGAAAAACTATACTAACAAGTAGCATGTGAGATATGATGTTTGGGAATAATACTAGGAAAAATAGAATTTCACTCCAAGAGTAATGGTGCAATTCAATTTTTTCCTAAGTTTTTATAACCGACTTTTAACTATCTTTTTTTTCACATTTTTTACCGCACTCCCACCATTAAAAAAAAATTATAGATTATCAAATTATTTAAATTTAGGTCGTTTTATGCATCAAGCAATATAAAAAATACTACTTATTAAAAATATGACATGTTAACAATGAAAATTGAGTATATTTTTATCAAGGTTTTACATTTTATGTCATATAAAAGCTTTGAGCAAAAAACTGTTTAAGAAGTGTCTCTTCAAAAGTAAAGAAAAAGTATTTTGGAATGTTTTTTTTTTTTTTTTTTATTGTAGGGGAACTGATCTACTCTCCATACGCATGAAATTAATTTCGGTTTACTGCGGATGCGCTGGACAGTTGTCGATCATTAAGATTTTGGAGGGTGGGCCACGCTATTAGAAACTTATGCTGAGATTTTCCTTTTTAGGCGATAAAACTAGCTAGCGATATATCATGCAATCATCCAACGTTTGAATTGAGGTGATGATGACATTCTGGTCCATCTTCAAAGATCTCAACAAAAAACCTCCAATGGTGGGGACTTAATTACGACCTTTGAATTTGAAAAATGGATCATTCCATCACCAACCTTTGCCATCAAGGAAAGACACAGTAAAAAGGAGCACGAGTTCTGCTTTTGCCCTCGATCTTTGTTGTCTAAAAGTCAAGCCCAGGAAGAGTCCAAGACTAGATTAATGCGAAAAAGGAAGGCAAAACTGCACAAACCAGCTAAAAAGAGGGGATCGAAAGAGAAAGTTAAACGAAATGGCCGGGATCGACACGTACAGAGGGGAGGTGGTGCAATTATTGGGAGGCTCATTGATGGCAGTAAAGAGGTGGGGGGGTAGATGTAGGGTCATCTTGGCTGTGGTTGTGAATCAAAGCAAAGGCCACTCCATAATTTGTTTCTCCAATTAAGCCACTGAAAGGAGTGTTTTTTTATACTTTAACCATGTTCATAAAGAAAAAGTTTTTGGGACGTTGATGAAGAAAGAAGCTTCGTGCATCTTCCATCTTCCATGATCTTGATCATTATCTGGCCTCTTCAATATTGTCAACTAAACTTTATTAACTTTTGCTAAACCCTAAGTTTTTGAAAGTGATGGCAAACAGGCAAAGTGATCGACACATGAAAGGAACGGAATTGATTAATTTTAAGCCACATACTCTTAGGATCGACATTGACATGGTGTTAGAATATATTACCATATTGATTTTATATTATAAGATTTGATTTCAACATTAATTGTAAGGGAAAATTGCACCGTTGGTCCCTGTGGTATGCCATAATTATTTTTTACTCCCTGTGGTTGAAAAAATTACTGGGAGATCCTTATGGTAAACAATAATTACAAATCGATCCCTGGCGTCAAATTCTGTTAAATTTTTTAACAGATTCTGTCAAAATGCCACGTCAGCGACACGTGTCCATCTTAATAAAAAAATATAAATTTATTAAAAAATAAATAAAAATACTTTTTTTTAAAAAAAAAAAAAAAAAAAAATCAAAAAAAAAAAACTGTATGGGTGGCTTGGCCACCCATTTGGGGGCCCCCAACCACTGGGGGTGGCCTTCGGGCCACCCCTGGAAGATCCGGGGGTGGCGCCCAGCCACCCCAGTGGCCTGGGGGTGGCCGCGCGCCACCCCGGAGTTGTCTGGGGGTGGCGCGCGGCCACCCCCAGTTGCCTGGGGTGGCCATCGGGCCACCCCCTATGGCTTGGGGGTGGCCGCGCGCCACCCCCGGCCACTGGGGGTGGCCGCGCGCCACCCCGGACTTGTCTGGGGGTGGCGTGCGGCCACCCCCAGTTGTCTGGGGTGGCCATCGGGCCACCCCCTGTGGCTTGGGGGTGGCCGCGCGCCACCCCGGGCCACTGGGGTTGGCCGCGCGCCACCCCCTGCGGCCTCTGGGGGTGGCGCGCGGCCACCCCCAATGGCTGGGGGCGGCCAGGGCACCCCCAAATGGGTGGCCAACCCGTTCAGTTTTTTTTTTTTTTGAATTTTTTTTTTTTTTTTTTTTTTTTTAAAAAAAATAAGTATTTTTATTTATTTTTTAATAAATTTATATTTTTTTATTAAGATGGACACGTGTCGCCATAAGATGGTGACACGTATCGCTGACGTGGCATTTGACGGAATCTGTTAAAAAATTTAACAGAATTTGACGCCAGGGATCGATTTGTAATTATTGTTTACCACAAGGATCTCCCAGTAATTTTTTCAACCACAAGGAGTAAAAAATAATTATGGAATACCACAGGGACCAACGATGCAATTTTCCCTAATTGTAATGGATTAGAATCAAATTATATTTGAATACAATTAAATTTGATATATTCAAATACAATTTGATTTGGTATCTCATACCGTTTTGTTTTCTCTCGACATCCTTATAATATATGGATCATTCATTTTACAATACAAGAGCAAAATATAGTCTTAGGGTTTTATTCTGTGCATGTAGGTCATTAATTTAATTATGTAAAATTTCTTGTGTTTATTTTCTTTATTTTTTACTTTATTTTATGATAATCTTTTCTTTCAGGTTTCACGCAAACAGATAAAGAACAAGAAAGATAAAGAATTGGCATTTCACTAAACAAATGAATTTGGCGTCATATTAGGGGAATGGGGTCTCACCACTAAGAAGAGTAATCAAAACTTACAAAAGAATAAAATCTGTTTATTCATCAATTCTAATATGTCCATTGGAATACAAAAGAAAACTTAAATAAACATTGACAAAACCCTGATCCTAATTTGACTCGATGACTAAATTCTAACCATAATTTGCCTGAGTTGATTATTGAATTCTAACCATGATTTTGGCCTAAGTTGATTATTGAATTACAAAATAACACAACTCTTACAATTAAATAAAACATAAAATTATAACATATTAATAACATAAATAAAATTAAAAGACCCTATTATTTATTTCTCATCCCGGCCTGCAGCAACTCTAATTTATGTATTATAATTGAAATCCAATTAAGGGGTCTCACTGTCAACTTAATGCTCGCTCATGTCGATCAAACCCTGCCAACATATATAATTGCGTGACATGCTTAATTAAGCCGCCCCAAATAAATAGAATGATTTAAATGCATCATATCACACATGTTAAGCACCAATTATATGGAAATACTAGTTTCTATGTAGTTAAAATTAGATTTGGATTACTTCCTGAATTTTTCACTGAATATAAATCTTAAACAATGAACGGATAAGATTGAAAGATTGATAAAAAAAAAAAAAGCACACCTTTTATTTTTTAGTGAAAGCAATCTTCTCTGTTCATTTTGTTCACCGGAGGCCATCCAAATACGTTAAAATTATTAACAGGAAAATAGTACATAAAAGGCTACTTAATTATGATGAATTAACTTGGGAAAAGTCATAATAGATTATATAGACTTGGATCGGGGGTTTCGTATTAATTAATTCATTAGTATTGATGAGTTCATTAGCAACCGACAGAAAATTGATAATTGGATCCAGTTACCGTGCGATACTAAAAAGTAATGCACAATCTGCTGTAGTTTTGGGAACGGCTGGGATACAGCCGTTGCAAAGAGCCAGCCTTTTTTTAAGTACCATAAACGTCTATTGATGGATAATTGTAGATGGACCGACGACTCGTATGGGTGAGCAGTCACGTACAAGAGACAAACAAAATATCATGTGATGTGGTCAAACGTGAATTAAAGATGAATTAATGCAAAGATAGACTACCACCCGTACCCCACCTAATTAAATTTTGAAAACAACTGGTCCCGAAGAGACTCGGCTTGCGTAACCCATCCTTTAAATTGCTAGCATGCAGGCAGAGTCATACTGCAATAGTATATTTAATGCGAGAATATAAATGCTGATGCCATGTCGATCTGCCTCGTTTTTGTATTAAGCATTGATCTCACGTAAGTTTGACAATTCGGGTTGACGTGTCAATCCGTTGAGTTAGTGTGTCAATCCGTTTAGTTAATTTGATAAAAAATATATTATTAACGTGTCATAAATATGTTATAACGTGTCATAAACAAGTTGACAGGTCATAAAATAGTTGACGAGTCATAAACGGGTTATAGCCTAAACTCAAACCCTATATATTCGTGTCGAATTCATGGGTCGTGTCAAAATTGTGAGTCTACTCCCACGTATCAGTATGGCCAGGTGTCACTCCTTGGTTGGGCATTTTTTGTCGTGCATGGCTTTCGAACCTACGTTCTGTAGTGAGGTCGATCGATCCCCTAGCTATCATGTGTCATCGATTTGCTGGTTGACTGTAAGTCTAGGAGGGTAATAGAAACGAATCCTTCCCGCCTGGCGTGCTTCAGCTATCACCTGATTTTCTGTAAGAAATATAAGAGGCAATATATATAAAGAAATACTAGACATCTAAACACTCTTTTTCAAAATTTGGTTCAAATTTGATGTGTCACAATCTTAGGAGATCTAGCATTTTGGAAAGTGTGCCACAATCTCATAGGATTGTGACACATCAGGTAAAACCCAAATTTTTTTTAAAAAAATGTTAAAATGTCTAGCATTTCTCGTGTGTATATATATATATATATATATATATATATATATATATATATATTATGATGATTGATGTGGTGATTCCGTATAACGTGTCTTGGAATCGCTAGTGAGCTGATCCACCCAATTGTATAGTAAACCTTTTCCACAAAATTTTTCTAAGGCTCAACAACCTCGAAAGATGTAAAAAAATCTATCACTAGTCTTAATCCCGAATTAAAACAAGTCTTTAAGTCATAATTTTGTCATTTGACACTACATGTTTGAGAAATGACACATTTTTTAGCCAAAACTCATATTTCTTGAATTTGTTGTACATCTTATTTTCCCGTAGTATTTCCAACATTTTTTCAAGGTGGTCAGTCGAGTATACACTACAAAAAAAAAATCAATTTTTTGACCGACTAATATTAATGTATCAGAAGGTTTGATTCGTCAATGTTTTTTTTCTTAATGAGCCTTTTTTGCCGTGTCTGACACGTCATTGATAAGGCCGTTAGAAAAATCAGTTAATGACATGGCAAAAGTTGCCACATCACCTAATTGTAACGTGGCAACATTGGAACGTCACAAATTTTTGTGACGTGGCAATTACACCACATCACTTTTCAGTGACTTGGTAACTTTTACCACATCACCAAATATAATGATGCGGCATATGCCGCGTCATTAGTTTTTGTGATGCCCCAGTTTGCCATGTCACTAATGTTAGTGACGTGGCTTAATTGCCACGTCAGTTAGTATTTTTTTTTCTTTTTTTTAAAAATGATTTTTTTTTTTTTTTGTTTTTTTTAGGGTGTCTGAAATAGATTTTTTAAAATTATTGTCGGTTAACCTAGTAGACAATTTACATTTTTCCATGGCCAAAACTCGTAGTGGTCATATTGGGTTCTAATTATCATCTTTTGAACGTCTATGCTTTGTACCTTCAATTGGTGGTACCCCGACTGGAGGTCTACCTTTGTAAATACACTCGCTCCCTTCAGTTGATCAAACAAATCGTCGATCCTTGGTAGGTGTATTTGTTCTTCACTGTTACTCGGTTCAACTCTTGACAATCTATGCACATCTGTATAGTACAATCTTTCTTCTTCACGAACATGGGTGCTTCCCATAGTGATACACATGGATGGATGAAGCCTTTGTCCATAACCTCTTTGAGTTGCACCTTCAACTCCCTAAGCTCTGCGGTGGCAATCTGATAGGGCGCCTTGCAAGTGGTCTTTGTCCTTGTTGATTGCTGCCTCTTTGCGGCGTTGCTCCTCCCATGGTTGCCGCGGGGCAATCTTTGTGGCCCGCATGACCACAACAGAAGCATGTCCCGGCTCTCGTTCTGTACTCTCTAGCATGCGGCCTCCCAAATTTGGTACATGGGGGCCTTTGTCCTCCTTGGAATACAGGGAAATTGGGCATCTGTCGTTTTCTTAGCTCTACCTCAGCAACAACACGACAAAGCTCTCCCTCAACGACAGTGACAACATTCACCAGCTTGGAGAAATCCTTGATCTTAAAGGACACGTACGATCTGAATCCGTGGGTGCAAGTCCGCTTGCTCGTGTATATGTGTTGCAAGAATGGGTTTCCTAGCGGACTCTGGCTCCCGACATCTCTGTCCCAACTTCCACATCTACCGTTGCACAAACTGTTCTGGGCCCAAATATATACAAGTCGTTCATTGTCTCAATCAGGCAAGGTTGTAGTTAGTATGTAAAACAGTATTAACGTTTCAGCATGCCGTCTTTAATTATACGTGTCAGAGATACAAAAATGTAGATCTTTGATTAATATAGTAATAAAATAATTCTTCTTAATTTGCTTTATATTAATAATTCCATGCAGCTTTCCAAAGGAATTGCACTTCAAGCCATGGGCATATATGTGACAATTTACAATTAGTTTGTTTTAATTATTAAAATACTGAAGAATTAATTGCTGACAAGGGATAATTTCATAATGCTAAAAGTTTCATAAAATAAACAATTCCAAGCATTAAAACATTCGATTGCCATTAGATTGAAAATTATATGACTAATCGCATTCCTAATGCATTCTGTTGGCCTTTGAAGCACGTTCTTGATATTTTCAACATCCATGGGATTTACTCCAATTAGATCCGCAGCCATAACAAAATTGAAAACCGCACCTGTAAAAACGAGAAAGAAAAAGAAATAGTTAAAATACAACATGGAAAAAAAATAAAATAAAATGATGCCCAACAAGTCCTATCAGTCAGCATAAACATTTCAGTTTGTTAATCTATTTTGTAGAGTATTTTTTTGTTTAACAGGGTCCTAGTATGACATAAAAGTTAAAACAGTTTTGAATGCTTTATATTTGAGTAATGATTCCCTACCACCTAAATATACAACTTTTTACCACATTGTCTATGTGGCAAGGTGGTCTCTCACCTTAATTTATTTTTGAGTAATGATTCAATGCCACCCAAAATATACAACTTTTCACCACCTTGCCTATGTGGCAAGTTGGTCCCCCACTACTTTTTGAGTTTTTTAATTTTTTAAAAATAAATTAAGGTGAGGGACCACCTTGCCACATAGACAATGTGGTAAAAAGTTGTATATTTAGGTGGTAGTGAATCATTACTCTTTATTTTTAAAAAATAAAAAAAAACTCAAAAAGTAGTGGGGGACCACCTTACCACATAGGCAAGGTGGTAAAAAGTTGATATTTGGGTGGCATTGAATCATTATTCTTTATATTTTGGGTTATTTATTAAGGACAATGATCTTATCTATTTCATTTGAAACTATTTATTTTGTGGTCAAGATTTAAAGTTGTTTCATCTAATGGTATACATGATATCACATTATTTAAATTTTTTAATAGACGTGCCAAGATTGATATCATGCACACCGTTAAATGCAAAATCTTTAAATTTTAACCATGAAATTGATAGTAACACGTCTATTAAATTTTTTAAATAATGTGGTATCAGATACTTCATCCGTTAAATGTACCAACTTTAAATCATGACCATAAAATGGATAAACGCACATCTATTAAAAAATTTAAATAATATGACATTATGAACGTACTCCGTTAAATGCATCAATTTTAAATCCTGACTATAATTATTCATTTCAAATGAAATGGAGATGAAGCTTGCCTCGCATTAATGTCCGAAAAGAAAAGAGATAATAAATAAGAAGAAACTTTTAACAAAGGGAGCCTTCATCTTCTGGTACGCCTTATCATGCATCTTATAAGTTCTATCATCTATGTATCAAAACATCAGCCTGTTTGTCACAGTTTTTATTAATTGATCGTTATAATCTTTTAAAATCATGTCTAGTAGTAGTTGAGACCATTTATATATTTTCATAGGAGTGATATATATATCAGATGATTAAATTATTGGTCGATCTCCTTGTATCGCATAATTAATCAAAAACTAAGAAATAGGATGTGCAAATTAACCTGCATGAAATGTGCAAGCAGCCGTCGATCTTTTCCACGTAGAACTTGCATCGGGGACATCTCTTCCATTTTTTGGTCTTAGCAAGGTCCATCACCATGATATCTTCTCTCTCTCTTTCGTCTTTGCTTAGTTCTTGAAATTCCCTGCATTCAATCCCTGCATGCCATGAAACCTTGCACTGAGCACAGAACAGTCTTCTACAGTCCGGACACTCCGCTCTAGTCACAACCTCCCCTCCGTCGTCGACAAGCATAGCCGAACAGTCCTTGAATGGGCAGTAAAACTTCTCAGCCGCAAGAATCAAGGATTCACAAAGGGCATCGTTCCATCGATCATAAACTTCTGGCGGAATAATGGAACGGCAAAACTGAGGCTCCAAGAGGCCTCTACATTTCGGATCAGGGCACGTTACCGTTGATATATTTTCCTGTATACTTATTGCAACATATTTGCCAGTACAATCCGAACAAAACGAGTGGGCGCAGCTATTGTTGATGACCATTTCCCTGGTTGGTTTCCCATCCATGCAAATCGCGCAGAAGCTTTGAGAAGATTCACCAGTTTCTTCCTCCACTCGTGATTCGCTTTTCATTGTTGAAGAGATTGCTGAGGACATGAGAGCCTCTTGAAGCTGTAACTCTTGCGCGTATTTCTCATCTGAGATTGGAAATACTTCTTCTTCGTCACAGAGAGCTGAGAAGTAGAAGTCGTCAATTAAGAGAAGGCTATCAGAAGTTGATGTTAATGCCATATTTCTGCTTTCTATCCTTTTTCACTCTGCTTCTTAAATATCGTTTTGTTTCTGTTGATATATATATGAACCTCTAGTCTAGGGGATCTAGAGAGTCTTGTCTAGTATTCTGGAGAGATTGGTATCGGGGTTTGAAACGTATACAATGAGTTTTAACTGCCAGTAACTTCCCCATCCATGCATATCTAGAAATCTGCAAAGTCTCTTCGCCGGCTGTACTACCGATTTAAAGATTTATTTATTTTATTTCATTTATTTATTTATGGTTAGCGATTCCAAAACCAAATGTGAAAGATTCTTTGTAAGACCTATCTATCTGACTAGATTTTGGACCGTCTGCCTACTTATTTCAGACTGTCCGCCTACTTGTTACCGTTAAGACGTACATGTAGGCCCTATAAATTCGAGAAATTGTTGAAAATACGCGTCAAATGCAAATAGAGATTTTCAACAATTTTACATCTCAGATTGCTAGTAATTCAGGCAACAAATATAAGAGAGTTCCTATAGGGCCTATCTGTCCAAGTAGGTCTCTGACAACTTACTCATTTGTTGGGGCAGGTAGGTCTCATAAAGGCTCTATCACATTTGCTGTTCGAATTACTAGCAATCCAAACAACAAATTACTGAAATTTCGGATCTTAATACTAAGACTTTTTTTTTTAAAAAAAAAAAATTCAATTCCTTTCTTTCTGAATTCTTTTTTTTTTTCTTTTCATATAAATAGAACTTATTGAAAAAGAAGAAAAGAAGTTAATTAGAACTAAGTAGCTCCCTTTTAAACTTGATGGAAGCAACAATAACAGAGAAATGGAGTGAGCACAAAGCCTAACACAGCGTTAATGTTGGCCCAAGCCCAGGGTTTTGGGCCGTAGATAAAAATATATGGTTAGAAATTTGAGAAAATGTAAATCATTCGCTTTAGTTATATTGATTTACAATAAGATTCATGAGGAATAATTTAGAAAAAAAAAAAAGATTCATGAGGAATAAAAATGTTATGACTTATGAAAACTCCTTATGATATGCAAAAATAATAAATAAATCTATATTATCAACTTTTGTGTAAAATTTTGACGAATTCTAGTAGCATATCATGTTAAATCTAATTATATAAAAACACGTATCACTCCTAATAAAAAATATATTTGATATAAGAATTTTAGGAAAAAAAAAAAAAAAAAAAAGGAAAAGGGGAGTGGTCGGGCTACCCCTATGGCCTTAGCCAAGTGGGTGGCTAAGCCACACCCCCTCTAGTCAGCCTCAAGG
The DNA here is from genome assembly GCA_028654335.1 of Alnus rubra. NCBI lineage: Eukaryota > Viridiplantae > Streptophyta > Magnoliopsida > Fagales > Betulaceae > Alnus > Alnus rubra. Next base: position 1,414,879 of record JAJPGS010002369.1, read on the forward strand.
TGGCCGAACAACTCCCTGGCCATTTGAGGATGGTTCTTCCACCCCCTTTAACCATATCTATTGGTAGCCGAATCATTCCTTGACCATTTGGAGATCGTTCACCTACTCCCTTTGATCATATCTATAGGTGACTGAACCATCTTCATGATCATAGGCGGCGGCCGAACTACCTCCTAATGGCCAAGAGGTGGTTCAGCCACTCCCTTAGGGTATGTCTAGGGTGACTGAACCACTTTTATAGTCATTGGGGTTTGTTTGGCCACCCCTCAATATATATATATATATATTTCATTTTGGTCATTTGTGGGTGGCTGAACTATATATTTTCAAATGGCAAAATGTGGTTTGGATTGGCTACACCTACCAAAAAATGTTAATGTTTCCCAGTAACAAAAATATCATTAATAAAATTATATAAATTCTTAAAACGATAAAAAAATATAAAAAAATTAAGAAAAAAATTCTAAAAAAGATGAAATAAAATATTACAAAAGAAAACAAAAATTCATAAAAAGAAAACGAAAAACTTTTAAAAAATGGCTTTTCATTTTTTTTTAAATAATTTCTTTTATTTAAAAAAAAAAAAAAACAGTAATGTTTTTTGTTTTATGTGATTTTCGTTTATTTAATTTTTTTAATAAAAAATTAGCTTCTTTTTTTTTTTTTTTCAAATTTATAAAGACATTTTTATCTTATTGAAAAAATTTTAGGATAATTTTGTCTTTTTATTGGTTTTAGGAGACATTAACATTTTTTTGATAGTTTAGGGAGACATTGACAAAATTGGTAGTTTTTTTTTTTTTTTTAGGGGAGGAGACATTGACAATTGTTTGGTAGGGGTGTAAATCCGGAGCGGGTTCCCGGGTATTGGGTGAAACCCGGGAACCGGCTCCGGGTCCCCGGGTTTTAGGATTTAAACACCCGGGCCCGGACCCGGGTATCCGGGGTGTCCGGGTACCCGGTTTAACCCGGGTATCCGGGTAAAACCGGGTAACCGGTCCGGGTTGTATATTAAAAAAAAAAAAAAAAATTTTGCCCAATTTTTTGCCACCAAACAAGCATGCGGAGACTTCAGACTTGAGACAACCTTTCACACAACACATGTTTTTTTAATCAAATGGGAAAAGAGTTACACAGAAAAAGTTGCCATTTTATCAAGCACTTGATGTGCAAGAAAAAAAAATATTGTATGAGTATGATTTACCCGAAGATCAAGCTGTGAAGAAAGCAGCATGGATGTTCTGTTAATAACCAAACCTTCGAAAAGGAGGGACCAAAAAAATGTAGATTACAAATGTCAGCTAAAAATGAAAAACAAAACAAAAACAGAGGATGGAGATCGGGGAAGAAGGGAAAGGGGGGAGAGAGGAAAAAAGAAACACATCTTATTGCAGGGGAGAATTTTGACAGATTTGTGAGAACGGCAGCTTGCGGGCTTGGGGGAAAACCAAAAAAGGTAGGGCAACCAAATGTTTGGAAAAAAGACTAAAATGCCCCTTCCTATTTAAGTTCCTAAGCCATGTAATGCAAGGGTAAGGGGGTAAATTTATTTATTTTAATTGCTGAAGCTACCCGGATCCGGGTACCCGGGTATACCCGGGGTTTTTGTAAATAAATACCCGGCTCCGGCTCCGGGGTACCCGGTTTCCCGGTTGCAACCGGATTTCCCGGTTTCCCGGAGCCGGTTAATGCCCGGAGCCGGTTTCCCGACCGGTTATACCCGGTCCGGATTTACACCCCTATTGTGTGGTAGTTTGAAAGAGATATGTGCACTTTTCTCTTATATTTATGATGATTCTTGTAGGTTAAGCTTTTGGGATAGGGTTAACAAAAGAAGCGGGAAGATAAATTAATGCCTTCCAACATGCATCGACATTGATTAGTCGCCTTTTGACATCTGGATCCTCTCCGGTTGAACCGGAGAACATTCAATTGGTTATATTTAGAGGGTAAAATTGTCCACAAAAATATGAAAAAATCATTTTATCCTTAAAATAAGACTAATTGGATACTCTCCGGTTCAACTGAATTGGAGAGGATCCTTGTCCCGCCTTTTGAGGGAGAAAAATGATAGAATTTATTCCTTTGCCTATTTTCCGTACATTTCCGCATAGTGGACGGATAAATTCACTATATGATTCGTAAAAATGATAGACAATAGATGGGTAAGGGAATGATGGATAACATCTCTTGTGTAGGAACCCCACACATATTCAGCTAGTGGTCTAAAAGGAAAAATACATTAACTTACTCCAAATTAGAAATTCAAGGACAACATTAAAATCACTTGATAAATTTACAATATATTTAATTTTAGGAAAAGTAAATATTCTCTACTCGAACTACTATTCCATTGTCAATGTCTCTCCAAACTACTGTTTGAGTCAATGTCCCTCTAAAATTACCAAAAGTTGTCATCCCAATGCCGGTAAAAAGACAAAAATGACCTTAATTTTTTTTTAATAAAACAAAAATATCTCTATAAATTCAAAAAACAATTGTTTTTATTTTTTTTTAAAGGAAAAAAAAAAAAGACCAAAGAGATGACCCATCCACCTTCTTGGGCAAATGGAGGGGTCAAATACTTTATCGGTCCCTAGTTTTAATAACTTTATTTTTTTCACCTAGGCTTCATTATGTATCATAGGTGGTACCTTGCTTATGGGTAAATACGAAAATAATCTTTGTCCATCTTGCGTCAATAAAACTAACAAATTTTCACATCAAACCAACAAAAATCTGCCATGTGTCATATGCCTCATTAATGTTCTTTTTTTTTTTTTTTTTAAAAAGTAATTTTAAAAATATAGAAAATATATAAAAAACAATTAAAAGGACTTAAAAAATAAAAATAAAAATGAAGAGCCACCCCTTTGGGCCAATGGGGTGGCCGGCCTCCCCCGTTTTGGCCAATGGGGACGGCCAGCCACCCCCAAATGGTAAAAAGATTGATCTAGGGTATTTACTACCACCTCTAGATGAATCTTAATTAAATAATAATAATAATAAATTATCAATGCATCCAGCATCATCGAAAAAGAATTTAAAATAAAAGAAGAATAAAAAAAAAAATACAAAATAGCATTTCCCTTTTTATTATATACTGCTTTAAAGGCTGCTATGCTTTGACTTTACAATCATATATTCGCGGAAAACCCTACTCGTCTCAAGGAGCCAAAAAACAATCGAAGTCTGCTATACTTGACGAGTACAATGGTAATTCTGTAGAAAACCCTAAAATAAATCCTAAATAATCAAAATTAACAAAAAAGAAAAAAGCCAAATTAAGAATTTCCAAATCTGGCGGTTGTTCAAAACGGCATTTGAATGCCCAACAAATCAGCCAAATTGTTGAGGCAAATATGAATCCACACCAAGTCTCTGCCTTTGAATGTTCATTAGCATTCCTTTGAAAATTCTCATCCTGCTTTTATTGATTTCCTTTCAAATCTGTTCATGCATCCTTTTTATTGACCTGTGTTCTCTGCTTTGTACCCAATTGCACCATCCCGTAAATAAACAGATAACAAACAACTTCCAAAGTAAACATCAACAATAATATAGGTTACTCCTTCGGATATCTGAATGAAGAGAATTGTTTAACGGATAATATCCATCATTGTTATTGAGCTACATCGATCAGTCAAATGTTCAATGGGAAATCATAATATTTTACAACCAACCCTTCACAAATCAGGGGCATATTTACCCTAAACACCTTACCACCCTACTCAAACAAAAGATATTTATATATATATATATAATAACTCCTACTCGTAATGTTATGCTCCATTTCTTGACTTGTATGCTTCTCTACTACTTGTGTTTTGCCCCATAATCCCCTAATTTACTTGCAATGAAAATGGATGAGAAAATAATTAATTAAGTATATGCAACCCAACAGCCGAACAAATTTTGTCTCTCATACGTGATATAAGGAAATGAAACCCCAAAACTGGTGAGCCAAAGAGAAAAAGAAAAAAGAAAAAAGAAAAAAAAAAGTGAGAGAAAGGAATGAAAAACTGAATCACAGTGGTCGTGTTACCATCAACCCTGGGGGAAATCCATTTCCAACTTTCTGCGGTTTCTTCTTGAAATTTGTAATGCTACAATGTGGACATATGTATTCCAGCCCATCTGTTTTTGCATAATCCTGCAAGTTATGACAAACAATAGTTTTTTCACAACAAATCCAACATTTTCTAGAACCACTGGACAGTGCATATTGACTCAACTTCTTTGATGCAGTAAATGTACAACATACAATCAACCTCCTGACATAAATTAGGGCTAAGGACTTAAAATAGTTGTCACAAATCATAGGTGCTAATGGAGTTGCAACACTGATACCTTAAAAGCTCCGAGACCCTGCCTTCTGTCACAGCCAAAGTGGGCCCACTCACCACATATACCACAATTCACCCAATCCCCTGCTGCGCTACTGTTCAACAGTCATAAACTTCCATTGTGTGAGCAAAAATTTATTTAACATAAATATTAATACATACCGAAACAGCACAAAGAATGAGAAAAGTACGAACCTGTGACATAACAAGCAACATTCCCCATCTACGTCATCGTGAGCCAATTCATATTCTAGTAGGTAAGTTTCATAATGTCTTTTAAGCGTATTACCAACACCCTGTCGAAACAAATATATCACCAGCATCAAACGTAAGTTTAATAATATACTTGGTGTCTGATGAGTGTTAATCGAATAAAATTATGACTCTATTCATCATATAGATTCTAAATAAGCTTGTTACAACTTATCCACGTGTGAATACTTTTATATAGACAAGCTTCATGAATGCCCCATTTCATTAAATACTCTAGGAGCAAACACTCTACCATGATATATCGGAAAATCAAGAAGAAAAATCAGAGAGAGGATTATGGGGCATACAGTCATTCTGTTCGTCATTGTGTAATTATGCATCTTTGAAAAGATTTGCCCTTTCCAGTTGATACCATTGCCAACATGAAAGCCTCCTCTTGTAACCACCTAAGAACACCCAAACTCTTCAGTATGAAATTGTACTAATTCCTACTAACCAGAAAAATGCAATGAACTCACCTCTTTGTACAAGTTGTAGAGGTCAAGACGCTTCCCGTTAAGTATGGCATCTGGGAACTCAGCAAGTCCACCTTGAGGGATAAGTCGAGTGTGGCCGCGAAGAATTAGAAACTGCATCACATCCTTCAGAAACTCCTCCTGCAAGAGCATAATATAAAATCAGGAAAACAATAAAATGACTCAAACTAGGGTCCTAAGTAGAAGAGTTCTAGAGCCTATCCTAAAGTCTATTATAATATTATCTGGAACTTGATTTCCTAAGGATCTAACTACCACATAACATCTCATGATCGGATGTACTTATGTATAGCTCGAATAGATAGCTCAATCAGAGTAGGAATGTTATAAGGTACTTTGAACTTAAGACCAGTAGTTTTTTTCAATCAATAGAAGTTATAACATAAACCATATGTAGAGAAGTCTTCTCTTCAATTCAGAGGCTTCTATGATTTGAATTTAACTCCCAAGGACACAACACAATATTTACTTTTCTGGCGTACATGTGAAAAGCTGTCGCCTACTTTGCCTCAAAACTTTGGATCATATAGTTTCAGTCTATTTATTTTGAGGACCATTTACCACAAGAGTTACTGTGTTTCGACAAGTCCTGTGGGTACGATATTGGTACATTAACCGATGTTGGCAAAATTGTTAATTCACTTGCTGTATATTTTGATTAAGGCAACAAAATTCAGGAAGCTCATAATGTAAAGCTTTTTCTTCTTTTACTAAAGAAATGACTATAATTTAGATGTATCACTTCGTTTTGTATATTTTTCATTTCTTCTTTAACCTAATGCAATATGCAAGAACAGGAAAAATAGAATCCCAAAAGAACCATGTTTGACAGCCAAACTTGTAACTGGTCCCGCAGAAACAAATTAGACAATTCACCTCAGAGCAATTCTGCATTGGACTTCTACCACACCCATGTTTCTTCAATGGTAGTGGATTCAAGGAAATAATCTGCTTAGCCTGAGATGAGCTTGAATATGATCTTCGTTGCGTTGGAGGAGTTGATCCTACAATATTGTGCTTTGTGGGGGCAACAACTGGCAAATTAACCTTAACTTGGCCTCCATCATGCCCATCTGCCTCAGACATTCCAGAAAATGGTGTCATTTTATGGCGTCGAACGTGGGGAATAGGCCTCATTGCAGCAACCTTCAATCTTTTCCTAGCTGGGAGCAAGGGCATGCCAACCCCATTCCGCAATCCAGTGTCCTTGACCTCTTCATCAATTTTATTATATGCACTGTCATGAGAAGCAGGGGTAGTCCCTTGGGTTGATTCAACCCTCTTTCGACTAGGAGCAGGCGGTCGCAACCAACTAGGGAGACTGCTAAAAATCAAATTGTCTGTACAGGTATCTTTCCCATGCCTTGAACAGAAAAAAAGCACACGCTCAGCATCATCTCTCTCAAAAGAAGCAACAGGCAATCCCTGGATGCTGGCAACGCCAAGTGCAACTAAACTACGATATGCAACATCTGGTGCTAGCTGCCTCAAAACCTGAAAACACAACAGAAAAAGCATGGTAACAACTTCAAGTGCTAGCTCAACAGGGTAAGTACGCTTAATAGAACAAAATGTTTATCTGAAACAAATTCAGATTTGTAGAAGAAGTGATTTTCCTTACAATCAGAGGTTTAAGAATTCAAAGAACTTGATCTTCAAAAGCTGAACTTCTAATAATTTTCTCCGTGTTCACTTTAAGGCTTAATAATTCAATGCTTACCACTTCAAAATATCTTAAAGAATCATAACGTCCCAACTCCTCAGGAATCTAAATGTCTGGAAAGAGGATAGATTTGACTCCAGCTTTGGCCGGGTGAACAGTGAACCCACCCCAAGTTGCGAATTTGGTTTATGAACATTTAAAGGATAATAAAGAGTGAGGTACAGACTAATTCAGCTAATGCACAATAAAGATTTCCAACAATCAAAGTACAACCACTTTCAGTAAAATATTTCATCGCGTTTGTCACTCCTCAATCAAAGAAAACCAAATAATTACACATTTATAAACCACATAAATATAATAAGTACTCATTTCGGGAAAGTTGCCCCCAGGGTGCTATCAGCACACTTGTCACTAAATCAATTGCAATCTCAGGCTCCTCATTTCTCAAATGCAAAGGGGAAAAGGTCTAAATATTGAAAGTAACAATTATAAGCCGTGTTTTTGAATCTCCTGGAACTCACAAAATAAAAAACAGACAATGTTAGAAGTTGGGTTTTAGGAAATTTATGTCCATAAAAAACTCTACTATCTTCTAGGTTACATTTTGTGACATTTAATGCCTACCAAAACAGTGGTGCCATTTATACAGATTACTCTAACCATTATCTCCAGTAGTTGTTATATCTAAGCTCCAAGGATTCACACCCATATCCAGATCCCCATAATTAACAATATCAAACTGAAGGTTTACAGACTAAAGGTCAAAATAGTAAAAGAAAAAGAAAAGAAAGACACCAACTGAGCATTGTTTTAGATTTTAGTTCTATAGCAGTTAAAATACAATCATTTCCTGTCCAGGTGCAAGGTGATTTACGCTATGCCTTTACTTGCTAAAAGTTAAGCCAATTTACACACAAGTGACAGTTTACTATTGAAAAAATTATGGCCACATGAATCAAGCAGAAAGTTTGGAATTGAGGGAGCATGTTCAAGAAAAAGCACAACCCTTGAAAGGAAACTCATAATGCTTACCAAAAAGGAAGAAGTGAAACAGAGTGTGGGTAAACTCATAACAATAACATCTCTAACAAAGGACCCAAAGAAGGTTCTTTTTTTTTTTTGGTTTCTTTTTGGTGGGGGGAAGAGTGGTAGTTGAAATACCTGTGAAGCCCATGTAGGGACCTTCATACAAACTTCAAATACTGTCGCTCCACAGGCAACTGAGGCTGATTTACGAGGCTCAGAGAATGTAATTTTGTTCTCCTCACCATCGGGCAATGCATGAACTAGTTGACTCTTCTCAATAATTTCATTCTTTATATGATTCTCCAGGAGCTGAAGATCAATGCCATAAAGTATAAGAATCCAACATCTCCAATACCAAAACCTTGCCACCTAAATTCTTTCAGATTACCTGATCATCAAAGCAAGTTTGCGCACTACCAGACACCAGAAGTGAGATGTGGGCACAACTGCAGGTTGTCACATCACATCGCATGGTCACAACACCACGAGAAAATGTCCCTGCCTGAAGAGGTGGTGGAGGGGCACTGAACCAATTGTAATGGCATCCATGTATTAGAAAATTATTCAAAAAAAATGAAAAAAAAAACAACAGCCAAACAAGTATTCATAAAAAAAAAAAAAAAAAAAAAGCAATTTAAAAGATTAAAAAAAAAAATTAAAATTCAAGATGATCCAAAACCCAAAAATCATCATAGCAACAAAAACACAGAGCAACTGTAAGAGTAGGTTTTCTTGCAAACAAGGCCAAAAGCATCTCTTTGCAAATATGCAGAGTTATTTTTTTTAAATATTAAGCTGACGGAAACCAAAGGAATTCAGACACAACTGTGGAACATCATAAAGATATTCGCTGTACATATCAACAACGTCCAAGATGAATAATACCTAAACTTGCCATGAAGTTTGCTCCCACGTATCTGAAACACCACAAAGAAAAAAGTTAGGAAATTAAGAAAGAAAAATTGAGACCTCACAGCAAAAACATAATATAAACACACAAATAAGACCCGTGCAGACAATCCATCATCACTTACTTCAATGTTCAAGAGGGCATTGAGGCCATCTTCCAATGATTCTAGTAGACATGCATCCTGAAAAGAAATCAGCTCATAAACAATCTATCAACAACATATATATGTAGGTGGATGGCTGTGCTTGTCTAAGTTAACAATGGCATGCATGCGTTCGTAAGCAAAGAAGCAACAATATAGACAAGAAAATAGAGATCCATCCCAGCTTACCAATGTACAATGCACTCCACAAACAAGAATCCTCAAGCTCACATAATCATCATGTATCTTTATAGCAGGCAGAGTATCTAAAGAACTTTCATCATCTCCCTCAACATCTATCTCAGGAGGGTCAACATTGATTTTCAAACGGTCCCCAAGAAGGCATGGCCCCAGCTCCCCAATAACTTTATGGCTGTTAGCAGGAGGGACGTGGTTGTTTCTTACACAGTAAAGCCTGAAGGAAGCTTGCGCAAGTTGGAAAGCATCCCATGTATGAGTTGATGAACTGCAATCCAACAAAAGACAAAAATGAAATGTCATCTGTAAGACTAGATGCTAATATTTGTATAAAGATGCTTGTGAAGGATACATAATCAGATTTGATTTCCAACCAGGGACTTATCATAAATCTAGGAAGACACAAAATTAACGGGGATGTGTGCCAGACTCCCTTGCTGAGGGGTCACATAGGCACAGATCTAGACAAACATCAATGGCTCAATCAGGATTAGATTAATCCATTTAGCAAACAAGCAAAACAACCAAACAACCCAAATATAAGAAGTTTCTAAGTTACATTTTACTTTCTTATTAATCTATAAAACAGGTGTGGGCAAGTGCACATAAGAAAAACTATTCATATAATGTGACCCCTGAGAGATTGCTCCAGAATGATATGATTTCTCTTGCCTCCTAAGAAAGCACACCAATATAATTGTATTAGCTTTGCACCGTACTCATCTAGTGAGTTTGTATTGATATTTATAAGGTTTTACAACTGTATTTTAACTACAATAGAACTCAAGAAAGTTATACATCAAAAGACTCCTAAGAGTGACAGAATTCAAACATATCACTTGTTTGATTCTTATCTCTTATCACTTGCTCGTTTGATTCTAATCTCTTATCACTCGACTCTCGTACAGGATTAGAATTGGTTTGGATATGTGTTATTTTGGATAACACATGATATGCTGTAACATACTCCTGCAAGTTCAACGGGGGAGAGCACACGTCGAGCTTGTTACAAAACTCATGGAATCGTGTGGCCACAATGGGTTTGGTAAGAACATCTGCCAGCTGATCATTACTGGGGATAAAAAGGACTTGTAAGGATTTGTCAGCAACACGATCTCGGACGAAATTAAAGTCAATCTCCACGTGCTTTGTTCTAGTGTGGAAGACTGGATTTACTGAGAGGTAAGTTGCACCTATATTGTCACACCATAGTTTTGGTGGAGAGGGAAGCTTGATTCCAAGATCACGAAGTAAAGCCTGTATCCATAGCAATTCTGCCGCAGTGTTGGCGATGGATTTGTATTCGGCTTCAGTAGATGAACGAGAGACGGTTGGCTGTTTACAAAAGCTCCATGAGATGAGGCTAGGACCAAGGTAAACACAATAACCACCGGTCGAGCGTCGTCCATCAGGGCAACCAAACCAGTCAGCGTCAGAAAGTGCTTCAAGAATAGGTGACCTGGTTTGTTTGAGAAGTAAGCCACGAGACGGTGTGATTTCTTATCACTTGCTTGTTTGATTCTAATCTCTTATCACTTGACTCTTGTATAGGATTAGAATTGGTTTGGATATGTGTTTTTTTGGATAACACGTGATATGCGTTAACAGCTCCAAGCATGAAGATAGAGATATTGTTCATACAATGCCTCAAATACACAGGTAATCCTCAAAACCTCGATTGATTCAATTCCTATACGGCATTCCATGTATAAGTAACACAACACAGTGGTACAAAAATTTTATTTATGCATATATAAAACTCTTTTTTTATTGGTATTTATCCATATATAAATCATAAATCATGCAAGATTGCAATTATTAGCTAACCTATTCAAAAGCTCAAGTAGAAACTAAGTGAACATTTCTGGACAAAGAAAGAGCCACTACAAGCACCTACTTTGTAAGAGATAATATACCTTTGTACCACTGAAAATAATGCATGACGAAAATGGCAAGCAGCATAAAAAGAAATTGCATTCTTCCAATATATCACATAAGGAATCCCCTGCAAAAAAGGAAGCAACCCAATTCAATCAAATTTTTTCCATGAACTATAATTATATTAAACCATTAAATGCATGCTTGCTGCTCTAGAATTGAAAGCTAAGTAGCTAACACTGAGCTTATTCATTACTTGGCAACCATTAGTGGTGAACACCTGAAATGCATATTTGAAATTCCTTAAGAAAGTCACCTTTGAGTAAAGAACCTTCGCTAATTTGTCTCCATTTGAGATCTCCAAATAAACCTGCACAGACATTAAACATTAAATCATATCAAAAGCCAAATGTACTGTCACGTGTCACCAAATCAAAGAGAACAAATGCTCACACATATAACACAAATCATCAACAAAAATTGGAGAACAGAAATGTTCAATGGGAATAAGCAGCATTGGAGTTTTAAGGAACAAGACAAGACCATGTAAAAACCACATAATTATCCACGAACTTAGTTCCAATTTTATCCTACCATACAGAAATTCCTACAGATTTCTTAATTCTTAATTTTTAATTGTCTTGCCAAATTACATACACATCCACCTTTGTTCTATGCTCTTAACATGACAAAAAAAATTAGCAATTCTCTTCACTGCTACATTTTGTTTAACTCAGTTGATTAAGGAGCATAAGTGTGAATTCAATGTTTATTTTGTCTCTATACTCACTCACCTTCGCCTTTTTCCACAAGCCTTCCACAAATTCTAGCTTAAATTTAACAGACACATTTGGAGATATCATATATTTCTCAAAAGCTTAAGGTTAAAATTTTAGCTAGCACATACTGACATTTGACTACACAGGCAGAATATATGCTTCAGAATTGAAAACTCAAACCTATTACTCCAAGCATAGATCTGAAAGTGGAAAAAAAATTTAGGATTCCATTGCAAATCAGTGTTCTAACAATGAGAATATACAGGTGCTGGTGCAATATCTCGCATTACCTTGCTGACACTATTAACCAGATGTCCCTGTGTTTAATGGTTGTAATGCATAAGTTCACTAAGCACGAAGTTTTAAAGTCAATACTGAAAGATAAAGAAAGAACAATCATGTAGGGTGTAGGGAAGTAAGTGGCCGAGATGCATGTAACAATCCAGCCAGCCCACAAAATAGTACACACAATAAGCAACAAAGATGCACTGCCCAGTTATGGCAATCCTAAAGTTCCTGCTCTCTCCCTCTTACCCCACCCCCCCAACCACAAGGAGAATGGAATTATAATATATTACAAAACGAAATGCACTTAGCATGCTCAACTTAGATAATATCACATACAGCGGTAGGCAATGCGGTAGCAAAGATCTCAGATATAGCTTCAGGGGCGGACATGTCAACACCTTCCCACACCAGAGGCCCAACTTCATCATTCTCCAGCTGCGCTCCTTGCAAGTACACAATACTGGGCTTATATGACTCCAGAGTCTTACAAAACTCTTCTTTGCTTGGATTGGTCAGAGTCTGAACCTGCAGAATGATAACTATAGTAAAAGGAGCCAAAAATGAACAAGGAAATATAAGCATGCGACACATTTCATATATGATACTCATTACAGAAAAGTTGCAACCAAAGATCGAATATTGCACCTCCAAACGTCCAGAAGATACCAACTCCGGAAAGGGGTATCTCGGCTTATCCTCTGCAGCATCCTTCTTAAGTTTATCTCCGGAATTTTCCCCACAGGTTACAGCAAGAAGAGTACAAGATTGTTTTAAAGCTCCTTGAGGATGAAACATCATTTACAATGCAAATTTTCTTTCCCAGGGAGTAGAAACCCCAATTCTGCAACAAAGCCTCACAAGCTCCTTACAGAAGAGTTAAATCCGAAAATCATGACATCCACTGGATTAAAACCCTCAACTGCAGCACCAATTTCCACCCTAGAGAAGATCATCCACAACACATCCAGAGCCACAAGCAGAACAAAAATCTAACCAGAAACAATCCAAATCCTGCGAGAATTCAACACCCAATCACTAGAAGACCCTAACAACAGAATCCAGAATCCACGAAACGAAACAAACCAAACCCTATACCTTTGTCACAGATATATGAGCAAAATAATCAACTTTCCCTTACTGATCGAATCAAAACGGTAAAAAGCCCTCAATTTCAATGTCGAAAGCTGCTGAAATCGAGAAAATAGCCGAGACCCAGATGAAAAAACAAAGAAAACTCACCGCCTCAGATGACGAAACGGAAAAACTGACCGACCCACATGGGGAATCAAAGGACTTTCAACTACCCTGATGAGGAAATCAAGAAATATCGACGACCCAAGTGAGTCCGCAGCTTGTAAAATCATAAACAAGCACCGAAAAGAGAAGCAAGTACGAAAAGGTAACCCTAGGCTCTTAAAATTCACACCCAATATTTTTATTTCGACAGAATCTATAAAAATAAGAATTTTTTTTTTTTTTTTATCTCACAAATTACACTCCACGAAAGAAACACAAATCAAATGCCCATAATCACTAAAATCAAATTACATTATTCCCAAACGTTAAAAAAGTGGGTGTCAGACAAATACATTACCACATATCTAACCTCAGGTCAAACATCAAAACTAGGAAAAAAGAGAGAGAGAAAGAGGGAGAGAGAGAGAGAGACAGAGATAGAGACTTACAATTTTAAGGGTCTTTGACGAACTCGTAAAGTAAAAGTTCTGATTGGAAACAGAACACAAAAATCCAAAGGTGTAATTGTGAACAATTATTAAACAAGTACTAGCAGGAAGACTCTTTTTCCTTCAAAGGAATTGAGGCAAACAAATAGTAGGGCCTAAATTCAATAAGATAAAGGTTTTTTTGGATAATTTGCATTAAGTGGGTGGCCATATCATATATGATTCGGACTTTTTGAATGTAATAACGTTGTCAGTGCTCGAATCGACAGTTAAGTCAAACAAAAGCTCAGGATTAATTACTAGTTTTACTAGTACTCCTATGTATCTTTCTTTTGGTATGTTTATTTTTTCTTGGTTTCTCTTTGATCTTCGTTTGGCTGCATGAGGGCTTTTCCGCCTTGTTCGAAGCTCCAGTTCGTCACCCGCTCGCTCTCTCTCTCTCTCTCTCCCACGCGCGCGCGCGCACACGCACGCACCCATGCGCGCACGCACAAAGTGCCGCAGAAAACATTACTCGCCTTAATCCCTGGAAAGGAGTAGCAGGAAAGGTGTCTTTTGTCGACTGTGTGTATATACATAAATTTTGTTGAAAGGAAAATGGGGAGCATTATTGTAAACATATGAACCTCAAGCTACTGATTACTGAGCCTTTCTCTGCCATCTTTCTAAAAAATAGTTCGTTTTAATTTGGCAAATTAAGGAAAATGGTAAATCACAGAGTTGTTAGCCATTCCTTATAGGATTAGGTGTTGGTTCTTTTTCTTCTTCTCTCCCAAAATAGATTTGTTTTTCATCAAATCACAATGAGAGTACTTTGTAGGTTGTATTGCCCTGAACCTCAAGTCATGTATGGATAAAAAAATTAGAGAAAAATGGATCAATCATATAGAGGGGAAAAAGAAAAAGAAAAAGAAAATCTTGCTTAGGCTTTGTTAACAAATTTATTAAACCAAGTTCATCATTAACTTCAGGGTCAAATGCTTTTAGAAACTAAATTATGCAAACCCATGCCAAATTAACTCTACAAGACTTTGCAAGTAAGTAGCGGCATTTAAGTTTTCAGCAGGTGTTGAATCAAAATCCTGAAGGAAACCCGTTTATTCACTCTGGTAGATTAAGTTCATTTGAGTTTGCGATTTCAAAAAGTGTTATTTAAATAATGATTTTAAAATATGCGATTTAAAAAAAATAATTTTTAAAAATACGTTAAGCGTTTGACAAAATTACAGTTTAACCTTTAAAATAATAAATTAGTCTTTAAAATGATGCATTTAAAAAAAAAAAAAAAAAAAAAAAATTCATTTCTATCTGTGATTTGAAAAGGCAGATTTTCTACGTTTTCAAATTGAAATTTTTAAAAACGTAGTTTCCAAATGATTTATGTTCTGCATTTGGTTTAAAATCGCATTTATTATCCACGAAATCACAATCTCAAAAGCATTAATCGGTTATTCACTGTGCTTTGTTTGGAGTACCTTATGAGGGGCAGTACCAAAAAAAAAAAACAATTGCGTGAGAGGTTCAAACTTACGTAAATAAATAAATACAAGTAGTATAATAAAAAGTTATAAATCATCTAGCCATATAAGAGTGAAAAAGTTGTCATTGAGGAACATAAATAATATTTTTATAAGAATTTTAAAAAAAATTGGGTTCTCAATGATCTCCCGCCACTAAGGTCTGTTTAGGTTTATGGTTGCAAAATATACGATTTTAAAATAGTGATTTTAAAATGTATGATTTAAAAAAATGATTTTTAAAAACGCAGTTAAGCATTTGGTAAACCGTAATTTAGCCTTTAAAATTCTACGTTTTCATAAAAGTACTACATTGCCTGCAATTTGAAAAAACAATTTTCTACGTTTTTAAATTACTATTTTTAAAAAATGCAATTCCCAAACGCACTCTAAGATAGGTCCACAACTAGTTATGAGCACTTATATCCGGTGAAAAAAAAAAGGTAGAAATTTGCTGGAAAAAAAAAAAATAAAGGAAATTTTGAAAATACGCCTCAATTATTATTAGGAAGACCTCAGGTTTCATTTTTGGACTCTTAGCTTAGTAATTTGAGGAATTCAGAAATTCATTTGCGAACTTTTCATGAACTTGGTTTGTTAGGTAATCGTTGATTTTGTGAAATTTTCGTATAACCTAACAAACTTTCAACCAATGCTTCTAAACTAAGCTGATCTTATTGGAACTCAGGTAATCATTGCCCGCTTAACTTTACTCGTGTGCATGCAGTCATATTGTTGAATCCTCATTCCTTTTAGGCCACATGTAGTACACGGAATGGATACCTTAATAACGCCCCCAAAATTAAAAAATTAAATTTACTTAATTTTGAGTATTACTCACGGCGCCCTTATACTAATTAACTGGTAATCTAGCTGAAGCCACTACACAACACTAATCTATCGCAGTGTACTATAGCAAAAAGCGGAAAGAAATTATTTGAAATCCAAACCAAAATACCTCTTAACAACATCATTATCATATCAATATAGGCTTAGAGCTTCCAAACAAACTTTCTAATAATATTAACAACTTAACATCGATCTAAGCAAATCTGGTAATGCGAATCATTCGTTCGGCATCTTCATTTATGCGAATTGCTCAATCTACAACCTAGTAACCTGCTAAATTGCAAAACACCAAAGTGTTCCATAAGTGGAAAAATTAATTGCTTAAGTCCATGACTTAATAAGTAAATTATTATGGAATTTTTTTATGTAAAGAGCTTTTACTAACATTTCACGTTCTCGAAATTGGTAACTCAGAAACATCATGGTATTTTACAAAATATTCCATGTTGCCTCTATTATTACGCTAGTATAAAGAAATTGGTTTATTTTTTTAATAGGGTAGTCAAAATCTTAGCCACAATTCACTCATTTTAATGCAAAGAAACTTATGTAATACTAAATATAAATACTCATAGCTTTTCTCTGTATGGTCAATGTAAGCCTTTAATCCCTTTTGGGTAGAGTTGGCACTATCCCGAGGGATCTGTAATACATTACTAGTGCTCTGGATATTGCATCTTAGTGACCTTATCCTTACATGGTGTGCCGATTATAAAGAACTATTTTACTTAAAGCCAAGCATAAAAGTAAATATCTTTGACCATAGGGTCAAGACCATATAATGGTAAGCCTATGGTTGTTATACCGCATGTATTGGTGTACCATGTCATACGATGCAATTTCTCCCATTGATACTGAAAAATAAAGAGACTTCTATTTTAACCGTGTGTGTGTGCAACGTGTAACAAAATATCAAAATGCGGAATATAAATGAAACATATATTTTGTTAACAGAGTGGAAACTCAATTAAGAGAAAAACCATTCCGGGGCAACCAAACCCAGGAAATCCACTATTTAGAAGACAAAGCTAGTTACAAAGCAGTAGCACTCAGATATCCCTGATGCAGTGGTCGTACCTTGAACTCTGACATGTAACCTAATACGAACGCCTCACAACCAAGTTACCTACTTGAAGGGGTCTTTAATGGAATCCTTTACCTTAGGGCTCCTCCCTAAGATAGACTTCAACTCGAGCACAGCAACAGCACTTCGGCAACGACTTGAGAGCAAATTGATCAGCACAATAACTCTTAAATTATACTCTCTAAGCTCTAAGGAATTTGTTAGTGTGTAATTGGCCTCATTCTGATTGGACAAAATCACTTGTATGTAACGATGTTTTTTAACAGGGATTCCGCTATTTAGAAGTGTTCCAGAGTTTCTGCACTGTTTGCAAGTCAAGAAAAATTGGTTCCCTGACAACCGTTCGGACGATGTGCCATCCCGTCCGGACACTCATCTGTCCACAATTCCAGCTGTCCGGACGCCTAACAGACCAAGCATCATTCGTCCGGACGACGTGGATTTCCGTCCGGACCCTTGTAGCGCCCCAAATTTTAAGTAATTAAATAAAATGTCTTAAATTAGAATTTAAGACCGAATAAAATAGACAAGTCTAGAATTGACGTTCAATTCTAGAGGCTCGACGCTCGAACGGCTTAATATTGTTGGAAACAATATTCACATCGGTCAGTTAATAAAATACGTGGCTTTAAACACGATATATTAATCTCCGAGGAATATATAAATATTTATGAAAATAAATATTCCTTGGTCTTATTATTTATAAACTGTAATTTTATAAATGAAGGATAATATTATTATACTCTAATAATATTATGGGACTAATTAATGGACAGATTGAATTAATCAGTGAATTAATTGATGCGATAATATTATCAAATAATATCAATGTGTAATATTTACTGTATGTAATATATATATATGTTTGCAATGTATATATTGATGGTGTTATAATATTATTGAGATAATAATATTACCGATGAAACGAACTAGACATAAAACGGACTTAGATTGTAATTTTAATGAATTATACATAATGGTAAAGACTAATGTAAAAATATCTAAAGATATTTTTAATAAGAGATATTTTATAAAAACTTAGCTATTAAGTTATGTTAAAAAAATATCGAGTGATATTTTACTAAGATAATGATTACAAGACTTAATCATTAAGAAAAAAATAATATCTCCTCTCCTATTTAATATATAACCCGATATACTCATTTTCTTCTTTTTCTCTTTTCTTCTATTCTTCTTTCTTCCTTCATTTTCTCTTCTTTGTTCTTCCTTCTTCTTAACCGAAACAGAGACAGCGAGAGGGAGAGAGTGAGACTGAGATAAGAGATTGAGTGAGAGGGAGATGTGAGAGATTAGAGAGATGAGACCGAGAGACCGAGAGAGGATCCGGTGGATCGGGAGAAAGGGAGAGATGCCGAGAGGGAGCTGAGCCCAGTAGCTCGGACCGGTGGACCCGTGAGTCCAGGGAGCTCCGATCCTCCATGATCGGTGGCTGGGTGACGCCGGCGAGACCAGGAAATCTGGCAATGGAGGAGTTCCGACGCACCCGTGGGCTAAAACCCAGTCGCAACCCGCAACCCACGACCCGAAAACCCGACCTGTGACCCGTGACCCGTCAGACCCGAGAGGAAGATCCGGTTCTTCCTTTGTGTTTTCCGGCGGCTTTTCCGGCGGTTCCAGTGGCTTTCTCCGGTGGATTTGCTATGAGAAATCCTTGGGGTAATTTCTAACAACCTATGATGATTAATTTTAAGGATTGGTTGGATTATTGTGAAATTAGGGTTTATGATTTTGGGGCTTTTTCAATTGATTGGTGATTTTCTGTTTTGGGGCGTTGATGGCCGAATGGTTTTAGATTGTGTTCTCTGTGGGTGCTGTTTTGATGAGTATATGTGTGTAGGTGATTTTGGATGAATCCCCTGTTTTGATTTAAGGTTTATGCAGGTGTGTTGTTTCGATCAGTAGCTTGGTTTGTAGTGTTTTTGTGTTGAGGGTTATGCACTGATTTGGAGATTCCATTGATTGTGTGACGATTTTAGGCGTGTAAGTATTTATTTGGTTGAGACACACTTGAAGGGATATTAATTCCATTAGTTGTTGGATGTATGTATGTTTTATGTGCTCTGTAGGGAGTGGCCGACTGAAATGTATATATATGTGGATATTGTACTATTTGATCAGTACACAATGTCGATGATTTGAGGAATCATTGTAGTTTTGAGTCCCTGATTGTTGTTGGATCGGCTGAGCCGTGATTATAGGTTAATGTTCAGTTGGATATTTTGGCTAAACCATGCTTTATTATGTGATTCTTTGATTAGGTTTGTGCCCATTGTTGATGGGTAATTAGATTTGGAGGTTTTATTGATTATATGTTGACTGTAAGTTATCAATGATTTTGAAATGGTGAGATGGGTTTTAATTAGATTATGCGTTGCTTTGGTTAAATGGTTTTTGGATTTGTTGATTTAAGTGTGTGATTCTTTATAGCTAGTTTTGGGATTTCTGGAATTAAGGTTGTTTTCAAGGGTGGTAAAATATCATTCCCTAGTTTGATGGTGGAAGACTGAGTAGCTTTGAAAGGGTTGATTTACCGTGGGTTGGTAAATTCTGGTTATTGACTTTTGAGTGTGTAATTCCTACAATTATTGTAATCTTGGCCTACAAGATGTGGGGAGTTTTATTATCCTTTTTAGATTGGTTTTATGGAAAATGATTAAATATTATTTTGATAAGTGAGGCCATGTATTTTGTTTTAGGAATCATTGATTGGTCTATGTTCTAAAATTAGCTATGCGGTTTTATGGTGATTTCTTTAACAGGTATTGTTATTGAGTTATATGGTTTAAATATGAAAACATGTTCATATGTTAAGTTCTCCTTATAATTATGTTCAAACATATTTTATGTTGGTTGTGTGTTATGATTGAAAGCTTTTGAAGTTAACAAAGTGATATCAATATCTTGCTAAAAATATGCATAGGTTTCTTTATGACTAATTGATCTTTGCTTTAGAAATGAAGTTTGGTATTTTTGTTGTGTTCCTTTTTATGATAGGAATATAAATTATAGTATTAATGTTTAAAAATTAACATGTTGAATTCCAGTCATAACGATTGCTTCTATGTATGTATGTATGGGGCTTTGGAGTTCATGTTTAGGCATGAGTTCCTAGAGGTAATAATATTGACCCCGTATGCACATGTATATGTATTTGTTGCAGATGATGAACCGAGACTACATAAAAGGGCTGTAAGTATAAATTACTTACTGAGGGTAGTACTGGATTTCAATAGTGTTGTGTTTATGTTTTATTTTAATTGGATGCGCATGACTGATTATTGCATACTGTTAATAATCAACCTATTAATATTGGGCGCGACGTCTCCCAAAGGTTCAGGATGGTAAATGTGCCTGAAACCGGAAACCATAATAATCATATTGATTGGGACGGCTTTCAAAGTACTAGAGGAGGGAGGTCTCCGATAGTGCGAAAATAAGTTAATTAAAATGTAATGTAGAGGGGACGGCCTCGAGAAAGACGTTGACCGGGGGGACGGCCCTTATAAGAGTGGAGTGCAATGACTATATTGAACTGTTAAACTTTGCATGAAAACTATCACTACATCATTATGTCATATCTATGTTCCTTAAATAACGCATAAATCATGATGTCGTTGAATGACAGTTAGCTCACTTATGGAACTATGGGATTGTGGCGGTAACCACCTTCTCATAGATGTTTGCGCAGGTTCTGAAGATTGTGGATTGGATTAACTGCTAGCTTAAGAGATTTAAAGCTATGTAGTTAGGATTTCAATACTTTGTATTCATAAATGTTTGTACTGTTTGCGTGTAACATGTTTAGACATTTACTTGTATTTAATAAGTTCCATGTATGCTTTAGTGTCATATGTGACACATGTTTCTTTGTAAATGGTGTAAAGACTTTTAATGTATTTTCTAGAAGATGTCAGTTAAAGCTCTGAATGTATTGTAAGGGAATTGTCTCTGATGTTTGAAAAAAAAGATATTCGTATTTTCCGCTGCCAGATTTATCATCTCTGAATGGTTAATGACACGTAATTATCCAGATATAATTACTTACGTTTTTTTGTAAAAAGCGGGTCGTTACAACCCTCCTCTGTATCGCGAAGCTTCTGTTCCAGCTTGCATCCATTCGGACGTCTCAGCAGCCTGTCCAAACGACGTTCAGTGATCGATCAGCTTCAGATTTTCTTTCCAAGTTCAAATAAGGGAAGATTGATGCAACCGTCCAGACGACGTGGATTCCCGTCCAGACGTGCTCATACATAAGGCGAGAATAGCAATTCAAATACAATCATCCGGACGTCAGTCAGCTTGGTCCAGATGCGCGTTCAACAGATATGGAAATTGCGTATTCAACTTCAACCGTTCGGACGCCTACCTATCATGGTCCGAGCGTGCGCTAAACAGATATGGAAATTACGTGTTGAAGATCAATCGTCCAGACGGCCATCCCCCTTGGTCCAAACGCGCAAAGCCTTATATGGAAATTACTTGCAGCGGACGTGCGACCGTCCGAACAACTGTGCCTCACCATTCGGACGCGGCTCTTCAGCAGGAAAGATTTTCAGTGAAAATCTCAGAAATTCTGTCGCACAGTTGTCCGTCCGGACGGCTCAAGTCCACCGTCTGGACGGCGTCCGTACTTATCACAGCAGTCGCCCATTTGAACCCTCAGCCTATTAGTAGAGGCCCATGGGCATTGAGAACTGCAAGAATTCGGTATTGAATTACATTAGAGCTTAGAGAGTTATTTTGTAAGGTTATTGGAGTTGATTTGTTCTCTCTCAAGCCATTGCAAGTGTGCTGTTGCTGTGCTATAACTGAAGTATATCTTAGGGGTCGGCCCTATGATAAAGGATTCCATTGAAGACCCCTTCAGGTAGGAGACCTGGTTGTGAGGCGTTTGTGTTGGGTTACATGTTCGAGAGCAAGTTACGACCATTGCATCAGGGGTATCTGAGTGTTTCTATCTTGTATCTAGTCTTGTCTTCTGAATAGTGGATATCCTGGGTTTAGCTGCCCCGGAGTGGTTTTTCTCATCTTGAGAGTTTCCACTTCGTTAACAAAATTTTTTATGTTGTTTATTTTCCGCATTGTTTATTTTTGTTAACACTTTGTGCACACACTTGCTGTTTATTTTAGAAGTCAATTTCATTTTTCAGAATTCAATATCAAATTCTTATAAATTACATGCTCAGAGGCTTCTATATATAAGTTACAGAAGACATGAATCGAGTCTGGAACGATTTTCTCTAGGCGGCTAACTGTGCAACCGACTTTCCAAAAGTGCTGGTATTCTTTCTTGAATAGGGCAGCATTCGGATGGTGTTGCCACACAATCAGGACAGTTGCACTTCAGTTGCACGCAATTTCCATAATAAGGACTGGCGTCCGGACTGTTGCAAATCTGCTCCACATCTTGCTTTATCAAGGATTGCGTCCGGACAGTGTAGACTTGTTGTCCAGACAGTTGTAGCTGTCTTCCCATATCTATGTCTGCGAAGGAAATCCTTTTACTTGTCGAACATTGAATGGAGTTCGGACGTGTTGCTGAGACGTCCGAATGGATGCAACTTTGACGGAATAACCACGCCGTTTGGACGGAAGTTGCTTGACTGATGAACGTTCAGACGTAATAACCACGTCATCTGGACGGATGTAAGGGATTGACTTCACTGTCTTGAATTCCGCACAGAATCTTCTTGAAGCATAAAAATGAAATGTAGATTCTGAATAACAACAGCATCCCTGATTAAAAAGCAACGATACATATAAATGATTTTGTCCAACAGAATGCAATCAATCACAAACTAACAAACTCCCCCTTTGGCCATTATGGGACAAAAATCACTTGACCGGTTTAAAAATACATTCCCGGTCCAAATAAAAAAAAATACTCCCCCTTTTTGTCTCAAAATGACAAAGGGTAAAATAAAGCAAATTAATCCAGAGTTATAAAAATATTACAATAATCCAAAATAGAATAAAAATGTCTCAAAATAAGTCAAACAAAACACAAAAAAATAAAAAAATAAAATAAAATCAATCCTCTTGAGCAAAGGTAGGATGATCCTCATCATCACGAGACTGATGATGGTGCTGGAGACACTCTTGGATATCTAGCTGGCACTGCTCCACATGGAGGTTAATAGAGTGAACCACCCGCTACATTGAACTCATACCTCCATGAAGTGACTCAAGAGAAGCTAGAATCTGAGTCAACACTAAATCCGCTGCATTGAACTCATACCTCCATGAAGTGACTCAAGGAGCAGTCTGTGAAGATGATACTACAATAGGCATCTCAACACGAATAAGAGGAGGTTGAGGAACTTCATCTTGGCCTTCATGCCTCAGCTGGGCATTGGATTTCATTAGGGTCTGATTGCTCTCCAGAGATGTCTATCCTGAACTGCAGGATAATCTGCGTGATCAAGCAGCCGAATGAAAGTCCTGTAGTATTCTCATCTTGGCCCTCCAACATACTATTGGGGATATGCTTGCATAGGCAAAAAGGCAACCTCATGATGATGGCATATAAGAATTAAGCCCTCTGCTGAACAATCTTCGCGAGCAGGCGGTGCGGGGGAGAAAATGCACCGATTCTGATATTTGTAGCTCGCTCCTCACCCTGTGGAACCGCCTAAAAGAACTCCCTAAGATCCTCCGAAGTGGGAGCCTCCACAACCTCATTAAATGGGCTGGCAGAAATATGAAGCATAGATGCACCAATAATCCTGCTGATGACCTGTGGATCAATCTGAATCACATGCCCCTCTACAGTAGACTAAAGGACAATGCCACTATCCTCATCCTGCACAATCTCTAGATGCGTATAGAACTCTCTGATTAGCCAAGTGAGCACAATGCAAGCACAATTGTAGAGGTAGCCCCAGTTATATGTCTGAATGATGTCATTGATAACATCAAGGGGAGCTACCAAAACATCTGCCTGGACTATATTCCTCTCTGGAATAACTGGCATGTTTGCTATTCTAGCTCTGGAAGCTGCAATGCCTTCCTCTGTGGCGAACTCTACGTTGTGAACTACCGGCAGATATGATTCTGCAAAAGTAAATTCAACCATTTTGCCAAAAAAAAATAACACCAATGAAGTTAGTTCCTGTTAGTCCCAAATTTTTTTGGCATTATAATCGCAGTAAAATGGACTTCCCAAAATAAACAAATATGCATGAATATCCCAACACAGTCCAAATAGATGACATAACAAATATTCCAATCACAATAGTTTAGAAAATACTCAAGAATATTCAACATTTATCTCAAAATATATTCCAAAATATTAAAAAGATTAACAGTTAAATAAAACTGAAAATAATGCAAAAGATGAAGCAAAATACCTGAAAATGAGATAAAATGGACAAGAGGACAAAATAAGCCGAGAACTCATGAGAAAACACGAGAAAAGCACCCAAAAAAAGACAAAAATCTCAAGAGAAAAACGTGAGAAAAAGAAAGGAGATGCGGCGGCTAGGGAAGAAAACGATTTTTAAACCTGTAGGGTAACCATCAGAACGTCCCAAACGTGGGCTGCCACATAAGCATACGACAAGACCGTGCGCGTTCGGGTGTGTCACTTGACCGTCTGGCTATCTGAGCCGCACCCGTCCAGACTCAAGAGGAGACCGTCCGGACGCTTCACACTGAAAAATAGAAACTGAAGGAAAATTTGCAGAAAAATTATTTTCCCTAAAGTCGACTTTAGAACACGCATGTATAATCAACTAATATAGCAGTCAGATAACATTTCAAAAATATGCAGAGATATAATTGAGAGTTAAGAGTTCAATTAGCACAAAATTCCTTGTAGATAGAAATTTTAAATAGTTTACTCAACTCATGCAATGCGTGTGTATGTGAAGACTTTCTCAATAAGGTATGAAGTTCAATGATATGACTTAAAGCAACTGAATTTTCTAAACAAGAGAGAAAATTAATGAGAGACCAGTCAAAAGTCAAACTTTATTTTACTAGGGCCTAGCAACCCTCATCTGATACACTCCCTCTAAGATGCAACATTTTCTTTTACTTAGTCATTTAGTAACCGTCTATTTCCGCAATGATTTGGTCATTGACTGTTTCTTTAGGGACAAGTTCAAGAACAGATTTATAGCACAATAAGCAGTAGATCTTTTTAATTATCCATATTTAATGATTTTTGAATGTTTTTTTATCACTTGGTGCTGCAACCTAGAGAGAATGCTAGAATTTTTATGTTCTAGGTTCAACTAGCGAGTTGGTCAATTTGACCATCTTACAAAAAAATCTCTCTCAGAAACATAACTATCTAGCATTAAGATGCACATGAAAACTTGACAGATATTAGGCATAAACTCTCAATCATATATAAGCATAGTCAATTAATGCACAATGAACTGAGATATCAGGCAAAAACACATGCAATATCTGAAACGCTAAGAAAAGAAAAAATAAAATTTTCTGCATCTTCTACCCCAATTTTTTTTTCTTTTTTTTTTTAATGAAAAACAATAAAAACATGCTACAAAGGTGGATAGACAATCATAAACCTAGTATGTGGTAAGATCAAACTTGCCTTCAAAGAGAAGGGATCAAAATTACTAGTACAGAAAAAAGTCGTCTAACATGCTTTTTTCTGTCATCTCCAAATAGTATGCGAGACTCTAATATATAGTAAAAGATAGAGGTTTTTTTTTTTTTTTTTTTTTTTTTTTTTTTTTTTTTAAGTTCAAATTTATATTAAGTTAAAGTTAAAGTATTTTATATGCTGCACTTACTTGTTTCAAGAAAATATTTTTAACTCATTCTATGTTAACTTTGTTAAGAGTATTATTTACTGAGCCTTTCATTTACCCTTTTCTCTCTTTTTTTTTTTTGTTTTATTTTTTTTTTAAAGAAAAGTTTTGTTTGAACAAGAGTCTTTCTTTTCGAATGAAACCTTACTGCCACGACTCTCATATGTAAAAGTACTTCAAGTTTGAGATTTTCCTCCATGAATCTCCTCCCTACATTACAAAACCAAAAACAATCGAATAGACAACACAAAAACATTTGACTATAATGTTAAAAAACTCTCATTTTTGTAAAAACCCTAATTTCCACATTCTAAATATTCTTGCTCAAACTCGACCTATCTTGTTCCAATGAGAAGCTAATGCCTTAAAATTTCCATATAAAATATTCATCGAATCCTAACTTTTTCTTCACCAATCTCTTCCTATACAACCCCAGTCAACCACATGCCTTAAAACATCAACCTTAAATGTCAAAAATATTTCCTTTGTATAAAACCCTGATTTCACTCTTTACTTTCTTTTCTAAAATTTTTACAAACAACCAACACAACGTCAATATTTTAATTTCAACAACACAATCAAATCCAATCTCCAATACTTACACAACAACACAACCCCAAATATTCACAACATCACATAACCCTTATTTTCACAATTTCTCATTTTTGAAACCACAAACTCACTTCTATACAAAAAAAAATAAAAATTCCAAGAAACACTAAAAGCATTATTTAAACCAATAGACACATTACTAATATCAACAGTAAACCAAGAAAATTACATAGAATGTACCATTCTTTGATCTTTTCTTCCTCTTTCTCAAGATTCTCTCTCATTTCTCTACACTAGCCTCTATCTTCCTCACTCAAAATCACTCAAGAACACCCTCTCAAATTGGCTGGATGAAAGAAGGCAAAGCATAATTTTTCCTTCGTTTATGAACGTTTAGATAGACAAAATATTGTGCACTATCCATTTTCACTCGAACGAAAAGTACTTTTGTTCTAATGAATTGTCAGTGCATTTAATACATGTCGATTCTACGTCACATCTCACCTAACCCGTACACTACTTGACATGTAGAGATTCTATTTTCATTTGAAACAAGATATTGTTGCCTCTCTCAAATGAGATCATTGTTCATTGATCTTAGGCGTTCGTTTTACCCCGAGTATTTTCAACTGACCCATGGCGGATACTATTTTTTTTTTTTGAATAAGACTTATTTTTGTTCAAACAAGTCATAGCTTCGAAATTTTCTAAGTTTTAAACTTAGATTTCTATATTTCTTTGATCCAATGCCTAGTTGAGGCAATATCGCACATATGACAGCAAATCAGACATAACTTTTGTCATGAGTATCACAATTGTGCATATGACCCCAATCCATAAAGCTCTTTTAGTGTGAACGTAATAGTCACCTAGCTATGTTTGGTGAGTGTTGTCTTTGGGCCTAAAATCTATTGTTTTCTTCTTTGAATCACTTTTTAAAGTTATTTCTTGCAATGTTTTGAAAATATTTGTTTCTTTGGGCGACTAGGTTTTTCTTTCCCCTATTCGTGATTACGTATCTCTTCTTGAGTTTCCTGTCACCTTTACTCTTAAGTTCCTACTTACTATAATACGCTTGTCAAAACATCCCTAGTTCTGTACGACATCAAAATATATACTTAATTTATTATTTTATGTATTACCCTCAAATTCCTAATTTCCTTTGGATTTTATTTGTATTGGGTGTTATTTTGGGATTGCCTTATTTATAGGTGTCTTTGGACTTGTGGAACCAGCTCTCAAATTGAGGGAAAAACCTTTCTCTAAGAAGTGTGGCCATCAAGTTGAATCTCATTAGCCTCTAGTGTGGTTATGGGGGGGGGGGGGGGGGGGGGGGGGCTACTATCTTCTTCGAAAAAATATATATAAGCAAAACACAGAAAAAATAAAATAAAATAAAAGATTATATTATATAAAAGAACTATCTTAAGGTAAGAAGGCCTAGAATTTCTCAAATTATCCTATCAAATATGTTATGCAGGCATGTAATAAAATGGTATTAGAGGAAAAAATGTCAGATTCAAGTTTTGTATGCTTTGAGTCTAAAATGTGGTCATTGATATCAGGCCAGGAATGGTTGATTAAAGAAATGTGAAAAGGTTTTCTCGCCATAATTTCTTGGTTGGACCAGCTTATTGTGGAGCGTAGATGCAACATAGGAAAAAGAAATGAATTTATGGCGGACAAGATCAAGACCATATTGATAGAATACGATGAAAACAATAAGGTTTACTAGAGTCGAACAATGAGTTCACTTCAATGACTACTGCCAAGCTAATCATTACACTAGACATCGATCCTCATGAATTTATTGAAAACATGAAGGCTTTGCTTGAAGTGAAGACAAGTATGCCGCTTTAGCATCAACATCTAATGTATACCTGAAATGAAATAGAGTTATGAGGTACTACAGCACCAAAAAACCAGATTGTGGGAAGTCTGAAAATCTGGAAGAATTTCGAGACTCTTTCGCAATTGCATTCCATAAATCTTGGAACCAAGAAATGTGAGAGAATATTGATTGATAGAATATTTTATATTATTCCCTTTATTCAGTTTCCTTGTATGACTATCATTGATTCCTTCCTTATTTAGTCTAAATTTTCTTGTTCACCACTCCTTAGCTTCTGATCTATAAATAGAGACCATTGTAATACAGTTTAAACTACTTCAATACAGTCAAGATGTAGCCCTTATTCTTCATCAGTCTCTCCCTCTCTCTCTCCGCTTCCATTCTCTCTCTTTCATTTTATATAGCCCATTATATATTTCTAAATAGTATCAAAGCCACTTTTACTGGCCTAATTAGTCCAATCGGACCTTCCACGTGCTACCATGTGTTTCCTGATCATTTTGCGTGTTATCTACATGTCTCATGCTCCGCCACGTGCCTCCACTTGTGGTGTCATTGTCTCATGCCGCTTAAATTTATTGTTGGTTTTCACATGGGCTCCATGCACTGGCGGTCTGGTGAAACACACTCAGGCTCGCAGATGCTGTTGCGTGTTTGGTTTACATGCTCATGTGCGACATGTTTTTTCACGCATGACATGGGCATTCACGAACATAGTTGACCTGGCCTAGAGGGCTTCAGGCCGATTAGGCCTTCCCAAAACCTGGTTCATAGGGTTCAACCCGATGAATCCATTTTCATGCCTTTTGAGCCTATTGAGGGGTCCAAACCAGTGCAATCCACAACCTGTCCATTGGGGTTTTGACCAAAATGGCCTGACCCAACACCGGTGCGCCTTTTCGGCCATTCATCAACACTACTCCTGTCGCCCATCGCTGCCATTCACCATCGAAAAACTCCTCCACCCAACCACAGTCTTCGCCGCTTGCACTCCTCCAGCATTCCACTGCCGCTTCTGACTGCCCTTCTCCTTCCACCATTGCCATCCTCTAGACTATGTTGATTGGCAATCCTTTGACCGTCCACAACCTCCTCTGGCCACTGTCCTCTAGTAGCCATCTTCTTCCAGCCAACCATCCTATGACTATGCCTCTAGCCTCTTTCGCCCACTGCCTTCGTTAGCCTTCTCTGGCAGCCGCCGCCCTCCACCTACACCAGCAGCTATTGTGCAAATATCCACCTAAATAATAGGTGAACAAATGTAAGTTTTACTCGCAAGTGCACAAGATCAAAACGATAGTATAGAAAGCAAGTACGAGATCATTTCCAAGAGAATTGGTAAATTGTGTTTAAAGAGAATGCCGGTTTTCAATTGGCTGCATTCTGTTGACAAAATCACTATTATGTAAGTCTGCTGCCTTAACAGGGATACCATATTTTTCAGAGTCTTCAGAATATTTAGGAGTTAATTTCCTTAACACGGAAAGCCTTAATATGACAAGTATCAGTGTCATCAGCTCAAGAAAGATAATTTCTAGGTATTTGGAATATTCTGCAAAGTTTACAACTTAGCAAAGTCGGTTCCCTACTTACCATCCGGACGGCCTAGAGGAAGCATTCAGACTCCCATCAGTGTTCGAAGAAGTGTCCAAACACCTCAGTAGACACCGACCACAAGGAACTCATGTTCGCACAGATGTCTGGCCAACCCAGTGGACAGCAACTCCCGAGAGCACTTGTTTGCACAGGTGTCCAAACAGCAAACTGAAGGCTGGGAACAATGAATATTACAAGCAATCGTCCAGACGCTAGGGTTATACCGTCCGGACTCGATCACTGAAGATTAATGAAGAAACGTGTGAGATTGCGTAATTTGAAGTCGGTTGCTGCTTTCCGTTCGGATGCCCTTTGTCTAAGTTCGGACGCTGCCCAGAGAACTCCAAATCAAACTTGTATTAAGTTTTCTATAGCCTATAAATAGAGGTCTCTAGGCATGAATTATTTAAGAATTCAGTACTGAATTCCTTTGTACTAAGAGAGGGTGTTTAGGTAGAAACATAGATATTTGCTAGCTCTCTTAGGGTGGTTCTTGTATGATTTGATCAACCTGTGAAGTTTAGCTTAGGGAGGAGCTCTAAGCTAAAGGATTCCATTGAAGACCCCTTCAGGTAGGAGACCTGGTTGTGAGACGTTCGTGTATAGGTACACGTTAGAGTGCATGGTATGACCACTGCATTATGGGTATGTGAGTGCGAGTGCTTTGTTACTAGTCTTGTCTTCTAAATAGTGGCAATCCTGGGTTTGGCTGCCCCGGAGTGGTTTTTCTCTTAGCTGAGTTTCCACTTCGTTAACAAAATATTTGTCTTCTTTAAATCACACATGATAAATTGTAAGTCTTTTATATTTTTTAGAGAATTTCCAAAGATATATATTTTGAATGATTGTAAGGAAACAACATAATTGAAAACAATAAAAGGGTAGGGCTCTGATATTTACCACTAATCATACTCTTTTTAAGAAACGATATGCATAATGCTACAAACCATATTGCAATACTTAGTGTTTGTCAGCCACAAGGGCATGATATCTACTCCTAAAGCTATTGATCTTCCTAAGCAACAAATTAGGCATGAGTATTTACTCTAACACTTTTCTTTCTCGAAGGACATAATATGGTATCTACTAAGTTGTTCTTCATGAAAGCATAAAACTATAGAAATCGGCAAACACACTCAGGTTGGAACATAGTATCTATTCCAGTTGTCTTCATGTTGACTAAGCCAAGAAACTGTGATGGGGTTCTTTCGTTACTCTATTATGCCTAGAACTTGGTCATTCAAATTGACATAAATAACAAAATCCATACCACATGCATATGATGACCAAGCATAAACATACGAGAAATTCAAAAAAATTGGAAATAACCAATTAAGAATCGCAAATAGTTGTAGCAAAGCAAAGAAACTCAAAACCTTAAAAAAAAAAAAAAATCAGGGCTTCAATCGAGCCCCAACAAGAGTAATTAACTACAACTAATTCGGATTAAAAGTATATACATACAGAAAATAAAGAAAGGAATGAAGAAAAACAAAAGCCCTTCTTAATCTAGCCACTGATTTCTCTCCCAAAGCTTGTATCTTTGTTTGGAGGACTTAGGGGAGTATTTATAGAGTTTAGAACAACCCTAGATGATTTCATGCAGCCTACAAGTCCAAAATCGAGTTGGATTAGGATTTGCTAACTTCAGCTTCTTGCAGACTTTGTTCTAAGTTTGGAACTTGATGGATTTTGAGTGTTTTTCTTCCAAAACTTGCAAAATGCAAGAAAACACAAAACATCAAACTATAACAAAATTAAGAGATTAACATATGTGAATTAAGGGGCTTGAATGTGTAACATCGGCACTTATCAGTAGCTGAAAGGCTGCTGTACACAGATCACCAGCCAACAATCTTGCAAACTGAGCTCTCTTTTCTAACTTTGCCCGCGTCACATTGGACTATTGCTCATCTAAGCTCATGTCAAGTTTTCTACACCTGCTACACCGGATCTCATCAGCTCATCCAACAGTTCTGTCAATCAAGCTCACAATCAGCTTTTTATGCTTGCCACACTAGATCAAGTTCAACAGAAAGAAGAAAAAAAAATCAACTACCTTTCTTTTCCAAACTCAAGCTTACACCTTGAATACTTTGAGGGGGATGTTAGAATATTTTATATCATTTCTTTTATTCAGTTTTCTTGTAGGACTATCATTGATTCCCTTCCTATTTAGTCTAAGTTTTCTTTTTCATCACTGCTTAGCCTCTCTATAAATAGAGACCATTGTAATACAGCTTAAACTACTTCAATTCATGTGATGACCCTTTTTTTTTTTTTGAAAACATACAAACGGATCTTCACAGGGGCACGACTACATGTCGCTCAGCCAACATACGGTACACATCCCATAACATGTACTTGATTATCAGAGTTACATCTATGCAGTGGAATAATAATAATCCATGTGCAGAAGAGCACAAAACATAAGCGGAAATACATCTAATACATAACAGTTAATTACAACAACAACAATTTACATGTCTAACTGATTAAA
The DNA here is from genome assembly GCA_028654335.1 of Alnus rubra. Classification (NCBI taxonomy): domain Eukaryota; kingdom Viridiplantae; phylum Streptophyta; class Magnoliopsida; order Fagales; family Betulaceae; genus Alnus; species Alnus rubra. The sequence goes on from JAJPGS010002369.1 coordinate 1,447,300, forward strand.
GCTTATAAAACATATTACTATAATTATATACCAAAATACAGGCTTAGCAAATACATGTGCCACATAGGACACGAGCCATAAATAAAATACCCAAAATGGGGACTACTCATGAGTCCGTGACTTATGACTGTAGCAATGTGCTCCAATCATAGCATCCCATATGCTAGGTGGACAAGTCAATATCTATATTCGCAGAACCTGTAATCAAAGCATCAATGTCTACATGGTTGTGGGGGTTGCTGCATCCGCACAGGTGAAAAAATGAGTTCATCGTCTCAATACATAATACCGAGACCTTAGTGATATTAAACTGACTGAGTTTTCGCAAAGAACCAACTTTTCTTTCTAGTCTTGCATACACTATAATAACTACCAATTTTACAAACTTTTGTTTGAAAAACCCACATAGCTGATACAACAAACGCTGACTAATAGAAAATATTTAAAGCATACTATATAGCCGTGAGCATATATAGAAGTTCTAGTCATCCCACCTTGGAACCTTCTACATATAAACACATCTACAATATATTACTTTTGATCGATGGCTTAGACATATATGCACACGATTACTCCATTACACAATTCATGTCTACACATAAGTCTTAAGCAGGAAAACATGGCATCTTGTTTAGCTGTACTAAGACATCCACATTTCCTGAATTAGGCAACACTAAGCCTACACCATCAAGCTTATTGCCTTTGAACGTCAATGTGATCATGTGAGTACTAGAGTGAGACTATACTATACAAGCACGTCTTAGCTGAAGAACAACGACAACTCGAGTGGCATTACGTAGACGTTAGCATCCTATAACACCATGCCTACTCCCAACAGCGTATTGCCTTTAAGCGGCAACCCGCGTGGTACTACATAGACAATGACATTCTAAATCTAGGCAATGCAATCATCTACGTACTCTCAAACTTAATGCATTTTTGAAACAATAAAACATGGCATTTTGCTTAGCTATACAAAGACATTTGCATTCCAAGTTATCGGTAACACTACGCTTGAATACATTGAGACTCATTGCCTTTGAACGTCAGTGTGATCATGCGAGCATTAGAGTGAGACTCCACTATGCAAGCATGTCTTTACTGAAGAACAAATGACATCTGCCTACTATACCAAGACATAACATTCCAATCTCTTAACAATGTGAACATCTAGGCACATCCAAACTCAATGCTTCTTAAATCATGCAACCAGTCGATAGAAATATGCATATGTTCTTTTTCATTAAAACTCATATGCATACTAATTAGCCTAGAAAAACTACAATATACATATCATGAAAACAACACACACAAACACACCACGATATATGTATGCCAATGCAAGTCCCCTGGGTCCCGGACATAAGAGTAGAGTCCCGGACTCAAGAGAAGAGCCCTTGGCTCAAGAAACCGAGTCCCTGACTCAAATCACCGAAGAGCCCTAGGCTCAAGTAACCGAGTCCTTGACTCAAATATCTGAGTCCCTGACTCAAGTATCTGAGTCTCGGACTCAAGTTGTAGAGCCTCTAGCTTGAGTATTTCCCAAGATTGTGTAACCATGTACCAATGCAATATGCTCCAAAACAGTTTATGATAACACTCCCAAATCCACAAACATGTCACAACACCAATTTCTCAAACACCAAATACAATATTTAAAATTTCCAACCGCAGCACACAGTCACACAATTCATTCCACACTACACATGCAATTTTCAATTCTCCAAAATATCATTGATAAGTTCAACATATTCGAAAGTACTCAAATCATCCAAAACCAATATATTCAACAAATAGTGGGTTCGGATTTATAAAACAACATATATATTTTTCAATTCATTAATATATGCAAATAATCGTTTCTCAGTGAGTAGAATACTCACCTTGGTTGAGCGAATTCAAGCACTAGGTTTCCTAGACACCACTTTGCAATGCGTCACTGTGGAATAACACATTGTACCATTTAGCACTCTAAATAATCTAACACTCTAATTAGCACTTGAATCGCTCAAAGCTATATCACTAAGTTACTCATCAATTAACGAAACCTATACATAGGAATAATTATAATTAAAATCTCTAATTTATACAAATTACTAACATTAGGAGCTAACCCCAAAAATACCTATTTCTTTCATGGAAGCCATAGATAATTTGGGATTAATCAACACTCTAAATGCAATTAATCAACAAATTAACATTCTAAGGTTAAACATCTAAAAGTCCCAAATTTAATTCAACCCATCAAACTTAGGGTTTCTTACCTACATTTCAACAACCCTAAAATTGATGTTTAGTCCAACAATAAATCAACCCAAAGCTTAAATATCATGTAGGAATTTATTGCAAATAAAGACCCCATGTCCATTCCAATAATTTCATTACATTTCTAAAATTAACCTAACTTTGAGAAATATTAGGGTTTCAAAATTACTTTGGATTAATCGGTATATTGAACCCTTTGATGTTGATAATCACTACTCTAGGCTTGTAGATGATGGAACTTTCACTTGGAAGCAAAACCCATGATCCAAGCTCAAGCTTCACATGAATGGGGAAAGAATAGTGAGAAATTCCAGAATTTATATTCACCAAATCAGCCCCTATAATCACTCAAATGTGCTGCTATGGCTGATTTAGGTGCACAATTCATGCTCAAACCATAACCCATGTGAAGGAGAATGAGAAAGCAAAGAGTTTGAGGAGTTACATAGGTTTCAGCCCTTGAAACCACTTGCCCTAGCCTTCTCCACGAGCTGCAGCTCTTCCCCAAGCTAAACCGAGCTTGAGTGAAGAAGAGATGAGAGTTGAGAGGGGGATGGAGCTCACGGTTTGGGTGGAGAGGAAGAGAGGAACCGAGAGCTAGACGTGCATGAGTTTTAGGGGAAAAGAGATGAAAAATCTGAATGGGAGAGGGGAGTATCATGAGCCACATAAAGGAGATAAGGTATTTTAGTGGAAGTTCTGAAAATGCCCCCAACTTAAGTGAAAGACATGGGCATTTGTGGGCTTTAGTGGAAATTCATGGTTTAGGCCTAAAAAATGTCACTTATATTTTCTTTTCTTGGGCTATTATTTAGAAGCCCATAGGATACAATAAAATAGTTTGTTTTATTCTACCAAACTAAATAGACTTATTTTTATTTAATCCTAAAATCCTATTAATAATATTCTACCTTTGTCTCTTTACTTTTCTTAATTAAATCCACAAGTGTGATTTTACTGCACTAAGTGGGCTTACTTTAATTTAATTCCTAATAAACTCATTAAATAATTTATTAGACATTACAATTCAGTCCATATGTAGCCCTTATTCTTCATCGGTCTCTCTCTCTCTCTCTCTTTCTCTCTCTCTCTCTCTCTCTCTCTCTCTCTCTCTCTCTCTCTCTTTCATAAGTAATAATTTAATTTGTGCCTGGTTTCCTCTATTGCCCTTGAGGAGAAGCATAAGGATCAGATGAGTAATATCATGTGCATGGATAGAATCTTAGTTAATTTGATACGTATTTAGTGTTATTCCTTATCATGATGTATTTGATTAATAAGTTATTTCCAAGATATATAACACAGTGTTGTAGGAGTAGTACGTAGTTGAGTCGGATTAGTCCTTTATGGTTGTAAGTTTTTAAAAGACAATGAGTTCGATTAAGAAGAATATATATAAGAAGTAATTTTTTTATTAAATGATTGTTTGGGAAGTTTAGGGTTCTTGAACTATTCTTCCATGCATAGCTTGTAGCTGGTGTAGCATCTTCAATTCTGATCTTATTCAAGAAGAGTAATGGAAAAGGAACTAAACTTAAGCTGTACTAAAAAGTAAATTGTTGGGTTTTTAATTATTGGCGAATTCGGTGTCAAAACTTAATTGGTTTATTCAATAAAGGAAAGAGCCAAGTAAGGAAAAATATTGCAGAGTATTCCTCAAGAAAAGGAAAGTACCAAGAAATAAATAATATTGCAGAATATTCGTCAAGAAAAGGAAATAACTAAATGGTGAAAATATTGCAGAATATATTAATCAAGAAAGGAAATATCTGTGATGTGGAAAATATTTTGCATAATTAATTGTTCCTAATTGGTTCTTATTCTGTTGACAAAAAGATTCCTTATCACGACACTGACTTTTCAAGAACACCGTAATTCAAAGTTTATTTCAAAGAATATTGCAGAATATTTATTCCAGTATGGAAAGAATTGTACAAGGAAAAATCTGCAATATACTGCTCAAGAAAATAAAGATTTTGAAGATCTCAAGATTCTGGAGACTTTAAAGATTAGAAAGTCGGTTTTTCCTTCGTCCGTCTGGACTCCAAGATGCCAGAGTCTGGACGCTCAACACCAAGAGCAAAAGTCTTGTGAAGTTCCAAACGGCTCAGCGGACACGAGCCATAGAGAGCAAAAGTCCTATGAAAGTCCAGACGGCCTAGCAGACGCGAGCCACAAAGAGCACTTGTCTACATAAAGGTCCGGACATAAATGCATTGACTGCAGACGTTGGAAGTACATCGCACAATTGTCCGGACGCTAGGATTCCAGGTCCAGGCACGCTCTTGTTTTTTCCTGAAGTTTTAGTTGCAGGTTTGGACGCCAGAGATTAGGTCTGGACACCGCCTAGAGAAATCCGAGTTTATGTACAATTAGGTTTTCCAAAGACTATTTAAAGGGGCTCCTAGGCTATTGTTTTGTAAAGAATTAAATGTAGAATTTTGAGTTTGCTAAGAGAGGGTGTTTAGGCAGAGATTGTAATATTTGCTAACTCTCTTAGAGTTTTATATGTGATTTGATCAAACATTGAAGTCTAGCTTAGGAAAAATCTATAAGCTAAAGGAGTTCATTGAAGAACCCTTCAGACAGGTGGTCTAGTAGGGATGCGCTCACGTATAGGTACGTGTTAGAGTTCAAGGTACGACTACTGCAATGGGATTTGTGAGTACGACTAGCTATTTCTTCTAAATAATGGATTTCCTGAGTTTGGCAACCCCGGGGTGGTTTTTCTCTTTGTTTAAAGAGTTTTCACTTCGTCATCAAAATATTTGTGTTCTTTATTTTCCACACTTTATATTTTGGTTGCATGTTTGGTTGATTATACACACACACACACACACACACACACATTTGGGGTCATATTTATTTTTCAATTGATATCGGAGCGGGTACACTCGTTTTTGTATTAATTTCTTGAGTGTGATCCATAACTCATTTTATTATGAATTCTCCTCAGTTAGGTGAAGATAATTCTGATAATGAGCTCTATAAGGATTTTTTGAAATTGGGTAAAAACTATAAGATTTCCAATAAAGAGCTTAAAAAGGTTAAGTAAGAAAAAGAGTCTTTGATCATTCATTTGTCCGAATCACGTGCTTTAATTGACTCTTTAAAATATGAGAATACTATGCTTTTTGAAATTGTTGAATCACTTGATATTAAATTGAAAGAATCTGAAGATCTCTTAAGTAAATTCTCTAGTGATAATTTGAAAAGCATGCTTTGTGTTCAAGAAGATATTTCTAACAAGCCTAGCATGATTGTTAATGATTTGGCTGCTTCTACTTCATATGCTTCTGATTCTGAAATAAAATATCTATTTACTAAGGCTGTGATAGTGGATACAACTTGTTTAGATAACTATGAAAATTCTTGATTGAAAAACTATGCGGAGCTTGAATCCAAGCATCATCAAGGAAAACAAACTCAAGATAAGTTTGTTCCTACTTATTATCACTGTGGGATTGTTGATCATATTAGACCAAATTGTTATTTGTTGAAATCCCAAAAGCCTTGGAATAAGCAGGATACTCCCAAAACGGGCAGTGTTGAAGACCCTTCCCAGTTTAAATATGTCCCTTCCCATAGGAGACATATATCTCAAAGAGGTAAGGGATTTGTTATTTGTGAGAATGTTAATAGTAAATTTGCAGAACCTGTCAAGAACCTGCAAAACTTGTCATTTTTGTGGCGTCTCTGGGCACATTAGGCCACACTATCCTCAGATCCGAACTCAGAAACCTTGGATCAAGAACCAAGAGCCAAAGAAAGGTAGACCTGGCTCTAATCCTTCCAAGACTCATCATGCTCCTCGACAAAAGTGACAATTTCCGAAGGGGCTCATCCCTCATGCTGTCATTGTGGCAAGATTGGGCACACCAAAGCCGAATGCTTCAAGTTGAAGCCTAAGTAAAATCAGATTTTTGAAGGGCTTGTCAGCATGATGAAGAGTGTCCTAGTCAGGTTGGACGAATTTGACAAGGCTCCCAACCATGACCCAAAGGTAAATAAGTATGTGTAAGGAAGGATGAGACCATTTACCCCTTGAGGGGGAGTGGACTCACCTAGTTGTTGAGTACATGACATACCTAGGATTATGGTTCCTAATTCTAGAACATGTCGGTATTTATGCATTGCATCATTCTATCACTGCCATTTTTTTTTTGCCTATGCCTTGCATTCTTGGTTGGAACGATTTTATCCTCATTATTCTCTAGTTTTCTGTAGAGAATCTTCTGCAGGTACTTACGAGGATGACAGAAAAAGCACGTCTGGCAACTACTTTTCTGTCTTGGTAATTTCAAACCTCTCTATGAGGACAGGTTTGCTCTTACCTCAGATGCTAGAATTAGATTTTATCTTTTTCCCTAATAGCATGTTTTTGTTGTTTTTCTGTTATTTTTTTTCAAAAAAAAAAAAATGGTGAGAAAGATGCTGTAATATTTGTTTTTCCTTTGTGAACTTTTTAGATATCACATGTACTTTTACCTGATTTCTCAGTTCATTGTGCTGTGACAAAATATGTTTGTATATGATTGAGATTTTGAGTATGATATTTGCTAAGTTTCTCTATTGCATCTAAATGTTAGATAGTCTATTTTTCTCATGCAATGAAATTGTGCACTATCCAAAGCTTCCCTAAGGTAATTTTTTGTTCCCTCTTTGATTTTTAACTTCTGAAAATTCTTGTGAGAGAAATTTTTTTTTTTTTTTTTGTGCAAAGATGGTCAAATTGACCAACTCGCTAGTTGAACATAGAACTCATAAATTCTGACATTCTTTCTAAGTTGCAGCACTAATAATGAAAAGCATTAAATTTTTTAAAAAATCTGGATTCAAGAGATCCACTGTTGAATGTGCTGTTAAGTAAATTCTTGCACTTGTCCCTATAGAAAAAGTTAATGATCAAATCATTGCGGAAATAGACGACCACTAACTGACTAAGTTAAAGAAAAAGTGTTGTAACTTAGAGGGAGTGTATCAAATGAGGGTGGCTAGGCCCTAGTAAGATAAGGTTTGACTTTTGACTAATCAAACATTAATTTTCTCTTTTAAGAAAATTCAGTGTTTTCAACCTTATCAGTAAACATATGCCTTATTGAGAAAGCTTTCACACATGACACTCATAACATGAGTTGAGTAAGCCATTTAAAATTTCTATTTGCAGGGACATTCATGCTCATTGATTACTTAACTCTCAATTATATGTTTGCATATTTTTGATTTGTTATTTGACTGTGTTATCTGTTTTAAATACATGCATGTTTTGAAGCTAACATTGGAAAAAAAAATTTACTATGCTCTTTTTACTAAAAAATAAGGTTGCATATCATGCGTTCTATTGTTCATGGTATTGCATTTCATGCATGGGTCATTGTTTTTATTACTAGCCATTGTGTTTAGTCTTCCTTTGTCATTTCCTGACAAAAATGGGGAGAATGTGTGAGTTACTCTGTAGGTGAAGTAATAACTTTGTGAAAAATTGAAATGACTTCTAAAAGTAAAGTGTGTGCAACAAGTGTCAACAAAAATTAAAGCACAGCGGAAAGTAAATGACACAAAGATTTTTGTTGACAAAGTAGAAACTCAGTTAAGAGAAAAACCACTCCGGGGCAGCCAAACCCATGAATTCTACTATTCAGAAGACAAAGCTAGATACAAGATAGTGACACTCACATGTACCGATGTAGTGGTCGTACCTTGATCTCTGACGTGTAACCCAGCACGAACGCTTTCCAACCAGGTTCACTTACCTGAAGGGGTCTTCAATGGAACTCCTTACCTTAGACCCGACCTCTAAGATAGACTTCAATTTACAGCACAACACACTTGAAAAAACGGCTTCAGAGGAGATATCACGTCTCTAAGCTCTAATAGAATTCACACCGAATTCTTGCAGCTCTAAGTGCCCAAGGACCACTATTTATAGGCTGGGGGTCAGAATGGGCGTTAGGCAAAATTTGCCTGGGAGCCGTCTGGACGGTGAACCATGGCCGTCCAGACGGACAACTGTGCGACAGGATTTTCTGAAATTTTTGCGGAGAAATCTTTCCTGTATAAGAACATCGTCCAGACGGGATGGCTTGATCGTTCGGACGGAAGCACGTCCGCTGCAAGTAATTTCCATAAATGGCTTCGCGCGTCCGGACAATGGGACAGGAGCGTCCGGACGGCTAAACTTCAACACGCAATTTCCATATTTGATGCGCTTGAGTCCGGACCATGAGGGGGAGACGTCCGGACGGTTGAAGTCGTATCGGCAGTTACCATATACAATGCACTAGAGTCCAGACCACAGCTGTCAGATGTCCGGACGGTTCATTTTGAACTGCGATTCTTGCCTTACGGAGATACGCGTCCGGACGGGATACCACATCATCCGGACGGTTGATTGATCTTCCCTTTCTTGAAACTTGGAAAGAATCAGTGAACCGTTCGAGAACTGATAGGCGTCCGGACGTGATACCGAAACGTCTGGATGGAGCAAGCTGGCACCGAAGCTTCTCGATACGATGTAGGTGTCCGGACGAAAGAAACCCGTCGTCCAGACAGATGATGCTTGTCTGTCTAATGTCTGGACATAATGATACGTTGTCCGGACGGATGGAACAGTAGACAGATGGGCGTCTGGACGGGATGACACATCGTCCGGACGGCTGACAGGGAACTTGAAATTCTTCTTGCAGGCAGAATCTTCTGACATCACTCTGAAAGTGGAATCCCTATTAACCGCATCATTACACATAAGTGATTTTGTCCAAACACAATAAGGCCAAAATACTAACAAACTCCCCCTTTGGCCATTCTGGGACAAAAATCACTTGACCGGTTTGGAAATACATTCCCGGTCCAAAACAAAAATTACTCCCCCTTTTTGTTACAAAGGGACAAAGGGTAAACAGAGTAATAAAACAACCAACTGAAATAAAAATTACTCCCCTTAACGGTCTCAGAAGGACCCGGGAAACAGAGTAATATAAGTTCAACAGTTATAATAGACAACAAAAAATTGTCTCAGAATAACAACAAAATAATAAAAAGTTAACAAAGAGTCACGAGGGAATCAAACATCCTCTGCCATAGGTGTAGCTCTGGGAGTCCGACGGGCAGCCTTTGGTGCAGCAGTCTCGTCATCACTGCTCTATGGATGATGGACTTGGAGACACTCCTGAAGGTCCAAGTGGGTCTGCTCGACCTTCTTGCCGATGGATCGCATTTCCAGCTGCATGGAGGACACAGACTGCTGCATGGAGGACATCGACACCTGCATATTGCTCATCCCCCCCTGAAGAGTAGCAAGAGCCTCCATAATCTGAGAAAAATTTACCTCCAGCTCAGATGGCGGGATAGGGTGAGAGGATGAAGCTACGTCCGGAAAAGTAACATGCATCGCAGCAGGTATATCCTCATCAGAATCCTCTCTCCGCAGCTGCGCATTTGACTTCAGCAAAGTTTGTTTGCTGAGGGGCTGTTGCATCTTCATCCTAGGCTCTCCATCTACATTGATACCTGACTGCATGATGATTTGAGTAAGGAGGCAGCCAAAAGGAAGACCGGTAGTGCCCCCATCACGAGCCTCGAGCATGACTCCCAGAATATGCTTGCAGAGACAGAAGGGAAAGCGAAAGTGAACAGCATAAACAAACTGGGCCTTCTTCAATATCAGATTACTGCGCCTGGTAACTGGCCACAGATTGTGCAGAATAATTTTGGCCAACATATGATGAGCTGGACCTAGAGCACCAATCTTAATGGAGGTCTGATGCTTCTTACCCTGTGGAGCAGCATGAAAAACTCTCGGAGCTCATCCATAGAGGGAGGAAGCACCACCTCGTTGAATGGACTGGCAGGTAGATCGAGAACAGGTACCCCGATAAACTGGCTGATGATCTGGGGATCAACAGTGATTATGTGTCCGTCAACAGTGGACTGCAGTACCGTCCCACGCTCATCATCCTAAGCAACCTCCAAGTTTGCATAAAAGAGTCGGACCAGCCAGGTGAGGACGACGCAGGCATAGGTATAGAGGTATGTCCACTGATAATGCTGGATAGTCTCATGGATACTATTCAGCGGAGGCACCATGATATCTACACGGACCACGTTCCGTTCAGCAATGACAGTCCGGTCCATAATCTTCGCTTGTATTTCATTTTGCTCTGCTTCTGTCCTCTGACGGACCCGGTGCTGGGAACTAATGGTAGACATGATTCTACAAAAAGAAAACCAACAAGAATATTCCAAAAAAAAATAATCCCAAAAAAAAATCTTGTTAGGTTAGCAAAAATTTTGGCAGAATAACAGCAGAAAGAGGATTATCATAAAATTAGACAAAAATTATCACAGTCCTACAAATAATTCCAACATGATATAAGCATCTCAAACTCCCAATAACACTTCTAATCAAATATATAAATTCTAACATTGTAAGAACTGAAAAGAATAGGACAAGAAAAATACCTGAAGAGTGATTGAGAATGTAAAGAGACACAAGGGGATGATATTACTCCAAAAACACCAAAGAAAGTTACTCACAAAAAGCCAAAAGGTGGATTTGGTGGGGTATGAGGGAGAGAATGGCCGATTCTGGGCAATTTATAGCCCCTGTGGGTCACCCGTTCGGACGGAGTTTTCAAGACGTCCGGACTCGTGGGCCTCGGGAACGTGCGTAACGGTCAAGATTGTCTGGACAAAATAAATTACCCGTCCGAACGATGGTGACAGCACACGTGAGTCTGGACGAACAACAAGACCTGTCCGGACTACGAGGCACTACACATGTCCGGACTTCCAGAGATTATCATCTGGACTACCATGCTACACCCGTCCGGACTCCAAGGAATACCGTCCGGACGCTCCACACTAAAACACCAGAAAAACTGAGAAGAATTTACAGAGATCAAATTTTCTCAAGTCAGTGTCAGAATACGCATACATAATCAACTGATAACACAATCAGAATGCATCTCAAAAATAAACAGAGATATAAAAGGAAGTTGAGATTTCAATTAGCACAAATAATTTTTCCTGATCATATAAAAATCAAATAGGCAACTCAACTCAACTCAAGCAATGCGTGTGTGTGTGGAGACTCTTTTCCCACCAGGTAAGACTTTCCAAGACATGACAAATAGCAACTAGATTTTCTAGACATGAGAGAAAATCAAAGACAGATTAGCAAAAAGTCAAACCTTATAACTTGCTAGGTCATAGGCACCCTCATCTGATACACTCCCCCTAAGTTACATCACATATTTTGTTTTACTTGTACCATATAGGACAAGATAAAATTTTACTTGCTCATAGAGGGCAAGGTAATTTTAAGCACATAAGCAGTGATTAAACAGATTTAAAGCACAAAACTTTTGAAGAATTACTGCTCGAATCTTATGGTACTGCAAACTGTAGGGAGTGCCAGAGTTTATAGAAGCTAGGTTCAACTAGCCTGTGGTCAATTTGGCCATCTTATCAAGGACTTCTTCTCTTATCCAAAATTTCCAAAAGCAAAGAGTCAGAGAAGGAAAGATGTACCTTTAGGGGAGTCCGGGATAGTGCACTTTTTCATCGCATGAGGAAAGAAGCTATCCTACTTTTGCATAAACAGGAAAAACACTTGGCCAATATAGTCAAAATTCTCAATTATATCTAAGCATATTGAATCAATGCAAACCGAATTGAGATATCAGGCAAGAATGCATGCAATATCTAATAAGCCAAAGAAAAAAAAATTATGCAAATTCTCCTCAAAATTTTATTTTATTTTTTTATGAAAAAAAAAACACAAACAAAAAGCAATATGGAAAAGACATCATATGCTTAGGCACGATCAAACTTGTGTACGCTCAATGATGCCATTACAGAAAAACAGTCGCTCGACCTACTTTTTCTGTCTTCCCCAAACATACCTGCAAAGTTTTCTCAAGAAAACACAAGGTTGGAAACAAAACTTGTTCCTAGATTGCATATAATATAACAAATACAATGAGCAATCAAACCTGAAGCCATAGGATAAGGAACAGAATCCTAGGCATGAACACGCGAACCTGCTAGGTGCGTCGGTTCCACCTCCTGGGGTAACTGTCCTTCTCAGCCCAAGTCTGCCTTCTAGTGGGTGGTTGCTGACAAGACTGCATCATCCATTCCATCATGTTTTGCATCCAAACAGGAGGCTCACCGGTGTATTGCTCTTGAGGCCTTCTCAATTGCCTGGGTTTGCTCTTGTAAGTGCCACTCTGTTTGGCTGGTACAAACCGCTGTTGAGGCTGCTAACGCTGAGGAGTTTGAAACCAAGGGGCTTGGATCTGATGTCTTGGTGCTTGTCCCCATGGTGCTTGATAGGGTGCCTGGTGCCAAGGAGTCTGATGCTGAGCTGCAGGTACAGTGCCATACTGAGCTTGTCTAGGCACTTCTTTCTTGGCTTTGGCCTTTTGTGCTTTCAAGAGGGAGCACTAAGGCCGTATATGCCCACTGAGACCGCAGTGATGGGAAATAGGAGGTCTTATGATGGAATGAGGCTGCTGAGTGCCTAGAACATCATCATTGACCTTTTCCTTCTGGTTATCTTCAATAATTGGAGGGAGCTTTGGGACTGTAGGAGGCACAAACACAGTCTTTGAGGAAGAAGGAATATCAGAAGAGGAAGCTGCATACCCTAGACCAGTTTTGTCATGTGGGCTCTTCTGGATGGACATCATACGAGTCAACTTCTCATCAGTGACTCTCTCTAGCTGGAGCTGTGTCTCAAGTAGCTTTTCCTCGAGCTCCTGTATCTTGAGCAGCAGTGAGCTCTTCTCAGTATGCAGACTGCTTAGATCATTAACTTGCTGCTTTCAACCTTCCCTCAGCTTCTCAAACTCTTTGTAAAGAGTTTTGTATGCTTCCTTGAGCTCTACCTCATTCTCACTATGCTCCGAATAATATGAGTCTTCTTCTTCAATATAAGGGGCCACAAAAGCCAGAAATTTGTCAGACTCTGGAGCATCTTCTTCGGACTCATCATTGAGAGTCACATTGTAAGCCTTCCCCTTGCCATTCTTGAGATTCCCGCAATCGGCCCGGATATGCCCATAGCCTGAGCATTCAAAACATCGGGGTCCTCTGGGATCTTTCTTCTCTTCATCCTCTGGTTCAGCTTCTCTGAGAGGTTTCTTGGCTTTTTCAGAAAACTTCTTCTTGAACCGATCATCTTTCATTAGTCTTCTGAAATTTTTGGCTAGCATCGCCACAGCCTTTTCTTCATCCTCAGATTCTTCTTCAGAGGAGGCTTCTACCTTCTTCTTGGAAGCCTTAAGAGCAATGGTCTTTAATTTCTTGACCGGGGGCAGAGACAGCTCATATGTTTGAAGAGATCCAACCAGCTCTTCAATCTTCATTTCTTCAAGATCCTTGCTTTCCTCAATAGTCGTTACCTTAATCCTGAAACGCTCGGGCAAAGATCTGAGAATTTTTCGGATGAGTTTTACATCCGAGATAGGTTTCCCAAGACTCACCATGGAGTTCCTCAGGTCACTTATTTTGTAGTAAAACTCTCCAAATGTCTCTTCCTTTAACATCTTAATTTCTTCAAATTTTGAAATCAACATCTGAAGTTTGGCAGATTTTACAAGTTTTGTGCCTTCATATGTTGTTTCCAAAATTTGCCATGCTGTTTTGGCTGATTCGCAATTTGAAATTTTGGCGAATTCAGATGGAGAAAGTGCTTGGCATAGAGCATGGAGGGCTTTGTCATTTGAAAGACGAGCGTTCTTTTGAGGGACTAGTTCAGGTGTTGTATCCTCTGGTTTAGTCCAACCAGTCTTAACAATACCCCAATAGTCAATAGATTTCAAAAATAAAAGCATACGTGCCTTCCAATAGCCATAGTTCGAGCCATCAAAGGAAGGAACAAAATTAAGAGTTTGAGACATAATAAAGATAGAAGTCAAATATAAAAACACTCAAGAAATTAATCTTCTCAGAGTGTACCAAGCTCTGATACCAATTGAAAAATTGAAATGACTTCTAAAAGTAAAGTGTGTGCAACAAGTGTCAACAAAAATTATAGCACAGCGGAAAGTAAATGACACAGAGATTTTTGTTGACGAAGTGGAAACTCAGTTAAGAGAAAAACCACTTCGGGGTAGCCAAACCCAGGAATTCCACTATTCAGAAGACAAAGCTAGATACAAGATAGTAATACTCACATGTACCGATGCAGTGGTCGTACCTTGATCTCTAACGTGTAACCCAACATGAACGCTTCCCAACCAGGTTCACCTACCTGAAGGGGTCTTCAATGGAACTCCTTACCTTAGAGCCGACCTCTAAGATAGACTTTGGTTTATAGCACAGCACACTTGAAAAAATGGCTTTAGAGGAGATATCATGTCTCTAAGCTCTAATGGAATTCACACCGAATTCTTGCAGCTCTAAGTGCCCAAGGACCCCTATTTATAGGCTAGGGGTCAGAATGGGCGTTAGGTAAAATTTTCCTGGGAGCCGTCCGGACGGTGAATCGTGGCTGTCCGGATGGACAACTGTGCGACAGGATTTTCTGAAATTTTCATGGAGAAATCTTTCCTGTATAAGAACATCGTCCGGACGAGATGGCTTGATCGTCCGGACGGAAGCACGTCCGCTGCAAGTAATTTCCATAACAGGCTTCGCGCGTCTGGACCATGGGACAGGAGCGTCCGGACGGCTAAACTTCAACACGCAATTTTCATATCTGATGCGCGTGAGTCCGGACCATGAGGGGGAGACGTCCGGGCGGTTGAAGTCGAATCGGCAGTTACTGTGACGACCCATTTTTTTTAATTTTTATTTTTATATAAAAACATTTCATAAACATTAATCTCTTAAAATACAAATGGATCTTCACAGTGGCACGAAGATTTGTTGCAAAGCCAACATATGGTACATACCCCATAATATGTACCTGGTAAGTCAGAGTACAACATCTAACTACAATGCAGCGGAAGACATAAACCTAATAGCCGAATTCACATCTTAAACACTTATCATAAATTAATAACATCAAGAGCCATTTAACATCTATGTGTTTAAGTCTTTCCTCAATATAAATACATAACAGAATTGGCTTTATACAATAACAGGTGACAAAGGCATCACAAGCCATAACAAAACCTATAAAACTGAGGACACCCATGGTCCTGCAATTACGACCATCGCGGCGAGCTTTGGTCATAATATCCCAAATGCACGTCTACGACCCCATCAACTACGACCCGAGTACCTGCAGCCAAAGAGACATCCTCTATACGGTTGTGGACGTCAGAATTGCCTTCAAGGCCAGAAATGCCTTCTTGCAGTCCTCGTCAAAAATGAAAGGGGCCTCCTTCACCAACAGTTTGCACAAGGGCCGGGCGATCTTGCTGAAGTCCTGGATGAATCGCCGATAAAATCCTGCATGGCCCAGAAAAGAGCGAACTTCTTTCATCGTTCGTGGGGGCAGAAGGTTGGATATCAGATCTACCTTCGCCTTGTCTACCTCTATCCCCTGACGAGAGATGACGTGCCCAAGCACAATTCCTTGTTGTACCATAAAATGACACTTCTCCCAATTAAGCACCTAGTTCTTCTCTTTACACCTCACCAAGACTAATGTGAGGTGGTGCAAACACTCCTCAAAAGATGACCCAAAAACTGAGAAGTCGTCCATAAATACCTCTAGGAAACGCTCCACCATGTCAGAAAAGATGCTGATCATGCACCGCTGAAAAGTAGCGGGTGCATTGCATAAGCCAAAGGGCATGCGTAGGTAGGCGAACGTCCCGAACGGACAAGTGAAGGTCGTCTTCTCTTGGTCTTCAGGGTCCACAGGGACCTGGTTATATCCTGAATAACCATCCAAAAAACAGTAATACTCGTGCCCGTCCAAACGCTCCACCATTTGATCAATGAACGGAAGTGGAAAGTGATCTTTCCTGGTGGCAGTGTTCAATTTGCAATAGTCGATGCAGACTCTCCATCCAGACTGTACTCTAGTTGGGACCAACTTGCCTTCCTTGTTCTGCACGACCGTTACTCCAGCTCGCATGGGCACGACATGAATGGGGCTCACCCATTTGCTGTCAGAGATTGGGTAGATGATTCCTACATCTAATAACTTGATTACTTCTCCTCTGAAGACTTCCTGCATGGTCGGGTTGAGCCTTCTCTGTGGCTCCCTCGATGGTTTGGTGTCTTCCTCCAGATGTATCTTGTGCATAACCACTGATGTGTGTTTTAAATAGTACTCGCAAGCGCACGAATCGTTTGCAATATAGTGTGTGCAAGTGCGAGGTCGAATCCACAGGGAAATGGTCAAATATTGGTGTCTTGTTTAATCAACCTCATTTTAACCTAGTTCCAAAGGTTTGAGAATTGATTCAAGAACAAAAGACTAAATAAAAGAGATGGAATGAAATATGCAAATTAAAAGGGACTAAGGCTAAGGAATCTACCAAACCAAATCCTACAACTCACACTCTTGGTTTCCACTTGAACACCCAAAGAACATTAAGCTTAGGGTGTCATTCAAGTTTCTTAACCATAAACCCGAGAACCATTAAATGAATCCAACACATAGACAAATCACAAAGAGTACCAATTGAAATCAAAACATCCAATGTATCATTCAATCACAATGGATATCATCATTCAAACCGATAAAACAATGTATTCATTGGTTGAAACACATAAAATGTCCTCTTTCCACCACTAACCACATTCATTGCAAAAGATAAAGCTTTAAATGAATGGAACTTGAACAAAAAATATGATATATCATTAAATGTGCAAGTGGTACACCAAGATTGTGAGTTTCATCAATGGAAAGGTTTCATCCTCAACCCTAGTTGAGGTTACTAGCCTTCCATGACTAAGAACACCACAAGAAAATGATGAACAACCATGGAAATGAAAGAAAAGTTTTACAAGGAGAAAGTATCTGAAAATAAAACTACTGAAATACACTACAAGATGCACGAAATTAAACCTATCTACTGATTTTCTGCTCTATACTACTCTATTCTCTCCTCTTTTACAAGGAGGCATGGCTATGGCTTTTATAGAAGAAAGCTAGGGCTAGAAATGACTCCTCTACCCTCCTCTAGGGTTCCTCTGCTGCTAGAGACAACCAAAAACACGAAACCAGCGTGTTCTGCAGCAAAAATCAGAGGGAGGACTGCTTTTTGGCTCCTGATTGGGCGTTCTGGCGCGCTCTGCAAAAGCAGTTTCTGGGAAATTTCGATCGATCGACTTTTATTTCGATCGATCGACTTCGGGCAAAGTTTCGAGATTTCGAATTTTAAGTTAGATCGATCGACTTTTCAGGATCCCCGAATTTCCAGTCATTTCCTTATGAAATTTGCCATTCCTCTCTTATTGTCCTACAGAAACAGAAAACATAAAAACTAACCAAAACATTAGAAAATAACAAGGTTAAAGGTCTAGCTAGTGCAAATCAAGGGGTCCAAATACACAATATTTGGCACTCATCAAATACCCCCAAACTTACATTTTGCTAGTCCCTTAGCAAAAACAAAATGGAAAACAAAATCAAAGCATGAAACATAAATCCTCTTTCGTGGGAGAAACGATTGCATTTAGCATATGCAACAAGCCTTTTAAACCCCTAGGACTTCCTAGTGGACGAGTGAAGTCTCGTGAGGGTTTGCCAGAAATGGTACCCACAAACATTGAAATGCCGTATTATCAATTGAGCGAAGATCATTATTCAAACACATGGTTCACACATCATGAGCATGTTTAACAAAATGAATATCACATTATCATGTTATAAAAAATCGATCAACTCATAGATGGAAAATTGAGACAACACATGTTCAAAAGTGTAAGGTGTGAATAACATAGAGTCATGGGGTTTCGATTTTCCTCAAAGCACATATATCCAAAAATTCGCAGGACTTCCGTCAAATAACCAAGGCTTATCTTACATTCATTATTATTTACTTTTATTTGTGTCGGCTGTGCAATGTTTGACTCCTTTAAGCTTTCTAATTGACCTATGTAACGAGTGTTGGGCCAGTGACTCCCAAACCAGATGGTTTTATGGCACTAGATGTAAAAACATCCCTAAGGGCTTAATTACTCAAGTAAAAAAGGCTACGAAGTCAAACTAGCCAAACAATCATCCAAACTGAAATTCTCATCTTTTTACGCGAACATCCAATGCTTAATGAGGCAAGGGGCCCGGTTACTCAATGAGAAGTCAAATTGATGATATTATTCTAAGCATATTTTTTTTTTTTTTTTTAATTTTTTTTATATATATATATATATCAATAAGCCAAGGTTTCATCAACAAGTCATCCTACAAATCTCAAGACACATAATTTTTAATTCAAATCTCATACCCCACAGAAACAATGCTAATGTGCTTGTGCTAAATAATTTAAACATGTCAAGTCTCTCTAATCCAAAGATGAGTCAAAAGATCTCAGAATTTAATGATATGCAAAATTCAACATGTTAAACAAACCAATGAGATGCAAATCATAGTAAGGTGTAACCATGCTCAACTAACAATAAGGCATTTTTTTTTACGAGTATTAACAAGGCAACAAAGCAAGAATTAAATGAAAACAGACAGAAATGTCTACCCCACCCCCAAACTAGAATAACACATTGTCCCCAATGTGGCTAGAGATACAATACCGAAGTGGTGATGCAAGTTGGGCACACTGCAAGAGAAGCGCTCCCCCAAACTTGAACGGTAGACACTGTCCTGAAAATCACAACTAAAGAAAGAAAATCAAATGATAGGGAAAAAATGATGAGGGTTGCCTCCCACAAGCGCTAAGTTTTTCAGTCTTCAGCCAGACTTTCCATCTTGACGACAATCACTCCGAGTAACTCGGGTCCTCTAAAAGGGTTGTCTCAACCTCCGAGCTCTGTAACTCCAAAAATGGCTTCAATCGTTGCCCGTTCACCTTGAACGTGCTGCCATTTTTTGGATCCTCAATCTCAATGGCCCCATAAGAAAACACTGATCGAACTATGAAAGGGCCTGTCCATCGAGATCGGAGCTTCCCTGGGAACAGATGCAGACGTGAATTGTAAAGAAGGACTTTCTGGTCGTGAGCCTTCTTCATCCGTCCTTTGTACATCCTAGCACAGTCATAGGCATCGTTCCTCAGCTCTTCCAATTCATTGAGTTGGAGCTTCCTCTGTGAGCCAGCCTTTGTGAGATCGAAATTCAGCTGCTTAATGGCCCAGTAGGCTCTGTGCTCCAACTCCACAGGCAGATGGCATGCTTTCCCGTACACGATACGGTAAGGTGACATGCCAATCGGTGTCTTGAACGCTGTTCGGTATGCCTATAATGCATCGTTCAACCGGAGAGACCAATCTTTCCTTGACGGGTTCACCGTCTTCTCCAAAATCCTCTTGATCTCTCTGTTTGAAACCTCCACTTGTCCACTCGTCTGAGGGTGATAGGGAGTGGCAACCTTGTGCGTGATGCAATATTTCTTCATTAGCTGTTCGAAGACCCGGTTGCAGAAGTGCTTTCCACCATCACTAATAATTGCTCGAGGAGTACCAAAACGAGCAAATATAGTGTCTTTTAAAAACTGGACCACAACTCTGTGGTCGTTGGTCTTGCAGGCAACTGCCTCTACCCATTTGGACACGTAGTCCACAGCAACCAGAATGTACAGATAGCCGAAGGAGTTTGGGAAAGGTCCCATGAAATCAATGCCCTATACATCGAAAATCTCAACAATAAGAATCGGGTTGAGGGGCATCATATTTCGACGTGAAATACTCCCTAGCTTCTGACAGCGCTCACATGAAACACAATAAGTGTGAGCGTCTTGAAAGATGGTGGGCCAATAAAAACCGCACAGCAAAATCTTTGCAGCGGTCTTCTTCGCACTGAAGTGGCCTCCACAGGCATGATCATGACAGAAGGAGATGACACTGGATTGGTCAGGCTCGGGAATGCATCTCCTAATGATCTGATTGAGACAATACTTGAACAAGTAAGGATCGTCCCAAAAAAAATTCTTCACCATGGACATAAATTTGGACTTATCTTGCCGTCCCCAATGCAAAGGCATTTGACCGGTGACAAGATAGTTCACTATGTCAGCAAACCATGGTGAGTGAGCATGAGCGATATGCATCAACTGCTCATCGGGGAAGGTCTCAGAAATGGGGGCGGCTTCTTCCGTGAAGTCTACGGTAATCCTCGAGAGATGATCAACCACCACGTTTTTAGAACCCTTCTTGTCCCGAATCTCAATGTCGAACTCTTGTAAGAGCAAAATCCACCGGATGAGGCGAGATTTAGCATCCTTTTTGGAAAAAAGATACTTCAATGCCGCGTGATCCGAGTAGATGATGACTTTCGATCCTAGTAGGTAGGATCGAAACTTATCCAGAGCAAACACGACTGCCAGCAGTTCCTTCTCAGTGGTTGAATAATTCAGCTGGGCGTCGTTCAGAGTCCGACTTGCATAATAAATGACGTGGGGAAGTTTGTCAATGCGCTGCCCCAACACAGCTCCAACAGCGTAATCGGACGCGTCACACATGATCTCGAAAGGTGTACCCCAGCTCGGGGGCCGAATGATGGGTGTGGACGTCAGAATTGCCTTCAAGGCCCCAAATGCCTTCTTGCAATCTTCATCAAAAATAAAAGGGGACTCCTTCACTAACAGTTTGCACAAAGGCTGGGCGATCTTGCTGAAATCCTGGATGAATCGCCGATAGAATCCGTATGGCCCAGAAAAGAGCAAACCTCTTTCACCGTCCGTGGGGGCGGAAGGTTGGATATCAGATCTACCTTCGAGAGATGACGTGCCCGAGCACGATTCCTTGTTGTACCATAAAATGGCACTTCTCCCAATTGAGTACCAGGTTCTTCTCTTTACACCTCTCTAAAACCAACGTGAGGTGGTGCAAACACTCTTCAAAAGATGACCCGAAAACCGAAAAGTCGTCCATAAACACCTCCAGGAAACGCTCTACCATATCAGAAAAAATGCTGATCATGCATCGCTGAAAAGTAGCGGGTGCATTGCATAAGCCAAAGGGCATGCGTCGGTAGGCGAACGTTCCGAACGGACAAGTGAAGGTCGTCTTCTCTTGGTCTTCAGGGTCTACAGGGACCTGGTTATATCCAGAATAACCATCCAAAAAGCAATAATACTCGTTCCCGGCCAACCGCTCCACCATTTGATCAATGAACGGAAGAGGAAAGTGATCTTTCCTGGTGGTGGTGTTCAGCTTGCGGTAGTCGATGCAGACTCTCCATCCAGACTGTACTCGAGTTGGAACCAACTCGCCTTCCTTGTTCTGCACGATTGTAACTCCAGCTCGCTTGGGCACGACATGAATGGGGCTCACCCATTTGCTGTCAGAGATGGGGTAGATGATGCCAGCATCCAACAACTTGATGACTTCTCCTCTAACGACTTCTTGCATGGTTGGGTTGAGCCTTCTCTGTGGCTCCCTCGATGGTTTGGTGTCTTCCTCCAGGTGTATCCTATGCATCACCACCGAGGGGTTGATTCCCTTAAATCTTCAATGGTCCAGCCTATAGCTTCCTTATGCTCCCTCAAGACATCTAACAACCTCTCCTCCTGAGCGGTGTGAAGATCCGAAGCTATGATGACAGGCAAAGTCTCTGCTGGACCGAGGAACTTATACTTGAGATTGTCCGGTAGGGGCTTAAGTTCCTTCTTTGGAGGCTCAGGTACTGCTTCCTCCTCTTCCTTCTTGCTCTCCAGAGGAGCAAACTCCAAAACAGCATTTGCTTGCTCAAGCAGTATATCCAAGTCCAAATCCTCTCCAAATTGAGCAAGGCATGCTTCTAGGGGGTCTTGTATGCTTGATTCTTCAATGCTTTCCTCCAGGATTTCCTCTATCAAGCAGACATTGTTGATCTCATCACACTCCCTCGGCTGTTTGCTGATAGTGAAAATGTTCAGCTCTACCGTCATGTTGCCGAATGAGATCTTCATTACCCCCGTCCTACAGTTGATCAGTGCGTTAGCCGTAGCTAAGAATGGTCGCCCTAGGATTACCGGTATCTGAACTCCAACGTTTTGTACCGGCTCGGTGTCAAGCACTATGAAATCCACGGGGAAATAAAACTTATCCACCTTAATCAAAACATCCTCCACTATTCCCCGTGGTATCTTAACTGACCGATCAGCCAATTGCAATGTCATGGAGGTGGGCTTCAATTCTCCTAATCCTAATTGCAGGTAAACTGAATAGGGTAGGAGATTTACGCTGGCTCCAAGGTCAAGCAGGGCCTTCTCAATGTGGCTGACTCCTATCGTCCAAGAGATGGTAGGACATCCAGGGTCCTTGTACTTGATGGGCAACCTGTATTGGAGGATTGAGCTGTCGGTCAAACAAACTTTTCTCGGGACATTGTTCCTCCGCTTGACGGTGATTAAGCCCTTCAAGAACTTGGCGTAAGGCGGCACTTGCTGGATGGCATCTAAGAACGGAATGTTGATCTGCACTTGTTTGAACACCTCCCGAATGTCCTCGAATGTTCCTCCTTTCTTGGACGCGAGAAGTCTATCAGGGTAAGGCGCCCTAGGTATAAACGGCCTAGAAGGAGTCTCTATGGTTGGAGCTGATGTAGATGGCTCGGCATCTCTCTTCTCTACGCTCTTACTTCCTTGTTCTCCTTGTGCAGCAGGGTTCTCCTCTGGGTGAACCACTTGGTTGTCCACTTGTTTCCCTGATCTAAGTGTGACAACGGCTTGCACATGCTCCTGCCCATGCACTGCATTTGATGAACCTCCCTCATGAAACTGCAACTTCGGATTCGGCACAGGCTGACTAGGGAGCTTTCCCTTCTCTCTCTCCCCCAGGTGACTAGCAATTTGCCCGATCTGGGTTTCCATCTTGGCTATAGCTTGAGTGTTCACCATGGTAGCATTCTTCACGTCATTGATGGATTGGCCTGTAAGCTGGATGAAAGCCTTAAGAGTGTCTTCCAAAGAAGACTGTGAAGAAGAGGCAGGGGCTTGGTATGATGGTGCTGGCTGGGATGGACGGCTTTGATGGTGAACCGGCTGATGAAATCCAAGGGGGTATTGAGTATGGGATTGGTGAGGAACTCCCCCTTGAGTCATAGGCTGGTTCTGCTTCCAAGAAAAGTTAGGGTGGTTCCGCCACCCTGGATTGTATGATTCGGAGAAAGGTCCATTGGCTTGCTTCCTATAGTCGTTGAAAGCGTTCACTTGCTCCATTGGTGACTCGACAAAAGCCGGCAATGATGGGCAAGTCTGTGCTAAGTGCATGGGACTAGCACAGATGGAACAGCAATCAACATGGAATGGATTGGCAGCATTCATGGATTTGCTAACAACTAGGGCTTCGACCTTTTTGGTGAGGGCATCTATCTTCATTTTTAATTCTATATCCTCCTTAACCTCGTAGATGCCTCCCTTCTTCTGAATGCAAGCAGCTTTATCCCGACAGCTTGAAAAATCCCACTGTTGGGAATTGTCGGATAACTGATCTAAGGTCCTATACGCCTCCTCTCACGTCAAACTCAGAATTGCTCCTCCGTTCATCGACTCGATCATGCTACGGTTGGATTGAGTTAATCCTTGATAGAAAAATTGCACGAGTCTCCACTTCTCGTATCCATGTGGAGGGCACTTAATCAGCATATCTTGAAATCTCTCCCAACTCTCAGAAAATTTCTCATCTTCTTCTTGAGTAAATGAGCTTATCTACTTCCTACACTCATTGACTTTGGACATGGGGAAGAATTTGTTGTAGAACTTGTTTAGCAAGTTCTCCCAAGAAGTGATGGAACTAGGCATGTTTGAATTCAACCATGCCTTGGCTCTATCATTGAGTGAGAAAGGAAATAGCCTAAGAGGCACAAACTCTTCAGAAAAATTTTGAAATTTGAAGGTGGCACAGATGTCTTTGAATTTCTTCACATGGCTATAAGGATTTTCGAGGTCCAAGCCATGGAATGCGGGTAGGAGTTGGATGACATGAGGCTTGAGGTCAAAGTGAGTGGCATTGGTTGGGGGTAACACTATACATGAAGGAGAATTTGTTGCAACGGGTGCAAACAAATCCCTAAGTTTCCTAGTATGATCAACGTTTTCTCCCCGATTCCTCTCATTCTCATCCGCATGCATGTTATCTCCCATCTCAACAGAATTTCTAAACCTTCTCCTAAGAGTTCTTTCAATTTCGGGATCTAAAGATGTCAAGTCTAGGTTCAAAGATCTTCTACCAAGCATACACCAAGCATACACAAATGTTTAACCAAAAGACAAACAAAAAAAAAAAGAAAAAAGAAAAAGAATTTGCTAATGGGGAACAAAGTTCTCCAAAGTACAATCTAGGCTAGTTCCCAGGTAGGTGAGGGGGGTCACATTGGACACACTTAAATCTCAAGACCTTTCCTTGCCAGAATTCACCTTGTCATTGCCTTTAGATAGCTAAGTAGACCCACACTAGCAAAAAAAAAAAAATAATAAATGTTTTTATTTATTTTTTTTTATCAAAAGAGAAATAACACAACTAAGATAAAAAGGTAAAGACTAACAAAAATGCATACAATTTACACAAAGATAGCAGCAAAGGTAAAAATAAGAATACTTACAAATTGGGACAAAAAAGTATTTTTGGTAAAAATTTCTGCTACTGATCTTATCCAGGAGCTGCCTTCTGAGTTGAGGTCGATCGATCGAATATAAAATAGATCGATCGAAAATCGATCGATCGAATCTTTGAAATTGTGCAGGAACAAAAACAGAACATAATTTTTTTTTATTATTATTATTATTTATTTTATTATTATTATTTTTTAATCTTTTGTTAAAACAAAATAAAACAAATTGAGGGTAATATGAAACACAAACTACACAGAATTTGAAATAAATTATAATGAACTAAAAGAAAATTAAACAAACAGAAAAATACTATTAAACAGAAACAAATTATGAACAAAAATGAACAAAATGGACTAAAAAAAAGTACTGGAACAGAGATACTCACCTAGTTCCGAGCTGCTGTTGTGCAGAAAGTTCGTTCAATCGAAGTCTATTTCGATCGATCAAAAATATTTTCGATCGATCGACTTTATATTAGGCAGATGCTAACTCGATCGATCAAATTTATTTTCGATCGATCGATTCTTCAGGGCACCCAGTAAGTTGCAGAAGCTGCAGAACAGATCCGGGAAAAACAAAGAAAAAACTTAGAATGCAGAACAGAAGCTAAACAACAGAAAAATGAAACAAAAATCTATCTAACTAGTAGAAAAACAAAATCAATCAAACAAAAACCAATTTTTGAACCGATTTCCCCAGCAACGGCGCCAAAAACTTGATGTGTTTTTTAATGAGTACTCGCAAGCGCACGAATCGTTTGCAATATAGTGTGTGCAAGTGCGAGGTCGAATCCACAGGGAAATGGTCAAATATTGGTGTCTTGTTTAATCAACTTCATTTTAACCTAGTTCCAAAGGTTTGAGGGTTGATTTAAGAGTAAAAGACTAAACAAAATCCAACAAGGAACTAAGGCTAAGGAATCCACCAAACCAAATCCAACAACTCACACTTCTTGGTTTCTACTTGAACACCCAAAGAACATTAAGCTTAGGGTGTCATTCAAGTTTCTCAACCACATACTCTAGAACCATTAAATGAATCCAACTCAAAGATAAATCACAAAGAGTACCCACTTGAAATCAAATCATCCAATGTATCCATTCAATGAACAAATCACAATGGATATCATCATTCAAACCGATAAAACAATGTATCCATCGGTTGAAACACATTAAATGTCCTATATCTACCAACAACCACATTCATTGCAAAAGATAAAGCATTTAAATGAATGAAACTTGAATAACAAATATGATATATCATCAAATGTGTAAGTATTATAATAAGAGTGTGAGTGTCATCAATGGAAAGGTTTCATCCTCAACCTTAGTTGAGGTTACTAGCCTTCCATGACTAGGAACACCACAAGAAAATGAAGAACAACCATGGAAATAAAAGGAAAGCTTTACAAAAAGAAAGTGTCTAAGAACAAAAGCTACTGGAATACACTACAAAATGCACGAAATTAAACCTATCTACTGTTCTCTGAACTCTCTCAACAAGGAGGTATGGCTATGGCTTTTATAGAAGGAAATTAAGGTTAGAAACCCATGTAAAATGACTCCTCTAACCCCCTTTAGGGTTCCTCTCTTGCTAGAGACAACCAAGGTCATGCAACCAGAGTGTTCTACTGCGAAAATCAGAGGGAGAACTGCTTTTTGTCATGGAGAAGCTCCTGATTGGGTGTTCTGGCGCGCTTATGCAAAAGTAAGTTTTGGGAAATTTCGATCGATCGACTTCTTCAGAACTTCCGAATTTTCCAAGAAACATGAATTTTGCCATTCCTCACTTATTAACCTACAAAACATAAAAACACAAAAACTAACCAAAGCATCAGAAAATAACAAGGCTAAAGGTCTAACTTATGTAAATCAAGGGGTCCAAATACACAATATTTGGCACTCATCAATAACACTGTGCCTCAGGGCATTACAACTTCATGTCAAGGCACATAGTTGTCCATGCGGTTACAAAAGTAAAACTCGGGTATCCAAGCACTTCCTACTGACGTGCCACGACAATTCATCTACTTACTCCTAGGACACTGTATTACTCATACCGAACCATGACAATATTCTTGTTCATCCAAGCTCAATGTTATAAAATTATGCAACTAGACGATAGCAGTATACATAAGCTCTTTTGCCATTAAAATTATTAGGCATACTAATATGTCTAGCATAAAAACTACAATATTCTATATCATGAAAACATTACACAATTTAAATAATGATATGCATGCTTATGATGGTCCTTTCATTCCTTGTGAGACTTTCCTTCCTTTTCATTCTTTGAGGCTTACTTTTCATTTCATTCTTATGCTCATGCTCATGCTCATGCTTTATACTTTACAATTCAAACTCTATACTCTTATTCTTTGCAAATCATGCATTCTTCAAATTCGCTAAACCAATCAACATGTAATTTTATCATTCTACTTTGCATAATTTAAATCTTTCATTCATACATCATTTCATAACATCATTGATATATTTGAACATACTCTAAAGTACTCAAATCAAGCAAAACAGATATATTCAACATACAGTTGGTTCGGATTTATAGAACAACATATATATTTGCGATTCTATAATATATAAAAATAACAATTTTTCAGTGAGTAAAATATCACCTGGCTACATTAGACTCTTGACTTGAACACCCCTCGGATTCTAGTCACTTGGACTCTACATTAGAGAATCAATTCAAGTCTCCAATCTAGACACTATCCTGCAAACATTATAACGTCAGACTATGCTATGGGACTCATTCTATGACACTAAACTACCCGCGTACTCACACGTCTCACTACTCGCTTTTAAGTCTAGTTAAGTATCCTAAACTATTACTAGGTTATCATTGGTTTTAGGTTCACATTTTATCTTGTTTATTAACTACACAATGCCCTTACTATTTTATTTGCCTACTTATCATTATTACGTTACATTACCGTTGTTAATCCTTTAACGGCTTGCTTATTAATTTACTAAGTTAACATATATATTTAACTCATGTATATGCATGTGTATATATACATATACACATTCAATGCTTAAACCTAATCCGATGATACACTACGTTACTTAGTGTACATGGATATGTGAATTGGGTATTTAGTTACTATGTTATCATTATTAACTATTAAGCTTTATTTATCAAACTCTTATTAAGCTAAACCTATTCTTATAACACACTTGGGTATTTCATCTTACATAGATAGACACATTAATCATCTAGTTACATCACTAACTAAATCCGAAACCCATTCATGTGTTTCTATAAGCCTTCTAACCTTTACTTATTTCCTTAACCTACTTCTAATTAGGTAAATGTTCCAACCATTAACTCGTAGAGCCAAATGTTTAACACTTACCTATTTATCATATTGTCCTAGTGCCCTTATACATTAATTCTTCCTCATACTTTCTAAAATCCAAACCAATCACGCTCATAACATAGTCAAGTGCTCAAACATCATTCAACCAATGTTCAAAATCAAACCCAAGACACTATATCAACTCAGCCCACAAATTCCCTCAATTTAAATAACCCAATCAACTACAATTTCTTCCAAAATCTCATAACTATTATCATTCTTACCACCAAAATTCCAACAATGTATGATTTGGCATTAGCCATCAACTAACATAAACAAAAACCACCAAAATCAAGATCCTAAGAGGAAGAACAAATCCAACAATAACAAATTATCAATCCAAAATCCATATTTGAATCCCATCAAGAACACCCATTAAAATCACTCTCTTTATACATGGCTACTACAAGAGACTAACCAAACCATTCAACCATTTTCAATTAGCGTTAACCCCTACAACACAAACCCAAACAATAATCCAACACAATTAAATTTAATCTCTAATGATAAAATATAAACCAACATCATCACCCAATCTACAAGTCCTAAAACCAAATTCAGATTTCCATCAAAATACCTATTAGAATCAATTTCCAATCAAACATTAACAACCTATTAATAGAGCATTAATCATAGGCTAACATATTCAAGAATCAAAACTCCAAGAGCACCCTAACTCAATCGATCCAGCCAACCTTGACAAAAATCCAATAAAACCCTAGGTTTCATCTTAAACAAGACCCAAACATTCAACAGAAAATTAAGGAGCCAAAACACCACAAATACACACTGTCGTGACCCAAATTTGCCCATCCATGAACATTATCGAAAACTCAAAGACCCCAAGAGCAACCAATCGGTTTCCCCATGGAAACCCAACCAAAATTCCAACATCCCCCTAAGAACACCTCAACCGGATGCTACAAGGACCCAGATCAAACTCTCAAAGCAATTTAACCAAAAGATAATCCAATCCGTAGAGAACCCACAAATTCGAACCCATTCAAAACCCCAACAACCCATATAATTTTCTAACTCTACGATCAATGGGTATAATGAAATTCACAAGAAAAAGTTAGAGATTTACCCTACAAAACTCCCATGGCCAGATCCCATGAAAATCGCCGGAAAAACGATCTTAGCCGGCCGGAAATCAGCTCCCTCTGTCGCTCGGGTTCGGTCACACGGTCGGATCTCTCCCACAAAAGCTCTCTCTCTCCCTCTCTCAATCACTGCTCATCTCTCTCTCACGATATTTGTGTGCGTGTGATAGAAGAGAAAGGGAGAAAGGAACGGAAAGAAAGGAGAAGAAGAGAAGACGAAGGAGAGAAGGGGTGCCGGGCGGGTTGCGTGGAACAGGGGGGTGTGTCGGGCCGTGCAGAACAGGGAGAGGGAAAACAGGGGAGGGGCTCGGGCCATTGCTGTTCGTGACAGTGAGGGAGGAAGGGGAGAAGAAAAGAGAAAAGAAGAAAGAAGAAGAGAAGGGATTGGGGGAAGAGAAGAGAAAAAGAAGAAAAGGAAGTAAGAGGCGTGAGAGAGAAGGGGGGGTATAACCGGATGGGGGAGAAAAAGAAAAGGAAAAGAATGGATAAGGTGGCCATGTGTCACATTGTGAGTGGTTGAGAGAGGATAATGTAATCTTCTCTTGATCAACCCGGTGGTGACATGTGGTAAGCTAGGATCTCCTTTTATCTAAAGCCTCCATATATTATTAATTATAGTAGGACCCCACTTTATTTTATTTCTATCATTTGGTAATTAAAATTTAACCTCACATATATTCAAACAACATTTTACTAATGCGATTAATTATTTATTTCACTAGTTCATATTATTATTTGTTATTATTCTCTAAAGACCCATTAGAAATATTTTATTATTCTAATTCCATTATTTTATCTTAACTCATTTATACATTGATAATATAAATATTGTTACTTAAAACTGAACTATTGGTCCCATTTAATTAATAAATATAATTTATTAATTGTTGAATGTCCTATTTATTTTCTTGGTCTTTACAGTTACCATATACGATGCACCAGCGTCCGGACCAAAGCTGTCAGAAGTCCGGACGGTTCATTTTGAACTGTGATTCTTGCCTTACGGAGATACGAGTCCGGACGGGATACCACATCATCCGGACGGTTGATTGATCTTCCCTTTCTTGAAACTTGGAAAGAATCAGTGTACCGTTGGAGAACTGATAGGCGTCCGGACGTGATGCTGAAACGTCCGGACGGAGCAAGCTGGCACCGAAGCTTCTCGATACGATGTAGGTGTCCGGACGGAAGAAACCCGTCGTCCGGACAGATGATGCTTGTTGTCTAATGTTCGGACGGAATGATACGTCGTCCGGACGGATGGAACAGTAGACAGATGGGCGTCCAGACGGGATGACACATCGTCCTGAAGGCTAACAGGGAACTTGAAATTCTTCTTGCAAGCAGAATCTTCTGACATCACTCTGAAAGTGGAATCCCTATTAACCGCATCATTACACATAAGTGATTTATTCCAAACACAGAATAAGGCCAAAATACTAACACTTTGATTGATCCATAGAATGCTAATGTGTTCAATGATCTATCTTTATGGCAATCTAAGGTTCGCTACTTCAAATCTCTATGCGTTTAATTGTTTGTTCATGTTTCGGAGAACATGTTAGACTTAGAGATTGCCAGTTTTTGTTGGATCTTAATTGTTCTTAACATGAGCTTCTTGTAATAATTAGTTTTGTCACCGAACTACTAAAGGGGAGTTTGTTGGGTTTTTAATTAATGGCAAATTTGGTGTCAAAACTTATTTGGTTTATTCTAGAAAGGAAAGAGCCAAGTAAGGAAGAATATTGCAGAGTATTCCTCAAGAAAATGAAAGAGCCAAGAAAGAAAGAATATTGTAGTATTATTCTTCAAGAAAAGGAAAGAGCTGAATGGTGAAAATATTGCAGAATATATTAATCAAGAAAGGAAAGATCTTCGATGTGGAAAATATTCTGTATAATTAATTGTTCCTAATTGGTCCTTATTTTGTTGACAAAAAGATTCCTTATCAGGATACTAACTTTTCAATAACACCGTAATTCAGAGTTTATTTCAAAAAATATTGCAGAAAATTTATTCCAGAATGAAAAGAATTGTACAAGGCAAGATCTGCAATATACTGCTCAAGAAAAGAAAGATTTTGAAGATCTCAAGATTCTGGAGACTTTAAAGTTTAGAATGTCGATTTTCCCTTCAGCCTGTCCGGATGCCAAGATGCTAGAGTCCAAGTGCTCAACACAGAGAGCAAAAGTCCTATGAAGGTCCGAAAGGCTCAGCGGACGCGAGTCACAAAGAACAAAAGTCCAATGAAAGTCCAAACGGCCCAGCAGACGTGAGCTACAGAGAGCACCTGTCTTCATGAAGGTCCAGGCATAAATGCGAAGACTGCGGACGTTGGAAGTACTTTGTGTAACTGTCCGGTCGCTAGGGTTGCAGGTCTGGACACACTTCTGTTTTTTCCTGAAGTTTTAGTTGCAGGTTCGGACGCCAGAGATCAGGTCCAGACGCCACCTAGAGAAATCCGAGTTTATGCAAAATTAGGTTTTCCAGAGCCTATTTAAAGGGGCTCCTAGGCTGTTGTTTTGTAAGGAATTCAGTGTAGCATTCTGAGTGTGCTAAGAGAGGGTGTTTAGGCAGAGATTGTAATATTTGCTAACCCTCTTAGAGTTTTGTGTGTGATTTGATCAACCATTGAAGTCTAGCTTAGGGAGAAGTTTTAAGCTAAATGAGTCCATTGAAGAACCTTTCAAATAGGCGGTCTGGTTGGGAGGCACTCATGTATAGGTACGACTATTGCAATGAGATTTGTGACTACGATTGTCTTATAACTAGCTATTTCTTTTGGATAGTGAATTTCCTAGGTTTGGCTTCCCCGAAATGGTTTTTCTCTTTGTTTAAAGAGTTTCTACTTTATTACCAAAATATCTGTGTTCTTTATTTTTCCCACTTTATATTTTGGTTGCATGTTTGGTTGATTACACACACATTAGAAGTTATATTTATTTTTCATAAATTAACATAAATGGTCTTTTTATTATTATTATAATTATAATTATTATTATTATTATTTTATTTTTTATAGATGTCAGGCATATTGATCACACTACAAAAACACAGGTGTTTAGAGCCGTTTTAAGCCCTTAAAACGGCTCTAAACAATTTAAGCCGTTTTTTTTTTTAACCGTTTTGAGAACGGGTCAACACATCAAGTATTAAAGACCCTAATTGAGCTGTTTTTGCCTAAAATGGCTCTAAATTGAGCCGCTTTTGTAAAACGGCTCTAACCGGTTAGAGCCACTTTTGTAAAACGGCTCTAACCGATTAGAGCCGTTTTTTTAGAGAGGCTAAAAAATGGTTAGAGTCGTTTTTTTTAAAAGGGGCTAAGAACTGTTAGAGTCACTTTTTTAAAGCAGTGTTAGACGGCTCTAACCGATTAGAGCCGCTTTTGTAAAACGACTCTAACCGATTAGAACCGTTTTTTTAGAGAGGCTACAAAACGGTTAGAGCCGCTTTTTTAAAATGGACTCAAAACAGTTAGAGCCGCTTTAGAAAAATGGTTCAAAAATTAGAGTCGTTTTAAGGACTCTAAAACAGCTCTAAATAAATATATAAAATGTAAAAATAAAAAAATAAAATCAATTTTTTTTGAGTAGTTTTAGGGACCCTAAAAAGACTTTAAATAAAAAAAAAATTAAAAAAAGGGACTTGCAGAGCAGTGTTTGGTTACCTAGAAAACTAAAATCCACCATTTTTTTCTTTTCTTTTTCTTTTCCCCATTTATTCTGGAGGAATTCGATCGATCGAACGATTTTCCTGTAGATAGAGGTAGCGAAGCTCTGGAAGGTTTGCAAGCTCTGGAAGGTTTGCAAGCTCCGTAGGGATTTCACCTTTGAAGTTATTGAAGCTCAAGTATCTATACAGGTTTCAAGAATAACATCTGAACTCTAATTACTATAAATAATATGAATAGACTCTCCACAAACTCAACTTTATGATCATAGAAGTTAATGTTACTCATAGATGAGTTAGACTTTTCAGTTCACCAATTTCAGGAGGAATGTCATCTTGTTGTTTATTCCACCTCAAATTACTGAGGAAAATAAAAGGTCATCGAAGTAACATTTTAGATGAGCCTAGCGACAATATACACAACAAAATTATTACGAATAGAAGATTGAAGCTTACAGACTAGTGTGATCCAACAGATCGGTGACAGTAGTAGGAAAAGGCCCCACAATCGACACCGCGTAAACTTCCCTGCAAAAAATACACGAAACAAACTAGTACAAATCTCAACCTTAATTTTTTCTTCTTCTAGGTTTATAGAAATTTAGAGGTGAAGCTTACAATTCAGTGACGAATCTGTAATCTCCTTGAGTAGAGCAGGTGACCCTGGACCACGGTGGCAGATCGCCGTCGCCGCAGGTATTGTCTCAAAGTACCCATGCGTACACCACCCTCCACCCTAGTGATGCCTTAATCTCGTTCAACGCTTTCATTGAACCAATTATTTCACAATTTCACACCCTTAATTTGATACCAAAAAAAAAAAAAAAAAAAAGAGGAAAAGGAGGGAATCCATTTGCCATTAGGTCTCAAGAGACCCACGTCATTATACAGCCGTGGGTATCAAGAGACCCAGGATGGTGGTCGTCGAGAGAGAGAGAGGAAGAAGGGAGAAGAAGAACAAGAAAGAAGAAAAAAGGGGAGAAAGGAAGATGATGGAGTGTTACAGAGAAATGAGAGTGACGGATTAGAGAGAGAGAGAGTGAAGAAAGAGAGATCCAGATATTTTAAGGGTGTGTGAAAGGAAAAAAAAAATTCAAATTCAAAAAGTTAAATTTTGTTTTCGTTGTGCACACGGGACACAAAATTTTCGTGTCCCGAACGCAGGGCCCCAAAATTTACATTCATTTTGGAAGAAAACGACTCCAACTCCAAAACGGCTCCAACTGGAGCCCTTTTTTTTAAAAAAAACGGCTTCAATCACTTATTTTTATTTTTAATTAATTTTTTGATAACTAATCATATAGTATACTAGCTAGTTAAATATAGTATTACATATTAATTATAGGAAAAGTACACATAACGAATTAAAAAAAAATTAAATAATAAAGGAAAAAAAACAAATTTTTGTATTAAAAAAAACTGAAAAATTCAAAAAAAAAATTAAAGAAACAAACGAAAAAAAAAAAATTAAAACTAGTTTTTATTTATTTATTTTTATATAATTTTTTTATTCTATATATATATATATATTTTAATTTTAATAATTTTATGAAGGGTATTTTTGTCATTTGGGGGAAAATTGACATTTTTTTGGTAGTTTTAGGGGGGACATTGACACAATTTGTTGTTTTTTTTTAGGGGGGGACACTGACAATTGAATGGTAGTTTGAGGGGGATATATAGATTGTACCACGATCGATCACATATATTGATCTTGGTACGATCTTTGTGATCGATCGTGGTACGATCTATGCGATTAATCGTGGTACGATCATGTGTGATTGATCGTGGTAGGATCTAAGTGTAATCTATCGTGGTACGATTGATGTGATAAATCATGGTACGATCTATGTGATCGATCATGGTACAATTAATGTGATAGGTCGTGGTACGATTTATGTGTGTTAGTTTGCAATTGGCTTCATTCTGTTGGACAAAATCATTTCTTTGTAATGATGCTTTTAAACAGGGTTCCGCTATTTAGAATGCTTCCAAAAGATTCTGCACAGTCTACAAGTCAGAAAAATCGGATCCCTTCCAGCCGTCCAGACGACATGATATACCGTTCGGACGCCCAACTGTTCAAAGCATCATCCGTCCGGACACGAGAACTTTCCGTCCAGACCTTCCTCTATGTCAAGAAGCTTCGAACTGTTCCACCTTGCATCCGTCCAAACGTTTTAGCAGCACGCCCAGACGACATTCAGTGTTCGACTAGCTATGGGATTTCCTTCCAAAACACAGATATGGGAAGATAGCCGCAACCGCCTGGACGATGTGGATTTTCGTCCGGACGCGCTCATCCATAAGGCAAGTCGAGCATTCAAAATTCAGACGTTTGGACGCGCGAGTTATTTATATGGAAATTGCGTGCATCAAATCAACTGTCCAGACGACCATTCCCTTGGTCCAGACGCCCAAAGCCTCAATATTGAAATTGCGTGTAGCTGAAGTGCGACCGTCCGGACGACAGGGCAACACCATCCGGACGCGGCTCAAATCAGGAAAGAATTTCAGCAAAATTTTGGAAAGCCGATTGCACAGTTGTCCGTCCGGATGCCTAATGTCTACCATCCGGACGACGACTAGGTTTTATCAAGCCAGACACTCAGTTGAACCTGTAGCCTATAAATAGAGGTCCTTAGGCTTGAGAATAGCAAGAATTCGGTATTGAATTCCTTAGTGCTTAGAGAGTTATATTGTAAGGTTATTGTGCTGAGTTAATCTCTCTGAAGCCATTGTTGTGTGTGCTGTTGCTGCACTGATCTGAAGTCTATCTTAGGGGTTGGCCTTAAGGTAAATGATTCCATTGAAGACCCCTTCAGGTAGAAGACCTGGTTGGGAGGTGTTCATGCTGGGTTACACGTTAGAGTGCAAGATATGACCACTGCATCAGGAGTATGTGAGTGCTACTACTTTGTAACTAGTCTTGTCATCTGAATAGTGGATATCCTGGGTTTGGCTACCCCGAAGTGGTTTTTCTCTTATTGAGTTTCCAATTCGTTAACAAAATTCTTGTGTTGTTTAAATTCCACATTGATATTATTTTGTTAACACTTCGTGGACACACACGCTTGTTTATATTAGAAGTCAATTTAATTTTTCAATTGGTATCAGAGCCTGGTACACTCTGTTTAGATTCAATTCTTGAGTGTTATTTTTTGACTTTTATTTGATAAAATATCTCAAAGTCTTAATACAGTTCATGTCTTTGATGGTACGAACTATGGCTATTGGAAAGCTCGTATGCGGTTCTTTTTAAAATCCATTGACTGTTGGAGTATTGTTGAACTGGTTGGACTAGTCACTGAGAAAAACACTCGACTTTCCAATGACAAAGCCCTCCATGCTCTTTGTCAACCACTCTCACCATCTGAATTCGGAAGAATTTCAAAAAGTGAGTTCGCTAAAGAAGCGTGGCAAATTCTGGAAATAACATATGAAGGTTCTAAACTTGTTAAATCTGCCAAACTTCAAATGTTGATTTCCAAATTTGAAGAAATTAAGATGTTCGAGGATGAGACATTTGGAGAGTTTTAGTCCAAGATGAGTGACCTAAGAAACCAAATGGTGAGTCTTGGGAAAACCGTCTCGGATGTAAAACTCATTTGTAAAATTCTAAGATCTTTGCCTGAGCGTTTCAGGATCAAGGTAACTACAATTGAAGAGAGCAAACTTATGAGTTGTCCTTACCCCCAGTTAAGAAGCTAAAAACCATTGCTCTGAAAGCTTCCAAGAAGAAGGTCGAAGTCTCATCTGGAGATGACTCTGAGGATGAAGAAAAAGTTGTGGCCACGTTGGCCAAGAACTTCAGAAGATTAATGAGAAATGAACAGTTCAAAAAGAAATTTTTCGAAAAAATGAAGAAGGTCCCCAGAGAAGCTGAACCTGAGGAAGTCAAGAAGAAAGATCCCAAGGGCCCAAGATGTTACGAATGCTCAGGATTTGGGCATATCCGGGCCGATTGTGGGATTCTCAAGCAAGGTAAGGGGAAGGCTTATAACGTGACTCTCAGTGATAAGTCCTAAGAAGAAGAAGCTCCTGAGCAAGAGAAATTTCTAGCCTTTGTGGTTCCACATGTCGAAGAAGAAGATTCTTACTCAGGGCATAGTGATGATGGGGAAGAACTGAAGGAGGCTTATAAAACTCTCTATGTGGAGTTCGAAAAGCTGAGGGAAGGGCGCAAGCAGTACATTCATGATCTGAACAGTTTACAAACTGAAAAGAGTTCATTGCTGCGCAAAATACAGGAGCTAGAGGAGAAGCTACTAGAGACACAGCTTCAATTAGAGAGAGTCACTGATGAAAAGCTGACTCACATGCTATCTATCCAGAAGAGCCCAACCGACAAGACTGGTCTAGGGTATGTAGCTCCTCCTTCTGATACTCCCTCTACTTCCAAGACTGTCTTTGTTAAGCCTGCAGTCCCAGAGCCTCCCCCCACTATTGAAGATAAAGGGAAGGACAAAATTAATGGAGATGTTCCGAGCACTCAGAAGCCTCATTCCATCAGAAAATTTTCTATATGTCATCACTGCGGTCTAAGTGGGCATGTCCGACCCCAGTGGCCCCTTATTAAAGCACAAAAAGCAAAGCTCAAGAAAGAAGTGCCCAGACAAGCAAATTATGTAACGCCCCGCTTTTACAAAAAGCGTGAGTGAAATTTTTTGAATTTTCACGTGACATTACTAACTTGTCAGAGTTAAATATGGCAATGGGTTATATATAGATATAATACAGACTTGAGAATTAAATGACACTTCAGAGCTTCTTCAGAAATACCTCAAAATAGATATAGTAAGCCAGTCAATATAATTATACAAAAGCAGTAGCAGTTGAAAAATTAAATGGACTTCTAATTTATACAAGTGTGTGTGAACAGTGTGCAACAAAATATTAAATGCGGAATTTAAAGGAGACAAATATTTTGATGACGAAGTGGAAACTCAATTAAGAGAAAAACCACTCCGGGGCAGCCAAACCTAGGATATCCATTATTCAGAAGACAAGACTAGATACAAGATAGTAACACTCACATACCGCTGATGCAGTGGTCGTACCTTGCTCTTTAACGTGAAACCCAACACGAACGCCTCCCAACCAGGTCTCCTACCTGAAGGGGTCTTCAATGGAATCCTTTACCTTAGGGCTAACCCCTAAGATAGACTTTACAGTTGATCAAATCACACACTGACAAAGCTAGAGAGCTAGCAGATCTTCAATATCTCCCTAAACACCATTTCTAAGTTGTAGAGAATTCACCACCGAATTCTATATTGAAAGCATGCCTCAAGCTTCTTATTTATAGGCTTTGGAAACCTAAAATTGAGTCAAAAATGGATTCTAAGGCACGCGCGTCCGGATGGGAGCCAGGGCCGTTTGGACGTGCCAAGTTTTTCTTGTACGGAAAGTAATTCTGGAATTTTCTGTAGGGCCGTCCGGACGGGCAAATCTTTCCATCCGGACGTATGCCGTTCAGACGCTATTAATGGCCGTCCGGATTCTCAATTTACATAACTTTTTCTTAGCTTTCCAACGACGCTGATTTCGCCCCAATCCGATATTTGAGTAAAAAGTTATGACTAAAATACCTGAGGGTGTCCGGACGGCTTGACCGAGCGTCCGGACGGTCAACTGCAGTCGCCTTTCCAAAGTAGCACTAAAAGCTTCCATAACAAGGCCACGTCCGGACGGTGTTGCCTGAGCGTCCGGACGGTTGCACTTCGGCTGCACGAAATTACCATAATAAGGCTTTGAGCGTCCGAACCTTGAAGGCTGACGTCCGGACGGTTGAACTGGTGCACGCAATTTCCATATATGAAGCTTGATCGTCCGAACCATGAAGGCTGACGTCCGACGGTTGAACTTGGTATGCACGTTCTTGCCTTATAGAGGACATCATCCGGACGATAGCGGCCGTCTTCCCATAATTGTTTCTTGAGGCAGAAACCCTTACACTTGTCAAACACTGAATGGCGTCCGGACGGTATAACCACGTCGTCTGGATGGATGCACTGAAACACTGGGATCTTCTCGAACTCTGAAGAGCGTCTGGACGATTTGCCATTACATCCGGACGAAAGCAATTTTGAACCGTTCGAAGCTTCTAGATATTGATGGGCGTCCAGACGGATGTTGCTGTTTGATGAGCGTCCGAACGTAATACCACGTCGTCCGGACGGCTGACAGGGAACCGAAATAAACTTGCTTCAAAACTTCACAGAATCTTCTTGAAGAATATAGCTGAAGAGTAGACTCTAGATAAAGCAGCATCCCTGTGAAAACAACATTACATAGAAGTGATTTTGTCCAACAGAATGCAGTTAACACAAAAACTAACAAAGTCCCCCTTTGGCCATTCTGGGACAAAAATCACTTGACCGGTTAAAAATACAATCCCGGTCCAAATAAAAAATTACTCCCCTTTTTTGTCACAAAGGGACAAAGGGTAAAACAGAGTAATGAGAAAAACCACACAACAATTACTCCACCTCAAAGTCTCAAAAGAACAAGGGTAAACAGAGTAATAATATCCATAGACAAAAAACATTCCAAAATCCAGAACAATAGGAAAATAGAGAAAAGTCTGCAAGTGGCTCAAAAGAGAGGAACAGAAATCCTCCAAGTACCAAATCCCGCTGATCCACAGAAATCAAGTAACGGAGAGAAATCCGTAAAAGCTGGATTTGTACTACTTTGGCTTCTAGCTCAGGAAGCCGGGAACCACAGACTGAAAGCCTTTAATCTCTTGATTTTGCAAAGCCTGAAATGGGTTATCCGCAGATTGACATCCTTTAAGCAACTGGTCTGCAAGATAAATGAGGAGAGTCACCACTGAACCTAAAACTGATGCAGATCTGAAGGAATGCTACGGAAGGCTCTGCATGAGCTAGGGGGAAAAGCTCATCTTAATCCTGAGACCTTTGGAATTTGAACATCCAACTTCAATAACAGTCAGTTTTCAAAGGATCCACCTGTCAAACATTGTGCTGGGAGCCGCTGGATGTCATATTCCTGAATCAAAACCAACCAGAAATACTTCCAAAAATATCATTAGATCCTATTAGTTCCAAAACTAATGTGGTATTTAAGACGGCTGCCAAATGGATGCCAAAGAGAAATATAAGCAATGCAGCTACTCATAAGGCATAGATATATCAAGATCAGCCCAACACACAGACATAGAAGGATTTTAATGCACACTATCTCAAGAAAATATCCCAACAAATGTTCCAATATTCTAAAAGCACAAAGACTTAAAATGTAGCGCCCCAAATTTTAAGTAATTAAATAAAATGTCTTAAATTAGAATTTAAGACCGAATAAAATAGACAAGTCTAGAATTGACGTTCAATTCTAGAGGCTCGACGCTCGAACGGCTTAATATTGTTGGAAACAATATTCACATCGGTCAGTTAATAAAATACGTGGCTTTAAACACGATATATTAATCTCCGAGGAATATATAAATATTTATGAAAATAAATATTCCTTGGTCTTATTATTTATAGACTGTAATTTTATAAATGAAGGATAATATTATTATACTCTAATAATATTATGGGACTAATTAATGGACAGATTGAATTAATCAGTGAATTAATTGATGCGATAATATTATCAAATAATATCAATGTGTAATATTTACTGTATGTAATATATATATATATATATGTTTGCAATGTATATATTGATGGTGTTATAATATTATTGAGATAATAATATTACCGATGAAACGAACTAGACATAAAACGGACTTAGATTGTAATTTTAATGAATTATACATAATGGTAAAGACTAATGTAAAAATATCTAAAGAGATTTTTAATAAGAGATATTTTATAAAAACTTAGCTATTAAGTTATGTTAAAAAAATATCGAGTGATATTTTACTAAGATAATGATTACAAGACTTAATCATTAAGAAAAAAATAATATCTCCTCTCCTATTTAATATATAACCCGATATACTCATTTTCTTCTTTTTCTCTTTTCTTCTATTCTTCTTTCTTCCTTCATTTTCTCTTCTTTGTTCTTCCTTCTTCTTACCCGAAACAGAGACAGCGAGAGGGAGAGAGTGAGACTGAGATAAGAGATTGAGTGAGAGGGAGATGCGAGAGATTAGAGAGATGAGACCGAGAGAGGATCTGGTGGATCGGGAGAAAGGGAGAGATGCCGAGAGGGAGCTGACCCCAGTAGCTCGGACCGGTGGACCCGTGAGTCCAGGGAGCTCCGATCCTCCATGATCGGTGGCTGGGTGACACCGGCGAGACCAGGAAATCCGACGATGGAGGAGTTCCGACGCACCCGTGGGCTAAAACCCAGTCGCAGCCCGCAACCCGCGACCCGAAAACCCGACCCGTGACCCGTCAGACCCGAGAGGAAGATCCGGTTCTTCCTTTGTGTTTTCCAGCGGCTTTTCTGGCGGTTCCAGTGGCTTTCTCCGGTGGATTTGCTATGAGAAATCCTTGGGGTAATTTCTAACAACCTATGATGATTAATTTTAAGGATTGGTTGGATTATTGTGAAATTAGGGTTTATGATTTTGGGGCTTTTTCAATTGATTGGTGATTTTCTGTTTTGGGGTGTTGATGGCCGAATGGTTTTAGATTGTGTTCTCTGTGGGTGCTGTTTTGATGAGTATATGTGTGTAGGTGATTTTGGATGAATCCCCTGTTTTGATTTAAGGTTTATGCAGGTGTGTTGTTTCGATCAGTAGCTTGGTTTGTAGTGTTTTTGTGTTGAGGGTTATGCACTGATTTGGAGATTCCATTGATTGTGTGACGATTTTAGGTGTGTAAGTATTTATTTGGTTGAGACACACTTGAAGGGATATTAATTCCATTAGTTGTTGGATGTATGTATGTTTTATGTGCTCTGTAGGGAGTGGCCGATTGAAATGTATATATATGTGGATATTGTACTATTTGATCAGTACACAATGTCGATGATTTGAGGAATCATTGTAGTTTTGAGTCCCTGATTGTTGTTGGATCGGCTGAGCCGTGATTATAGGTTAATGTTCAGTTGGATATTTTGGCTAAACCATGCTTTATTATGTGATTCTTTGATTAGGTTTGTGCCCATTGTTGATGGGTAATTAGATTTGGAGGTTTTATTGATTATATGTTGACTGTAAGTTATCAATGATTTTGAAATGGTGAGATGGGTTTTAATTAGATTATGCGTTGCTTTGGTTAAATGGTTTTTGGATTTGTTGATTTAAGTGTGTGATTCTTTATAGCCAGTTTTGGGATATTTTGGAATTAAGGTTGTTTTCAAGGGTGGTAAAATATCATTCCCTAGTTTGATGGTGGAAGACTGAGTAGCTTTGAAAGGGTTGATTTACCGTGGGTTGGTAAATTCTGGTTATTGACTTTTGAGTGTGTAATTCCTACAATTATTGTAATCTTGGCCTACAAGATGTGGGGAGTTTTATTATCCTTTTTAGATTGGTTTTATGGAAAATGATTAAATATTATTTTGATAAGTGAGGCCATGTATTTTGTTTTAGGAATCATTGATTGGTCTATGTTCTAAAATTAGCTATGCGGTTTTATGGTGATTTCTTTAACAGGTATTGTTATTGAGTTATATGGTTTAAATATGAAAACATGTTCATATGTTAAGTTCTCCTTATAATTATGTTCAAACATATTTTATGTTGGTTGTGTGTTATGATTGAAAGCTTTTGAAGTTAACAAAGTGATATCAATATCTTGCTAAAAATATGCATAGGTTTCTTTATGACTAATTGATCTTTGCTTTAGAAATGAAGTTTGGTATTTTGGTTGTGTTCCTTTTTATGATAGGAATATAAATTATAGTATTAATGTTTAAAAATTAACATGTTGAATTCCAGTCATAACGATTGCTTCTATGTATGTATGTATGGGACTTTGGAGTTCATGTTTAGGCATGAGTTCCTAGAGGTAATAATATTGACCCCGTATGCACATGTATATGTATTTGTTGCAGATGATGAACCGAGACTGCATAAAAGGGCTGTAAGTATAAATTACTTACTGAGGGTAGCACTGGATTTCAATAATGTTGTGTTTATGTTTTATTTTAATTGGATGCGTATGAATGATTATTGCATATTGTTAATAATCAACCTATTAATATTGGGCGCAACGTCTCCCAAAGGTTCAGGATGGTAAATGTGCCTGAAACCGGAAACAATAATAATCATATTGATTGGAACGTCTTTCAAAGTACTAGAGGAGGGAGGTCTCCGATAGTGCGAAAACAAGTTAATCAAAATGTAATGTAGAGGGAACGGCCTCGAGAAAGACGTTGACCGGGGGAACGGCCCTTACAAGAGAGGAGTGTAATGACTATATTGAACTGTTAAACTTTGCATGAAAACTATCACTATATCATTATGTGATATCTCTATTCCTTAAATAACACATAAATCATGATGTTGTTGAATGACAGTTAGCTCACTTATGGAACTATGGGATTGTGGCGGTAACCACCTTCTCATAGATGTTTGCGCAGGTTCTGAAGATTATGGATTGGATTAACTGCTAGCTTAAGAGATTTAAAGCTGTGTAGTTAGGATTTTAGTACCTTGTATTCATAGATGTTTGTACCATTTACCTGTAACATGTTTAGACATTTACTTGTAATTAATAAGTTCCATGTATGCTTTAGTGTCATATGTGACACATGTTTCTTTGTAAATGGTGTAAAGACTTTTAATGTATTTTCTAGAAGATGTCAGTTAAAGCTCTGAATGTATTGTAAGGGAATTGTCCCTGATGTTTGAAAAAAAAGATATTCGTATTTTCCGCTGCCAGATTTATCATCTCTGAATGGTTAATGACACGTAATTATCCAGATATAATTACTTATGTTTTTTTGTAAAAAGCGGGTCGTTACAGTATGGTATCAGAGCAATTGGCTCTGAGGACTATCGGACTTGACCATAGAAGTCTAAGCGTTAATACAAGAGCTATAGGAAAAATGAACTTTTTATAAACTCCTTAAAAGCCTTTGTGTGAAGTTACGTAGCACGAGAAAATGGTAACTGTCATCTACAGTTAAGATTCCTATGCCTATGTGAATGTCTACATTGTATGATCCCTATGGTTACATGTTTTACTTACTATGCAATTTAGAAAACATGTTGATATGATTTAGTGGAAATGCATGTTAAATAAAGAATGGGCTATGATTGTGCATAGGAATAATATTATTAACCACTGCGTGTAGTTAGGGCTTGTGTAGCATGATTATCTATGCCTCTATGGATAATAAATGATGAATGTTCATATATGCTTACAATCATGAATAAAATATGAATGTATACCTTTTCATACCTTGTGGTCTATTAGAGAACATGTTGATTTGATTAGTATAGAGATGAATAGATATGCCTCCTTGAGATTAACAAACTGAGATGTTTAAAGTACATAAAGATTTCATCATGATTATGATTTTAGCCGGACGTAAATACGATTCTTGGTTTTGGCATTGGGCGGCAGCGTGCCTATGATAAACAAAAGATTTGAGGTATGGAAGTATAACCAATCTCATGATTAGAATGATTAATGCTTAATATTATTTCGAGGTATAGTCATGAAACAATAATTTCGGAGATATAAATTGCATAATCTTAATGCTTGATACCTTGATAGATTGATGGATATTAAGTTGATAGATTGATTTAGCAACTTATTGATGTGCTTAGAATTGGTAGTTGTTCTATGTCCATGATAAGGATAACCTTGGAATCAAAAGAACATATAT
Organism: Alnus rubra; assembly: GCA_028654335.1. Classification (NCBI taxonomy): domain Eukaryota; kingdom Viridiplantae; phylum Streptophyta; class Magnoliopsida; order Fagales; family Betulaceae; genus Alnus; species Alnus rubra. The sequence continues at coordinate 1,492,089 of JAJPGS010002369.1, forward strand.
TGAGATTTTGAGGTACGCCTGATTAACCTTAGAAAGTAAGGAAAGATAAATCTTATGGGTCAATGATTCATGACTAGCTAAGTAATGAGCATCTATAGTACCTTTTGAAGATAGGTATGTAAATAGTAGATTGATGGATCATATGAATTGAGAGGATGCATGTACGTATGTCATTAGGATGTGTCATGATTAACAAATATCTGTCATCTTGTATATGATATCTTTTGGAGATAGGTGCATAAATTATAGATTGCTAATTTATCGGAATATATATATTCGATGATCTATAGGGAAGGGAATTGATTAAATAATTTGATGATACTTGGAGATATTGTCTTTTTATGCATTTGATAAACTCTGGAGAAGTTAGAATTTATGGATTGATAAATTGTTGAGGTTTTCTAAAGCTTAAGTGAATTGATATAACTGATTTGATCTGTGATGCACATGTGATGAATCTCTTGGAAACCCTAATTTTAGGGATATGCATTCTAACCATCGGATCTGTAAATTGATCAAATGCATGATTAAATGGGATTGATGTTAAGATTGAATTTGTGGACCTATGAGGATAATAGTAATTATGCATAAATATGGAAAAGATCATGGTACTATATAAATGTTATTCACTTGCACCATCTTCTATAAGATTGATTAATTGTGATTGAAGAAACAATGGACTCACAAAGAGGACTGCAATGCTTGAGGTATGTACTGATAATCTTTTAAGTGATTTGATTCATATTGTTATGATTTAGAATAATGATGATATATGATACTCAAGGGAATGAATTGACCATTGAAACCTCGAGGTTATGTAAGCAATGGTATTGCCAATTAAAATCTGGAGATAAGAAGTCGTTGACCAAAGTTTTGATCACTGCCGGAAATGATTATATCTTAGAACTTGTATCGAGGTATAGATTGATTCTGTGGCATAAAAATGTTTAGGATTGATCTGTTCTAGATCCTTAGTCTGGATGATAAGTTTCATGATATGAGTGTCATTAATAGATTGTCCTCGACACTAATGTTTGTTTGATTGATTGGTTGAATGATTGGTTGCTTGCCCTTCGTTGCAATCAAACAACGGTAACAGAGTGAACGATGCTGATGGAAACATAAGCTTGTCTCAGTATGAGTAATCTTTAATAAGATATGTGATCGAACTGGTGTCAGGTATGACTTCCATTAAATTAAGTGTACGTAATAGTTACGTTACTTTTTAGTAAAATTTGTACTCAACTCTTAAGACTAAGATTTTATCGTCAGGCTTTCATATGAAGAATGTGATAGAAATAGTTAGCTTTGGAAGCCTAAGTTCTTCTGTTTGTTTTGACTTATGCTTCGATTTCAATTATTTGAGAATATGATAGCATTGATATATTGAGGATGAGTTAATAGTTGTTGGTAATACTTTTGAGTTGATGATTAGCCTTGATGATGAATTTATATTGCTTTGGCTATAGAGTTATGATGATTATGATAATTTCTGATCTTAGCCAAATGAATTGATGATCTTATGATATCGTTTTAGATAATCTGATATGATGAATTAACAAATGTTAATTGAGGTTTACTAATAATTTTATATTGGCTGAATTTGAGATTCTTAAATGATTAAATACTAATTTTATATTGCCAGCCAATGATTGGAATTTTGATGATAGGTTTATACCATCTATGTAGCTAATTTTGATATTGGATTAGAAAGATATGATTTAAGGATATTGATAACCTTTTGAATGTTCATTGTTGGAAAACAATGTGTGAAATTGAAATCTATCTTCGAGGTCACTTGGAGAAAAATCAAGTTCATGTTAGAAATAATCAACATATTATTTAATCTAACATGCGCAGCGGAAAACGAATAAACAGGATTCAGGCTTACCTCTAGCCATGTTTGCTCAAGCGTCTTCACGATCCATCTGAAGAACAAGAAAGATTATTTGAGGGATCTTCTAACCTATGCCTATTGCTTGATGGCTGTACTGATGGTGTACACAGGCACTCTATTTATAGGCTAGGTTAGGGACCCTCAAAATGGTAAACACCGTATTTGTTTCCTTCCATCAAGGAAACAATATCGTTAATTGATTTTAAAATCAATTAACCGATTCCATATTTACGGTAATCTAAATTAATAGAAATAACCATAATACCAATTCCATATTTACGGTAATCTAAATTAATGGAAATATCCATAATGCCGTATATGTTTATTGAAAAAATAATAAACATAGTAAATACCGTAAATGTGATATAAAGGCCACAACCAAAAAAGAATAATATATTACATTCTCCCACTTGGACTTTATAACACATGACCATATGGTATTAGGTTCTTTAGTTTTGGCCAATCTTTTATGGAATCCTCCAACTCAGTTAAGAAATGTTTCACACGAATCATGGCGGTAAAACCATTATAAAATTAGGTCGTCCCTTCCATGTATCACGATGTAAAACACTCCTTACATGAGTACCTTATGGATAATCAAGCTTTATGAATGAACTTCCTATAAGTCATTCGGGTCCAACTTTATTTATCCTCATGGATAAAATAACAAATGTGCACAAAAAATCTTTATTACAATAACTTTATGTCTATAGACCAAAAAGAGACAAACCAAGCGAAAATGAATTAATGAGTCTCATATATTCCGCATGACTTTATTCTTTCTTTACCGGTAAACTTTAAGTCATGGGATCCGCAATCATTAATTCAGTACTTATATGCTCAATAGACCCTTTATGTCTCTCAATGTTATCTCTCGTACTGAGATACTTGATGTCGATTTACTTCTGCTTCTACTCTTTATTCTTATAAAAGAAGATTATAGTAGAATTACCGCAGAGTATCTTTATGGTCTAACTGTAAAAATCGACAATATTGAGACTTTCAACAAAATGTCTCAACCATCATGCCTGTGTACTAAATTCATAGCATGCTAGAATTTTAGCTTTCTTGGTAGATGTAGCAACCATAATCTGCATACTGCATCTTTAAGATATATCTCTCAATAAAAAGATATATACCCTAAAGTAGACTTTCTACTATCTACACAATCAGCAAAACTCAAATCTGAACAACTAACCACCTTCAAATGGAAAGTGTATCCTTAGGTTAAGTTGTACTTCTTGGTTCCTTGCATATATCGCAAGACTTTATTTGCAGCACTTTATTGACTCAATATACTTATTATCAGTCATATGGTTATGTATAATGCAGACACTTAAAACTTTTCATCTGCCCTTATTCCAATACCTTTTGGGACATTAATCTGTATTTAATTGATCCCTCTTAATTGCTACTGAAGGTGCATAATCCTTCATTCTAAATCTTCCCAAAACTTTTTTCAATGTAGGCCTTCCGAGACAATGTTAATATTCTTTATGTCTCTGTGAATCTCTATGTCAAAAGACATAAAAGATTTCACCCAAATCCTTCATTTCAAAGTTTTGTGAACTTTATGTAGCAAACCTAAATCACCACTTGCAAAAATAATATCTACATATAGGACTAGAAAGATTACCGTACTCCCACTGACCTTAAGGTATATATACTAATCAAGGTTTTCAATTACCTTGTAAAAAGTATATCACCGATGAGAGATCTATCATAGCCCATAAATAGAATTCTTTAATTTGCAAGCTTTCTGACTGTTATTTATAAAACCTTTTGATTGTTTCATGTAAACCTCGTCTTTAAGATCCTCATTCAGAAAAGTTGTTTTCGCATCCATTTGATGTAGCTCTAGATCAAAAATAAGCTACTAATGCTATGATCATCTTGATGAACCATCCTTAGACACTGGAGAGAATGTTTCACGATAATCAATGCCTTCCTTATGAGTAAAACCATTGGCTACGAGCCTAGCTCGACCCTTCAGCCATGGACTTAACTCTCACTTCATGGCATTGAATCTCAATGTGGAGTTTTCTCCACTCATAGCATGTGAAAACAAATTTGGATCATCTTTATGTCCAATGTTAATATCAGACTCTGGGAGATATACAACATGATCACTAAGAATTGTTGATCTCCTTATTCTATAGGATTTTCTTAATTCTACTTCCTCTGCATTTTTGCAATGGGAGAATAGACTTTTGAACTTGTTTTGTATGAGTTGGTTGTCCTAGAAATGATTGTGGCTCAGGATAATCAATCTGATTTTCCCTGAATACAATCAATCATCCTCTATGAGGAGGAGATTTGGCCAACTCTAGTGCTTTCTCAAATTTCAATTTGTGTGAATGAGCACTCCCACTAGGTTCTGCATCCTCTAGAAATTTTACAATCAACAACTCTAGGATTATATGAAGGATAATAAAACATTAAAACCCTTTAAAGTTTACTAGATAGCTTATAAAAAGATCCACTAGTTGTCCTTGAATCTAATTTCCTAAGGCGAGGATTATAAATCCTCTCTTTAGCAAGGCAACCCCATATGTGTAAATAATTTAAACTAAGCTTCCATCTATTTCATACTTTAAAAGGTGTCTTAAGGACAACCTTAGATGGAATCCTGTTTAACATATACACAACGGTCTTCAAAGCTTTACTCTATAAGGGTAATAACAGATTAGTATTACTAATCATTTCCTTTTGTGTGTACCTACCTTAATACTCTATGCCTACATTAGATCTTCTGATCTTCATATTGTTTCTCTTCTTCTTCCTTTTAGGTATTGAAAGCATTCAATACCTCAGCTTTAATATTTAGAAGATAGAGATACATAAACTTTATATGGTCATCACTAAAAGAGATAAAAAAATATCTCTGACCATTTAGGCAGTGAGTATGAAAAGGTCAACACCTTTCAATGTACATGATCTCAAGAATCTCAAAATGCTCTCTTTGGCACCTCTAGTGGTCTTGTTGGTATGCTTTCCCTTATGCAGCCCACACAAGAACCAAAGTCAGTAAATTACCGACTTTTATTTACTGTATGGAGATATATTTCAATCTCCAAAGCCATAACCAGAGCATTTTAAATTCTCAAAGACTCTACTTTACGTCAACATCACTATGTAGAAATAAACAAATAATTTTGTTTCAAAAATTGGGACGTAGGTCAATTTTAAATAGACTTTAAATAAACCCCAACCAATATTCCACCAAAGATAAGAAAAACTTCAAGTTTAAAATAAAATTGAAATTTTTAATTGGCCAAACTAGAAAATAGATTTCAAAAAGATTATGGAATATAAATCATTTTTGAGGTCAAAATTATAACTGAATTTTAAAATTAACTTATAAATCCCAACAAGCTCAAATTATAAATACGTGTTATCCATTTTAAAAAGGACTCTGCATTTGTGTTGACAATGTGGATTGTTAAACCATAATCAATCCACAATATATTTGATTGAGTCACTAAAAGAGATTCACGACATACTAGATATGGAGATTATCTTTATTTTAAGTCATTTCTTATACTTCATGCAATCTTTCTTTATATGCCCTTAATTTTCCTTATTGCATGAGAATTATGTATCTTGATTGCCATAATACTTTATTGGCACTTTATTCTCATGCTTTAAGTGTTGGACATGATTGCATTTATTGGTCATTCCCTTGACATGAGTAATCATGTGAACACTTTATGAATTCTCTCATATCCTTGAACACACATGGTTAGAAGTTTATTTGCTAACCATTTATTCTTACGTGTGTTACAAGATAAAATTTTACACTTAGATGAGAAAATTCAAAAATAAAATGACCAATAATGACTTAAAAAATCTCAATCTTTAGGGACTTAAGTTAAACTACAATATCCTTCATTCCCATAATGGAATTAGAAACACTCAAATGAAAAAGTATATTAATCTTTTTCCAGTCAGAAAAATATTACCATAAAGTATTAAAATATAAAACTACCAAAATAGAGTAATATGAATAGCTGCAGTAACCAAGAAAATGAATACTTTAATGCTATGAAGTAACTTTATTTTAAATCAGCCAATGCCAATTTAAATAGTAAATAGTAAATTTCAACCTACCTGTGGGCAAAGGTTGCATCACGCATGAAATTTACTCTTTATCAATAAGACTAAGGCAAATTTAAATATTAAAAAATAAAATTCTCCGTACCTGTGGGCAACCGAAAGAAATTTTACTTTTAATACTAAATTTGTTATCTTATTCTAATTAAGTCATAAAAAATAAAAACTTCCCTGCGGGGATAAGTAATTAAATTTATGAATTAATTACAAGACGATGTTAATTTTTCTATATGAAGTTCACGTGTACGATCTTTATGCAATTATTATAAAATCGAGATGCTGTGGCTCTCCCAAAATCATAATAATCACTCTGCAGTTTATGAACATCTAATAAAATTCTTTATGATGTTCTTATGTGTAATCCTGATGTAATTATCATTAAAAAACGGGATGCTGTGGCTCCCCAAAATCATAATGATAATTACGTGTGTGTAATCTTGACGCAATTGTCATTCAAAATTGGGATGCTGTGGCTCTCCCAAAATTATCATGATAATTGCTACTTCATTAACATCTAACAACTTTATAGATGCCCCCTTAATAGCCCCAGGAATATAACAAACCAATACTTAAATGGGGTAAACAGCATTTTCCAAGGTGCAAGCAGATGAGCTCCCAGGAAAGTGAGGGGGGTCACACCGGACACACTTAAATCCCAAGACTTTCCTTGCCAAAACTTTCCCCGACATTGCATTCTTAGATATTACTGTAAACACACCAGCATATATGGTATTGTTAATTATTCCTAGGTCTCTAGGCATCAAACAATTTATATATAACAATATAAATTCAACAATTAAAATATATTCCTCAATATATGTATTAAAGAAACAATAATCTTAAAATACAACACTGTAAATAATAAGTGGAATAAAACTGCAATATGAAGACATAATAAAACACATGACCCAATGGTTTAGTAAGTGGCCTTAAGCCCTTTACACTTGGTCGACCCAAGTTCTAAACCCCACATAAGCCTATATTACGCTTTTAAAAAGAACTTGATGGGTTACTGAAAAGGGTTGCTGTATTGGGCTGACCCAATTGGGTTAACCCACTTAATTTGGGTTGGGTATCTGTATTGGGCTACTATATTGGGTTGGGCTTCTGGGTCACTAGACTCCAAATGGGCTACTGTATTTGGGCAATTGGGTCAACCCACTTAATTGGGTCAGGCCTCTAGGTCTATGTATAGTGCTGACCCAAACTAGGTCAGCCCACTTAAATGGCCCAAAAACCGCATGGGTTTTAAAAAATAAAACCCTACCCGAAAAATATATCCAACCCAGAAACTTTAATGGGTCGAAACCCTACCCAGTCACCAACCAACCCGACCCGTAATTTTCCAGATGGGTTGAAAACCCTAAAAAATGGAACCCTAGCCGCCACCCCTTTATGAAAATACCCATATCAAAATTACAACAACTCAAAATTAGGCAGTATATCATAATACACAGAATAGTGATAAAACAAAAAATAGTTTTATCAAATTTATGGGTTTTCACAAACAGTACGTGAACAACAAATATTCACAAAATAATCGCTAATGCGTTTCTATCATGTCACAAAAGACGAAATATTGCTCAAACAATATTGACAAACAGAAGTGAACAATACCAAATAGAATATACTTGATTCAATATTGATAACAAATAAAAATACTTGATTCAATATTGATAACACATAGTAAAATTATATGCTAAGCAAAATAGCATAGAGGCTGGCTCTGATACCACATGTTAGAAATAATCAACATATTATTTAATCTAACATGCGCAGCGGAAAACGAATAAACAGGATTCAGGCTTACCTCTAGCCATGTTTGCTCAAGCGTCTTCACGATCCATCTGAAGAACAAGAAAGATTATTTGAGGGATCTTCTAACCTATGCCTATTGCTTGATGGCTGTACTGATGGTGTACACAGGCACTCTATTTATAGGCTAGGTTAGGGACCCTCAAAATGGTAAACACCGTATTTGTTTCCTTCCATCAAGGAAACAATATCGTTAATTGATTTTAAAATCAATTAACCGATTCCATATTTACGGTAATCTAAATTAATAGAAATAACCATAATAACGATTCCATATTTACGGTAATCTAAATTAATGGAAATATCCATAATGCCGTATATGTTTATTGAAAAAATAAGAAACATAGTAAATACCGTAAATGTGATATAAAGGCCACAACCAAAAAGGAATAATATATTACAGTTTACACATTGATTATGTTAAGTTCATTGGAGACACGAGGAACACTTATGGAGAGTAGGTGATGATATACCACTTATATCGATACCTAGTTGAATTTTAGGAAAGTGAGAAATGCTACGTGATAGACAAAAGAAAGTTGTTCCTAAATCAAGCTGCAGGAACATGGTAATTGATTGTGATATTCGATATTGATACCACATTGATTTTTGGAGATGACTGATTTAATGAATTAGATATTAAGTGAATGTCTAATTCCTAGTTGAACATATTTGAGGATAAACCTTGCAATGGAATGCAAGGATAATGTCTAAATTATAAATTGAAGTCTATGGACTAAATTGAAGATAAGATTAAGATACATTATTTTCTTACACCCTTTTTGAGGATAAGAGAACAAGATCTTTTGTAAGATTTGATTTAAGCTTTACACCCTAGTTGATGATATCATGATTTTAGAAGGGTAATTATGATTGTACTTATGGTGTAATGCAAGTTACAATTAGAATAATTTCTGAGCTATAAAAGATCAATTGAATCGATTAGAGGAGATCGCTACTTAATTGAACATTGGAGAATTCTATAGACTAAGAAACTACTTGAGGAATTTATTCTAGTCTTTCACTATGCTACATTTGAGAATGATTGAGGTAAACCGTATCTTGATTTATATTTCAATGCTTAGTGTGATTTCTCATGATATGATATATACGTGTTTGAAGTCTAAGGAATTAATGACTACCGCCTAATTGAGGATATGAATGGTTAGACTTAGACTTATGTTAAAGAATTTCCTAATGGAAGGAAATTTCGACCCCTATTGATGACTAAGGACGTACGCTAATCGGAGGAGTTGGACTTTGAAATAGTTCTTTCCCTAGAATTGGGAGCTGGAATTTCAATAACATAAGATGGAATTTCAACAATAAAAGATAAGGTTAAATTCCAGTGTAATACTTGACATATTTAGAGATACAACGATCTAATCATGTACTGCTAACACGGACGAACAAAGTAGACGAGGTCTATGATAAGAGCAGACCTTTACGTTAAAGCAGAGAAATGGAAACGATGTGGATGGTGAAAGTTAGATGTTAGCCATATAGGTTATAGTATGGTGTCATGATGTACAGATGGGAGTGTGCATTATTGGCTTATGCTCTTTTGTAGAATATTGCTAAGTCTAGAAGTACTGTATAGTTCATGTTTTCGCATCGAGTGTTGCCTTAAAATCTGAATCGCTCGATTTAAAGATCTAAATCTTCCTTTAGTGTAAACGTATCCATTGCATAGTTTACGAATTTCGAGGACGAAATTCTTTTAAGGGGGGAGGGATGTAGCGCCCCAAATTTTAAGTAATTAAATAAAATGTCTTAAATTAGAATTTAAGACCGAATAAAATAGACAAGTCTAGAATTGACGTTCAATTCTAGAGGCTCGACGCTCGAACGGCTTAATATTGTTGGAAACAATATTCACATCGGTCAGTTAATAAAATACGTGGCTTTAAACACGATATATTAATCTCCGAGGAATATATAAATATTTATGAAAATAAATATTCCTTGGTCTAATTATTTATAAACTGTAATTTTATAAATGAAGGATAATATTATTATACTCTAATAATATTATGGGACTAATTAATGGACAGATTGAATTAATCAGTGAATTAATTGATGCGATAATATTATCAAATAATATCAATGTGTAATATTTACTGTATGTAATATATATATATATATATATATATATATATATATATATATATATATATATATATATATATATATATATATATATATATATATGTTTGCAATGTATATATTGATGGTGTTATAATATTATTGAGATAATAATATTACCGATGAAACGAACTAGACATAAAACGGACTTAGATTGTAATTTTAATGAATTATACATAATGGTAAAGACTAATGTAAAAATATCTAAAAAGATTTTTAATAAGAGATATTTTATAAAAACTTAGCTATTAAGTTATGTTAAAAAAATATCGAGTGATATTTTACTAAGATAATGATTACAAGACTTAATCATTAAGAAAAAAATAATATCTCCTCTCCTATTTAATATATAACCCGATATACTCATTTTCTTCTTTTTCTCTTTTCTTCTATTCTTCTTTCTTCCTTCATTTTCTCTTCTTTGTTCTTCCTTCTTCTTACCCGAAACAGAGACAGCGAGAGGGAGAGAGTGAGACTGAGATAAGAGATTGAGTGAGAGGGAGATGTGAGAGATTAGAGAGATGAGACCGAGAGACCGAGAGAGGATCCGGTGGATCGGGAGAAAGGGAGAGATGCCGAGAGGGAGCTGAGCCCAGTCGCTCGGACCGGTGGACCCGTGAGTCCAGGGAGCTTCGATCCTCCATGATCGGTGGCTGGGTGACACCGGCGAGACCAGGAAATCCGGCGATGGAGGAGTTCCGACGCACCCGTGGGCTAAAATCCACTCGCAGCCCGCAACCCGCGACCCGAAAACCCGACCCGTGACCCGTCAGACCCGAGAGGAAGATCCGGTTCTTCCTTTGTGTTTTCCAGCGGCTTTTCCGGCGGTTCCAGTGGCTTTCTCCGATGGATTTGCTATGAGAAATCCTTGGGGTAATTTCTAACAACCTATGATGATTAATTTTAAGGATTGGTTGGATTATTGTGAAATTAGGGTTTATGATTTTGGGGCTTTTTCAATTGATTGGTGATTTTCTGTTTTGGGGTGTTGATGGCCGAATGGTTTTAGATTGTGTTCTCTGTGGGTGCTGTTTTGATGAGTATATGTGTGTAGGTGATTTTGGATGAATCCCCTGTTTTGATTTAAGGTTTATGCAGGTGTGTTGTTTCGATCAGTAGCTTGGTTTGTAGTGTTTTTGTGTTGAGGGTTATGCACTGATTTGGAGATTCCATTGATTGTGTGACGATTTTAGGTGTGTAAGTATTTATTTGGTTGAGACACACTTGAAGGGATATTAATTCCATTAGTTGTTGGATGTATGTATGTTTTATGTGCTCTGTAGGGAGTGGCCGACTGAAATGTATATATATGTGGATATTGTACTATTTGATTAGTACACAATGTCGATGATTTGAGGAATCATTGTAGTTTTGAGTCCCTGATTGTTGTTGGATCGGCTGAGCCGTGATTATAGGTTAATGTTCAGTTGGATATTTTGGCTAAACCATGCTTTATTATGTGATTCTTTGATTAGGTTTGTGCCCATTGTTGATGGGTAATTAGATTTGGAGGTTTTATTGATTATATGTTGACTGTAAGTTATCAATGATTTTGAAATGGTGAGATGGGTTTTAATTAGATTATGCGTTGCTTTGGTTAAATGGTTTTTGGATTTGTTGATTTAAGTGTGTGATTCTTTATAGCCAGTTTTGGGATATTCTGGAATTAAGGTTGTTTTCAAGGGTGGTAAAATATCATTCCCTAGTTTGATGGTGGAAGACTGAGTAGCTTTGAAAGGGTTGATTTACCGTGGGTTGGTAAATTCTGGTTATTGACTTTTGAGTGTGTAATTCCTACAATTATTGTAATCTTGGCCTACAAGATGTGGGGAGTTTTATTATCCTTTTTAGATTGGTTTTATGGAAAATGATTAAATATTATTTTGATAAGTGAGGCCATGTATTTTGTTTTAGGAATCATTGATTGGTCTATGTTCTAAAATTAGCTATGCGGTTTTATGGTGATTTCTTTAACAGGTTTTGTTATTGAGTTATATGGTTTAAATATGAAAACATGTTCATATGTTAAGTTCTCCTTATAATTATGTTCAAACATATTTTATGTTGGTTGTGTGTTATGATTGAAAGCTTTTGAAGTTAACAAAGTGATATCAATATCTTGCTAAAAATATGCATAGGTTTCTTTATGACTAATTGATCTTTGCTTTAGAAATGAAGTTTGGTATTTTGGTTGTGTTCCTTTTTATGATAGGAATATAAATTATAGTATTAATGTTTAAAAATTAACATGTTGAATTCCAGTCATAACGATTGCTTCTATGTATGTATGTATGGGACTTTGGAGTTCATGTTTAGGCATGAGTTCCTAGAGGTAATAATATTGACCCCGTATGCACATGTATATGTATTTGTTGCAGATGATGAACCGAGACTGCATAAAAGGGCTGTAAGTATAAATTACTTACTGAGGGTAGCACTGGATTTCAATAATGTTGTGTTTATGTTTTATTTTAATTGGATGCGTATGACTGATTATTGCATATTGTTAATAATCAACCTATTAATATTGGGCGCAACGTCTCCCAAAGGTTCAGGATGGTAAATGTGCCTGAAACCGGAAACAATAGTAATCATATTGATTGGAACGTCTTTCAAAGTACTAGAGGAGGGAGGTCTCCGATAGTGCGAAAACAAGTTAATCAAAATGTAATGTAGAGGGAACGGCCTTGAGAAAGACGTTGACCGGGGGAACGGCCCTTACAAGAGAGGAGTGTAATGACTATATTGAACTGTTAAACTTTGCATGAAAACTATGACTACATCATTATGTCATATCTCTATTCCTTAAATAACACATAAATCATGATGTTGTTGAATGACAGTTAGCTCACTTATGGAACTATAGGATTGTGGCGGTAACCACCTTCTCATAGATGTTTGCGCAGGTTCTGAAGATTATGGATTGGATTAACTGCTAGCTTAAGAGATTTAAAGCTGTGTAGTTAGGATTTTAGTACCTTGTATTCATAGATGTTTGTACCATTTGCCTGTAACATGTTTAGACATTTACTTGTAATTAATAAGTTCCATGTATGCTTTAGTGTCATATGTGACACATGTTTCTTTGTAAATGGTGTAAAGACTTTTAATGTATTTTCTAGAAGATGTCAGTTAAAGATCTGAATGTATTGTAAGGGAATTGTCTCTGATGTTTGAAAAAAAAGATATTCGTATTTTCCGCTGCCAGATTTATCATCTCTGAATGGTTAATGACACGTAATTATCCAGATATAATTACTTACGTTTTTTTGTAAAAAGCGGGTCGTTACATAAAAGAATAACGGAAGACACAATGAAGATCATGGGATGAGAAGAGATGAGCAAAAAATGCCAAAATCTCAGGAGAAATCTACGAGAAAAACACACAACATGACATGAGAAATCAATAAAAATGCAAAGATGTGTATATTGCAGAAAAAGGAACGCAGGTCTTAAACCTATTGAGAACCTATCCGGACAAGTCACTTAACCATCCGGACGGCTATATCTAGAACAACGTATGACAAGACTGCGCTCGTCCGGATGTAAGAATAGGTTCGTCCGGATGCTTCACACTGAAAAACAGAAGACTGAAGAAAAATTTACAGAATTTTAATTTTTCTCAAGTTAGTTTCAGAACACGCATGTATAATCCACTGATAACACAATCCCGGAGCATCTCAAAACTAAACAGTGATACAAAAGAGAGTTGAGAGTTCAATCAGCACAAACATTTTCCTGGACATAGAAATTCAAATAGACAACTCAACTCATGCAATGCGTGCGTGTGTGAAGACATAACCCGCAAGGTATGACTATCATAGATATGACAAAGAGCAACTAGATTTCCCAGACAAGAGAGAAAATCAATGCAAGATTAGTCAAAAGTCAAACCTTATAATTTACTAGGGCCTAGCCACCCTCATCTGATACATTCCCCCTGAGATGCAGCACCTAATTGTTTTACTTGTACCATGAAGGACAAGGTAAATTTTTTACTTGTACGTTGAGGGCAAGTCATAAATCAAATTCAACACATAAGCAGTGAATAATTAAAGCACATAATTCATATGATTTACTGCTTGATTCTTATGATGCTGCAATCTAGAGGGAATGCCAGAGTTTTTAGGTTCTAGGTTCAACTAGCATGTGGTCAATTTGGCCATCTTATCGAAGACCTCTTCTCTTATCCAAAATTTCTAGAAACACAAAGTCAGAGAAGGAAAGATGTACCTTTTAGGGGAGTCGTAGATAGTTCACATTTTTCATCGCATGAGAAAAGAAGCTATCCAATTTTTGCATATACAGGAAAAAACTTGGCAAATTATAGTAAGAAACTCTCAATTATATCTAAGCAAATTAAATTAATACCCAAAGAATTGAGATATCAGGAGAAAATACATGCAATTTTCTGATATGCCAAGAGAAAAAATATCCTACAAATTCTCCCCAATTTTTTTTTTTAACTTAAAAAAAATGCAATATGGAAAAGACATCATATGCAAGGCAAAATCAAACCTGATGATGCCAATACAAAAAAACAATCGCTCGACCTGCTTTTTCTGTCTTCCCCAACAAGTACCTGCAATGCTCTCTCAAGAGAATAAGGGGCACAACAAACTGGTTCCTCGATTGCATAGTAAGCACACAAATATAACAAGTAAAAGTGCAAGCAATCAAACCTAATGCCGTAGGATTAGGAACCGAATCCTAGGCATGAACACCTTCTCCTGCTAGGTGCGTTCATTCCCCCTCATGGGGTGAATGGTCTCATCCTTCTTGACCCATACCTGCTTAACCCGTGGAGATGGTTTGCGGGTCATGTCCATATTGGCCATACTCCTTAGCATATCTTGCATCAGGCTCAGCAACCCTTCATAGCCATGGTTGCTAGTGGGCTTCTGCGGCTTCCTCTTGTAGCGCCTTGGTTTGTTCTTCTTTGATTTGCCACTCTGATAGGCAGGAACAAACTGCTGCTGATGCAGTGAAGCCTGAAGTGCCGTAGGAGGTAGAGTGCCTGATGTAGCTCTTGTTGGTAGCTTCTTTGGCTTTTGAACCTGGACCTGTGGACACTTGAGTCGGATGTGATCGGTGATGCTGCAGTGATGGCAGGTGGGCAAGCTTCTTTTGCTTGAATGCTTCTTGACATTCTCTGCATAATTATAGTTAGCATTCTTACAAATAACATTGCCCTTACCTTTTATATGTCTCCTATGCTGAGGGACATATTTTGCTAAGGAAGAATCTTCAACTTCACTTTTCCTCAGAGCATCCTCCTTAATCCAAGGCCTGTGGGATTTCAACAAATAACAATTTGGCCTAATATTACCAATCTTCCCACAATTATGACAAGTAGGGACAAACTTACCATAAGCTTCTGTACCTGTATCTTTGGATTTTGGCATCACATGATTAGTTAAGCAAGACTTTTCTAAACAAGCTGTATCTACTATCACAGGTTTAATATCAATAGAATCTATTTCAGAATCAGAAGTATGTGAAGTAGAAGTACTCATATCATCAACAATTGAAGCAGGCTTGTTAGAAATATCTAAATGAATACAAAGCATGCTTTTCAAATTATCACTTGAGAATTTTTTCAAGAGATCCTCAGATTCTTTTAATTTATTCTCAAGTGTATCAATAATGTTAAATAGCATGGTATTCTCAGATCTCAAAGAGTCAATCAAAACATGTGATTAAGATAACTCAACAATCAAAGACTCTTTTTCTTGCTTCACCTTTTTGAGCTCTTTTGGAGAAACAATTTTATCTATTTTAGCAAAAACTTTAGAGAGCTCAATATCATGATTTTCTTCAGATAACTGAGAGAAATTCATGATAAAAGGTGTAATCAAAAAAATAGAAGTCATAAGAGATGAGGATCACACTCAGGAAATAAATCCTTTCAACGGAGTGTGCCTGCTCTGATACCAATTGAAAAATTAAATGGACTTCAAATTTATACAAGTTTCTGTGAACAGTGTGCAACAAAATATTAAATGCGAAATTTAAAGGAGACAAATATTTTGTTGATGAAGTGGAAACTCAATTAAGAGAAAAACCACTCCGGGGCAGCCAAACCCAGGATATCCACTATTCAGAAGACAAGACTAGATACAAGATAGTAACACTCGCATACCCCTAATGCAGTGGTCGTACCTTGCTCTCTAACGTGTAACCCAACACGAACGCCTCCCAACCAGGTCTCCTACCTGAAGGGGTCTTCAATGGAATCCTTTACCTTAGGGCCAACCCCTAAGATAGACTTCACAGCTAATCAAATCACACACTGACAAAGCTAGAGAGCTACCAGATCTTCAATATCTTCTTAAACACCCTCTCTAAGCTGTAGAGAATTCACCACCGAATTCTATATTGAAAGCATGCCTCAAGCCTCTTATTTATAGGCTTTTGAAACCCAAAATCGAGTCAAAAACGGATTCTGAGGCACACGCGTCCAGAAGGGCCAAGTTTTTCTTGTCCGGAAAGTAATTCTGGAATTTTCTCCAGGGCCATCTGGACGGGCAAATCTTTCCATCCGGACGTATGCCGTCCGGACACTCAATTTATAGAACATTTTATTATCTTTCCAATGACGCCAATTTCGTCCCAATCCGATATTTGAGTAAAAAGTTATGACCAAATACCCGAGGGTGTCCGGACGGCTTAACCGAGCGTCCGGACGGTCAACTGCGGCCGCCTTTCCAAAGTAGCACTGAAAGCTTCCATAACAAGGCCATGTCCGGATGCTGTTGCCCGAGCATCCGGACGGTTGCACTTCGGCTGCACGAAATTACCATAATAAGGCTTTGAGCGTCCGGACCTTGAAGGATGACGTCCGGACAGTTGAACTGGTGCACGCAATTTCCATATATGAAGCTTGATCGTCCGAACCATGAAGGCTGACGTCCGGACGGTTGAACTTGGTATGCACGTTCTTGCCTTATAGAGGACATCGTCTGGACGGGATCACACATCGTCCGGACGATAGTGGCCATCTTCCCAATTCCCATAACTGTGTCTTGAGGCAGAAACCCTAACACTTGTCAAACACTAAATGCCATCCAGACGGATGTACTGAAACACTGGGATCTTCTCGAACTCTGAAGAGCGTCCGGACGATTTGCCATTACATTCGAACGGATGCAATCTTGAACTGTTCGAAGCTTCTAGACATTGATGGGCATCCGGACGGAATGTTCTAGTCGTCCGGACGGATGTTGCTGTCTGATGAGAGTCCGGACGGAATACCACCTCGTCCGGACAGTTGATAGGGGACCAAAATAAACTTGCTTCAAAACTTCACAGAATCTTCTTGAAGAACATAGCTGAAGAGTAGACTTTGGATAAAGCAACATCCCTGTGAAAAGAACAACATTACATAGAAGTGATTTTGTCCAACAAAATGCAGCCAACACAAAAACTAACAGCAGTCATGCCTCACGGGGCAAGATAGTTATACAAGCCAAAATATCTACATAACTGTAGAAGTATAACTATTGTCTTGAGCTAGGTTAATGAACTACAATAGGGTAGTTCCCAAAAAGAAGGCAGTCTAGCCTAAAAAACCAGTATCAGGAACCATCTAAGAATCTGGATAGTCCTGATATTCTTTTTCTTCATAACCTAGATTGTCACACAATACAAGGAGAAGACAACAACATAAAATACTAAAGTGAGTCCACTGTTTCCCATAATAATATGAGTGCTGATTTATTTAATAAATGCAACATAATGCAATGGCTTTATAATCATATGTATACACAAAATATAATCTATGGTCGCGAATCATAGACATAAATTGAATATAAACATAAATATAAAGCAATGACATGATAGTTTTAAATGCAGAGTTTTAGGTATTTCCCTTTTTTCACTCATCTGTTGGCCTAGGCACAGTTAGTGTCTTATTTGAAGCCTGGGCTTCCTCCCTTTAACTTTTAATTATTTTCTTTGGGAGCCTAGGCTCCTGAAAACCTCGGTTTCCCTGGTGACCTAGGTACACCAGTTTTTATATTTATTATTCTCTTTTCAGGTACCTCCTCATTCACTGAGAACCTAGGAACTCATGTGAAGCCTCATGCACCCACTGTGGATCTAGATCCAGATGCTTGTTATTAGATAGATTATTAAAAATAATAAAACTTGCGGAGTCACATGCGCAATCAGGTA
The DNA here is from genome assembly GCA_028654335.1 of Alnus rubra. NCBI lineage: Eukaryota > Viridiplantae > Streptophyta > Magnoliopsida > Fagales > Betulaceae > Alnus > Alnus rubra. The sequence continues at coordinate 1,510,234 of JAJPGS010002369.1, forward strand.
AATAAAACAGTAAACATATATTATAGGAAAAGTCAACCAGCTTCGTCCTCAGTAAGTATAGAGATACTTACTAGTTTCTCCTCTAAAGATTTTCCCAACAACTGCATAATTACATTGTAATAACAATAGATTAATAAAAAGCACTGTAACAATATTTATTATTACTATACTTATCCTCAAGAAATTATTATAACAATCATCTTAATATTTCCATTTATAAATTGGTTGACGGTATTGATGTTTGGTTCTCTTAATCAAGATATTGAACGCCATCTTAAATTATTGAGTAATGAAACTTAAATATCTTCTTTTATTAACCTTTAATTCAAACTTAGTATGTAGATATATTTATTTACATATAACTCACACACATACACGTATATTTTCTTCAAGCCTTCTAAATTATCACACACTTTCATTGTCTCTCCACACAAATATATTTCTTTTTAATACTCCACTTCTCTATTCCATTCTCATTCTCCCTACTTATTATTTGCACACACCTATATCTCTATATATATTTACATATTATAAGTTAATAAACCCAAACACACATATATTCCTACAAAGTCACACACCCATTTCCTTACTATATATATCACATATCAAAACCTCAACACACATTTGTACACTTATATTTTCTTGATCCATTTTAAACACAATTCACTCACTCCAACTTACTTTCCTCATGTAGTAAACACACACACCCACATGCTTACACATATACACATATACACATAATATAAATTAGCAAACTCTCACACAACATTCATATATGTACATAATCAAAGCAAGAACAAATCATAGTTTCAAAATAGCAATAGGACTACTTGTTCTTTGAGAAGTTTAAGGGAGAAGATACTTACCAAAGCTTCTTTAAAGTGACTCAAATGGTGGAGAAGAGTTGCTTGTCCAGAAAAGGGAAGGTACTAACAAAAAGAATGATGCTCTGTTTTGGATGCAAAACAGAGATTGTTTAAGCTCTAAATTCCCTACTGGTTTGTGATGGATTGAGGGTGGTATGAGGCTTAAATTTGGCTTACTAGGTGTTATAAAGTAAGGTGAAATGAGGGGAATTTTCGTGCTCCAGCTACTGCATTAAAAGAAAAGATGAACAACAGGTTTACGTGAGATATAGAGAGGAAGAGTTGCTGAAATCTAGTCACCCATGCATGCTATATATAGAAATCTTGAATGGCTGAGATCAAGCCAGAAAGAAAACACTTTAATGGCCAGATTTGAGCCAAATAATCCTCCAAATCCGCAGCCCAAATCTCTCATATCTTCTAGAATAGAATTTTCATATCTTTAGGTAATAATTACTAAATATCTATGAAAATCTAGTTGGCTTTGAACTAAATTGGGCTCACTAGACTAACTAAAAGAGGTTATGGTCGTTTGGAACTGAGAACACGGTGTGGGTACAAGAATCAAGGGTTGAAAATCACTCATTACTGTTTCAACGTAAACTGCACACTACTGGATATGAAGTCGCTTGATCGACTTCGGTCCAAAAACGCTCGATCGACTATAGAGTCGCTCGATTGACTTTGGTTAGTAATTTATTTACTAACCTAATTTCTCTACATGTATAAATATATAATTTTATTTAAACTAATGATAAATATTAAGCCTTATACCTATGCATGCGTGTGCACATATTTTTATTTATGCAAAAATATCTTAAGCATAGTGTTTTCCCGGGTATTACAAATTAGGGCACAAGACCTCTAGCCCAGATCAGACTCCATGGTATCAAGCTCCTTATCATGCTCCATGGAATCAAGCGCCAAGGCATCAGGCTCCTCAATATCAAGCCCCTTGGTCTCATGCAACATGGCACCAAGCATCTCAGCATTAGCGGCCTTAGCAGCGATTTGTACCTGCCAATCATAGTGGCAAATCCAAGACGAAATCCAAGCACTTTAAAAGGCCGTAGAAGGTGGAAGATGATCAATACTGCAGGGAGCCACCTATTTGGATGCAAAGCATGATGGAGTGGATGGGTCAACAGATGAAGTCTTGCCAACAACCACCCACATGAAGGCAGGCTTGGGTCAGAAAGAAGGAAGACGTTCACCCCATGAGGGGAAATAGACTCACCTAGGTGGTGAAGGTACTCATGCCTAGGATTTGGATCCTAATCCTAAGACATCAGGTTTGATTGCTTGATTTTTACTTGATATATTCTATGTTTTCTGTGCAATCTGGGAACCATCTTTTTGCCACCTATTTCTCTTGAGAGAATATTACAGGTATTATCTAGGGAAGACAGAAAAAGGAGGTCGAGCTACTATTTTTCTGTATTGGCAACATCGAGCTTACACAGGTTTGATCATGCCTTGCATGTTATATGATGTCATTTCCATATAGCATTTTATTTAATAATATATATATATATATTGGGAGAGAAATTGCAGGAATTTTTTATTTTTTTTTCTTGGCATGTTAGATATTACTTGTGTTTTTACCTGATATCTCAATTCTTTATGCATTAATTTACCTTACTTAGATATGATTGAGAGTTTGTGACTATATCTGCCAAGATTTTCTTGTATATGCAAAAATTGGATAGTGATGTGTTTTAAATAGTACTCGTAAGTGCACGAATCATTTTGCAATATAGTGTTATACAAGTGCGAGGTCGATCCCACAGGGAAATGGTCAAATATTGGTACCTTGCTTAATCAACCTCATTTTAACCTAGTTCCAAAGGTTTGAGAATTGATTCAAGAACAAAAGACTAAATTAAAGAGATGTAATGGAATATGTAAATTAAAAGGGGCTAAGGTTAAGGAATCCACCAAACCAAATACTACAACTCACACTCTTGGTTTCCACTTGAACACCCAAAGAACATTAAGCTTAGGGTGTTATTCAAGTTTCTTAACCATAAACCCAAGGACCATTAAATGAATCCAACACATTGACAAATCACAAAGAGTACCGATTGAAATCAAAACATCCAATGTATCATTCAATCACAATGGATATCATCATTCAAACCGATAAAACAATGTATTGGTCGGTTGAAACACATAAAATGTCCTCTAACCACCACTAACCACATTCATTGCAAAAGATGAAGCATTAAATGAATGGAATTTGAACAACTAAAATGATATATCATTAAATGTGCAAGTGGTACAGCAAGGTTGTGAGTGTCATCAAAGGAAAGGTTTCATCCTCAACCCTAGTTGAGGTTACTAGCCTTCCATGACTAAGAACACCACAACAAAATGATGAACAACCATAGAAATGAAAGAAAAACTCTACAAAGAGAAAGTATTCTGAAAATGAACTACTGAATTACACTATAATAAGCACGAAATTAAAACTAACTACAAAGTTTCTGCTCTATCCTACTCTCTCTACTACTCTCTCTACTAGTCTATAACAAGGGGATGGCCATGGCTTTTATAGAAGGAAGCCATGGCAAGAAATGACTCTTCTACCCTTCCTCTGCAGCTAGAGACAACCCCAAACACGAAACCAGCGTGTTCTGCAGCGGAAATCAGAGGGAGGACTGCTTTTTGGCTTCTGATTGGGCGTTCTGGCGCGCTCTGCAAAAGCAGTTTCTGGGAAATTTCGATCGATCGACTTCGGGAAAATATTCGATCGATCGAATTTTAAGTTCGATCGATCGACTTGTCAGGGTCTCCGAATTTCCAGCTATCTTCTTATGAAATTTGCCATTCCTCTCTTATTGTCCTACAGAAACAGAAAACACAAAAACTAACCAAAACATTAGAAAATAACAAGGCTAAAGGTCTAACTAGTGTAATTCAAGGGGTCCAAATACACAATATTTGTCACTCATCAGATAGCTTCTTCTCTCATGCGATGAAAATGTACACTATCCAAGACTCCCCTAAAGGTACATCTTTCCTCTCTGACCTTTTGCTTCTGGGTACTCTAAACAAGAGAGATGTTTTTGAGAAGATGGTCAAATTGACCAAGATGCTAGTTGAACCTAGAACCTAAAAATTATGGCACTCTTTAGGTTGCATCATAAAAAATAATCAAGCAGTTACTCTTATGAATTTTGTGCTATGTACGTATATTCATTGCTTATGTGCTGAATTAGCAATATACCTTGTCCTTCATGGTGCAAGTAAAATTTTACCTTGTCCTTCATGATACAAGTAAAACAATTGGGTGCTGCATCTTAGGGGGAGTGTATCAGATGAGGGTGGCTAGGCCCTAGTAATTAATAAGGTTTGACTTTTGACTAATCTTTCACTGATTTTCTCTCTTGTCTAGAAAATCTGGTTGCTTTTTGTCATATGAGTGAAAATCATACCTTTTGGGAAAAGTCTTCACACACACATGCATTGCATGAGTTGAGTAATCTATTGAAATTTTCTGTCCATAGGAAAATCTTTGTGCTAATTGAACTCTTAACTCTTTATTATATCTCTGCATAGTTTTGAGATGCTATCTGATTGCTTGATCAGTTGATTATATATGCATGTTCTGAAGCTGATATTAGGAAAAATATTTTCGGCAAATTTTTCCTTAGTTTCTGTCTTTTTCAGTGTGAAGCGTCCGGACGGTACCTCTTTGCGTCCAGACAGGTGTGGCTCAGACGGCCGGACTGTAATGTTACACGTCCGGACGCGCGTGGCTCTGACGGCCAGAAGGTAAGGTTACACGTCCAGACACGCGCGGCCTATCGCATGTTTACGAGGAAACGAGCGTTCGGACGGGGATCCCACTGGTTTTAAAAGCCCTAGCCGCCGCATTTTTCAGCTACCCCACTCAATTTCTCACTTTCTTTTGGCTTCTAGTGCGTGGTTTCTCTAGATTTTGCATTATCTCGCCCTCTTTTGTCCTTTTGTGCATTACTCCCCTCATTCCAGGTACTTTTTCTAGTTAACTTTATTCTTTTCAGTTTTTTTGATAATTGTTAGAATATTGATTAATTTTTGGGAATTTTTTGAGATTATAAAATGCATATTTGTGATATCTTTTGTGTTTGGATTATCTGTTTTGGTATTATTGTGGATTGTATTGTGATATTTATTGTTTGTAATTTTTGGAAAAGTCCCTTTTACTGCCTTTATAATGCCGGATTTTCTATGTGAACTAACAAGATTTTTTTTTTTTTTTGGATTATTATTGGCAAATCTTGTTGGTTAGTTTTGCAGAATCATGTCTACCGGCAATCCACAACACAGAGTCCGACAGAGGACAAAGGGAGATAGGGCAGCCCATCGAGCAAAAATTATGGACAGACCAGTCATTGCCGAGAGAAATGTGGTCCGTTCAGACATCATGGTGGCTCCTCTGAACAGTATCCATGACACTATCCAGACCAACCACTAGGGGTATCTGCACAACTATGCCTGTGTTGTGTACACTAGGCTGGTCAGATTATTTTATGCCAACCTCGAGGTGGTTCAGGATGATGACCACAAGGTGGTGCTTCAGTCCACTGTTGATGGGCATACTATCACTGTTGATCCCCAGATCATCAGTCAGTTCATAGGGGTGCATGTTCTCCAGATCTCTGGCAGCCCGTACAATGAGGTGGCAATCCATCATTCTTTGGATGATCTCAGAGAATTTTTCCATGTTGTTCCCCAAGGAGAGGAGCGTGCCACCACCATCAGGATCGGTGCCTTATCTGCCCCACACCGCATGCTATCCAAGATTGTCCAACAAAACCTCTGGCCCGTTGTTAGGCGCAGTGACCTGATATTGAATAGGGCTAGTTTGTATATGCCATCAGTCTTCGCTTGCCTTTCTGTCTGTGCAAGCATTTTTTGGGCGTTATTCTGGAGGCCTATGATGAGGGCAATACCGGTCTCCTGTTTGGCTGCTTGCTCACACAGATTATTCTATAGTCAGGCTTCAGTATTGTTGGCGAGTCGAAGATGAAGATCCAGGATCCTATCAGCAAGCAGACTCTGATGAAGTCCAATGCTCAGCTGCGACGAGATATTCAGGATGATGATGTGCCCCTGCCTCCTTATATTCCTGTAGGAGTACCAGATGTGGCGTCCTCTTCGCAGACTGCTCCACCACCTCAGCAGGATGCCAGTTATTCTCATATTTCGGAGGCACTAGCAGCTATACAAGGGGGTATGAGTTCCATGTAGCTATCCATGTCATCTATGCAGCAGTCCATCTCTGCCATGCAGCAGGAGGTTCACTCTATTAACTTTCGTGTGGAGCAGAACCAGCTAGATCTCTAGGAGTGCCTCAAGTACCATCATCCGTCCAGCAGTGATGATGAGGATGATGCGCCTATGGCAGGCACTGCATGACTTTTATGGTGTATTTTTTTAAGACAATATTTTGAACAATTTTGTTAAACATGTGTTAACTTTTGGACTTTATTACTCTGTTTACCCTGGTCCTTCTGAGACCTTTAAGGGGAGTAATTTTTGGTGTGTTTAATTCATATTACTCTGTTTTACCATTTGTTCCTTTGTGACAAAAAGGGGGAGTAATTTTATTTTTGGACCGGGATTGTATTTTTAACTGGTCAAGTGATTTTTGTCTCAGAATGGCTAAAGGGGATTCTGTTGGACAAAATCACTTCTTTGTAATGATGCTTTTAAATAGAGTTCTGCTATTCAGAGTGCTTCCAGAAGATTCTGCACAGTCTACAAGTCAGAAAAATCGAATCCCTTGCAACCGTCCGGACGACATGATATACCATTCGGACGCTCAACTATTCAAAGCATCATCTGTTTGGACGACGAGAACTTTCTGTCCAGACCTTCCTCTGTGTCAAGAAGCTTCGAACTATTCCAGCTTGCATCCGTCCGGACGTTTCAGCAGTACGTCCGGACGACACTCAGTGTTTGACCAGCTATGGGATTTCCTTCCAAAACACAAATATGGGAAGATCGCTGCAACCGTCCGGACGATGTGGATTTTCGTCCGGACGCACTCATCCATAAGGCAAGTCGCGCATTCAAAATTCAGATATCCGGACATCAGCCTTCATGGTCTGGATGCGTGAGCTATTTATATGGAAATTGCGTGCATCAAATCAACCGTTCGGACAACCATTCCCTTGGTCCGAACGCGCGAAGCCTCAATATGGAAATTACGTGCAGCTGAAGTGCGACCGTCCGGACGACAAGGCAACACCGTCCGGACACGGCTCAAATCAGGAAAGAATTTCAGTGAAATTTTGGAAAGCCGATCGTACAGTTGTCCGTCCGGACGCCTTATGCCTACCGTCCGAACGACGCCTAGGTTTTATCAAGCCAGATGCTCAGTTGAACTTGCAGCCTATAAATAGAGGTCCCTAGGCTTGAGAACAGCAAGAATTCGGTATTGAATTCCTTAGTGCTTAGAGAGTTATATTGTAAGGTTATTGTGTTGAGTTAGTCTCTCTGAAGCCATTGCTATGTGTGCTGTTGCTGCGTTGATTTAAAGTCTATCTTAGAGGTTGGCCCTAAGGTAAAGGATTCCATTAAAGACCCTTTCAGGTATGAGACTTGGTTGGGAGACGTTCGTGTTGAGTTACACGTTAGAGTGCAAGGTATGACCACTGCATAAAGGGTGTGTGAGTGCTACTACTTTGTAACTAGTATTGTCTTCTGAATAGTGGATATCTTGGGTTTGGCTGCCCATGAGTGATTTTTCTCTTATTGAGTTTCCAGTTCGTTAACAAAATTATTGTGTTGTTTAAATTCCGCATTGATATTATTTTGTTAACACTTTGTGCACACACACACTTTTTTATATTAGAAGTCAATTTAATTTTTCAATGTGATCGATCGTGGTACGATCTAAGTGTAATCGGTTATGGTACGATCTAAGTGTGATCGGTCATGGTACGATCTATGTGATAGATCGTGGTACGATCTATGTGATAGATCGTGGTACGATCTATGTGATCGATCGTGGTAAGATCTAAATGTGATCAATCATGATACGATCTATGTGATCGATCGCAGTAGGATCTAAGTGTGATTAATCGTGGTACGATCAATGTGATTGGTCGTGGTACGATCTAAGTGTGATCGATCGTAGTACGATCATGTGATCAATCGTGGTTCGATCAATGTAAGACATTTTTTTTGTTTAAACGACTTTAATTTGCGACTTTTTTTTTTTTTGTTTAAACAGCTAAAATTAGAGTCGTTTTGATCAAAACGGCTCCATTTCGCACCTTTTTTTTTTAAACGGCTCAAATTAGAGTTGCTTTAAAAACGGCTCTAATTTGAGCTGTTTTCGAAAAGCGGCTCAAATTAGAGCCATTTTTACTAAAATAGCTCAAAATGATTTAGAGCCATTTTAAAAAAACGGCTCAAATTCGATCTATTTTTATGAAAATGACTCAAATTAGAGAGAGCCTCTTTTTAAAAATGGCTCAAATTAGAGCAATTTTATTAAAACGGCTATAACAAAAAGGGTTCAAAAAGCCATTTTTTTTTTTTTTGTAGTGTGACTAACCATTGTGGTACCATGGACAGCTATCGACCTTTACTTTTACTTAAGCAAGGACATACATATTATATTCGAAGGAGTACCATTGGTGGCATCTGAACGAGGCTGAATTCTGAACTCTAGCAATGTTAGATTTTCATTACAACAAATCTTCACCTTGATTTTTCAAACACTATGTTTAAAAACCTTGTAAATTTTGTTCGCATATTTGAAAATATATATATATATATATCGGAAACTTCTTTTAGGTTCATGATTGGGTGTTACCAATTTGACCAAGATTTTTTTTTTTTTGATTGCAAATTTGACCAAGATTGGCAACAGAGCTTATGAAGTTAGATCATAAATTAAGTAGATGAAAAACACAGCATTAATATCTCCAGCATTAATGCTGCAGGAGCTCTCTTTGTGCCTACTACGAAAGATTAATAGTAAACTGCCGTTTTTGCTACTCGACAACTCTGCTGCCAACATCAAAGCATTGATAATGCGGGCAAAATATCTTTGGGGCCATCCCATTTATAAATTATAATTAATGGCCTTATAGCAACAGACAAGAAAAGAAAGTGACAATGCAAGAAGGATCAGTGATACTTATCTTACTTGTTTTCTTTTTCTTTTCTTTTTTTGGTTGAAAAAATCTCTGCTTTAAAATCATCTTTTTCTACACTCACAGAAACAACAAAACACCTGCAACAGAAATCGCGAGTGCTTATTACATAAAACAGAAATTCCAACTCCCTAAAAACTTTTCTGTTCCCACTGATCTACATCATATTAGCTTCCGATCTCAACCTGAAAATAAATAATAATAAAAGGGTGTATATATGGACTATGAAGTTATGTGTCTATGACGCTATCACCCAATTTATTTGACAACGGATAGGCCTATGCTCACGTCGCTGACGGAGATCTTGCAGGAGGATTTGAGTCTCACTTGGGTCACTATTGCAGCAATGCCTATAAGATGCGAGCATTTGCTTGGTAGAAGTTTCTATTTCTCTTGTTTCATCCAAAACAATCTGTCGGTTCCGGCACTCTATACTGCAAAAGCCTTGGTCGCCCCTGCATTAACAACTAATATTAGCTCTAACAATATACATAATACACTCCTAACCAAGAAGATATTGATGGGTTTACCTGTACATGTACACATCTTTATCAGGGCTTAATTTCTTGTTGCATAATTGACATGTTTTCAGAAAGCAAGACTCGACAGGTTTGGACGTCTGAAGATGATGATGCCCTTGAGAGGTGCGCTGGCAGCTCCTCAACGCGGATTTCACTAGGATATTGGATTCACCATGTGAAATCTGTACAAGGATTCGCAGCCCAACAGGTAATGAATCCTTGTTACTTATGCTCTTTTTATCTTCCAATTTGAAGGGGCTGTTGACCCTTGCAAGCATCGTGGCTTAGAGAGAGAGAGATAGAGAGGAATTTGGTGAGAGTTCTGCAGTAAAGGAGTGATATATAGGATATTTGAAGGCACTTTGTCCACAGTTACCCACAGGAGAAAAATAATATCCAAGGAGAGTGAAAACAACAGCTTTCACCGTTTCACGTGCTGCATTTTGTTTGCTTTATATTATAATCTTGTTTTTCCCAAGGTTAATAAAATAAAGTAAATACAGTTCTAAGCTTTTTGTTTGGACCCACCAAAAGCAAAATGTTTTGTTAGGTCTAAATCAAATGAGAAACGTGGAAAATGTGAAGCACAATTGTGTCTTGTCTTCTTTAATTATTTTCGTCTCCGTCCCCGATAAAGGACGGTGGGTGAAGACAGAAAGAGCAATCAGTAATCTTGACCGTAGATATTAGTTTAAAAGAACATTTCGGCCTTCTTTGATAAGAGATTGTGGGTTGTTGGTAGTAATAAGAATGGATAGATTTGATATAAAATAAAATAAATTTGTATAGAAAAATAAAAAAAAAAATTGTATCGTAGTAAATTTTTTTATTTAAGTAGTAATAAAAAAATTATTGATGTAATATAAAGTTAAAATGTTTTGAAATTGATTGTTTTTTAGAAAAGTGAAGAGAAGGGAGGAGAGAGAATATTCTCTCTCTTGCCAAACAAGGCCTTCTTGTAATCTTTGACAAAGGATTGGAACCCATCTGTCGGGTAGCATGGGAGTAGCTGGTTTAGGGTGGTCGAACCACTCTTATGAGCAATGACGGAGCCAGAAGATATTATGAGCAGGGGCCAAGGGCTAAAAAAATTTGTTGCTAGGGGTAAGTAGGCATATATATATATATATATATATATCTCAAAAAATTGTGCTTCTTAGGATTCGGGGGGCATGACCTATACCCCCTTAGATTTGTGTTATATATAGTATGCTTATACATATATAGTTATGGTTTATAGCTGTATATAGTACATACACTTAGGGTTAGGTTTTAGGGCTATGTGTTATATGTAAATATTGTACTTAGGGTTTACGGGTTGAGTTCATTATATATGGTATACTTATAATTAAACCCTAACCCTAATTATGGGTTAGCGTTTACATTTGTGGACGCAGTACAAATAAATTATTATTTATTTTATATTATTTTATACTTTAACAATTTAGTACTAATTTATTTCAACTCTTCTTATTTAGTCAAATCTCGTATAAATCCTTATATATATATATATATATATATATATATATATATATATATATGTGTGTGTGTGTGTGTGTGTGTGTGTGTGTGTGTGTTTGTGTGTATATACATAATATATACAAGTGTTAATGATATATTTTACACTAAATTAACCCTAACCCTAGTTTAGTGCTATATGCATATTGTACAAAACTGAAACCTAATTTGGTGTTATATATATTCTATATATTACTATAGTAATAAACCCTATATATATATATATATATATATATATATAACACCAAATTAAGGGTTGGTTTTGTACACCATCGCCTTAAAAATTTCTAAGTTTTAAAAAAAAAAAAAAATTACATAAAAAAGTTAAAAAAAATCTATAATTAATTCTATATACATATATGCATAATGTATGCATGCATGTAAGCGGTTTAGAAACTATATACATTCATAATGACTTGTATATACTCTAACATTAGGGTTTATGGCTATATATAGTAAATGCACTTATTGTTAGTTGTTAGGGTTTCGTATTATATATAAATAGTATATTTAGGGTTTAGTCCCTTATATTTTACATTTAATATTTATATACCACCTTAATCTTGTATTTGTACTATATATAGTATGCGTACGTATATATATAGTACGTTTTAAAATTATTAACGTTAAGAGATTAATATTACTTTATATATTTCAACATATATACTTTTTATCGGTATATAAATATATATTGAACTCTAACGTTTATATCAACGAACTTCATACCTTATTGAGAAAGTCTTCACACATATGCACATTGCATGAGTTAAGTAATCTGTTTCAAATTTCTATCTACAGGGAATTTTGTGCTAATTGAACTCTTAACCCTCAATTATGTCTTTACATATTTTTGAAATGTTATTTGACTGTTATATCAGTTGATTATACATGCGTGTTCTAAAGCTATTTTTAGGAAATATATATTTTTTTGCAAATTTTCCTCAAGTTTCAGATTTCAGTGTGCAGCGTCCGAACGGGTCCGGTTCAAACAACCGAACGGTCAAGTGACACGTCCAGACGCACGCAATTCTGCCGAAGGATGACATGGCAGCCCGCGTCCAGACACGATAAGTGATGCGTCCAAACGCTTACCCTATTGTTGTGCAAATTTTAATACTCGCAAGCGCACGAATCGTTTGCAATATAGTGTATGTGCAAGTGCGAGATCGTATCCACAGGGAATTGCGTTGCAAAAATTAATTTCTATTTAAACTAATCCTATTTTAACCTAGTTCCAAATTTAGGGGTTTTTGATAAAAGAAAACATAAACAAAAATAATGAAAATAAAGAGTCTAGGGTTTTGGAATCCACACTCACCAAATCACAACAACCTAATCTCATGCTCATCACACATATTTTGAGGTTCTCACATACAAATCTTAGGTATGCTCTACATTGCTTCAAAAATCATTTAAATCATTCAATGAATCCGTCCATTGAAATCACAAAAGATATTAGGATTAAACCAAATCATCAAATGTATTAGTCGAACGAAACACAATGAATATCCAATGTTTTGATAGATGAAAAAAAACCAAGCAATCGATTTAATGAAACTTATTCCACATCATCACTTGTATTCGGAAACCACAAGAGATATCAAAACATCATTTCAAAAATCGAAGTAGAACAATGAGAAATCAAGACCCATAAACTCAAATAGCATAAACAAGCATGAAACTCAGTTTCTCTTCAATGGTGAGGTTTCATCCTCAACCCTAAACGAAAATATTAGCTACCCATAACAAAAGAAAGCATAAATAAACACCAAGGATGCATTAAAATCAAAGAAACTTACAAGGATTTGAAGTTCTAAGACAAAATCAACACTAGAAGCCCTAAACTACAGTGAGAACGGCGCCTAGGGCGCTCCCAAGCGGCCTCTTCGTCTAAAAATGAGAAAAGAATGGTATTTATAGAGTTAGCTAGGGTTTCTGAAATTCCAGCTCCGCATAAATTCGATCGATCGACTTTAAATTCGATCGATCTACTTTAAATTCGATCGATCTACTTTTCGATCGATCTACTTTAAAGTCGATCGATCCACTTTTTCAGCACTTCAGAAAATCCAGCTTTTCTATGTATTTTTGCCTTGAAAATTGTCATTTTACTCTTATAGCCCTGCAAAAACGCAAAAACACTAAAACTAACCAAAACATCAGAAAGTAACAAAGCTAAAGGTTTAACTAATGTAAATTAAGGGGTCCAAATATACACTTTTTGGCACTCATCACCTATAGGTTTTAAAATCGCATCTCTTTCTTTCTAGCCACCGCACTCCCTTTCTTCGCTCGGTTTTTCCTTGAGTTTTTGGTATTTCGGCTTGCTTTTTCTCATGTTTTCTCACGAGTTCTCATACTTTTTTTGTCCCTTTGTGCTTCATCTCTCCATTTCAGTTATTTTGCTCTATCTTTTGCATTCTTTTCAGTTCTTTGTAACTGTTAGATGTTTAAGATATTCTTTGAGTTGGATATTGCACATTATTTTTCTGCTGTTGAGATTAGGATATTTGTTCTGACATATTTGTAGATTGTTTTGCAATATTTATTGTGTTTGTAAATTCTGGGAAGTTCATTTTTCTATCGTCATAATGCCGAAATTTTTGGGAACTAATAGAATCTAATTTCATTGATGTTATTTTTTCGCAAAATGTTTGAATATTCTTTTGCAGAACTATGTCTACTAGCAGCTCTCAGTGCAAGGTCTGATAGAGGACTGTGCGTTGCCTCTTTAGCAAAAGTGGAGAACAGGCAGGCTGTTCCCGAGAGGAATGTCCTTAAAGCTAATGTGATGGTTGCACCCCTGGATTTTATTGCTAATATCATCACAGACAACCATTGGGGCTATTTGTACAACTATGCTTGCACAGTTTATCCCAGGCTGGTGAAGGAGTTCTATGGGTACCTGGAGGTAGTACAGGATAAGGACTAGGGGATCATTCTTCAGACGTATGTCTTGGGCCACATGCTTCAGATTGATCCTCAGGTGATCAGTGATCTTATTGATGTTTCAGTCCTACCCATTTCAGCCAATCCACTCTCAGAGGACATGGAGCCCCCTACATTGGAGCAGCTCAGAGAGTACTTTCATGCCCATCCACAGGGCAATGAGCGCGCACATGCCTTCATCAAGATCAGTGCCTTTTTTCCCCCACACCGACTACTTACAAAGATTGTGCTGCACAATCTATGGCCCTTAGCTTATAGGAGTGAGCTTCTTCTGAAAAGGGTCCTGTTCTTATTTGCTCTCTGTATGAGGATGCCTTTCTACTTATGTAAGCACATCATCAATCTGATGTTGGTGATGAGAGACGAGCACTCTACTAGGCTCCCTTTTGCATGCTTGATCACCAGGCTTATTATTCAGTCTGTGATAGACATCTCTGCCGAGCCGGTGATGCGGATACAAGACCTCCTTGGCAGTCAGACTCTTATGAAGTCTAATGCCCAGCTGAGGTTCAAAGGTCAAGATGAAGGGCCTCAGCCTCCCCCAGTCTAGGTTAAGATACCTACAGGAGCCTCATCTTCTCAGACTGCTCCTCCTCAGTATGATGCAGGGTATGCTCAACTATTGGCTAGATTGAGTACGATGCAGAGAGATATCAGCTCCATTCAGCGGGAGGTCCGCTCTATCAGCACTCGAGTTGAGCAGTGCCAGCTTGATATCCAGGAGTGCCTCAAGCATCATCATCCTGATGAGGACAGATTATCTTTATTTTTGTGTTTTTGATTTATTTTGAGACATTTCGTTTTATTTTGGAATATTGTAATACTTTTTAAACTTTGGATTTTATTATACTCTGTTTCCCTTGTCTTGTGGAGACTTTAAGGGGGAGTATCTATGGTTTTTCTCATACTCTGTTTACCCTTTGTCATTTTGAGACAAAAAAATTGGAGTATTTTTTTGCTTTTGGACCGGGATTATATTTTTAACCAGTCAAGTGATTTTTGTCCCAGAATGCCAAAATGGGGAATTTGTTAGTTTGTGATTGGCTACATTCTGTTTGACAAAATCACTTGTATGTAATGTTGCTACATATTTAGGGATATCGTTTATTTCAGAGTTCATTTCAGAATTGTGCTTCTCAAAATTTAAAGAAGATTTTGTGCAGTTTCCAAGTCAGAAGAAATTGAATCCCAAGACTCCGTTCGGATGGCCCATCAGCGTCTACTGTTCAAGCTTGCATCCGTCCGGACGCTCTTCAGAGTTCCAAAAGAATCTAGCGTTTAAGTGCATCTGTTTGGATGATGTGGCAGTACTGTCCAGACGCCAGTCAGTGTTCGACAAGTAAAAGGATTTCCTTCGCAAACACAGATATGGCAAGACAGCTGCAACCGTCCGGACGTTAGGTTTATACCATCCAGACGCTATCCTTGATAAGGCAAAACGTGGAGAAGAATTGCAACCGTCCAGAAGTCAAGGCAACACCGTCCGGATGCCTGTCCTTATTATGGAAATTGCGTGCAGCTAAAGTGCAACCGTTCGGATGCTAAGGCAACACCGTCCGGACGCGGCCTTATTCAGGAAAGAAAATCAGTGCTTTATGGAAAGTCGGTTGCACAGTTCGTCCGGACGGCCTCAGCTTACGTCCGGACGCCGCCTAGAGAAAACTGAATCAGAGTTGATTTAGGTCTTTTGCAGCCTATAAATGGAGGCCTCTAGGCATGTATTATTTACACAGAATTCGGTATTGAATTCTTTAGAGTTTAAATAGTATATTTTAGAAGTTGTTGTATTGATCCTCTTGCTCTCAAGCCGTTGCCATTGTGTTTTGTTGCTGTGCTCGTCAATTGAAGTCTATCTTAAGGAGGAGCCTTAAGGTAAAAGAATCCATAGAAGACCCCTTCAAGTAGGAGACTTGGTTGGGAGGCGTTCACGTTGGGTTACGTGTCAGAGTGCCAGATACAATTGCTGCATCGGGTATGTGAGTGTTACTGTCTATGTACTAACTTGGTCTTCTGATAGTGGATTTTTTGGGTTTGGCTGCTCCGGAGTTGTTTTTCTCTTAACTGAGTTTTCACTTCGTTAATAAAATATTCGTGTCATTTAAATTCTGCATTTACAATATTTTGTTACACATTATGCACACACACACGGCAAATTAGAAGTCATCTATTTTTCACAAAACCCAACACCAAACACCAAATACACAACAACAAATTTAAACACCCTAAAACCACCAAACGCTAAACCCAAAATTCTTGTTAGACCAAATAAACTATATTTATATAAACAACCTAAAACCAAACCCAAAAAATCAAATTGTAGTGTAATCAAACCATAATTAGGATAAAAATAATTTAGTGACGTGTCAAAATGGCACGTCACTAATGTGGTGACGCGTCATTTTGGCACGTCACAAATTTAGTGACGTGTTAAATTTTGCCATGTCACTAATAATTTAAATTTGAATATATTTTTTTTTATAATTATATTGACTTAAAATTTAATGCCATGTCAGTATTTGATGTGTGAAATTTGACACGTCACTAAATTTTAACATGCCGAATTTCACACGCCACTAAATATTTTAGTTATGTGTCACTTTTTGACACTTCACTAATAGACACGTCACTAATTGCTTTTTTGTTTTTCTTGTTGTTATTGTTGTTTTAGTGTGTACCATTTTTAGGCAGTTTATGGAACTACTATACTCTTTCGTTGTGGTCAGTTGGTGCTCTAGATGATTGATGGTATGTAAGAGGTTGTTCTTTAATGCCCATGCTCAAGAAACAACAAAGAGCAAGTCTTATACAAGGGGTAAAATGGTCCAAAATAAAATAAAATAACCATTTTACCCCTCCTAAATGCACTAATGGGCTCCTTAATGCACTAACTGCCTAACAATTTGATTATGTGGATGAAAATCAGCCTTCAGATAATGCAATTGTAAAAAATAAAAAATAAAAAGAAGAAGAAAAATTTAGTATTGATTTTTACTATCACATCATTCAATCTGTATTGTAGTTATATAACAGTATACTAAATAGCAAAATAACATATACAAATGTATTCTTGTGGTGATTGAGAAATGTTCTTTAGAGTTTGTTTGGGTTTACAATTTAAAAAAAAAAAAAAAAATGCCTTTCAAAATAGTGATTTTAAAATTGCAGTTTGGCCTTTAAAATTGTGTGTTTTCAAAAAACACTCCATTGCTTGCCATTTGAAACGCAAATTTTCTGTATTTTTAAATCGTAATGTTTTACACTTTTAATATATGAAATCGCAATGCTAAATGTACCCTTAATAGATAATTATTATATAACGGAAATGATGTGACATTGAAAATAATAATTATAATTTAAAAATTAATTTTCACCGTCACAACTTCTATTAAATAACATTAGTAATATTGCAATGATTTTTGAAATAATGGGTTCACTAATTTGATGCTCGAACACACTGAATCAAACTGTCAAATCACGGTGAACGGAACCAACGAAATTTATAGGCCCGTGATCTTTCGTTTTGTGTTGGGTTGATTTTGGTGGGAGAATAACATGGGTTGGGGGTGGTGTCTGTCAGGAACAAACAAAATCACAAATCGAGGATCAATTGGTGGGGGCATGCCACTACAGCGCGCTTGCTTCGATCATCTCCTGCCCTCTTGAGTAAAGTTTATTGGGATTGTTGTGCAAATCTCGAATAAACTACTCAGCAGTCCCTGCTTTCAATTTTTATTTTTTGGATCTAAAGTCCGATCCAACACGTTACATTTTGGTAAGTTCAAAAAACAAGGGGTTGCAGCAATTTGTAAACAAAGAAATTTAATAGAAGAGACTAAAAAAAAATAATTAATTTGCAAAACTAAATTTATTAAATGGCGGTTGGAACTATATATATATATCAAAGGAGCAAAATAGAGAATAAAACGTGAAATATGTTTTAGGAACAGATTTAGATTCAAACGCGTATTAATTATTGGGACAGAGAAACTGGCTTTTAGGCTTTAGGTTTCTTATTTTGTGGAAGAAGCTTCTCCCTCAGCTCTGCAGCATCGATCTGACCAAAGTGACTCTCCGGAATCCAGTTGCCACTCTTTGGATCTCTCATCCAAAATATCTCCTCCGGCTGCTGGTCGGTGGCCACCGCACTGCTAGACTGATCAGCAGCCTTCCTCAGCGCTGTTACTACTGGCTGCACTCTTGCATTCTCCACTGCCGATGAGTATGATCGCCTACTGCATGTATTACAAAAAAGAAGCAAATAAAAAAATAAAAAATAAAAAGTCATAAAAAACCTTAGATCTATACAACGCGAAGATCAAGATGATATGATTAAAAGACATAAGAGAAAGACAAGCACGAACCTGAGAAGGAGAATGGAGTTGATGGAAACCTTAGGCATGGTCAAAAGAGAAAAGATGATGTAGATGGATGGAGAAAATGGAGGTACAAAAAAGGTAGGGTTTTCTTTTGTTTTCTACTTGAAGAGTTTTTGTAGGGGAGGAGGGGTTTTATATAGGCAAACAGTTGTAACTTAATAGAAGTAGAATCTCTGCGACTCCCGGATAAGTTATTGTTGTGGAATTTTTGAATTTCCATAACGTGCGGGAATTTTCCTCGCACTACTAATTCAACCACGTGGCTTTCTTTTAATTTCATCTAGAATAATTATAATGTCGGTTTTTTTTTTTTTTTTTTTTAATAACCAAGTTTACTTACCGAAAAATTAAATGAGAGGATTATCCCAGATATGATATGTTTATAACTTTTTTTAAAATTAATCATCGGATATGTATGACCTACTTATAGAAAAACATATCTAATAATTAATTTTAAAAAAAAGTTATTGAAGTTGTATAAAAATTGTGTCAAAAATTATACAATAATTATTTTTCTATCGGATAATTAATGAATAAAAATATATTTTTATCGTTGAGCAAACTATACTCTTTTGTCTTGAGAGAGAGAATTTGCTACCTTTTGACCTCTCCATATCGGTCTAGCTTGCCTGCACTTTCAAATAAAGCATGACAGGATTTATTCCCCCGGATGGTGTATGGCATGTTCATGTTGACTAAGTACTCTTGCTTTTCTATTTCTATTCACTTGATTACATCACATGCATTGCATCAGCAAGCTTACGCAGAGGTGGATGTTTCCGTGTAAATTGAGACTTGGAGAATAAATAAGGAAAAAGAATGACATGAAAATTAGAAGAAAAAAATGCGTGATCTGAAAATCTGGTTTTTAAAAATGCATCGAAGAGTTTTGTGAAATTGCAATTTGACTTTTAAAATTGAATGTTTTTTAAAAAAAATCTTCTTGCTTATGATTTAAAAATGTAATTTTTTTTTTGCGTTTTTAAGTCTTATTTTTTTTTTAAAAAAAAAAATGTAATTTCAAACGATTTATTTTCTGGAATTTATATTAAAATCGCATTTTTTGTCTACAAAATCGCAATACCAAATGCACTCTTAGCAGAAATTGTTTGGGAAGGATCTATCGGTGGGAAGGAAATGGTCCGAGTCATGAGCAAAACCATACCAATTAATTGGTAGACAGTCAAGCTGATCGAACTGGTTGGTGCAAGTACACTGCGGATTGTAGAGAAAAGTACTTCGATCAATCGGTGGAGCGCGAAGCCAAGTCAGATAAAATTGAAAACCTTAGTGATCAGTCAGCTCTAGCACCAAATCTATCAGCTAGTGATAGACTACATGCCTAGATAAGTGAAAAGAATTACAGAAGAGGGAGCGGGCTTATGTAAGGCTCCTTATGGAACCTTAGTTACCATTTGGCCATCTAGAGAGAGAGAGAGAGAGAAAAGAGAATTATTTTCTTGGTTTCTTTGAAAGTTCAAGGTATCAAGAGGTAATCTTTCGAATCTAGCTTGTATTTTCGTTCCCAAGGCATTGTTATTTCGTTGGGTTGGATGACAACATGCTAGTGTGTGTATGTATATCTGTTGATATGCGTGTAGAAATCGAAGAGTTTAGATTTTTGTTAAAAACCTTAGCTTTATGGTGGGTTATGTTTTGAAGGAATTAAATGAGACCAAAGTTGAGCCTTAGGCTCTATTACTTGTAAATTTAGGAGAAAAGTATACGTAACCCCCTCAAACTATCACTTCAGTGTCAATGTTCCCCACTCAAACTACCGATTGTATCAATGTCTCCCTAACAACAAAAATATCTTTCATAAAATTATTAAATTAAAATAAAAACAAATAAAAAACTGTACAAAAAAATAAACAAAAAATAAAAATAAAAATAATAAAACTGGTTAGAGCACTAGTAGCAGATGCCCTATAAGTAGTTCTATTCCCTAAAATAGGGAAAATTTGAAAAAAAAATGTACAAAATACGAGTCACAACAGCTTCCTCATTTTAGATGATGAGGATGCTTGGGAAGCTACAGTGCTTCCCAACATATTATTTTAATAAAAAAAAACGTTTCTCTCTCCTCTCTTCTTCACGCATCATCATTGCTCAATCTCAAAAAACAGCTCTCTCTCTCTCCTCTCTCATTCAGCTGTCCTCATTCCTCAACCACAAAGAAGATGCAGACAAGAGAGAGAAAGAAGATGGAGAGAGAGAGAGAGAGAGAAGAGTTTATGGAAGAAAGAAAAAAATAGATAGACAAAATAGGAAGAAGATGGAGACAAGAGAGAGAGGGAGAGAAGACGGAAAAAAAAAAAAAAGAAGAGAGACAGACGAGAGGGAGAAGAAGACGGAAAAAAAATCTGAGAGAGAACCGGAAGAGAGAAAAAAAAAAAGTCAGGAGAAAAAGAAAGAAGAAGAAGAAGAAGAGGAGGAAAGTCTGCAATGAAATTAAAAAGAAAAGGAAAAAGAAAAAAAAAACCAAAGTAAAAGATAAAAGAAATATTATTTTAATTTATAGGGAAAGATAAAGGGAAGCTATTGTGGAGTGTTTTTGTATAGGGGGAAAAAAAAGTGGTTTGGTTCCCTAAATTTTCCCTAAAATAGGGAAAATGGTTGGGAATCTGCTGCTAGTGCTCTTAGTTTTTGTTAGTTTTTTTTTTTTTTTTAAAAAAAAACAATGTTTTTATAATTTTCAGTTATTTTTTCGTTTGTTTTTTTTTTTTTTTTTAAAAAAATCTTTCTTTTTCGTTTGTTAATTTAATAAAAAACTAGTTTTTTTTTTGTTTTTTTTTAAAAAAAAAATTGTTCTTTTTTTAAAAAAAACATTCACTTTTCATTTTTTTTTGTTTTTTTTTTTCCATTTTTTTTTGTTGGTAGTTTTTGTTTTTTATTTTTAGTTTTAGTTTTTTTCTTGAACTTATAAGGACATTTTTGTCTTATTCAAAAAATATTATGGTCATTTTTGTCTATTTGTTGGTTTTAGGGGAGACATTAACACAATTGGTAATTTGGTGGGACATTGACAATTAAGTGGTAGTTTGTGGGGGATATAAGTACGTTTCCCTAAATTTAGACGATTGTTTGGAGCTTTTGGTTGACGAAAAATGGTGAGAATGTAAAGTTGAAAAATGCATATATGCTTAGGTTGTAAAAAGTGTAACGCCCCTGTTAGTTTTTGTGTTGGCTATATTCTGTTGGACAAAATTACATCTATGTAATGTTGTTGCTTTCACAGGGATGCTGTTTTATTCAGAGTCTACACTTCAGAGCTTCAAGAAGACTCTGTGCATAATTCAAATCAGTCAGTTCAATTCCCTTGCATCCGTCCGGACGATGTGGTATTCAGTCTAGACGCCCATCAGTGTCTAGAAGCTTCGAATAGTTCAAGTTTGCATCTGTCCGGACGTAATGGCAAATCGTCCGGACGCTCTTCAGAGTTCGAGAAGATCCCAGTGTTCCAGTGAATCCGTCTGGACGACTTGGCTATACCATCCGGACGCCATTCAGTGTTTGACAAGCATTAGGGTTTCTGCTTCAAGACACAGTTATGGAAAGACGGCTGCAACCGTCCGAACGATGTGTGATCCCGTCAGGAAGATGTCCTCCATAAGGCAAGACGTGCATATAAAGTTCAACCGTCCGGACGTCAGTCTTCATGGTCCGGACGATCAAGCATCAAAAATGGAAATTGCATGCACCAGTTCAACCGTCCAGACATCAGCCTTCAGGGTCCGGATGCTCAAAGCCCTATTATGGTAATTACATGCAGCCGAAGTACAACCGTCCAGACGCTAGGGCAACACCGTCCGGACACGGCCTTGTTATGGAAGCTTTCAGTGCTATTTTGGAAAGGCGGTTGCAATTGATCGTTTGGACGCTCGATCAAGCCGTCCGAACACTGTCGAGTATTTTTATTATAACTTTTTGGTCAAATATCGGATTGGGACGAAATCGGTGTCATTGGAAAGCTAACAAAAAATAATGTAAATTGATAGTCCGGACGGCCATTAGAATTGTCCGGATAGAAACATCAAGCATCCGGACGGCCCTGCCAAAATTCAAGAATTTTTCAGAATTGCTTTTCGGACACGAAAACAGTTGCCCGTCTAGACACCCAAGGCTACCGTCTGGATGCACATGCCAGAGACTCCTTTTTTTACTTGAATTAGGGCTTCTAAAGCCTATAAATAAGGGGTTCTAGGCATGCATTCGACACAAAATTCGGTAGTGAATTCTTTATAGCTTAGAGAGGGTATTTTGGGAGATATTGAAGATCTGTTAACTCTCTAGCTTTTGCCAGTGTGTGATTTGATCAGCTGTAAAGTCTATCTTAGGGGTTGGCCTTAAGGTAAAGGATTCCATTGAAGACCCCTTCAAGTAGGAAACCTGGTTGGGAGGCGTTCGTATTGGGTTACACGTTAGAGTTCAAGGTACAACCACTGCATCAGGGGTATGTGAGTGCTACTACTTTGTAACTAGCTTTGTCTTCTGAATAGTGGATATCCCGGGTTTGGCTGCCCTGAAGTGGTTTTTCTCTTAATTGAGTTTCCACTTCATCAACAAAATATTTGTCTCCTTTAATTTCGGCATTTAATATTTTGTTGCACACTGTTCACACACACTTGCATAAATTAGAAGTCTTTTTATTTTTCAGCCCCGAAATTAATTAAGTGGTAATTTACTTGGAGTGTCATGGTAACATCTCCAAGCTTATTTAATAAGTAAATTACCCAAAGAGTTACATAGACCCCTCAATCGATTACAAACAATGCAGTGAAAGATACATCGAGATGAGATAGCCAGAAATTTTTTTCTTTTTCCAATGAGATAGCCACAAAACTATGTACATCACATGAAATAATAACCGGTGCAAGATATTAAAAACATCATAACATAACTTAATGATAAAAGGATAACATTAGTTTGTGATTGGCTGCATTCTGTTTGACAAAATCACGTTTATGTAATGTTGCTACATAATTAGGGATGTCGTATATTTTAGAGTCTTCATTTCAAAAATGTACTTCAAGATGTTCAAAGAAGATTCTGTGCAGATTCCTAGTTAGAAAAGTCGGATCCCAAGCTTCCCTTCGGATGGCCCATACATGCGTCCAGACGCCCATCAGTGTAAGATTCAAATTGTTCAAGCTTGCATCCATCTGAACGTCTCAGCAACGCGTCTGGAACCTCTTCAGAGTTCAAGAAGAATCCAGCGTTCAAGTGCATCCGTCCGGACGACGTGGCAATACTGTTCAGACGCCAGTCAGTGTTCGACAAGTAAAAGGATTTTCTTCGCAAGTACAGATATGGGAAGTCAGCTGCATACGTCCAGACGTCAGGTCTACACCGTCCAGACGGTGTCCTCGATAAGGCAAGACATGAAGAAGAATTGCAACCGTCTAGACGTCAGGGCAACACCGTCCGGATGCTAGTCCTTATTATGGAAATTGCATGCAGCAGAAGTGCAATCGTCAGGACGTCAAGACAACACTGTCCGGACACGGCCCTGATATAGTATTGCGTAAAGCGCGTTATGGAAAGTCCGTTGCACAGTTGTCCGTCTGGACGCTTTTAGCTACCATTCGGACACCGCCTAGAGAAATTCGTTGCAGACTTGATTTAGGTCTGTTGAGCCTATAAATAGAGGCCTCTAGGTATGTATTATTTACAAACTTCGGTATTGAATTCTTCATAGCTTAGTGAGTATATTTTAGGGAGAAATTGTGAAAATCCACTAGCTCTAAAACCATTGTTGTTGTGTGCTGTTGCTGTACTCGTTATTGAAGTCTATCTTAGGGAGGAGCCCTAAGGTAATGGAATCCATAGAAGACCCCTTCAAGTAGGAGACTTAGTTGAGAGGAATTCACGTTGGGTTACGTGTCAGAGTGCTAGATACGATCGCTGTATCAGGTATTTGAGTGTTACTGTCTATGTACTATCTTTGTCTTCTGATAGTGAATTTCCTGGGTTTGGTTGCCCCGGAGTTGTTTTTATCTTCATTGAGTTTTCACTTCGTTAACAAAATATTCATGTTCTTTAAATTCTGCATTTACAATATTTTGTTACACATTGTGCACACACATAGAGCAAATTAGAAGTAATTCTATTTTTTAGTTGGTATCAGAGCTTAGTACACTCTGGTTATATTTATTTCTTATGTATAATCCTTTTGACTTCAACTTATTTTTTTTGCTATGTCTCAAAATCTTAATACTGTTCCTACCTTTGATGGTTCGATTTATGGCTATTGAAAACCTCACATGCGTTTCTTTTTAAAATCCATTGATTGTTGGAAAATTGTTGAATCTAGTTGGACTAAGCTAAAGGATACAACTCTCGAACTAGTTTCTGCAAGAAACATATGACTTGCTAACGATAAAACCCTCCATACTCTTTGTTAAACTCTTTCACCATCTGAATTTGCAAAAATTTCAAACTGTGAAATCGCTCAAGAAGCATGGCAAATCTTAGAAACAACATATAAGCATACAAAACTTGTTAAATCTGCCAAACTCCAAATGTTGATTTATAGATTTGAAGAGATTAAGATTCTTGAAGATGAGACATTCGAAGAGTTTTACACTTAGATGAGCGGCTTGAGAAACTCAATGGTGAGTCTCGGGAAGACCGTCTCGGATGTAAAGCTCATCCGAAAAATTCTAAGATCTTTGTCTGAGGGTTTTAAAATTAAGGTAACTACCATTGAAGAAAGCAAGGATCTAGAAGAAATGATGATTGAAGAGTTGGTGGGATCTCTTCAAACATATGAGCTTTCTCTGCCTCCAGTCAAGAAGGTCAAGACTATTGCCCTCATGGCATCCAAGAAAAATGCCAGAGTCTCATCTGGAGAAGACTTTCATAATGAAGAAGATGTTGTGGCAATGCTGGCCAAAATTTTTGGGAGATTAATGAAGAATGATAAATTCAAGAAGAAATTCTCCAAAAGACTGAAGAAGGCCCCCAAAGAATCTGAGCCTGAAGAAGCTAAGAAGAAAGATCCAAGAGGCCCTAGATGCTTTCAATGCTCAAGCTTTGGGCATATACAGGCTAACTGTGGGAATCTCAAGCAGGGTAAAGGGAAGGCCTATGATGAGTATAAAATATTGCATATGTGGACCCCTTAATTTGCATTTACTAAACCTTTAGTTTTGTTATTTTCTAATGTTTTTTGTTAGTTTTGGTATTTTAGTATTTTGCAGGTCATTGAGAGAAAACAATAGCTTTAAGGTGAAAGAAAGCACACTTTAAGAAGACCTAGAAGATGAGGTTTTGTTCAACCAAATCAAGGAGATGACTAAATCGGAATTTCTCTAATTGGAGTCAAAATCGGATTGGACTAAATTTTAGATTTTGCATATGTCATAGTATTTTGGCCATAACTTTCAGGTCAAGTATCCGATTTAAGTGAATCAAGCGGCGTTGGAAAGCTAACTATGAAATACGATTTTCCTAATTCGGACGTCTACTATGCCAAAAGTGCCCCGCAATAAAAGGCCACAAATCTGGACGAATTTGGAGTCCTTTTCCTTCTTGGATTGTGTTTTGATTTCCTACTCAAACTAGGAGACTAACCTCCGATTTTTCTAGGAATTCTAGGGCTTCTAGGATTTGTTTTCTCCCTATAAATAGACCTCTAAGCCTCAAGATAAAAAAAGGAAGAAACTAGAGACCAAAATAGTCTTTTCCTTTTAGTTTAGCTTTTCTTTAGTTTAGGATTTATTTTTCATAGCCATGTGTAGCTAATTTTTCAACTAAGGTTGAGGATGAAACCTCACCATTGAAGAGCAACAATATTTTCACGTAAGTTTATACTATCCGATTTTATTTGGTTTAATTTTTTCAATGTTTTACTTCTTTTCAATTTATGGAATGATTCTTGGATATCTATTGTGATTTACGGATACATGTAATGATTTGAGATAGTTTCATTGAATTGATTGCTTGGATTTTTATTTATCAAAACGTTGGATATTCATTGTGTTTCGTTCTAGGATACATTTGATGATTTGGTTTAAACTGGATATCTTTTGTGATTTGTGCAAAGAACAGATTCATTGAATGATTTAATGATTTTTTGAAGCATAGTAGAACATACATAAGATTTGTATGGTGAGAACTTCGGATGTGTATTGATGAACATGAGAATATCTTGCTATGATTTGGTGGGTATGGATTCCAAAACCTTAGTATCTTTTCTTTTGTTTTATTTTACTTTATTTAGTTTATGTTTTCTTTATTTATCAAAATCTATTAATTTTTGGAACTAGGTTAAGATTTAATTAATTTAGTCATAAATTTATTTTCAAGAACACAATTCCCTGTGGGATCGACCTCGCACTTGCAAAACCCTTTATTGCAAACGATTCGTGCACTTGCGAGTACATTTAAAATTCACATCAAGTTTTTGGCGCCGTTGTCGGGGAATTGTTTGAATTTTTGAAAACTGTTTATTTCTAAATTGATTTTATCTTTCTACTAGTTATAATTAGGATTTATTTATTTATTTGCAATTTGTTTTCGTTATTCCTATTTCTTAAAATAAAAATAAAAATTGGTTGATGTTTTATGTGGGATATTTGCATGTTAAAAAGTGAGAATGAAGCATGAATTTTTCTTATAATAATTATAACAATTTTTCTACACAACATGCTTCGCCTAGTGGTAGGACACCTGCTCCGATCAACTACACTCACAATTGTTACCCATATAAGCCATGTTCATATTGCTGCAATCCTTATCACAGTTCTAGTAATTGTCCATCCTGGGGACGAGGCTCCAATTTTTCATATGATCAAATGAACACAAATTTCTCCAGTCCGGGATTTGAGTCAAATTCCAATGTTTACAATTCGGACTGGAGGAACCATCCTAATTTCTCGTGGCAAGCTCAAGCCATGGGAAATTGTGCTCCCCAATACCATGATCTGCACCATCCCAAGTATCCGCAGATCAATCACCAATCTTCCCCTCCTTCATCCTACGATTATCTGGCACAAAGATTATCATTGGAAGAAACACTCCAATCATTCATTCAGACAAGCAACCGAAATATACAAGAGCTTAAGAAGGTAACCATGAGCAACAACCAGATGATGCAAGAGCTTAAGAGTGTCACCATGAGCAACGACCAGATTATGCAAGAGCTTAAGACCGCCTCTATAAGCGATAAAGAGAATATACAGAATCTTGCCAAGATAGAAGGACATATTGATTATCTGGTTGCTGAATTCAACAGAATGGAGGAAGAAGAGCTTCAAAGTCAGTTGATGGCTGAAGGGCACTACATGATTGATGAGGATGATGCTAGCCATTCTTGTTATGAGCATGTCCCTGACACCACCATACTCGAGAGTAAGGAAATTGTGGATAACATAGAGGAGCAAGAAGAAAAAGATGAGCAAATTCAGCACATAGAGGAGCAAGAAGAGAAAGAGGAGCAAATTGAACACAGAGACCAAATTGAACAAGAGGAGCAAGTTGAACATGAAGAAAAAATTGAGCCCCCAGCAGATACAAGTCCATCCAATGACAAGGAAGTGAGTACTGAAGCTCATTCCTTCATCATTATCCCTCTTGAGACACATCATGAATCCAAAGCTTCAATTCTTCAATGTCTCAAAGAGCTATCGTATGCCAAGATTCTCAAGGATTTATGCAGACAAGCACACAAATCTAGGAATCATCGGCCCAAGAAAATATTTTCAAGCAAGCAAGTTGGCTACCTACGATGGGGAAACATCCTCCCAGAGTGCTATCAAATTTTAAATAAGAAAGGGTGGAAGGGATTGGTTGGACATCCACATGATTGAGGCAGGTATGGTAATTCTTTTTGTTATTTTATTTTCTGCATTTAATTTTTGAGTTCTTTTTCCTTTTTCATTTTATTTCTTGTCATTTTATTTTTTGAACTGACAGCAATTAACCTTTTGATGTTTGTTTCTATGAGAAAATATTGCTGGTAGTTTTGTAGACAAGTGTTTTGGTGTTTAAGTTTGGGGGATGCCCTGGCCTTGTTCACACCTTGATGTTTCCTTACTTCTGGTAATGTATTTCTAAACTACACATTGAGGGCAATGTGTAATTCAAGTTTGAGGGTATGGAAAAACACTCTGTCTATTTGTTTGTTTGTTTATTTGTCTTTTTGATCTAAAAAAAAAAACAATGTTTATTTGTCTTTTTGTTCTAAAATCTTTTCAAAAAAAATAAAAAATAAAAAATAAAATTTGTGTTATGTTGTTGATTGAGCATGATTGCTTCCCAACTGTGATTTGCATATCATTAGTTCGTTTAACATGTTGAACACTGTATATCATTAGAAATCTGAATCTTTTGACTCATCTGTTGGATTAGAGAGACTTCACTTGTTTGAATTATTTATCACAAGCACATTAACATTGGTTCTATGAGATATAAGATTTGAATTGAGGTATGTGTATCTTGAGATTTGTAGGATGATTTGTTGATGAAACCTTGGCTTGAATTCAAAAAAAAAAAAAAACAGAAAAAAAAGAAAAGAAAA
Organism: Alnus rubra; assembly: GCA_028654335.1. NCBI lineage: Eukaryota > Viridiplantae > Streptophyta > Magnoliopsida > Fagales > Betulaceae > Alnus > Alnus rubra. The sequence continues at coordinate 1,539,145 of JAJPGS010002369.1, forward strand.
GAAAAAAACAATAATATCATCAGTTTGGGTTCTTATTGAGTAACCGGGCCTCTTGCCTCATTAAGCATTGAGTGTTCGAGTCAAAAGATGAGTAATTCAATTTGGTTAATTGAATGGCTAGTTTGACTTCGTAGCCTTTTTGACTTGAGTAATGAACCCCTTAGGGATGTTTCTACATCTAGTGCCCTAAGATCATCTGGTTTAGGAGTCACTGGCCCAACACTCGTTACATAGGTCAATTAGAAAGCTTGAGGGAGTCAGACATTGCACCGCCTACAAAAAAAATAAAAAATAAAAAATGATTTAAGCCTTGGTTGTTTCATCTGATAAGATTCCTATGAATTTTGGGGTATACAAACTTTGAGAAAATTGAAACCTCATGAATCTATGTTAATCTCAGTTTACACTTATTTGAGCATGAGTGGTCTCAATTTTCCAACTATGAGTTAAATGATTTTTGATGTCCTGATGATGTGAGTATGTTGTTCAGTTTGTTAAACTTACTCATGATGTATAAACTATGTGTTTGTGTGAAATTCTTGTTTGTCAACAACATAGTGCTTTAAAATGTTTGTGAGTATCATTCCTGGCAAACCCTCACGAGACTTCACTCGTCCACTAGGGAGTCCTAGGGGTTTAAAAGGCTTGTTGCATACGCTAAATGCAATCGTCGATCCCACGAAAGAGGATTTATGTTTCAAGCTTTCATTTTATGTTGTGTTTTGTTTTGCTAAGGGACTAGCAAAGTGTAAGTTTGGGGGTATTTGATGAGTGTAAAATATTGCATATGTGGACCCCTTAGCTCATCCGAAAAATTCTAAGATCTTTGTCTGAGGGTTTTAAAATTAAAGTAACTACCATTGAAGAAAGCAAGGATCTAGAAGAAATGATGATTGAAGAGTTGGTGGGATCTCTTCAAACATATGAGCTTTCTCTGCCTCCAGTCAAGAAGGTCAAGACTATTGCCCTCATGGCATCCAAGAAAAAGGCCAGAGTCTCATCTGGAGAAGACTTTCATAATGAAGAAGATGTTGTGGCAATGCTGGCCAAAAATTTTGGGAGATTAATGAAGAATGATAAATTCAAGAAGAAATTATCCAAAAGACTGAAGAAGGCCCCCAAAGAATCTGAGCCTGAAGAAGCTAAGAAGAAAGATCCAAGAGGCCCTAGATGCTTTCAATGCTCAAGCTTTGGGCATATACAGGCTAACTGTGGGAATCTCAAGCAGGGTAAAGGGAAGGCCTACAATGCGACTCTCAGTGATGAGTCAAAACAAGAAGAAACTATTGCTCAAGATCAATTTCTAGCCTTTGTGGCTCCACATGAAGACCAAGAGGATTCTCAATCCTACTACTCTGAGCACAGTGATGAAGACAGGGAAGAACTCAAAGAGGCCTATAAAATCATCTTCGTAGAGTTCAAGAAGTTGAGGGAGACTCGTAAGCAGCACATCCATGAGTTGAACAGTCTATAGACAAAGAAGAGTTCCTTGCTGCTTAAGATTCAGGATCTAGAGGAGAAGTTACTGGAGACATAGCTACAGTTGGAGAGGGTTACTGATGAGAAACTAACCCATATGTTGTCAATCCAAAAGATCCCAAAACAGACAAGACCAAACTCGAGTATGTAGTTTCTTCCTCTAATATCCCCTCTACTTCTAGGACTATTTTTGTCAAGCCCACAGTTCTCGAGCCTCCATCCGTCGACCAGGATAAAGGAAAGGAAGTTATTGATGGGGATGTTTAGGCTACTGCTAAGGCTACTCAGAAGCCTTCTATCATAAGAGGGCCTCCTATATGCCACCAATGTGGGTTAAGTGATCACATCCGACCCCAGTGCTCCCTTCTCAACACTCAGATATCAAAGGTCAAGAAAGAAGTGTCAAGACGAGCTACATTCGGAACTAGACCTCTGGCCCAGCATCAGGCTCCATGGCATCAGGCTCCCCAGTATCAGGCTCCATGGCATCAAGCTCCCTGGCATCAAGCCCCACAGTATCACGCTCCTTAGCATCAACAGTGATTTGTTCCTGCCAATCAGAATGGCAAAGCCAAGAAAAACAAATCAAGGCACTACATGAATACTACACAGAAGCTTGAGGATAATCAATTCTATAGAGAGCTGCCTATATGGATGCAGAGTATGATACGGTGGATGGATCAACAGCTGAAGGCTTGTCAACAACCACCACTAGGAAGGCAGACATTAGTCAAAAAGGATGAAGCCGTTCACCCCTTGAGGGGGAATGGTCACACCTAGATGGTGAGGGTACACATGCCTAGGATTTGGTTCCTAATCCTAGAGCATCACGTTTGATTGCATTAAACTGTTTTCTCTAAAATATTTATGCTTGCTTTGCAATCTAAGAACCATTATTATTTTCCCCCTATTTCTCTTGTTGTTCTTGAGAAAATTATACAGGTACTATTTGAGGATGACAAAAAAAAGCATGTCGGGCGACTGCTTCTCTGTATTGGTAATTTTGATCATTTCTCCTTGAGGACAGGCTTGATCTTAACACACATGCTAGGTTTAGTTTTATTTCTTTACCTTTGAAGCATGTTTTTGTTGTTTTTCACTAAAAATAAAAAAAATAAAATAAAAAATAAAAAATAAAAAATAAAAAATAAAAATTGGGGGAGAAAATGCAGAATTTTATTTGTTCTTTTAAATAGCTTTACAAATATTATATGTATTTTTGTCTAATATCTCAATTTATTATGCATTGATTGACTATGGTTAGATATGATTGAGGGTTTACATCTGATATCTACTAAGTTTTCATGTGCATCTTAATGCTAGATAGATACTTTTCTCATGTGATGATTTTGTGCACTATCCAAGACTCCCATAAGGTACATTTTTTTCTCTTTGACTTTTAGCTTCTAGAAATTCTAATAAGAGAGATTTTTTTTTTCTTTTTTGCTAACATGGTCAAATTGACCAACTCGCTAATTGAACCTAGGACCTAAAAATTCTGGCATTCTTTCTAGGTTGCAGCACCAAGTGATGAAAAGCATTAAAAAATCAATAAATATGGATAAGTAAAAAGATCTACTACTTATTATGTTATAAATCTGTTCTTAAACTTGTCCCTATAGAACAGTCAGTGACCAAATCATTGTGGAAATAGACGGTCACTAAAAGACTAAGTAAAAGAAAAGTACTGCAGAAAATATTTTTCTGCAAATTTTCCTCCAGTTTTAGATTTTCTGTGTGAAGCGTTTTGACAGGCTCTTAGGTCTGGACACCTGCGGCTCAGCCGTCCGGACAGTTAAGTGACTCGTCTGGACTCGCACAGTTTTGTCGAGTGCTGATCTAGCAGTAGCCGTCCGAACGGGTACCCTACAGGTTTTAAACACACGCCTCTTTCTCTTTTGTGCCGCACATCTACTTTTCTCTTGAGCTTTTTGCAATTTTGCTTATTTTTCTCGTGCTATCTCACAAAGTTCTCAACCTGTTTTGTCCTTTCCTGCATTTTTGTTTTCATTCCAGGTACTTTGATTTTTTTCTCATGTTCTTTTCGGTTTTATTAACTGTTAGAATATTATTTTTGTGAAATATGTTTGAGATAAATATTGCATAAATTGTTTGTTTTCTCTGCTGCTGAGATTGGGATAGTTGTTATGTTAGTTATTGGGAATGTTTTTGGGTTATTTATTGTGTATTTAATTTTTGGGAAGTCCATTTTACTGGCATTATAATGCCCAATTTTTTTAAACTAACAAGATTTTAACTGGTTGTGGCATTTTTTTTTTGGTATATTTTTATTTTTATTTTTCAGGGAAAAATGTCTTCAGGCAGCTCTCAGCACAGGGTCCGACAGAGGACGAAGGAAGGCATCGCTACCACTAGGGCTAGGGTGGAAACTAGACCTATGATCATTGAAAGAAACGTCCTCAGAGCAGACGTTCTAGTTCCTCCGTTTGATTTTATTGATCAGTTTATCTAGGAGAACCATTGGAATTATCTATACAAGTGCTCCAGTATTGTCTATCCCAGACTGGTCCGGGACTTCTATGAATATTTGGAGGTTATTCAGGATGAGCAGGGCAGTCTCACCCTGCAGACCGTAGTCCTGGGAGTGACTTTTCGAGTTGATGCTGCACTTATTGGGACTATTATCGAGACTGATCCAAATCCTTTTGAGGGTAGCCCTTTCCTAGATTTCGTGGTTTCCCCTACCATGGAGGAGCTGCTTATGTTTTTTGATCCTCAGGATCGAGCACAGGACAGAGTCTCTCACTCTATCAGGATTGGCATCTTTTCCTCACCGCATAGTCTTCTTGCAAAACTTGTGCCTCGCAATTTATGGCCCATAGCTCGAAAGAGTGAGTTAGTCTACAAAAGAGCAAGATTTCTCTATGCTTTGGTTCAGCGGGTTCCTTTCCATCTCTGCAAGCATATTGTGTTGACTATGCTTGAGATGCGTGATGAGCATCAGACAGGTGTTCCATTTACGTGCCTTGTCACAAGGATTTGCTTGCAGGTTGTTTCTGACAGTTCTACTATGGAGCCTAAGGAGAAGACCAAGGATACTCTTGGGAAGCATAGAGTGTTGAAATCTAATGCTTAGTTGCGCTTTGAGGATCAACAAGAAGTAGCTTCTCCTCCAGCTCAGGATGATCTTGCTGTAGCTTCATCTTCCTAGATTTCTCAACCAACTCCAGCCACTGATGCTATGCCTCCTGCATTCTTAATACTATGCTGTCCATTCAGCGGGAGGTCACTACTATGGGCATTCGTGTTGAGCAGAATCATATCAACATCAGGCGCTGCCTTAAGAAACTAGATCCTGAGGATGATGATGAGGATGACTGAGTGATTTGATCACTTATTTTTGTTGTTGTTGTGTTGTTTCTTATTTTGAGACAATTTTTTTTCCTCTTAGTCATTGGATATTTGTAAACATTTATAACTCTGGGTTTTATTTATTCTGTTTACCGTTTGTCCTTTTGAGACAAAAAGGGGGAGTATTTTTTGTTTTGGACTGGGTTTTTGTTTTGGATCGGGAATGTATTTTTAAACCGGTCAAGTGATTTTTGTCCCAGAATGGCCAAAGTGGGAGTTTGTTAGTTTGTGATTGGCTACATTCTATTTAACAAAATCACTTTTATGTAATGTTGCTACATATTCTGGGATGCCGTATATTTCAAAGTCTTCATTTCAAAAATGTGCTTCAAGAAGTTCAAAGAAGATTCTGTGAGTTAGAAAAGTCGGATCCCAAGCTTCCGCCCGGACAACCCATACATGCGTCCGGACGCCCATCAGTGTCTACAAGATTCGAATTGTTCAAGCTTGCATCCATTCGGACGTCTCAGCAACGCGTCCGAATACTCTTTAGAGTTCAAGAAGAATCCAGCGTTCAAGTGCAATTGTCCTTACAACGTGGCAATACAGTCTAGATGCAAGTCAGTGTTCGACAAGTAAAAGGATTTCCTTCGCAGGCACAAATATGGGAAGACAACTGCATCCTTCTGGACATTAGGTTTACACTTTCCGGACGCTATTCTTGATAAATGATAAGGCAAGATGTGGAGAAGAATTGAAACCATCCGGACGTCAGGGCAACACCGTCTGGACGCCAGTTCTTATTATGGAAATTTTGTGCAGCAGAAGTGCAACCATCCGAACGCTAGGGCAACACCGTCTGAACACAGCCCTAATATGGTATTACTTAAAGTGCGTTATGGCAAGACGGTTGCATAGTTGTCCGTCCGGACGTTTTCAACTACCGTCCAGATGCTGCCTAGAGAAATCTGTTCCAGACTAGATTTAGGTCTGCTGAGCCTATAAATAGAGCCATCTAGGTATGTTTTATTTACAGAATTCGGTATTGAATTCTTCAAAGCTTTGAGAGTATATTTTAGGGTGAAATTGTGAAGATCCTCTAGCTCTCAAGCCGTTGCTATTGTGTGCTGTTGCTGTGCTTGTTATTGAAGTGTATCTTAGGGAGGAGCCCTAAGGTAAAGGAATCCACAGAAGACCCATTCAAGTAGGAGACTTGGTTGGGAGGCGTTCATGTTGGGTTTCGTGTTAGAGTGCTAGATACGATCGCTGCATCGGGTATATGAGTGTTATTGTCTATGTATTAGCTTTGTCTTTTGATAGTGGATTTCCTGGTTTGGCTGCCTCGGGGTGGTTTTGCTCTTTATTATGTTTCCACTTCGTTAACAAAATATTTGTGTTCTTTAAATTCCTCATTTACAATATTTTGTTACACATTGTGCACACACACAAAGCAAATTAGAAGTCATTTTATTTTTTATATATGATAAATTTAACAACACACAAACTAAATCACTAAGTTAAGCACACACAATCGTCTCTAAAGCTGCTTGAGTGCTAGGCATCCCATCCCTTTTTGTGTGGGTTACCACAAAAACTTCAGCTCGGGTGGGTGGCATCCGCTTTAATATCTCCTATGAAAACAAACAATATAAATTAACTAAAGTTAGTCATGAATGTGACAACGTGAATTCAACAAGAAATTCTATATAGTCTTACTTTTTTCACTAACGCACAACAAGTCTGTAAAACAAACAATAAGACCTTATTACAATATATCTCAACAAACACTACACAAGAAAATGAAACTGCTGGAGCATCGAAAACATCAATAATCTAGGCTCAAGGAAAAGCACATAAATAATACGCAACCTTAGTGAAAAATGAGAATCATCAGTAAACAGTTAGACCCTATAATAGCTGGACCCAAGCGCACAATCCACCAATGACCCTTTAACATGCAACAACATCCAACATACCATCTCAAGAGTCCCAACACAAGAACATGCTTTACAAGAACATGCTTTACCATATCATCGCAACTCTGGCGTAGCTCTACGAGCCAGATGTGTGAATTATCTTATTGCTTTTGGAACATTGTCTATTCCTTTCAGCCCTTACCTACACAATTTTTATTATAAACAAATACGATATCATGCATTGTTGAAAGTTTAAAGACATACGATATTAATAGTTAGTGATATTTGTTGATATAATTACCTTATCTTCCGGAGTCAACCATGTGTCAATGGTTATCTCGATGTCCTCAGCATCGAACTCTATGATGTTGGTAGTCGTGTCAATACTTGACTCGCGGGTATCATTGTCTTGTATATCAAGACCATTCTTCACCCTGTACTTGTAATTTTTTCACTTATGTCCGAAGTCAATCATTGCGATCCGTTTTGATAGCAACCATCAGTGCATCAAGCATAATGTAAACTTTTTTCTACAAATTAGTAAAAAAAACAATTATATACTATGTACATGTCCTAATATATGTTCAACGCAATAAATCCATAACTAACTTGTTTTACATACCATTAGGGTGGTCCACAGGTCCTCCTTAAGTTAAGGATCTATCTTCCTCTAATTTGGAGTGCTTAGCCCCACAAACTTCCCAGTTTGGACATATCTCGCACCAAGCCGATGAAATTTCATCTCACTCTTGCCAACTGGCTGCCACGTTGCATTAAAATCGACTACCACCTTCTCGCCCGTGGGTATTGTCCAAAGGGTATTTGGAGAGCCAACATCTCTGATGTGAAAATTGTCATCCGTATCTGTATTTAAATTAAATAGATGCAAAAAATTAGAGACAATATTACATGTGTATATAAGTTGAATGGAATGTAAACATTCTTGCAGCATAATCACGTAAAAACTTTGGAGCCTAGATTACAAAAATATCTAGTGTAACATACGTACCTATCATACAGACTTGTTGACTGTCCAATAATACTCCAATATTGGGAGCTTGTCCTCTCTTCCTCATGTGCCAAAATTGTAGTATGAAGATCATCAAGCAACTCAACAAACCCACTAGCCGTATCTGATAGTGTACATATGCTGTCAAGTAAGGGCACCTCATCAATGAATGCACTCGGAGAAGGTGGGCGAGGGTCCTATGCCATCTCATCTACAGGCTGAGATGGTTATGCCTCAAGTGTGGACTATGTAAGGCTTCGTGATGGTATTAGTGCAAAAAGTCTCTTCTTCAGAGGTGACGAGGACATATCAGTCTACAAAATACACAAATAAATAAAGTGTTAGATCACATGGAAATATAGAAATCACTCAACATCTTTAATGTAATTTGATATCAATTTAAGTTTATTGAAAAAGTAAATAGTCATACTTGCATGCTACTTTTATTATGGTTGTTCTACTTTGAATACAGGTACTTCGCTACGGGCACAATGAATATCTAGATCATAGTCAACATCATTTGGATCCTGATTAATGTTCAAGTTAAAAGACTCAGTTTCATGATAGTTGAGACCTTCATCATTGTTCCCTTCCCCCTGACCAACGTCAAACACATATCTTGGTTTTGTCCTTACTACACAACACTAGTCTGGGTTCCTATCGTCATGGACATAGTATACTTGTGATACTTGTGAAGATAATACGTATGGATCATCTAAAATCTTCTCTCTCGTACATACAGGTTTTTGAAATTCACAAGTGTTATACCATACTCATCCTCTGACCATCCCCTATCTTTTCTAATGTCCGCCCAATCACACTTGAATAGCTCATACCTAGTCGTGTCATAGTACTCTACCTCAATTATTCGAGTTAGCTTCCTATAATAGGTATTGCCATCAACTGTTGGCACACACACGCCATTGTTTTTGGTTGTTTTTCCTTCATCTTGGGCCACAGTGTGAAACAGCTTGCCGTTAACCACAAATAGATTATATTTGAGGGTTGTTTTGACTAGCCCTTTAGCATGCCATACAAGCTTATCCCCCAGTTCAATTCAGCGTGTCTGATCTGCGATTTGAGATAACATCGCTCATAGTTGGTGGGAGCATAAAATTACATATACACTGAAACGAGCATCATGATTTTATAAACCATAAGAATTTCAAGGTACCAATCACAAAATGTGTCCCTATGTTGTCGGTGCAATTCCATGTTGTTAGTTTTTGTGTTGGCTGCATTCTGTTTGACAAAATAACTATTATGTAATGTTGCTGTTTTCACAGGGATGCCGTATATTTCAGAATCTTCACAGTAATTAGAGTTTATGTCTCTAATATGGAAAGAGCCTCATTATGACAAGTTGCAAGTGTCACAAGCTTCAAGAAGGCTATTTCAAGCGTTCAAGGAAGATTATGTGCAGATTCCAACTCAGAAAGGTCGGATCCCATGTTTCCATCCGAACGACCCAGTAAAGCGTCCGGACGCTCATCAGTGTCTAGAAGATTTGAACAATTCAAGTTTGCATTCATCCAGACCTCATGTCAACACGTTCAGAGGCTCTTCAGAGTTCCAGAAGAATCCAGCGTTCAAGTGCATCCGTCCGGACGACGTGGCTATACCGTCCAGACGCCAGTTAGTGTTCGACAAGTAAAAGGATTTTCTTCGCAGGCACAGATATGGGAAGACAGCTACAATCGTCCGGACGACGTGGTTATTCCGTCCGGACACTATCCTTGATAAGGGAAGTCGTACAGAAGACGTTCAACCATCCGGACGCTCAGACCTTATTATGGAAATTACGTGCAGCAAAAGTGCAACCGTTCGGACGCTAAGGCAACACCGTCCAAACGCGGCCTTATACAAGAAAGAAAATTAGCGCTTTATAGAAAGCCGATTGCACAGTTCACCATTCGGACGACCTTAGCTTGCGTCCGGACGCTGCCTAGAGAATATTGCATGTGTTTTTACCTGATATTTCAGTTCATTGTGCATTGATTAAATATGCTTATATATGATTGAGAGTTTATGACTGATATATGCTAAGTTTTCCTATTACATCTTAATGATAGATAGTTACTTTTCTCATGCGATGAAAAATTGTGCACTATCCAAGGCTCCCCTAAGGTACATTTTTTTCTCTCTGACTTTTAGCTTCTGGAAATTATGATAAGAGAAATTTTTTTGTCAAGATGGTCAAACTGACCAACTCACTAGTTGATCCTAGAGCCTAAAAATTCTAGCATTCTCTCTTGGTTGTAGCACCAATTGATAAAAAGTATTTAAAATTTAGAAAATATGGATAAATAAAAAAGATCCATTGTTTTTGTGCTATAAATCTGTTCTTGAACTTGTCCCTAAAGAAATAGTTAGTGACCAAATCATTGTGGAAATAGACGGTCACTAAAGAACTAAGTAAAAAAAAAGTGCTGCATCTTAGGGGGAGTGTATCAGATGAGGGTGGCTAGGCCCTAGTAAAATAAGGTTTGACTTATGACTAATCTATCAATAATTTTTTCTCTTGTTTAGAAAATCCAGTTGCTTTAAGTCATATCAGTGAACTTCATACCTTATTGAGAAAGCTTTCGCACACACACACATTTCATGAGTTGAGTAATCTATTTAAAATTTCTATCTGCATGGAAATTTATGCTTATTGAATACTTAACTCTCATTTATATCTTTGCATATTTTTACAATGTTATTTGACTGCTTTATCAATTGATTTTACATGCATGTTCTGAAGCTAACTTTAGGAAAAATATTTTTCCTGCAAATTTTCCTCTAGTTTCAGTTTTTCAGTGTGAAGCGTCCGAACGGACCTATTCTAACGTCCGGACGAGCGCGGTCTTGCTATACACTAACCTAACAGTATCCGTCAGGACGGTTAAGTGACACGTCCGAACGAGATCTCTACAGGTTTAAGACTTGCATCTCTTTCTTTGCCATCCGCACACCTCTACATTTTTATTGATTTATCACATCATGTTGTGTGTTTTTCTTGCGGAATTTTTCCGAGATTTTGGCATTCTTTGCACATCTCTTCTCATTCCATGGTATTTCTTGTTTCTTCTTTTGTTCTTTTAAGTTTTTGTGCTTTTTAGAATATTGAAATATTTTCTTGTGATATTGTGCATGAAAATCTTATTATGTCTGTGTGCTGGGTTGATCTTGATATAATTATGCCTTATGAATTGTTGCATTGCTTATATTTTTCTTTGGCATCCAATTGACTGCCGTCATAAATACCACATTATTTTTGGAACTAACAAGATATGATTTTTCTTGATAGTGGTATTTTTGGAGATATTTATGTTTAACTTTGTTTCAAGAATATGTCATCCAGCGGCTCCCAGCAAAGTGTACGACAGATGGATCCTTTAGAAAATTAATTTTGTTTGAGGTCATATGTTCAAATATTTTGAAAGGTCTCAGGATTTAAGATGAGCTTTTCCCCCGATCTTCCTCAAATTTGTATCAGTTAGAGGTTCAGTGGTGAATCTTCTCATTTATCTTGCAGACTAGTTGCTTAGAGGATGTCAATCTGTGGATAATCAGTTTCATGCTTTGCAAAATCAAGCGACTGAAGGTTTTTTAGTCCACGGTTCCCAACTTCAAGAGCTAGTAGCTAAAGTAGCACAAACCCGGCTTACTGTACGGATCTCTCTCTGTCACTTGCTTTCAGTGGATCAGCAGGATTTGGTACTTGGAGGATTTTTGTTCCTTCCTCTATCAGTTGTCTTTCAAACTTTTGATTAATTAGGCTACTTGTAGTCACTTCTCTTTATCCTAGTTATTTTTGGATTATTATAACTTTCAAGTGCTCAAGGAAGATTCTGTGCAGATTCTCACTCAAAGAAATCGAATCCCATGTTTTCGTCCGGACGCTCATCAGTCAGCAACATCCATCCAAACGACATGGCAATACCGTCTGAAGTCCCATCAGTGTTTAGAAGATTCAAACTATTCAAGTTTGCATCCGTCCGGACGCTCTTCAGAGTTCCAGAAGAATCCAGCATTCAAATGCTTTGTCCTAAAGACGTGGCTATACCGTCCGGACGCTAGTCAGTGCTCGACAAGTAAAATAAATGATTTTCTTCGCAGACAAGATATGCGAAGACAGCTGCAACCGTCTAGACGACGTGGTTATTCCGTCCGGACGCTATCCTTGATAAGGCAAGTCGTGTAGAAGATGTTCAACTGTCCAAACATCAATCTCCACTGTCCGGACACTCAGACCTTATTATGGAAATTGCATGCAGCAGAAGTACAACCATTTAGACACTAGGGCAACACCGTCCAGACACGGCCTTATTCAAGAAAGAAAATCAATACTTTATGGAAAACTGGTTGCACAGTTCACCTTCTAGACAGCCTCATCTTACGTTCGAATGCCGCCTAGAGAAAAATGAATCAAATTCGATTTAGGTCTTCTGTAGCCTATAAATAGAGGCCTCTAGGCATGTATTGTTTACAGAATTTGGTATTGAATTCTCTCTATAGCGTAGATAGGGTATTTAGGGAGATTTAAAGATCTACTAGCTCTTTAGCTGTTGCTAGTGTGTAATTTGATCAGCTGTGAAGTCTATCTTAGGGAGGAGCCCTGAGGTAAATGATTCCATTGAAGACTCCTTTAGGTAGGAGACCTGGTTGGGAGGCATTCGTGTTGGGTTAAACGTCAGAGTTCAAAACGACCATTGCAGCAGGGGTATGTGAGTGCTACTGCTTTGTAACTAGCTTTGACTTATAAATTGTGGATATCCTGAGTTTGGCTACCCCGGAGTAGTTTTTCTCTTAATTGAGTTTTCACTTCGTCAACAAAATTTGTGTCTCCTTTAAATTTCACATTTAATATTTTGTTGCACACTGTTCACATACACACAGTTAATTAGAAGTCATCTTTATTTTTTTATATGTCCAATAGTCGGCCCCTATTGGAGGCGTGCCTCAACTCATCAAGGTGCATCCTATATGTTTGCAGTCCACATTAAGAATTCACAAGTGTATGTTTAAGCCGATGTAAAATGTCTGAAAAAAATATAACTCACATGCGCAATTGAAGGAACTCGTCTGAGTTAAAAATAATATATCGATGAGCCTGTGTCAATGTGCGTTGGTTGAGATTTACTCGTATTGCCGCCCCCTAGCCTCATCTGGGTTTCTTTGAGGCCTATTATGGACTATGGGTGCATTCTCTAAGTACTTAGAACAAAATGTCAGCATTTCATCTGCTAAGTAACATTCCGCTATAGAACCCTCAGGTCCAGCTCTGTTGCGCACTAAGGATTTGTATCGTCCAAAGGACCTACATGACTCTAACTAAAGCCGTTTCAAAAACGACTCCAACTGGAGCCCTTTTTTTCCTAAAACAGCTCCAACTGTTTTTAATTTTTACTTCATTTTTTAATCAAACTTAAACTAGCTAGGAAGGGTTTTTCTTTGATGCTATATATATATATAACAACTCATATTTTGGTTTAGGACCCTATATAGTATATATATAGGGTTAGTTAGTCCGGCTAGATTGCTCGTTCGGCTCGTTAGTCTGACTCGTTAGCTCATTCATATCTCTTATATATATATATATATATATATATATATATTAATATATTACTAAAAGTGAGTTATATAAATTTAAGCATGTATATTAATAATTAAGTAATATATGTTACATATGTTACTTAATATTTATATGTGTATGTATTAGTTAACATATATACTAATTAGTTAGCTCATAAACTAACACATTACCTATTTAATTGACATATAATAAGTAAATATAATTAACTATATGTTACTCGATATTTCTATATATATTTTTATATATATATATCTACTAAATAAGCATATAGTATACTAGCTAAGTAAATATAGTATTACATATTAATTATAATACGTTGATAATAGTATTATGTATGTTAAACTAGCTAGCTAATATATTAATTACTTATCAATACTTAGTATATAGCATATATTGTATAGTTAGTGTATAATTAGTGTATATATAAACACACATATATCACATCACACATGGTTAATTAACAATAGTTATATATTATACTTATATTATAGTTACTTAGTTATATAGAATATATTAGACTTGCTACTTGCTCACATTATACATATACCATTCGTTTATGAACTTGAATGGCATTCTCAACGAGCTTAAGCTTGAGCTCGCCTGAGTTTTAAACAATCAAGTCAAGCTTGAACGCACATCTCATAGATCAGCTCTAGTTTGAGATTGACAATTTAAGCTCAACTCATAAACGAGCCAATCTTGTCTCGTCTCGATTACAGCCTTAAATACAACTTATATAGTGCTATATATATATATATATATATAGGGTTTATACATATAATATAATATATATACTAAATATAATTATAACTTATATATATCTTGATTTGTATATATATATATATATTAATTAATGTTTTAATGTCCAGGACATTACTTGTGTGTTTAAAAGGTAAATTAAGTTAAGAAATTGATTAGAGTTAGTAAAGTGCCTAGAAAACACTTAGAAATTAAAAAAAAATGGAGTTTCTGGAGTAGGCGTCCGGACGGGCAAAACAGCTGTCCGAACAGCCTTAGCAGAAAGTCTGCATCCGCAGAGCCGTCCGAACACCTCTGCGAATGCTAAACTCCGAGACCTCCCGTCCGCAGTCCCTCCAGACTCTCTTAGGGACGCTCAAGTTAGTAAGTTCACGTTCGCAACACTATCCGGACACTCTTGAGGACGTGTACGATTTCAAATGTGCACTTCTAGACCTTCACTTAACCTGTCCGGACGGCACCAAAGCTAAATGCGAGGAAGAGCCCTTATGGCTCATTTTCACCGGATTTATTTCCCCTTCTACCCGATTTTCTTAGGGTTTTTCATGGAAAACCCTTGATCCAAGAAAATCCAAGCCTTGAACCTCAAATCTAAGCGCTAAAACGTGATTTACGGGAGGAAATCTATGTTTCTACCGATTGGTTTGAGGTAATTTCGTAAACTCTTATCTTTTGAGATTTTGGGTTAAATCTTGAGAAATTTGAGTTTAACCTTTGTTATTCTTTAGGTTTTGTGTATTTTGGAGCTTTTGAAACGTTCACCAATTTTTGGGTTGCATTAGGGAGGATTTTGATAAGTTTTCCAAAACCCTAGCTTTTGGGTAAATCGTGTAGATTGTGTTTTTATGAACCTAACCCTAAGATTTTCTTATGAGTTAGTGTTTTATGCTAATGGTATTTGATTGGAGCCTTAGAAATTCTATGGGTATTCCAACGGTATGGTTCTTGAGCGATTCAAATGCTATTTTAAGTATTTAGAGTTCAAAGTGCTAAGTTGTAGTGCAATGTGTTATGTTTCAGTGATACATTGCGAGTTGTGCCTATAAATTCACAGTGTGCCTATCATCCACACGGCCATTGTGAGTATTCTACTCACTGAAAAAATATTACTATGCTTTAAGTATTTTATAGAAATGAAATGTTATATTGTTCTTCATATCGAACCGACAATTTGTTGAATATGTATTTTGGATGTTTTGATTAATTTCAAGTATGTTAAATTATGTCAATGATGTTTATGTGTTTTGAGATTATGAATATGAAATTGTGTTTTGGGATATGATTTGATGAGTTTTGATGCCTACTGCTGTTGGGATTTAAATTTATATATTTGATGCTTGCTGCGGTTGGATTTAAGTTATGCAAATTGTTTGAGAAAAGTTTATGTTGAATTGTTTATGTTTTATAAGAAAGTATGTGTTTAAAGGCATGATCATGAAATGCAAATATATATAATGTTTGAGCATGAAGCATAAGCATGGATGTGAGATAAATGCATAAGACATAATAAGAATCGAGGCAAGCCTCCAGCATTATACAAACGGACAAGTGCGTGAAGGCAAGCCCTCAATGCTACTGAGAGAATCTTAATGACATTGTGAAGGACAAGTCCTTAGGAGGAGTGAGTTGCGAGCTCTCACTACCTCAGGGCAAGCCCCATAGTGTTGAATAAGTGTACACAAAGGGATATCCTTAAAGCCGTCAAGACAAGTCCCAAGAGTGAAAGAAAGATATTCATGAGCATGCATAACAATGTTTTATGTGATGTTTAAGATGTTTTCATGACTATATGTAGTAGTTTTCATGCTAGACGTATCTATATGCTTATGAGATTGAATGAATCAGCACACATGTATATGTTTACAACTAGTTTGCATAAATGATTTAAAGGCATTGAGCTTCAAAATCATTTATGCAAACTAGTTTATGCAAAAGCATAAATACTTAGATAAAAGCTTAGTGCCTTTGCCCATACTTGGAAATAGGGGTGTAAACGAGCTGAGCTACTCGTGAGCTTACTCGAGATCGGCTTGAATAAACTCGACTCGTGCTCGAATCGATTATTAAATGAGCTATTCGTGAACACGAAAATCGAACTCGATTATTAAACAATGCAAACTCGTATAAACTCGGTTCGACTCGACTAAAGCTCATGAACCCGCTCGTATAAGGATCGACTCGTTTATTAAGGCTCGACTCGTATATATATATATATGTTAAAAATAAGTTTTAATTTGTTAATATATAACTTATTTGTACAATATACTATATATAAGCATTAATTAAGTAACAAATAAAAATGGTCAATAAATATTAATTGGTTATAATTATTTGGTTGTATCAATATGTATATAAAATAGTAAAAGTGAATAATATTAATACTTAATTGTTAATCATATAATCATATGATATAATGACAATTCAGATACTTAATCATATGATTCATATTATATTATTTATGTAATATAATATGACTATATGATCATATAATAATATAACATTGTAGCATATAACATGTAATTATTGATTTACTATATTCAATGTTATAACTTATAAGTATTATTATTAGATACTTATGAATCATTACATCACCGTCATCACGTGATTCAAAATCTAAGATCATATGAGCATACAAATAAAATGATTAAGTATTTAGATACTTAGATACACTGATTAAGTATGATGTAAGATTTTAAGTATCTAATAATTATTAATAATACTTAGAGTCTTAGATACAGTGAATAGGTGGTATATAGATTATATACATAAGTATGAATTCATATTAATTATACGAATTATAATTACACTTTTTAAACTTAATCATATTATTCATATATAATGACAATATAATTCATATAATCCCAAATTAAGTTATTAGGATTGGTCGATTGGTTCAATTGGAATTACTAATGTGTTAATTATGATAATAATTTAGGTGTTATCATTAGAATTTAAATCATATGATTTAACATTGTACATTTGTGCTACATAACCATTAGATATGAATCATATGATCTAAGAATTATCATTAGACTTTAAAAAAAAAAAAAAGGTATTATTATCATTAGATATACAGAACCATATGAAAATATAATAATTATAATTATTAATGTTTTAACTTAATATTTATATTGACTATTGTTACATTTTTTTTATTTATAATTAAAGGACATAAATTTCCTACAAACCAGTAGGTAGGAAATTTAATACAACTCACATATAAGATTGACATGTGTCTCTTAACATGTGAGAATCACATGTTGTTTTAATAGCAAGTGCTTCTTGAAAGAATTCAATGTCCCACATGACCTGACACATAAGACAACTTATTAGACTCGATCTTAATGTGGTTAATTAATCATCCTTTATTAATTGTTGGTTAATGGTTAATTAATACACCTTAATAAAGTGTTGGTTAATTAACTACGAGAAGTTAATGTTTCTTATTAATTAATTTTAACTTTGATGGAAAGTAGAATTAATGGTAAAAGAACAAATGTTAAACTCATATAAACTCGGCTCGACTCGACTTGAGCTTAATTGTTACCGCTCGAACTCGGCTCGAGCTCGTGATGAATGAGCTCAAGCTCGTAATGAATGAGCTCGAGCTCGGTTCTGGCTCACTCGAGCTCGGCACTGGCTCGCTCGAGCTCGGCTCATTTACACCCCTACTTGGAAACGCTGGTGTCTCTATATGGTAGGCATGATGCCATTAGTTTTCCTACTTATAATTACTTGTATACTTGAACCCTAAACAGGAGTACTCGCGTGCATGTATGCCTGAGCTACCGAATATAAAAGTAAAAGTATTATATTGTACATGGGTCTATATGTAGATGCTTCCAATGTGGGATGACTGAAATTTTTAAATATGTTCACAGCTACATAGTATGCTTTCATGTATTCTGATAGACTCATGTATGTCTCTTTTGTTATAAAACAGTTATGTATATATAAATGTGTTTCCGCTATTGATATGTAATCCGCTGCATATTGATTATGTTGTTGTATATGTTCCGCTGCATAGATGTTGACTCTATATATCAGGTACATATTATGGGATGTGTACCATATCTTGGCAAAATGACAAATAGTCGTGCCACTGTGATGACTCATTTATGTTAGTATTAAAAAAAAAGAAAAAAAGAAAAAGAAAAAGATGGATCGTCACATATATAGTATATAAGGTTAGGGTTTATACATATATATTATACTTTATATATATATAGTTACTTAGTTATATAGAATATATTATACTTTTGAACAAAATAACTAGAGCTACCATGCATTAAACTAATGTGCCTCTATATTAGACTTAATACATGCTCACATTATATATATACATATATATATATATATATATATATATATATATATATATATATATATATAGTTTATGAACTCTATTTATATATAATAACATATTGTTAATTTGTTACTTATAGACTATAATTATGTTACATATTATATATTTATGTTATTAATAAATGCATAGAGATTGTTCACAAAATCGGGCTTGAACTCCGTGATCACACATTGAAAAATTTAATAACCTAGTTCGAGCTCTAGTTGCACCTAACTTGTCAAGTAACCCGGATCGACTCGAATGGCATTCTCAACTAACTCGCCCGAGTTTTAAATGAGCCGAACTTAAACACTCATTTCATAGATCGGCTCTAGTTCGAGATCAACTATGTAATTAACTTCAACTCATATATAGTATATATAGTACATAAGGTTAGGGTTTATACATATTTTGGTTAATTTAGTGCTACATATAGTATATAGGGTCAGGGTTATTATAAATAGAGTCATTTTTATTTTTAAAAATGACTTCACTTTGAGTCGTTTTTGCTAAAATAGCTCAACTTGGTTATTATAAATGGAGTCATATTTATTTTTAAAAACGACTCAAAGTTAAAAACAACTCCAGTTGAAACCGTTTTTGCTAAACCGGCTCCAATTTGAGTCGTTTTAAAAATTACTCCACTTAGAGCCATTTTGTTAAAACGACTCCAGTTGCAGCCATTT
Source organism: Alnus rubra (assembly GCA_028654335.1). Lineage (NCBI taxonomy): Eukaryota > Viridiplantae > Streptophyta > Magnoliopsida > Fagales > Betulaceae > Alnus > Alnus rubra. Next base: position 1,558,232 of record JAJPGS010002369.1, read on the forward strand.
TGTTAAAATTGCTCTAGTTGGAGCCTTTTTGTTAAACTGTCTCCACTAGGAGCCCTTTTTTTAAAAAGCGGGTCAAAGCGGAGCCGTTTTGTTAAAACGACTCAAGTTAGAGTCTTCCTAGGAAAAAGGGCTCCAATTTGGGCCGTTTTGTTAAAATGGCTCAAAAAGACTGATTTTTTGTAGTGATAATTTGGTGATCCGCTTGATGGTGGATACATTAAGTAGAATGTTGGGGTCTGCAACGTTTTAGTAGCAACAATTTTTTTTTTTTATTCGTCTTTTTGTTTCTTTTTAAGGTAGAGAAGCATTATGTTCTACTCGCAAACAAAAATAATAATTAAGTTAAAAAATTAAGTTCATTTTTCAAACTCCATGCATCATGCTACGTTTTTTTTTTATCTTCTTGATTCCCTAGATTGCAAATAAGTGAGGTTGCAATAAATAGCATTATCTTCTTGATGTTTAATTTGGTCGAAAGCTTCATTGAAAGTGGACCCATGACTGTCCATCAACTATGGTTTAGACTAGGGGTGTACAAGTGGTTACGGTTAATAGTTATTAGTTAAAATTGCTAACCGCAACCGCCTAAAGCAGTTATTGAATTTTAACAACCGCTTCTGCCTAAAAATAACCACCGATTAGCGATTATTATGTTTATAACTGGCAGTTTGAAAACCGCTTTTTAATTTAGGCTTTGGTCCCGTTTTTTGGCAGGGTTTAATTTTTTCAAAAAAAAAAAATTAATAATTTTTGGACCTTTTGGTATAAAATTAACAAATCAAATACAAATCCGAAATATCTATTAAAAAAAAATACAAATCCAAATAATTTAATACAAACAATCCAAAACCAAAACATTACAAATCCAAAACAAACAAATCCAAAAGCAAAACATTAAGAATCCAAATAACCAAATACAAATCCAAAACCAAAACATTACAAATTCAAATAACCCAATACAAACAAATTTTTAATATATATATATATATATATATATATATATATATATATATATAAGGGTAGGCGGTTGCAGTTATGGTTGTTAACTGTCTCCACCTACACCTAAAACCGCTAACCGCTTTCACCTATGCAGTTATGCGGTTAGCAGTTGTGGAGCAGTTATAACCGTCTGGTTTGTACAGGCCTAGTCCGGACCATAGTGACCGAGTTTTAATAACGTGTCAGGTCTGATTTTAGTGACGTGTATCCAACGTCAGTAACGGGGATTTAGTGACGTGTTAACGTTTGACATGTCACTAATCTTAGTGATGAGTCAATAATAATAATAATAATTAAAAATAAAATAAAAAACCCCAAAAAAGTTGACCGTTCCTACAAAAGAACCAGTTAACCCAAATCATAATATTTGACCGCAACATTAAAACACAAAAATTAATTAAGTGAGACATTTTAACAAATCGAAACCAATCTCGATTAACTCTCCTCAAATGAGCCAACTTCTATTTTGTTGATAGCTTTAACTACAAGTTAAAAGCATGAAATAACTTTGCTATTCAGTATCTTCTTTCATTTACCCATATTGCCATATTGGCTTGACGAACAGTAATTGCCCAAGTACTAATGTCTCTTACATTTCACTATATGATTATAAACACTAATTCTAATTCAAGAGCTGGTGGGACCTAAAGAAATATAAACACAAGCTTCCCTACCATACCCGTTGAATCTTTGGAACAAGTTGCTCCATTACATCAGATCTGATAGTGGCCGCTAATAATTTGATCATTAGCGGCCACTATGCACTGACCGCTAATAATGTGGCGCTAATGATCAAATTTCTTGTAGTGAGATTTCAAACGTCCCAACATAAATGGTCCCAAAATAGACTTCATACGACTAATCAAATCTAGATCATCTGCATTTAACAGCTTTTTCAAGTCGACGTCCTCGGTAGCAAAAAGATCAGGCATCATAAACTCCAACAACGATCACAGCTCCTGCAACAAAAGCATATCATAGTCAACCGTTGATGTTTCCTATGAATCTGATCTCCAACAGTTGATGTTACAACAATAATTACTAAAATGCAATCCATAGAGCAAACCAAATTTCTGAGAACAACCTGTTAGAGGATAAAATCAATAGCTCTTCTCTCTTCAAAATCAGCATGCAAGTCAAACCTGCAACTCCACAATTTCTGCTGACCGGCCACCCTTTTGTAGCAGCTACACAGAAGGCTAGAAGTCCACAGCACACACAGTCCTGGATTCCTGCTGATCCCTTGTGCTCCATGTCTTATGGATGTCTCTCTACACTCGGCACATGACCTTTTCCTCTTTTGTAACTTACCATATTTTCTATATTTCCTATGTTGTAAACCTTGTATTGATTTAACTTAAAGTTGCTCTATAAATAAAAGACAATTATCTGGTTTTGGTAAGTTAACCAAACCAGTTCTTCCACCAATTCTTTCATGGTATCAGAGCACTTTGGCTAACGCCCTGATCTTGTGTTCTTCTTCCTTTGGCTGCAACATAGCCCGTGTGAGCCATGCTCACACGGGCAGTGCCTGGAGAAAGCTCTACAAGAGCTTTTCTTACTCTGCTCTCTTTCAGAACCTTTATTAAACACCTTAGCCACAGCCTCTAACACACGACCTGCATCCCCTTCCCCCAGATTTGTCCTCCTCTGTTAGATGCTCACCGCACCTCTTCAAGTACTCACAATCCCCCTCTTCCAGACAGAGCGGCCATTTGCCTCAACAAATCCCACAACAACCCAATACCCATACGGCCATAAAAAACTGTCGTTTCCCTTATCTCATTTTTTTTCTTCAGCCCTTCTATCAAACACGTCTAACCCATCACCTGTTTCTGCCTCTCCACTTCCACGTACTCCTTTACCTCTGTTTCACCTCAAAAATACAGCTTCATCTCTGGATCTTTCCCCCAAAAAAAAAAAAAAAAAAAAACCTCACTTTCACCTTTTCTGCCCTCTTTAATACCCAACTTCAGAGCCACTTTCTCCACAGTTCTCCCAAATCTCCCTCATCTTCCACTCAAAAAAAAAATAAAAAAAAATTGGTTGCTTACCGTTGGTTTCACTGGCGGACGATTTCAGCCTCCCACCGATGACCCACTGCACGTGTCGCCTCCATCGACCTCAGACGCACCACTGGTTCCCAGTCCTGCTGCGGTCGCGTTGATTGTGCACCTCTCTACCATAACGTTACAGTTACTTTTTATTTCTTTCTGGTCTAAAGTTGCAGTTTCCTTTCCTTTTTGGTTTTGTCTCCTGTCTACCGTCGTTATTAGCTCCTTTTTTGTTTTATGTACCTTGTGATACACTCCTCAGAAGATGCTAGAAGAGTGAGTAAAAAAATGCACTTGGGGAAAGAAATGCAGTACTGGGTGGTGAACAGTGACGGCCAAAAAAAAAAAAAAAAATCAGCAAATTACATGAGGTATGTATTGGCCCATTGTTAGCTCCAAATTTATTGCTTGAGGTAATGTTTGAAACCCAAGCCAATTTTTAAAGCCATTTGGCTCTTTTCTTTTGGCTTATAGTTGGCCCAATCCTTAGCCTTGTGGTACCGTTAAAATGCCCACGCCTTTCTTTTCTATTTTTGGCTTTGAGGTACTGTTCCAAAACCCAAGCCTTTTATTTAAAAAAAAAAAAACAAAAAAAAAAATCTATTGGACTTTGTGGTAATGTTCAAAAAGCCAAGCCTATTTTTAATTTTTTTTGGCCCATAATTGGCCCAATCTTAGCCTTGTGGTACAGTTAAAATACCCAGGCTTTTCCTTTTAACCCTTTTAGTGGCTCTTTTCTTGATCCACAATTGGCCCTACGTTTGGCTTTTGAGGCACAGTTTAAAGACCCAAGCCAATCCCAAAAAAAAAAAAATGATGATGAGAATAAAAGTCAAACTGATAGAAGTTCCTCCCATCAGTTTGCGGGGGAGTGTTAGAGGATAAAATCAACAGCTCTTCTCTCCTCAAAATCAACATGCAAGTCAAACCTGCAACTCCACAATTTTTGCTGATCGGGCACCCTTTTGTAGCAGCTACACTGCAGGCTAGAAGTCCACAGCTCACACTGTCCTGGATTTCTGCTGATACCTTGTGCTCCATGTCTTATGGATGTCTCTCTACACTCAGCACATGACCTTTTCCTCTTTTGTATCTTACCATATTTTCTATATTTCCTATGTTGTAAACCTTGTACTGATTTACCTTAAGTTGCTCTATAAATAAAAGACAATTATCTGGTTTTGGTAAGTTAACCAAACCAGTTCTTCCACCAATTCTTTCACAACCATCATTAAAGATCCCAAAACCTCAGCCCCACACCAACCACCACTAGGAATAAAAAAAAAAAAACACAAAAAGAAAGATATCATGTTTGCTATACCAATTATATTCATAACAGAAGTCATGGAAACTGTTTCAACTTATTGGATGCTGCAACAAATGATGAGTGCTCAAATCCTATTTTCTAGCTTGGAAGGTTCTGATGGCAAAAGGTTAGCAGAGATGAGAGGGATTTGAAGTAGAGGTTTAAAAGATTGATTCAGCTGAATCTTGATGGTTTATGTTGCTGGAAATCAAATTCAAGTTTGCAGCATTCCTCTGGCAGCAGCATATCAGAGGTATTAGAGAAAAAGGTTTTACGTGGGAAAGAGATGGGGAAATATGTTGACTTGACAGTGGTGTGAAAACCAACTAATATAAATTGGGTTGTGCTATGGTTTTTATCCTAGGGACTTTAGGGTGAGAAATTTAAGGTCCGATTTCAAGGTTTGAAGGATTGGATTAAGTTGCAGAAAATTAAAATGAAGAGAAACAAGAAGATATGTCTAGGTTTCACGCAAGGTATTGCTTAGGTATCACTTAACTGCATCACACAATCCTTGAAGAAAAATTTAATAGCTGCAAAATCTCTCATAAAACGTTCTCCGTCAAATAAAAAGAAGAAAGTTCGTGCAATTACTCTTCAAGAAGTGACGAATCATGAAGATTCCGTAAACTTAAACATTTGGTCTCTTGTAGCGCTTACCATATCTAATTTAGGAAATCCATATATCACACTGTAAACTAAGAAACCACGACAAATGAATTACAAATACCTTATCTTAATAAATAAAATGTAGCTAAAAAGACAGGAGTGAGACTAACTGAGGATTATATGATCCTTATCAACAGATTATACAGTAGGGAACATCCATTATTGCTCTCTCACAATGATTATCATCTTAAGGAATAATCAACTTCATTGGAAATTTCATCCTCTTCTAGTAAAGAAAAGATCAATAATAAGCATAAGAAACAGAGAGGCACAACTAATATATACTAATTCCGAAAGAAAACCTAAATTTTTTTTTTCATGACTAATTCCCACACGTGCTCTTACCCTTTTTGATCTTTGCTCTAGTAAATTCCTTAGCCTTTTCAACCTCTGCCACTGCCTTCTTCGAAAGGACATTCTCCTTTTTCTCTAGCATCTCAAAGAAAAAATCCTTAAGAAATTTCAATACCCATTCGGTTAGGGCCAACCCAAACACCACAAAACGAACCAAAAAAAAACTTACAAAATCCATTCAGATTCTCTACCGAAAATCTTCACAAAACAACCCAATACCAGTTCAAACAAAAACGCGAAGCCTGAGATGTGGGAGAAGGCCGGAGGCGAGCTGGAGGGGGCACCGGCCAAAGTCGTGGCGCTGGTCGACACAGGAGCCGATGATGGTGGAGACACGGTGGGGGAAAGCGTCGGGGACGAGGTGTGAGCCGGAGGAGTAGCAGCAGTCAAAGTAGTCGTCAGAGTTGAAGTCGACAGAGACTTTTTCGGTGAAGCGGCCAGCGCGGACAGAGGGAGAGAGAGAAAAGAGAAGGACTGAAATTTCAAGCTTAAAACGTGTTAGAGGGGAAATGAATTTCCCTCCAACGCGTTTCAAACAAGGAAAAGAAAAATTTTAAAAAATAAAAATAAATAAAAAATAATAATAATAATTTGTGACCTGCCAAATTCGGCATGTCACTAAATTTGTGATGCATTTGCCACGTCACTAATTATTGATGTGTTAAATTTCAAACTCCACACGTCACTAAATGCAAATTTTTTTATAGGATCATGAGCAAGTCCAGGCCCTCACTATACTAAGGATCGGAAAAACAGTAGACAATAGGATTGAGGAAAAGAAGGATGAACAAGCTAGACTCCTAAAGAAGCCTACGCTAGCCAAGGGCAAAGGAGTGATACAAGATGTTCCTTTTCAGCCACTCCCACTCTTCAGGGGCCATATGAACCTAAGGCTCTATTCCCTAAACGCCTCAAAGAATTGACTTAATTTGAAAAACAATGAGAGAAAATCCAAGACATGCTGGAAATCTTCAAGCAAGTAAAAATCAATATCCTTTTCCTTGATGATGTCAAGCATATTCCATCATAATAGTTCCTCAAAGACTTGTGTACTCAAAAGCGCGAAACAAGGAATCACACTCCGAAGAAAGTCTTACTCACAAAACAAGTTAGTTCTTTCCTTCAGCATATTATTCAACCAAAATTCAAAGACCCTAGTGCTCCTATAATTTCTTGTATTATTGGAAACCACAAGATTGGAAAGGCCCTCCTCAATTTGGGCACTGGTGTGAATCTGCTGCCCTACTCAGTATACCTGCAGCTCAACTTAGGGGAATTAAAGCCCACAAAGGTTATTTTGCAACTGGCTGACCGATCTGTCAAGCAACCACGAGGAATCATTGAAGATGTCATCATTCAAGTGGACAAGTTTTACTTCCCAATGGATTTTATTGCTCTCAATACAAAACTTGTTCCCAACCCTGACAAGATGATCCTAGTTATCCTCGGTCGATCTTTCTTAGCCACAGGTAATGCATGCATAAACTGTAGAATGGGGATTATGGAGATAACTTTTGACTCGTAATGATCATACTTATCATAGATAATTTTATAAATTATATGATATGATATGATTCATAATTCATAATTCATAATTCATAAATATTATGAATATATACAGATTAAGCACAAATATAAATTATAGCCACATAATGTCACTAAGTATACAAATTCATACTAATAAAGACACTTAAATGGAGACAAAAAAAATAAAAAATAAAAAAATTGATAGTTCGCCACTACAAAAATTGAAGTGGTTTGTGACTGGCTTTTAGTGGCCTTTCAGTCACCCTAAAAGGCCACTAAACATTAGTGGCGGGTGATTAGTGGCCTTTTTAGAAGGCCACTAATCATTTAGTCAGTATTTCTGACTTTGTGGCGTGTCGGTTAGACACGCCACTATATATGGCGTGTCTGTCTATAGTGGCGTGTCTGTCTGACACGCCACTAATTAAAGTATTTTTTTTTTTTAAAGAAAATTGTAAATTCAGCAATCCAAATACAAAAAACCCTACATACACATACCCTACAATCCAAATTCTGCAATCCAAATCCAAATCCAAAATTCTGTATCGAAATTTTGTATTGATCTACTACAATTCTATCAATGCATGATCAACACAATTGCAACAATTTAAACTTTTATCAATAATTACAACTACAAAAAAATCATTCCAAAAGTTTCACTAAACATATATATATATATATATATATATATATATATATATATATATATATATATATATATATGTCATAGATTCATAACAATCAAACTAAAACTTACAACAAACAAAAAATACAATCAATCTTTGTCCTAGATTGATACCAAAAAGTAATTACAAAAGTTACCCAATATCAATCGTGACACACAAGGAAACATCCAAAAACAGTGACAGGAAAATCTACTGCACCAGACAAAAGAAGAAGGGACATCATGGGATTCGTTAAATAAATATCAGCAAGATTGCCATCTCGGGAAATATGTGCTGCAACTCCAACAACAGGTGTTAAGCTGTATGACAGATAGCGCCTACAAGAACAAAACAATGCCAACAAACAAGTCGATTCAGATACAATAAATTTAAACTACCAAAAAATACAATAAATTTAAACTACCAAAAAATAATTCAGCACATGACCTCGATATCCAATTACATCTACTCCCTCCAGTACAAAAGAACCTGCAACACAATATCCTATTAATATTTCGTTTAATAAAATAGAGAAGAAAATTGTGGATCATTTTCAAGAGAACCACCAGTGAGATGTGAATTGAGGGAAAAAAATGCCGTGCCAAGAATAACTAATGTCAAGATTTAATTTTATAAACTTGCCCTTAATCATCATAATGTAGTCAATGCAATAAGGAAGAGTTTTCAGGTCAAGACCATAAAAGTTTGGAACAACAACAGAAATGAAGCTCAGAGAGATAAAAACCTATTTCTTAAGGAAACAAACTAACATTAAGTACAAACAAACTGACATTAACCTACAATATAAGTATGTTAGAGGATCATTACCACAAAGAGAGAATATGAGGGTCTAAGACTATCATATTTTTAATAGGTTAAATAGAATAATATAAGATTAAGGGGTAATTACCTTTTTCCCCCATGAACTACCAAAAAATGCGCAATGCCCCCATGAACTACCAACTCGACCAAAATAGAGCATTCAACTACCAAAGACAACAATTTTTCCCCCTTCCGTCAGTCAAAGGGGTTAAAACAAACGGTCAACGGGTCATGTGCCGTTTTATATGGGGGTATGTTAGAAGATGATGGTAGTTCATGGGGGAAAAGAGGAAGATGGTGGTAGTTCATAGGGGGAAAAGAGGAAGAAAATGAGGGTAAAACGGCGTGTGACTGACGGAAGGGGGGAAAATGGTTATCTTTGGTAGTTGAATGCTCTATTTTGGTCGAGTTGGTAGTTCATGGGGGCATCGCACATTTTTTGGTAGTTCATGGGGGGAAAAGGTAATTACCCCTAAGATTAATTACAGTCATCCACCCTAAACTATGAAGACATTTGTAATGTTCACCCTAAACTACAAAAAAATCATTCCAAAAAAAGCAAGTACATATTTGCTAACTAAAATAAACCTAAATGTTACCCAATATCAATCGTCAGCAAGATTTTCATGATCGGGTAACTGCACAGCATTTTCCGTAGGATCTGCGAATGATAAAACAAATATAGTTAACAAACAATATGATCAAATCATATCAAGTCCTAAGCATTCAACAAAGTGTGAATTTAAACAGACGTAATCATACCACGAAAAATAAATCCATTAATTATTACCTGATCTGCTATCAACAGATGATACATTCATATGATGTGCATAATTTTTGTCTGGCACTGCGTTATCATGAGAGACTCCGGGAATGGATACTGACTGGCGCCACAATGACTCCATTTGGCTAAAACGGGACATAATCTGAGATTGTGCTGCCAACACCTCATCCATTTGTAACTTGTGTCGTGCCCGCTCAGCCTCAAGTACTCTCTCGATCTCAGAAGCTTGTCGTGCCCGCTCAGCCTCAAGTACTCTCTCCATCTCAGAAGCAAACATTTCTTGCGAAAAGATGGCATGCCCTTGATTTTGTGAACGTGGCTGTGATGGTGTATGTTATGAGCGTATGGACCCCCGCACAGGCCAAACATTTGGCCCAACCTGCCGAACTCTGCCGGCATACTCCGGCTTATTGCCGAGCGCTTGGGAGTACGCATCGTCATGTCTCCAGCGTGTCGTTCCTTGTGTTATGCTTGACGATTCGGCAGAGTCGGTTGGCATTAGCATCGCCATCCTCTCCTGCATGTCGTATTAAATGTTGGTGTGTCAAACTAATGTGCATCGTAAATAATTAATCACACATATAAGTAAAACAATATATGAAAGGTGAATAGCATACACATCTCTCTTTTACTATATCATTTGGATAGCTTCCATCCTTCCTCGTGTGAGATTTTATGTACGATTGTGCTCGTGTAGGAGGAATGCCATCCTTGACAGTCTGCCAAAAGAATAAAACATTATAACACATGTTTATATATACAATGTTTAGTACGTGATAAATTGGTGCACAAACTTCTTCGTGTGACAACCTCGCATAACTTTTGGTCCCCGTGCAATGAGGAGTATTTTGCAATGCTCGTAATTGCTTCATATGGTCAGCATACTCCTACACAATTAACATTCTTATTATGTAAACACTAACACAACTAAATGAAATTAATGAAACTACACAAAATAGTAATATAATTCATGACTAACCTGATACTCCTCGTCACACCATTTATTCATTAACGCATCCAAGTCCTCGGGGTGGTAGTTGGAGAGTCTTCTTGCCCCTACTCTTGCTCGTATCGTCTCAGGAGTATCACCCCGTTGAATGCCTAGGTTAATTTTTGTACTTCGTCTCCAATTCTTAAGCTTTACACCCATATCCCGAAATGCATCCCGTTTTACTTTTCGTAAATCACAACTTGGCGGGATGTAAAAGTCCACCTACACAAGTTGAAAATTGATAAATAAAAAAAAATGGAAAAAAAAAAGCCCACTTACCATCAGGGCTTCCCATATATCCTCCTTTGTACGAGCCGGTACATGCGCCCAGTCATCCCGTAAATGCACATAGTTCCCGCTCCTTATTAGCTTCCCGGTTTGCCGTCTAAATTTGTTGGCGCTAAATCCTACGGGTTGCCAGCCTTGATTATAATCCATCATGACCCTCTTCCCCTCGGGGATCTCCCATGCCTTGTGCGGGTCTGTAATGGTCATAACTTCAAAGGAAGTGCTGCCATTCGGATTAGTACCTATAACAGTAATAGATATCGATGTTAATTATTTCGAAATGAATATAAAATAAAAAACAATAAATACGTATATATCCTTTAAATTTATAAAAATATGTACTTACTTATCGTCCGGACCTGATACGCGCCCAGTACTTGTGTAGCAAGCTCATCCTCGGTCTGTGCATCATGCAGGCCCTCCGCGGGCTGTGCATCATGCAGGCCCTCCGCGGGCTGTGCATCATACAGGCCCTCCGGAGCTTGTGTCTCACTATAGTCTGGAAGATGTGTCTCGGTATCATGAGAACCCGATAAATTGTAGTCAAATAGCCGTGCCACGTGACCAGGGGAACACACCTCTAACTGGCTCACTGTCTGCTGCATATGAGGCAGATGGTCAAATGTATTATCCGGCATGTTGAACTGATATCCTGAGTGATCATCTGCGAACACTGGTCAGTACCCTGCCTCTGTGTGCGTAGGGTCGCTCTCTGTGTGCGCAGGCTCGCTAGATCTCGATCCTTGGCCCCTATTCCGCTTCATAACACTTGGGATTCTATAACTCATTGTACCCTGCAAAATACATCACGTATTTATACATTATATATCAACCATATGCACCACAGTATTTAAATGAGTCACATATTTAACAATCACCAATCAATGTAGAAATAAATAATTTCAAATTTCAAATAGATTTTTTTTTTAACACATACACTGGGATCGGATCTACGTCGGGTCGGATGTGATCGAAGTCATCTTGCAGATTATGGTCATTATTACTGGTCAATAGGAGCGGCTCGCCCTCGTGGCAGTTAGCACATGCATCATCATGCCCTTCACCACCAACATCGTATACGTTCCTAGGTTTAGTTTTTACAGCGCAAGCCCAACCTGGGTCCCGTTCATCTTCAACGTAAAAAACTTGGTCAACTTGTGTAGTTAACACGTACGGCTCATCAGTGATAAGCTTTCCCGTGTGGACAAGTTTTTTGAAATTGACAAACACTAGCCCATACTCATTCACCTTGTACCCTATGTCCCTCGTGGTGTCCGCCCAATCACATTTGAACAAGACGTACTTGGTCCTGTCGTAGTACTCGACCTCAATTATTTCTGTTAACTTCCCGTAGTACATTTCGCCATCAACGGTCGGCACACACACACCGTTGTTCTGAGTCCTCTTTCCTGCATCATGTGCTCGAGTGCGAAACAGTTTGCCATTTACAACATATATGTTATATCTTATTGCTGTCTCTTTTGGCCCTCTACAATGCATCACCAATTTGTCACCCATTTCCTTCCTACCTCGATCGTCCACTCGATCGACCTATGAGTATATTACATACAATGTCAACGCACAAAGTTAGTTTGGTTAGTTATATGATGTACAAGTTCAACATTTAATAGTTAAACATGATGATAATTCGTACATATTCACGGTACCAATCGCAAAATTGTTCATGATGTTGGGTTTCTTACTGATCATCCGTAGTTCGCCCCCCTATTATGTGATCGCCTAAGCGTATCCATGTGCATCCTACAATTGTCAATTAGTCGCATTATTATTCATCCCAAGGCTGTAACATAATTGAACATACATATTTATGTAACACAACTTACGCCCGGAGCTGAAGGAACTCGTCAGAGTTCTTCGTAATAAATCGGTGAATCTGTGTCAATGTGATACGGTCGAGGATGACCCGTGTTCTCGCCCCCTTTGAACCATCAGGATTTCTTTGGATTTTGTTGTGAAATGTTGGTGCATTATCTAGATACCTCGAGCAAAATGTCATCAACTCGGTCGCTATGTAGCCTTCCGCAATGCAGCCCTCAGGAGCTGCTTTATTGCGCACATTAGATTTGAACCCCCCAAGGCTCCTACATAGGAACATCATTGAAGAAGTGTTAGTTAGCAATTGTATGCTAATATCGTAAAAATTAGGATAATTATTAAACATGCACAAATTTTACCTCTCTGCCGGATACATCCACCTATACTGTACGGGTCCCCCGAGTCGGCATTCGCGGACAAGATGCACGACTACGTAAACCATGCTAGTAAAAAAACCAGGGGGGAATATCTATTCCATCTTGCACAAAGTGACACAAACGTCACCCTTTAGTCGGTCCATATCCTCTTGTGTTAAGTTTGTAGAGCATAAGCCCCTGAAGAATACAGACATCTCAACAAGAGGTCTAACCACGTTATTTGGCAGTGATCCGCGCAATGCAAAAGGGAGAAGTTGTTGCATCAGTACATGGCTGTCATGACTCTTTAAGCCCGATATTGTACATTCTTTAAGTCTTACACAACGAGAAACGTTAGAGGCATATCCGTCGGGCACTCTCACATTTCGAATCACTTTCAAAAAATGTGTTTTATCATCCTTAGACATCGTGTGGCATGCTGCAGGCATATAGGTTATACCATTATCGGCCGTGAACGGATGAAGTTTATGTCTCAAACCCATTTCCATCAAGTCTCTGCGGGCTGCAATGTCGTCCTTTGTCTTCCCTGAGATGTCAAGAATTGTGCCAAGTATGTTGTCCATTACATTTTTCTCTATGTGCATAACATCAAGGTTGTGCCGCAATAAATTATCTTTCCAGTACGGCAACCTAAAAAAAATACTTTTCTTCTTCCAAACTACATTTGCAGTCGATGTTTCTCCCTTCTTCCGCTTCTTCCTTTTTTTTCTTTCTATCCTTGTTTGCCATGCCCGCGTTCTCATCCCCAAATACCATACCCTCTAACGTTCCCAGAATTTCATCTCCACTTTGTACATGAGGGGCACATTCTAATTTTGGGTTCCGTCAAATATTTTTTTGTTTTGCCTCCATGGATGATCCATGGGCAAGTATCGTCTGTGCCCCATAAAACATTGTTTTTTACCGTGTTTTAACCATTTAGACCGTGTTGAATGCATACAGCAAGGACATGCATATTCACCCTTGTTAGGCCATCCAGACAAATCTGCGTATGCCAGGAAGTCATTTATTGTCCACATCAATTGCGCTCACATCACAAAATTATTTTTCTTCGAGGCATCAAATGTGCGTATCCCAACATTCCATAGTTCTTGTAACTCCTCAATCAATGGTTGAAGGTAGACATCTATATCCATTCCAGGTGAACTTGGGCCCGGGATAATCAGGGATAATATGAATGATGTTTGTTTCATGCACATCCAAGGAGGCAGGTTGTATGGAACAAGCATTACTGGCCAAGTGCTATAGGAAGTGCTCATGTTCCCAAATGGATTAAATCCATCTGAGGTTAGACCAAGCCTAACATTCCTGCTGTCGGCCGAAAATTCTGGATGTAAGAGATCGAATGATTTCCATGCTTCACCGTCAGCCGGATGCCTCAGCACCCCGTCTTTAGTGCGGCCTTCTACATGCCATCTCATGTGGGGCGCTGTATGTTCCGACATAAAAAGCCTTTGTAGCCGAGGGATGAGTGGAAACCACCGCAATACTTTCACCGGACGTTTCTTTCTCGACGATATAGGTTGACCATCCTCGTCCAAATGAATTTCATCCTTCCACTTAGATTCTCCACAGACGATGCATGATTCTAATTCTTGATTGTCCTTCCAGAATAACATACAATTATTACGACATGCAGGAATCTTCTCATAACCAAGCCCCATGTCACTAAGAAACTTTTTCGCCTCATATGTATTAGCTAGCAAAGTGTCATCAAATGCAGGCAGCAACTGGATGATGAAATCAAGCAAATCCGAGAAAATCTTGTTGCTAAGTCCGCCAACACACTTCAAGTTGTACAAATGTACAATAGCACTCAGCTTGCTATGTTTAGTACCCCCATGAAGTGGCTTCTCCGACTTTTTAAGCTTGTCGTAGTACTTCTGAGTGTTCCCTTCAGCTGATTCTTAATTCCCCCCAATTTCTTCACCTCCCTGAACACGACCTCAGGCTCACATTTGTCTTCTCTAACTTTGTGCATGCCGAATGCATCACGCAACATTGAGTGCATGTCACCACTCTGTTTTGTGCTTCCACTAGCCGCATCTACGGCCGGGCGATTCGAGTAAGAACCTGCAACAGAACCCCGAACATGCTTCTCACCGTGCCAAAACCATGTAGTGTATGTAGTCATCATTCCCTTACCCCCTGTCAAGTGGGCAAGTACGACGCCGGGCGGATGACGCTGGTTATTTCGACACGACTTACAAGGGCAATGTATATTTCCATTGGGGATTCTACAGTTACTAACTGCGAATTCAACAAATGATCTACACCCATCTCTATATTCCCTCGTACCCCTAGACTTTGTCATCCAAGTCTTGTCCATTTTCTTCTCTACGTACAATACAAAATAGTAACAAAATAAAGCAAACAACATATTAGGAAGGTCATTATTTTTTTCATCATTAATATTAAACATGATCAACTGGAGGCAGCTTTTAGATTTTAAATTATGATGGAAGATAAAAAAAAGAAAGAAATTTAAAGACCGAATATTGGATAACAACAAAATATTTCAGATTGATTATTATTTCTTTAAACAGTAAAGCTCCAATATTATTTAGTTTCGTCTAAAGGAAACTAAATATATATATATATATATATATATATATATATATATATATAGGATTCAAACACTATGAAAGATTGAAATAAATGATTATCTATGTTTTGTAAGAGGTGTTGAAGAGAAGCAATATATATAATTATCTATGTTAATGCAAAAAAAATCAACAATGACTACTCAAGCCTAGTCTTCATTTCAGGATTCTTACAAGATAATCAAAAGGTCAGAGTTATGATAGAACAAATGGAAGATCTTCGCAAAAAGGTAAGCAAAGTCAATAATTTAATTTCTTCAAATGATTGCTAAGAATAATAAGGATTTTCTTTGAATATGTAGCATCATGAAGATTAGGATTTGCCCTTAATCTTACCCATAGTTGAGAAGGTCGTACATTAAAAAACTAGAAAGACAAATTTTTAATATTGGACATATATAATTGTGAACTATATAAAACTCAAGAAAAAGAAACATCAATAATTGTGAACTATATAAAACTGATTCAAACCTAACAAGGTCCATCAAGATTAATCATTTAGCTCAAGAATCAAAATGGGTAAAATGAAAATAAAACAAAAACCTAAACAACTGTTAACGAATGCTAATTGAAACCCAATAAAGTCCATCAAAGTAACCTCATTTTACTAAAGAATGTCATTTAGCTCAAGAATCAAAATGGGTTTCAAACCAAACTCAAGAAAAAGAAACATCAATAATTGTGAACTATATAAAACTGATTCAAACCTAACAAGGTCCATCAAGATTAATCATTTAGCTCATGAATCAAAATGGGTAAAATGAAAATAAAACAAAAACCTAAACAACTGTTAACGAATGCTAATTGAAACCCAATAAAGTCCATCAAAGTAACCTCATTTTACTATAACGAATGTCATTTAGCTCAAGAATCAAAATGGGTTTCAAACCAAACTCAAGAAAAAGAAACATCAATAATTGTGAACTAAAACTGATTCAAACCTAACAAGGTCCATCAAGATTAATCATTTAGCTGAAGAATCGAAATGGGTAAAATGAAAATAAAACAAAAACCTAAACAACTGCTAACGAATGCTAATTGAAACCCCAATAAAGTCCATCAAAGTAACCTCATTTTACTAAGGAATCAAAAAATGGGGAAAAATGTACCATATTGACTTGTGAACCAAAACCGATTCAAACCCAAGAATGACCATCAATTTAGTTCAAGAATTTAGATTGGCACGAATCAAAATGGGTTTCAAACCAAACTCAAGAAAAAGAAACATCAATAATTGTGAACTATATAAAACTTATTCAAACCTAACAAGGTCCATCAAGATTAATCATTTAGCTCAAGAATCAAAATGGGTAAAATGAAAATAAAACAACACTCAACCATCCAAACTACCCAGACACAAGCATACACTCACTCATAATCGGCCACCATCCAGACCAACAAACCAACAAATACCCATGACCCAGCCGTGAATCACATACTCAGAATAATCATCAAACACATAATCACCAAAATCAACAATAATAAGTCCATAAATCAAGCTAATTTACAAGCTAATAAATTATTTTTGCTAAATAAATTACAAAAAAAAAATTAAAGAAAAAACAAAAATACTAACCTTGGGCAGGGGTGATCTTGGGCGGCCGGGAATGGGCGGCGTCGGTGGTGGCCGGCGTCTGAGCTGGGCGGAGAGCTAGAGATGAGAGAGAGAGAGAGAGAGAGAGAGTGAGAGAGAGAGCTAAAGAGAGAGAGAGAGAGAGAGAGAGAGAGAGTAGAGTGAGAGGGAGAGGTTTCGCGCAGAAACAGGGAGAACCGCGCGTTTTTGCGCGGTTCTATGAAAATTAGTGGCGTGTCATAATGACACGCCACTAATTTTGTGGCGTGTTAGTCAAACACGCCACAATTTTTGTGGCGTGTCAGTCAGACACGCCACATTTTTGTGGCGTGCTGATGCCAACACGCCACTAATTTAGTGGCGTTTATTTTTAACACGCCATTAATTATTTTAGTGACGTGTTAAAATTTAACACGCCACTAATTAGTGAAGTGTCAAACAGTAGCTTACTGTAGACACACCACTAAATGCACTGTTTTTTGTAGTGCCCATAAATCAATAGTTAATGTAGGTTTTTTTTTTTCTTTTAAAAAAAAAAGTTAATACTAAAAACTCTAGTTTGGTCTTCTTCTTCTATTATTATTGTTTTTGTTGTTGTTGTTATTATTATTTTTGTAGGTGCTAATTTGGTCTTGAATTTGGCTAATTACCATTTATTTATTAATTATATATTTATGAATTAAAGATTATTCATTTTATTAATTTTTTGTAGACGCGTTTTTTATAATTATAGACTGTCGATTATGTTTGATTAAATCATAGTCGTTCATTTGGTACGCAATTCTTAGACTCGCAGTTATATACTAATTTGCATGCAAGCTTATTTACCTTATTTAATGACTGTGATTGAATCATCAAATAGCCAATTTAATTTATGGTTAGAATCATTTTATGGGTAATGTGGAGACAATCTTACCAATGCGCGCTTGGAGGGGATAAGTTGTCAAAAACTTATTAACTGCAGCAGTGGACCGCACATGGACCAAGGCTGCTGACAGCCCATGCTTACTAAGGCTTAATCCTTATCGTCTGATCATTTTTTTTCTTCAATCCTTGTCATTAACTTTTGGAATACGAGTTATAGCTGTAACATACGGATCCCATTGGATATTATATGGTGTTTCAAATTTTCATGAGCACACTCTTTTAGATTTTATCTAATGACTTAAATTGAATCATCAAATTAGTGCTTATTATAAACGGCCAGATAATAAGTGGAGTTGATTTCAGCTACATACGTGCAGAGGAGAAAAAAAAAATTAAATCCCTTATCATCTACTCATCCCTTCTGTGCCCAATTTTCAACCCTTTGATTCAACCCTTCAAATCTCAGCCATCAAACCACAACTCTCTGCATTCACTTCCCCTCATTTACACAACCACTCATTAGTCATGTGCCCCAAACAGTCACAACCTATCAATCCACTCCAGAACCACAATTTCACAATTTTCCATATCTCATTCTTATCTTCTTCTCTCTCCCCTTATCTTGCTTCTAAATCTAATATTCCATTTAGACAATCACTCCCATGAATTTCTTCTTCTTATAACTCCCTGACCCTTGCGAAGCTATTAAGATCTCCATTGCCGAAGACCCCCATGGATTTCGTTACAGAAGTTTGTATCGGTGACGAAGCTGTGGCGTCTCGTCAAAGCCATTAAGATAAAGTCATTAGAAGCTTGGAGCAGATCTAACTCTTCACTGCCCATCAAGGATTGTCACATCATGCACCAGATCGTGATTTAATTAGGCAAATTTATGTTATATGTTATTTGTAGAAATTAACTAATAAAATTTTTTAATTTTTATTTTATTTTATATTTTAAAACTTAAAATGCTCATACTCGAGCTTGAGATCGGCTAGTATGATTGAGCTCAAGCTCAAGTTCATACAAACACAAAAATAAGACTCATGTAAGCTCAATAAAAAAATTAGACTTGCCGAGCTTGTGCAAGCACTACCCACTCAAGCTCGGCTCGTTTACACCCCTGATTCATCAAATAGCCAATTTTAATTTATGGTCAGAATCATTAAGTTATTTATGATTGAGAGTTAAGTTATTAATATTGATTGTGGTTATAATAGAATAACGATTCACGTGGTTCGTTCAATGCATCGTCACCAAATCAACATATCAATCAGAAGTCTCCACTTCTATGATCAAGATAGATCATCATGATTGATATGTTAGAATCTTATCAAATGGAATACTAAACTCCACTACTAACTACAAACTATAGATTCTAAGTTACAAGGTTTATGACTTAGATCTTCTATGTGATAATCTCATTAATACGCCTCAAACCATATTCAATATAATTTAAGGATATACATATATACAAAATAATATGCACATGTAATACAATTTGTCCAATGTTCTTAATAAAATTAAGAAAATAAACAACTTTGTTAAAATAAATTGAAAAATGCCATACAATAAGAATTGACTTTTATGGCATAAACCCTAATAACCAAGTTTGCACAGATGTGGGGGAGGGCCTATAAATGCCCTAAACCAAATCCTAGATACCCACATCACAACACATAGTTAAGTCATTAAGTCATAGACAGAAGTATCAAAACCATCAATACAAGAATCCCAGCTAGGGTAGCTCAAACTTTTCGTAATGCTTCCGCAAGTAGGCAACTCCCCCAACCAAACCAAACAAGAAACAAACATAGTTATGCATATCCAGTCACATAAAATTTAAACCTTTCTCTTGATTTCTATAACCCCAACTACCCATTTTCTCATATACATACACAATAATACTTTTACACAAAAGGTTTGCGGGTGGTTTCGGCCACCTCAATTGCCTAAACCACTCCCATGGGCCCTGGGGGTAGCTCGCCACCTCTATTCCGGTTATATAGGGGTGGCTCTTGGCCACCAAAGTGTCGACCACCCCCATTTGGCCTCTTGAGGGCGGTTCGACCGAAGGGGTGACTCACCACCCCCATTCCAGCCAGATGGGGTGGCTACGACCACCCCTTTGTTTTTATTTTATTTTTCCTTACTTTTCTTTTCTTTTCTTTTCAAGAAAGTGGGGTCATTAGCCATTTAGAACTTTTCAATAAGTTCCGTTAGAAATTATATAAATAATTAACAGAGTGGTTATATTAAAAATTTCAAAAACTTGGTTATGATACATTACTAATTTTTAAACATTAGAGGCAAAATAGAAAATAAAAAACTTGTTTTAACACTTTGGGTTATTTAATGTAAAATTATACGAGAGCGTTACATGGCCAATACCTAATTACGTTGGGGTTAGGTCATCATATTTAACATTGTAGGAATACTAGTCTACAAGATGGAATTCATGGTTTTTTTTTTTAATGAAATAGGAAATATCCCCTTGTGATAGATTTAATAAAAAATTTATTATTCTGAGTCTCGAGCCTCGTCATTTAGTAAGGAGAAACTTAAATGAATATACTCAATAACTTGATTTTAAGAGTGGTAAGAATAATCACGAGATCAAATCAAACTCAATGAATAAAGCGATTGTGAAAATAAAGTAACAGTAAATTTAATTTGACTTAATTTCATTATGAATATTTTATGAAGATGTCAATGCAAGTATAAGAAGTTAATGGAGCTATTGTATAATTACATAAACATTAGAGTGTAATTACAACTTTTTAGTAGAATAAGTTGTAATTAATGATAACCTATGACAAGTGATGTGATGACATGTGTCCTAGGCCCATTAAAATTAGTTAGTTTTCTTCTTCTTTTTTCTCCGTAGGTCCCACCTCAAGCTATTATTTCCTTTTGAGATATGCCAAATTGTACTAGTATTGTGTACGTGGGGCACATGAACTCTAAGACTTGGTCTTCAAGTTTTGGACTCTAGGGATAAGCACATCTATAAAGTATTATTCTGTGATTAGAGCCCACACTTTTGGCAAAACGATAGTCATTAAGGAACAAACTTGTGGTGTTTCAAAAGCAACAAAATCAGTTTTTTGAATTTGCTTACAACAACGTATGCGATTTATTACTTGTTCTTCAAGTTATGTTAATTATTTTTGAAAATTTTAATTCATGTTTAACTAGAAGTTGCGTTCTTAGTTTCTTTAGGTACATCATACATGTGCTGTGCATGAATTTCATAGCGGTTTCCAACAGTACGTGCCATGCCTGTGAGACATTTACCGTTCAATTTAATCCTGAAATTAATCTAGGAACTCGACACTCGCACTTAAAATTAGAGAGTAAAGTGCCAAAATTTAAAGTTTAATGGAAGGATTGCAAACAATGAGTAGTCATATGAGGTGATAAAATATAATTTTACCTAATTGTTTCATCTATGGAAAAATAGGCTTAATGATTACCATACATGTATCAACACAAGCTTTAAGACTAATATGCCCGAAAGGTTTAATTAATTCATTATGACATTACATTTTTTGGTTATTCAAATATTCAATTTTATTTTTTTTAGGATTGATCATACTTGAACTTGGAATTGAACTTTATTCATGGTGCGCGTGTAGATGATAAATGGCATTCTCTAATGTGTAATGGAATTTTATTTGCAAAGATGCTTCATGTTACTCCATGTCTTAATTCCTTGTGTCCTTTCAAAATTAATGTGACTCTTAAAATCGTCATTGGATCAAAATCTAATAGTGATCTATCATAAATTCAATTGTGATTTTAAGAGTTGTGTCACATCATTTTTGGGGGATACAAGAAAGACATGGGGTGACTTGTAGCATTACTCATTGATCAGTGAATGACGAGGGCAGACAACAACACTTTGTTTATGCTTAGAATTTAGAAAGAAAAAAATAATAATAATAAATAATAATAATAGCTGCTTAATATCTAACAAGAGAAGATATCAGATACGTATGTGATATTCATTTCCGCAGTCAATTATTTACGCTGGCTTTTCCATCTCAGAATCAGTGGCTAGCTTTTGCAATTTGCACTAGGAATAATTAGGCAAGCAAAGATCAAATATATATTCCTCACTTTCAAGAATTTGTGATCCTTTCTTGCCAAACCATCAAAGTTGAGCGATTATAGAGATCACGAATCAATTGTGCCTTTGGAATTCATGATGTCTATTATCAAGGAAATAGATATATATAGTGGAAAATTATACTTATTTTCCTGAACTGAGACATCATTTACAGATAGCTACAATTTGTAACTCTTGATCTCCTAAAACTACTATTTCCTTTCAATTGTTACCCTCGGTTAGTGTTTGGTGTTAAAATGGACAGAAACTTGTGCACCTGACTTAAACATGCAAATTTTCACTTAAAATATTCAAATAACCTCTCTCTCTCTCTCTCTCTCTCTCTCTCTCTCTCTATATATATATATATATATATAATCCTGGCCGGCCTTCTACACGGTGACGTAGCGGAAAGCTAAGGTAACTAATCAAAGAGCAGCATCTTTGATTCTGAAAAGAGAAGCGTCTTCGTCTTCTACCCAAATAGATAAACAAGTTCACTGGCTAAAAGAAAGCTAAATCGTAGAGTATTTGAGAGAGAAGTCTCTGATTTGATAATAATTCAATTGATTGAGTTTTACATAATAAACAAGCCTATTTATAGAAGAGAAATACTTATAAAGAAAGTAAAATTATTCTTAGTAACAATAGTAAACCTAATCATAGTAGCAATAGTAAACCTAATTCAAAAAAAAGGGAAAAGATTATAAAATAAATAAATAAAAACTATTTTTTTTATTTTTATTTTAGGGACCGCATGTCCTGCATCAGTCTCCCCTTCTTGAAAAGAACTCATCCTTGAGTTAAGTTCCGAATCCTCTGGTGGAAAATATTCAAAAATGTCTGCCACGTTGAATGTTGAAGATACTGCCAAGTCCTCGGGACAATCAACGACATATGCATTATTGTTAATCTTTTTAAGTATTTTGCATAGACCATACTTCTTATTTTTCAGCTTTCCAGAAACACCACTCGGTAGTTGGCCCTTACATAGATACACCATCACAAGATCTCCTTCTCAAAAAATCTTCAATCGCCGACCCTTGTCTGCTGCCGTCTTGTACTTAGCATAGGATTTTTCTAGATGCTGACGAACTCCTTCTTGGATAGCTTTCACCCGTTCTGCTAAATGCTTCACTGCCGCACTTGCTCCCGGTAATTTAGGTAAAGCTACAAGATCCACTACAAGTCTCGGACTTCTCCCATAGATGACTTCGAACGGTGCCTTCCCAGTAGATCGATTCACCATGTTGTTGTAGGCAAACTCATCCTAAGCTAAAGCCAGGTCCCACTGCTTCAGTTTGTTGCCTGCAATACAACGAAGTAAATTACCTAGAGTTCAATTAACAACTTATGTCTGCCTGTCCATCTGCGAACGGCTTGTTGTAATACCCCAAAAATATCATGCTTAGGTTAATAATGCGCATATAATAATATTTACATGTGTGTGTGCATAGGTATAGGACTAAATTATTTATAGAGTAAATAGAATTGTAAAATCGGATAAGTAAAAGATATTATTAACCAAAGTCGATCGAGCGACTTTGGAAACGAAGTTGATCGATCGAATAATAAATCGATCGAGCGACTTAATATTTGCGGGTAAATGGAATCGATCGAGCGACTTTATGATCGATCAAGCGATTCTGGGTCGTAGTCGATAGAGCGACTTTATGATCGATCGAGCGATTCTGGGTCGAAGTCAATCGAGCGACTAAATAGTCGATCAAGCGACTTAATTATCCAGTGTGATATAGTTTATGTGAAAGCTACTAATGTCGATTTTATTTCCTTTAAAACTTGAACCCACACCATGCTTTTGGTTCCAAATGATCATAGCCTCGTCTAGTTAGCTTAGTTAGCCCAATCTGTTTCAATACTAACTAGATTTTTAAAGATATCAAGTAATCATTGCCTAAAGATGTGAAATAGTGTCCTAGGGGATTTATGCTACGATTTTGAGGGATTATTTGGCTTCAATCCGACCATTGAAGTGGCTCCTTGCTGGTTTGATCTCAACCCTTCAAGATTGTTATATAAGGATGCATGGGTGATTGATTTTCATGAAGAAAAGCCAAGATTTTAGCCAAACTCTCTCTCACGTAATATGCTGTTTTCTTCCCTGTTCAAGTGCATAATTTTGAGTACGAAAATATCTTTGATTCACCATGTTTTTCCTACACCTAGTAAGCTAAACTAAAGCCTAAAATCTCCCTCTTATCACCCCAAAATCAGCAAGAAACAAGTAAGAATTAGCCCTTGTTTTTAGACCAAAAATCAGAGCACTATTGGTGGAGTTTTCTGTTGGATAGCAATTCCTCATTTGCATTTGAGTTATTTTAGAGTAGCACTAGTAAGTATCTTCTCCCTTAAACTTCTTAGAGAATAAGTAGTCCTTTTTGCTGTTTTAAAACTATGATTTGTTCTTGCTTTGATGAGGTAACGATTACGTATGTTCGTGTGTGAGTTTGCTACCTTGTATTATGTATATATGTATATGGCTAACATGTGTTTGTGTGTGTGTGTGTATTGTGGAAAAATGGTGCAAATGTGCTCTATGTGGGTGAGTGCATACCATGAAAAGAGGAGAGAAGTGAGGTATTGAAAAAGGAAGGTGTGTGTGAGTATTTGATGATTTATATATGTGTATATGTGAAAACATGTGGGTGTGTGTTTACTTCATGAGGAAAGTGAGTTAGGTGTGAGTGAAGAAGTGGGTGAAGGAGAAGACAGTGAGTGGGTGTAATGGGTGAACATGTATGAATGGTTTTTAAAGAAAATGAAATGTATGTGTATGTGTGAGCTATTTTTATATGTATATGTGTATATGAGTTATTTTGGCTAATATATATATATAGAAAGAGAGGGATAAAAAAGAGAGAGAGTTAATTCTAATTTAAGTGGTGACACTCAAATATTTTGGATAATGGATGACATTCGATACTTTAATATCGATATTTTATACCATCATGTCATGCATTTTCATAAGATAGAACTAAACCAGAATAAAATAAATACATGATCATGTTTATCTGTAGCCGTTGCAATTTCTGGAAAATAGGTATAGTAATAATAATAAATATTTTCATAGTGCTTTTTATTAATCTATTATTATTACATGATGATAATTATGCAGTTGTAGAGGAAAATCTTTGGAACAGAAACAGTAAGTATCTCTATACTTACTGAGGACAAAGCTGGTGGATTTTTCGTATAATATTGTGTTTACTGCTTTATTTACTTGTTTGCGCATGTGACTTTGTATATTTTATTATTTTAATAATCTGTCTAATAACAAGCTGTTGGATCAAGATCTACAGTGGGTAAATTAGGCTTCACTAGAGTTTCAAGGTTCTCGGTGAATGAGAAAATACCCGAAAAGAGAATAATAAATACAAAAACTTGTGTACCAAGGTCACCAAGGAAACCATGGTTTCCAAGAGCCTAGGATCCCAAAGAATATAATTAAAAGTTAAAGTGAGGAAGCCAAGACTTCAAATAAAACGCTAACCGTGCTAAGGCCAACAGAGGAGTGGAAAAAGGGAAATACCTACAACTCTGTATTTAAAACTATCATTACTTTATGGTTATGTTTATATTCAATCTATGTCTATGCTTCGCGACCATAGATTATATATTGCGTATACATGTGATTATAAAGCCATTGCATTATGTTGAATTTATTAAATGAATCAGCATTCATATTGAAAAATTGAATTGACTTCTTAAAGTAAAGTGTGTGCATTAAGTGTCAACAAAAATTAAAGCACAGCAGAAAGTATATGACACAGAGATTTTTGTTGACGAAGTGGAAACTCAGTTAAGAGAAAAACTACTCCGGGGCAGCCAAACCCAGGAATTCCACTATTTAGAAGACATAGCTACATACAAGACAGTAACACTCACATGTACCAATGCAGTGGTCGTACCCTGATCTCTGACGTGTAACCCAACACGAACGCTTCCCAACCAGGTTCACCTACCTGAAGGGGTCTTCAGTGGAACTCCTTACCTTAGAGCCGACCTCTAAGATAGACTTCGGTTTACAGCACAGCACACTTGTAAAACGGCTTCAAAGGGATTGATGACTTCTCTGAGCTCTAATGGAATTCACACCCTTGGCAAGGCTTTAGAGGAAATATCACGTCTCTAAGCTGTAGAGAATTCACCACCGAATTCTGTTGAATGGCTTCAGAGGAATTTCTAACTTCTCTGAGCTCTAGAGGAATTCACTTCGAATTCTTGCAGCTCTAAGTCCCCAGAGACCCCTATTTATAGTCTGGGGGTCAGAATGAGCGTCAGGCAAAATAAGCATGTGAGCCGTCCGGACGGTGGACCATGACCGTCCGGACGGACAACTGTGCGACAGGATTTTCCAAAATTTTCGCGGAGAAATCTTTCCTGTATTAGAACATCATCCGGACAGGATGGCTTGATCGTCCGGACGGACGCACGTCCGCTGCAAGTAATTTCCATAACAGGCTTTGGAGCGTCCAGACCATGAGGATGAGCGTCCGAACGGCTGAACTTCAACAAGCAATTTCCATAACTGATGTGCGTGCGTCAGGACCATAAGGGGGAGACGTCCGGACGGTTGAAGTCAAATCGACAGTTTTCATATACGATGCACCAGTGTCTGGACCACAGCTGTCAGACGTCCGGACGGTCAAATTTGAACTACGATTCTTGCCTTATGGAGATACACGTCCGGAAGGGATACCACATCATCCGGACGGTTGATTGATCTTCCCTTTCTTGGAAATTGGAAAGAATCAGAGAACCGCTCAAGAACTGAGTAGCTTCCGGACGTGCTGCTGAAACGTCCGAACGGAAGCAAGCTGGCACAGAAACTTCTCGATACAATGTAGGTGTCCGGACGAAAGAAGCACATCTTCCGGACAGATGATGCTGGACTAACCGTGTCCGGACGGGATGGCACATAGTCCGGACGGAAAAAGCAAGAACAGCAGGCGTCCGGACGGGATGGCACGATCGTCCGGACGGCTGACAGGGAACTTGAATTTCTTCTGTCTTCACTCTGAATAGTGGAATCCGTGTTTACAGCATCTCGGCTGCACGTAATTACCATAATAAGGTTTGGAGCGTCTGGAATCTAAAGACTGATGTCTGGACGGTTGAACTGGTGCACATCTTGCCTTATAGAAAACATCGTCCGGACGGGATCACACATCGTCCAAACGGTAGCAGCCGTCGTCCCATAACTGTGTCTTGAGGCAGAAACCCTAATGCTTGTCAAACCCTGAATGGCATCCGAATGGTATAACCACGTCATCCGGACAGATGCACTGGAACACTGGGATCTTCTCGAACTCTGATGTGCTTCTAGACACTGATGGATGTCCGGACGGAAAAGATCTTGTCATCCGGATGGATGTTGCTGATTGATGCGTGTCTGAACGGAATACCACGTCGTTCGGATGGCTAGCAGGGAACCGAAATAAACTTGCTTCCAAACTTCACAGAATCTTCTTGAAGGACATGGCTGAAGAGTAGACTCTGGATAAGGCAGCTTCCCTTGAAAGCAGCAACATTACATTGAAGTGATTTTGTCCAACAGAATGCAGCCAACACAAAAACTAACAAACTCCCCCTTTGGCCATTCTGGGACAAAACTCACTTGACCGGTTAAAAATACAATGCCGGTCCAAATCAAAAATTACTCCCCCTTTTTGTCACAAAGGGACAAAGGGTAAAACAGAGTAATGAGAAAAACCACAAAACAATTACTCCCCCTCAATGTCTCAGAAGTACAAGGGTAAACAGAGTAATAATATCCACAGACAAAAAAACTTTATAAAATCCAAAGCAATAGGAGAATAGAGAAAAGTCTGCAAGTGGCCCAAAAGAGAGGAACAGAAATCCTCCAAGTATCAAATCCCAAGACCTTTGGAAATTGAATATCCGACTTCAACAATAGTCAGTTTTCCAAAGGATGCATCTGTCAATCACTGTGCTGGGAGCCGCTAGATGTCGTATTCCTGAAAAACCAATCAGAAATATCTCCAAAAATACCATTAGATCCTATTAGTTCCAAAAATAATGTGGTATTTAAGACGACTGTCAAATGGATGCCAAAGAGAAATATAAGCAATGCAGCTACTCACAAGACATAAATATATCATGATCAGCCCAACACACAGACAGAAAAGGATTATTCATGCACAATATCTAAAGAAAATATCCCAACAAATATTCCAATATTCTAAAAGCACAAAGACTTAAAAGAATAACAGAAGACACAAAGAAGATCATGGGATGAGAAGAGATGTTCAACAAATGCCAAAATCTCGGGAGAAATCCACGAGAAAAACACACAAGATGCCATGATAAATCAATAAAAATGCAAAGATGTGTGTGTGGCAGAGAAAGAGAAGCAAGTCTTAAACCTATAGAGATCCTGACCGGATGAGCAAATGCTAGGTCAGCATATGGTAAGACTGCTCTCGTTTTGGACGTAAGAATAAGTCTGTCCAAACACAACACACTGAAAATTTTGAAACTTGAGGAAAATTTGCAGACAAATAATTTTTCCAAAGGCAGTTTCAGAACACGCATGTATAATCAACTGATAACACAATCAGAGAGCATCTCAAAACTAAGCAGAGATAAAAAAGAGAGTTGAGATTTCAATAAGCACAAATAACTTTTCCTGATCACAGAAAATTCAAATAGGCAACTCAACTCAAGCAATGCGTGTGTGTGTAGAGACTCTTTTCCCACAAGGTATGACTTTCCAAGACATGACAAAGAGCAACTAGATTTTCTAGACACGAGAGAAAATCAGAGACAGATAAGCCAAAAGTCAAACCTTATAACTTACTAGGGCCTAGCCACCCTCATCTGATACACTCCCCCAAAGAAACAGCACATATTCTGTTTTACTTGTACCATGTAGGACAAGATAAATTTTTACTTGCTCATAGAGGGCAAGGTAAATTTAAGCACATAAGCAGTGATTAAACAAATTTAAAGCACAAAAATTTTTATGAATTACTGCTCGAATCTTATGGTACTGCAAACTGAAGGGAGTGCCAGAATTTATAGATGCTAGGTTCAACTAGTCTGTGGTCAATTTGGCCATCTAATCAAGGACTTCTACTCATATCCAAAATCTCCAAAAGCAACGAGTCAGAGAAGGAAAGAAGTACCATAGGGGAGCCCGGGATAGTGCACTTTTTTCCATCGCATGAGGAAAGAAGCTATCCTACTTTTGCATAAACAGGAAAAACACTTGGCTAATATAGTCAAAACTCTCGAATATATCTAAGCATAGTAAATTAATGCTCACAGAAGAGAGATATCAGGTAAGGATACATACAGTACCTAATAAGCCAAGAGAAAGAAAATCCTGCAAATTCTCCCCATTTTTTTTTTTTTTTTGAAAACTGATAAATAGAAAAACAACAAACACATGCTCAGAAAAGGAAATGACATCTAATCCCAGCATGTAAGGTAAAACTAAACCTATCCACATGGAGAGAGGTTTAGAAATACCAAGACAGAGAAGCAGCCGCCCGACGTGCTTTAACTGTCATCTCCAAAAATATCTGCAGAAGCTTCTCAAGATAACACGAAAATATGGGGATAAAATAAACAGTTCCTCAGACAGAATGCAAGGCATGAATAAAATATGACAAGATATACAATGCAATGCAAACATACTTGACATGCACTAGGATTAAGGAACCACAATCCTAGGCATGGGAGACTTCACCTTTACTAGGTGAGTCCACTCCCCCTTAAGGGGTAAATTGTCTCATCCTTCCTTACCCATACCTTCTTTACCTGTGAGGCAGGGGTGTGAGCCATGTCCCAATTGATCAGTCCGACTAGGACATTCTTCATCATGTTGACAAGCCCTTCATTTGTCTGATTCTTCTTGGGCTTGTGAGGCTTCACTTTGAAGCATTCGGCTTTGATGTGGCCATACTTACCACAGTGATAGCATGAGGGAGAATCCCTTTGAGGATAATGCCGTTGTTGCCGAAAAACATGATGAGGCTTAGAAAGTTTAGAGCTAGACTTACCTGTCTTTTGCTCTGTTTTCCTAATCCGAGGCTGCTGATGTCGGATCTGAGGACAGTGTGGCCTGATGTGTCTAGAGACACCACAATGATAGCAGGTAGGCTGACTTCGTTTGCTGAAATGCTTCTTGAAGGGCTCTGCAAATTTAAGATTAGCATTTTCACAAACAATAAAATCCTTACCTCTTTTAGATATATGCCTCCTATGGGGCGGGACATATTTATCTGAAGAGGTTTTCTCAATAACGCCCTGTTTGAAATCCTTCTGCTTCTTCCAAGGTCTGTGGGATTTTAACAGATAACACTTTGGTCTGATATGACCAACCTTCCCATAATGATGACACATAGGAACAAACTTACCTTGTGTTCCCGAATCCTTGGAGTTAGGCTTCACACAATTATTCAAGCAAGAATTTTCTGAACAAGCTGCATCTACTATCACAGGCTTAATATCAACATGATCTAATTCAAAGTCAAAAATATGTGAAGTAGAAGCATTTAAATCATCAACAATTAAACCAGGCTTGTTTGAAATATCTAAATGAATACACAACATGCTTTTCAAATTATCACTTGAGAATTTTTCCAAGAGATTTTCAGATTCCTTTAATTTATTCTCAAGTGTATCAATAATGTTAAATAGCATGGTATTTTCAGATCTCAAAGAGTCAATCAAAGCAAGTGATTCAGACAATTGCATAATTAATGACTCTTTTTCTTGCTTCACCTTTTTAAGCTCTTTATGTGAAATTTTAGAATGTTCAGCATTCTTCAATTTATTAAAAATATTAAAGAGCTTAATATCAGAATCGTCATTAGATAACTGAAAAGAATTCATGATAAAAGGTGTAATCAAAAAATAGAAGTCACAACGAGATGAGGATCACACTCATGAAATAAATCCAAAATAGAGTGTACCCGCTCTGATACCAATTGAAAATTGAATTGACTTCTTAAAGTAAAGTGTGTGCATTAAGTGTCAACAAAAATTAAAGCACGGCAGAAAGTAAATGACACAGAGATTTTTGTTGACGAAGTGGAAACTCAGTTAAGAGAAAAACCACTCCGGGGCAGCCAAACCCAGGAATTCCACTATTTAGAAGACATAGCTAGATACAAGACAGTAACACTCATATGTACAAATGTAGTGGTCGTACCTTGATCTCTGACGTGTAACCCAACACGAACGCTTCCCAACCAGGTTCACCTACCTGAAGGGGTCTTCAGTGGAACTCCTTACCTTAGAGCCGACCTCTAAGATAGACTTCGGTTTACAGCACAGCAAACTTGTAAAACGGCTTCAGAAGGATTGATGACTTCTCTGAGCTCTAATGGAATTCACACCCTTGGCAAGGCTTTAGAGGAAATATCAAGTCTCTAAGATGTAGAGAATTCACCACCGAATTCTGTTGAATGGCTTCAGAGGAATTTCTAACTTCTCTGAGCTCTAGAGGAATTCACTTCGAATTCTTGCAGCTCTAAGTCCCCAGAGACCCCTATTTATAATCTGGGGGTTAGAATTAGCGTCAGGCAAAATAAGCCTGTGAGCCGTCCGGACGGTGGACCATGACCGTCCGGACGGACAAGTGTGCGACAGGATTTTTTGAAATTTTTGCAGAGAAATCTTTCCTGTATTAGAACATCGTCCGGACGGGATGGCTTGATCATCCGGACGGACGCACGTCCGCTACAAGTAATTTCCATAACAGGCTTTGGAGCGTCCGGACCATGAGGATGAGCGTCCGGACGGCTGAACTTCAACACGCAATTTTCATAACTGATGTGCGTGTGTCTGGACCATAAGGGGGAGACGTCCGAACGGTTGAAGTCGAATCGACAGTTTCCATATACGATGCACCAGTGTCCGGACCACAGCTGTCAGACGTCCGGACGGTCAAATTTGAACTGCGATTCTTGCCTTATGGAGATACATGTCCGGACGGGATACCACATCGTCCGGACGGTTGATTGATCTTCCCTTTCTTGGAAATTGGAAAGAATTAGAGAACCGTTCGAGAACTGAGTGGCTTCCGGACGTGCTGCTGAAACGTCCGGATGGAAGCAAGCTGGCACAGAAACTTCTCGATACAGTGTAGGTGTCCGGACGAAAGAAGCACATCTTCCGGACAGATGATGCTGGACTGAACGTGTCTGGACAGGATGGCACATCGTCCGGACGAAAAAAGCAAGAACAGCAGGCGTCCGGACGGCTGACAGGGAACTTGAATTTCTTCTGTCTTCACTCTGAATAGTGGAATCCCTGTTTACAGCATCTCGGCTGCACGTAATTACCATAATAAGGCTTGGAGTGTCTGAACCCTAAAGACTGATGTCCGGACGGTTGAACTGGGGCACATCTTGCCTTATAGAAAACATCGTCCGGACGGGATCACACATCGTCCAGACGGTAGCAGCCTTCGTCCCATAACTGTGTCTTGGGGCAGAAACCCTAATGCTTGTCAAACCCTGAATGGCGTCCGAATGGTATAACCACGTCATCCGGACAGATGCACTGGAACACTGGGATCTTCTCGAACTCTGATGAGCTTCTAGACACTGATGGATGTTCGGACGGAAAAGATCTTGTCGTCCGGATGGATGTTGCTGATTGATGAGTATCCGAACGGAATACCACGTCGTTCGGATGGCTAGCAGGGAACCGAAATAAACTTGCTTCCAAACTTCACAGAATCTTCTTGAAGGACATGGCTGAAGAGTAGACTCTGGATAAGGCAGCTTCCCTTGAAAGCAGCAACATTACATAGAAGTGATTTTGTCCAACAGAATGCAGCCAACACAAAAACTAACACATATTATTATGGGAAACAGCGGACTCACTTTAGTATTTTGTGTTGTTGTTTTCTCTATGTATTATGTGCTAAATCAAGTTATGAAGAGGAAGAATATCAGGACTATTCAGACCCTTATATGGATCCTGAAACTGGTATTTGAGGCTAGACTGCCTCCTTTTTGGGAACTACTATGATGTAGTTCATTAACCTAGTTTCTGAGACAATATTTATATTTCTGCTGTTATGTAATTATTAAACTCTAGATATTTTGGCTTATATAAGTATATATACCCTATAAGGCATGACTACTACTACTTTTGTATAATTATGCTGACTTACTTATTATATCTATTTTGAGGTATTTCAGTAGAAGCTCTGAAGTGTTATTAAATTTCCAAGTCTATATTATATTTATATATTCTGTTGCCAACATTTAACTCTGATGAGATAGTAATGTCACGTGAAAATTCAAAAAAATTCACTTATGCTTTTTGTAAAAACGAGGCGTTACACTTGTGCTACTGAAGTTCAATGATATGTCGAACAGCCTCCATAATGTTCACCAAAAGTGGGACAAGATGTCAAGAACTTGGTGTCTCGGTTTGAAGTGATAGACTTTGGGACTCCATGCAATCGAACCACCACTCGGAAGAATAGATTGGCCACTTGAATAGCATCAGATGTTTTCTTGCAAGAAACAAAGTGAATCATTTTGGAAAATCTATCCACAATTACCAATATAGAATCTGCTCCTCGTTGGGTTCTTGGGAGACCCAATACAAAATCCATGGATACATCTTCCCACAGTGCTTTCGGTACTGGTAGAGGCATGTATAATCTCGTATTAAGTTGCTTGTGTCCATCTCCATTACATCACACAAAATAGAATTCGAGTAATGCTTACCGATTGAAAATGTGAAACGACATTTCTCGATTACTAGTGTCTCGATTCCCCGCTTAATCCATCCGATCTTGTAAGAGGCTGGGTGCTTCTCAGTTTTCAAATTCAACTTCGAAACTGTTAGTATTTTATATTGGCAACATTCTGGTTGTCAAAAACACTTTATGTAATGATTGCTTTTTAAACAGGATTATCGATTCTATTCAGAGTCTTCAAGTAATATGGACAATGTCTCATTTCATGCCATGTGTATGGTCACAAGTTTCTAAGAAGATGTCCATGAAGATTCCATGCAATTTCCAAGTCAGAACAGTCGGTTCCTGTGCAACCGTCCAGACGGGCCTTTGAAGGCGTCCGGACGCCCCGCAGTGTCTAAAAGCTTCAGCGTTAATGACGTTTGGATGTCAAAGCAACACCGTCTGGACGCTAGGTCAAGCTTTTCCAATTTCTACACGGAGTTCTATTTCAGTCGACATTGTTTGGGAAGTTTCTGCAAGACGTCCGGACGATGTGGCAGCACGTACGAACGATGTCCAACATTCCAGATTATTTCGGGTTTCCTTTACGAGCGCGGAAAGAAGATACAGCGAAGTCCGTCCAGACACTCGGCCAAGCCGTCAAGACATGGACCTGTTATGGGAAGAATTGCGCTATTTTGGAAAGGCGGTTGCAATTGTCCATCCGGACGCTCGGTCAAGTCGTCCGGACACCCTCCAGTATTTTGATCATAACATTTTGCTCAAATATCAGATTGTGATGAAATTGGTGTCATTGGAAAGCTAACAAAAAATGATACAACCTAATTATATGGATGGCCAAGAGAAACGTCCAGACGCATGGCTAGAGTCCGAATCTTTATTGGTGTAGGACTTCTTATTTTAGTTGAAATAGGATTTGTAAAGCCTATATAAAGAGGGCTCTAAGCATGCATTATGTACAGAATTCAGTCTTAGCTTTGAGAGTGTGTTTAGGGAGAATCAAAGATCCGCTAGCTCTCAAGCCGTTGCCGGTGTGTGCTACTTTGTTCTTGTGAAGTCTATCTTAGGGGTCCTCCCTAAGGTAAAGAATTCCATCAAAGACCCCTTCAAGTAGGAGACTTGGTTGGGAAGCATTCACGATAGGCTTCATGTCCAAGTTAAAGGTATGACTACTGCATAAGGGTATGTGAGTACAAGTGTCTTGTAACAAGTTTTGTTTTTGGATAATAGAGTTCCTGGGTTTGGTTGCCCCGGAGTGATTTTTCTCTTCACAGAGTTTCTACTTCGTAGCAAATATCTTGTCTTATTTAAATTCCGCATTTAAGATATTTTGTTGCACATAAACACACACACTTGGTTAAATTAGAAGTCAATATTTATTTTCAATTGGTATAAGAGCGGGTACACTTGTGTTTGGATTTATTTCCTAAGTGTGATCCATGACTTTTTCTAACATAAATCTTCCTGAGTTCTTTGAAGATAATTTTTATTATTTATCTAAAGATACCCTTTTGATAGGTAAACTCTTTAAGAAATCCAATAAAGAACTCAAGAAGATTAAGTAAGAAAAAGAGTCTTTGATTTTACAATTATCTGAATCACATGTTTTGATTGACTATTTGAAATCTGAGAATACCATGCTTTTTGATACTGTTGATGTACTAGAGAATAAATTAAAAGAATCAGAGGATCTCTTGGAAAAATTCTCTAGTAATAATTTGAAAAGCATGTTTTGTATTCATACAGATATTTCTAACAAGCCTGATTTAATTGTTGCTGATTTAAGTACTTCTACTTCACATGCTTCTGATTCTGAATTAGATTCTATTAATATTAAGCCTATGATAGAAGATACCGGGTTGTTTAGATAATTCTTACTTAACTAATCATGTGATGCCTAGCTCCAAGGAATCAGGAATAGAAGGTAAGTTTATTCCTAAGTGTCATAATTGTGGGAAGATTGGTCATATTAGGCCAAATTGTTATTTGTTGAAATCCCACAAGCCTTTGATTAAGCAGGATGCTCTAAGGAAAAGTGAAGTTGAAGATTCTTCCTCATCAAAATATGTCCCTCCGCATTGGAGACATATAAAAGGTAAGGGCAATATTGTTTGTAAGAATGCTAACCATATTTCTGCAGAGAAAGTCAAGCAGCATTCCAACAAAAGAAGTTTGCCCACCTGTCATCACTGCGGTATCACCGGTCACATCCGACCTAAATGTCTACAACTCCAAGCTTAGAAGAAGAAGGCTCAGAGGAAGTTGCCTACTAAGACCACATCAGGTACTATACCTTCTGCGGAACATCAGGTTCCATGGCATCAACGGCAACAACAGTGGTCTGTTCCGAAGAACACATCAAGGCACTACAAGAAAAAGCTGCAAAAGCCCGATAGCAACTGTGCCTACGAATGGTTATTGAGCTTGTTACAAGGAATGTTGAGGAGAATGGACAGTATGAGCAATACCCGATCACATCTACCACAGGTACACTAGGGTTGGGTCAGAAAGGATGAGACCATTCACCCCTTGAGGGGGGAGTGGACTCACCTAGTAAAGGTGCAGTCTCACCATGCCTAGGATTTTGGTTCATAAATCCTAGTGCATACTAGGTATGTTTGCATTGCATTGATTGTCATATCTTATATATCCTATTTTTTCCTTGTATTCTGTTTGAGGAACCACTATTTCTATCCCTAGATTTTCTCTTGGTTACTTTGAGAATTTTCTGTAGGTACAATCTAGGGATGACAAAGAAAGCATGTCACTACTTTTCTGTCTTGGTATAGTCAAACCTCTCTCCCTGAGGTCAGGTTTGCTCTAATCTTACATGCTTTGACTAAACTATCTACTTCTCTATATAAGCATGTTTTTGTTGTTTTTCCCTTTTTTTTCTTTCAAAAAGAAAAAAAAATATATATATATATATATTGGGGGAGAAGATGCAGAATTTTATTTATTTTTATATAGCTTTTCAGATATTGTATGTGTTTTTGCCTAATATCTCAGTTTATTGTGCATTAATGGAATATGCTTATATATGATTGAGAGTTTATATCTAATATCTGGTAAGTTTTGTTGTGCATCTTAATGCTAAATAGTTGATTTTCTCATGCGATGAAAAATTGTGCACTATCCAAAGCTCCTATAAGGTACATTTTTTCTCTCTGGCTTTTAGCTTCTGGAAATTCTAATGAGAGAGATTTTTTTTGCTAAGATGGTCAAATTGACCAACTCGCTAGTTGAACCTAAAACCCATAAATTCTGGCATTCTTTCTAGGTTGCAGCACCAAGTGATAAAAAGCATTCAAAATTGAATAAATATGGATAAATAAAAAGATTCACTGCTTTTGTACTATAAATCTGTTCTTGAACTTGTCCCTATAGAAACAGTCAGTGACCAAATCATTGAGGAAATAGACAGTCACTAAAGAACGAAGTAAAAGAAAAGTGTTGCAGCTTAGGGGGAGAGTATTAAACGAGGGTGGCTAGGCCCTAGTAAAATAAGGTTTGACTTTTGACTGATCTACCATTGATTTTCTCTCTTATTTAGAAAATCCAGTTACTTTAAGTCATATCAGTGAACTTCATACCTTATTGAAAAAGCTTTCACACACACATGCATTGCATGAGTTAAGTTTACTATTGAAAAATTTCTATTTGTAGGGAAATTTTTATGCTTATTGACTCTTAACTCTCAATTATATCTTGGTATATTTTTGAAATACTATTTAACTGTTTTATCAGTTATTTATACATGCGTACTCTGAACCTAACGTTAGGAAAAAAAAAATTCTGCATATTTCCCTCTATTTTTCAACTTCTAATGTGAAGTGTCCGGACGGACATGTTCTTGCATCCGAAAGTGCTCGGCTCCGTCGATCTCTTATTTGACAGCATGCCGTCTGGACGAGTATGTACCACGTCCAGACGCGAGCTTTTTGTTTTCTCTGCCAAACACACACACACACACACTACTTTTTGCCTGTTCTATCATGTTATGTTGTGTGTGTTTTCTCTCTGATTGATCCCGATATTTTGGCATTCTCTGCACATCTTTTCTCATTCCCAGGTATTTCCTTTAACTTTCCTTATTCTCTTAAGCTTCGGTTCTTTTTAGAATATTGGAATCTTTAATTGATTATGATTTGAGAGATTGCGCATGAATATCTTTTTCTGTCTTTATGCTAGATGGATATTACTAATCTGTGTCTTTTGGATTGCTATATCTACTTTTGTATTTCTTTATGCATCCAATTGATAGCCATCATAATACCACATTCTTTTTGAAACTAACAGGATCTAATATTTCCTTGTGGTATTATTTTTGGATAGATTTCTGTTTAAATATTTTCAGGCATATGTTGTCCGACGACTTCCAGCATAGTGTTAGACAGAGGGTTCTTTGGAAAATAAACCAGCGTTGAAATCATATGTTCCAGAGATCTCAAATTTTAGAAGAGTTCATTCCCCCTGCTCATACAAAGTCTTCCGTAACCTTTTTCTCTAGATCTGCACCAGCTAGAGATTCAATGGTGAATCTTCTTTATCTTGCAGACCACTTGTATAGAGGATTTCTTTCTGTGAATGATCGGTTTTAGGCTAGAAGACTCAAGTGAATAAAAATTTTCAGTCCATAGTTTCCCAACTTCAGAAGCAAGAAGCCGAAGTGGCTCAAATTCAGGAAATGTGATATCTTGAGATTTTGGTTTTCTCTTATGTTAATTTGAGCTTTTGATGAGACACTTTACTATTATTCTTGTAGTTTTGAATTTTAGTAATTGTGGTTTTCTCTTATACTCTGTTTACCCTTTTTCTTTTTGAGACAAAAAGAGGGAGTATTTTTTGTTTTGGACTGGGAATGTATTTCCAAACCGGTCAAGTTTTTTTTGTCCCAGAATAGCCAAAGGGAGAGTTTGTTAGTATTTTATATTGGCAACATTTTGGTTAACAAAAACACTTTATGTAGCGGTTGCTTTTTAAACAGGATTGTCAGTTCTATTCAGAGTCTTCAAGTAATATGGACAGTGTCTCATTTCATGCCATTTGTATGGTCACAATTTTCAAAGAAGATGTCCATCAAGATTTCATGCAATTTCCAAGTCAGAACAGTCGGTTCCTGTGCAACCGTCCAGACGGGCCTTTGAAGGCGTCCGGACGCTCCGCAGTATCTAGAAGCTTCAGCGTTGAACACATCTGGACTTCAGAGCAACACCGTCCAGACACTAGGTCAAGATTTTCCAATTTCTACACGGAGTTAGATTTCAGTCAACACTGTTTGGGAAGTTTCTGCAAGACGTTCGAACGACGTGGCAACACGTTCGAACGATGTCCAGCATTTCAGAATATTCCGGGTTTCCTTTACGAGCGCGAAAAGGAAATACAACGAATACCGTCTGGACGCTCGGCCAAGCCGTCTGGGCGTGGACCTGTTATGGGAAGAATTGTACTATTTTGGAAAGGTGGTTGCAGTTGACCGTTCGGACGCTCGGTCAAGCTGTCCGGACGCCCCCCAGTATTTTGATCATAACTTTCTGGTCAAATATCGGATTAGGATGAAATTTGTGTCATTGGAAAGCTAACAAAAAATGATACAACTTTGTTATTTGGACAGCGAAGAGAAATTTCCAGACGCATGCCCAGAGTCTGAAT
Organism: Alnus rubra; assembly: GCA_028654335.1. Classification (NCBI taxonomy): domain Eukaryota; kingdom Viridiplantae; phylum Streptophyta; class Magnoliopsida; order Fagales; family Betulaceae; genus Alnus; species Alnus rubra. Next base: position 1,597,426 of record JAJPGS010002369.1, read on the forward strand.
CTTTGTTGGTGTAGGACTCCTTATTTGAGTTGAAATAGGATTTGTAAAGCCTATATAAAGAGGGCTCTAGGCATGCATTATGTACAGAATTCGGTATTGAATTCTCTTTGCTTTGAGAGGATGTTTAGGGAGAGTCGAAGATTCGCTAGCTCTCAAGCCGTTACCGGTGTGTGTGATAAGTCTTGAATTATTCGATTCAAGACCCCTTAATTTGCATTTGTTATACCTAGTTTGTGTTGTAAATATAATATTTTGTGTAGTTTTGTGTTTTATCTTATTTTCAGGTCTTAGTTGAAATCTAATTCAAAACACTTGAATTAGACCTGAAAATACGTCAAGGGTATTTTAGTCAATTTCCAGAGTTTGAGGCTGATCCTGAAAAGATGAAAAATTGTCCAAGGCATTTCGATCGATCGATTATTTGTACAGCTAATAATTTGATCGATCGAATTTCTGTCGACTCAACTTTGATCGATCCAGATGCGATCGATCGATTCTCAGAGCACAAAATTTTTGATCGATCGACTTCGCATCTTCCAGAAGGTCAAGATATTTCCAAATCTTTGTGCGATCCAATCAAAAGTTGGGTTTAATGGACAGAAATGGACGGCGACCAGCTCTGTTTGTGCGGCTAGAATTGATCCTTGAGGAGTCCTTTGTAAATTAAATCTCTATATATATGAGATTAGGGTTTTAGGTTAGAGGATGCATCTTTTGGGGATTTCCGATTTGCTCAGGTGTATCAATTCATTTCTTGTATTTCTAGCTTTCTTTGATGCACGTTTTCTAGGCTTAGTTCCAGAGAACAATTTCCTTTGTTAAATTTCATGTTCTTAGTTTAGTTTCTTTTTCTTTTTCTTCCTTTCCTTGTAATTCAAATTTTAGAAGTTAAATATAGGTGTTGTTCTTCATTTCTTGCTTGTTTCTTTACTGTTTTTGATTAATTTTCATGCTTAGATTAGCTTAATTCATGTCTAGCTAAATTAGTTCTTAGGGTTTGATCAAAATCCAATCCAAAAAACCATGAAGTGTTCTTGAGGTTCTTAGGATTTTCTTTAGATGTTTGATGATTGTTAAGGCTAGAGGATATCAAAACCCATGCTAAAAAGTTTTGGTATCAAGATTCCAATCTATTTATTCATGAAAAAGAGTTAAACTTGTCTATGAATTTTCTTAGATTTCTTGAGTAAAACCAACATTCTTAGAAATAAGAATGATGTCTTTTGCAATGGTTCTATATGACTGGATGTATGACTACCTATTAGAGTCACCTTATAGGATATGCTAGGGAACACCGATCATTTCATACCTTTGGTAGTATAGAATGTCTTTCCATTGTAGTTTAATCTTTACATGGAATAGATTGGTGTGAAACTAGATACCTTATCATTGTGGCCTAGTTAGGGTTTTCGTATATCTTGTATGCTTATTGGGATGTGTTTTAGAGTAGTAAGCTAGGGAGCATTAGTCACTCCACACCTTTTGTAGAGTAAATGTTTTTCAATTATAATTTAATCTTTACTTGGAGTAGATTAATGTAAAACTAGGTGCTTTATAACTACGTCTTAACGAAAGTATTTTCGTGTCGAGGTCGTCGTAATGGTTGACGCCCATTACGCGCTCATATCAAGCATGTTAGGAAGGTCCATATAGACTTTAAGCATTTCATTGGTGGAGGATTGGATAAGATCAACACCCTAAGTTTTCTCTTAGTTTGTTTTCAATTTCCGCTTTCCTTTGCCTTACTTGTTGTAGTTTCAATTCTAAAACCCTTACTTTTATTTTTATCTTTAAGTTAAGTTAGATACGTTCCTTTAAATATCCTGTTACGCAAAACAACCAATAATCTCTGTGGTTCGATCACCCTTATTATAGTACAATCGATACGTACTATTGCGAGTGGTAAACTTATAAATTTAAAATCCACGTAGCCGCTTGGCGCGCTACCAGTGTGCTACTTTGTTCGTGTGAAGTCTATCTTAGGGGTCCGCCCTAAGGTAAATGATTCCATCAAAGACCCCTTCAAGTAGGAGACTTGGTTGGGAAGCGTTCACGATGGGCTTCGTATCAAAGTTAAAGATATGACTACTGCATAAGGGTATGTGAGTACAAGTGTCTTGTATCTAGCTTTGTTTTTGGATAGTGGAGTTCCTGGGTTTGGCTGCCCCAGAGTGGTTTTTCTCTTCACAGAGTTTTCACTTCGTAACAAATATCTTGTCTTATTTAAATTCCGCATTTAAGATATTTTGTTGCACACAAACACACACACTTGGTTAATTAGAAGTCAATATTTTTTTTTTCAGAAACCATCTCCTTAGACACTACATTCTCCCCGTTACCCCCATCAATAATCACATCACATACCCTTTGGTTGACTATGCAGCGAGTATGAAAAATCTTGTGTGTTTGAGATTGATCCTCTTGCCTCGGCGTCAAGAGTAAACGTTGAATTACTAAGGATTGGGAAAGTGGGATCCCCTCATCAGCATCAGTCAACTCTTCTTCCTCATACTTGGGGTGTATCATCATCTCCATGCTCAAATCCTTCTTTTGGCTCAAGTTCGATCAAGTTTACCATTTGCCTCCGAGGACATTGATGTGACCTATGTCCTGGTTGGTTGAATTTGAAACACTTTTCTGTACCGGGCTGTGCATACGGATTGTTGGCTGGTTGTCTCGATATTTTTGAATTGCTGCTGCTCCTTTTCCCATGGAAGTCACTGGTTGACTTGGTGTGACCATCGGGACTAGAGGTTGTTTTCCCCGACCTTGTTTGGCCTCGTTGAATCGCTCAAGTTTCGGTCCCAGATTGGTGCTCTAGACCTCTCCAGTTGTTTCTCTGCTCGGGTTGCAAAACTAACTGCCTCATTCAAAGTAAAGACAGGATGCATAAAAACCTTATCTTGTATTGCCACACGCAGTCCACCAATAAACCTTGCAACTTGTTGATCTTCTGTCTCCATGAGATCATGCCAGGCAGATAGGCGATAGAAATCATCAACCTACTCCCGGATGGTTCGACCTCCTTGTCGACACTCCTGGTATTGCTGGAATAGCCGTTGCTCAAAGTTCGGTGGTAAAAATCGTGCTTTGAGTAGCCGCTTCATCTTCAACCATGAAGTTACAACTCCCTTCCCTTGTCAGGCTCGAGAAAGCTGTAATTTTTCCCACCAAGTAGAAGCTCCTCCTTTGAACTTGTATGCCACTAACTTCACATTGCAATCCTTGCGAATACTCATATAATCAAAGAACCTCTCTACCTCTAGCACCCAATCTAAGAAATCTTCAATGTGAAGATACCCATTGAATGATGGGTGGTCAATCTTCATTCGGTATTCATGGGATTCCTCCTTACCGTGATCCTAATGTCTGGGTTGCTCTCCATAAGCATCCCAGTAGCCAGCGCCTTCATAGACATTCCCCATATGGACAGCTCCACTGCGCTCATAACCTCAGAAGCTTGCACCGCCGTGATCGGCGCCCCTACGTCCTTCACCTCTACTCCAACGTTCTGTCCAAACACTCCTTCAGTAAAGTCTTTATCATTACTAAGATCTTCATAGACCGGTTGTCAATTTATGGGTGCAGGTCGTTGGTAAGGAATAGGCCTCACTTGGATCTCATCGTCATCATGGGAATCATTGTGCCTGTGATTACGATTAGGACCTATTTGCATGTGTTCCATCATCTCCCGCATCTGGTGCATCTCCTGTTGCATCTCTTATTGCATCATTTGTTGGATCTGCTGGAGCTCTTGGAATTCGGCTCTCGAAGGAGCCTCCCTGTCATGAGCATCGTCATTAAAGGGATTGTCACTGTTGCGCTAACATACAATAGTCCTAAGCTAAAAGAGTCCATTGGAGACCCCTTCAGAGAGGATGTCTGGTTGGGAAGCATTCACGTATAGTTACGTGTCAGCGTTAGAGGTACAACTACTGCATTGGGTTATGTGAGTATTACTGTCTTGTAACTAGCTTTGTCTTCTAAATAGTGAATTTACTGGGTTTAGCTGCTCCGGAGTAGTTTTTCTCTTTAACAAGAATTTTCACTTCGTCACCAAAATATATATCTTATTTACTTTTCTTCATTTATATTTTGGTGAATTGTTGATTACACACACACTTAAATTAGGAGTCAATTCAGTTTGTACATGTTGTGGATTTAGAGAGTAGAGCATAGCAGAGACAGAGAATGGCGAATGCATGAGGGTCTAAGGGAGGCGTATTGGGCAAAAAGGAAAAGAATGTCAATGAGAATAAGACTCAAATGTAAAACCTAAGGGCTAAGGCTAATTTAGTAATTTTAATTTTTTAAATGTTAATATATATTTTTATTATATATATATACCCGATTACCCACCTATAACCGAGTATATATAAATGCTTTAATAGGTAACTGCTTTGGTAGAGCCGGTTACCGGTTATTTCCAACCAGGTACCAAGGTAGTTTTCCAGTTACCAGTTGGTACCCAATTACCAGTTACCGGCCAGATTTTCACCCCTAATTCTTTCGCTGCATTGTTCTCTAATCGATTGAGGGGTCTATGTAGCTCTTTGGGTTATTTACTTATTAAATAAGCTTGGAGATGCTACGGTGACACTCTGAGTAAATTACCACTTAATTAATTTCGGGGCGTTACACTTTTTACAACCTAAGCATAAATTTTTCAACTTTACATTCTCACCATTTTTCATCCACCAAAAGCTCCAAACAACAGTCTAAATTTAGGGAAAAGTACACATGTCCCTCTCAAACTACCGCTTAATTGTTAATGTCCTCTCAAATTACCAATTGTGTCAATGTCTCCCATAAAAACAACAAATAGACAAAAATGACCTTAGCATTTTTTGAATAAGACAAAAATGTCCATATATAATTAAAAATTAAAGAAAAAATGAAACAGAATGATTTATTTTTTGAAAAAAAAAAAGGAAAAATAACTAAAAATTATTAAAAAAATAAAAAAAAATAAACGAAAAATAAACCAGTTTTATTATTTTTATTTTGAGAAATCCTTAAATCCGGATGGGCTGTAAAACCTTAGTATTATAGCCTCCAATAAAAATGTGACATCATTTAAAAACACCAAATATAATATACATAAAATAGACATGAATATACCGGATCATAAGACAATTTTTCTCCTTTCAAGAGACCCCACCGGATTGGTTCTGTGGCTTTGTTCGTGGGTGGCGGTGGCCTTCGGCTTTGGCTTTCGGCAAAATCCGACGTCGGCGTTGGGTTGAGGAGGCCGGTGATGGGTTGTGGATCGGGGGTGGCTTGTTCTGTGGTGGGCTGAAGCTTAGGCAGTGTGTCACAACGTTACTCTCGGCACGCTGCTATTGAAATTTCTCGGTGGGGATCTGAACCTCAGTTTTTACTTTAACTGTAGTTCCTCCTACGCAAATTTTTTGGTACACATTCGGTATTTTTGTAAAAGCTAGGCTGTGGATTTCTCTAGAATTCATTTAACTGTTGTTCGGACTGCATAATAATTTTAAGCGGTGAAACAATTTCTGGAATACACTTGAACAACCTACACTGCACTACAGTCTCCAAGTACACGTGTATTGCCCTTGAGAAATATTCGTGTCTTCCATAGGGTGCATGGGGGGATCATATAATGGGAACCGGTCTTTTGTTTTTGTGGAGGGGGGAGAGATGGGGGCGGGGTTTGAATGGGCAAGTATTTGCGAGGAGAAAGTGGTGGTGACTGTGATGAGGACGGAGATTGATCTTGGCAATCTGAGTGGTGGGTTTGTGCTTGATTGGAAGCCACTTCAGGATTGCCGTACCTGTGAGAGAGCTCCGGTAGGGATTGTCATTACAACAGTGCAGGCGATTGAGGACGCCAAGTTCTTGTGCTTTTGCAAGGATGGCAGCATCAGTGGTGAACGTTGCAAAGGTGGCTCTGTCTGTGGGTGGCGGTGTCCTTTGGAGGTGACTTTCGGAGGAATCCGGGGGCGGCTTTGGGCTGAGGAGGTGGCAGTTTTTTACTGCAGGAAGGGCTCTTCAAAGGGAAATTGCAATTTTCTTTGTACCTTTGACTGATTTTTTTTTTTTTGGTAAATTCGGTGCTTTCATGTCTATTTCTATTGTATTTAGTCTTCTTAAATGATGCTTCAACTCCTTATTGGAAGCTATAAAACATTACTTTTACAGCCCATTCGAGTAGAAGGGGCTCTCATTTATTTATATTTTTGTTATTTTATATTTTTTTTAATAATTTTTTCAGTTTTTATTTTGTTTTAATAGTTTAATAAAGTGTATTTTTGTCATTACGGGGACATAAACACAATTGATAGTTTGAATTGGACATTGACAATAAAGTGGTAGTTTGTAAGAATTATATGTATTTTTTCCCTAAATTTACAACATAACCAACCATAAAGCTAGGGTTTTTAAACAAAAATATAAACTTTTTCATTTCTACACCCATATCAACACATATGCGTACACACACTAGCATGTTGTCATCCAACCCAACGAAATAACAATGCCTTGGGAACGAAAATACAAGCTAGATTCGAAAGATTACCTCTTGATGCCTCTAACTTTCAAAGAAACCAAGAAAATAACTCTTTTTTTATTTTTCTCTCTCTCTCTAGGCTCTAGATGACCAAATGGTAACTAAGGTTCCAAAAGGAACCTTAAATAAGCCCCCTCCCGCTTTTGCAAATTTTTTGACTTACTTAGGCATATAGTCTGTCACATATGGATTTGGTGCTAAAGCCGACCAATTCTAGGGTTTTCAATTTTATCTGACGTGGGTTCGCGCTCCACCAATTGATCGAAGTACTTTTCACCAACCAGTTCGATCAGCTTGACCGTCGACCAATTGGTATGGTTTTGCTCATGACTCAGACCAACCGATCAGAGTTCCTTCCCACCGATAGATCAATCTCCAGACAATTTTTGCTAAGGGTGTATTTGACATTGCGATTTCGTAGACAAAAAATATGATTTTAATATAAATTACAAAAAATTAATCTTTTAGAATTGCTTTGTAAAAAAAAAAAAAATTGCTATTTAAAAACACAAAAAAATAATAATGATGATAAAAAAAAATTGTGTTTTTTAAATTATAGGCAAGGACAAGGGAATACTTTTTTTAAAAACGTACAATTTTAAAAGTTAAATTACAATTTCACCAAACACTCGAGTTCATTTTTAAAAATCATATCTTTAAATCACGCATTTTTCCTCGTTTTTACATCTTTCTTTGCCCTTATTTATTCTCCAAGTCTCAATTTACACGGAAACATCCACTTCTGCGTAAGCTTGCTGACGCAATGCATGGGATGTAATCAAGTGAATAGAATTAGAAAAGCAAGAGTTGAGTCGACATGAATATGCCATTCACCATCCTGGGGAATAAATCCTGTCAGGCTTTATTTGAAAGTGCAAGCAAGCTAGACCGATACGGAGACATCAAAAGGTAGCAATTTCTCTCTGATCTCTCTCAAGACAAAAGAGAAAGTTTGCTAAATGATAAAAATTATATTTTTATTCATTAATTATCCGATAAAAAAATTGATTGTTGTACACATAATTCTTATACAACTTCAATAATTTTTTAAAAAAAATTAATTATTTGATTTATTTTTTTACATGTACGTCATGAGCAATGATCCCTACACTCATTTCTCACAACAGCCCCACAACAAGCTGACGTGGCTGATAATATTTTATTACTTTTTTACAAAAAGAAAATAAAATAAAACAAAAAAAAATAATAAAATATTACCAGCCACGTCAACTTGTTGTGGGACTGTTGTGAGAAATGAGGGTACGGATCATTTCTCGTAAGTCATATATACTCAATAATTGATTTTAAAAAAAATTGTTAAAGTTCTACAAAAATTGAAAACACACCATATCTCTATCCCATAATCGTCTCTTTTAATTTTCCAGTAAGTAAACTTAGTTATTAAAAAAAAAAAAAAAAAAAAAAGAGGCTTATATCCTAATTATTCTAGAAGAAATTAAAAGAAAGCCACGTGATTGAATTAGGAGTGCGAGGAAAATTCCCGCACGTTATGGAAATTCAAAAATTCCACAACAATATATAACTTAATTAATTATCCTTGGGAAACAAGGAAAGGAGTCTCGCGCAGAGATTCTACTACTTTTAAGTTACAACTGTTTGCCTATATAAAACCCCTCCTCCCCTACAAAAACTGTTCAAGTAAAAAGCAAAAGAAAACCCAACCTTTTTTGTACCTCTATTTTCTCCATCTACTACTGATTCTACATCATCTTTTCTGTTTTGACCATGCCTAAGGTTTCCATCAACTCCCTTCTCCTTCTCAGGTTCGTGCTCGTCTTTCTCTTATGTATTTTAATCATATGATCATCTTGATCTTCGCGTTGTATAGATCTAAGGTTTTTTATGACTTTTTTTTATTTTTTTTTTTATTTGCTTCTTTTTTGTAATACATGCAGTAGGCGATCATACTCATCGGCAGTGGAGAATGCAAGAGTGCAGCCAGTAGTAACAGCGCTGAGGAAGGCAGCTGATCAGTCTAGCAGAACTGCGGTCGCCACCGACCAGCCGGAGGAGATATTTTGGATGAGAGATCCAAAGAGTGGCAACTGGATTCCGGAGAGTCACTTTGGTCAGATCGATGTTGCAGAGCTGAGGGAGAAGCTTCTTCCACAAAATAAAAAACCTAAAGCCTAAAAAAGCCAGTTTCTATGTCCCATGCAATAATACGTGTTTGAATCTAAATCTGTTCCTAGCTAAAACATGTTTCACGTTTCATTCTCTCTTTTGCTCCTTTGATATATATAGTTCCAACCGCCATTTAAAAAATTTAGCTTTGCAATTTAATTTTTTTTTTTTTATCTTTTCTGTTAAATTTCTTTCTTATTCTTTGAACCTACCATAATGTAACGTGTTGGATCAGGCTTTTTGACCATCTCATCTGAAAATTAATTGATGTTTAGTGACGAAAGATAAAGCATTTTATGATATTCGAAATCGCATTCCGCAATGCATATGTTAGTAAAATCAGCACTGTTGCACTTCAGCATAACATATCCACAATGTCACACACTAATGGCTCTACTAGGAAAAGCAAGATTTACATTTAGATGCCGGACAAGTCCTAAAATTGGCCAATCCGATTAAACTTTACTCAAGATTTGCAGGAGATAAAGCAAGTAGTGGCATGCACCCCACCAGTATCCCACCAATTGATCCTCGATTTGTGATTTTGTTTGTTCCTGAGAGATCCCCACACACACCCCCCCCCCCCCCCCCCCCCCCCCCCACCCCAAATGTTATTCTCCCACCAAAATCAACCCAACACAAAACGAAAGATCACGGGCCTATAAATCTCGCTGGTTCCGTTCACCATGATTTGACAGTTCGATTCAGTGTGTGCGAGCATCAAATTTAATGAACCCATTATTTCAACCATCATTGCAATATCACTAATGTAATTTAGTAGAAGTTGTCAAATTTAATGAACCCATTATTTCAACCATCATTGCAATATCACCAACGTAATTTAGAAGTTGTGGCGGAGAAAATTAGCTTTCGACTTAAAATGATCGATTTTCATTGAGATATCATTTCAGTTATACAACAATTGTCTACTAAAGGTACATTTAGCATTGCACAAGAATGCATTTCTGTATATTATTTTGCTATTTAATAGACTGTATATTATTTTGCTATTTAATAGACCGTTATACAACCTGCAATACTTTTTCTTTTCTTTTTACAATTGCATTACCTGAAGGCTGATTTATTCGGCGTCATCAAATTGTTAGGTAGTTAGGAGAGGTAAAATGGTTATTTTATTTTACTTTGGACCATTTTACCCCTCGTATAAGACTTACTCTTTCTTGTTTCTTGAGAGTGGGCATTAAAGAACAACCTCTTACGTACCATCTATCATCAAGAGCACCAAATGACCACAACGAAAGAGTAGTAGTTCCATCAACCGCCAAAAAAAAGTTCACACCTCACTCCTGACGCACAAAAGCACAAGCACGCATGTCTGTGTGAACACGTGCACACGTGCATGCCTGGCCACTCCAAATTTCACAAAAACATCCACCAACGTTAAACCAAGTTTCAATTCATGCATCGAGTACTGAATTTCTCCATGACACAGCCTTCATACATCATTATCTGGAAAAATAAAATGAGACAAAATTGTATCCCTAAGTTGACTATAAGTATAGCTGGATGAGCTCATCACTGACCACAGATGGAGTGAGGACACCCAAATCCGTGAAGAGTAGAGTAAGATACTGAGGAGGTGTATAATCCCGGGCAGACGTTTCAACCTCAACCTTGGCTGGAATGGGTACCCCAAAATCAATAGGCCGTAAAGCAGGGGCCATGTCTTTCTGGTCCAAGGGGTAAAGGCGAGCAAACTGCAAAGCAACATATCAAATTATATCAATGTCTGGTGGAATGAAAACAACTCGAATTACTCTAATTACTCATGCAGTTTTAACACACAATGATTTCCTTGGTTAGATATTGTGAAAAACAAAGTTTGGTATACCTTGTAGCTTTCAGCAGCCACATAAACAGGTTTGTTCATGCTGTGTGCTACCAATGCAATTTGGTATGTTCCCATCATGTTAATGATACCTCCACTTTCAACCACTCCATCTGCCCCAACAAATACCATATCAACCTCATCCATAGAATATGCTGCCGCAGAGTCAATTAGAAGCTTTACAGGAACATCAAGCTTGGCCAGCTCATTAGATAATCGTAAACCTGTTCTATCTGGCCTTCCCTCTGCATTTTGCAGCATGAAAATTTGAACTGGTGTTAGAAAATTACATAGAATCGAAATTTAAGAGATACATTAACTACCCACTTGTTCATTAAAGAATAGTATCATCAAGAAGCAGTATGTGGATGTAAGGGTTAAAAACTTAAAACCCACCATAAGCTAACTGTGTTTCTGGACCACACATAGCTGATGGACAGTCATGGGTCCACTTTCAATGACTAAAGCTTTTGACCAAATTAAACATCAAGAAGATAACGCTATTTATTGCAACCTCACTTATTTGCAATCTAGGGAATCTTGAAGGTGTAGTAAGAGGTAAAGTGAGAACCCTTAAACAAGATGCCAAATGGCTACCGCTGATATTAAAGCGGTGCTAATTTTGATTTAATCGCATTAAAGGACACTCCAATGCAAATATAGGGTGTTAAGAAATAGAACCTGTGCAGAAAACCCGGAAGAGTTTCTTATTCTGAGCTGCTGTCTTCAGCACTTCCAACACAACTCTGGAAAAGCCATGCACCAAAATGGTACAACCATCAAATATAAAATCCTGACTAAGCATGGCAATGATCCGGCGTGCCTGCAACATGAGACAATTACTTGTGCTAATGGGGCATATATGACACCACAGCAAAACATCTGCATCAAAGAGTTAGCTTAGATACCTTATAAGATATCTCCCCAAACTTCTCTGCACGTTCAATCAAGCGAGACTTGGCAGAATTGAAGTCCTCATATTCTAATGCAGATGTTCTAGTTACATATCGCATGAACAGATCACAGCCTGCTGTCAAGGAGATGGATGTCGTGTCCCATGACTGGAAAGCACAGACAGGGCTCAACAAATCAATAGGAAATGAATGAGTGCTAGAACATAAGCTTGCATGTGCTGATTTAAACCTCTTTTCCCAAGTGATTACCTTGGGCCAGCTTGGTTTTCTACCGAATTGCAGTTATAATGAGAATTGGCAATATAATCTAAACTACGTGTACAAGATTCATGGATCACCAACGTATAATAATACAACTATTCTCTCCCATCCTGCCCTCAACTTTATTACATACACATAAAACAATTTCCATGTGTGACCCGTTATTTTTTGCAATGTTCTTTACATGACCACTTCTGTTTACAAGAGACATCTACCTCAGAAAACATTCTCAAATGGTTTTTGCAATTCTTTTCCCAGTGATGAAACTTTGACATTCATCAAATTCTGCTTTTCAGGCCCATGTGCACCAGCTTCATCAAATATCTTCGCATGTCTGACCCGTCACTTATGACTCACCTCAGGCTTTTACCTTCATTAACATATGGATTTTTTTTGCATAAAATTTTCATTTATCCAAAGTAAAGACTAAACTAACACGCTCATGATATCTGAAATTCACTACACGAACCGACTCGATCAAATTTAGTGACCTGCAATTGCTCACTGCCAAAAACCTAATAATGTTTCGCCCCACATCCATGCCTCAATGCAAATTGTCGAGGGCTTCGTTCTAGGGAGAAATCACTGCCGACCTCAGGTGCGATTACCACAAGTACTCCTATAGAAAATCATAAAGCCACAAACAAAATGACCACTCCAATTTTGCTTTTTTCTTTCCTTTTTGTTAACGAATTCTATGGTGCCACTACAGTTCATCCAGAATAACCAAACTATAACGCCCACAACACTTCATAGTCCGCTCACTAGTGACTCTGAGACATATAGCAATTCCACTTCGATGCACTAAAAGGCTTTTAAGATAATAAAGAAAACTTAACGCAACGCACCTTAATGACCACCTCAAGAAAAATTCGCAACAAACACAGACATACAAATTTCTCCACCTAAAGACGAAAAAGAATTAGGCTTACTTTGAGAGAGTCGGAGGCCTTCTTGAGCTCAATTTCGAGCTCCATCATGGTGGTGGCCTCGCTGGCCCTAATCACGGCAGCTAAGGCCCGAATGGCCGCCACGGCCTCGGCGAGATCGGGCTGCTTCCGCCAATTGTTGAACTCGTGGATAACGCTGAAGGGCTTGCCGGAGTCGGAGGCCTCGAGGTCAGTCTCCGGTGAGGGAAGCTCGTCGGGGTGTCGGCCGACGGCGGCCTGGGCCTGGGCGAGCCAGTCGTTAGTGACAACGCCGGTGTGGGCCGCCCTCGTCTGGTAGTAGGCCGAGATGTTAGGGTTAGGGTTAGGGTTTTGGTTGAGTGGCTCGGCAGCCGCCATGTACGTAGACCGGGTCTGGGGCGGAGACAGAGAGATGGTTTCGGGTTTGGGCGATGATGCGGCGTCGTCTTGGTTTCGTTGGTCGAGAATGAAAGAGGCTGATCGCCACCACATTAATACGTGTGCGTTAAGTGGGCGTCACTTTCTCGGGTGTTATGAGAGAGAATAACAAAAGAAAACCCAATTCGCCGGCGGTGTGTTGGGAGATTCCGGTGAGTTTTAATTTGATTCGAGATTATATGTAAAGCCGGAAGGATGTAGTATTTGGGTTCTGTATTATAAAACAATAATGAACCTGTAATTTGAGTTATGTCCATCTGCTTGACCATAATGCGATCGACGGCGCGTGTAGATTTTTGCAATGTTGGGACGGCGTCGTTTTTGGTGCTTCTGCTACAGTAATGCTACTTTTCAAAGAGTAAAACGCTTGTTGTATCCAAAGCGTATGCACTTCGTTTTTTTTTAGAAAAAAAAAATGAATACAAAGGAGTTTTTATTTTTGAAGGGAACACAAACAAGTTGTGTACCATTTGTGTATAACAAGCATTATTCCTTTTCAAATAGCTGATATGTGATGGCACCTGATTTAAGTAGTTTTTCTTTAATTTTTTTTTAAAATAATAGCCATGAAAAGTTACTTAAAACATGTCTCGTTTGCATGTGTATAATGAATATGATTATGTGATAACTGAATGTGAATGGTAACATTACTCTTTTGTTATACATAAATCATACGAGACTTGAACTATCTTTTTTTTATTAGGAAAAAATGTAAAATCAGTCTTTGTGGTTGTACTCATTTACAATTAATTAGTTCCATGTGATTGTACTCATTTACAATTAGGTGCTTTCACCCAACTTCCGTCTAAATTTTTAATGAAAATCGTCAAATGCCACGTCAGTACCATTCAGATAACGACACGTGTCACCTACAATAAAAATATAAAACTATAAAATATACAAACATATAAAATTTTAATTTCAATTTAAAAAATAAAAATAAATAAAACGAAAACTCCCTACAAGAAATTTTGATTTTAGTAACCTTAGTTTAGTAACGTGCAAAAGCCAATTGCACGTTACTAAACTTTAGTAACGTCCAACCAGTAACGTAAATATCGCGTTGGAGAACCATCGGTTGCTAGAATAAATTTAGTAACGTGAAAATGCAACACACGTTACTGTATAGTAACGTGGAATAAATGCACGTTAATAAAATTCTAGTAACGTGGAAAAATACATTACTAAAACTAGCAACGTGATAATAAACATCACAAGTTACTGAATATAGTAACGTGGTAATGGAAACGTCACTTAATATAGTAACGTGTAGTTACGGGACGTTACTATTTCAGTAATGTGCATTTTTTATACGTCACTGATCTAAGCTACTTGTCTTCTTCATAATTTGTGAAGGTAGTAACGTATATTTATCTTAGCACGTTACTGCGTTAGTAACGTGGTCTTGGTCAGGTTACGAAGTTAGTAACGCATCTTTATCATGTTACTATGATAGTAACGTGGTCTTTGTAACGTTACTATGATAGTAACATGTTAAAGATGCATTACAAAACACTTTACTAACGTGGTATTTAAAGCACGTTACTATACGTTAGTAACCTGGTAATTGTATCACGTTGCAATAGTAGTAAGGTGACAATTTAGCATGTTACTAATATGAGTAACGTGTGGTTTTATATTGCATGTCACTAATAGTTATTTTAGTACCGAAAAATATAATCCTATATTAGTAACGTGTGGTTTTTGCACGTCACTAATTGTGACAGAAATTAAAAAAAAAATATATATATATATATCAAAATCCTAGATAATTTTCATACCAAATAATTTTCTAACAGTTTACTTGATAGATGACACCAATTATTCCATTAACGGGAACAACAATATACATTCCCATCGATCATCAACATTAATCATAACAATTTATACGTTCTAATCAATCCATCAACAATCACAACATTTGACTTTTAATTCCAACAAATTCATTCTAATTGAACTTCAACATCAATTACAACAAATGAAAATCATACAACTAATATTGGCAGGTCATATATATGAAGAAAGTGTAAACATTAGATGTACGTGCATGAGTCGGTTTCGTCACCACAGATACGTGAACAGCATCTAACGGTTGGGCAACGGCATGCTCCATATATATTACCAATATAAAACAAACAATTCGATAGCATCGTATTAAATCCAACACTTAGTACCAACACGTGGAAAGCAAAGAAACATCATAAATATTAAAAGAAATAACGTCACATAGACAAATCATTAACTATTATTACCTGAACTTCCACAAACAAACGAGGTAACATGCAAACAAGATGTGAACTATATGCCAATTGCTAGGGTAACCTGTGAAACACACAACATAACCAAATTAATTAATGTTATATATTTGTACATGATGCACACGAACAATCATAACAATCAACGTCTATGACAACAATTAAAAATCGTATAACCAATAAAAAAGCCTTGTCATATATATGAACAAAGTATACATAAGCATTACACGCAAAACATAATTAATGACTTGAAAGAATATAGTTGTGCAAGAGTCGATTTCCTCACCATAAATATGTGAATAGTGAGTAACGGTTGCACAACAGCTTACTCCATATATATTACCTAGAAATGATAAAACAAACACACTCAGCGGACAACGATACAATAGCAACGCGTGAAAAGTAAAGAAACATTATCAACATTAAGAGAAATAACGTCACAAAGACAAATCATTAAGTATTACCTAAACCGCTGCAAACAAACGAGTTAAGTTGCAAACGAGACGTGAAATAGGTCCCAAGTGCTAGGGTAACCTACGAAATACACAATGTGCCCAATTCGTTAGCAAATACCAATCAATGTAGAAATAAATAACGGGAAAGCAGTTAAGTTATATTGAATCACATACGCTAAGATTGGCTCTAAATCTGGTCGGACGTGGTCAAATTCATCACTTGGATCATGATCGTTATTTCTGGTTAATAGCAACGACTTGCACTCGTGATAGGTATCACATGAATCATGAGACCCTTCACCCTGACCAACGCCGTAAACGTTTCTGGGTTTAGTCGGCACAACACAAGCCCAACCTGGGTTCCTTTCATCTTGGACGTAAAATACTTGATCAACTTGTGAAGTTAGTATGTACGGGTCATCAGTCGCCAGGTCTCTCCTGTGCACAAGGCGATTGAAGCTGACAAGTTCCATGCCATACTCATCCACCTTGTACTCCCTGTCTCTCGTGGTGTTCGTCCAATCACACTTGAACATGACGTACTTGGTCCTGTCGTAGTACTCGACCTCAATTATATCTGTTAACTTCCCGTAGTATGTTAAACCATCAATGGTCGGGACACACACGCCGTTGTTCTGTGTCCTCTTCCCCACATCAGTTGCAACGGTGCGAAACAATTTGCCGTTTACCACGTATCTGTTGTACCTACTTGCTGTCTCCTTCGGGCCCATACAATGCATAACCAGCCTTTCACCCATCTCCTCCCTACGTTGAGCGTTCAATTGATCGACCTGCAAGCATAATTACGTAAAATGGAAATCAAAAATGGAAAACAAAAAGTCAACATGTAATAGCCAAACATTACATTAGACTTACGTAGTCACGGTACCAATCGCAGAACTACTGATGATGTTGGGCTTCCAACTGATCTTCTATAGTTCGCCCCCTACCGCATGATCGCCTAAGCGTATCCATGTGCATCCTACAATTCGAAATCGTTGGAAGCCTTTTATCTATTATTTACCTTTCCACGATGTAAAATTATAGAATCTAACACATGCTAGACTTGTTTTAACTTACGTCCTCAGTGGAAGAAACTCGTCAGAGTTGAGCGTAATATATCGGTCAATCTGGCTCAACTGAATGCAGTTTAAGCTAACTCGTGTTGCCGCTCCCTTTGGACCATCAGGATTTCGGGGGGGGGGGGGGGTCTATTGTGAAAGCTTGGTGCGTTACCTAAATATCTCGAGCAGAATGTCACCAACTCATTTGCTATGTACCCTTCTACAATGCAACCCTCTGGAGCCACCTTATTACGCACTAGTGACTTGAACCCCCCGAGGCTCCTACTTATGAACATTAATAGTCAATCACGTCAATTATTCATTGTGTTATAAAACTCCTACTAATTAAAGTAATAAATATACATACATAAATTTTACCTCTCTGCCGAATACATCCACCTATACTGTACGGGACCCCCGAGTCGACACTCACGAACAAGGTGCACGACCAAATGAACCATGCTAGTAAAAAAACCGGGGGGGAATACTTTTTCTAGATTGCACAAAGTGACACCAATGTTACCCTCTAGCTTGTCCATTTCCTCTTGGGTTAAATTTGTTGAGCAAATGCCCCTGAAGAATTTGGATAGCTCAACAAGAGGTCTAACCGCCTTATCCGGCAGTGAGCGGCGCAATGCAATAGGGAGAAGTTGTTGCATTATTATATGGCTGTCATGGCTCTTCAAGCCCGATATCATACATTCTTTGAGGCGCACACATCGAGAAACGTTATTAGCATATCCGTCGGGCACCCTTACATTTTTTAACACCTTCAGAAAATTTATTTTATCTTCATTGGACATTGTGTGACAAGTTGCGTGCAAATAGGTTCTACCATCATCTCCCGTGTACGGATGCAATCGAGGCCTCACCCATTTCTTGCAAATCTTTGCGGGTTGCGTGGTTGTCTTTTGTTTTTCCTTTAATGTCGAGAATTGTGCCAAGTATGTTATCCATCACATTTTTCTCTATGTGCATCACATCAAGTTTGTGCCTCAATAAATTATCTTTCCAGTACGGCAACCTAAAAAAAATACTTTTCTTTTTCCAAACAACATTCTCATTTGCATCTCCTGTCGCTTGTCCCTTCTTCCGCTTCTTCTCCCTTTTTTTGCCCGCACTCTCATCCCCAAATGACATCCCCTCCAACTGTTCCAGTATGTAATCACTATTTTGCACATCGGGTGCATTTTCTAATTCTTGGTTGCCGTCAAATGCTCTCTTGTTCCGCCTCCAAGGATGATCCATTGGCAAGTATCTTTTGTGCCCCATATAACAATATTTCTTGCCGTGCTTTAACTGTTTTGACCATGTCAAATGCATACAGACAGGGCATGCCTTTTCTCCCTTGTTGGGCCACCCGGACAGATTTGCATACGCCGGGAAATCATTAATCGTCCACATCAACTGCGCTCGCATTTGGAAATTATTTTTCTTCGAGGCATCATATGTGCGCACCCCTACGCTCCATAATAACTGTAGCTCCTCAATCAATGGCTGGAGTTACACATCTATACACATGCCAGGTGAACTTGGGCCCGGAATGATCAGCAATAGTATTAACGACATTTGTTTCATTCATATCCAAGGAGACAAGTTGTACGGAACAAGCATGACTGGCCAAGTACTGTGGGAGGTGCTCATGTTCCCAAATGGATTGAAGCCATCCGAGGTCAGCCCTAGCATGACGTTCCTGCTGTCGGCTGAAAAATCAAGATGTAATTGGTCGAATGACTTCCATGCCTCACCGTCAGCCAGATGTCTCAACACCCCGTCTTGAGTGCGGCTTTCCGCATGCCATCTCATATGGGGCGCAGTATGCTCTGACATAAAAGCCTCTGTAGGCGTGAGATGAGCGGAAACCACCACAACACTTTCACTGGACGTTTCTATCTCAACGATGTGGGTTGCCATCCTCTCCCAAACAAATTTCATCCTTCCACCTAGATTCTTCACATACGGTGCATGACTCTAAATCCTTGTTGGCCTTCCAGAATAACATACAATCGTTACGGCACACAGGAATCTTCTCATACCCGAGCCCTATGTCACTGAGAAACTTTTTCGCCTCATATGTGTTAGACGTCAAAGTCTCATCACAAGCAGGCAGAAACTGATTCATGAACTCAAGCAATTCCGAGAAAATATTGTTGCTAATTCGGCCCATGCACTTCAGATTGTACAAGTGTACTATAGCATTCAGTTTGCTATGCTTAGTACCCCCATGTATTGGCTTCTCCGCTTTTTTAAGCATGTCATAGTACTTATAATCCCCACCTTCAGCTAATTCTTCTGTAACATTTTCCACACCCATCTGATCAACACCCTCAGGTTCACTATTGGCCTCCATGTCCTCGTGAATGCCGAATGCATCACGTAAAATTGTGTGCATGTCGTCACCATGTTCTGCACTAGCGGCACTAGCAACATCTGTTGGTTGAGGGTTCGAAGAAGAGGCTGCATCAGGATTGTACACAGTCGTCTCACCGTGCATAAACCAATTTATATAGCTGACCATTATTCCCCTACCCGCCTTCAAGTGTTCAAGGACAATATCGGCCGAGTGTCGACGGTTATTTCGACATACTTACAGGGGCAACGAATTTTACCATTAGTCGTGGTGCAATTACTAACTGCAAATGCCACAAATGCACTACACCCGTCATTGTATTCCCTCATACCTCTAGTCTTTGTAATCCAAGACCTGTCAATTATTTTCTCTACGTTCATTACAAAACAACAACACAAACACAATGATCAGATTCATATATCTATTGAACTTTCAAAAATTCCAATGTTTGTTAACTTACTCAAATATCTAAGATTAAATGATTTATTAATTAGATTAAACTACCTTAACACTAATTTCAAAATAAATATCCTAATATTTTAAAATTTTCAATGTTCGTTATCTTACTCAAATATCTAAGATTAAATGATTTACTAATTAGATAAAACTATATTAACACTAATTTCAAAATAAATATCATATTATTTCAAAAATTCCTTCCATAAAGTTTTTTCAAATAATTCTATAAAATTTCTTTCATATTACAATGCACCTCAAAATGTGCACATTTCCATCTACCATTAATCACAACAAATCTTTACTCATCTAAAATTAATCATATTGTGAGAACAATTAATAAATAAAAATCAAGAAATTTAATTATGTAAATATGCATTTCATCAAATGGGAAAATAAATTATCTACAGAAATTCAACTACACTAATACTAATTTTATATTAACAATCCTAATATTAATCACAACAAAAATCATTATTCATCTACAATTAATCACAACAAATCCTTACCCATCAAACATTAATCATATTGTGATAACAATTAATAAATAAATATTAAAACATCATATTATGATTAATCACAAGAAATCATATTAAATCATATCCTAACATATTCATCTACAATTAATCACAACAAATCACATCTTAACATTTTCATATCCTAACATACATAAATCATATCCTAACATATTCATCAACAATTAATCACAACAAATCATATCTTAACATTTTCATATCCTAACATACATAAATCATATACTAAAATTTTCATCTATAATTAATCACAACAAATCATATTAACACATCAAATTAAAAATACATTTTCATCTTACTCATCTAAAATTAATCATATTGTGATAACAATTAACAAATAAAAATCAAGACAAGTTAAATATGCATTTCATCAAATGTGCAAATAAAATCATTTTACCAAATCAAATGAAAATATAGGTGTCTACATGATAAGAAACCAAAGTACATGAAAATAATATAAATGGAATAGAAAATAATGAACTTACCAGCAATTCTAGGATCCATGTTGCAATGGAGATGGAGAGAAAAGGAAGAAATTGGGTGGAGCCGTAGGGAGAGGGTGAGGGGGAAAAACAGTCCTGCCAGACTGCGCGAGATTTAAATCTTTCCTGAAAATTATAGTAACGTGAAAAACTTCGCAACACGTTGCTATATTTTAAAAATAGTAACGTAGGAATATAATACACGTTACTATATTTAGTAAATATAGTAACGTGCAAATTTATCAACGTTACTAATTTTTTTTTGCCACAACTTAAAAAACATTTACTGACGTGCAATACACATTAGGGTTACTATATTCTTATAACAGTAACGAGACATGTCTTAGCACGTTACTATAATTCAAACATAGTAACGTTTAACTTATTACATGTTACTACAATTTTTTGGATAATTCGCGCCACCGTCCAATCACTTGCGCGGAACTTTTCCCAAAACTATTAGTAACGTGTAAAACAATACACGTTACTATAGTTGATTATTAGTAATGTGCAATTTTTTGCACGTTACTATTTTCAAATTACAGTAACGTGCATTGTTTTGGACGTTACTAATAATTTGTACAAAAAATCGGGGCAAAAGTACAGTGTCCCGCGCTAAGTTTTCCAAAAATTATTAGTAACGTCTAAAACAATGCACGTTACTGTAATTTGAAAATAGTAACGTGCAAAAAATTACACGTTACTAATAATCAACTATAGTAACGTGTATTGTATTACACGTTACTATTACACCTCCATTACTATCAAATATGATGGATCGTGGCACGATTTAAGTGATCGATCGTGGCACGATCTATGTGGACCGATCTATGTGATGGATCGTGGCACGATCTATGTGATGGATCTTGGCACGATCTAAGTGATCGATCGTGGCACGATCTATGTGATGGATCGTGGCACGATCTATGTGATGGATCATGGCACAATCTAAGTGATCGATCGTGGCACGATCTAAGTGATCGATCGTGGCACGATCTATGTGATCGATCGTGGCACGATCTATATGATGGATTGTGGCACAATCTAAGTGATCGATCGTGGCACGATTTATGTGGACCGATCTAAGTGATCGATTGTGGCACGATCTATGTGGACCTATGTGATCGATCGTGGCATGATCTAAGTGATCGATCGTGGCACGATCTATGCGGACCGATCTAAGTGATCGATCGTGGCACGATCTATGTGGACCGATCTATGTGATGGATCGTGGCACTATCTAAGTGATCGATCGTGGCACGATCTATGTGATCGATCGTGGCACGATCTATATGATGGATTGTGGCACAATCTAAGTGATCGATCGTGGCACGATTTATGTGGACCGATCTAAGTGATCGATTGTGGCACGATCTATGTGGACCTATGTGATCGATCGTGGCATGATCTAAGTGATCGATCGTGGCACGATCTATGCGGACCGATCTAAGTGATCGATCGTGGCACGATCTATGTGGACCGATCTATGTGATGGATCGTGGCACTATCTAAGTGATCGATCGTGGCACGATCTATGTGGACCGATCTCAGTGATCGATCGTGGCACGATCTATGTGGACCGATCTATGTGATGGATCGTGGCATGATCTAAGTGATCGATCGTGGCACGATCTATGTGGACCGATCTATGTGATCGATCATGGCACGATCTATGTGATGGATCGTGGCACGATCTATGTGATGGATCGTGGCACGATCTAAGTGATCGATCGTGGCACGATTTATGTGGACTGATCTAAGTGATGGATCGTGGCACGATCTATGTGGACCAATCTATGTGATGGATCGTGGCACGATCTATGTGATGGATCATAGCACGATCTATGTGATGGATCGTGGTCCCATCTATGTGATTATTCAAATGTGATCAATTGAATGAAAAGTAATTTAACTATATAATAACGTGACAGATTTTGCACGTTACTATCATAAGTATATAGTAACGTGCAATACTGATAAACGTTAGTATTATATATTTGAAAGCCTATTCATTAATGGTCTTGGAAATCGGTTGTCAGAACATTAGTAACGTGCTAATATTTTGCACGTCACTATAATAATTATATAGTAACGTGTAATAAGTGTTTCATTAGTAATGTTTAATAACATCCGCTTATTACTACGTTACTAAAAAATTTTGTCCGTTGAAATACGCCGCTCATTAATGGTCTTGGAAATCGGTTTTCAAAATCTTAGTAACGTGGTATTATTACCAAACTACTATAATAATTATACAGTAACGTTATAGATTTAGCATGTTACTATATTAATTATATAGCAACCTGCAATAAGTCACGTTAGTAATATATAATCACGTCCCTTATTGACACGTTACTAAAATTTTATGCCCATTGAAACACTACCGCTCATTAATGGTATTGGAAATTGGATTTCAAAATACTAGTAACATGCGCATATTACCACGTTACTATAATAATTATACACTAACGTTTATATGTTGCACGTTACTAGATTAATTATATAGTAACGTGCAATGTGTGTCACGTTAGTAATGCAGTTTGTAGCGCGTTACTATGTTTCAAAAATAGTAACGTGCACTTATTTGCACGTTACTATTTTTCATCTTCTTCCTTCGACCGTCTGGTTGCCCTTCCATGATCCACTTCCAGTTTCTTCCCTGTTTCTCGCATATCTCTCTCCGGCGATCCTCTCTCAGTGCTCGACCACCGCCGACCGGCCACCCCCCGCCTGTAAGTGATCTCTCCGCTCGCTATATTTAAGTTTTAATTTATTTAGAGTTGATGGGGGTGGCCGGACCACCCCCAAAACCGAAGGGGGTGGTTCTAGCCACCCCCAATTTGGATATTGGGGGTGGCCGAACCACCCTCAATTTGGCCATTGGGGGTGGCCGGACCACCCCCAACAAGAAAGGGGGTGGTTCCAATCACCCCCAGTTCTGCCATTTGGGGGTGGTTCCGGCCACCCCCAGTTTGGCCACTGGGGGTGGCCGAATCACCCCTAGGTCATTGGGGATGGCCAAACCACCCCCTTCTGGCCATTCCCTGGCCAAATTGGGGGTGGTTCAGCCACCCTCAACCCTGGGAAAAATTAGGGGTGGTTCGGCGTCCCCCAAAACCCATAGGCCCGAGGCAAATTGTGGGTGGTTCAGCCACTCCCAATTTCGTCGGAAAAGGTGGCCAAGCCACCCCCGGGCCAAATTGGGGGTGGTTCGACCACTCTCAATTTGGCCCCAAGGGGGTGGCCAAACCACCCCTGAGACTAATTAGCCACCCCCAAAACTATAGGGGGTGGTTCCAGAGAACCCAATTTTTATCACCGCCAGTTAGTGATTATTGACTAGATAAACATTTTAATTTGAGTTTTTGGCCGAGTTTGGCTGTATCCTTTTTTACAAGTATTATTTTTAGCAGTATTGTTTTTTATTTTTTTAAATTATATTAATTCGAAAGTAATCTATTTTTTTTTTCCTTATTTATTCATTATACAATCGCAGGTTACAATGAGTTCTAGAGGCTACAGAGGTTTCATACCCACTGCACAGAGGCCCGCAGTCCAGCAGACTGCGTTGGGGAATGACGGTGCTTCATCTAGCGCACCCGCAGAGGGGGCTGCCAGCATTGTGCAGCCACGTACAGACTACCGGCCGTCACTCCTTGGTGACCAGAGGTACCAGACATCGCCTCCCCATCACGACAACACCCAGACCAGTTCACCAAACCTGGATGCCATGCACGATTTCATGGCTCAATTTGACACTCCTACCCCGGACACGGTGGCATCGATGTTCGTGGTCGATGGGGGTGTCTCGGACGATGCTGCTGGTGCGGCACAACATCCCCAGGTTACGGTGGCACATGCTCCCCCGAGTGACAAGGGTCAGGATGCCGAGGACCCATTCGCCCAGTCGCTGCGGCCGGACCAGCTCCGGTTGATATGTGAGTAAATGTTTTAATGAATATATGTGTATATCTGTGTGTGTGTGTGTGTGTGTGTGTGTGTGTGTGTTCAAATAACGTCCGTGTAATTAAATAATTAACAATTAATACGCTTGTGTTAGGCACACATGATGATGGACATATCGACCTATAAGTGATTGACAAACCAGGCCCTTATTGGGAGGTCCCAAAGGGGAAGAAAATAGTACTGGAGTTCAATGGCTCAATCCAGCCAGTAGGATTAAGCGCCAACAAGTTCAGACGGAGTTGTGGTAAATTGGTGAGGTCTGGCTCATTTGTCAATATGAGCGACGAATGGGGGAGCGTTGCAGCTGACAAGAGGCAGCGCTTATGGGAGGCATTGATGGTATGTTATATCTGTCACACAATGTGCATATTAAAATTTATAAATTATTTATAGTTACTGATTTTAGTCTTCTAATATCTAAAATTTTAAATTGTGCAGGTGGAGTACTTCATACCACCTACTACTAATGAGTTGGATGTAAAAAAAGAAGTGCTCAAGGACGCGAGCTAGAAGATCAGGACTTGGCGGGCCAAATTGAAGAGGATTTGCAAAATTCAACCGAGCGACACGCCTGATGTCGTACGGGAAAGAATTAAGAATGTAGACCTCTCAGAATACAATGCCGGGAATGTAAGTGAGTTGGTGAAGAGATGGTGTCGCGAGCCGGACCAGGTACTTCATAGTCGAGTTACATTACTATTTTATGTACTTTTCATATTTTCTTGAGTCTTTGCATATATATATATATATATATATATATATATATAGATATATATATATATATATATATATATATATATCCTATAACTAACATATTGATAACGTTAATTGTTTAGGAGTACGCGGACAATGAACAACAAACCACACACTAGCGGCACCAAAAGCTTCGCTAGGGTGGCACATGAGGATGTATATATACCAACTTAACCTATATATATATATATAATTGAATGTTTACTAAAACTCATATATATATATTTTGGCAGGCACTAGCGTCTGGCTCTCTACTGACACGTGCGAGCTTATACCCTAAAACCCACCGAAAGAAGGATGGCAGCTACCCGAACGAGGAAACATGGGTGATATGTGTATGTCACTCAGCTCACATGATTAGTTATTTTTTCCAATACTTTTATGTATTACTTTTATTCCTACAATTAAACATGGGTCTGACGTCGATCACTATTAACGTGCAACGTACAAGAAACAGTGGACAGGCTAGCACCCACCGACCCTACCGCAACGTCCAGCATGACTGATGGGATGACACGATGGCATCCGGACGATGCTTATTCCCAGGCATTTGGGAATAAGCTAGAGTACTCAGGAAGGGTTCGAGGGGTGGGCAAGAATGTTAGGCCTATCCCGGGGACCACGCGGACTTACTATACCCCCACACAGGCATGGTCACAGCGTGCGGGGCCCTCCACCGCCCCGTCCCAAGAAGAAATCAACCAAGCAGTAAGCAACATCAGCGAATCATTTGAGTCGCGCATTTCTGAGCTCCAGTCTATTATCGAAACTCAACGCAAGGCGGCAAAAGAGCATTTGGCCCTGGAGCTACAAAAGCGCGAGGAGGCATGGGAGTCCCGGTGGAGCCGCTTTTTGTCGATGATGACACCGTCTGCTTTCGCCCCCGCGACCTCTCATGATGCCCTCGCACCAGTCACAGGTGATCCATCTCATCGGTTTGATCGATCATCTGTCGGTAGCGCATCGGGTAATATATTTATATGATTATTAGGAAGTTTATATCACATTGTTTGCTAACTATGTTTGTTGCATTTTACTGTAGGAAATGCAGCTCCGGTTGATCGGGAAGAGGATCAGACGATTGAAGACCATCGTGCTTCCCATCCGGATGATGTAGACAATTCTCACAGATCCACATCGTAGTTCCATGCCATACTGATTGTAGTTTTTACTGACTGGGTTTTTATTTTAACTTTTTGTTTAATTTCTATGTGATGGTTACTTGTAGTAACTTGAGGACATCGATTATATGTATAAATTTGTTATTGCCTTTTTTAATTTTGTAACTTGTGTTTTAATTTTCAAGTATTGTGCTTGTTGATAAACAATTGAAATATATCAACTGCGGAATATAAATATGTGAGAGTAAATAATTAAAATTCATATTAAATGTTTAAATATAAACTTTAAATTTAACAACTTACTTAAAACCTATATATTATGCTATTGATACATAGGGGGTATATTTGATTAAGATATATGGTTCACTAAACATGTTACTATGATTTACAGAACGTGATTCTATTCCTGTTATTCTTAGGATGAAATTAGAATTACGATTAAATAATTGAACAACAATCTAAAGCCCCCTATCCCTAAACCCATCCCTATAGATTAAGATTAAAACAAGTAGGAGGTCAATCAAAAAAAGAAATATTAATTCAATTTTTAAAATTTGACCCGTGTAAATAACAGTAACGTGCAAAACACTCACGTTACTAAAAAAATTATCACTAACGTCCAGGTATTGCACGTTACTATATTTGTAACGTGCAAATGATACACGTTACAAATATAGTAACGTGCAAATGATACGCGTTAGAAATATAGTAATTATAGTAACGTGCAATGTTTTCAGGTTACTATTTTGTAACGTGTATCATTTGCACGTTACTATATTGTAGTGACGTTTTACTTATTCTGCATTAGTATTAATTGGAATTTATATATATCCCGATTCGAAATATATGTTAGTAACGTGCAAAATATATCAGGTTACTACATAGTTACGTGTAAAATTAACAGGTTACTAAAAAGTAACGTGCAAAACTTACACGTTACTATTTACTAACGTGTCATTTTTTACATGTTACTAAGATATTTAGCAACGTGTAAATTATTATCACGTTACTAATTATAGTAACGTGATAATATTTGAACGTTACTGATCGTCAGTTTTTTTGTAGTGACTTAAGGGGATGGTCAAGCCATTCCCTTTGGTCCTATTGGGCCAGATGTGGATTGACAAATGTAAGACCCCGAATTAAGTGGAAAATATATGTTTGTCCACATGACACTACTGCTTACTAAAATACTTGCGTCGAAAAAAATTAAGAAATATTAAAATTTAATGTTCTTTTTTTAAGCTACATACTCACTTATGAAGCATACAATTTTGGGTGGAACCCAAGGTATAGTTGGTTACAACCCACGGATTTGTGAAATGACATTTTTATATTAAAACTCACTTGTTTAATAAAAAGAGGGGGCGAGGGGGCGGTTTCCCGTCTCCTGCATATCGGGGCTCGTTTGAGAGACTTGGGGTGGGGTGGCATTAAGGGGGTACATGTGGATATCCGCATGGTTATTATCTGATATCCACAAATAGGTAATAAGCCTATTTTTAAACGCTTTCAAAAATAATTTTAACTGATTTTTAGTCTTTAAGACTTGTTTTGAAAATATAATGCAACACCAAAAATATGTAGAACCGAGAAAAAAAAATGATGGATACAACCTCAGAATATTCATGATAATCAATTCTCACAGAAACAACCTTATGTTTTTTTTATCATATATATATATATATATATATTACAAATTCATAACATAAAAAACATAAATTGTCTAAATATATATTTATAAAAATAAATTAAAAAAAGGGTTAAATACGCTTTTATTTTTTGTCCTTTGTAGTTCATTTTGTATCGTAGATGATACTTCATTTATGGCTAAAGACAAAGATGGTACCTCTGTCCAAACTTCCGTCCAAAATTGACAGAAGTTCATGTCAACACCTCTAAGGTGTTGACACGTGTCCTATGCATTAAAAAAATTAAATAAAAAATTTAAAATTAAATTAAAAGCTTTAAAATTAAAAAACTGAAAATAACAAAACTTTTTAAAAAATAAATAAATAAAAGCATTAAAAATTTGAAGAAAAAAAAGAGAGGAGGGGTGGCTCAGGGGGAGGCCGGCCACCCCCATTAAGCTATGTGTATCTCTTTCATAATAGATTGTTCGGGGAGATACCTAGCTTGGTTGAATCGACAAATTTGATCGGTGTTGATCTTTCTATGGACAACTTGACCGGTTCAATTCCGGAAGATTTTGGCAAGTTAAAAAAATCGATGTTTACTAATCAACTGACCAGCAAAATTGTCCAAAAAGTTTAGGCCTACTTCCATTAATTGATTTTCGGGTTTTTAGCAAAAAATGAGAAATGCTACATGTACTTAAACTTTTACAAAGGGAGCCTTACTAAAATAATGTGGAGCTTATTTATTGGTACTCCTAACATTTCTTTTTATTTATTATTTTTATCATCTCCAATGAATAAACTATACATCAGTTACCTACATGTAGCATTTCACGCAACAAATTGACTGGAACTTTGCCGCCGGAGATAGGCCTGAATTCGAAGCTCGAAGCATTTGAAGTCTTGAGAAATCAACTAAGCAGTCAATTGCCTCTACATTTATGCGATGGAGGTGCTTTGCAAGGACTAGTTGCATTTTATAACAATCTCGGCAAAGAACCGCTGAGATGGGTTGGAAATTGTACTAGTTTGTGCACGGTTTAGCTTCACAAAAACAACTTCCAAGAACTCGATTCAAAAAACAACATTGTAATGTTCTTAGATTCACCCGGAAACCTAAACTTGCTACCCCAGTTGGATGCCTCGTCTGTTTGTCTTTTGAAATCCCAAGAAATCCTCCCAGCAACCAAGAAATGGTCTATGCCCGACATTTTCTTCCACATGGGTTTTTCCGCTAACCACTTGAGAAGGTCCTGCCCGTGGCCACCCCCAAGGCTTTTGGAGGTGGTTTCAGCCACCCCCATTTTCTCTTTGAGGGTGGCCGAACCACCTCTAAGGGCCATGGGGGTGGTTCGGCTACCCCAAACCGGCTATGGAGTGACTCAGCTACTCCTTTGGCCAAAATAGGGGTGGCCAGCCAGAGCCACTCCTCCATTATTTTCTTTTCTTTTTCTTTTTCTTTTTTAATTTTTTTTTAAAAAATTTTTAAAGCTTTTTTTTTTTTTTTTAAGTTTTATTATTTTAAGTTTTTTTTTAATGCATATGACACGTGTCAACACTTGAGAGGTGTTGACGTGAACTTTCGTCAATTTTTGGACTGAAGTACCATCTCCGTTTTTAGCTATAAATGAGGTACCATCTACGATACAAAATGAACGACAAGGAGCCAAAGATAAAAGCATTAAACCATAGGAGGGTCAAATGTATTTTGCCCAAAAATAAATATTAGATATAAAAGGCATGCAGGTGCGGTTATTATCCACATATGCATACCCTAACACTGCTATCCACACATGCAGATAGTGATTTTTCTATCTACATCTACATATGCGGATAGCAAATGTGGGCAATTAATATCTGCCCCATGTACACCCCTAGGTGGCATGGTACGATTTGGAAAGAAAGACGAAAAAGTTTGTTAATACCACTCATTTTATCAAATTTGAATTAAAATTACAAAAGACAACTTAAAATAATTTTTTTTTATTTTATTTAAAAAAAAAACTATTCTTTTTGTATTTTATGATACACATAATTCAAATAGAGATAATTCAACTTCTTTACGTACAATCTAAATTAAAAAACTACACTTATTTTTTCAAACAAAGAAAAAAATAAACACAATGGAGAGCATATCCAATTTCTCCATTGATAAGGATCCTCACCATTGAGCCGGTTAATGGGCCAGATGTTTTTATAAAGATCTAAGGATGAGAAATTGCCACAATGTCAAAAAAAAATAACAGACTGCTAGTTAACTACATTTCAAATTGAAAATTAAATGACTTTTGTTAGTATTTTGTATTGGCAACATTCTTGTTGACAAAAACACTTTATGTAACGGTTGCTTTTTAGCAGGATTATTGGTTCTATTCAGAGTCTTCAAGTAATATGGACAGTGTCTCATTTCATGCCATGTGTATGGTCACAAGTTTCTAAGAAGATGTTTGTTGACAAAAACACTTTATGTAACGGTTGCTTTTTAGTAGGATTATTGGTTCTATTCAGAGTCTTCAAGTAATATGGACAGTGTCTCATTTCATGCCATATGTATGGTCACAAGTTTCTAAGAAGATGTCCATGAAGATTCCATGCAATTTTCAAGTCAGAACAGTCGGTTCCTGTGCAACCGTCCGGACGGGCCTTTGAAGGCGTCCGGACACCCCACAATGTCTAGAAGCTTCAGCGTTGAAGAACGTCCGGACGTCAAGGCAACACCGTCCGGACGCTAGGTCAAGCTATTCAGAATCCGAGTAGAAATTAGTTTTCATATTTAGACACGGATCGGGAAACAGCAACCGTCCGGAAGGAAGGGCAACCCCAAACCGACTATGGAGTGGCTCAGCCACTCCCTTGGCCAAAATAGGGGTGGCCAGCCAGAGCCACTCCTTCACTATTTTCTTTTCTTTTTCTTTTTTTCAATTTTTTAAAGTTTTATTATTTTTTTAATGCATAGGACACGTGTCAACACTTGAGAGGTGTTGACGTGAACTTTCATCAATTTTTGAACTGAAGTACCATCTCCGTCTTTAGCTATAAATGAGGTACCATCTACGATACAAAATGAACCACAAGGAGCCAAAGATAAAGGCATTAAACCACAGGGGGGTCAAACATATTTAACCCAAAAATAAATATTAGATGTAAAGGGCATGCAGGTGCGGTTATTATCCGCATATGCATACCCTAACACCGCTATCCACACATGCGGATAGTGATTTTTTCTATCCACACCTGCATATGCGGATAGCGAATGTGGGAAGTTAGTATCCACCCCGTGTACACCCCTAGGTGGCATGGTACGATTTGGAAAGAAAGACAAAAAAGTTTGTTAATACCACTCATTTTATCAAATTTGAATTAAAATTACAAAAGACAACTTAAAATAATTTTATTTTTTTATTTTAAAAAAAAAACCTATTCTATTTTTATTTTATGATACACATAATTCAAATAGAGATAATTCAACTTCTTTACGTACAATCTAAATTTAAAAACTACACTTATTTTTTTCAAATAAAGAAAAAAATAATCACAATGGAGAGCATATCCAATTTCTCCATTGATAAGGATCCTCACCATTGAGCCGGTTAATGGGCCAGATGTTTTTATAAAGATCTAAGGATGAGAAATTGCCACAATGTCAAAAAAAATAACATACTACTAGTTAACTACATTTCAAATTGAAAATTAAATGACTTTTGTTAGTATTTTATATTGGCAACATTTTGGTTGACAAAACACTTTATGTAACGGTTGCTTTTTAGCAGGATTATTGGTTCTATTCAAAGTCTTCAAGTAATATGGACGGTGTCTCATTTCATGCCAAGTGTATGGTCACAAGTTTCTAATAATATGTCCACAAAGATTCCATACAATTTCCAAGTCAGAACAGTCGGTTCCTGTGCAACCGTCCGGACGGACCTTTGAAGGTGTCCAAACGTCCCGCAATGTCTAGAAGCTTCAGCGTTGAAGAACGTCCGGACGTCAGGGCAATACCGTCCGGAAGCTAGGTCAAGCTATTCAGAATCCGAGTAGAAATTGGATTTCATGTTTAGACACGGATCAGGAAACAGCAACCGTCCGGACAGAAGGGCAACACCGTCCGGACGCTTTTTAGGTTTCCAGGAAGATTTCTGCACACATCTCAGTGTTTTTATCATAACTCTCTGTTCGAATATCGGATTGAGACGAAATTAGTGTCGTTGGAAAGCTAAGAAAAAATACTACAACTTAAATGTCTAGATGGTATATAGAGACTTCCGGACGGCTCAGCTTCCGGACGGAAAGAGAGTAGCGTCAGGACGGCTGCCAGAAATTCGAGAAATTTCGGAATTCCTTTTCAAACGCGGAAACAGTTGACCGTCCGGATGCCCAAGACTGCCGTCCGGACGCGCGTGCCATAGACTCCGAATTTGAGTTGAAAAAGGGTTTGTAAAGCCTATATAAAGAGGGTTCTAGGCATGTATTATGTACAGAATTCGGTATTGAATTCTCTTAGCTTTGAGAGAGTGTTTAGGGAGAATTGAAGATCCACTAGCTCTCAAGCCGTTTCCGGTGTGTGCTCATTTTTCGTGTGAAGTCTATCTTAGGGGTCGGCTCTAAGGTAAATGATTTCATCAAAGACTCATTCAAGTAAAAGACTTGGTTGGGAAGCGTTCACGATGGGCTTCGTATTATAGTTAAAGGTATGACTACTACAATGAGTTTTGTGAATACTAGTGCTTTGTAACTTGCTTTGTCTTTGGATAGTGGATTTCCTGGGTTTGGCTGCCCTGGAATGGTTTTTCTCTTCACAGAGTTTCCACTTCGTCAACAAATATCTTGACTCTTTTATTTTCCGCACTTTAGATTTTTTGTTGCACACGAACACACACTTGGTTATTTAGAAGTCATATTTATTTTTCAATTGGTATCAGAGTCGGTACACTTGTGTTTGGATTTATTTCCTAAGTGTGATCCATGACTTCTTCTAACATAAATCTTCTTGAGTTCTCTGAAGATGATTTTTATGATCTATCTAAAGATACCCTTTTGATATGTAAACTCTTTAAAAAATACAATAAAGAACTCAAGAAGATTAAGCAAGAAAATGAGTCTTTGATTTTACAATTATCTGAATCACATGTTTTGATTGACTCTTTGAAATCTGAGAATACTATGCTTTTTGATACCGTTGATGCACTAAAGAATAAATTAAAAGAATCAGAGGATCTCTTGGAAAAATTCTCTAGTAATAATTTGAAAAGCATGCTTTGTATTCATACAGATATTTTTAACAAGCCTGATTTAATTGTTAATGATTTAAGTACTTCTACTTCACATGCTTCTGATTCTGAATTAGATTCTATTGATATTAAGCCTGTGATAGAAGATACAGCTTGTTTAAATAATTCTTGCTTAACTAATCATGTGATGCCTAACTCCAAGGAATCAAGAATACAAGGTAAGTTTATTCTTAAGTGTCATAATTGTGGGAAGATTGGTCATATTAGGCCAAATTGTTATTTGTTGATATCCCATAGGCCTTGGATTAAGCAAAATGCTCTGAGAAAAAGTGAAGTTGAAGATTCTTCCTCATCAAAATATGTCCCTCCGCATAGGAGACATATAAAAGGTAAGGGCAATATTGTTTGTAACAATGCTAACCATACTTCTGCAGAGAAAGTCAAGCAGCATTCCAACAAAATAAGCCTGCCACCTGTCATCACTGCGACATCACCGGTCACATCCGACCCAAATGTCCACAACTCCAAGCTCAGAAGAAGAAGGCTCAGAGGAAGTTTCCTACTAAGACCACATTGGGTACTCTACCTTCGGCGGGACATCAGGTTCCATGGTATCAGTGGCAACAACAGTAGTCTGTTCCGAAGAACACATCAAGGCACTACAAGAAAAAGCCGCGAAAGCCCGATAGCAACCATGCCTATGAAAGGTTGGTGAGCTTGTTGCAAGGGATGCTGCGGAGAATGGATAGTATGAGCAATACCCAATCACATCTACCACAGGTACACTAGGGTTGGTCAGAAAGGATGAGACCATTCATCCCTTGAGGGGGAGTAAACTCACCTAGTTTAGGTGCAGTCTCACCATGCCTAGAATTTTGGTTCCTAAATCCTAGTGCATACCAGGTATGTTTGCATTGCATTGATTGTCATATCTTATATATCATTTTTTTGCCTTGCATTCTGTTTGAGGAACCACCTTTTCAATCCCTAGATTTTCTCTTGGTTGCTTTGAGAATTTTCTGCAGGTACGTTCTAGGGATGACAGAGAAAGCATGTCACTACTTTTCTGTCTTTGTATAGTCAAACCTCTCTCCCTGAGGTCAGGTTTGCTCTTATCTTACATGCTTGGACTAAACTGTCTTCCTCTCTGTGTAAGCATGTCCTTGTTGTTTTTCTATTTTATTGTTTTCAAAAAAAAAAAATATTGGGGGAGAAGATGCATAATTTTTTTTTTTAATAGCTTTTCAGATATTGTATGTGTTTTTGCCTGATATCTTAGTTCATTGTGCATTAATTGAATATGCTTATATATGATTGAGAGTTTATGTCTGATCTCTGCTAAGTTTTCTTGTGCATCTTAATGCTAGATAGTTGCTTTTCTCATGCGATGAAAAATGTGCACTATTCAAAGCTCCCCTAAGGTACATTTTTTTTCTCAGACTTTTAGTTTCTGAAAATTCTAATGAGAGAGATTTGTTTTTGCTAAGATAGTCAAATTGACCAACTCGCTAGTTGAACCTAGAACCCATAAATTATGGCATTCTTTCTAAGTTGCAGCACCAAGTGATAAAAAGCATTCAAAACTAAATAAATATGGATAAATAAAAAGATCCACTACTTTTGTGCTATAAATTTGTTCTTGAACTTGTCCCTATAGAAACTGTCAGTGACCAAATCATTGCAGAAATAGACGGTCACTAAAGGATGAAGTAAAAGAAAAGTGATGTAGCTTAGGAGAAGTGTATCAGATGAGCATGGCTAAGCTCTAGTAAAAAAAGGTTTGACTTTTGACTGATCTACCATTGATTTTCTCTCTTATTTAGAAAATCCGGTTGTTTTGAGTCATATCAGTGAACTTCATATCTTATTGAGAAAGCTTTCACACACACACGCATTGCATGAGTTAAGTTTACTATTGAAAAATTTCTATCTGTAGGAAAATTTTTGTTCTTATTGACTCTTAACTCTCAATTATATCTTGGTATATTTTTGAAAAGCTATTTGATTGTTTTATCAGTTATTTATACATGCGTGTTCTGAAGCTACCATTAGGGAAAAAAAATTCTGCATATTTCCCTCTTTTTTTCAGCTTCTAGTGTGAATCGTCCGGACGAACATGTTCTTGCGTCTGGGCGCGCTCGGCTCTGTCGATCTCTTATTTAACAGCATGATGTCCAGACGAGTATGTACCACGTCTGGACGTGAGCTTTTTGCTTTCTCTGCCAAACACACACATTACTTTTTGCTTGTTCTATCATGTTGTGTTGTATGTGTTTTCTCTCGGAATGATCCCGAGATTTTGGCATTCTATGCGCATCTTTTCTCATTCCTAGGTATTTTCTTTGACCTTCCTTATTCTCTTAAGCTTTGGTTCTTTTTAGAATATTGGAATCTTCAATTGATTATGATTTGAGAGATTGTGCATGTATATCTTTTTCATTCTTTATGTTGGATGGATATTACTAATATGTGCCATTTGGATTGCTATATCTACTTTTGTATTTCTTTATGCGTACAATTGATAGCCATCATAATACCACATTTTATTTGAATCTAACAAGATCTAATATTTATTTTCATTTGGTTTCATTGTGGTGTTATTTTTGGATATATTTTTGTTTTAATATTTTCAAGAATATGTTGTCTAGTGGCTTCCAGCATAGTGTCAGATAGAGTACTCTTTGGAAAACAGACCAGTGTTGAAATCATATGTTCTAGAGATCTCAAATTTTAGATGAGCTCATTCCCTCTGCTCATACAGAGTCTTCGGTAACCTTTTCCTCTAGATC
The DNA here is from genome assembly GCA_028654335.1 of Alnus rubra. Lineage (NCBI taxonomy): Eukaryota > Viridiplantae > Streptophyta > Magnoliopsida > Fagales > Betulaceae > Alnus > Alnus rubra. The sequence goes on from JAJPGS010002369.1 coordinate 1,633,559, forward strand.
TGCACCAGCTAGAGATTCAGTGGTGAATCTTCTTTATCATCTTACAGACCACTTGTATAGAGGATTTCTTTCTACGGATGATCAGTTTCGGGCTAGAAGACTCAAGTGACAGAAAATTTTCAGTCTATGGTTTCTCGGCTTCAGGAGCAAGAAGCCAAAGTGGCTCAAATTCAAGAAATGTGATATCTTGAGGTTTTCGTTTTCTCTTATGTTGATTTGAGCTTTTGATGAGACACTTTACTATTATTCTTGTTGTTTTGAATTTTAGTAATTGTGGTTTTCTCTTATACTTTGTTTACCCTTTGTCCTTTTAAGACAAAAAGGGGGAGTATTTTTTGTTTTGGACCGAGAATATATTTCCAAACCGGTCAAGTGTTTTTTATTCCAAAATGGCCAAAGGGGGAGTTTGTTAGTATTTTATATTGGCAACATTCTGGTTGACAAAAACACTTTATGTAACGGTTGCTTTTTAACAGGATTATCGGTTCTATTCAGAGTCTTCAAGTAATATGGACAGTGTCTCATTTCATGCTGTGTGTATGGTCACAAGTTTCTAAGAAGATGTCCATGAAGATTCCATTCAATTTCCAAGTCAGAACAGTCGGTTCCTGTGCAACCGTCCGGACGGGCCTTTGAAGGCGTTCGGACACCCCGCAGTGTCTAGAAGTTTCTGCGTTGAAGAACGTCCGGACGTCAGGGCAACACCGTCCGGATGCTAGGTCTAGCTATTTAGAATCCGAGTAGAAATTGGATTTCATGTTCAGACACGGATCGGGAAACAGCAACCGTCTGGACGCTTTTCAGGTTTCCATGAAGATTTCTGTACAGATCTCAGTGTTTTTATCATAACTCTCTGCTCCAATGTTGGATTGCGATGAAATTGGTATAGTTGGAAAGATAAGAAAAAATCCTACAACTTGAACATCTGGACAGTAAATAGAAATGTCCAGACAGCCCACGGTCTGGACGGAAAGAGAGTAGATTCCGTACGGCCGCCAGAAATTCAAGAAATTTCATAAATCCTTTTCAGACGCAGAAACAGTTGACCGTCTGGACGCCGAAGACTGCCGTCAGGACGCGCGTGCCAGAGACTCCAAATTTGAGTTGAAAAAGGGTTTGTAAAGCCTATATACAGGGGCTCTAGGTATGTATTATGTACAGAATTCGGTATTGAATTCTCTTAGCTTTGAGAGGGTGTTTAGGGAGAATTGAAGATCAGCTAGCTCTCAAGCCGTTGCCGGTGTGTGCTCCTTGTTCGTGTGAAGTCTATCTTAGGGGTCGGCCCAAACGTAAAGGATTCCATCAAAGATCCCTTCAAGTAGAAGACTTGGTTGGGAAGCGTTCATGATGGGCTTCGTGTTATAGTTAAAGGTATGACTACTACAATGGGTTTTGTGAGTACAAGTGCTTTGTAACTTGCTTTGTCTTTGGATAGTGGATTTCCTGAGTTTGGCTGCCCTGGAATGGTTTTTCTCTTCATAGAGTTTCCACTTCGTCAACAAATATCTTGCCTTTTATTTTCTGCACTTTAGATATTCTATTGCACACGAACACACACTTGGTTATTTAGAAGTCATATTTATTTTTCAACTTCTAATTTAACCGTGTGTGTGTACAATATGTAACAAAACAATGTAAATCCGAAATTTAAAGTACACAATTATTTTGTTAACGAAGTGGAAACTCAATTAAGAGAAAAACCACTCTGGAGCAGTCAAACCCAAGAAATACACTATCAGAAGACAAAGTTAGTACATAGACAGTAACACTCACATACCCGATGCACCAATCGTATCTAGTACTCTGACACGTAACCCAATGTGAACGTCTCCCAGCCAAGTCTCCTACTTGAAGGGATCTTATATGGATTCCTTACCTTAAGGTTCCTCCCTAAGATAGACTTCAACAACGAGCACAGCAACAGCACACAACGACAATGGCTTGAGAGCTAGCAGATCTTCACAATTTCTTCCTAAAATATACTCTTTAAGCTATGAAGAATTCAATACCAAATTCTATAAAGAATTTAATACCAAATTCTATAAAAAAAAATAAAAAATACATGCCTAGAGACCTCTATTTATAGGCTATAGAAGACCTAAATCGACATTGATTCGGTTTTCTCTAGGCGGCGTCCGGACGCAAGCTGAGGCCATCTGGACGAACAACTGTTTAACCGCTTTCCATAACGTGCTTCAGGCAATACCATATTAGGGTTGCGTCCGAACGGTGTTGCTCTAGTGTTCGAATAGTTGTGCTTCTACTACACGTAAATACTATAATAAGGAACGCGTCTGGATGGTTACAATTCTTTCCCATGTCATGCCTTATCAAGGATATTGTCCGGACAGTGTTGCCCTGTCGTCTGGACACCGTCCGGACGGATGCAGCTGTCTTCCCATATCTGTGTTTGAGAAGGAAATCCGATTTCTTGTCGAACTCTGATGGGCGTCCGGACGGATGCAACCTTGAGCTGTTCGAAATTTCTGGATACTGAAGGGCGTTAGGATGCATGACTAGGCCGTCTGGACGAAAGCTTGGGATCCGACTTCTCTAACTTGGAATCTGCACAGAATCTTCTTTGAGCATCTTGAAACACTTTTATGAAATGAAGACTATGAAATAAAAAGAATCCTTGATAATGTAGCAACATTACATAAAAGTGATTTTGTCAAACAGAATGCAACCAATCACAAGATAACACAAATGAAAGAAAACATTGATGTCAACAGATCCCCTCTTCCATCCCATATGTGGTGAGGCCAACAAAAATATTATCGATTTTTTTTTTATATAGATATTAGTATTTTATGTTGGCTACATTCTGGATGACAAAAACACTTTATCTAATGGTTGCTATTTAAACAGGATTATCGGTCTTTTTCAGAATCTTCAAATTTTATGGACAGTGTTTATTTCAAGCCTTCGTGTCTTGTCACAAGTTTCTAGAAGATGTTCATGAAGATTCCATGCAAAATTCAAAGTCAGCTAGTCGGTTCCTATGCAACCGTCTGGACGAGCCTTTGAAGACGTTCAAATGCTCTACAGTGTCTAGAAGCTTCAGCGACGAAGACGTCCGGACATAAGGGCAACATCGTCCGGACGCTAGGTCAAGCTTCTTCAATTTCTACTCGGAGTTGGATTTCAGTCGACACTTATTTGGAAAGTTTTTGCAAGACGTCCGGACAACATAGCAACTTGTTCGGACGCTTTCCAGCATTCCAGAATTATTATGGGTTTCCTTTACAAGCACGGACAGGAGTTACAGCGAAGATCGTCCGAACGCTCGGCCAAGGCGTCCGGACATGGACCTATTATGGAAAGAATTGCACTATTCTAGAAAGGCGGTCGTACAAGACTGTCCGGACGAGGCTATCGTCCGTCCGGACGCTCTATAGCCAGAGTTTGAATTTGTCTAGAATTAGGTTTTCTAAAGCCTATATAAAGAGGTCTCTAGGTTTGTTATTTGTAAGAATTCGGTTTTGAATTCCATAGTGCTTAGAGAGGGTGTTTAGGGAGAATTGAAGATCCGCTAGCTCTCAAGCCGTTGCCGGTGTGTGCTACCACTGTCCGTGTGAAGTCTATCTTAGAAGGGGTCGACCCTAAGGTAAATGAATCCATCAAAGACCCATTCAAGTAGGAGACTTGGTTGGAAAGCGTTCACGATGGGCTTCGTGTTATAGTTAAAGGTATGACTACTACAATGGATTTTGTGAGTACGAGTGCTTTGTAACTTGCTTTGTCTTTGGATAGTGGATTTTCTGGGTTTGGCTGCCCTGAAGTGGTTTTTCTCTTCATAGAGTTTCCACTTCGTCAACAATTATCTTGTCTCTTTTATTCTTCACATTTAAGATATTTTGTTGCACATGAACACACCCTTGGTTGTTTAGAAGTCATATTTATTTTTCAATAGATACTTGAAAAGGAATTACAAAACTAATGCCATGGCAAGCCAATGGCTTAAAAGAAAGGAAATACAGAAAATACAACATACTATTTATTGACAATCTAATCAAAAGGAGGATCCTTTCTGCTAAATATTATCGGTTTCATCAACATAAAACATTTATTATTAAAAATATTTGGAAGATTTTCACCTCTAGAGGCTGAACTACGAATTGGGTTGCCCTTCTTGTCCAAAAGCTTGCTTTCTTTTTTATCATCCTCTTTCTTCGAGGATTTCCTCCGATGATATTATGGGCGTAATAATAGTTAATTAGTAGGTATCTGTTGTGTTATTTATTTATCTTTATTGTTAGTTTTTTATATTGGCTACATTCATGTGACAAAAGGTTAGTTATTTGTTGAAGAAAGTGGCATTCAGAGCATTCAGAAATCAAGTTCTTTCTTCAGTGTCCGGACAGCCACAAGCAGTGTCTGGACACCACCCACAAATAGCTCCTGTTCTGTAAGATGTTTGAACAACCAGTAGACGCAACTTCCAGATGGCTTATGTTCTACGTAGTTTCCGGACAGGTCAGCGGATGTAAGTTCCTGAGAGTGCCTGTTCTCTAAGGTGTACGGACACTCCAGCGAACACAACTTCCCGACAAGTACTTTTCATGCAAGGGTCCAGACACTAGGGCTACCTGCCCAAACACGCTTCATGGAAAGTTTTTCTTTCCGTTTAGTGTTCAAACAGGCATTAGCCTATTTGGACACTGCCGCCTAGAAATCCATTCTTGACTTGTTTTAGGGTTTCTAAAGCCTATTTAAAGGGGCTTCTAGGCAGTCTTTGTTTAAGAATTCATATAGAGAATTCCTTGTGCTAAGAGAAGGTTTTTAGGCTTAAAAAGAATTATGTATCTCTCTTAAAGTGTTGCTTATATTTGTTTGTTCAACCGTCAACCATTGAAGCCAATTGGAGTGAAGTTCCAGTTAAGGAAGATCAAGAAGAAGAACTCTCCAGAAGGGTCTGGGAGAGAAGCAGACAAGTGGGTCGCTTGTTATAATTCAAGAGAGTGACTACTGTAAAGGGTTGTGAGTTCGAACTTCTTGTAATTCATTGTTTCTTCGTTATAGTTGATTTTTTAAGGTTTGGCTGCCCCGTAGTGATTTTTCTCTTTGGGTTCAAGGAGTTTCCACTTCGTAACCAAATATCTATGTAAACTGTTTTACTACTTTACATATTTGGTTATCTGTTTGGTTGTGGATGGTTTGGAGTCTATAATTATTTTCAATTGGTATTAGAGCGGATTCACTCTAGTTGGATTAACTTCCTGAGTGTTATCTTAGACACCCTTTTAATATGTCTAATTACTATTATTCTAGAAATAGTGGATCAGAAGAAAGAGATGAGCTCCAGAGTACTTACAATAATTTGTTTGTAATTATTCTGAATTAAGAGATCTAAACAAACAAAATATGAAAAGGCTTAAAGAATTCAAAACTGAAAGAATCATATTGATTGAAAAGGTTAAGTCTCTGGAAGATGAATTGAATGAATCAAAGAGTCATCTGAAAAAAAAAAAAAAAAAAAAAATTCTCTAATAATAAACTCGTTCAAATGCTAAGTGATCAAAAATGCTGTTTTGACAAATCTGGATTGGGTTTTAATAAATTTACTACCTCTTCTTCACATATTGCTTCTACTTCTAGAACCATGTTTGTTAAGCCTAGAACATCTGATAATAAGACTCATATGGATTATGTGGATAAAGAAAAAAAATGTCAGTTTGCATGATCATGTAAAAGTTGAATCTAAAATCCCTGTCAAGAAGCAATCTAAGTCTAGATTCATTGGTATCATTGTGGTATCATTGGTCATACTCAACCATATTGTTTTCAAATCAATTCTCAAAAACCTTGGGGTAAACAACGTATTCCTAGGAAAGATGAACTAGGGATTGAAAATCAATTAAAAGAACTAAGTGAACAAGTCAAAATCATAAGTGAAAAATTGGTGGCTCTTTTTGCTGATGGAAAAAACTATGTCATGTTGATTAATAAATGTGATAAGAAAAATACCAAGGATAAACAAGTTTAGGTTAAAAAAGAAGATCACATTTGCTTAGTTCTTCATACTACTTTAAATATGCTTGATACTTGTTTGTGGTATTTGGATAGTAGATGCTCTAAACATATGACAGGAGATAAGACTCTCTTTAAGGAGCTTAAGGAAGGCAGAGGTGGAAAGATCACCAATGGAGATGGCAGTCAATCCAAGGTCATCGGGAAAGACATCATTGAAATTCCTAGATTTCTTGCTTCTCAAGAAGCACTATATGTGGAAGGAATCAAAGCAAACTTACTCAGCATCAATCAATTCTGTGACAATGATCTTGTGGTGCAATTCTCAAAGAAAGAATGCAATATCTTTTATTGTAACTATAAGTGGCTAATGGGAGGAGAAGAAACAATGGATAACTACTATGATCTATCTGTCCTTACATCAGATCCTCAAATCACATGCAAAAAGGCAACAATTGATAATGGTGAGCTTTGGCATTAGCGGTTGGGGCACTTGAACTACAGTGATCTGATCAAGATTGCCAACAAAGAAGCTATCAAGGGCTTACCCAAGATAGATAGAATTGAGAAGGGAATTTGTGGACCATGTCAGTTGAGGAAGCAAACTCGGTCATCACATAAGAAGACTTTAGGTATTCTCACTTCTAGAAATCTAGAACTTCTTCATATGGATCTCATGGGTCTTACAAGAACAGCCAGTTTGGGTGGAAGGAAATAGATCCTAGTTATTGTGGATGACTATTCCCGTTACACTTGGATTCTTCTTCTTCGAGGGAAATCAGATGCATTTAATTAAGCTCAAAAATTGTTCAAGAAAATTTAGATTAAGCAAAACTGCTCTATCATGAGAATCCGTAGTAATTATGTAAGAGAATTTGAGAATTCCAGCTTTGAGAAATTTTGCAATCAACATGGTATTAAACATGAATTTTCTTCTCCTATCACTCCCCAACAAAATGGTGTAGTGGAACGAAAAAATAAGGTGATTCATGGCTCGGGTCATGATCAATGCCAAGGACTTAGCTCAATACTTTTGAAGAGAATCTGTCAACACTGACTGCCACATCATCAATCGAGTCTATCTAAGGCCTGGGACTGACAAGACTCCATATGAATTGTAGAGGGGAAAGAAGTCGACAGTTAAGTATTTTCGGGTATTCGGAAGCACATGCTACATTCTTCAAGACCGAGAAAATTTAGGCAAGTTTGATGCTAAGAGTGATAAAGGAATCTTCCTAGGCTACTCCTTTACCAGCCGTGCCTGTAGAGTGTTCGACAAGAGGATTGCCACTGTCATGGAATCAATCAATGTTGTGATTGATGATGAAGTAACTGGTTCTTCTAGTAAGGGGGAGCACTTCCAGCCTATCGACACACCCTTGGATTCATCCAATGATGTTACAGTCAAGCATCCTCCTCCTCCTCCACCTCAAGATGAGCATATCACTCCTCCTCAAGAAGCCATCTAATCCAAATTCAGCTAGGGACTTTATCTCCTCTCAAGATGAACTTGATGCTGTCAATCTTCCCAAAGAACCATCTTCACGTGCCAAACGGAATCATCCTTACAAGCAGCTTCTTGGAGATGTCAATGAAGGTCTTCGGCTGAGAAATAGAGTGGTAAATCAAGTCTCTTATAACTGTTATCTCTCTCAGTTTGAGCCCAATAAAGTAGAAGAAGCTTTACAAGATGAAAGTTGGATTGCTGCTATGCATGATGAATTACATCAGTTTACTCGGAATGATGTATGGTCTCTTATTCCCTAGCCTCTGGATCACAATATTATTGTCACAAAATCGATATTCAAGAGCAAGTCTGATGAATATGTCATAGTTGTTCGGAACAAGGCTCGCCTTGTTGCTCAAGGGTACACACAGATAGAGGGCGTGGATTTTGATGAAACCTTTGCTCATGTGGCTTGTCTATAGTCCGTCAAAATTATGCTATCCATTGCATGTCATCTCGGGTTCAAGCTTTATCAGATGGATGTTAGAAATGCTTTCTTGAACGGTGCACTTCCAGTAGAAGTTTATGTAGAACAACCCAAAGGATTTCAAGATCCTCATCATCCTCAGCATGTTTACAAACTGAAGAAAGCACTGTATGGTCTCAAGCAAGCCCCACGAGCATTGTATGAACGTCTTACAACTTATCTTTTGGCACGAGGCTTTACAAGAGGCTATGCTGACCGAGCTCTGTTCATTCGGAGCCAACATGAGAACAAGCTTATTGCACAAATTTATGTAGATGATATCATTTTTGGTACCACAGTTGATTCTCGAGATCATCAATTTTCAAATGAAATAAAGCAAGAATTTGATATGAGTATGATTGAGGAATTAAATTATTTTTTAGGTCTTCAAGTCAAACAATCTCCTGAAGATATTTGATGTGGTCTTTTGTTTACCAAAATGTATCAATAATAAATAACATTAGATATAGTGAATCAATGATTACATGTCATATGCCACAATATTATATTATTATATGATCATATAGTCTTATTATATTACATGAATAATATAATATGAATCATATGATTAAGTATCTAAATTGTCATTGTATCATATGATTAAGTGATTAATTTAGTATTGATATTATTCACTTTTACTATTTTATATACATATTGAAATAACCAAACAATTAGAACCAATCAATATTTACTGAGCATTTTATTTGTTACTTAATTTATGCTTACATATAGTATATTGTTTATACGAGTCGAGCCTAGTTTATACGAGTTTGCATCGTTTAATAATCGAGTTTGATTTCATATTTGAGCTGATCTCGAGTAAGCTCACAAGTAGCTCATTTCGTTTACACCCTTACTTGGACGTGTTGAACTCCCACTACTGTAAAACATACTGAAAATTGAATTTGACTTCTAAAATAACAAGTGTGTGCGCAAAGTGTCAAAAAAAAATAAGCACAACGAAAAGTAAAAGGCACAGAGATTTTTGTTGACGAAGTGGAAACTCAATCAAGAGAAAAACCACTCCGGGGCAGCCAAACCCAGGAATTCTACTATTCAAAAGACAAAGCTAGATACAAGATAGTAACACTCACATATACCCGATGTAGTGGTCATACCTTGCTTTCTAACATGTAACCCAACATGAACGCTTCCCAGCCAGGTCTCCTACCTGAAGGGGTCTTCAATGGAATCATTTACCTTAGGGCCAACCCCTAAGATATAATTCAGATGTAGCGCAACAACAGCACACTTGCAATGGCTTCAGAGGAAATATCACGTCTCTGAGCAGTTGTGGAATTCAATACCGAATTCTTGCAGTTCTCAATGCCCAGGGGCCTCTATTTATAGGCTAGGGGCTTAAATGAGTGTCAGGCAAAATATAGCTGGGCGCCATCCGGACGGTGGACATGGACCGTCCGGACGGACAACTGTGCGACAGGATTTTTTGAAAATTTCGCTGAGAAATCTTTCCTGTTTAAGAGCCACGTCTGAATGGGATGGCACATCTTCCGAACGGTCGCACATCCACTGCAAGTAATTTCCTTATAAGGCTTCGTGCTTCCGGACCATGGGGGATGAGCGTCCGGACAGTTGAACTTCAACACGCAATTTCCATATCTGCTATGCGCGCGTCCAGACCATGAGAGGTAGTCGTCCGAACGGTTGAAGTCGAATCGGCAATTTCCATATTATTTGCACTCGCATCCGGACCAAGACTGACAGACGTCCGGACAGTGATATTTGAATTGCGATTCTTGCCTTATGGAGAGGTGCGTCCGGACGGGATACCACATCGTCCGGACGGTTGGACGATCTTTCCTTTATCGTAACTTGGAAAGAATCTGAGACTGGTCGAGTACCGAGAGGCGTCTGGATGTGCTGCTGAGACGTCCGGACGGATGCAAGCTGGATAGAACCTTCTTGACACAGTGGAGGGTCCGGACGGAAATGCACGTCGTCAGGATGGATGATGCTTGGTCTGACAGGCGTTCGGGCGGTATGGCACATCGTCCGGACGGATGGAACAGTGGTCAGATGGGCGTCCGGACGGGATGGCTCGATCGTCCGGATGGCTGACAGGGAACCGAAATCTTCGCAGTGCAAAGTCTTCTGAGAGAGCTCTGAATAGTGAAATCCCTGTTTACATTATCTTTTCACATACAAGTGATTTTGTCCAAAACACAGAATGAGGCCAAAATACTAACACATACCCTAAAATTATACATAATACAACGAGAGTTCTAATTTAAGCATGTAAAAACCCTAATAACAACCTAGGCACTCTAATATGTCATTAAAACCCTAATTATTCATTTCTGGTCGCAATTAAACTTTTAGTATCGAAGTTGAGCATTCGACCAACAAGGGTCAAACGTTCAATCAAACATAGTGAACGTTTGATGGGTACCCGAATACATGGAAAACTCAAAACTCCTATCCAGACAACCTTCTTGCCTAACCAAAACTCATAATAACTTTATAAAAACATGTTAAACCATATCAACATGAGAGTTCATGAAAAATGAGAGCAAGTTTCTAACTTTTTAGAAAACTACTTCCTTTTTAAGAGATAAATGATGAACTTATCATGGTATGTTGAAGACTTACAAAAAGCAGGTAAATACATTAACAGAACACTAACAACATGAAAAATGTGTTTAAGATTCAAGTTTTACCTTAATGAAGATGGAACAACACCAAAACCTCATCATTCTCTCTCTAGAATCCCTCTCTCTATCTCAAGAAATGGGGTGGCTAAGATGCATGGGGGAGGAGTGAAGTCTGAAAGGCCTGGGGGTAGCTTTTATAGGTGTGGGTTGGAGTGGTAAGGCTGAATGATGTGGATACTAAGTTGAAATTGCTTTTCAGAAAAGGTCGAACATTCAGTGTATTGTTGGACTAACGGTCTTAAGGTTTTCCTCAAACGTTCCAAGGATGCATCGAACATTCGAATAAAAGGGAGTCCACTTTGAACGTTCCATGGGAACTTCAAACATTCGACTAGGGTTTATTATTATTATTATCTTTTATTTATTTTTTTAGATTTTTAGGAAAATTATTTTAGGGCACTTGTTGGATAAATTTAGCAATACGAGTATTATTTTATAACACATGATTTATAACGAATAACTACTCGTTATTTTTATTTTATTATTTTGGGGTATTACAAGGAGTCATACAGTATTGGTTATTGTAGAAGAAACTTTCCTCTCCTTTGGTGGAACAAACATGCACAACGGGGTTCAGGTTCAGTACGAAAGGAAATCGAGTCATCTCTTGTTCGCAGTCTTGTGTCTGAAGTAGAAATATACTGCTTGTGGGGCTAACCTAGTCATGGAACAGATAATGAATATTGTACTAAAGACAACTCCATGAAGCTTGCTTATGAAGCCCAATCATGCCCTAGAGCAATAGTTTCTCTTGTTGGGGAAACCCTTATAAAAGTTTCATGGGGAACGAACCATATTGTGGTGGAGATTCAAATGGTTTTGTTTACACGTAGGGCTTTGGCGGTTCTGGAAGGCTCTTACACAGGTAGCATAAGGATGAGTGGGTCCCTCATCATGTTGATGTCTTTCAAAAGCACATTGTTTCTACCTCTAGATGTAGTAATTTCAACTAGTTCTCTTAACTTTCTTGCACTACAGGTGGAGGGTAGCTGTATACGTGGAGAAAATAAAGAGCACTGGTGATGATTGGATATACCCTAAACCTCTCATGGATTTAAGCGGTTGGAATATACACCATGTTGTAGGCATTAATACCTCCTAGATTAATTGGGGCCACGCTCAATATTGAGAGTTGGGATTTGGTCCTAATGGAAGAAATTTTCTGCAATGCCCAAAAATGTAGATATTCTTGAGGGCATGTAGATGGTAGAGGTTAAAATATTTATTTGTTTTAATTTTGAGAAAAAAATATTTTAAGCCAATTTGTTGAATAAATTTAACAATACGAGTGTATTTTTATAAAACGGTATTATAACGGTTAATTACTTGTTATTTTTATTTTAGGGCTAAGTACCTTTTTGACCTTAATGGTTTAAAAACTTTATTTTTTGCCCCCTGTGCTTCATTTCATATTACAGATGGTACCTCGTTTATGGTTGAAGACAAAGATGGTACTTCCATCCAACTTCAGTAAAAAAAAAGACGGAAGTCCATGCCAATACCCTTAAAAAAACTAACACGTTTCCTATGCCACATTAAAAATAAAAGTAAACAATAAAACAATTAAAAAAACTAAAAATATTAAAAACATTAAATAAATAATTTTTGAAAAAAAAAATAGAGGAGTAGCTCAGCCTCCCCATGACTGGTCTAGGGGTGGATGAACCACCCCCAAAAAGAAAAATGGGGTGGCTGAAAGCATCCCCAGGTGGTTTAGACCACCTCCTGCGATTGGTATGGGGGTGGTTCGGCCACCTCAAGAGCCAAACCCTATGTTTTATTTATTTATTTTTTTTTTTCTTGTTGGCCTTGTGGGGATGGCCGAACCACCCTTAGACCGGCATAGGGATACGTGTTTCTTCGCTTTTAGCCATAAACGATATACCATTTGTTATACAAAATAAACTATAGGGGGCAAAAAATAAAGTCTTTAAACCGCAGGGGCTCAAAGGTATGTAACCATTTATTTTATTATTTTGGGGTATTATAGATTGTTAGCGTTTATTAACCGCATCTGCATACCTTAAAACCATTAAGCGCCTAGGGCGGTGTAATTAGCTGTTTTTGACAACTACATACCAAAACAGTTACATGGTTAGCGGTTAATAACTGCCCGCTTGTACAGTCATAAATAGAATAGTGAAAGTGGATGGGTAAAATATAGAGTGAGATATATGTGCTTTTGAAAAGTGAGTAGTTAAAATAAAAATTAAAAAGTGATTTTTTAGCTAAAATGAAGAATAAATTTGCTAAGTCGAATATGAATGCTCTAACAACTACCTTTTTAATTCTTTTAATTTATTTTTGCACTTTTTTTTGGGAGGGGGGGGGGGGTGGTTGAAGATTGACCTTTATTTTTTATGATCCAAAAACTTTATTTTTTACTATTGCAATTAATTCATCCAACTCCGAGCATATCTGGGGGTGGCCAAACTACTCCAAAATGCCAAAAAAAAAAATCATTTTTTGAGGGGTGGCTGAACTACCTCCAATGGCCATTGTGAATGGTTCGACCACCATTAAATGAAAAAAATTAAAAAATTAAAAATAAAAATAAAAATGAGGGGGTGGTTGGGCCACCCCCATTTGGCCAAATGAGGTGGTGGCAAGACCACCCACTATCCATTTTGTTTGATTATATATTTTATATATTTATAGTTTTTGTATATTTATATGATTATATATTTATAATTTTTTTATTATGAGTAACATTTGTTATAATTTGATTGCTGCTGGTGTGATATTTGATAGTTTTTGTAAAAAAAAAAGAATTAGATGGAAGCTAGGAGCGGGGACCTATTTGTTATTTTTGTATACCACTTGGAACTCTTAGAACATTTTTATACCACATGGAACTCTTAGAATATTTTTATACCACATGGAGTTTATTGTAAATCTGTGTAACTACAAGTTGATTTTTTTTTAATATATATTTTTTAAATTGTCTATGAACGACTTATATGATATAAGAGAAATAATTCATTTACTTCTCTTATCCTTCTCCTATCCCCATACATTTTAAAATTACCATTAGATTTGTGAGTCTCATTTTATCTTACACATAGACCCTGCAGATCTAATGGTGATTTAAAAAAGTGTAAGGATGAGAGAAGGATAATGGGAGAATGTATAGCATGTCTCCTGATATAATAAACATATAAACATATGCAATCACTAACTATATTGCATTATTATCTATGAATAGCAATATAATCTTCTTTCATATCTCATGATATTGTATCACATTATCATCATCATCATCATCATATTCATTAACTATATGTGCAGAGACGCTCAGCTCTCTCCTCTCTAATGCTGACGATACCGAAAGTTTGACTGGTGTCCCCACTTCAAAGAAGGGACCTCGTCTAAACCATCTTTTTTTTTTGCTGATGATAGTTTGATTTTTTGCAAGGCAAATCCCTTATATTGGCGCAGATTAATTAGGCTTTTGGAGGTCTATGGTAGAGCTTCAGGGCAAAAGTTAAATAAGGAGTGAACATCTATTTTTTTCAGCAGAAACACAAGTTCATATGATAAGCAAAGAATATTGATGCTTTTAGGTATTCCGGCTACACAAAGATTCGATTAGTATTTGGGTCTATCAGCGCTCATCGAAAAGTCAAGAAATCGAGATTTCAAAAGCATAAAGGATAGAGTGTGGAAACGTCTGCAAGACTAGAAGCTGAAATTTTTATCCCTGACGAGAAAGGAAATTCTATTGAAGGTGGTGATCCAAGCAATCTCAACATACAATAGGAGTATATTCTTGTTACCAAAAGTTCTGTGTAAGGACATCAATTCTATGATGCAGAGATTCTAGTGGGGGCATAAAGAGAATGAATTTAAAATCCATTGAATGAGCTGGGAAAAACCAGGAGTTTCAAAAGAAGCGGAGGTATGGGTTTCAGGGATCTCATTTGTTTCAATAAAGCATTGTTGGCTAAGCAATGTTGGCGTTTAATGTAGAATAAGGACAGTATTGCTTCAAAAATTACTATAGCGAAGTATTGTCCTGGAGGCACAATTTTGGAGCACAGCTTGGAAAGAGACCTTCTTATGCATGACAAAGTATTCATCGGTCCTGTAATTTAGTGAAACAGGGATTGATTTGGAGGATTGGCAATGGATCTGGAGTTAAAATATGGGGAGATAGATGGCTGCCTATACCAACTTCCTATTCTATTCAGCCTCGACAAAAAATTTTAGGGGGAGATGCAACAGTTAGGGAATTCATTTACCAAGATACGAAATGGTGGAATAAGGATCTAATCACAACCATTTTTACGAAGAGGCCTTGGTGATTAGCAAGATCCCAATTAGTTGCTGTCAACAAAAAGATATACAAATTTGGAGGGGTGCAAACATAGGAGAATTTTCTGTATGTAGTGCATATCATCTGGAAAAAGAAAGAAAAGACGTATCCAAGGCTGAAAGCTCAAAGCAAACCAGTGGAAGTGATATTTGGCATTTGATATGGTAGTTGCACATTCATAATGCTGAAAAAATGTTCTTGTAGAGAGCATGTCACAATCTACTACCAACCAAGAATAATTTGCGAAAGCGAGGTATTGTAACCGATTCCTTTTGTTCTATCTGTGGATTAGAGGTTGAAAGTACACATCATATTTTATGGATTTGCACATCACCTATGGATGTCTGGGGGTGAGCGGGATAAAGTTTTAGAATAGTACTTGTTGTGGATCTGACTTCTTACAAGTGGTGGAGAGTATGCTGGAGAGATGTGATAGGGATGAATTTGTGTTGTTTGTGGGGATAGCAAGGAAGATTTGGTTCAGGAGAAATACAGTGGTCCATGGTGGAGAATTCCTTCACTCGAATTCTATAGCAAGGGAGGCGATTATTTCTGCCGAGGAGTACTAAATAGCAAATTTTCTAAGTTACTATAGCACCAACAGATAATAGAAGTGGAATTCATCCCAAGTGGGAGGCACCTGCCGAATATTTTATAAGGTAAATTAGGATGCAACTATAGATAAGTTCAGTGGGCGGCTAGGAATTGGTATTGTGGGTCGGGATCACGAGGGTTATGTGCACGTGGCCAAGAGCATGATAAGATAAGGCCATTTAGAACCAGTAGCCACAGAAGCTTTAGTAGCTTTCCATGCCTATATCTTTTGCAAAGAATTAGGTCTACATGATATTATTTTGGAAGGTGATGCTCTCCAAGTGATTAAAGCTATGAGTTTCAATGTATGCAACTGGAGTAGATATGGTCAACTAGTAGATGACACTCGTATCATGTTAAATTATCTTTCTAGTTAGTATATTCATCATATTAGTAGAATTGCTAATAAGGTGGCCGATGACTTAGCTCAGGCTGCCGTTAGATAGTTCATAGATCAAGTTTGGATGGAAGAAATTCCAAAATGTATCTATGATATTGTTTTGTTAGAGCAATATGCTTTATTTCTCTGATTGAGTTATAAAAGTGTTATTGTATTATTAAAAAAAAAACTATATGTGCTAAATGTCTAAAAAAGATCTTGTACTAGTTTTAACTAAAGTAGCACATAGAAAATATCAAGCCACGTTTCATAATTCATGTTTGTTAGTATTTTATATTGGCTACATTCTGGATAATAAAAAACACGTTATGTAACGGTTGCAAATTAACAGGATGGTCGGTTCTCAATTCAAAATCTTCATGTATTCAGACGGTGTTCAAATCAAAGCATGTGACTGATCACAAGCTTCTAGAAGATGTCCATGAAGAGTCCTTGCAAATTCCAAGCCAAATCAACCGGTTCCTATGCAACCGTCCGGACGAGCCTTTGAAGGCGTCTGAACGCCCCATAGTGTCCAGCAATTTGCTTTGAAGATGTCCAGACGATAGAGCAACATTATCCGGACGGCTAGGTCAATCAGTATTCAACACGGAGTTGGATTTCAGAAGTAGACACTATTTGGGAAGTCTCTGCAAGTCGTCCGGACGACGTGGCAACACGTCCGGACGCTGTCCAGCATTTCAGAATATTCTAGTGTTCCATTTGATCGCAGAAAGGAGTTATAGCGAATATCGTCCGGACGCTCGGCCAAGCCGTCTGGACGAGGACCTGATAAGGATAGAATTGCGCTGTTTCTGAAAGGATATCGCAGAAGACTGTCCGGACGCTTGACAGCCAAAGTCCGAATCTCAGCAGTTTTAGGTTTTCTGTAAGCCTATAAATAGATGGCCCTAGGCTTGTCAATTGTACAGAATTCAGTATTGGATTCTCTTAGCTTTGAGAGGGTGTTTAGGGAGAATTGAAGATCCGCTAACTCTCAAGCCATTGTCAGTGTGTGTTCAAATAGTTTGTGTGAAGTCTATCTTAGGGATTGGCCTTAAGGTAAAGGAATCCATTGAAGATCCCTTCAAGTAGGAGACTTGGTTGGGAAGCGTTTACGATGGGCTTTGTGTCAGAGTTAAATGTATGACTACTGCATAAGGGTATGTGAGTACGAGTGTCTTGTAACTAGCTTTGTTTTCGGTATAGTGAATATCTTGGGTTTGGCTGCCCCGGAGTGGTTTTTCTCTTCACTGAGTTTCCACTTCGTAACAAATATCTTATCTTATTTAAATTTCGCATTTAAGATATTTTGTTGCACACAAACACACACACTTCGTTAGTTTATAAGTCAATATTTAATTTTCAATGGTCGTAACTTCTTTTTAGTAAGAATATTCTCAAAATCGTTAGCCTTTAGATGCGCTAATTTTGGAGACACCACTTTATATTATGAGACATGCTATACCTTGTTCCTTCTCTCATCCTCTCACTTTTTAAAATCACCATTAAATATGTGAGGTCCATGTGTGAGATAGAGATGTACTATACATCATCTTCTTGTCATCCTCTCATCTTACACTTTTACAATTCACCATTAGATATTTGGGACTTATACGAGGAGCCCACTTGAACCCCACCGATTCAGTGGTGATTTTAAAAAGTAAGAGGATGAAAAAAAGACACGAGGAGAAAATAAATCATTTCTCTGTGAGATAATATGGGCTTACAAATCTAATAGTGATTTTGAAAAGTGAGAGGACGAGAGAAAGACAAAAGAAGTAAATGAATCATTTCTCTTATATTATAGTTTGAGAAATGCTACTTTGTATTTTCTTGTAATTCTTCTATTGTTCTTCGCTAATGTAACACTGTCAATTCATCATTGATTTTATTTTATTTCTAATTAAAATTGATCTAAAGATGGATTGAAAATGTCACGTCAGCAGAAAAAGATAGAAGAACTAGAGAATAAAGTATAACACATCTCTTGTAATTTATATATTTAGTCATATTTGATGTAATATACTAATATAAAAATATACTCTTATTAATAACTATTAAATCTCCGGTTAGGTAATTACCTTATTGACCTAAAAAAAAAAAAGAGGAATTACCTTATTTTATACATCAACTATGAGTTATAACAACAGTTGGTGTGATGCTAGAATATTTTTAAAACACTAAAGATTAAAATGACATAATCAATAATATATTTAAAGTTGATTTAATTGTTTATAATGTACTTTTTTTTAAAAATCATTAAGTGGTATAATTTTAAATTATGATGGAAACTCAAGTTTGCGTACCCTTGAAACCAGAATATCTGTTGGCTTCAGTATCATTGTCATTTCACCACCTCCGCCGCTACGCGCTTTTGGTTTTTGGAAGGAACGTCTTCAACTTCAATCACCCAAGTGCACAGCTGTGAGGTCAAACCGGCCCTCAAGGTCAAATCTACCCCTACGAAATCTAATTCAACCCTTTTTTTTTTTCGTTATTTAATTTATTCAAAATGTGGATGGTGTTAACGACGTCGTCTCAAGGAAAATAAAGAAAGAAAAAAAAAAATTGGTACTTTTTTTTTGGAATTAGTTTTTCCCTTTGTTGATTTATAAGCGTCCGATACGTATCATGCAACCCCGTTATGAGTGTGTCTCTATATCTGCCACAGGAATAAATAAATAAAAATTAATAACGAAAAACGATTAAAATCCAATGTCCCAAACAAATTCATTCATAATCGAGAGGGAAAAGGAAAAAAAAAAGAAAGAAAAAAAAAAAAAAGGAAAGCTCATTTACATGTAAGAAAAAGCGAAAAATGTTATATAAACATTATCTGATCAAGTGATTATTTGTGTTATTCAATGCATAAACTGGTAATTGCGGAGAGTCAGACAAGAAAAGAAAGGTCACTCATTTGCTATGAATCCCAATTTGCTGGGAAATTCGTTTTTCCTTGTAGATATTGAAGGGGTGGGGGTCAGAGTGAATGATCAGAAAGATCGAAAATTGAAGCATTGAGTTATGAATTGGCAACGGAAATCGCTTTCTGGGTGGTGGGTTTTTTCTCAGTTTCTCCAACTACCCTTCTTTCTCTGAGAGCTTTCGGCGGGTCACGTTTTCCTGTACACGTGGCGCAAATTCTGGTGGTGCCCCGTTTCGTCTTTCACTCAGAGATGATCTGATTGCCATGTAATTTGATTGGTTTCAGCGGTAAGTTACTAATTTTGATCAGAATTATACATATCCCTGTTTCAGATTATTGTTCTTTTAGTGGGAGGCTCTGATTTCATTAAGAGGACAAGAAAACTGTTTGTTTCTGTTATTGGGTTTGTTTTGGATATTTGGCTTGCTTTGGATTTGAGAACTAATGGGTAACGCGTGGGAGTGATGGAAGACAGATGGGTTTGAGTTGGGTAAATCCGGAGAAGCGTGTTTGAATCTCTTATGCGTTGTGGTCGAGAAGGCTTTGTGCGGTTTTCTTTAATGGAGTTTCTGTCTCTTTGTTTTGATTTGAATTAAGGACCTGGGTTAGTTGTTTTTGTTTTTCTGGACAAACTGAGCTGGTTAGTCGTTGGTTTATGAATTTAGGTGGAAGCAGTATCAGGATTTATGAGATTTTTTTTGTTCTGATCAGAAGCTGAATTGTGTGAGAAGTAGGGTTAGGCTTCTGAATTCTGGTTAGATAAATACAAGGTGGCTGTGGTTAGATTAAGGGAGGAGGGATATATTTTTATTTTTATTTTTTTTGTATCGAGAATATGAGATGGAGAACCAAGAGCTGCCTTAATTAATGCCTTCATAGATTGCTGATAGATGTTCATCGATTGAATTTTGGTCTTCAAAGGTGCTTTTCTTACTGGGGCAGAGAGAAGTATACAAATTTTTGCGCAGAGTAGATTGATTTAGGTTTTTGGCTCTTCAGTTTGTATGAGCTTGTTAGAATTGCTGTCATTTTAGGATATGTTTTGTTAACAGTGGCAAATGAGCACGTTATAATGAACAAGACTACTGGATTGTTTGTCGATGGATGCCCCGGACAAGACGTTTTCTGAACTAGTCGGTGTCGTGAAATCGTGGATCCCTCGGCGATCCGAGCCAGCAAATGTGTCGAGGGATTTTTGGATGCCTGATCAGAGCTGTAGGGTATGCTACGAATGTGATTCTCAGTTCACGATATTTAACCGTAGACACCATTGTCGACTTTGTGGCCGAGTTTTCTGTGCTAGGTGTACGGAAAATTCAGTTCCTGCCCCATCTGGTGACTCAAGGACTGCCGGGGAAGAGTGGGAGAAGATTCGGGTATGTAACTATTGTTTCAAGCAATGGGTGCAGGGCATAGCTACTCCTGATAATGGGATCCAGGCTGCCAACCAGGATCTCAGTACTTCGCCATCAGCAACAAGTTTGGCCAGCACTAAATCTAGTGGCACTGCAAACAGTAGTAGCATTACACTTGGCTCAATGCCATACTCAGTTGATCCTTATCAGCGAGGTCAATGCAGTTCAGGCCTCAGCCCACGTCAATCATCTTTGATGGAAGCAAGCACAGATAGGCAGGGCGAATTAGCCTCAGGAAGGAGCAAAGAAATTGTTTCAGATGTAGGGAATCCAAACCAATATGGATTCTCAATGAACAGGTTTGATCGTCTCTCCTGTTATTACTTTCTCTTGTATTCACACTGGGACATTGTACATGTGTGAAACCTTTTTTAACACACTTGCATTCCAGATCATCTTCCTTTTCTTTTTGATCAATATATGCATAAGATATGTATAATAAGAGAATAATTAATACAATGTTGTTAATGTGTTTTAGCTATGGAAACGGATAGCCTGCATTCTGTTCCACCGAGTGGGATGCGAGTCTTAACATATAACAGCACTTGTATATCTTAGGGAGAACAGTTGATCAGTTTATTATAATTTTCAATATCATCTTGTAAAGTTGATTTGCTATTAAACTTGAAATATATTCAGTCAGTGCTACATGGAAAAAGAAAAGTAGGTTTTTCCGTGTTATAACCAGTTACAGGTTTTGTGCTATTTCTGTGGCAGTAGGAGTGATGATGACGATGATGAGTATGGTGTATATCGGTCAGATTCTGAAACAAGGCACTTTTCTCAAGTCAATGATTATTACGGTCAAGTTGATTTTGATGAGCTGAGCAATGACGACGGATCACATAAGGTCCATCCTGAGAGAGAAAGCAATGAAGCAAAGAGTTTAAGCAGCTCTCCATTACATCACAGTTTTGATTCACAGGGTTTGGAAGGAATCCCACTGCTAGGGAAAAAAGATGAACATGATATTGGTGATGAGTGTGAAGCACATTCCTCTATATATGCTGCACAGGATGTTGACACAGAACCTGTAGATTTTGAGAACAATGGACTTCTCTGGCTGCCACCTGAGCCAGAAGATGAAGAAGATGAGAAGGAAGCAGGTCTGTTTGATGATGATGATGATGATGGTGGTGCTGCTGGAGAGTGGAGCTATTTACGAACCTCAAGCAGTTTTGGGAGTGGGGAGTCTCGCAATAGGGATAGGTCAAGTGAGGAGCACAAGAAGGCTATGAAGAATGTGGTTGATGGGCATTTTAGGGCTCTGGTAGCTCAGCTACTGCAGGTTGAGAACCTTTCCATAGGTGACGAAGATGACAAAGAGAGTTGGTTGGAGATTATAACATCTCTATCCTGGGAAGCTGCTACGCTTTTAAAGCCAGATATGAGCACAGGTGGAGGGATGGACCCAGGTGGATACGTAAAAGTAAAATGCATAGCGTCTGGACGACGTAGTGAAAGGTAAAATATTCAGTAATTTCTATGACTATAAATGCATTATGGATTGTGTTTTTCTTTTCACATTCTTGCACATAAATTCACGAATTTAGATTTCTCCATTAGTAAATCATTGATTAGATGGTTTGTTCTTGTTGTGCTGAACAATCTTTCTTTTCTTTTTTTCTTTTTTAAGTAATTTTTTTGTCTCCAAGGGGAGATTCAAACTAGCATCCTCCACTTCATGAGGTGTGGTGCTGAACGATCTTGTTTGATTGGTGGACCTATCTGCCTAACATTCACTTTAGGGTATAGGTGTATGGATTTGGAATGAATGTGGGTAGTTAAGCTGGGGCTGCTGGAGACTAAGTTTCTGATCTAATCATATATGGTAAACCAACTATTAACTCATGAGAGAAGCAAGAGTAACAAAGCATACTAGCAACAATATAAAGTACACAAAAGTAAATGACGAGAGTGGTGGACCTGTCTGCCTAACATTCACTTTAGGGTATAGGTGTATGGACTTGGAATGAATGTGGGTGGTTAAACTGGGGCTGCTGGAGACTAAGTTTCTGATCTAATCATATATGGTAAACGAACTAATAACTCGTGAGAGAAGCAAGAGTAACAAAGCATACTAGCAACAATATAAAGTACACAAAAGTATAAATCATGAGAGAAGCAGTTGGATGGTGTTTCCATTAAACCTGGATTTATGAATAGCAAAACAAGAGGCATCTCACTAATCATTGAGGAAACTTGATGCAAATAAAATTCAGTGTATCACCCAATCAAATAAAATTCATATCCTGGATTGTAATGTCTACCAGGTCATATATCCGTTGCCTAAATTAATTTATGTTTTAGCTTTAGTAGTGAACTAGAGACTTTCATATATCATTCTGATCCCCGGCTCTTAAGTTCCTTCTTTCTAATTAAGTTGCTTTTGTCTTAGTGTGGTGGTCAAAGGAGTTGTTTGTAAGAAAAATGTGGCTCACCGGCGAATGACATCAAAAATAGAGAAACCTCGCATATTGATCCTAGGGGGGCTCTTGAGTACCAGCGGGTTTCTAACCTCTTGTCGAGTTTTGATACGCTGTTGCAGCAGGTTTTTATCGTTTACCCTTTTCTGTATCAATTTGCCTCTCACTACTTTCTAGTGCTTGATTTTTTATTTTTCATTTTTGGTTTCCTCTTCTTATGTGTTTTGCATCCATATCTAGGAAATGGACCATATAAAGATGGCAGTTGCAAAGATAGATGCCCACCACCCTGATGTTCTTTTGGTAGAGAAATCAGTTTCTCGATATGCACAGGAGTACCTTCTTGCAAAAGACATATCACTTGTTCTCAACATCAAGAAGCCACTTTTGGAACGTATAGCCCGTTGCACAGGTGCTCAAATAGTGCCTTCAATTGATCATCTTTCATCTCAGAACTTGGGCTACTGTGATGCATTTCATGTGGAGAAGTTTCTAGAACATCATGGTACTGCAGGACAGGGTGGCAAGAAATTGGTGAAGACACTGATGTATTTTGAAGGGTGCCCGAAACCGCTGGGTTGTACAGTAAGTCCTCAAACTTAATTTGGAAAGGCACAGTCTAACATGGATTATTAATGGCATAGTTATATGCATCCACATGGATGATGGTCCCAACTGCATATATTTTTGCAAGTTGTGTGTCATGATGCTGTTGGGCAATTTCGTAGATCTTATTTAGTGTAAGCGTTATTTGATATACCTGCTACAAAGTATTCATATGGTTCTTTTGCCTCTATGTCAGATTTTACTTAGAGGTGCTAATGGGGATGAGTTGAAGAAAGTGAAGCATGTGGTTCAGTATGGAATTTTTGCAGCATATCACTTGGCTTTGGAGACTTCTTTTCTTGCTGATGAAGGAGCCTCTCTGCCAGAAATCCCGTTGAATTCTCCAATAGCCGTTGCACTTCCAGATAAATCATCGAGCATTGAGAGATCCATCTCAACAGTACCTGGTTTCTATGTTTTTGATGGAAAGTCACAGGGACCTCAACAGATTGGTGAACCAAGGAGATCAAACAGTGTCCCTACCTCAGATCTGGCCCCATCAATTAACAATGCACAAACTTGTTTACCCAATGGATCTAGTACTCGATCCACTGAAACCACTTCAGATCTGATAAACTATTCAGCTTTTTCCTCCTGTGCTCCTTCAGGAAATGTTTCTCCAGATTCTTACCTCAGCAGACTTTCTCCTTATCATACCTTTGATGACAAAATTAAAATGGGTTTTAAAGAACCCCTAGTGGTGGGAACTTCTGCAGCAAACGACAGCCCAGCTGTCATACATAATCATCTCACTGTTAATGGTTTTGCGTTTTTATTGGGACAGGATGTTATAGCAAAAGATTTCCACAATGGTCACATTGCAATGGCTGCAAATCAGCTAGGCAGTTCAGAGATATCATCCGTGCAAGAATATAATAAAAACCATCCAGAAGAGCGAGGACCTTTGAAAGAAGATCATGTGCCTTTAAAAGAAGAGTTTCCTCCAGCACCTTCTGATCACCAGAGCATTTTGGTATCATTATCATCCCGGTGCATATGGAAGGGGACTGTTTGTGAGAGGTCCCATCTCTTTCGAATCAAATATTATGGCAGCTTTGACAAACCTCTTGGAAGGTTTTTACGGGACCATTTGTTCGATCAGGTGAATATTTTCATTCCGACCTCTGCATATATCTCTCTTTATACAAAACCTTGCAATATATTTTAAACTGAGGTAGCTAAATTGTTTGTCAGAGTTACCAATGTCGTTCTTGTGGCATGCCATCAGAAGCCCATGTTCACTGCTATACTCATAGACAGGGTACCCTCACCATATCTGTTAAGAAGCTAGGAGAAATTCTCTTACCTGGTGAAAGGGAAGGAAAGATTTGGATGTGGCACAGATGCCTGCGGTGTCCAAGGACCAATGGTTTTCCTCCAGCAACTCGAAGAGTAGTGATGTCTGATGCTGCCTGGGGTTTATCTTTTGGGAAATTTTTGGAGCTCAGCTTTTCAAACCATGCGGCTGCAAGCAGGGTGGCAAGTTGTGGCCATTCTTTACATAGAGATTGTCTTCGTTTCTATGGGTATTTTCTTCATATCTCATCCATATATATATATATACACACACACACACACACACACACATTATATGGTCAGGATATTATGAGTAGTTGTGTCTCTTATCAAAGAGTACAGTATACATGGCATATATGCAGGGTCTTCATCAAGACAATTATCATATGCCATATTTCTAGAACTAAGATCCTGTTGGTTGGATTGAAATTGATCCTCTTGGCTTTATTTGAACAAGTTGAATGATTTCAGCCACCCTCTTTTATCCCTCTTTCTGGATGGTCACATGTATTTGTTGAATCTTCAGAAAAATGAGAAAAGTTTGATCGCAGTATTGTGCCCACTTAAGGAGGTATACTGCCGATTGAGCTAATATAAGGGTGGAACATATATGATTAGAAGTCCATGTTTTCTCGACAATCTATAGACTCTCTCTCTCTCTCTCTCTCTCTCTCTCTCTCTCTCTCTCTCTCTCTCTCTCTCACCTTTTTACATGTGCAGATTTGGGAAAATGGTTGCTTGCTTTCGATATGCATCGATTGATGTTCATTCTGTCTACCTTCCACTGCCCAAACTGGACTTCAACTATGAAAATCAGGATTGGCTACGAAAAGAAACAGATGAGGTGCTGTGATCACAAGTTCCGGTCTTTGAAGATTACATTTGAATTATATCACTCCATATAATGATTGAGTTCTGTGTTATGACAGGTGGTTGACCGTGCGGAGCTTCTGTTTTCTGAAGTACTTAATGCTCTTTGCCAAATAGAAAAGAAAAGATCTGGTTCAGGGTCGCTTCAAAGTGGCATGAAAACCCCTGGAACCAAGCGCCGAATTGCAGAACTGGAAGGAATGTTACAAAAGGAGAAGGCAGAGTTCGAGGTGAGGCCCTTTTTATTTATGTCAAATCGTCCAGACTTATCACATGAATTTTATGTCCTGGAAGCTGTATTCCAGTGCATATATATACAGACAATATGAAATCAATGGACACGTATGCGGATAAATCAGGGACTCGATGGAAATGGTTAATCAAACTATTTTTTCCTGATTTTGTGAACTAGTCAATAATTATGATGAAGAAAAATTGAACTGTGATTCTGTGTTTTGAATTATATATATATATATACATACATACATACATGATGTGTGAGTGTGTGCACCATCTTTCTGCAAACTTTTTTATTTACCTATTTTCTGTAACAGTAACTATGCAAATATCTTTTGATTCACACGAAGTGCCTTTTTTTAGTTGGTTCCTTAATGATTTCACATCAATATAATCCTGGTCTTGAATGGAAACTTGCAAAATTTAGTAAATATAAATGAAATTTTTATAAGAAAAAAAAAAAAATCAAGTCTTGATAATGCCTATATTTGAAGTAAACTGTTTATTTGCTGCT
The DNA here is from genome assembly GCA_028654335.1 of Alnus rubra. NCBI lineage: Eukaryota > Viridiplantae > Streptophyta > Magnoliopsida > Fagales > Betulaceae > Alnus > Alnus rubra. The sequence continues at coordinate 1,659,755 of JAJPGS010002369.1, forward strand.
TTTTAATATCTGGATTCTAACTTTTACGGTTGATGTTGTCTTAGGAATCACTCCAAAAGACCTTGACCAAGGAAACCAAAAAGGGACAACCTGTTATTGACATTCTTGAGATCAATCGACTGCGGAGGCAGTTACTTTTTCAGTCTTATATGTGGGACTATCGCCTGATTTATTTGGCCAGTTTAGATAAGAGTAGCCTTCAGGATGGTTTAAGCATCTCAAGTTCAGAACATGTGGAGAAACCCCTTGTTAGTAGTGATAAGCTCACGGATGTGAATGTGGCCAACCCGCCGGAGAAAGGCTTTTGTAGCTATGACTCTTTTCCTGTGGAAGCAAAGCTTAACAAAGGCCCTGAGCAGAGAGGGTATGGTAGTGACACTAACCTGTCTGATTCAGTTCATCCAGAAAAAGACATGGGTCAAGATCAATCTGACCCTTTAAAACCAGAACATGTTCATAGGACCCTCTCTGATGGGCAGTTCCCTATCATGGGAAATTTGTCAGATACCCTTGATGCTGCATGGATAGGTGAAAATCACACCGGAGTTGGAATACCAAAGGATAGTACCAGTACACTTCCTGATTTGGCCATGGCAGAAGCTTCATCCACCCCTGCAGTGGTGGAGGGATTGAATTTAGAGAACCAACCAGAAGAGCAAAATGGCACTAAGGTTGCCCTTGCTCTTTCACCTGTACTGTCCACCAAGAACCCTGATAGCATGGAAGACTCTGTAAGCTGGTTAGGAATGCCTTTCTTGAACTTCTACCGTTCTTTCAACAAGAATTTTTTAGCTAGCGCTCAGAAGCTTGATACACTGAGAGAGTATAATCCAGTCTACATTTCATCCTTTCGGCAGTTGGAACTCCAAGGTGGGGCTAGGCTGCTTCTTCCTGTGGGTGTTAATGATACCGTCATTCCAGTATATGATGATGAACCAACAAGTATTATATCTTATGCTTTAGTATCACCAGAATATCATATGCAACTGACTGATGAGGTTGAAAGGACAAAAGATGGTGCGGATTTTGTGGCTTTCTTACCACTTTCTGATTCAATGAATTCCCAATCGCTCCATTCTGCCGATGACACAGCCTCTGAGTATCATAGAAGTCTTGGGTCTTCAGATGATAGCATTTTAGGTATGTCTGGATCTCGTAGCTCCCTGGTTTTAGACCCACTCTCATATACAAAGGCATTGCATGCCAGAGTTTCTTTTGGAGATGATGGCCCACTTGGTAAGGTGAAATACTCTGTGACTTGTTACTACGCAAAGCGTTTTGAAACCTTAAGGAAGATTTGTTGTCCTTCTGAGCTTGATTTCATAAGGTCTCTTAGTCGCTGTAAAAAGTGGGGTGCCCAGGGTGGCAAGAGCAATGTCTTCTTTGCAAAAACCTTGGATGAAAGATTTATCATTAAACAAGTCACCAAGACAGAGTTGGAATCATTTATAAAATTTGCTCCTGGATATTTCAAGTACCTATCTGAATCAATTGACTCAGGAAGTCCAACATCCCTGGCAAAGATTCTGGGGATCTATCAGGTACTTATTTGAGTATTGCAAATGCCGGCCAGGCTAAGTCATCATACTCGTTTGTTAACCTGGTAACTTGCCAAGTCTAGTCATGAATCAAAAAGCTGGTAACCTTAACTCTGATTATTAATTTTACTAAGAATTGGCTTCTTTAGTATATAGATACACAAGTTTACTTGATTAGCATGGGTAATGCTAGGGCAACCGAAACAAAAGAATTGTTGGGAACCTACTTTGTTATGCTTATAAATTTGAATGGCCTCTTTCCTTTATGTTGGGCGTGTAATGTATAATTATTACCTAGAAGGGGCCATCTAGGCAATAATTTATTGCTTGGAAAGGGGCCATCAAAGAAGCCCAGAAAAACAAAAGGGGCCACCAAAGAATGTCAAAAGAAGCATTTAGGAGTTCATGAAATCCCATCATTTAAAATGAAGGCTGCCATTCTTCAATTTCCCCATTCACAGAGATGGGTTTGACACTAGATGCGATGGATACTACTTATGGTTCATTCCAATTCTGTTGGACAACCAAACTGGATTGAGCTAATTTTTGAAATGTCATTCACTTTTCTTTCTCTTTTTATATATATGTTAAGGAATAAAATAAATATGCATGCATTGGCTAGCCTCTTTTTTGGAAAAAAATAAAAAATAATATTGTGAATCAAGTGTATTGTTGAGAATAAATGCTTTAGAAAGGGCCCAAATAGGTTGAGTGGAGGCCTATCAGTTGGCTCTACAGTTTTTTTTTAATACTTCATATGACAACTTTTACCATCACTCTTTATTGGTTAATGGTCTCGATATTTTGTATGCTAATCCAGCTATCAACACTTCAACAAGCTTGAAATAAGTGGCTGATATTTGGAGCTGCCTTTAAAGTGTGTTTTTTCTCTTCTTTTTTTCCTTATCATATGAGTTTCATAATTGGTCAATAAATTTCAGTAGGCTTTCATACTAGTTGCTAATGATTTTATGAAAATAGCTTTCTTTCCCTAAAGGATCTTTGAATTTGCCATGTTCGAAGCTATATAATTATATTATTTACTAAATACAAGAGGCATTCCATATGTTGCTAACATTACATACAGTAAATCCTCCGGGGCTTACTCTTTGTTGGCTTTATGCTGGAAGGTAACATCTAAGCATCTTAAAGGAGGGAAAGAATCAAAGATGGATGTTCTAGTGATGGAGAATCTTCTGTTTGGAAGGAATGTAACACGGCTTTATGATCTTAAAGGATCTTCTCGATCTCGGTATAATCCTGATTCGAGTGGGAGCAACAAAGTTCTGCTGGATCAGAACTTGATTGAAGCAATGCCAACTTCTCCTATTTTTGTTGGAAACAAAGCAAAGCGATTGTTGGAAAGAGCTGTTTGGAATGATACCTCGTTTCTGGCAGTAAGTTCTTAATCTTTGTGTGTAACTTCATTTCCAAGAGTTGAGCAGTATATATTCCTCATTGGTGCAAAAATAAAAATGAAAGAGATTGTACAGGTTGCACAGCCTTCCATTATTAGATTATGTTCTTATCCATTTTAATTTGTCATTACACCTGTGCTGATGCAGTCAATTGATGTAATGGATTACTCACTACTGGTTGGGGTGGATGAAGAGAAGCATGAGTTAGTTCTTGGGATCATTGATTTCATGAGGCAATATACATGGGACAAGCATCTCGAAACATGGGTGAAGGCTTCAGGCATCCTTGGTGGGCCAAAGAACTCTTCTCCAACTGTAATTTCCCCCAAGCAATACAAGAAAAGGTTCAGGAAAGCAATGACTACGTATTTTCTAATGGTCCCAGATCAATGGTCGCCACAATCTATTGTTCCAAGCAAATCCCTGTCTGACTTATTTGAAGAGAACACACAAGGTGGGACATCGGTTGGATGATACTGTGAGTCTTTGTGCTTGTACATTAGACATGTAATTTGGAATTACTCCTCCCACATGGTCCTTTTTCCTCTTTGATATGTTTTCCCATTCCATAGTCAATTCTTTTGGATAGCAGTTTCATTTGTATTTTTTCAACAGAAGAAATTCATAATTATTTGTTAGAAGATGCAGAAGAAGGCTGTTGAAGCCGTGGAGATTTCTGTCAGGGGTATAATATTAGATCACCTCTCCACGAAATCTTTGTACAAAAACTTATTCATGTTAGCTTTGAAATGTGTATACATGTTTTATTCTTAAAATTTTGATGTTAATTTTGAATCTCTCTGTCTCTGTCTCTCTCTCTTGGTGTGTGTGTGGTTTTGTTTTCTCCCTATGTTTGTGCTGTGCAACAACATAAACAGAGGATATTCAAAGTGGATCTTTTTGTAAAACATTGCTGGATTTATTCACACTCAGCTGGTAAGGGTAGCCTATGGTATATTTCAAATAGAGCGTTTGGCACTGAAAAAAACGACTTTTTCTTTCGTCTTTATACGACATGATATGAGCACATACTCCAAGATCAAACATTAGCGCAGATTTTATTAACGTTATTATCATTTCAGAGATTTCCATGAATCCGTCTGCTAGTATTAAAACGGCTATGACATGCTTAGATTCATGATTCATGGAGGCTACAGGCTACAGCCCTGGTTTGTGGTCTATGAACTTTAACTGAGCAAAGTTTCTTCATAACTTTTGGTACATACATGATGTGAGCGAGTACTATATTTTACCCTTTTAGTCACTGGGTAGTATGTATTTCTTGAGTTTGGGGACATGCCATTGTTTCTCTCAAAGAAAGAAATTTTAGCGAAGGAGAAGAAAGAAAAGAAAACCAAAGGGATAAGGCAGTTTCTGCAAATGGTGGTAAAAGAATGCGCTTCAACAAATAAAAACAGGTGCATTTATATATATATATATATATATTCACATTCTATGATTAATGTATTTGCCTGCCTTACACATAGTACAACACATAGATGTGGAGATATCTATAGAATTGACAAAAGTTGGGCGCTGATCAGCAGAAAGAGTTAAAGCCATTGCAATTGAAGTCCTTGTGAACAGCAACACTTTCTTCGTCAGCATGGTTCAATCCACTGCCTTTTACAATCTGAAGCCTACTCTGTTGAAGAAGAAGATCGAAGATCTCCACATCTCTGGCCCCAGCAAAATCAACAATCAGAAAGGTTTCAACAATTTGAATTTGTTTTATATTATGCTACTTTGTGTGTTGGGATTATCTACCTTGGATGGCAAGCTGTTATTGGAATCTGCTGTTGAAGGCGGGGGCCTTCGTCGTATCCTTCGCAAATTATTTCCCCACTCTCATCGCTGTAGCAGATAATACCATTAGACCGATCCTCAAAAACCTGCAACAACCCATTCATTCTTTCTTTCAGACATCAGCAAACAATGTTGAGTTATATTTTCACCTTTTTTATTTCCTCCCAATTGAAAAAAAGAAATAAAAAAAAAAAAAGTATACGACTGCAGTTGATCCATCTGGGTAAAATTATGATTGTTTTCTCAATTAGAAGATGGAAAAAGAGAGGGGGATGTATGCGCAGGAATAAGCAAGAAACAAAAATGGAAAAGGAAATTGACCTTGTTTTTGATGGAACATTTGATCTGCAGTACTCTAGTTGTTCTCTTGACTGGAACTTGACTGACTTTAAGCATCGGAGATTTGCTGACAGGCTTTGTGATTAGACCCGATTTCAGAAATGAGATGTGAGTGGAAGAAGAACATGTTACAGCCATTGATGGTTGTGGTACAAGAAGAGGAAGAAGAAGTCGGTCCGTTGTTGGTGGGGGAATAAGGGTTTGATAATTGATCATGTCGTAGTGAAGTCTTGCAAAGTTTTTTGGTTTTAATATTTTTGGTAATCTTAAATTCTATTAGTTGAAGCATATATAAAAAAAATCAATTATTGATGGGTTACGTCTTATCATGGTGTATTATTTGGTTTTAAGTATGGTAACTGGGGCCCATTTTGCTTATCTTCTACCTGTTGTTGCCGGTGAATCCTAGGTCATACTGTTGGCTGATATTGCCCTTTTTATTTTTTGCACGAATCAATTGTTGGTGGATCTATTCAGGATTTCACAAAAACTTATATTATATGCTTGGGTTTTAAGGCTTCACCTATATGTTTTCTCAATCTCATAAATGTCATGACTCATAAGAAACAATATACGTTGGTATATTTATCAGCCTTATAAATTTAGAGCAACAACGACTTTTTTGCCAAGCGATAAGGAAGGTTTTGGTATATCTTTGATAAGAATCACATTAATTCCCCAGAATGCAGTGTCTTTGACTTCATTTCATATGTCTTTTGAGCTCCAGTGATGATAATTTTAATATATTAATTTAATGTATATATATATATATATATGATCGGTTAATTGTCAACTAGAGTCTCCCAATAGTGGCAATATGAGCCTATTTTAAAAAATTTCCATCAATCAATCTCAGAGGTTTATTGAATATATATAATCTCTCTCTCTCTGAATTGAAAATTCTTTTGATAGCTGAAATATTTGAAACTTTTGAGAGATAATTTATCGTTTTTTCATCGGGATGTAAATAAATCAGTCTGGTTGACAACCTGCTCGATTTAGCTCAATCCGAACTCGAGCTCGATACTGTAGAAACATGCTCGATTAGTAAGTGATACATAACCAACTCGCTTGATAGGGGCTCGTGAGCTAGCTCGTTTAAAGCTCGACTGGATCGCTTGTCCGGCTTGTTAATCCGACTCGTTACTTCATCCATATTTCTTGTATATATATATATTAATATATTACTAAAAATTAGTTATATAAATTTAAGCATGTATATTAGTAATTAAGTAATATATGTTATATATGTTACTTAATATTTATATGTGTTTGTATTAGTTAACATTCTAACTAGTTAGTTTATAAACTAACATATTATCTAGTTAATTAACATATACTAAGTAAATATACTTAACTATGTGTTACTCGATATTTTAATGTGTGTGTATATATATATATATATATATACACTAAATAAGTATATAATATACTAGCTAAGTAAATATAGTATGCGCTTGTAATGAAATACTCACAACCAAAGAGAAGCTATGTAGGCGACGTGTTGTGGAGGAACCTTTTTGTCCTCTTTGTGGTAATATGGTGGAGTCCGCTTGTCATGCGCTATGGGATTGTGCAGCTTCATGGGCTGTTTGGTCCGAATGTTCACCTCGGATAAGTAAGTGTAACTTTTTTGTAGTTGATTGTTTGTCTCTGTTTGAGCATTTGAGTTCCATATTGGAGAGGGGAGAATTGGAGCACTGGGTTTTTGTGGCACAGAGAATTTGGCATAGGAGAAACAGGTTTGTTTTTTAGGGTCTTTTTACACCCCCTACTTGTTTGTTAAAATGTGCGACTGAGGACTTGGAAGATTATAGAAAGATAAGCTGTCCTCCAATTTCTCCAGGGCCTCAATCTCTACTTCGTGTTCCTATTAAGTGGTCTCCACCTCCTCTGGGTGTTGTGAAAATCAATTGGGACGCCTATGTGGATAAGACTAAGAAGCTAATGGGAATAGGTATCCTTGCTCATGACCACCGGGGCAAGGTTTTAGGTGCAATGTGTTCAGTGCAACGGCATATAAGTGATCCTGCCACAGCAAAGGCTTTAGGTGCCCGTTGAGGAGCGGAGCGTGGGCAGTTTCTAGGTCTTCAATCATTGATTCTTGAAGGTGATGCGTTAGAGGTGGTTCTTGCTATTCAACGAGATGATGAGGGGCTGGATCGTATGGTAATTTAATCTTGGACACCAAGGCTATTCTCACGGAGATTGATTCCTAGGCTGTCCCAATAACCAACATATTGGGAGAGACGGAAATCGGGCTGCTCACCATTTGGCTAAGTTGGCTGTGTCTAGTCAGTTGAGTCATGTTTGGCTTGATTCGTTTCCTTTGTGCCTTTCTGGCATTGTAAACTCTGACTCTATCTTGTCTGATTATTAATGACATTATACAATTTCAAAAAAAAAAAAAAGTAAATATAGTATTACATATTAATTATAATACTTTGATAATAGTATTTAGTATATACCAATATAACTATATTGAATAGTTAGTTTATAACTATAACTATATATATATATTTAAACACACATACAACACACCACACATGGTTAACAATAGTTATATATTATATTTATATTATAGTTACTTAGTTATATAGAATATATTAGACTTACTACTTGCTCAAAATATACATATACCATAGTTTATACTCTCTAGTTATATATAATAACATATTGTTAATTTGTTATTTATAGATTATAGTATATATATATATATATATATATATATATATATATATATATATATATATATATATATATACATATTTATAATATGTCTTATATAGTTACATATTATACATTTATGTTATTAATAAATTTATAGAGGTTGTTCACAAACTCAAACTTGAACTCCGCTTTGATCATACATTGAAAAATTGAATAGCCTAACTCAAGTTCTAGTTGAGCCGAGCTTGTCGAATAACCCAGTTCGGCTCGAATGACATTCTCAACGAGTTCGAGCTCGCCTGAGTTTTAAACGAGCCGAGCTTGAACACACATTTCATAGCTCGACTTGAGTTTGACCTCGACTATTTAAACTCGACTTATAAATGAGCTAGTCTTGAAATCTTAAAGCTAAGCTCGGCTCGATTACATCCTTAGTTAACCCTATAATTTTCAGCTCAGTAAGAACTAAGAATTGGAAAATCTCTCAATAGGTGGAATAGTTGAAAGTTTTGAAAATTAATTTTGCTAGGCAATAGAAATTGGCTTCATTCGGCGTCTAAAATCTTATGTGTAATACTTTTTATCACCTAAGGTTTTGGTATGAAAATGTCAAGGGATTGGAGGTTTTTTAGTGTTACTGGTATGTCCTATTGATGTGACGAAGAGACTCGGGAGATCCTTGGCTCTAGAATCCTTCAAGATGTTTTGCCTTCCTTCACCCTTGTGAACCCAAGTGAAGATTTCCAAAAGTTTGAAGCTTTTCTACCACTTAGGGCTTTGTTCTTGTTTTATTCAAATCAAACCATACACATCCCTTGTCCACCAAAGAGTCTACCGACGAAGTCAGTGAAGAAATGCACTTGAAGAAGATTGGCTAACTCAAAGGCAAATAGGAAACTAGTTTTCGTAAGGAATCTTAGATTACAAAATGGGATTTTGTAAGTTTCTTTGTTTGTACTTTGGATCTTCTTCATGATAGTGATTTCCTTGGTTTCGCTATCTCGGAGTGGTTTGTTCTTTTGATTTGTTCTTAGGGTTTCCACTTTGTAACAAAATTGCTTGTGTTGTGGATGTGTTGTTTATTATTGGGTATTGAATTTATATATATATATATATTATGCATGTGTGTTGTTGTTGGGGGTTGAACCATTGCTTGGGTTTTAACAATTGGTATTAGAGTGGGTTCGCTCATATTTTGACTCGCATCTGGAGTGTGTTCATTGAACTTCGTTGTCATGAAACATTCCATTTCATCTTCTCCAAGTGCACATAAGATTTGAACGACAATGTGTGGTTTGTTTGCGAGAAGGGTTGGGTTTAATTGGAAGGCGATTACGAAAATTGTCACAAGGATGATATTGCTTAGAGCAACTGGAACAATAAGGGTTTAAGTGCTATTTTTAACTATGTGTCTAATGGTTAATTTTGTAGAATCTCTATGTGTGAAAGTTCTAAGGAGGCTTGGGATACTCTTGAGACTACCCATGAGGGAGCCAAAGGTGTTAAGAGGTCAAAGCTTTCAAATGTTGACCTCTAGATTTGAGGAAATCAAGATGAAGGAATATCAAACTTTTGTTGAATTTTATGCCCAACTGCAACTCAGGTCATTGTCTAGAAAAGAAGATTTCTGACATCAGGTTATTAAGAAAATTTTGAAATCTCTCCCACTACATTTTGACTCCAAATTTAGCGACATTAAGGAAAACAAGGATCTGGATTTCTTGAGAGTTGATGACCTTGTAGGTTCCCCCGGGGTGGATGTCTTTTAGGGCCAACAGGGGCCAGAAAAAAAAAAAAAAAAAAAAAAAAAAAAAAAACAGTAATGAATTTGTCTTGCACTCGTGTAGTTTGGTCCCACCAAAATACCAAGTCTACTTTCCACTCAAGTCAACTAAACCCCAAGTCAGACGCACGTCCAATTTTTTTTTTCTCCATTAGTCCATACAACCTTTCGGTCTGTCCATCCCAATTACCAATAGCCTAATAGCCTTACGCCATACTTCAAGGCTCTAGCTTAGCACGGAAGTCGATGAGACTCGACTCGGCAGTACGTCAGCACCTCAACGGCTCAAGAAATCCTCAAATCTTGCATTGTGTGACAATGTGGTGGACTAGTGTGGCCGTGTGGGTGCTGGTGCGTGGTGGGAAAGGTAGTCTGGGACTGGAAGTGAAAGTGTGAAACTATTAACTGTGGAAGCTGGCATTAGTGCATTACCATTACCAATTTACCAACACAGGCGAATGTATTTTTTTTTGAGTGTTCTATACTTCTATGAGAACTGAGAAGGTTTTTTTTTTTTTTTTTTTTTTAAAAAAAAAAAAAAAGTTGGTTTTGGAGGTTTGTAGGTGTTGAAGAGGGAAGAGGTTTTTCACCATTTTTGGGCACTGCTTCTCCACTAAGCTCAGTAGTGCTGGTCTTGTCTACAAGGTAATCTCTTTGTTCAAAAGCGTATGAATGGTTTTGAGTTGTGACAATTCGACTCAATCAAATTTTTGCTTGTTGTGATGATCCCACTCTACAATTTTTTGGGTTGTGACTTGTGAAGATACTATATATCAGGTTAAGGTGTGGAAGAAATGGTTTTTCAATTTTTTTTTTTAATTTTGGGTTATATATGAATGATGATCTTGAGGAAATTTTATTATAGCACATTATTATTCAATCAAATTTTTGTTTGTTTTATATTGTTGTTGTTTTTTTTTTAAAAAAAAAACTTTGATTGTCTCTTATGGGGTTGTAATTTAACTTGGAAAATTTAGGTTCACGAAGCATGTCAAAGTTTAAAACTATTGAGTCATTCTTCAAAAGAAAAGAAGTTGATGTTCCAGAAAGTAATACACCATTAAATTTTAATGCTGAAACTTCAAATCTCAAAGAACGTCCTCTTAAATCTCAAAGAGTTGAAGTTGAAGAACATCCTTATGAATCTCTAATTGTGGAAACCCAATAGATTCCTTTCAAATCTTCCACGCTTAATGTTAACGAAGTTGATGCTTTTTCTATATAACGGGATCCAGGAAAATGTCCTCCGATATGGGACTATCCAGTCAATCGACGTGATGAAATAAGAATGGCTTATTTGGAAGCGCGACCATATCAATTTATTTGTTCAGACTATCCACTTTCTGGACCAAAAAATCATCCCCGTCATTTTCAAGCTTCATGGTTCACACAATTTTCATCTTGGCTTAAGTATTCTCCTACTACAGATGCCGCATATTGTCTGACATGTTATCTTTTTACAATGAAACCAGTTGGACGTCCTGGATGGGATGTATTTATTACCAAGAGATTTAGAAATTGGAAAAAGGTTATGGAAAGAAATGTGCCTTTTTTGACTCATATTGGAGAGGATCCTTGTTCACCTCATAATAATGCTGTGAAATCTTGTGAGGATTTAAAATAGCAAACACGGTATATCGATAAATTATTGAATGCACAAAGTATCGAATAAACTCAAAATAATCAACTACGTGTGAAAACTTCTATTGATGTTATTTGCTGGCTTGCATTTCAATGATGTGCTTTTAGAAGTCATGATGAGACTCTTGATTCAAAAAATTGAGGTAATTTTCTTGAGATGATTAAAATTTTGGCATCATATAATGAAAAAGTTTCAAAGGTCTCCAAAATCTGCAAAGTATACTTCACATACAATTCAAAAGGAGATTTTGCAAATCATGGCAAAAAAAGTGCGAGATAAAATTCGTGAAGATAATGAAGACTCTAAATTTTGTATTATTGTTGATGAAGCACAAGATGAGTCTAAAAGAGAACAAATGGTTATTGTTTTGAGATTTATTGACAAAGATGGTTTTATACAAGAACACTTCTTTGATCTTGTTCATGTTGAAGATACATCGACATTGATTTTAAAGAATAAAATATCTAATGTTCTTTCTCATCATGGACTTGATATTCAAAATATTCGTGGACAAGGATATGATGGTGCTAGCAATATGCGTGGTGAATGGAAATGATTGCATGCATTATTTCTTAATGATTGTCCTTATGCATACTATGTTCATTGTTTTGCTCATCGATTGCAATTAGCATTAGTTGCTGCATCTAGAGAAGTGATTTATGTTCATGAGTTCTTCACAAATTTGAATTTTATTATCAATATGGTTGGTGCTTCATGTAAACATCATGATCAACTACAAGCTGCTCAAGCAGAAAAAATTGCACATATGCGAGCTATCGGTGAACTTGAAACTGGAAAAGGAGCTAACCAAAATGGCACTTTGAAATGAGCTGGTGATACTTGTTGGGGTTCTCATTATAATTCTATTTATAGCCTAATAAGTATGTTTGATGCTATCTGTTCAGTGCATGAAAAATTTAGAAGAGAAGGAGCCACTTACTCTCAACGTGGAGATGCTAATGCTGCTTATAAAATGGTTACATCCTTCGAATTCATATTTATTTTAGATTTAATGAAGGAAATTATGGGTATTACTGATGTTCTTTGTCAAGCTTTGCAGCAAAAATCTCAAGACATTTTGAATGTTATTCATTTAGTTCCTGTTGCAAAAAAACTTATCCAAAAGTTAAGAGATGATGATTGGGATAAATTGCTTGACGATGTTGTCTCTTTCTCCAAGAAATTTGAAATTGACATCACAGACTTAAGTGCCCGTTATATTGAAGGTCGATGTCGTAATCAACGAAATCACATTACAGTGGAACATCATTATCATTTTGACATATTCAATGCTACTATAGACTTTCAATTGCAAGAGCTCAATTGTAGGTTTCGTGAAAGAGCAGTCAAACTTTTGACACTTAGCTCAGCTTTGGATCCAAATGACAGTTATAAATCCTTTAAAATTGATGATATATGTAGTCTTGCAAAGGTGTATTATCCTCTTGATTTTTTTGGGTAGGAGAAAGTTAATTTAGAATTTCAGTTGAAGTATTTTGAACTTGATGTGTATAATGATTTGAAATTGCAAAATTTGTCTTCCATTGCAGAATTATGTCAAGAATTGGCAGAGACAGGAAAATCAAAGACATACCATCTTATTGATAGATTGATTCATCTTGTTTTGACTTTTCCAATGTCTACAGCGACTACCGAAAGAGCCTTTTCCACTATGAAAATTGTTAAAACAAGGCCCCGCAACAAAATGAAGGATGAATTTCTTGTAAATAGTTTAGTTGTATATATTGAAAGGAAAACTGCTAAGAGCTTCAATTTAGATTCGATACTTGGTGATTTTGTTTCTCTAAAAGGACGTAAATTAGATTCTTAAACACTTTATATTTCTATCTTTTTGTACTAGTGCGGTTGTGTGCCAATATGCTTTTGTTGCTAATATATTAATTTTGGCACATATTTTATGAATTTTTATAATGTACTTTTGTGATACACATTGTGTGACAAAATATTTAATTTCTATTTTAAATTATGTTTATCGGCCCCTTCAATGTCAATTATCTGGCTCCACCACTGAGGTTCCTTGATAACCTAAGAGAGTAGAAGAATTCGGCCTAGAAAGAAGAATTTTGGCTTTGAGATCCTCAAAGAAGGAAGAAAGGTTGTTGTTGAGTCCTTTAATGATGAATCCTCTAATTCTGATGTCATGTCCCTACTGACTAGGAACTTCCACAAGTTTCTCAAGTCCTCTAAGAAGTATAGTAGGACTTCTTCTATTGTTCCCACCAAGAGGGACTCCCATGGTAACTCCCGTGGCAAGTACACTAAAGATAAAAAAGACAAGAATAATCGTGGCATTCAATACTATGAGTGCTTGGGTTATGGTCATGTGAGGGTTGATTGTGGGAATCTTAAGAACTCCAAGGGCAATGCCATGAATGCTTCTGTCAATGATGAGTCTGAGTCTACTGACTCTCAGAACTCTAAGAGTAAGAAAATGGTTTATATGGCTTTCTCGGCTACTGTGAAAAATGTTGATGCTGCTTCAATTTCAAGTACTTTGAATGATGGAGAAAGTTGTGATGATAGTTCACAAGGGGAGTTTGACTATGGTCAAGGTCTTTAAGTGGCTTACAATCAACTCTAAAAGGAGTGTGTGGATGCAAAGAAAAAGCTCCATGATCTTTTGAATCCTGCTAACAAGAATGAGAGTTCCTTGAGAATTGAGAGAGACACCTTGTGCACAAGGGTGTTTGAGCTTGAATGTGCTATGGACAAATTGAAGGTTGAAATCTCTATTGTTGGGTAGAGTGGATATTCTAGGGTAATCTAAGGATCTATGACAACCCATTTTTTTTAAAAAAAATCACAGTGGCACGACTACTTGTTGCTTAGCCAACATACGGTACATATCCCATAATATGTACATGATATTCAGAGTTACATCTATGCAACGGAACATTCAATTATACGTAATCAGAATAGCGAAAAAAAACACTTTTATAACATAACTATTAATCACAAAAGAGCTATTTAACATTTATCTGTTTAAGGCTTAAACTTAACATTAATTACACCGTAAAAGAATGGTTTTACAAAAGATTACGTGACACATACGTCACAAGCCATATACAAAATGTGCAAAAGATATGGACAACCCGTAGTCCATCACATTACAACTGCCGCGTCGAGCTTCAGTTGCAATATCCCAAATATTGTGCTACGGGGTCATCTTCTACATCAGCTAAACCTGCAGCCAAAGCATTAGTATCTACACGGTTGTGGGTTAACCACATTCGTACAGGTGAAAGTATGAGTTCACCACCTCAGTAATAAATTATTGAGGTCTCAGCAGTATAATACTCATTGGTTTTCACAGCGAGCCAACCTTTACATTTTACCATATGTTTACAATAATGGCTAATTGTGAAATGGTAGATTTATAAAAGGTTTCTTAGCCGATAAAGTAAACCATGGAAATTGGTTTACAAACAATATACATAAATAAAATGTGACTCATACATTCCCATATGTAAGCTTTCCTTAGTTTTGGGGAATTGCAAGCATACATGAGTATCTAAGCAATGGGTGACACTGCGTTTCGACCGAATGCGCATACGAGCCATCCATACTTTTGGGGAATCCTGATATACACACACTCCCAAACATGGTATCACATAGAGATGTTTGACATAACATTTTGGCTATGTACACATGCATTTCTTCCGTACCTTAGGGGAATACGTGCATAAATACATTCCGAAACCTTACATCAATATGATTCAAACAACACAACACAACCAATCCATTCAATGTCATACTTCTGTCATACGTGAATACATAACGCTCCGTACTTTTGGGGAACGCACGTATTGCACACACACCTAACACATGCCATATCATGAAATCTACTCAACGTTAGTACTCGGTCGCACATGCATACATGACATTCTGAACCTTTGGGGAATCCATGTACTACATACACTCTCGCATACATGTCATCTCGTATTATGCCATAAAAACCAGTCAAATATCACTATACATATGTTCCTCATCCCATACTAGGAAACATAGGCATACCAATACGTCTAGCACAATCAATCATACATCACGATGCTATGCATGCTCGTTTTTTTGTCACTATTTCTTTGCCTGCAAACTACAACCTCGGGACTTGTTTCTAATGCCAGGAGCTACGACCCACTGGTCTTACACTTGATCCACCCAATGAGGCTCCAACCCCAAGGGCTCATTTAGTACCCAAGAGCTACAACTCGTTGGTGTTAGGAGCTACAACTCCCTGACTTGTTTTTGAGGCTCCAACCTCCTAGTCTCCACCCATGAGGCTCCAACCCCAAGGGATCGTTCCTTATCTATGAGGCTACAACCCAAGACTTGTTTATGAGGCTCTAACCTCCTAGTCTCCACCCATGAGGCTCCAACCCCAAGGGATCGTTCTTTATCCAAGAGGCTACAACCCTAAGACTAGTTTCTGATGCCAGGAACTACAACTCACTGGACTTACACCTGTTCCACCCAATGAAGCTCCAACCCCATGGGCTCGTTCCGTGTATATGATTTCATTATGCAAGTGCTCCAATACTATCTGTGCTCCGTGTCCATGCTATGTCACATGCAAATCATCATAACCCATGTTCTTTTCACAATTCAAATTCAATCATGTATTATGTTTACACATTCCAAACCACATGTTCTTATACATAGGTTAACAACTCATTATCTTAACTCAACCTATCATTTATTCAATTACAACTGCATATTTTATATCACAACTACAGCAGGCAATACAACACTTCAAATCTATCTCAATTATACTCTCATTTTCATATCTTACGATCAATTCCTATTTATCTTCCTTATCACATGATCTATATCCATAATATTTTCTCATCATTCTTTGAGATATTGAAAGTACGTTCAAACATATATAATCATCCAAAAGTATCATTGGCTCGACAAATTACTACATAATACATTAATCATAAAAATACTTCGGTTTCTCAGTGAGTAAAATACTCACATTGATTGTGCGGATATTGGGCTTCACTAGGCTTCCTAGACAACTCCTCGCAATGTGCTACTGTAAAATTACATATTGTACACTACTTAGCATTTTCTAATACTAGACTTACTATTAGCTCTTAAATCGCTCAAGAGCTAGGCCCATGGAAAACCTATAGAATTTTTAGGGTTCTAATCAACTACCCATTAACATAAAATACTAACCCCATAATAAACAACACTAACCCATAAGATTTACTTAGGGTTAGACAATTAAGACTACAATCTAGACAAATACCCAAAACTAGGGTCTTGAAAAACTTACCAAAATTCACCCAAATGCTACCCAAAGCTTGGGGAATATTTTGGAAGCTCCAAAACATACAAATCCTAGAGAATATCAAAGATTAAATTCCAACATTTCAAGATTTAAGCCAAAATCTCAAATGACAAGAGTTTAGCGTTTTACCTCAAACCAATTGGAAGAAACGTAGATCGAGCTTCATAGATCACATTTCCGGGGTTAGATTTGAGGTTGGGGGCTTGGATAATTGTAGATCAAGGGTTTTAGGTAAAAACCCAAGGAAAAATCGTGTAGGGGTGAGAGATCAGAAAAAATGAGCCAAAAAGACTCATTCTCGCATTTATGTGCCGTCTGCACAGGTGTCCGAACAGGGTTGCGAATAGGTCCTCTCGGACTTTGGTGTTTGTAGAAATGTTCGGACAGCGCTGCGCACACAGACTTTTTGCCAAGGCCTTCCGGATGGTCAAGTGAGCGTCCGGACGCCACTCAGAAACTCTATTTCTTAGATTTTCTAAGTGTTGTCCCTGCATTTTACTAATTCTAATTATTTAATTATTCTAATTTACACTTTAAATACTTAATTAATATCTCAGATATTACGAGATCTTTCTTGCATTGTTTAAAGGTGACAAGTTCTTATTACAAATACCGATGTATTATGGTGTAATCTTAGCTTGTGTTTTGGATAAAATAATAATAATAATAAATAAAAAAAAAAAATTAAAAACTAGTATTTCACACCATGTGTAATATCAAATGAAGGTGCAAGGTTATTTATAAAATTTTGGATGATTATTATTATTTTTTTATTATTTTTTACAAATTTTAATAATTTTACATGAATGAGAATAATTTCTATAATAGCAAATGTTTTATGTTCGCAGTTTTGATAAAAAATAAAATAAAAATACAAAGCTAAAAATAAATAAATACATAAAATGTTGCTTCAAGGAGAGTTAATAATATTCGAGTGAAACTCCCCTTTAATGATGCCTTGTAAAAGATAGAAGCATTGAAATAGAAAAAAGAAATTGTGTCATGGAAAAAAAATATCAAATATTCTTTCCTATTTTAGAACAAATAAACTTTTGTACTAGGAAAAAAAAGAAAGAAGAAGTGTATGTGTCCTCTAATATGATGATGAAAGCTTTTTGTTTTACTTGTAGGGTGATTTTGGTGAAATCCTTTGAATTTAAGTCTGCACAAATAGTATAATCTATTTTATGTTTTACAATGTCCTTAAATTCTAAATAAATATGTTGAGATCAACATACATTAACTAATCATAAGCAATGCGATTGAATTTGTGTTCTTTTTTCTATTAACTCACTAATCTCACTTATGCATGCAATATATATGTCATGGTCCAAGTTAACAATTAATAGACAAAAAAATTGTTATCATTGTCTGTTAATGTGGCAGATGCAGATGAATGTGATATCTACATGAAAAATTAAAGCAAAAATATGAAGAATAATAAGTTGTCTTCATCTGGTTGATGAGAACAAAGGAGAACTCTATGGCACCTTGCAAAAGCAATGAGAATCAGAGTTTTTAGTTATTTTTCTTTGATATTTAGTTTATTTAGTGATGTAAAAGAATGGCTTAATTATGAAACAAAAACCATTTAAGCAAGGCAATAGTTATATCTTAAGTAGTTTCAGTTAAAATTATTATACCTTGTACGTAGTGGACAAGTAAGACCTGGGCTCATTCCCACCACGAAGTTCAAAGGCAAAATCACAATGTATTGGACGAACTGTAAATATCCATTAAAAAAAATTATTCGAATGTATTGAGTGTTTGAGACCATATTCACCTTCTTTTTTTTTAACATTTAGAGAGAGAAGCTCTCTCTCTCTCTCCCTCCCCCCCCCCCCCCCCCCCCCCCCCCTTTCTCACCCCATGGGTGATAGTCTTACCACTTCCAATAAAGAGGCCATCCCATCTGTTCCAAATGCCTCTTGGGAAGATAACAGTTCCATGTAATGCTTTGAGAAATTAATTAATAGGTAAATAACTTCACAATTCGTCTCATAGTCAAATTACACAAGGAATAAAACCAATTAACCTTTAATCCTCATAAAAGAAATACTAAGCACTGGAAACACATGATTTTTCTATCATTCTATCAATATTAATGATTACAACCAGTGCATCTACTAAGAATCATTACATTAACTGAAATCCTTACACTATACACTACACATCATCATTATAAAATATCTAAACTAAACCTTAACACATGAACAAGCCTCAAAACTCTAAGTCCAACATAACCTATGAAATACTAATTACCATGATCAACCGACATAATCTTGCAATAAGTCCTCAAGCATTAACCAGATCGTTATAATTACGCCAAATGGCCGCATCTGTCTCAAGGTCATTCTCGAATCCGACATCTATAGGTAGGCTAACTATAAAACAACACATGTTTTACAAGTAGAAAAAATACAAGTATAAGTCAACGAGTTAGTGAGTAGGATACACGAGGATTACATGTTATCATGTTTATGAACTCAGTTTGTATAAAAAAAAACAGTTAAATCCAAAAGTAATAGCATGCAATATTGTTCCACCAGTTAATAAACCATGCAAATGCGGTATAGATATAAGATACATGATAATCAAGTGAACATATCATGGTATACCACATATGGCTTGTCCAAGCTCTTAACTCTTTCTTGGTAGGGTTGACACAGTCCTAATGGACCTGTCGTACAACATCGGTGCCCTGATGTTGCTGCATATCATCATCGTTAGTGCCCTGACCAGATTTAAACTTCGGGTGATCCCCACTACTAACGATGACATTATTGTGACCACCAATTAAACATGGTTCTGTTGGCCACCTATAAAACCATTAGATTCAATGCTGAACAATAAATATAAATCTCTTAACCATATGGATTAACCCGTACAATAGTAGCTCATATCCTTCATCCGTACATGAAGCACCATGTAACACAATGCAATTTAACATTTTCTTTTACATGCATGCATTTACAAACTCTCATATTATATCATTCATTCATTATTCATATCATATTTTCACAAAAATGAAGTTCACATTTCAATAAAATATATTTAAGTGAGTTGTAAATATGCATGTTTATCATATAAAGTAATTTGAAATAACAAGTATTTGTGTGAGTCTATTCACTAGTGTCATAAGGCTCCTCCGAATAACCTCTCAGAGTCTACTTATCTAACATCAGTGCTTAAGTTAAGCTAAAATACTCTTAAACTTAGTTTGGGGACAAAATAGTCATTCTGCCTAACCATTGAACATTCGCTTATTGGGTCGAACAATTGACACCGATTTTTCGACTTAGACCATCAAATGTTCATTTATCGGCCAGAAAGTCTCATTTCTAAAACAGTCAACTCTTAACCTATTCTAATAAGATCTAAAGCTCTACTATGCTGCGTAACACAGTCTTTAAGTATAAACATATCATTTCAACACGTAAAACCTTACACAATAACATCAAATCTCTTATCCGGAAAATGATTTGCAGGGGACAGTTTGCCGTCTCCCACCCGTCATTTTTTATTAAAATAATGTTTTTTAATAAAAAAGTGACCACTGATGTCATATCCGTGGTCACTTTTTTAATAAAAAACATTTTCTTAATAAAAAATAACCGACAAGGGACGGTTTGTGAATCACTTCTCCTCTTATCCATCATTAATCCAACTACAAATCAAAGTCTAATCATATATATTCATTAACATCTCCAAACAGTAAGTTGTTATATTTTTCTCTGGTTGTATTAATTCTCCCCTCATTAATTGCCCCCAACCACCACCAACTTTTGCCATGCGCCCACTCGCCTTTGACACCGTCTAGACCGTTAAGATTTCTGTCGCCAATTTTGGCCGTTTGTTTCTTATCACCTCGTTTAATCCCACTCCAAATCCTCATTTCTCTCCTCCGTTGTTTCTGCTTCCATGGCCGAAGAGAGAAAGCTGCCATGGATAAGCATTAGATTTATTTATTTATTTTTTTTCTCACAATTCTAAATGTTTTAAACAAAGTTGTAACAATAAATATATATATATATATATTAGATTCGTTTTCTTGCTTAGTGATAGCCAAATAACAAGTAGAATAAACAGGAATTTTCAACGGTAGCGTTCGTCAACCAGATTTAGAAGCCTTATTATATTTTCAATTCATCACCTGAATAAGTTAGCGTTCCTTTCATTATCAAAGGTCTCTCTCTCTCTCTCTCTCTCACACACACACACATACACATACACAAACACGTACGCTTTGATTAGGATTGAAAGGACAACAAGGGTACTCTATTTGTTTATGGTTTAAGATTTTAGCTTGAGGAGATGAGATTCTGGGGGAGGCAGGACTATCTAAATTAAATTGGATGGCCTGCGTATAATTAAACATATAATCACGTCCTTTGGCATTATTAGGCCAAGTTTGGATGGCGCTTCACTTGAGCAACAACAGATCGAATCAAAATAATCAATATAATTAAGCACTAAGCAGCTTAACAAGATTGTGATAACAAGTCTATCACAAGGCGGCAGATAAATTAATGATAAGCCATTTTGTATTTATTTAATTTTAATTTCTAGATAGATCATTATTATTGTTTTGGGCATGGCATGGGCAACGCTTGACCCTCTGTGCTAGCTTTCTCTTCTTCAAACCTTTCTTCTAGACCATTAAAAAGAAAAAGAAAAAAAAGGGAAGACTTTCATCTAAATTGTAAGGCAAGTCTTAAAAGCATTATATCATCATGTGTCCTGTTTTTGACTAAGAGCCCAGCTGTCATTGGTCAAATGTTGGAGCTAAAGTTGTGCATCATGTGATCCCTCGCTAGCTTCTTGGGCTATTTAACCCCATCTTCCTGTGCCCTACGCCATTAGACTCCTCCCTCCTAGCTAGGTCAGATAGACAAGCAGAATCCAACGATCATGTCCTCTATTTGTTTTCTTAAACTAAAAAACCTATGTGCTAGCTTTCTCTTATTCTTAAAAACCTTCCATCTTACTAGAGTATATGTTTTTGGTATTGCGAAGTTGTAAACAAACATAAGTCAATAAGAGCAAGGCCTAGTTTTTACGATAATTAGATGTAGGCTGTTTCACAACCCCGTCTCCTCTCTCTTCCTTCCTTTCCTTTCCTTTCTTTTCTTTTCTTTTCTTTCTTTTCTTTTCTTTTCACTTTCTCTTAAAAAAAAAAAAAAAAAAACATTTAACTTCAAAACATTTTTAACTTTTTTTATTTTTTATATTACATCAACAATTTTTTTTTTTGTTTAAATAAAAAAATTCACTACAATATAATTTTTTTTTTTTTTTTTTCACTTTTTCATATAAATTCTTTCTATTTTATATCACATCAATTACTTTTTACAAACATTAAAAAAAAAAAAAAAATTCACCTTTATACTTGAAGAGAGAGGACTACCAAACGGGATGTAGTGAGTAAGTATCTATTGAGTAATGCTCTCGTCCTCTTTATAACATTACTTATATCTAATACCGAATCATTTCAAAATTCTATTTTTTTTTCTCTCTTTACTTCCACTTTTCCTCTTCATATTTTATTATTACTCATAAATTATAACACATCCAAATTCTAAGGCAAGACTTTAATAATATCGTAATGTCTCTCGTGTTTGACTAGGAGCCCAGCTGTCACTGATTCCAATCTTGGAGCGAAGTAATTTCTGCATTATGTGATCCATAGCTTAGCTTCTTGGGCTGGGCCTACGCCATTAGACTCCCTAGTCCCTCCCATAGGTCAAATAGACAAGCGGAATCCCATGGTATATATATATATATATGAACATGTATCGAACTTGCGAGTTCCAACCCTCCTGATCAATGTTTATTTTTATTGAGTTTTAAGCCCAAACAAACAGACTTCAACAATATCTCACGACATAGATAAATGATAAATCCGGCAAAGGTAGAGGAACACATCCCGCTCAAGTTCTTTGTCTATTAGTTTATTAGTTTATCCTTGTACTTTTGTGTAATACATCCAAAGCGCATATATAGAAAAGCAGGAGAACACTTCGTGGGGCGTTACGCATGGAAGCAAGAAGACAGACAAAAGTCGTGCTTTTACATGGAATGTAAAACAATGAGAGCCTTAAACTGTGTTATACACAGTAAAATAGGAGATCAAAACCAATCAGAAGCTTCCCAAAAAGAAAAAAAAATAAAAATGAATTACTTCTTTTATCAAATTTTCTCTTCTTTTGATGTAGCACTCTTTCGTCCCCTACCTCGTCTACTTCATTAAGAGTAGGACTATCCAGGACACAGTCACTTTTGTAGTTTCATTTTGAAGGGAGAGCTGGCTGGCTGGCTGGCTGGCTGATCGCATGTGACTTATTCTGTAATAGTGTATTTTAGACCATGGTTCCAAGTAGACAAGGCTTTTTCCTTGTTCAGCTGTACTGTTCTACTGCCTCCTCGCTCTTCAGTCACTTTTCTCATGACACTGTTTTATATCAAAATGATGCAGATTAGCATACCACTCGCCCAACATTAAGCCCCAAATCAGTGATCCCAGTAACTTCAGACCCATGGCCATGAATCTCACAAGCCCCAAATACTTTCAAGCTCAGTCCATATTTGGGTCCAATGGGGTAAACATTCCCCACATTTGCATTCTTCTTATATTTGTTTCTCTTGTTTACATGTCCCAATGGGTTTCAATACTCATGTTGTTTTCTCTTCTTTTTTGGGTGTTTTTTTGATTCAGGAATCTCCGCTGGTGGAAAACACAAGCTTCTATGGGAAAAGCAATGACAACCCATTTGTAGAGACCTTCCCTGACCCACTTTGCAAGCTTAATCTCAAAGAAACCTCTGATTTTGTCAAGTCATTTCCAGTGGCCAACAACATCAAAGAAGGCGGAGGGTTTCTTGAGGTTTCAGCTCAGAGGAGAAGAGAGGGGATGAACTCAGTCAATCAGAGGAGAATGGAGGCTCCTTCAACACCTGGCAGACCTGTTTTCAGCTTCAGTGCTGGGAATCATTCAAGAAAAAGCTTTCCCTCCAAGTGGGATGATGCAGAGAAATGGCTGATGAGCAGCTCTTGCCATGACTCTCCTGCTCATCCCATAAAGCCATCAGAGTCCTCTAAGATCACCAAACAGTGTGATAACTTTAAGCAACAAGTGGAGGTCTTTGCAGAAAAATCAAGGGTCACAGAGGAAAAGTTCTCAAAAGTAGTTTCAAGCTTTCAAAGATCTGCATCTTTGGACAATCATAACTCAGTCATGGCTCTCGATGGGGTCTCTGCCTCAACAGATGTATTTCTAAAAGGTAAAGGATTTCCATTTCAGCTTTAATGAAACTTTGACCCTTTTGGGTTAATTTACTTCTCAATTTCTCCCCTTTTGCGCTGCTAACATCATCATAGTATCCTTTCTTTTTTTGCCCTCAAAAAGCTTAATAAAGTTCTAAACTTTTGCTCCGAGTTTCCAGATTATTCCCATATTAATAGCATTATGAACAACTACAACAACCATTTTGAAATTTGTTAATGCAGATAAGTTCACGGACAAGATAGAACCCGTTTTCCCCAATTTCAGATACTCAGAGCCTACAAAAGAAGGGTTCTTGTTCAAACACCCGGCAGGTGGAGCCATGAAAGATGGCTGTACAGACGTGGTTAATGAGGTCCACCACAGAGATGTTGGGACAGAGATGACCCCGCTTGGCAGTTCTACGACTTCTAGATGCCATACACCCTTCAAGAGCTCATCACCTGCGCGCCATAACACGCCAGCGAATAGGTCAGGACCGTTGGCCTTGGGGAACTCCAGCAGCAACAGTAGCAGCATCGACATTTCCCAGCTGCAAGAGTGCCATTTAGCTAAGCTACAGCTTGGGACGCAATATGATTCAGTCACGTCGAATTGGAGCTCAAGGGAAGAGGAGGAAGAGGAAGTATCAAAGAGCCTCAGACATTTTGAAACGGATCCCGGGTGCCGGAAAAGTGTTTCAGACTCCAGAGCTGCTGCATGGGAAGAAGAAGAAAATACAAAATTCTGCCTCAGGTAATTGGCTTTTAAAAGTTGCAACTTTTTCTTATGTAATGCCGCATGCTGGATAGATTCCAATTGTGATTTGGGTTACAGGTATCAAAGAGAAGAAGCAAAAATTCAAGCTTGGGTCAACCTCCAAAATGCTAAAGCAGAGGCTCAATCAAGAAAGCTTGAGGTATTTTCTTATGCTTTTGGATATTTGTTCGTTTCCTCTTCTTTTTTGTTTTTCAGTTGATTATTAATGTTATTTTTGCGTTGAATATGCAAGCATCATAAAAACATGAAACATAGATTTCAATGGACGCCTTAGGCTCCAAAATTTTCTTTGCAGTAGTTTTCCTTTCTGCTTCTTGGGCAGGGGAAAAATTGGCCTACTGACTCATAATTGGTCTATTGCTCCTAAGCCCAAGTTAGTTGATTGCATTTCAGTCAAAGTGTGACTATATTATTTTGACTGTACTGGGAAGGGTTTGTCAGGCGTATTGCTAGCTGGTTTGGTCCACCTCGAGCCACCCGCTGCTATTGTTCACAACTCCCATTCTCATTTCTTGACTGGACCTGGACCACATCTGTTTGAAGTATCTTCTAGGTTTCATATACTTTTATCTACAGACTATAGTTCACCCTTAAAGAAAGACTAAGAAAGCTGAAAGTCACCATGGCATATTTTTATACTTGTAAGCCCATGTGAAGTTCTAGCATTTTGGAAATCGTGGGGAATTGGATATTTACTTGAGCTGGGTCTCCCATTCAGGGAGCCTTGTTGTTTGGTCTCGTTTAATTAATAGAACAATTATCCAAACAATTAAGAAAATGTGGCACGGTTTGCTGCTTTACTTTTTGCTTCTTGTATTCTTCCTTCAGAATTACGAAGTAGGAAGTGCAAGAAATGACGGATGGAAGAGCACAGAGTCTGATGTACCTAACTGATAATTATATGAGTCAAATAGAAAACCAGTGATTATGCTTCGTACGTATATGGTGAGCTAGTCTATAATATTTTAGTTTTGGACTGTGTGCTTTGACCGGGGCTGACAGCTTTTGATATAATTTGTGAATCCAAAGCCAACTCATCATAAAATTAGCACGCGAGGAATTTAGTCTTGAGGAGTCTAGCCTGTTTAATAAAATGGGTCGAATTATTGTTGATCTATATAATTTTATATTTATATTTCAACACGACCGAACCTGACACGTAACATTTAAGATTAGCTTTGACTTAACATATCGAATCTATTTCCTCTCTCCTTGATTGCCTGGATTTACTTCTGGACTCGCTGCAACTTTTTCATTGTGGTCGTTGTCTAACTATATTTTGAAATGATCGCTCAGGTGAAAATTCAAAGGATGAGATCAAACTTGGAGGAGAAGTTGATGAAGAGAATGGCAGTTGTTCATAGAAAAGCTGAAGACCTGAGAGCAGCGGCCCAGCAGCAGCACTCAGAGCAAGTTGAGAAGGCTAGTGAACAAGCACGGAAGATGATAAACCGGCATAACTCACATTTTCCTCGCCACAACTCATGTGGTTGCTTTCCTTGCAATAACCATCATTGAGCATGAAACAAAAAGACAAATTCTCACTTGTCTACTAATGAAAAGAAGGCTACTTGTTGAATAAAATGAATTTTTCCTTTGTTTTCTTCTTGTGGTCGCATCCAAGTTCTGGCTAAAGAAGACACTGAATCAGATTATTCAACAAATATGTCAAAAGCCACGCTCTTGAATGATTGTTCTCAGCAGAACTAACCATTTATCGTAGAAAGTGATCCTTTTTCTGACAGGAAATGAGGCTTCCATGAAAAGGAGGCTTCCTTTCCGGGAGAGGAAATGGTTGGTCCAGGGGGAGTAGTGCGGGTGCAGCTCATACAAAATATCAATATCAATAACTAAAGATTCTCTACATATAGAAACTCATAATTTAAAGAAGAGTTGAGAACAAGAAAGAGGAACAAAAATAAGGTGGTTCAGCTTATGATTTACATTCACACATCAAAGCTTTTCATTTGATGATTTGATTGTATACAAGACTATCTATTGAGAAGAGTGAACATTACTCTTATTTTCTACTTCTACATGAACAACAATAAATTTAATTTATACAAATCATCTTGTAACTCACAAGTTTTTGTAACTCTTATTTCTTAAATGCTTGTAATTCTTGTCTTAATACTACATACTCTTACGCCTACATTCTTAAGTACATTGATGTAGGACAAATGCTTTTGAGAAGAAAGCTTTGAGAAAGAGGGAGAATTTGGAAAAGAGAAGAGAATGAAACCAAAGAAAGAGGGGAAGAAGCTCGGGAGAGAAAATAGAGAGGAAGAAAATGGGCGGCACTCTTTGATTAAACAAAATATTTATTCCAAAAAATACTTCAATCTCCAGTTAACAATGTTTAAATAGAAAAATAGCAACCCTAATTAAACCCTAGAAGGGTTATGATTAGGCTAAAAAATTAAACAAATAAAGGCTATAATAGAAGCCCATTATTACAACCCAAATAAATAAACAAGCAATAAGCAACTAAAATAACAAGATATTCATATCACATTTTTTGACGTGGCAATAAAAATTACCATTAGATTCAAAATCTAATAATAATCTATTCAAAATATAATAAAAGTGTTTTCTACTGTTATGTTAGAAAATGTGCAAAGAGTATGTAGCATTTCTTATATTTGACCATAAAGGTATTGTGTGAAGGTAGTTCAATATTTATACAACCCGAAGTCAAAAAGTCAAAGGGTTAAATACATTTTTAGTTTCTGAGTTTTGAAAACTTTACTTTTTAATCATTGAGTTTCAATTTGCATCACAGATGATATATCAATTTTGGAAAATGACTAAATTAGTACCTCGGTTAACTTCTCCGTCCAAAAACTAACGGTCCGCCACGTGTCAACCTTAGAGGTTGACACGTGACACTATATAAAAAAAATCTTTAAAAAATTTTAAAAAAAATTTAATTTTTTTTTTAAAAAAATGGGGTGACTGGGCGGTCTGGGGTGGAGTGGGGGGTGGTTCAGCCACCCCCTGGACAGAAAAAAATAAAAAGAAAAAAAGGCAAGATTGGTTTTGCCCTTGGGGGTGGTTCGGCCACCCCAAGGGCAAAACGGGAAAAATAAATTTTGGAAGGTTTGGCCCTTGGGGGTGGCCGAACCACCCCCAAGGGCCACGGGGTGGTTCGGCCACCCCAAGGGCCACGGGGTGGTTCGGCCACCCCAAGGGCAAAACAAGAAAAATAAAATTTGGAGGGTTTGGCTATCGGGGGTGGCCGAACCACCCCCAAGGGCCACGAGGGTGGTTCGACCACCCCCAGACGGGCCGGCCTGGTGGTGGCCGAACCACCCCTGTGGCCCTTGGGGGTGGTGCGCCAAAACCGATCTTTATTTATTTTTATTTTTTTTGTCAAGGAGTTGCCGAACCACCCCATGGGGTGTGGTTCGGCCATCCCTGACCAGCCAAGGTGGGTGGCTCAGCCACCCCCTTGTTTTTTTTTGTTTTATCAATTTTTAATATATATATATATATATATAAATTTTATTATTTTTTAATTTATTTTTAAAGATTTTTAATTTTTAGTTTTTTTTATATAGTGCCATGTGTCAACCTCTGAAGTTAATACGTGGCGGACCGTTAGTTTTTGGACGGGAAAGTTAACCGAGGTACTAATTTAGTCATTTTCCAAAATTGATATATCATCTGTGATGCAAATTGAAACTCAGGAACTAAAAAATAAAGTTTCCAAAACTCAGAGACCATTGGACTATTTAACCCAGAGTCAAATTTTCCTTTTTATTTGTTATGAGCAGATGAAGGAATTCTGGTGGAAGAGGCCTGTAGAACCATGAGAGTTTTGATTTGTTGCCCATTTAGTAAGGTTAATAATTGTTTCTGAGTTTGCAATCCTGTGGATTTCCTGGCCATTCCAAAGCTGGAAACGAGGGAGTGTTGTGAATGCCTGCTATTAGGTGGCAAATTTCCTGTTCCAACAATTGAGGATAGTTCTGGATGGCGTCTTTGCCTATCCATTAGTAACCTTCTGTAGTGTTTTTTTACAGTACCTAAGCTAAATCTGCTTCACAATGATAACCATGAGCATGGCTTTTGCTTTGCCAATTGTGGGGTTGATCGATGGGCATTTGGGTGTCCAAGCATGCATGGTAAATCCTCGACGATCCTCACATATATATTGCTGCAGCAACTACGTACCAAAAACACTTCTGGTCGGGGGTGGCAACTTCAAACTTCAGCTTGTAGAACTTGGGTGGAGTTTTTACAACTTGGTATTAAATCTCAGCATAATTACTAGTTTTTTTTTTTTTTTGTTTTTTTCAGCACCTAACTCCACAGCCCCCTAAACAAAAAAGAGTGGAATTCTCAAAAAGCCAAAATTTACTAGAGACAAAGGGGGTGTTTGGTAACCAACACCCCCCATTTACTTTTTTCATTTTTACTTTTTTTAAAAACAATCAATTTCAAAACATTCTAATTTTTTTACTTTTTATATGACATCAATAGTTTTTTATTATTATTTAAATAAAAAAATTCACTAAAATATAAAACTTTTTCATAAAAATTCTTTTTACTTTATATCACATTAATCACTTCTTATAATTATTCAAAAAAAAAAAAAAAATCATCAACTCAAAAATCTTTACCAAACACACCGTTTGAACGTTGAGCAGATTTCACTATGTATATACACAAAGTATATTCTCCACAGTACACTAAGTATACTTTCCTTTTCTTTTCTTCAAATTCATCTACACTTGGACACAATCGGGGCCCAAAAGATACAAACACTACAAGTTACTGTTACAGGAGACATGATCTGATAAATCTTGGTAAAGAAGCAGCATACGTACGTACGCAGAAGACTATAAAGCTAGACAAATGTTTCTTTCATCCACGACTTGCAGCCGGTTAAATCTATGACTTTGGCTCTTCTTTCTCGTCTTTTTCCATAAAGGGAAGCAGAGGTGTAGAGCTCTCTCCACCACTCGTTCATATGAAGTGGAAGAGCAACCCAAGCAGCAGGTGCATCTAATGACTAATCTAGGCTTTTCAGGCGACACATGGGGTGAGAGACAAGACGAGGGTACAATTCTCATAGCCGTTCCCCATGTGAAACTAGACCGTAAAGGCCTTACGTACTCGTTTGGCATTTACTCTTTGTTTTTCTTTGTCAAGCATCACCTTGAGAAATGAGTCTAATTTGACGATGTGATAATTAAAATTAATTTTTGAATCAATGTGTAAAAGAAAAAAAAAAGAAAAAAAAAAGGATTAATTTTCATTTTCATGTCGATCTAAGTTATATGACAATCTATTAAATAACATTATTTTTAAAATTAAATAATGTGTTTAGCATGTAAACCTGATTTGTATAATGAGTAATGCTATTTGGTATATTCATATACCGTTGTTATATAACTGGATGGCGTGGTAGTAAAAAATCACCTTTGGATCAGCACTTGTAAGAAGAAAAAGAAAAAGAAAAAAAGTGCTGATCCAACGGCTTATTTTAATAGTCACGTCATCCTAATTGTATGACAATCATATATGAGTATATTAAATAGCATTTCTCTTTTATAAGTAGAGGAGATCGAAAGTGGAAAAGAAAGATAACTAATAGCATCACAAACTGCCCCCTACTATTTCTTAGATTCTATGGCTAGGGATAAGTATATCCATTGAAATTGGGTGGCTATGGGGGCCTTCGGTGCCAATACCTTGAGATACAAGAAACACCAAAACTAAAATAGAATAAAAATACACTAGACCGAAGAGAAAACACACAGATTAAGATTTGGTGTAATATCTTTTGTTTGGGCCAATGAGTGGTTTGGCCAGCCCCCAATAGCTGATTTGAGAGGTAACCGAACTACCCTTGTAGCTAAAGGGGGTGGTCCAGTCACCAAAATAGCCACCTAAGCGACCCTATTGTTCCGATGGAGAGAAAAACCTATGATTAACATTTGGAGAAAATTTCAAAGGAACAAGTTCAACAATATTTAACTTTTATGTATTCGTCTCTCCGTAGAGTACATTGAATGTACATAAATTCTGTTATAGCCATTTATGTTATTCGTATTAACAGCTACTCTAAGACGAATGTTTTCATGCAGTGTTAACAATTTAATAACCATACATTTGTAGCTCCAAAATGTTTCAGTTTATGCTCTACCTATTATTTGGATATACCAAAAAAAAAAAAAAGAACGGTCTAATGAGGCTACAATAAAATATTTACTATTGGACGGGACAATCGGGTCTAACCCCGCCTTATGCCTCATAAGAATTCATTCATTATCAAAAGGAATCGGGGCCTCCCCTTGACAACTGATCAACTCACTCCCTCACGGCATGGCAGATGGAAACCTCACCTCCTCCTCCTCCTCCTCCTCCTACTTCTTTTCTTTCCCTCTTTTTTTTTTTTCAGAGAGATTTCACCAAACGCTAAGGTTTAAATGAATAGTTAAAATAAAAGGTATCGCAATATCAGCCCGTGTATTGAACTAGATCTCAATCCAAGACACAAAATCAAAAGAAAGAGGACACCCCAACTGCTGCAACTTCAAGCCGTGCTTACAGAAAAAGGAGGATTGGAAATGGGTAGTAGGGGCCTGGTCCAAAAAACTTGTTGGCGTAGAAGCCAAGAGATGATTGCGATAGAAACGTGCGATTTGAACAAGTCCACTGGAGGCTCTGCTTGTGCGAGCACGAGAGCCTTGGACACCGTGATCGTGCTGACCGCACTGGCCACTGAAACTACATGCACGTGGGCTACTGGGGAGGGTGCCTACTGCCCATAACCATGTACCACAAAGTTGATGCATAGGGGTAGGCAATTCAAAAGGACAAGGAATGGGGGAGGAAAAATACTGCTTGGAAGCAAGAAGATAACAGATGACTTGCAAGCTCATCCTATAACTTGCAGCCGTCGGGGGAAATGTCAAAAGAAAATGAAAAAAAAAAAAGGATTAACAAGAGATGATCCTCAACATCTTGCTACTTGGTAAAACATTATCCTCATGACAGAAAAATGATTAAATAATTGTCTCAAGAAAAAAAAAAAGAAAAAAAAGAGTAAATGTGTTAGAACAATTTCCGTGTAGATTAAAATGCCTACACCTTTTTATGAAGTATCTAAAAGACCACGATGACAAGATCCCTCAGTCACGAAACTCATCCATGAATCCTTGGTGGAACTCTGTCAGCCGGGATACAATAGCAGGAATCTTATCCTCTTGGGGGAGTATTGTGCACCTGAAATGCCAGGTGCCAGGTACCTTCACCCAAGCATCACAACAACAATACAAATAACTGTCAGTTAAAAAGTCACGAAGATGACGAATGCAAAACAGGTCACATACTGTCTTCACATGCCAAACACCTTTTAACGGAACAGAAAACGTGAGACCAATAATTTGCAGAGTTTGATAACACTAACCTGTCCAAAGCCAGAACCAGGAACAACAACAATTCCCGTGGCGTTAAGCAGGCGGTGACAATAGAATGCATCTGGGGCAGTCTTTGCAGCCTCTGCTGCTTTAATTGCCTTTTGAGGCAGGTGAATACGGGGAAACAGATACATTGCCCCTTCTGCTTCATTGCATGATACACCCTCTAATTTTTTAAATGCATCTTCCAGAGCCTGTTCATATAATAAAGAATATAAGATGAGAGAGAGAGAGAGAGAGAGAGAGAGAGAGAGAGAGAGAGAGAGAGAGAGAGAGAGAGAAAGAGAGAGAGAGGTAACATGTCAAAAATGAACCAACCTTTGCACGCCTTGCCAGTGATGATAGAATTCCTTCTTTCTCTCCACAGTACGATTCATATGACTCATCCCCGACCTGCATACATCCATTTTGTTTCATTTCTAGCAAATAAACTTGGAATGCAGTTGATATCATAAACTTCAATAGCTACTCATTTCCAAAAGCCCACGCCCTATAGCAACATGATTATGGAGTCTTCTATCCCAAAATTGACTTACTTCAAAGACCAAACCATACACCCACAATATGTATAAATACTATATCATAGTCAAAGCAATTCTTGCTCAGGGGCTTGAGGGCTTGAGCTCTCACAACTGTTATGTCAAGAGCCAATGGCCTCGAGTTATAACTTTCTGATTTGTTTTTGATCCTACTATCCCAAGAAGAAGCTATTTTAAACTTGCCAAACTTAAGCCTGTCTAAACCTAAACATATAAGCAGAAAGAACAGATAAAGAGAACAAAAAAAACAAAGCAGACAAAAACAACACTAATTTAATAAGGCACAAATATTAACCTTGGGTGGGCTCATGACAAGGCTTGCAAGAATTTGACCAGAGATATTAGAACAAAGATTTACAGATGCCACTTTGTACATTTGTTCCCTTACGTCAGGGCTGAATCCGGTGACCTCCATGTAACCTCCTCTTTTTCCACACTCCCCATAGTAGCCTGAAGGCAGCAAAGAAACACATGCTTCTTAAATCTGAATTGGATGATCTGCCGGAGCTCTTCTCACTTATTATCTTGATCAATTTAATTGATGAATCCAACTTACCTTTAGAGACTGACTGAAAAGATACTAGGGAGATATCCTTCTCACCATACCCCATAGACCGAGAAATCTTCTTGAACGAGTGGAATGTCTTCTCAGGAACATAAACATTTTCCTGATATACCTGTATGAAGTTCATTGAACATTAGTCTTTACTTTGACACAGCAAATCATATCTAGATTTTTTTGGCAGGGCTACAAGCAAGAAAAGAGGGTCAATAAAGTGCCAATTCCAAACCAAGCAAAACAAAATCAAACTCAGACACTCAAATCACTATATAACACTAGAGTCGCATGATGCATCTGCATCTTAAGTTACTAAGAACAATTCACCAACCTCATCTGCCAGTAGAACAAGACCTTCTCTCTTGCAGAACTCCACAATGTCCCGCTGGTTCTTCTCGGCAAGAACCTGCAGGCATCAAAAAAAAAAAAAAAAATCATATCATGTAACATGGCCAAAAGTAGACACTTATCTTCAGATCTAAGCATTCTCTTTTACACGAAATTTAAAGTAAAAAACTATTCCTAAACTCTATTCATAACTCACCTGCCCCGTCGGATTGCCTGGGTTTATCACAACCAAGGCTCTAACTGTGATGCCCTTGGACTTGGCAGCCTCCAATTGCTTCCTAAGCTCAGAAATTTCCAATCCCCATCCTGCTGCTTCATCGAGA
Source organism: Alnus rubra (assembly GCA_028654335.1). NCBI lineage: Eukaryota > Viridiplantae > Streptophyta > Magnoliopsida > Fagales > Betulaceae > Alnus > Alnus rubra. The sequence goes on from JAJPGS010002369.1 coordinate 1,693,508, forward strand.
TAGTAAGGAACCTGCAAAAAACCATTCGTTAACACCGAAAGAATAAATCTCTATTTTCCAACTCCCAAGTTGCCAAGTCAGGTCAATGTTAAATCTATGCTACAAAAAGAATATAGGCCATTCGCCACCCCGCCAGCTAAAAGTTAGCAGTTTAATACAACTGATCAACCCGGTTGACTCTTGAGCTTCTGAATAAAGCTCCTTAAGTTTGAAGCTTACCAATGTGCCTCCATGGAGAGCAATTGAAGCAGAGTACAAGGGGTACTGAGGAATGGGACAAAGAATTCCATCCTTTTCTGAACTTATCAGTAATTGCATCATCATATGGACCTGGTAAGAGAGAACACAATCTGTTATAATGTATCAATTGGAAATAGAAGATATTGAAATTTATAAAAGCGAAAAAGAATGTGAACTTGAAATTTACCGCTGGGCTTGCACCATCTGTCAAGAAAATATCATTTGGATCAGCAGGAAAGCCATCACGAGCTTCAATACCAGTAGCAATTGTATCACGTAATCCCTTGATACCCTAAGGTGCAAAGGAAAAAAGGGTCATAAGAAATCTCAATATGGACCAAGAATATAACATCAACTTCTCTTAAATTTCTGAGGTAGACAGGGTGATCAGTACCTGACTGTGACTATAAGCACCAGTTGCTCTTCCCGGTATTTGATCCAGAATCTGCCACGCTCGCTCTATGGCATCTGCACTGCAACAAGTCACAAGGAAAACTGTGAACAGAAGAGATTAATTATCAAAGAAAGACTAGCACTCCACCGTATGAAGTTTCCTGCTAATGGATGTATAACTGGTATTAGAGAGGCTACTCTAAAATTCAAAAAGAAATTTGGACAACTAGGAAACACATCTTGACACAAAGGGGTATGCTCCAATCAACTCCGACATTGAAACACCATCATGCTTCTAGGAGAAAAACTTATAATGTTACCAAATCTTCTTTTTCATTTCTTTTTCTTTTTTCTGTTTACTTCATCAATTCTAAGAAGGCAACAAGATTGGAGCATTTAAAATCCGTAATAGTAAGTCACAAAAGGTATCATCAGCTTTCTTCTTCATTTGCTTTAGACACACTCAGCAGAAGTTCATAGGATACATGACATACTGAAAGAATCAAGACATGGTCATGGTGATAAACGTAACTATAGAACTCAGACCTTTATAAAAAGGGATAGCAAGTATATAGCATCCTAGAATTAGCTCAATAACAAATAAATAGCTATGAACTTCCAATACCTGAACAAACCCTGTGTTTCGCTTTTGTCCAAAATGGTTGGATGGTCGCACAAGGCAAGAACCTAAAACAGGTATGATTTTCATATAATTAACTATCAACTTAGTAGCATTAGATCTCGTGCTTTGTAGCATATAGTTACAGTGAACCAACCTCTCTGAAAAAAGTTATTGGCTGCTGAGAAAGAGACTGAGGATTACCAATGTTGCAGTAAAGTATCTGTATAAGATGAATTAAAGTCAGTACCTGGTACACAACAATTTCCTTAGGAACTAGACCTTGACGCATCAAATTTTCTAAGTGTAAATTTATTTGGAGATTGTGGCTAGAGAGTGAATCTGGAAGGAAGTGCCTTTTTCTCCCCTATGGAAATCCCAAGTATACCTCTTTTGATATTGCTTCATTAATTTTTACTAATTAAAAAAAAAATCTTGCTTCATTAATTTTCAAAAAGCATTACTATATGCTACCGGAAGGAAACACAACCCATTGTCAACCTCTATTCATTACTTCCTTTTCACTATTGTTTCTATTATAGCAGCAAGAACTTTATCTGCCATTAGCTACTACCTATCGGTAACAAACATAAGAATTAGAGTTACGGCTAGGAAAAATAAGCTGACCTCAGGCAGGGAAACATGTCATACCTAAGCAAAGAAATGGCCGTCGTAAATAATGTCAGAGACAAGAAACATACCTCATCAAAGGGATGAGAGCCTGGTTTAGCCAGCAACTCTTGTTGTAACCTCTGTGACAGGAGCACAAACAAAAGAGAAAAGATTACATTACAGAAGTTACATGACTCAGATTGAGTAATATCAAGCTCCTACAAAATCTTTAAAAAAGTAAATGCTACAAAAAAGAAGTAGAAAAAACTGTGCTAAAATAGTTGTGCAATATGGGTAGTCATATTACCTGGGCAATGGTGACAATTTCACCACGGACGGCATACTCACATTTGAGGACCTGGGAAAGAAAGGCTTAGCAGTGAGTGATCATATCCAGGAGAGAACATGTTTCCGCAACTAGAATGCACTAAACAAGAAAATGCATTATCTTTGGTACTCTTATTGCATTTTTCACAGTTCTCTCCATGATCATTTTGAGACTTTAACTCAGAAAATTATTCCACTTACAGTTATAGTATCTTATACACTCCTTGTGTACGAATGATTCTCTTTTTAGTACTTTCTAATAGAAAGTCCAAATTATTAAAAATAATAATAATTAAAGAATTTATAGTGAGAATAAAAAGACTGAGGCCCTCTTATACACTCATCAATCAGTATTTGATATTTCCTAAACCCATGGATTAGTTGAAGTATATAAGTAATAGACACATATCACTAAAAGTATAAGGCGGCCTTAAATACACAGGAAATATACAAAAGGAAACACCTAACTAGAGTAAGCAAAAAGAACAAGGAAATCACTACAACTAATTGCCAAATGAGACACATAGGCAACTGTCTACAGATACAAAGTTTTGTAAAATAAGGACCTAATTTCCTCCGAAGTTTCCTCCAACCCTCAAAACTTTTGTCATTCATTTCTCTCCATAAACACCATAAAAGGTATGTAGGCACCATCTTCCACACAGCAACACTTTGTGGACTGCCGAAAGTCCATCAACAAGCAAACAGATTTGACAACACGTCTAGGCATAACCCAAAACAATCCAAAACGACAGAAAAAGGCAATCCAAATGGCATAAGCCACATCACAGTGATGGTGAAGATTGTCCACAGACTCCCCATTCTTCTTACACATGCAGCATCTATCCACCACAATAACGTGCCGCTTCCTGTGATTATTCGTAGTAAGGATCTTATTTAGAGCAGCCGACCACGCGAAAAAAAGACGCCTTAAAAGGAGCCTTAATCCACCACACTCTTCTAAGGAAAGCGGTATCCATCATTACAAACTAGGGAACATTAGAACGATTTAACCTTAAACAACCCTCTTTTGGAGGGGACCCATCACAGCTTGTCTTTACTTTCTCATCTCACTCTAGATGAATACAACACCTTAAAAAATAAGGCAAAGACATCCACCTCTCAATCATGAGCCGCTCTAGCAAAGCTCACATTCCACCAATTGGAACTACCACAAAACTCTAAGTGAGCCACAACAAAGACATCCTTTGCACAGACAATACCAAATAAATTTGAAAATGCCTCATTGGCCACATTCCTACACCATTGATTATGCCAAAATCTAATCTTGAAGCCATCTCCCACCTCAAATCTGGTATGACATGAAAATTCCCTCAACCCTTTATAATATTCATCCATAACCCACCCAAACATTCCAGAAGGCTCAATAGAACACCAACCGTCCCATGAACTGTCAAATTTAGAGTCCACCGCCACTCTCCACCAAACCTCTCTCTCAAGCCTATAGCGCAACAGCCATTTACCTAAGAGAGCACGCAACCCGCCCTTGTACCAGTTAACCAAGTAATATTTGAACTCTTCATTTAGCCCACCTCATAAGAAATCACGCTGGAGCTTCTCAATACGGTTAGCAACACTCGACGAGAGGAAAGAGTGACATGAAATTCGTAGGCAAATTGGCAAGGATGCTCTTGATAAGGGTAACCCTACCACTTTTGGACACATACATCCTTTTCCAAAAAAATTTATAAAAGTAACATAGAGATGGTGCTTTTACATTCATCTTATTCTAAAATAACACTTAAATATCCTCAACTATAGTTGCAAACGGCTCCTGGACCGGTCCAAGAGTCATTCAATATATATTAAAAATTTGTCCAGTGTCATAGTGCTTAAGTTCAACAGAAGCGTTCTACCCAGTAAAAAGCCACCAAATTAGCAGCAGAAAGTGAACTCGTCTCAAATCATCAGTTAAAATTTAGTTGATAATTAAACAAACTAAATTCGCAATTCGCTTGTGAAGGATAAAACACACGATGGTCGAAAATATTATATTTAAGAATAAGCCTTACAAGACCGAAAGAGAAAGATCAATAAACAGAAAGCGATACCGATTTCCTGCTCAAAAAATAAAATAATCCTTACAAGGGTACCAGTGCAAAATAGTACAGCATGTCAGCAATCACCAAAAAAGAAGACTGATAAACGAAAAGAGATGTCCAGATACGGATGAAGAACATTAAAGCAAATAAAATAAACAAATAAGCTTCACAAAGAGTAAAGCTTCAACTAACAAGCAAATACATTGATTAATCCGACAGTGAAAGAGAACATAACATGCATCCGTCACGGTAAAATTTGGCAAAGGCACCCCTTCTCTCCCCCCCCCCCCCCCCCCCCCCCCAAAAAAAAAAAACACAAAAAAGAAAAGAAAAACTTCAAGGCAGTGGCAGGAAACACCGAAATCAGAAACCTTTTAAACCATGTCCACGTAGAGAAAAAGCAATCACACACACACAGAGTTGTAGGAAGGTGCAAAAAGAATACCTTGGGGTTAATGGTATCGAGGGAGACAGGAAGAGTGGAGGGATTGGAGGAAGGCATGGAAGAAGGGAGATGGGAAACAGGAGTAGAAGACAGGAAACGTGATTGGGAAGCAGCGAGAGGACGCAGCAGTTTCAGATACTGAAAGGAACGTCGGAGGAGGCTGAGGTCCCCACTCGCTGTGTTGCTCACGAATTTCCGCATCGTTTATCGCGGTGCTATTTATAGTCGTTGAAGCGGTGGATGATGTGATTCAACTTAGGGCTGCTTTACTTTTTCTGTTACGAATCAATTCAAAGACAGACGTGCGGTTCAAAGACTGGGATTTGGCGATTTTACAGCCACCTGACCCGACTCTTTTGTCCCTGGGCCCTTCTTTCTTTCTTTCACTAAATTCAATACCCAACCCAGACGGCGCCCACAAGTTTACTTTTGCTTGCGCGCTACTTCACCCGCTCCCTTCTCTGTGTGTCTTAAATTCTTATTAACCGCTCTTGTCTTTCCCCCACCTCGATCTCCGCTCATTAATACCATGTGACATTACTTTACGCCTTTCATTTTGCACCCTTCATTTTACTTTTATTGCATGTCTAAAGAAGGGGTATTTTTGCAATGTCACGTTTATTTTTATTTTTTATTTCTCCCTCTTCTCCTTTCATTTATTTTTTTCTTTTCTTTTTAGTGAGTTTGTCCATAATTTTTTATGTATATTATTTACCATTTTACTCTATTCCATCTATATGGTTTGCCACAAGATTGTCAAAATCCTGTTGGAGTACTAGTACTATTGTTGAGACAGATTTTTGGTAGGTGACGTGTAGATTAGTGATTCGTCAGAGTACTTGTAACGCCCCCAAACCGCTAAGGGTTAGGTTCGTCCATTTTCATACACCAAACTGCAAAGATTCGTAAGGTCTGCCAACAACCTAGCTAATATGCTGAATTTAATAACAAAAATAATAAAGATTTTAAAACTCAAAGCTTTAATAAATGCGGAAACAGTTATTTCAAAATGAACAATTATGTTTGATTCAATAATTGAAAATCTAAAGAAAACTAAATTTATTGTGCAAGTGCACTTATTAAGGTAACTGAGATGCAATGTCCTAATGCTAGCCTAGATCCCATCCCGGCCGCCTAGGTCTCTCTGCTCATAACCTGAAAACAAAACAAAATAAGGGGTGAGCGAAAAATGCTCAGTAAGGTAACCCTCAACCATAAAACGGTTGAATTAACTTCATTTTCTTTAAAACAATTATTAAAATACACTTGAAATCTAAATTTCTAGAATACAAATAATAAAAAATTCGGCATTTTACTTAACACATAAAATTACTGGTTAATAAATAAACTTCTCATATGTAGGCCCATGTACACTATTACGCCCTGTGTACTAGGGTTGCGCGGTCTACTGCGACCTCAGGCAGGTAAACTGTGGCCACAGGCCCTGCCCCGTCAGCTAATTAATTGAAGTGCACTTAGCATGACATAGGGATGGATCCGCTTTCTCTAAGTCCTTGAGCGGTTGCGCTTCCATCCAAGCAACGGTACCGAGCTTAATCTCTGCAAATCTCTGTGAATATATCTGGGGCCAAAATAATAGTCTCCTCCACACACGTGCCTCATTTATAAAAATCTCATTCTCACCAATTATTCTTATTCTTTTGATAACTCTTGAGGCAACGTGGGGAAGGGTTTTTAATCTCCTTTCTCATTAATTTCAAAAAGCTGTAACTTCCCGTCTCGGGAACCAACTAAACAATTTACTAATAATTAAAAAAATCCTTTATAACCAAAGCTTCTCTTAAAACTGTGTTTTCAAGAATAACATTTATAACGACAACTTTCATCTCAAAACTATTTTTAAAATAGTCCTTCATTTATCAATAAAATTTGAAATACAGAACGAGAACAATTAATTGCAAATATGCTATTAAAAGGATCAAGATTTAAGACATAAAACAATTTGAGAAGGGGTAGAGGATCCCTTACCTCTCTGATTGCAATAAGTTGCTGGACTAACTCAACTGCTAACTAGTCACCTGGTACAGGTTTAAATAAATCAATACCTCGTGCTAGCCACTAAACTACACACTAACACCACTAGGATTTGTCTTGCTAACCTACTGAGAATGGATTCTCTAGATATGTTTAACGACATTAATTATTCTAAATCATTAAATAAGTAATAAAACGTTTTCTTTTATTGACATTAGGAATACGACTCCATAAAGGTAATTGTCATTAGAAATATTTTATTTTATAATTATAGAGTTTAATAAATTCCGATATCACAAACTATACCCTTAAGTAAAATAATTTATAAAAATGATCCATGATTTTTTTTTTAGGAATTTACAAGAACTTTCAAAATCCTTGAATTAAAATTCTGTTTCTTATAACTTTGTGGAATAGATGCGAATTAATTAAAATAATTGGGAAGATAGAAACATGGCATGAGAACACTTGTTCAATACAAAAAAAATCAAAATAAATTAGAAAGACCACTCATGCTAGGCTACGGGAAATCATACCACAAATAAGGAATCATAAATAAAATAAACATAAAAATAAAAGTAAAAGGGTGAAAAGGACAAGTCATAATGGCTTGTATTTGAGAGAAGGGGGAGAAAATAAAATTTAAGGAAAGGGAAGAGTGTATCAGAAAGAGAAGAACGAGAATAGTAAAATAGACAATGAAAGTCAAGCTTGTGGTCCTACCCATTTGATGAAAGAGAGAAAAAGGATAGCAGCCAAACATGTACTCGATTTTTAACAGATAGAAGAGAACAAAATAAAAGAAAAAAAAAACGACAGGCCTGCTGTGATACGCCAATAATAGAAAAGAAAAGAAAAGAGATTAGAATATACCTGCAATGTTTTTGAGGGAGACAAAGGTTGTAAAAATTTCTTCTCAGAGAGAGAGAGACGCTTGAAAATTTTATGAAGGAATAAAAGAGGCTGACGGCTAAGGAGAATATTTATAGGAGTAGAGTTTTATTCTTTGGCTACTAGGGTTTTATATAATAAAACAGGTATTTCATTAAGAATAAAACTGCTTAAAAATATAAAATCTGGTCCTCATATTTTTCTTATAAATATAAAATATAAAAGTGGAACTTAAATTGATATAAATTTATTAAATTTAAAAGCAGGTGTTTTAATAAAACATAGAAGCAGTTATTTAATAATAAGAAATAAAATTTTCATATGTAAAAAAAATCAAGTGTTTATTATTCCCGTCTAGTTATCCATTCTCATAGGTCGTAAAGACTATTCTACCCTCGAAAGGGGGTCGGGGTTATTACAATCTCCCCTCCTTATAAGAATTTCGTCCTCGAAATTCGGTAATCGACTACGACAGTAGCTATGAAAGGTACCTGATATATCAAAGTCATACTTAGTCTGTTCTTCAACTCCTTAATAAATCAGTCCCATGTTTGACGTGGTCGGGAACTAGGGTCGTGCGCTTTGGTTCGTCTGGTGTACGCCCTCAGCTTCCTTATTCTACTAGGCAAACAAATGCGGGTAATTGTCACGCATAGTCTCTTCCAATTCCCACGAAGCTTCCTCTGGCGATTGGTGGTTACTCCACATTACCTTGACCATTGAGATACGTCTCCGGCGTAATTCGTTCTCTTTCTTATCAATGACCTTCATGGGTACCTCCTCGTATGACAAATTTTCTCGTATGGGAATTGTTTCAGCCTCCAACACGTGTGAGGGGTCTGCAACATATTTTCGTAATGCCGATACATGGAAGACATTGTGCACTCCAGACAAACATGGCGGTAATGCTAAGCGATATGCTAAAGGGCCAACTCGATCCAATATCTCGTAGGGTCCGATGTATCGAGGGTTCAGCTTACCTCTCTTCCCGAAACGGGTCACTCCTTTCATCGGTGCTACCTTAAGAAATACTTTATCTCCATTTGCAAACTCCAAATCTCTCCGTCGGTGATCCGCGTAGCTCTTTTGCCGGTTTTGAGCCTCAGTCAATCTCTCCCGGATTAGTGTAACCTTCTCTGTTGTTTCTTGGATTAGTTCTGGTCCCTTCAATTGTCGTTCTCCAACCTCGTCCCAATAGAGTGGTGATCGGCACCTTCTTCCGTAGAGGGCTTCATATGGTGCCATCTTGATGCTTGCTTGGTAGCTATTATTGTATGCAAATTCTATTGAAGGAATATACTGACTCCAGCTACCTTTGAAATCTAGAACACATGCTCTCAACATGTCTTCCAATGTCTGGATTGTTCTTTCCGATTGACCATCCGTCTGAGGGTGGAATGCGGTACTAAAGTTCAGCTTCGTTCCCATTGCGGCTTGCAGGCTCTGCCAAAATCGAGAAGTAAAGCATGGGTCACGATCTGAAATGATTGACACTGGCACACCGTGTAGTCGTACAATCTCACCCACATACTCCTTTGCCAAACGACTCATGTCATATGTTGTTTTAATGGGCAGAAAATGTGCTGACTTCGTCAGACGATCCACCACTACCCAAACTGCATCCAATCCAGTCACCGTCTTCGGTAAACTCGTGACGAAGTCCATGGCTATATGTTCCCACTTCCATTCTGGAATGGTTAATGGTTTGAGCATCCCCGCTGGTTTCTGATGTTCTGCTTTGATCCGTTGACAGGTAAGGCAACGTTCTACAAACTGTGCAACTTCCCTCTTCATACCGTTCCACCAATAGTGCTCCTTTAAGTCCCGATACATTTTAGTGCTTCCCGGATGTACTGTATACAGTGATTGGTGAGCTTCTGCTAAGATCACTCTTTTTAGATTGTCTTCCTTCGGTACACATAAACGGTTTCGGTATCTTAGTGCCCCGTCTTCAGAAATACTAAAATCTTCTCGTCCACTTTTACCGACTTCCGCCCGGATTTTCACCAGTTCATCATCTGCTAGCTGGGCCACTCTAATCTGTTCTAGTAAAGTTGGTTCTAAGGTTAACTTTCCAAGGTAAGACTGCACTTCCTCCACTGCCAGTTCAATGCCCGCTCTATCCATATCCAGAAGTAACTCCTTTTGAGTTGTAAACATTGCTGCTACCCTTCCCACTGTAGTCTTCCTGCTGAGGGCGTCGGCCACCACGTTTGCTTTCCCAGGGTGATAGTTGATGGAGCAATCATAATCATTGAGGAGTTCTAGCCACCGTCTTTGGCGCATGTTGAGTTCCTTCTGGGTAAATAAATACTTTAAGCTCTTGTGATCTGTGTAAATTTCGCAATGCTCCCCGTAAAGATAGTGTCGCCAAATCTTCAAGGCGAAAACCACTGCAGCAAGCTCAAGATCATGAGTCGGATAATTACGTTCATGCACTTTTAGTTGCCTTGAGGCATAGGCAATCACTTTCCCGTTTTGCATCAAAACACAACCTAATCCTTTGTAGGAAGCGTCGCTGTAAATTACGAATCCACCAGTCCCGGATGGGAGAGTGAGAACAGGTGCTGTGACCAATCGGTGTTTCAGCTCTTGAAAACTCCTTTCACAATCCTCCGACCAAATGAACGCCTCATTCTTCTTGGTAAGTTTGGTTAAGGGTGCAGCTAGCTTGGAAAAACCTTCAACGAATCTTCTATAATAACCTGCGAGGCCCAAGAAGCTTCGTATCTCATGGACACTCGTAGGCCTTGCCCAATTAACCACGGCCTCCACCTTACTGGGATCCACCGAAATTCCTTCCTTTGATATAACATGCCCAAGAATGTTACTTCTCCCAACCAAAATTCACACTTCTTAAATTTCGCAAAAAGTTTATGTTTCCTCAAGATACTCAATACCGTAGACAAATGCTCCTCGTGCTCTTCTCGACTCTTCGAATAAATTAAAATATCATCAATAAATACCACCACACACCTATCAACGAGTTCTCGAAAGGTTCGATTCATCATGTCCATGAATGCGGCCGGCGCATTGGTTAGTCCGAACGGCATCACTAGGAACTCGTAGTGCCCATAACGTGTTCTAAATGCTGTCTTTTGGATATCTTCTTCCTTAATCTTGAGTTGATGGTATCCGGACCTTAAGTCGATCTTAGAGAATACTTGGGAACCGTGTAATTGATCAAAAAGGTCATCAATTCTTGGTAGCGGGTATTTATTCTTGATGGTTACCTTGTTCAATTCCCTATAGTCGATACACAACCTCATCGATCCGTCCTTTTTCTTCACAAATAAAACGGGCGCTCCCCAAGGAGATACACTTGGGCGAATGAATCCTCTGTCTAGGAGTTCTTGCAATTGCTCTTTCAACTCTCTCAGTTCGAGTGGTGCCATCCGGTACGGTGCCTTGGATATAGGTCCCGTGCCCGGTAATAAGTCTATGGTAAACTCGATCTCTCTGTCGGGAGGTAACCCAGGTAGTTCCTCTGGAAACACATCCACAAAATCCCACACGATAGGAATCTCCTCGAGCATTGCTTCTGGTGCTTCTTTTGTCACACATGCCAAGAATCCCGAACACCCTTGCTTCAAAAGCCGAGTCGCTTGCATTGCTGATACTAGCTTGGGTAAGTTGAAACTTCTATTCCCTTGAATTTTGAATTCTACTGCTCCTGGTGGTCTAAACACTACTTCCTTGCAAAAACAGTCGACACAAGAATGGTACATGGATAACCAATCCATACCTAGGATCACGTCAAACCCGCTCATTTCAAACATAACAAGATTAGCCGGCATGACATGACCTTGTATGGAAATAGGGCAGTTTCTAACTACTGAAGTACACACTACAGTTTTCCCTACAGGGGTAGCTACTGCTAGGTTTACATCTAACCATTCAGACATCAAGTTACAGTCTCGGGAAAAAGAGTATGACACAAATGAATGCGTTGCACCAGAGTCAAAGAGCACAGTAGCCTGGTGGGATGAAATCAAAAGTGTACCTGTCACTACTTCGTTTGACGCTACTGCATCACCTGGAGTCAGGGCATATACACGTGCAGGCGCAGTATTCCGTTGTTCCCCTGGGCGATTCTGATTGGTTGGATTATTGGCAGGGGCCCTGCAATCCTTAGCGAGGTGTCCTGGTCTACCACACCGATAACAACCCGGCTGTCCGAGTCGACATCTCCCATAATGCATTTTCCCACAAGTCTGGCACATAGGGCGTTGTCCACCTCCTCCCTGATGATGAGGCTGCTGATGAGCCGTGTTTCTTCCACCCGTTGGGTTGAATCTTCTTTTGTTGTGATCATGGGAATTTCCACCATAACGACTATCTTGTGGAGCACTCCTCTTTCTATGGTTGAAGTGCTCTGCATTGATATTCAGTGTCCGCTCCACCACCGCCGCTTTGTTGACAAGTTCCGTTAGATTTCCAATTTCGAATGCAACCACCTGGTTCATGATCCTTGGCTGTAAGCCCCTTTCGAACTTTCTTGCCTTTAGGTCTTCCGTGGGTACTAAGTACGGCGCGAACCTTGATAGTTCTATGAACCTTGCTGCATATTGCTCCACTGTCGACGACCCTTGCACCAGGTCTGTAAATTCTTGTGCCTTAGCCAGTCGAACTGACTGAGGAAAGAAACGTTCCAGGAATGCATCTTTGAAGTTCTTCCAGGTGATTGGTACGCCTACTCCTACCTGTTGTTGCAGGTGGTCCTTCTTTGATGTCCACCAACGTTCTGCTTCAGCTGTTAACTTGAAAGTAGCATAGCTGACCATCTGTTCATCCGTACAACACATAACCTCCATTAGCTTCTCCATCTGCAATACCCAGTTCTCTGCAGCCACTGCATCCGGAAGTCCTTCAAAACTAGGGGGGTGTTGCTTATTGAATTGTTCAAAAGTACAACCCCATTGTTCTTCTTCATTCTGTCTCACCTCCCGGTTAGCATTTGCACCCATTTTCAGTAGGTCCACCAGTTGAGCAGCCAATGCGGTCAAAGTCTCGGGGTTTCCGTTCGGCGCCTGGTTTCCTACATTTCCGCTATTCTCGTTCTCGGGGGGATTTCCTTGGTTGCGAGTGTGGGGTGCCATCTATGCAATTGATGTTATAAGCGTTAGTGTTAAAAAAAATAGGGAATGATTCCCTAGCACTGAATACAAGACAAGAAAGGACTGACTCTGCTAGGCCGGAATGTGATTCCCCATTACCCAACTAAGTCTATCTTAATGATCTGGCTCCTACAGTCTACAGAACCTTATAACCTTTGCTCTGATACCAAAACTGTAACGCCCCCAAACCGCTAAGGGTTAGGTTCGTCCATTTTCATACACCAAACTGCAAAGATTCGTAAGGTCTGCCAACAACCTAGCTAATATGCTGAATTTAATAACAAAAATAATAAAGATTTTAAAACTCAAAGCTTTAATAAATGCGGAAACAGTTATTTCAAAATGAACAATTATGTTTGATTCAATAATTGAAAATCTAAAGAAAACTAAATTTATTGTGCAAGTGCACTTATTAAGGTAACTGAGATGCAATGTCCTAATGCAAGCCTAGATCCCATCCCGGTCGCCTAGGTCTCTCTGCTCATAACCTAAAAACAAAACAAAATAAGGGGTGAGCGAAAAATGCTCAGTAAGGTAACCCTCAACCATAAAACGGTTGAATTAACTTCATTTTCTTTAAAACAATTATTAAAATACACTTGAAATCTAAATTTCTAGAATACAAATAATAAAAAATTCGGCATTTTACTTAACACATAAAATTACTGGTTAATAAATAAACTTCTCATATGTAGGGCCCATGTACACTATTACGCCCTGTGTACTAGGGTTGCGCGGTCTACTGCGACCTCAGGCAGGTAAACTGTGGCCACAGGCCCTGCCCCGTCAGCTAATTAATTGAAGTGCACTTAGCATGACATAGGGATGGATCCGCTTTCTCTAAGTCCTTGAGCGGTTGCGCTTCCATCCAAGCAACGGTACCGAGCTTAATCTCTGCAAATCTCTGTGAATATATCTGGGGCCAAAATAATAGTCTCCTCCACACACGTGCCTCATTTATAAAAATCTCATTCTCACCAATTATTCTTATTCTTTTGATAACTCTTGAGGCAACGTGGGGAAGGGTTTTTAATCTTCTTTCTCATTAATTTCAAAAAGCTGTAACTTCCCGTCTCGGGAACCAACTAAACAATTTACTAATAATTAAAAAAATCCTTTATAACCAAAGCTTCTCTTAAAACTGTGTTTTCAAGAATAACATTTATAACGACAACTTTCATCTCAAAACTATTTTTAAAATAGTCATTCATTTATCAATAAAATTTGAAATACAGAACGAGAACAATTAATTGCAAATATGCTATTAAAAGGATCAAGATTTAAGACATAAAACAATTTGAGAAGGGGTAGAGGATCCCTTACCTCTCTGATTGCAATAAGTTGCTGGACTAACTCAACTGCTAACTAGTCACCTGGTACAGGTTTAAATAAATCAATACCTCGTGCTAGCCACTAAACTACACACTAACACCACTAGGATTTGTCTTGCTAACCTACTGAGAATGGATTCTCTAGATATGTTTAACGACATTAATTATTCTAAATCATTAAATAAGTAATAAAACGTTTTCTTTTATTGACATTAGGAATACGACTCCATAAAGGTAATTGTCATTAGAAATATTTTATTTTATAATTATAGAGTTTAATAAATTCCGATATTACAAACTATACCCTTAAGTAAAATAATTTATAAAAATGATCCATGATTTTTTTTTTAGGAATTTACAAGAACTTTCAAAATCCTTGAATTAAAATTCTGTTTCTTATAACTTTGTGGAATAGATGCGAATTAATTAAAATAATTGGGAAGATAGAAACATGGCATGAGAACACTTGTTCAATACAAAAAAAATCAAAATAAATTAGAAAGACCACTCATGCTAGGCTACGGGAAATCATACCACAAATAAGGAATCATAAATAAAATAAACATAAAAATAAAAGTAAAAGGGTGAAAAGGACAAGTCATAATGGCTTGTATTTGAGAGAAGGGGGAGAAAATAAAATTTAAGGAAAGGGAAGAGTGTATCAGAAAGAGAAGAACGAGAATAGTAAAATAGACAATGAAAGTCAAGCTTGTGGTCCTACCCATTTGATGAAAGAGAGAAAAAGGATAGCAGCCAAACATGTACTCGATTTTTAACAGATAGAAGAGAACAAAATAAAAGAAAAAAAAAACGACAGGCCTGCTGTGATACGCCAATAATAGAAAAGAAAAGAAAAGAGATTAGAATATACCTGCAATGTTTTTGAGGGAGACAAAGGTTGTAAAAATTTCTTCTCAGAGAGAGAGAGACGCTTGAAAATTTTATGAAGGAATAAAAGAGGCTGACGGCTAAGGAGAATATTTATAGGAGTAGAGTTTTATTCTTTGGCTACTAGGGTTTTATATAATAAAACAGGTATTTCATTAAGAATAAAACTGCTTAAAAATATAAAATCTGGTCCTCATATTTTTCTTATAAATATAAAATATAAAAGTGGAACTTAAATTGATATAAATTTATTAAATTTAAAAGCAGGTGTTTTAATAAAACATAGAAGCAGTTATTTAATAATAAGAAATAAAATTTTCATATGTAAAAAAAATCAAGTGTTTATTATTCCCGTCTAGTTATCCATTCTCATAGGTCGTAAAGACTATTCTACCCTCGAAAGGGGGTCGGGGTTATTACAGTACTCCTATCTGCAAACAAGAACAAACACTGCGTCGGGGGGATGCCGACAACCCCACTCCGATGCTTAAGTAAGTGTATTGTTTGAGAGTAAATGCACAGAGTAAGGTTATTGAGATTAATCAGCGTACCTTAATGTTTGAGGGGACCTTGGTATTTATAGAGATTAAGGAGTAGTTGAGATTATTCCTATATATGCGGGAATCGGTAGTTGACGAAGACGTGGCCTCAGGCGCACGGATATTCCGGGTTCCACGACCTCTAATTTCGGGCGTTCGATCTTATACGGGGGGCATGACATTGGTGAAGCTCCGGGCGCACGATCTAGTTCAGTGTCGTGCGTCGTGTCCCTTAAATCCCAGGTACTCCCGAGATAAACGCGGATGTTGGTATCGATTGGTATCCGGGTCGGCTACATCCGGGTTGGATAGTCGGGTCGGCTGAACAGGTTAGGCCCTGATGATCATGGCGGGCCTAGATGGATGAAATTCTTGAACCGCTCTGGCCCGGTCGGGCGAACCCAATGGGCCTTGTGTTCGAGCTGGGCCTGGCTACCGAGGAGTACAATATTTTCCCCAACAGCTACCCCACAATTCTCTTATGCAAATTTTGTGCTTAAGAGAATTTAAGAACAATCAACCGTTGTTAACTTGCTTTATGTTTTACCACGGAACCGGATGCATACAGTCGGGAGTAATCAATTGGCATTTGCTTTGTATCCCAAAATCGAGTCGGTGGCATACCTGGAAGTTTCACTTTATCTGCTGCTTCAACCGAGAGCCTCAGTTGTCATTTTTGATAATCCCGCTCTTTTCCTTTTATTTGAAATTTGAATTTCAAATTTTCTTCTCTTATTGAAATCTGCGGGCCTCGGGATTCGCAGACGTGCGCAGGCTTCGCATTAAATGCGATTGGACGTCGGTTCATCTTTTGAGGTGTGTTGCAGCTGTCAGGCGTACAACCGGGGACTCTTCGGTTGCCGATTTGGAAGGATGGAATTTGGACGAGACCCTTCGACTACCAGTGACTAGAGACCGACTAACCCGAGTCACCTGCTAGTATAAATACTCTTCCCATACTTCGGCCATTCTTATCTCGAATTTTCTTTGAACTTCCAAACCTCTCTCGACTTCCTCCGAAACTCTACCGCACATCATTTTCTCATTTCTCTCTTACCAAATGTCTAACGCGGAAGAACTCAAAGCAGTCGACTTCCCGGAGCTTGAAGAAGAAGAAGAAGCTCTGTCCGACGATGATGTGATGCCCGAACTGGGTGACAATCCGGTTCAGGGAGAGAGGGTCAACCGGCCTCTTGTGTCCCTCGATCGTCGAGGGGCTTTGAGGATTCGTATCAGGGACGAGTTCCGTCTTCGGAACAACTATGATATTCTTCCGCCAGTTCTTCTCCACTTTCATAATCCAGTCACCCTGGAGATCCAAAGGGGTGACATCGTTATTTACGAGCGGATGCTTCTGGCCGGGCTTCGGCTCCCCTTTCCGGACATAGCTCGGGAGCTGGTGTTGTACCTCGGGGTTTCCCCGAGTCAGATCACGCCGAACGCGTGGATATACCTCTTCGCGTCTTTCATCTTATGGCATACGGTGTTGGAGGCCCGGATGACGATTCCGGAGTTCTTCAATGTATACAGGGTCAACTATAAAAGGGAAGGTGTTGTAGAGTTCACCGTCCGGGAGAACCCGATTTTCATTTTCCTCTCCCAGAGTTACTCAAACAACTGGGGGTGAAGATCTGAATTCTTTAGGATCTCGGGTGAATGGGAGTCGGCTACACCCCTGGCAGAGGACCAGAGGATGTCCCGGGGGTGGAGCCCCCTTCAAATCGATTTGAGGGAGGCCCCGGCCCTGAATGCAACCGGGAGGAGGAGAGTTGCTACCATGTTAACCTTCTCTCAGACTCCAGCGAATGCCTTTAAGATCGACTACGACAATATTGTCACTGACGAGAACATGCGGAAGGTTCTCAAATACCATATTCCGTCTGGAAAGGTTTGGTACGACAAGAAAAGGAAGACATTGGTGTGGAAAACCGGGAGCGAAGTAGCCGCTACCCCCCGGGTCAAGGCCTCAGGGGTGGCTCCCGGGCCGAGGAAGAGCGTTAAGCCAAAAACAGTAGCTCCTCAACCGAGAAAGGTTAGCAAGTCAACCACCATTCCAAAAGCAATTGTAATACATCGAGGTGACCATGCCTCAACCGTCCTTGCCAAAAGTTCTCAAACCCGAGAGCGGGTCAATTGGAGCTCCCGGACAAAAGACGCAGACAACTTTTGTCTCAACCGCACCACTTGAGCCAGTTAAACTTCCGAATGTATCAGTAGAAGCAGCTGAGAAAGAGGCTCCAACTACTTCGCCGGAGAATCGTCCGGTCAGACTCACTCCTGCGCCTGGTTTGGTTGTGATCGAAATTGGAGACGATCCTGAGGAATCGGGCATGGAGGCTTCCCCCGTACCAGATGCGGCCAAACGTAAAGGGAAGGAGAAAGTGCAAGGGTCACCAAAGAGGGCTTGCTTCACCTCGGATCCTTTAGAATATGCGCTTACTCGGGCCACCGAAGTCAAGCTTCTCTTTGGTCGTCCACGTTTTATATTGCCCACAGTGATGGTTACACGGGACGTTCCGGCAAAACCCTCCCTTCCGGATTTCGCCACTTTGGTCGCGTCAACTACCGGGAAGACTGAGGTTTGCCTAGTGTCCGATGCTGGCTTGGTATCCGGAAACCAACCGCCAGTAGATTTTGAAACCTCCCTGGAACCCGAGAACGGCTCGGGGACCGGGGACCGCATGGTGGAGGAGCCGAAGGGTCATCCAGAAACCGGAGCTGCAGACTTGTTGGAACCGGGCGGAGGAGGCTTAGATCAAACTGAGGTACTAGACTCCCCGGAAGCCGAGAGGCCTGAGGGACACCAACCCGAGACTCGAAACCCCTCGCCGGTTCCCGGGGAGGCCAGTACCTCCCGACCAAGAGCATTAATAGATTCTCTAAGGGAGGGTTTATTGGCCTCTCCCCTGGAGGTTCTGTTGGAGATACTCCCGAAGGATTCTTCATCTGCGGCCGGGACTGGGTCCTCAAGAGAACTTGCAGAATCTATACTTCACGCCGAGCTTCAAGTAAGTTTCTTGAGTTGAAAATAATCTCTTGCACCCATTCTTTTTCTTATTTCTTTTTTTTTTTTGTAGGGCATAATAAGATCGGTTGCCTTGTGGCGAAACCACCGGGGAGCTATCGAAAGCCAAACCTCTCTGAAGGCCAAAATTGCTGAAATGCAATTCCGGATTCAAGAGCTAGAGTTTGAGGTGTCCCGGACCGAGGATTTGGAGTCTGAGATCGAGACCCTAAAAAAGGATATTCATATTTGAGATAGGACCATCGAGGCTCGGGATAAGGATCTAGCTTTGGCTCGGAAGCAAGCAGAAGAGGCTCGTGCCCAGGCGCTTGAAAGTGAGAAGACCCTCGATCGGGTGTTGATCAACCTGACTGAGGCTAATGCGGCCAAGACAGCTCTAATTGCTCGGGTGGCCGAGGTGCAGCTGGAGAAGGACTCGCTGGCAGCAGATAGGAAGGCTCTAACCGAGAAGCAAAATGAGGCTCATGCCCGGTACAAGAAGCTTCGGAAGAAGAGCCATCATTACAAGTCCAAGCTCCTGAAGAAGCAACTTGCCTTGGTCCCCTGGCTTCAAGGTCTCAGCTGGGGCCGGGGATCAAACTGGGGATTTGAGAGTTTAAGGACTATGCTTCTCCACCTGGAAGTTTTCGAGGTCGATCCAGAGACCGTGACTCCTGATCTTATCAGGATGCCCGAGGCTGCCATCGACGAGCTTCAGACTCTGGGAGTGGAGTTCTTTCCGGATGTGGAGGACTGGACCGAAGATGCTCCTAATCCTTATCTGGACGATTTGACATCCGGGCCTTCTATCTCTGACTGTACTCCCGAGAATGAAGATGCCGAGGAAGTTGAGGCTGGTGACGAAGTTGACTCGCCAGGCAGCCCGAACTTGTAATAATAACAAAACAAAAAAAAATTGACCCGGTTGTATTTTGAACTGAAATTTTAAATTTTGCAACCGAGTTGGCATGTAACTAGAATTACTATTTTGTAATTAAAAGAGCTATTTTTAATTTGAATGTGGTTTGCTTGTGTTACCGAGTCACCCCCCAATGACTTAGACAAATTTTTGGAATTTCTCTGAGTCATTACCGAGGAAAATGACCGGTGTGCGTGCTCCTAATCGGTTATGTTTCGAACTGAGGAATGCAACACTTTGATTTGATCTGGTTTGATTTGAACCGAGTCACCTCCCAATGACTTAGACAAATTTTTGGAATTTCTCTGAGTCATTACCGAGGAAAATGACCGGTGTGCGTGCTCCTAATCGGTTATGTTTCAAACCGAGGAATGCAACACTTTGATTTGATATGGTTTGATTTGATATGGTTTGATTTGAACCGAGTCACCCCCCAATGACTTAGACAAATTTTTGGAATTTCTCAGAGTCATTACCGAGGAAAATGACCGGTGTGCGTGCTCCGGGTCGGTTATGTTTCGAACCGAGGAACGCAACACTTTGATTTGATCGGGTTTGATTTGAACCGAGTCACCCCCCAATGACTTAGAAAAATTTTGGAATTTGTCTGAGTCATTACCGAGGAACATGACTGGTGTGTGTTTCGAGTCGGTTATGTTTCAAACCGAGGGAGACAACACGTTGATTTGAGCTGGTTTGATTTGATCTGGATTGATTTGAACCGAGATGATGTACTGGACAATACTTGATTTGTATAATACAAACTCCGAAGCAAATGAATTTATTGAAAGGATAAACGGTTACAAGTGATTCACATAAAGTACTTCTTCAGATGCTCGACATTCCACACCCTCGGTAGTCTTCTACCGATTGTATCAATCAGGTGATATGCCCCTTTTTCATGACATTGTATAACTTTGTAGGGGCCTTCCCATTGTTCTCCGAGTTTTCCTTCAGTTGGTTCTTTGGTAATCAGGCTTACCTTCCTCAAGACCCAAACTCTGAGTTGAAACTTCTGTGGGTTTACTGTCTTATTGAAATAACGGGCGGCTCGGTTCTGGTATGCTGCCCATGTGACATGTACTTCATCTCTTCTTTCTTGTAATAAATCCAGATTGAGCTTGATCCCTTCATCATTGAGTCTCGGATTGTAGTGTGCTACCCGGAAGCTTGGCGATCCGACCTCCGCAGGGATGACCACCTCAGAACCGTATGCTAAAGAGAATGGAGTAGCACCCGTGGGAGTGCGTGTTATGGTACGGTAGGCCCAAAGTACCTCGGGGACATACTCGGCCCAAGCTCCTTTCTTCCTGCTGAGCTTCTTCTTTAGTGTTTTGAGAAGTGTTT
Source organism: Alnus rubra (assembly GCA_028654335.1). Taxonomy (NCBI): domain Eukaryota; kingdom Viridiplantae; phylum Streptophyta; class Magnoliopsida; order Fagales; family Betulaceae; genus Alnus; species Alnus rubra. The sequence goes on from JAJPGS010002369.1 coordinate 1,714,238, forward strand.
TGTTCGTGGCTTCTACTTGCCCGTTTGCCGGTGCGTGAATTGGAGTGGAATAATAATTTCGAATTCGAAGTTCGGCGCACCATTTACTAAACGGTCTGCAGTCAAACTACTTTCCGTTGTCAGTAACAAAGGCATGTGGGATGCCAAATCGGCATATGACCGAGCTCCAAAGAAATTTTATCACGTTATCGGCGGTAATAGTAGCGAATGCCTCGGCTTCAGCCCATTTGGTGAAATAGTCTACTACGACAAGAAGGAATCTCCGCTTTCCTTTTCCCGGTGGCATGGGTCCAACTATGTCAACCCCCCATTTTGCGAATGGCCAGGGCGAGGTGATTGGACTGAGTTTTTCAGGGGGGTTCCTCATCACCCAAGCAAACCTTTGACACTTGTCACAATGTTGAACCAACCTGACCAAGTCCTTGTTCATTGTTGGCCAGTAATACCCGGCTCTCGTTGCCTTGTGTGCCAGCATCCGAGAACCTGAATGGTTCCCGCAGATCCCTTCGTGTATTTCTTTGAGCACACATTCCGATTCCGAGTTGGTGAGACACTTGAGAAGCGGCTCGATATAACCTCTCCGGTAGAGTATTCCTCCAATTAGCACGTACCGAGCCGAGTGCATTTTTACCTTACGAGACAGCAACTTTTCCTCAGGTAAGGATCCGTGATGGAGGTACTGAACAACATCCGTGGCCCACTCGGGATTGGTTGATCTTTCTTCAACTTCCATCATTTCTAACTTCGGGTTGATTGCAGGCTCGGTTTGCACCGCTACTTCGTTGGTAGATGTTTTGACATCGGGGCCGGTACCAGAGCCCATTTTGGAGAGGGCATCAACTTCGACATTTTCCTTCCGAGGAATTTTTGTCATAGCCATCCTGCTAAAGTTAGATTGATATTCACGTACCTTGTTGAGATATTGGATCATCTTTTCTCCTTGGGCCTCAGCAATTCTCTGCACATGGCTTACTACCACCTGAAAATCGCTTCTGAGTTCTACGTTCTTTGCTCCCATCTCCTGGGCTATGGAAAGCCCAGCCAACACGGCCTCATACTCCGCTTCATTGTTGGTGGTCACGAAATCCAACTTGATTGCGTACTGAAAACTTTCTCCATCCGGGCTTGCAAGAGTGACACCGACTCCACTCTTCTGGTTTGCTGAGGAACCGTCTACATACGCTACCCAGGTATCCTTCTTGGGCAGTTCTTCGCTCTCGGGTATACTACTGAATTTCAGGAGGAAGTTAGCCAGGACCTGACCGTTGATAGAAGTTCGAGGATGGAATTCTATGTTGAATTGCCCCAGCTCTACCGGCCAGTTTACCAACCTGCCTGAAAGGTCTGGTTTTTGTAATATCTTCTTCAGCGGATACTCGGGCAATACCCGTATAGCATGTGCTTGAAAATATGGCCTTAGTCTCCGTGCCGAGACGATTAAGGGGAAGGCCAACTTTTCAATCCGAGGGTATCTCTCTTCGGCTTCATGGAGTGCTTTGCTGGTAAAATAAATCGGTTATTGGATACCTGACTCTTCTCAGACCAAAGCTAAGCTGACTGCCGAGGGAGATACTGCTAGGTAGAGATAAAGTATTTCCCCTTCGTCCGGGCGGCTCAGGAGTGGCGGATTGGTCAAATATTCTTTTAACTTCCCGAAGGCTTCCTCGCACTCGCCATTCCATTCGAATGCTTTTTTCAAAATCTTGAAAAACGGGAGACATTTATCTGTGGATCGGGAGATGAACCGGTTTAAAGCCGCTATTCTCCCGGTCAGCTGCTGCAGTTGCTTGGTGGTCTGTGGAGATTGCATCTCTAAGACTGCACTCAACTTCTCGGGATTTGCCTCGATTCCTCTCTGCGAGACCATAAACCCCAAGAACTTCCTAGAGGAGACGCCGAAAGCGCACTTCGCCGGATTGAGCTTCATCTTATGACTCCTCAGCGTCTTGAAGGTCTCCCTCAGATCTGCTATGTGGCCGGCAGCTCGGATGCTCTTGACTAGCATATCGTCAACATAAACTTCTACGTTACGTTCGATCTGATCTCGAAACATCTTGTTGACCAGCCTCTGGTACGTGGCCCCAGCATTTTTTAGACTGAACGACATCATCTTGTAGCAATAAAGGCCTCAGTCTGTGATGAAAGATGTCTTTTCTTGGTCGACTTCATCCATGTGAATCTGGTTGTACCCCAAGAAGGCGTCCATGAACGTGAGGAGTTCGTGCCCGGATGTAGAGTCTACCAACAGGTCGATCCGAGGCAAGGGAAAGCTATCTTTGGGACATGCCCTGTTGAGATCGGTGAAATCGACGCACATTCTCCACTTCCCAGTGGTTTTTTTGACTAAAACCACGTTGGCCAGCCACTATGGGTAATCTACTTCTCGGATAAACCCGGCCTATAGGAGCTTTTGCACCTCCTCGGCTACCTCCTGATTCCACTCAGGAGCAAAACTTCTTCTCCACTGATAAGCGTCGAATGTTGCACATTCAAGCCCCTTAACTTATATATGTTAATTCTTTAGCATTGTTATTTGTTTAATTTTGTGTTGTTTTAATGTTTTCAGGTTTTAAATAAAGATGCAATTAATTCCATTAATTTTGGGCTTAAAGCACACTTTGAGAAGACCTAGAAGATATGTTTAAACTTAACCAATCATAATAGAATACCTATGTGATGTGATTAAGTTTAATCAAATCAAAGGAAGGACTAAATCGGAATTTCTCTGATAAGAGTCAAAATCGGATTGGGTTCAAATTTGGATTCTGTACATGTCTCAGTGTTTTAATCATAACTTTTGATTCAGATATCTAATTGCGATGAAATTAGTGGCGTTGGAAAGCTAATAAACAATAAAACAAATATGTCAGAAATAGCTTTTCCTAAATTTGGACTTTTACTATGTCAAAATCGCCCCACAATAAAAGACCGCATTCTGGACGAATTTGGAATCTTTTTCCTACTTGGATTGGAATTTCAATCTCCTACATGGACAAGAAGACTCAAGAAACGATTTGTATGAAATTCCCAGAGCTTTTAGGCCTCTCCTAATCTCTATAAATAGGCCTCTAAACATTGAAGAAAGACACATTGCTACCTAGAGCAAATTCAGAGAAAAACTTCTTGAAGGCTTGAAGAGTTGAAGAGAAGTAATCATGGCAGGAGGCCATTGCAGCAGCGTCATGAGCGGCTAAAAACCTTTGTAGGGTATTGATGTAGCCCTATTCAAGCACAATGGTTTGATTGTATTTCAATTTAGAGAATTTTAGTTTATGCATGTTGGTTGTATAATTATGAGAATTGCTACAATTTGATATTGTTCTTCATCTTTTAAATGCAATTGTTCTTCAATTCATAATCAATATTGGTAGAATTCTTCTCTTGTCTTAGAAAGCTTTTTACCTTTATTGAACTCAAATTATTCTTATTTTCTGTGATTATGAGAATAATGATTATACAACGGGTTTAATTGACATATGATCAAGAGGATTAGATAGGCCATGCGTAGGAAAGACGAATTGTACTACATCCTAGTTTAGTATAATTTAGGTAGACAATTCGTGCCAACCGAAGATGGATTATACTTATGCTTTAATATGATAATTTCTTGTTTATTTGTAACATGCATAGAATGAATTTCTCTAATTAAATATGATTAACCATTGATGTGCGGATAGCGGTGAAGTCAATACTCTACTCTCTCTCTCTCTCTCTCTCTCTCTCTTATAATTTAATTCTCTTTTACTTTTATTTTATGCACTTTAGTTAATCACAAAATCAACAACCTTTTCTTTAGCTATTTTTAATTTTCATAAATTTGATAACCATACCCCCGCAGTCCTTGAGGTTCGACACCCTCAACATAGCCCTATCCTACAAGGATTCGTACTATTGCGAGTGGTAATTTTATTATTGATATATTTTGGTAAACAAAAGACCACATCAATTTTTGGCACCGTTGCCGGGGATCGAACCCAGGTCACCCGCGTGACAGGCGTGACTGGTCGATGACTCGGATTGACCATTAGCCTGTGGACTATCACAGATGGAGGTATCCCGGGCATATCCTCGTGTCCCCGTGCAAAAACGTCTTCGTTTCGTCTGAGGAGCTCCACCAAGGCCTCCTTCATTTCTGGGCAAAGCTGCGACCCTACCCAGATCTTCTTCTTGGAGTCACCGAGCTCAAAATCCTCCAATTCCTCGACCGGCTTCCCCAACTGTGATTGCTACTTCCCATCGTGTTTGGTCTTCTCTCCAAGTCCCGTAGCTATATGGAGCTTTTTCAGCCTAGTATTTTAGCATTCTCGGGCCATCCGTTGATTTCCCTTTTCAACGCCGACCCCTTCCTCGGTGGGGAATTTCATGCTTAGGTGGGGGGTCGAGGTGACAGCTTGGAGCACATTGAGTGCTGTTCTTCTGAGGATGGCATTATAAGCCGAAGGTCGATCTATTATTAGGAACCGAACCATTATAGTCCTTTGCCTTGGGTATGCTCCAGCCATGACCGGGAGCTCGATCGACCCGAGCGGGAGCACCTGTTCTCCTGTGAATCCGACTAGCGAATGCCTAGCTGGGATTACCTTCCTTATATCGATTTTCATGAGCTCAAAGGCTGACCTATAGAGGATGTCAGCTGAGCTCCCTGTGTCGATTAAAATGCGGTGAATCTTGTGGTTCGCAATAGCTAAGCTTAATACCAAAGCGTCAGTATGCGGGAGAGATACCCCTTCATAATCATCGTCCGAGAAGCCGATCACCTGGGTATCTCGTTTTCGAGACTTTGGAGGTTTCTGCACCGAGTATACCTCAAAATCCCTTATCTACCTTGCATATGCCTTCCGAGCCGAGCTGGACTCTCCTCCTCCTCTGTAACCCCTCGAAATCGTCTGTATTTCCGGAAGGTTTTCCTGTGGTGCTGGTCGGGCTCGGCTCCTGCTTCTTTCTCGGTCAACCCGAGGATCTAGTCTGTGCTCTGGTTCTCTGGCTCTTTCCTAATCTCTTTCTCAGTCATTCTAACGATAGTTTTGATTCTGGTGGAACCGATTGTTATCTTCCCGGGGGCGATTTTCGTGCCTTGGGTCTGGTAGAATCCTTTGATTTGCAAGGAATCAGACAAGCTTCCCATTCTCTATGAAGCGTTCTATCAAGATTCTCAAGGAAATGCAAGCTTTGGTATGGTGCCCGGTAGTATCGTGGAAAGTGCAATACTGATCTGCATACGGTGAATTCGGGTTTATAAGTACTAGTCGGGGCTTTCGGTACATCGGGTCTCGCTTTATCTCTAGGAGAACATCCATGATGGGAGCGTTGAGGGGTGTCCAGTTGTGATCTCGGAGCGACTCCCGGTCTAGCTTTGGTCTTTCCTCATTTCCTTCCGGAACATGCCTACTTTCTTCTTTTCGAGGATCTTTTTTCTTCTTATGGCGCTCAGAAGTGGATGGGTGAGTCTGCTCGGATCCCAATAGGGTTCGGAGCGTTTCCTCCTGGTTGATGTACTTCTCGGCTTTACTCATGAAGCCATCCAGATTTTGAGGAGGCTTTCGGGCTATATCAACCATGAGAGCTCCATCCTTTCGGATTCCCTGAAAAAGGGCACCGTATATAAAGTCATCGGTTGCTGCCTCTGCTTCGAGCCACGCCTGGTTGAACCTCGTGGAAAAGTCTTTGAGAGACTCCTCGGGTCCCTGATGTAGTGACATCATGGATCCAGATGGCTTTCTCCTGACCCTCCCTGCCATGAACTGCGTGAGGAACATCCTTCCGAGGTCGTCGAAGTGACGGATGGAGTTCGGTGGAAGTTTCCTAAACCAGTCGCGGGCGTTACCCGAGAGGGTAAGTGGAAAGGCTCGGCATACTACCATCTCGGGTGTTCGGTGGAGGTCCATGTGAGCGCGAAAATTATCCAGGTGTTCCACGGGATCTTCAAGGCTTATATAGAACGGAATTTTGAACTTCTCGAGAAGACAAATGTTGGCCACATCCTCGGTAAATGGAGAAGTAGTTTTTTGTAACAGATTTTCAACTAGGGAAGCTTTTCCCTTGTTGTTTCGTTGGATGGCTGCAGTTAGAACGTTGCATCTCTGTTCTAACCGAGCGATCATGCCTTGCACCGCCCTTTCGACCTCGGTTTGAGGAGAGGGAACGTGCGCGGGGATTTCTTCCTCTTTGTTGTTTCTTTCTCTGGACCCCTCAACTCGGCTGCCTCCGTGTCTTTCCTCCTCTCGTCACTCTCCGATGTGGCTATGGCGGACCTCTTGGTTTTGTGGATCTGTGACTGTCTGGTGGAGTTCCGGAACCCGAGCTTGGAGAATGGCATTCATAGTAGCCAAATCCTCGATACTTTTGGCCATCTGCTCTATCCTCTCATTCAGCCGAGTGATTTGAGGATCGTTTGAGTTTCCTTTCTCTCGGGCATTTCGAGCATCCCGAGACACTCTGTTCGCTTCTGATCTAGTGTTCACCATAGCGGATTTTTGTAGAGAAACGTCACAAGTCGTTCCCACATACGGCGCCAAACTGTTGAGACAGATTTCCGGTAGGTGACGTGTAGATCAATGATTTGTCATAGTACTCCTTCTATCTGCAAACAAGAACAAACACTGCGTCGGGGGGATGCCGACGACCCTGCTCCGATGCTTAAGTAAGTGTATTGTTTGAGAGTAAATGCGCAGAGTAAGGTTATTGAGATTAATCAGCGTACCTTAGTGTTTGAGGGGACCATGGTATTTATAGAGATTAAAGAGTAGTTGAGATTATTCCTATATATGTGGGAATCGGTAATTGACGAAGACGTGGCCTTGGGCGCACAGATATTCCGGGTTCCATGACCGCTAATCTCGGGCGTTCGATCTTATACGGGCGGCATGACATTCGTGAAGCTCCTGGCGCATGATCTAGTCTAGTGTCGTGCGTCGTGTCCCTTAAATCCCGGGTACTTCCGAGATAAACGCGGATGTTGGTATTGATTGGTATCCGGGTCGGCTACATCCGGGTTGGATAGTCAGGTCAGCTGAACAGGTTAGGCCCTGATGATCTTGGCGGGCCTAGATGGATGAAATTCTTGAACCGCTCTAGCCCGGCCGGGCGGACCCAATGGGCCTTGTGTTCGGGTTGGGCCTGGCTACCGAGGAGTACAATATTTTCCCCAACAACTATTTTGGTCATATCAAACTGTAAATTTATTACATTCATCAATTCCTATGTAATTATTTATTCAAAATAGTTAGTAATTTAGTCATATAATGTAAAGAATTTTATATGGGATTTACCCGTTCGTGTAGGTGGCTAAGGATCCGTTTGACTTATACGATTTTTAAAAGTAAATTTAAAAATACGATTTTTAAAAATTCTGTCAAACGTTTGGCAAATTACAGTTTAGCCTTTAAAATTGTGTTTTTTAAAAAAATACCCATTTTGCGTGTGATTTGATTTAAAATCGTACTTTTTATCTATGAAATTGTAATGTCAAATACACTCTAAGCGTCCCAAAGGGGTAGCTCAATCGGCTGGGGACCACGTCTTATGAAGTAGATGTCACTAGTTCGAATCTCCCCTTCCCCCCTCTTGTGTGGACATGAAGAATGACAAAAAAATGCACCCTAAGCTTGATGGTCCAAAATTTATTTGGGTAGATAAGTCTCATACAAGGTCTTGAAAAAGAACTTTTAATTACATTTACTACGCTTAAATAGAAATAGCAGATTATTATTTCGTTATTACCTTAACTCTTTTTTTTCTATTATTATTAACATGTCAAACAAAGTATAAAACTAGTCTTTATGATTTCATTCAATCTTGATCATAAAATTTGGTAGGAGTTTCAACTACAACTGAAAGAATGTTACAAAGAAGGTAAAACAGGACCAAAAAAAAAAAAAAAAAAATTACACTCACTATGTATAACGTTTTTGATTCGCGCACACAAACATTTTTTATGTCGAAAAGAACAATCTATTCCGTTCTTTCCTTGTAATATATCTCTTGTCTTCTAATGCAACCAACCTTTGTTTCCTTTTTGTCAGATTATAAGGATGCATCAAACTTGACGTCAGTTTCCGGTAGCCAATCACTGCCCTGTATAAAGGAGTCCACAGTAAACTTGGCAGCCTCATCTGCCGTTAGAGTGGGCTTATAACCCGCCCATTGAACCCGTTTTTCTACAGTTGCTCCGGCCCCTGTATTTTGGTACTCGGCATAGAATATTGTCTTAGGCGGCTTGACATTGGTGACCCATTCTATCCAGCCCAACGGATTCAAGAACGACCCGATATCAGACTGCATAATTACTGTGGTAGAGTATTCTTTCCAAGGCCTACCAAGGTACGTCAGAGCTGTAACGTTGTCGAGAGGGGAGAAATATGATTTTTGGATGGAAATGCCCGTGTTCTGGTTGGGATCCTTCTTGCCCTGAGCCGTGATGGTGTTGAACTGGTTGGGTAGGGGCTGCCTGGGCTGGATGCTGCAGCTTTGGAGGACCACCGCTGCGTTGCCAAAAATGAAGTCGATGGTGCCCGTAATGTCACATTCACGGTAGAACTGACGGTTCGAGTGAGCATAGAGGGTGTCCTGGAAGGCGTCAAACGAGCATCTGTACAGCACGGAGAGGTCGGAACCTGACCGGAAGGCAACTGCCTGGTGCTTTGCAGCACCGGCGGTGTTAAAGAATCCCATGTCTTTTGCAATGAACCCCTTCCCGGCCACAGCTGCTCATCACATTTGCAAATTTTAGAATACACAATATCATATTGTTGCTTGGGAACAGTAAATCATATGTTTATGGCTATCAACCAAATAAAGTAATCAGAATTGAACAATTCAATGATGAATTTGACACAATAATAACGTAAGGCAGGCAAAGTGAATGGAATCGTTGTCATTTGGTGGATTTACGCGTCTACTTTTCTGGGCCCTGGGACAAGCGCAAAAAGTGGGGAATTCACGTTCTGATGCGAGTGTTGCGGGCCAACAAAGAATCCAAGAGACCAAAGAACATCCTTTCCCATTGACGTGCCGCAATCTTAGAAGATCTTTTCGCACCATGAATAGAATATGAGTAAAAACTATAAAGGAAATAAATAGTATGATTTGATTCATCTTTATTTTATTTTATTTTATTTTCAATTGCTTTCGAAAAAAGCAATTTCTACAGATACTCGGTAGATTTTGGAGGAAAAAAAGGGTGGAGTGACACCAATTGGTGATAGAGATATGTTAACCAGCAAAGAAGGAAAAAGTAACAAATAAATAAATATCAGATAGTAAACCGAAAAAAAAGAGTCAAGCCAATCCGATTTCGATTCGGTTACCCATTTCTTGTCCGGCGTCGGATAGATGGTGCTAGAAGTTCATTTTTGACGTGTAAGCTTTTGGATTTACACACCCAAATCCCAATCAAATGATGTTTTTAATAGAATTTGTAGGCCTCCACTCGTATGCATCGTCAATTATGTAACAAGTGGGACCACATGAAAATATAAACTGCAAATTATAAAAACCAGACACGCAAATGGTGGGTCTATGCTACCCACACTATCAACATCCAATCTACTATAATCGTGTGTATAAAGCAACATAGTCTCTATGATGTCTAGCCCCTTAAAAATATATATATATATATTTGACTTCAAATTCAATTCTATTCGGAAGGGTGAGATTATAATTTTTTTTTTTAAAATTTGATATTCAACAACATTGAGCGTTTTTAAATTTAGAGTGGTTGATTGCCAAAAGCGGAATTTAATCAATTTATAGATAAGAGTAGCATCCATCCAATTCACATGGTTACACACAAAAACCATGTGTGGTTTCGTGGACCCTATCCCCAGATAATTAAGCTGAAAGCTTCACATGGGATGGCACATGGGTTCTATATATATATATATATATATAAATCAGTGGCGGACCCAGGCTTTAAAAGATGGAGGGGCCAAATCGAAAAAATAATAATTTGACAGGACAAAACTGAAAAAATTAAAAAATTAGGGGGTAATCACCCTTACGATATTTTGACAGATAGCTAATTAATTACATTTACCTCACACGCTCCTAGAAAGTAGAAACAACACTATTCTTCAAGAGCTTTAATTAATATTTACGCAGATTTATAGTTGATAGCCTCAAATGAACCGGTTGGCTTCCATTTCATTTATTAAGGCCCGCTGTTATGATTATTAATTATTATGATAGTCTATTACTTTTTCTTTTTATTTTAAGTAATAGGTGTTTATGTTTTTAGCTTAAAAAAGAAATTACTAATTAATTAATATTTATGATTTAGTGGAAAAAAAGTGATGAAGATAAGGCGTACATACCGAAAGTGGCGGTGTTGAAGGTGGGAGTGCCGTCCACAAAGTTCAAGTTGCCGGTGACGATGGTCTTCGTCTTGCCATCCCCGTACATCATCACATTCCACTTGTGCTTGTCCAAAATCACATTTTCAGAATAGTTTCCTTCCTTTACATATATCACAAATCTCGTTTCGCTCTTCTTCGGCACTGCCGCCACCGCCTCGCTGATCGTCTTATAGTCGCCGCTCCCGTCCTTAGCCACCGTCGCACGCGTGGCCGTCACGCTGATGTCCTCCAGCAACCTCCGGTCACCCGGGCTAACCCAGTCCGGAAATTCCCCTCCGAACCCGAGCAGCCTCCTCCGATGAATGGGAATGTTAAAATTAGACAGTAATCCGAGAATCTTAGCCACAATGGCCAAACTATTGCTGGCAAATTCGGTGGAGTTCTCCATGGCGGTCCTCACATCGTCGACAAGCGTGGAGTTGAGTTCTTGAAGAGCGTCCAAGCAGGTTTCTTGGTCTGTGAGGGTGGCGCTCAGCCAGGTTTCCAAGTCGTTGATTTTCGCCGAGGACAATAGCTTCCCACCTTGACCGACTTCCATGGCTGATATCGAGTCATTGAGCCGATCCACTGCGTCTTCGAAAAGGCCTTGACAGAGGGTTAGAGCGGATTTGAGTTTGGTGTCGTTGGTGCCGGCGATGAGCTTCGCCGGTAAGTCGTTGGCGAGGTTGGAGAGCTCGTTGATGGCCACGCGTAGAGAGAGCTTGAAGAGGACCACCGGGTCGGTGGTGTTGGTGGTGTCCAAGGAGGAGATGCTAGAGTAGCACGAATTAGGATACTGAGTCACGCTGCAGAGCGTTTTGAGCGAGGCGGCAGGGGTCAGCTCGGGTGCGGGAACCGAGTGGGATGAGGGTGATGAGCTGTTGCGCTTGTGTATCAAGATTCCGGCAACTGCAGCGACGATCACCGTTAACAGGACGATGGAGGAGACGATGAGGATGATGAGACGCCTTCGTGCCCTTTTCCGGAATGCTTGCTCTTCAACCTCGTCTACCTTGCCATAGCCCTTGAAGGACTGGATCGAATCCATTATAATCTGATTCAGATTAGTGGCCGGGGATATGTTTTTTTAGGGGTTTAAGTGTGTCAGGTTGATGGAAAAAGCAAAAAGTATGCCAAGTCCTTTTATAATAAGAGCAGAGAATCTGTTTCTACGAGGCTTCTTCTTCAAGACTAATTAATGGTGTTCCTCTGAATTAGTTTTTATTCGTATTCCAAGATGTGACACGCGTTGTACTCCAATTGGGGGAGGTAAGACTTATTCCACCTAGGAAAATGCTTGAATTACAACACCATTCAACTATTGCACAACTTCGATGGGGTGAAATTTACTGTATATGAGTCCCACCTCAATTTATTCCATTATCTAAATATTTTACTGCGGTTTCGTGGACTAAATACTTTCATAATGGTTGGAGCTGTACATAGCTAGCTAGCTTGGGTGACAATAATGACATAAATAAATAACATTAAAAAAAAAAAAAAAAAAAACTATTGCCGTTTAATGTTGCCGGATTTTTGGGGAAAAAGTGGGAAGCGAGGACCTCAGACGCGGCTACGAACAGGAAACAACGTATGTCGACTCTTCTATCCACATGATTCTATAATATATGTAAATTTTTAAATATAAGAAAACAAAAAATGACAAATTTTTTTTTTTTTAATTAGATATTAAAAAAAAAAAAAAAAACCTCTTGCAATGTCGAGATTTGCTAATTGTGTTTCTACCAGCAATATAATCCATGATGTTGTGAATGCTAATTATTTTTTTATTATTATTTTTTGAAGAAGAATTCTAATTATTTTATTGTCCCAGCTGTTTTCTTTCCCTAGCTTGTTAACTTGCTCCAGAGTCAGACTATACATTTGTTGATAATGCTATATATATATATATATAACTTTCACTTTCTCAATAATGGGAAAAGCCTTTTTCAAATTTTGATTTAAAAATGAAAAAGGATTAGTTGGATCCTTCACATTTGGATGGCTCTATTCAAATACGCGTAACCGCTCATTGCGCCAATGAATACTCTCAATTATAAATGGAAATACAATGAATATACGTTGCTGGAAAAAAAACAAAATCCAGCACACAAGAACTTCATTAAACGCGCATAAAAACAATGTTCCATACAATTTGCTAATACATCACCGTAACATGTTTCTAAGCACCAAACATTGCAAACATGTTAAGAATACGAACAATTGCAAAAACAAAATTCTGCATGTCCAGCGAAGATCGCGCAACTGTCAAGCGAGAGTCGGGTGAAACTTATCACAATCTCGCTCGAGCGAAGGTACGTTAAGCGAGGTCGCTGTCGACTTTAAAAATATCATTGGAACAACTTCTATCCCAATTTTCTAACCAACCAATTAAACATGTGAATCATGCAAAAATTAAAAGAAATAAAAATGTAAGAAGCTAGGTTCTGATACTATATTTTTTCATTTTAATATCTACTGAATATTTTTTGGTGATTCTAATCTTTTATCTCCACAACTTATTTTGTTACTATTAATATTTATCTATCGAGTTATATGCATCACATGCACATTTATAACGCCCGAACAATTATTGTTACTCCCGCAAAATTAATTAACTGTGGCAATTAATTCGGAGTATTACTTGTAGCACCCCCAATTTAATTAACTGGAAATGTCACCTATAACAACAAATATCAAAATAAAATGCAAAAGAAAGTGAAGTATTGATATGAACTAAAAACTATTGAGTATAACTTCTATCCGGTCATGGCAAAAACTAGCATTTTTGCCTTCAAATGAGAATTTGAAAGGTAAGCATGGAACAAGAAAATGAAATAGATTCAAAACACCTGATTATCAAATTTTTTTAAGACACCCGATTATCTGATTTCTTCAATGTTTGCTAAAAAAAAAAAAAAAAAAAAACCTTGGTCACTCTCCTTATTCTGTCACTCTCTTCATATTCTTGATAGGTGAATTGCTAGGGAAGACGAACACTGCCGCCAACCAAGACGAATGGTGCCCAGGCTCGAACGCCACGCCACCGCTCTCTGATTAGTTTCCCTACATTCACCATTAGCTCACATCTGATTCTTAGAGCAAACGTCGGGGTCCTCTCTCTCTGTTTGTCTTGTTCCACCACAAAATGCTGATGGTCATGATTCGAGGGTGCCGCTTGATGTTCTTGGGTTTTATTGGTGATTGTTGGATTTTTTTTTTCCTATTAGTTCATTCTTTGGTCCTGATTCAAGTGTAAAACAATTTTTTCATAAGTTTTTGTGTATGATGAAATGCTTCAACCGATCTGTCGAATTATGGGAGGCTCTGTTGTATTTATGACTAAATATTACAGAGGAATGAATCTATGTAATTGTCTATAATTGACTATCATGCACGCTCTCTTTAGTGATCTTTACCATTCAAACAGATGCGGAGGAATTAAATACTTGTTCATATGGCTTCTGTTGCATCAATAATTATGCATGTAGAAAATTTGATGCACTGTTTTGTATTGTGTTACGTGAATTAGTAACGGATCTAGTAATACGCCTCTCAACAGGAAAAGAAGCAGAATCCTGCTTCTTATTCTTGCCTATAGTTGCTAATTTAGAAAAACTAGCGGTAGAAAATTAGAGATTCATAGGTCTCATATCAAACATAAAGTTTGAGGTTAAAATTTGCATGCTTTATTAATCCACTGATAACTCTTTAAATAAAGATTACATCGTGAATCCTAACTGGAAGATAACACTAAGAGATAACAATCACCTTCTACCAACCAAGATAACACTCACAATTTGAAATAAAAGATTGAACTGTCTATCACAACAACTACTAACCTAATAGCGATGGACACATCCACCAACACCTGAAATTAAGATAGACTCCAGAAAATAAGATAGACTTGCTGCTACCCAACTACTAACACCAATAAGATAAAATAAGATAAACTCTAGCATGCATTACGTATCACTCCTTCCCCCTTAAAAATCGGCCTTGTCCTCAAGGTCGAATTCTGGAAACTGATGCTACATATTGTTGACATTTTCCCATGTGGCATCTGTGGGATTATGGCCACACCAATGGACTAGTACTTCTCTCTTCTTGTCTTTCCCCTTGACATCTAGAACAGCTTGTGGTACTAATTGTGGAATATCTTGAGGAACTTCGGGTAGAATTGTACTACTTGCTGAATTGGAACCCCATTGTTTCTTAAGTAATGAAACATGATAAACTAGATGTACTATAGACCCTTGAGGCAATTCCAGTTTGTACGTTACTTCTCCTATCCTTTCCAGTACCTTGTATGGACCATAGAATTTTGCAGCTAATTTCATATTCAAACGCCTTGCAACTGTTTGCTGCCTATAAGGATGCAATCGAACATAAACCAGATCTCCTATTTGAAACCCACGTTCCTTATGGCCTTTATCGTAGAGTTGCTTCATTCTGTTTTGTGCTTGAGACAATTTGAGGCGAGCTTGTTTTAACAAAGTATCTCGAGCCTCCAGTAGTTGACCCACAGATTCTATCCTTGCAGTGCTCGGAATATAGGATAACAATGATGGGGCTGGACGTCCATATAACAACTCAAAAGGAGACTTACCAGTACTATAGTGATAGTTGGTATTATAAGTATACTCCACCCATGACAACCATTTGATCCGATCTTTAAGTGTATCACCTGTGAAACATCTCAAATAGATTTCCAGTGTTCGATTCACCACTTCCGTTTGACCATCCGTTTGCCGATTCAGAATTGAAATTGAACCTCGTTCCTTGCAACAGAAAAAGTTCACGCCAGAAATTACTTGTAAAAGTTGGATCTCTATCACAAACAATGGAAGTTGGGAGTCCATGTAGTTTAAAAACATTCTCAATAAATTCTTAAGCCACCATGATCGCTGGATACGGATGCTTGAGTGCAATAAAATGTGCATATTTTGAAAAGCGATCCGCCACAACACATAAATGATAAATTTACCTTGAGAATTCGGCAGTCCTTCTACAAAATCAATGGAGATGTCTCTCCATATCATAGTGGGTATTGGCAAAGGTTGCAATAATCCGGCTGGTAGTGTTAGCTCACTTTTATTTCGTTGGCAAATGTCTCACACTCGTAAATATTCTTTTATTTGGGCACAAGCTCCATGCCAATAAAATACAGATCTCAAGCGATGCCACATCTTACGAAATCCCTCATGGAATCCACTATGAAACTCATGAATTATCTCCTTGGTTAAGGGAGATTGGAATCTTAGGTAGATTCTGCCCTTAAAAAAAATCAAACCTGATTTGTAACTCCAGTATCCCGATGCTTCTCCTTGTTGAATATTTTGCACCAAATCTTGCAATTCTTTTTCCTGCAATATCTCCTTCTGAATGGGTTCTATCCAATGTGGAATTGGAGTAGAAATGGTGGATGGTTGGCCGTGATCTTCTTTTCTTGATAGGCCGTCTGCTGCTAAATTTTCATGCCCCTTTTTGTATTCAATGGAGAAGTCGTAGCCCATTAATTTTACAAGCCACTTCTATTGCGCTTTTGTAGTGATGGTTTGCTCAAATAGATACCTGAGACTTTTCTGGTCAGTGCGGACCACAAATTTTTGGCCTAATAAATATGGACGCCATTTTCGCACTGTTGCAATGAGGGCCATCATCTCCTTTTCATATGTGGATTTGGCTAAATTTTTTCCTTTGATTGCCTAGCTGAAATACGCTATGGGTCTTGAGTCCTGCATGAGAATTGCTTCGATTCCTATGCCTGAGGCGTCACACTCCACCACAAATGATTTGTTGAAGTCTGATAGTGCTAATACAGGTCCTGTAGTCATTGCCCGCTTAAGTTTGTTGAACGCCAAGTCTGCAGATTCCGACCACACACAGGAGTCTTTTTTGAGTAAGTGGGTTAAGGGTCCTACAATGTCTATACCCCTTGATAAACTTCCGGTAATAGCCGGTTAAGCCCAAAAAACCCCTCAAAGTCTTGACTGTGGTTGGTTAGGGCCATTGTATCATGGCAGTGATCTTCTCTGGGTCCATTGCCACTCCTTGGCATGAGATCACATGGCCCAAATAACTTATGGAATCTCGGCCAAATTCACACTTCTTTTGTCGGATAAATAGTTTTTGATCTCGTATTATAGTGAAAACCTCATGTAGCTGCATGATATGTTCGGCCCAAGTCTTGCTATATATGAGAATATCTTCAAAGAAAACCAATACATACTTACATAGTAGCTTCAAAAAAATGTCGTTCATAAGGGCTTGGAAAGTAGAGGGTGCATTTGTTAACCCGAACGGCATCACTAGAAATTCATAGTGTCCGTGGTGGGTTTGAAATGCAGTTTTCTCTATGTCTGCTTCCATAATTCTGAACTGGTGATATCCGGATCTGAGGTTAAGTTTGGAAAAAACTTTGGCCCCATGTAACTCGTCTAGCAACTCATCAATGATTGGGATGGGGGATTTGTCTTTGATTGTAACCTGATTTAATGCCCTGTAGTCTACACATAATCTCTAAGACCCATCATATTTTTTTTTACTAACAATATTGGGGATGAATATGGGCTAGTACTAGACTTCACTACTCCAGATTTTAATAAATCCAACACAATTTTTTCAATCTCATTTTTCTAATAATGAGGATACCTGTAGAGCCTTACATTCATGGGACCAGATTTCAGACGTAATCTGATCTGATGCTCGTGGCCTCTAACTGGAGGAAGGCCTTGAGGCTCACTGAAGATGTTTGAGAATGATCCAAGAGCACTTTAATTTGTTGCTGCATGTTATTCTACCCAGATGAATTAGCTTCCAGCTCAATTGCATTTAAGTTGCCTCCAAAGTGTTCCCCAATCCTGAGCTATACGTGGCAAACCCAGCCACATCTCCTTCTTTTCACCTCTCTTTCCATCTCTCTTTCTTCAATCATCCTGTGCGTAGGTAGCTTGATACCCCTTAGCTCCACCTCTTTGCTTTTCCACTTGAATATCATCACCAACCTTGCAAAATCCCACCATATTGGTCCCAACGTGCGCAACCATTGAGTGCCCAATACTGCTTCACATACATCCATGGGTAAAATAAAAAAGTCCACCAAAAATGGCTCACCTTGTAGCCATAACAATACTCATGCCCAAACACCCGTACAATTGATCTTTTCCCCATTAGCCACTGTGACCGTCATTCTTCCAAAATGGGTGGGTCTTAGACCCAAACGTTGAGCTATTGAGAAAATTGTGGGTGCTCCCAGAATCCATCAAAACAACCACCCCCAATTTTTCCAAAACCCTCTTACCCGCATAGTTTGAGGATTGGGCGTTCCTGTGAGTGCATGCAATTATATCACCGGTTCTTCCTCTCCCAATTCTTTGGTCCCCATTGATTCTTCCTCCCCTCTGTTCTCTTTGGCTGAATAGATCCCTTTGATCATGAACAATGTCTTGCATCGATGGCTGGGGATGAATTTTTCATCGCAATTGAAACATAAACCACGGGACCTGCGTTGTTGCATTTCTGTTGTGGATAATCGCCTGGTTGGAGGAGTCCTGGTGCGCGTCAGATTGGGTGATGGAAGGGGAGGGATGGAATCCCTTGAACCTGACCGTCTTTCTTCATTATTTGGAGGTTTCTTCAATCTCCAGTTTCGACCTTCATATAATTGGGCCAATCCGATGGCCTCAGTTACTGTTTTTGGTCTCTCTGC
Source organism: Alnus rubra (assembly GCA_028654335.1). Classification (NCBI taxonomy): domain Eukaryota; kingdom Viridiplantae; phylum Streptophyta; class Magnoliopsida; order Fagales; family Betulaceae; genus Alnus; species Alnus rubra. The sequence continues at coordinate 1,732,280 of JAJPGS010002369.1, forward strand.
TTGTAGTTCAATTCTAACGTCTCTCTTGAGTCCGTTTATGAAGCAGCCCAATTGTTGGTGAACAGAGAGCTATTCAACCTTGTTGAGTAATAGCTAAAACTGCAATTGATAATCCTGAACTATCCCTATTTATTGAAGTTTTGTGAGCTCACCGAAGTGGTCATCAAAAGATGTTGGGCCGTAGCAAGCGTGGACCGCCGTCTTCAAAGCGTCCCAGATTATGACTCATTCACTGTCTTTGAATAGTTGGTACCACATTTAGGATTCCCCCTCCAGGTGATAAGCTGCCAACGACAATTTCTCCCTTTCTTCGATTTGGTTAAAATCGAAATATTGTTCAACTTGGCATATCCAGCTTGTTGGGTCCTCCAGTCCATTGTACTTTGGAAAATCTAGTTTAGTCACCTTCATTCCCTGATTGTTGTTGGAGCCCCCAGAACCCCTGTCACGGTTCTTGGTTGAGAAATTTTCTTCGGATCCACTAGCCCCTTGTTGACTAATTTTGTCCTCCACTTTTTTTAGCCTCTCTGAAGAAAGCTTAATGAAGTCGTCAATCGTTTTTTGGAGATTCTCCAGCCAATCTTTCATCGAGTCAGCCATTGGGAAACTTGGCTCTGATACCAAAATGTTACGTGAATGCATAACGAATCTAGTAACATGCCTCTCAAGAAGAAAAGAAGCAGAATACTGCTTTTTATTCTTGCCTATGGTTGCTAATTTAGAAAAACTAGCGATAGGAAATTAAAGATTATTGGGTCTCATATCAAACATAAAGTTTGAGGTTAAAATTTGCATGCTTTATTAATACATTGATAACTCTTTAAATAAAGATTACATCGTGAGTCATAACTAGAAGATAACACTAAGAGATAACAATCCCCTTTTACCAACCAAGATAACACTCGCAATTTGAAATAAAAGATAGAACTGTCTATCACAACAACTACTAACCTAATAGTGATGGACACATCCACCAACACCTAAAATTAAGATAAACTCCAGAGAATAAGATAAACTTTGCTACTACCCAACTACTAACACCAATAAGATAAAATAAGATAAACTCTAGCATGCATTCCGTATCATATTGTATAACAAGTTATATTTTCAAATTATTCTTTAGTGAATTGCATTATTGCAATGTCACTTTAAGGACTTAGTCTCTTCCCACTTAACTGGTTAATTGGAGAAAACTCCCAAGAATCGACAAAGAATGAACAGCCAATTGGTTGGACTTGGGGGCCATATTGAACAGTAAAGTTGGTAGAGAACGAAAAAGTCAGGAATGTCTCTAGATTTCAGTTCATAACACTTGTGTTTCGTATTAGTTTTGAATCTAACCAAAACTTGTTAGTTTTTGTGTTGGCTGCATTCTGTTGAACAAAATCACTTCTATGTAATGTTGCTGTTTTCACAGGGATGCTGCTTAATCCAGAGTCTACTCTTCAGCTATGTTCTTCAAGAAGATTTTGTGAAGTTTACAAGGAAGTTTATTTCGGTTCCCTGTCAACTGTCCGGATGACGTGGTTTTCCGTCCGGACGCTCATCAGTCAGCAACATCTGTCCGGACGATGAGATCTTTCCGTCCGGACGCCTATCAGTGTCTAGAAGCTTCGAACAGTTCAAGGTTGCATCCGTCCGAACGTAATGGCAAATTGTTCGGACGCTCTTAAGAGTTCGAGAAGATCCTAGTGTTCCAGTGCATCCGTTCGGACGATGTGGCTATACCGTTCGGACACCATTTAGTATTTGACAAGCATTAGAGTTTCTGAATCAAGACACAGTTATGGGAAGACGGCTGAAACCGTCCGGACGATGTCCTCCATAAGGCAAGTCGTGCATCCAATGTTCAACCGTCCGGACGTCAGCCTTCATGCTCCGGAAGCTCGAGTTTTATATATGGAAATTGCATGCATCAATTCAACCGTCTAGACGATAGTCTTCATGGTCCGGACGCTCCAAAACCTTATTATGGAAATTGCATGCAGCTGAAGTGCAACCGTTCGGACGCTAGGGCAACACCGTCCAGACGTCCTCCGGTATTTTGATCATAACTTTTTACTCAAATATCGGATTGTGACGAAATTGGCTTAGTTGGAAAGCTAATGAAAAATGCTGTAAATTGAGTGTCCGGATGGCCACTATAAGCTTCCGGAAGATCCTCGTCCGGATGGAAACATATTACGTCTGGACGGCCCTGGGGAAAATTCCAGAATTACTTTTCGGACAAGGAAAACGTTGCCCGTCCGAACGGCCAAGGGTCCCGTCCAGACGCGCGTGCCTCAGACTCCGTTTTTACCCGATTTAGAGCTTTCTAAAGCCTATAAATAAGGGGTTCTAGGCATGCTTTCAACACAGAATTCGGTGGTGAATTCTCGACAGCTTAGAGAGGGTGTTTAGGGAGATATTGAAGATCTGCTAGCTCTCTAGCTTTTGCCAGTGTGTGATTTGATCAGCTGTGAAGTCTATCTTAGGGGTTGGCCCTAAGGTAAAGGATTCCATTGAAGACCCATTCAGGTAGGTGACCTGGTTGGGAAGCGTTCGTGTTGGATTACACGTTAGAGAGCAAGGTACGACCACTGCATCAGGGGTATGTGAGTGTTACTTTCTTGTATCTAGTCTTGTCTTCTGAATAATGGATATCCTGGGTTTGGCTGCCCCGGAGTGGTTTTTCTCATCTTGAGTTTCCACTTCGTCAACAAAATATTTGTCTCCTTTAATTCCGCATTTAATATTTTGTTGCACAGTGTTCACACACACTGTTAATTAGAAGTCCAATAATTTTCAAAACTAACCAAATATGATGATTTTGGGTGCTCTTTACAGAAGCTTCAATCTCTGCCTTGGCTTCCTTTGGTAGATGATCCCACTAGTTGATTTTAAGGTTATGTGTTGTATATAAGATGCAATAAAGCATATTTTTTTTTCCTTGTAAAACATTACGGTGTATATTGGCCCTCACATGAATAGCACAAAAGGAAACAAGATTTGTCATATTTTATCAAGGATCAAACAAGTCTTCTCTAAAGAATCACTGTGCAGTATGTCTAGTGCCATTTTTTGGCCATTATACAAGCTGATCCACCAAAATCAATAAGAATTCACAAGCTGATCCACCAAAATCAACAGCAAAAAACCTCGAATAAACAAATCAAGTTGAAAATCACAATTTCAGTGCATTAATAACTTCCCAAAATACTAACTTAGTTGTAAACAAAAACACTTGTAGTACTCATTTACTATAGATGTTCATAGCTAAAAAACCAATCACATATAGCCATATACAACCATATCTTGTGCATTACAACCTCACAAAAAAGACCACACCACACAAAGATTAGCAACTTCAAGGATTTCCATAGGCGTTGAAGTTATCTGCACCAATATCAATTGTAGTAGATGAAAATACAAGATCTTGAAACATTGCAAATGTAATTGCAGAGGGATACTCTATAGTTGGCAAAGCGCATTGTACATCATTCACAAATAACGGAAATTAGATAATGGAATTTTTTTTTCCAAGATATTCAAATAGCTAAATAGCTAACAAATTCTCACATTCCATGTAGGCATAGTTGAAAGCTTTAAGGATGACACCAACCCTATCATTCACTTTCTAGAACTTGGTTTTAGGAGTCTAAATTTGATAGCCAAAAAAGAAATTCATTTTGATGTCATTTTCTAGCATCACATCCAACATTTTTTTTTCCCAGCAAGAAAAAAGCAACAACCACATATAATAGGTTTATAGAAATAACATTAGCCAAAACAAGGAACAGACAAGATGTTTGACCAGCTTTCAATTGAAACCCAACCCAATTTTTTCCTTCATGGAGGAAAAATGGTGAGTCGGTCTGCATTGAAAGACACTCAACCAAACTAAAATACTGGTTCAAATCAATCCACCAGTCATTACTGTCCCGTACTTAACAGAATTTCTATGAGGTTGGCAGGCTACTATGCATAATCCAAAACAAATTATATCTCCATGAAATCATTCCATAGTCAAACCAAACTAAACAATGATGTCAAGATCAAATCTTTTGCTACATAATTAATATGCAACCACTTATTGTCATTATTTACTTCAACATCAGTGACTTTAATGCAGGATAGACAAGATGAGTTTGCACAATATTGTGCCCTTCTAGTTTCATAGATTTATTATAATCATGCTTTCAATCTTTATAAGTGGATTCAAAAATTATAATAACAGGACCACCAAGCATTACATAAGGATCAAATGTTGTAAAATAATGAACAATATCAGGACATATATCAGTTGTGCAAACAAATATAATATGAAAACCCAATGCAAAACATATAATATTCAAAATGCAACAACAACTTAATCCTATAATTAAAAGAACATCCTCCGAAGGGAGCAGGGCCCATGGCCAAAGCGAGATGTCTTTAAGTACCATGATTAGGCGAGAAAACTTACTTGTTATCAACATCCGTAAATATTAACATCTTGTCGCTAACCTTTAGTCTCTAACTTTAAGATAATAGAGCTACAAATGAAGATTAATATCCTAAATTAGTCATGTGTATACCATTAAGTAGATTTGATGTGATTGTCAAGTAACTCCATGGAAGCGTGATCGTTCTTAATACATAACCACATCTCCTCTATCCCTAAAGGAAATCTAACCTTGTAATTTGCAAAGTAAAGACACCCTCCGAAGGGAGCTGAGCCCATGGCCAAGGAGAGGTGCCTTTACTTCATCATTACATTAGACTTATGATGGAGACTGGAAGAATCAACATTATTGATTCTCTCTCCCACTTGATATTTTAAACTTATGGGCTTTGTTTGAAAAAAAAAAAGAAAAAAGAAAAGATCGTAATTATATTACATTTACAACTTGTTTTTCTAATTGGATTACCTTCCCAATCTTATAAGCGATCCCAACTACGTTAGGTTCCTTATCTCATTAGGTAATAGGCATTTTAATTTAATAGAATCTTTAATCCAATTATTTTCCAAAATAGATGCCTTAATTTATATGACATGGGTGACCTAATCAAATTAGGAACCCTTCTTCCAAAAGGAACTTTGTCATCTCTTAGGTTCTTGGAGTTTTATCTCCCACTCTCATTAAGGAAAATATTGTCAAACCTAAACGTTTCATCCAAAACTTGACATGGTAACCATAATCAAAGTAGGTTACATCATTTCAATCCTTATTCATAACTTTCCTAAATTGTGAATTTTAAACATCTCATTCCAACTAAGCTGGAATCCTCATGTTTAAGTAGTGAAAAATCACAACCTTTACTTTAGGAAACTATCATAACCCAAAATATTCTAAAGAAAATTAGACCCCAAAATTATTAGATTAAGGATTTTTGAATCCAAACTTTTAGGGTTTATGGATTAAGATTAGGATTTGTGAAAAACCCTAAATAATCCATAAGCTTGCCGCCCCTTAGATTGTGGAACCTTAGGTATTGCACTCCAAGGGTGGCGGCCGGCCATCACAACCAAGAGATGTCATAGCCATGGGTAAGACCCATGGATCTCATCATTTGCTTGATCATAAGAAAAACTCATGTCAATCAATACATGATGATCAAATCACTATGCATCCAAACACATTTATTAATGCAGATCATGTTTCAATAATATGAAACTCTTTTCCAATTATTGACAACATAAATACCATACACTCATAAATCTAGAAAAGATTGATTTCATTCCATGTGTTTTCATCTCAAGAACTTGATATCTGATTCCAAGAACTTCTAAAAAACACATCCAAGATACTTGTAACCTTATTTTCTTTTGATCAATAACATGTTATATACTTTATATAATATATTCCATAATCAAATAAATTTCTTTCCTTGATTATGCATCAACAAGAAAACGTACAAGCTCTTTTCTTTTCTTTTTTTCTTTTTTTTAACCTACAAGCTCTTAACATGTACTAGGAATTCAAAATTTCAGACTTAGTACGCATCAAAAAACATAATGAAACGTGTTGAGAAAAAATTGAAAACACCGTTTTGGCTTTTCCAATGTGTTAACCAACTTTTTTTTTTTATGTGAAATCAATTGTCACTTCAATTTTTAAACAATCACAATTCATGCTCAAAAATTCGAAATCAAATAATTACTGCTAGAATTTAGAAAATTTCAGATTCATTAACGAACGAAAAATGGATCATATCTATTTCATTTCTCATCGAAACTTGAATTCGTTTAAACTATTGTGTCAATCACAATTTTTGATGTAGAAAAAAATCCCAAAAATATTTATGGACTTGTTTAAAACATCCTCAAAAAATCAAAATGAGAGCAGCTGCTGCTAGAATTCATAAAGTTCCAAATCTGTCGAGGAATGAAGAACGGATCATATCTCTTTATATTTTCATTAAAACTTGAATTTGTTTGAACTATTGTGTCAATCACGATTTTTACATGTAGAAAACATTCCAAAACAATTTAGGACTTGTTTAAAACATCCTTGAAAAATCAAAATTACAGCAGCTGCTGCTGCTGAAATTCAAAAAGTTCCAGATTTGTCGATGAGTGAAGAATGGATCATATCACTTTAGATTCTCATCGAAACTTGAATCCATTTGAACCATTACATCAATCACAATTTTTCCATGCAAAAAAAAAATCCCAAAAAAAATTTAGCACTTGTTTGAATATCTTCAAAAATTCATAATTACAGTAGTCATTACTTTAAAATTACAGCAACACAGTTTGATACATTTTAAGTAATGAAAAATTTAAAACTTGCTCCTATTGAGTTGAAACGTTCCAACTCAGATCCTTACATGTTAAAAAACATGTTTTAGAATAAAGAATGATCTATCAAAAATCAAATCTTTCTAATGACTAAATAAAACCGTGAGTGTAGACTCACAACTTGAAGTAGTGAATTGGTAAATAATACTTCATTATGGCTCTTTATTTATAAACTTGGATTTACACTTATGATAGGGTTAGGAGATAAGAAAGAGCTATAGCATAGAGAGGATAGGAGTCATAGGAAACTACAATTCAAATCCCTACTATCTAGGTAGCATAGATATGATAGGAGTCATAGGAGAACTACAATTTCAATCCCTACTATTTAAGGTTTTAATCCTCACCCATTGCTACCAACTATTCAACATGGACTTGAGTTTTATCTCAAAGGCTCAATGCTCCTTAATCTCTTCTTAAGCCTTTTGGAATTAATTCCAAGAGCCCATAACTCTTAAATACTTAAGCCCATAGGAAATTAATTCCTTAAGCTCATAACTATTTAATTGCATAAGCCCATATGAAATTAATTCCTAGGCTCAATCATCTCTAAGTAATGAGCCACTTAGGAATTGTTAGTTTTTGTATTGGCTGCATTCTGTTGACAAAATCACTATCATGTAATGTTGCTGTTTTCACAGGGATGCCGTATATTCTAGAATCTTCAAGTTATCTAGAGTTTATTTCTCTAAGATGAAAGGAGCCATATTATGACAAGTTCAGTGTTACAAGTATGAAGAAGTCTATTTCAGAAGTTCTAAGAAGATTTTGTGCAAATTCCAACTCAGAGAAGTCGGATCCTAAGCATCTGTCTAGACGTCCCTGTAAACCATTCGGACGCTTATCAGTCAGCAACATCCTTCCGGACGACGTGGCAATACCTTCCGGACGCCCGTCAGTGTCTAGAAAATTCAAACTGTTCAAGGATACACCGTCCAGACGTAATGGCAAATCGTCTGGCCACTCTTCAGAGTTCAAGAAGAATCCAATGTCCAAGTGCATCCGTCCGGACGATCTGGCAATACCGTCCGGATGCCATTCAGTGTTTGACAAGTAATAAGGTTTCTGTCTCAGACACAGTTATGGGAAGACAGCTGCAACCGTCCGGACGCTCTCCTTCATAAGGCAAGTCGTGCATTCAACGTTCAACCATCTAGATAGATGTCAATCTTCATGGTCCGGACGCTCAAGCTTCATATTTGGAAATTGCGTGCATAAGTTTAACCGTCCTGATGTCAGCTTACATGGTCTGGACGCTCCAAGCCTTGATATGGAAATTGCGTGCAGCTAAAGATCAATCGTCTGGACGCTAGTGCAACACCGTCCGGACTCGGCTCAATTCAGGAAAGAATTTTAGTGAATTCGGAAAGTTGATCGCACAGTTGTTTGTCCAGACACAATTGTGCTTCAAGAAGATTATGTGCGGATTTCAAGACAAAGAAGTTGAATCCCTTGCATTAGTCCAGATGTCCCTGTCAACCGTCCGGACGCTCGTCAGCCAAGCAACATCCGTTTGGACGACGTGGTTATTCTGTCTGGACTCCCATCAGTGTCCAGAAGCTTCGAATAGTTCAAGGTTGCATCCGTTCGGACGTCTCAACAACACATCTGGACGCCATTCAGTATTTGACAAGTAAAAGGATTTCCTTCGCAGACACAGATATGGGAAGACAGCTGCAATCGTCCGGACGACAAGTCTACACCATCCGGACGCTATCCTTAACAAGGTAAGGCATGGAACAGATTTGCAACCATCCGGACGTCAGGTCTACACCGTCTGAATGCCAGTCCTTATTATGGAAATTGCATGCAATTGAAGTGCAACTGTCTAGACCCTAGTGCAACACCTCCTGAACGTGACCCTATTCAAGAAAGAATATTAGTGAATTTGGAAAGTCAGTTGCACAATTGGCAGTTCGAACGCTCTCAGCTACCATTCGGATGCCGCCAAGTGAAAATCGTATTAGACTCCATTTAGGTCTTCTATAACCTATAAATAGAGGCATCTAGGCATGTATTATTTACAAAATTCGGTTTTGAATTATTTATAGCTTAGAGAGGGTCTTTAGGGAGATTTGAAGACCTACTGGCTCTCTAGCTGTTGACAGTGTGTGATTTGATCCCGTGTTGAAGTCTATCTTAGGGAGGAGCCTAAGGTAAAGGATTCCATTAAAGACCCTTTCAAGTAGGTGACTTGGTTAGGAGGTGTTCGCATTGGGTTATGCTTCAAAGTTCAAGGTACGACCATTGCATCAGGGGTATGTGAGTACTACTACTTTGTAACTACCTCTGTCTTCTGAATAGTGGAACTCCTGGGTTTGGCTACCCTGGAGTGGTTTTTCTCTTAACTGAGTTTCCACTTCGTCAATAAAATATTTGTCTCCTTTAAATTCCTCATTTAATATTTTGTTGCACACAAGGTTAATTAGAAGTCATAATTTATTTTTCAATTGGTATCAGAGCTTGGTACACTCTGTTTAGATTTATTTCTTAAGTGTTATCCTTTTGACTTCTATTTTATCTTACCATGTCTCAAAATCTTATGACCGTTTCTACCATTGACGGCATGAACTATGGCTATTGAAAAGCTCGTATGCTTTTCCTTTTAAAATCCATTGATTTTTGAAAAACTATTGAAATTGGTTGGACTGAGCTAGTGGATACAAATATTGAGTTTTTAATTGAAAAGAACGCACGACTTGCCAACGACAAAGCCCTCCATGCTCTATGTCAAGCTCTTTCACCGTCTGAATTTACTAAAATTTCAAACTGTGGAACTGCTTAAGAAGCATGGCAAATCTTAGAAACAACATATGAAGGCACAAAACTTGTTAAATTTACCAAACTTCAAATGTTAATTTCTAGATTTGAAGAGATGAAGATGCTTGAAGATGAGACATTTGGAGAGTTTTACTCTAAGATGAGAGACCTAAGGAACTCGATGGTGAGTCTTGGGAAGTCCGTCTTGGATGTAAATCTCATCCGAAAAATTCTAAGATCATTGCCTTAGCGTTTCAGAATCAAGGTGACTACCATTGAATAAAGCAAAGATTTAGAATGAAGATTGAAGGGTTAGTGGGATATCTTCAAACCTATGAGCTCTCCCTGCCCCTAGTAAAAAAGGTAAAGACTATTGCCCTCAAGGCATCGAAAAAGAAATCCAAAGTCTCATTTGAAGAGGACTCTGAGGAAGAAGAAGATGCAATGGCAATGCTAGCCAAGAATTTCGGAAGATTGATGAAGAATGATAAATTCAAGAAGAATTTCTCCGAAATACTGAAGAAGGCCCCCAAAGAGTCTGAACCTGAAGAAGCTGAGAAGAAAGACCTAAGAGGCCCTAGATGTTTTGAATGCTCAGGCTTTGGGCATATGCGGGCTGATTGTGGGAATCTCAAGTAGGGAAAAGGAAAGGCCTACAATGCGACTCTTAACAATGAGTTCGAAGAAGAAGAAACTCCTGCTCAAGATCAGTTTCTAGCCTTTGTGGCTCCACATGAAAAGAGGAAGATTCTTACTACTCTGAGCACAATGATGAAGACGGGGAAGAACTCAAAGAGGCCTATAAAATCCTCTATGTAGAGTTTGAGAAGTTGAGGGAGACTTGCAAGTAGCATATTCATGAGCTAAACAATTTACAGACTGAGAAGAGTACGCTGCTGCTCAAGATACAGGATCTAGAGGAGAAGCTACTGGAGACACAAGTACAGACTGTACAGTTGGAGAGGGTCACTAATGAGAAGCTGACCCATATGCTGTCAATCCAGAAGAGCCCAACAGACAAGATCGGACTCGGGTATGTAGCTCCTCCCTCTGACATTCCCTTTACTTCTAGGACTATTTTTGTCAAGCCCACAGTCCCCGAGCCTCCACTCACAGTCATGGACAAAGGAAATGACGTAATTGTTGGAGATATTCCGGTCATTCAGAAGCCCCCCACTATTAGACAACCTCCTATATGTCACCACGGCCTAAGCTGGCACATCCGACCCCAGTGTTCTCTTCTCAAACCTCAGAGATCAAAGGTCAAGAAAGAGGTGCCAAGACAAGCTAATTTCGGCACTAGACCTCTAGCCCAGCATCAGGCTTCACGGCATCAAGCTCCCAAGTATCAGGCTCCATGGCATCAGGTTCCAAGGCACCAGGCCCCACGGTGTTAGGGTCCTCAATATCAGTGGCATCAATATAGATTTGTTCCTGCCAATCAGAATGGCAAACCCAAGACTAACAAATCAAGGCAATTCATGAAAAAGCCTAAGAAGATGGAGGATGATCAATTTCATAGGGAGCTGTCTATATTGATGCAACGTATGATACAGTGGATGGATCATCAGATGAAGTCCTGCCAACAACCACCACAAGAAAGGCAAGAATGGGTTAGAAAGGAGGCAGACATTCACCCTTTGAGAGGCAATGGACTCACCTAGTTGGTGAGGATATACATGCCTACGATTTGGTTCCTAATCCTAGAACATCAGGTTTGATTGCATTACATTATTCTCTACATGTCATATCTTTGTTTGCCTTGCAATTTAGGAACCATTGTTATTTGCCTCTTATTTCTCTTGTTGCTCTTGAGAAAATTTTTGCAGGTACTATTTAGGGATGACAGAAAAAGTATGTCGAGTAAATGTTTTTTTGTATAGGTAATTTTGATCCCTTCTTTTTGAAGACAGGTTTGATCTTACCACATGCTAGGGTTATGATTGTCTATTCACCTTTGTAGCATGTTTTTTTTTTAAAAAAAAAAAAAAAAAAAAAAAAAATTGGGGGAAAAGATGCAAAATTATTATTATTATTATTTCTTTTCTTGGCATTTCAGATATTGCATGTGTTTTTGCCTGATATCTTAGTTCATTGTGCATTAATTGACTATGCTTATATATGATTGAGAGTTTATGCCTAATATCTGTCAAGTTTCCTTGTGCATCTTAATGCTAGATAGTTACTTTTCTCATGCAATGATTTTTGTGCACTATCCAAGGCTCCCATAAGGTACATTCTTTTCTCTTTGACTTTTTGCATTTGGAAATTCAGATGAGAAAGATTTTTTTGTAAAATGGTCAAATTGACAAACTCTCTAGTTGAACCTAAAACCTAAAAATTCTAGGAGTCTCTCTAGGTTGATGCACCAAATGATAAAAAGCATTCAAAAAATCAGTTAATATCGATAAATAAAAAGATCCACTACTTATTGTGCTATAAATCAGTTCTTGAACTTGTCCCCAAAGAAACAATCAGTGACCAAATCATTGTGGAAATAAAGGGTCACTAAAGGACAAAGTAAAACAAAAGTGCTGCATCTTAGGGGGAGAGTGTATCAAATGAGGGTTGCTAGGCCCTAGTAAAATAAAGTTTGACTTTTGACTGATCTCTCATTAATTATCTCTCTTGTTTAGAAAATTCAGTTGCTTTAAGTCATATCAGTGAACTTCATACCTTATTGAAAAAGTCTTCACATACACACGCATTGCATGAGTTGAGTAATCTATTTAAAATTTCTATCTACAGGGAATTTTGTGTTAATTGAACTCTTAACTTTCAATTATATCTCTGCATATTTTTGAAATGTTATCTGATTGTTATATCAGTTGATTATACATGTGTGTTCTAAAGCTGACTTTATGGAAAATAAATTTTTTGCCAATTTGCCTTCAGTTTCTGTTTTTTAGTGTGAAGCCTCCGAACGGTATCCTCTTGAGTCCGGACGGGTACGACTCAGACAGCCGGACGCGCGCGGTTTTGTTGAATGCGTATGTGGCATCTCGCGTCCGAACGAGTTAGTGATGCGTTTGGATGGTTACCCTACAGCTTTAAAATCGCATTTTTCAGCCCTAGCCGTCGCACTTCACTTCACTTTTACTCAATTTTTCCTGAGTTTTTGTCTTTTTGGTGCTTTTTTCTCATGGTTTTTCACGAGTTCTCGGCTTATTTTGTCATTTTCTGCATTTTATCTCATTTCCAGGAATTTCGTTATATCATTTACCTTCTTTTCAGTTCTTTTAACTGTTAGGAAATTTTTGTGGAATTTTTGAGATAAAAGATTGCATAAATTTGTTTGTGATATCTGCTGCTGAGTTTGGGTTATCTGTTATGGCATTTATTTGGACTGTTTTGAGGATATTAGTGTGTTGTAATTTTTGGGAAGTCCATTTTACTGCCGTTATAATGCCGATTTTTTTTTGGACTAACAGAATCTAATATCATTGGTATTTTGTTTTTGGCAAATATTTTTTGGTTATTCTTTGCAGAATCATGTCTGCCAGCCGCTCTTAGCACAGGGTTTGCCAGAAGAAAGAGGAAGGCGTTGCAGCTTCTAGAGCCAAAATAGCAAACAGGCCAATCATTCCAGAGAGGAATGTCTTCAAGGCTGATGTTATGGTAGCACCCCCTTGATGTCATCTATGAGATCATTCAGACATATAATTGGGGCTACCTCCACAATTGTGCTTGGATCGTGCTCACCAGGCTGGTCAAAGAGTTCTACACTCATCTAGATGCAGGATGAGGACAATGGCATTGTCCTTCAGTCTACTATTGAGGGGCATGTGATTCAGATTGATCCACAGGTCATCAGCCGGATTATTGGTGTACCGGTGCTTCAGATTTCTACCAGCCCATTCAATGAGGTTTTGGTGGCTCCCTCTTTGGATGATCTTAGGGAGTTCTTTCATGCTATTCCTCAGGCCAAAGAGTGAGCTACAAATATTAGAATCGATGCTTTTTCTCCCCTGCACAGCATGCTCGCAAAGATTGTCCAGCATAATCTCTGGCCTACTGTTCGCATGAGTGATCTAATCCAAAAGCATGCTCAGTTCTTATATGTCATTATCATGCGGTGGCCCTTCTGTCTGTGCAAGCATATCCTTAACATTATGATGGAGGCCCGAGATGAGAACACTACAGGACTTCCTTTCAGCTGCTTGATCACGCAGATTATTATGCAGTCTGGTATAGACATCTTTGGAGAGCCAAAGATGAAGATACAGGACCCCCTCGGCAATCAGATTCTGATGAAGTCAAATGCTCAGCTGAGGCATGAAGGCCAAGATGACGCTCCTCAGCCTCCTCCTATACATGTTGAGATGCCTGCTGTACCATCATCTTCACAAACTTCTCCTCCACCTTCCCAATCTGATGCGATTTTGACTCAGATTCTAGCTTCTCTAGAATCATTACATGGAGGTATGAGTTTGATGCAGCGGGTGGTTCATTCTATAAACCTCCTTGTGGAGCGGTGCCAGTTGGATATCCAGGAGTGTCTCCAGCACCATCATCTAGCTTGTGATAACGAGGATCATCCTACCCTTGCTGAGGAGGATTGATTTTGTTTGGTGTCTTGTTGGTTTTTATTTTGAGACATTTTTTTTTATTTTCCTGTTTTATTATTTGGAAAAACTTTATAACTCTAGGATTTATTTATTCATTTTACCCTTGTCCTATTGAGACATTAAATGAGAGTAATTTTATTTGCTGGTTTTTCTTTTACTTTGTTTTACCCTTTGTCCTTTTGAGACAAAAATGGAGAGTATTTTTTGATTTGGACTAGGATTGTATTTTTAAACAGGTCAAGTGATTTTTGTCCCAGAATGGCCAAAAGGGGAGTTTGTTAGTTTGTGATTGGCTGCATTCTGTTGGACAAAATCACTTCTATGTAATGTTGCTTATTAATCAGGGATACTGTTTATTTTCAAAGTCTACATTTCAGTTTTGTGCTTCAAGAAGATTCTGTACGGATTTCAAGACAGAGAAGTTGAATCCTTTGCATCCACCCAGACGTCCCTGTCAACCGTCTGGACACTCGTCAGTTAAGCAACATCCGTCCGAACGACGTGGTTATTCCGTTTGGACACCCATCAGTGTCGAGAAGCTTCGAACAGTTCAAGGTTGCATCCCTTCGGACATCTCAGCAGCACTTCCGGACGCCATTCAGTGTTCGACAAGTAAAAGGATTTCCTTCGTAGACACAAATTTGGGAAGACAGCTGCAATCTTCCAGACGACAGGTCTACACCGTCCAGACGCTATCCTTGATAAGGCAAGACATGGAGCTGATTTGCAGCCATCCAAACGTCAGGTCTACATCGTCCAAATGCTAGTCTTTATTATGGAAATTGCGTGCAGCTGAAGTGCAACCGTCCGAACGCTAGGGCAACACAGTCCGGACACGGCACTATTCAGGAAAGAATATCAGTGAATTTGGAAAGCCGGTTGTATAGTTGGCCATCCGTACGCTCTCAGCTATCGTCCGGACGCCGCCTAGAGAAAATCGTATCAAACTCAATTTAGGTCTTCTATAGCCTATAAATAGAGGCCTCTAGGCATGTATTATTTACAGAATTCGGTATTGAATTCTCTATAGCTCAAAGAGGGTGTTTAGGGAGATTTGAAGATCTGCTAACTTTCTAGCATTTGCCAGTGTGTGATTTGATCCCATGTTGAAGTCTATCTTAGGGATGATCCTTAAGGTAAAGGATTCTATTGAAGAACCCCTTCAAGTAGGTGACTTGGTTGTGAGGTGTTCGTATTGGGTTATGTGTCAAAGTTCAAGGTACGACCACTGTATCAGGGGTATGTGACTGCTACTACTTTGTAACTACCTCTGTCTTCTGAATAGTGGAAATCTTGGGTTTAGCTGCCCTGAAGTGATTTTTTCCTTAATTGAGTTTCCACTTCATCAACAAAATATTTGTCTCCTTTAAATTTCGCATTTAATATTTTATTGCATACTATTCACACACACATGGTTAATTAGAAGTCATATTTTATTTTTCATCATCCATTGTATCCATTTAAAGAACAAATCACAATGGATATCCTCTTTCAAACCGATAAATCGATGTATTCATCGGTTGAAACACATTAAATGTCCTATTTATTCAACAAAACACATTCATTCCAAAAGATAAAGCATTAAAGTGAATGGAACTTGAATAGCATATTAATAGAACATCAAATGTACAAATAGCATAACAAGAATGTGAGTGTTATTCAATGGTGAGGTTTCATCCTCAACCTTAGTTGGGAATTCTAGCCTCCCGTGACTAAAAACACCACAAAGGCTTAAAGAAATAGCATAAACTTAAAGGAAACTTAAAAGGAAAGAGTTACAAAATGAAAATGGTTGCTGAACTAAGCTACAACAAAAGAGAAAATGCTTTAATCTACTGCCCAAATTCGTTGGTTTACAAGGAGGGGATAGCTATGGTTTTGTAGAGGAGCATCAGGGTTTGATGGCTATGTAAAAAGACACCTCTACCCCTCTCTAGGGTTCCTCTTTTGCAAGAGACAACCAAAAACATGAATGCAGCATGACCTACTACAGAAATCAAAGAAACAGGTGCTTTTGGCATGAGAAATGGTCTGATTGGAGTTCTGGTACGATTCTGTATTTTTGCCAATTTTGCAGGGTGCGCTCGAGCCCAATAGGGCTGTGCTCGAGCCCACTCGGCTTGAATGTCTCTGTGGCGCATCCTGCTGTGCTCGAGCCCAACAAGGCTGTGCTCGAGCCCATTGCCTTAAAATCTGAATTTTCAGCCTTTTTACCTCAAACCTCCATTTTTCACTTAATGACCTGCAAAATGCTAAAACACCAAAACAAACAAAATACATCAGAAAATAACAAAGCTAGAGACTTAACAAGTGCAAATTAAGGGGTCCAAATATACAATATTTGGCACTCATCATTATACAAACATAAACTAAAATGGGTTTTACGGCCTACATGCAAACTTCCGAATAGATTACAAGCATACACTAAAATTCAGTAGCTACAAGGTCCAATCAAGCATAATCCTAGCAAAACAACAATTGTCACAAACAAAAACACCAATAGATGCGTAAGATGCCTTTTTTGTGCTCTAAGGTCCTTCACTTCATGGTCTAGGCACTTCAATTCTTTTCGCAACCCATTCAATAATTCCTTCTCACGGGGAGGTGTCTCTTTATCATACCAGAGAAAAAGACTACAACGCTCACCTTTCTACCACGAAAGGAAAAAGAATAATAAGTAGGTTGACCACACTAATATGGGCCATTTCAAAACTGATATAGGGCTCCATGTACTAACCTTGTGGGCGTCATACCTAACACACCCATATAAGCGCCTCCCAGGATTGGTAGTTGTCCACGAAGTTCTCACAGGAGATCTGTAACACCCCGTATTTTAAGATATTAAATAAAATATCTTAAAATTGGATTTATGGTCTAATAAAAATATGAATATTTATTCATAAATATTTATAAAGATATGTTCAAAGAGATTAAATGTTTATTGAAAAATATGTATTAGTGTATCGGCATGTTAAAAAGAACCTTAAATTTTGGAATAACAAAAATATGGTCAAACGAACTCCGTTTTGGTCGACTCAAAAGCCAGAACGCTCGTCTTGGAGTCCTCTATATGCCTATAAAGTTTTTATAGAAATCATATTTTTGTAGGTTTGCCGAAACTGTCTGTGAACCTATTGCCCCTGGATTGGAAAGCATGCATGCGTGGCAGTACACGATTCTGCCACGATAAGAGATATTTTGATGATGTAATGATTACTTGGGTGTGTCATCAAACTTGCCCTTCAAGATTGGTTTCTAGTCATTGGATTAAACCCAAATTGTGCAATCTTGCCATCCATTTGTGTATAAATGGCCCTCACTCACACAAAAATTTCTTTAATCTCTCTCTTGGTAGCTTCCCTTCCTTCTCTTCTTTCTTTTCTGTTTTGTTGCAATAAGGAATCCTCTTGTTGCTTCACCTTGTTTCTCTTGGATTATAGGATGAAGAAGCCCTGAAATAGAGCTCTTTTAGTCCCTCTTTTCTCTTGAATGGTTGTTGGTTTTTATTTGGACAGCAAATCATTTCTTTTCCTGTTTTTGTATCAAAGAACGAAGATATCTCTAACTCTCTCTCTCTACCTCTCGGATTGGTGCAAGAAAAGAATCAAGGATCTCTCTCTCTCTCTCTCTCTCTCTCTCTCTCTCGTTTTGATTAAGGTAGAAATCTATAAGATCCTCTCTACGTTATCTTTTTATTAGTAGAAAAGATAAGAAAATGGAAAAGATGTTTTAAAAGATAAGTGGTAGAACGAGTTATAAAAAGGAAAGAACGCTTTAGAAGATAAGAGGTAGAACGGATTAAGAAACGAAAAGAATAACATGTTTTATGATTATATATGTTACAAAATATCCTATAAGATATTTTGAGATATTTTACAAAATATCCAGAAGATATTTTGAGATATTTTACAAAATATCCTAAAAAGATATTTTGGATATTTTGGATAATATTCTTATCCTTTAATGTTATAAGTTATGTTTTAAAATAGGGTTTTTAAAGTAGAGTGAATGAAGTATAAATCATGCCATTGTGGTGCTCGAGTAAAAGAATCATTTTGGTAATTATTATGAAAAGGGTTTTTTGGTAATTATTATGGTTAAGGGTATTTTGATAATTTAATAATAAATGCAATTATAATGCCCATATGAAATATGTGGCATTATAATTGAAGGATTTTATATGCTATTACTATGTCAAAACAATAATAGGATTAAGAAATCAGAAATGAGTATAGGGTTAAAATCTATGTTTAGTGAATTGTACTGATTCACTATTTGCTTGTATTATATATGTATATTGCAGTGATTATATCTGTAGATCAATCTTTGTAGCAGGAAAGAACTGTGAGTATTTCTTACTCACTGAGGGTGATACGTGTGGTTTAGTCTTTAGCAATGTAGTGATCTCTGTTTTATTTGATTATATACTAATTGATGTCTGGCATTTAATATGTGTAACATGTTTTGGTTGAGATTATAGATGTGATGTTGTTTGCATGATTATACTGTGGTGTGATATAAGTCTCGATAAAAAGACTGGAGGTTTAAGTACCAAGGCATCAGTGAATTGAGGAGACCAATGGATAAACGAAAGTTTAGGTACCAAGGTATCAATACATTGATAAGACTGACAGATGAACCAAAGGTTGAAGAAATAATAGAGAAAAGCAGTGATAGAAGAATGAGGTATGTGGTTGACTAATGGTGTGTTAAATTAACGGAGAAGATAGCGATAATAATGTGTTAAATTAGCAGAGAAGATAGCGCCAATAATGTGTTAAATTAGCGAAGAAGATAGCGCTAATAATGTGTTAAGAAGATAAGTGGCTATGAGTAGTAAAGAGGTAAAGTAGATGAACCAGCATGATAATATGTGGATATGGTTATGTGAATATGATTATATGTATGTGGATATAACTGTCAACATTTGGATGCATTGTATATGGTTATATAAATCGGTGTGTCACTATGTGGTTGAGGACTGTTGACTCACTCGACCACAGTATGGGATTGTGGTGTTAACCCAATCACATGCAAGTTTTGCAGGAGCGAAGACAGGAGCTGCTAGGTTATGTATGATACTTTTAGTTTTAGATGTTATATACAATGGTTATGTACTGTTTGTGCCGCATGTTGTACGTATATTGTTAATTGGATGTATTTTATTATATCAGAACAAATAGTTATTATTTATATATTGAGGTTATTCAATCAGCTCTAATGAGTTATTGTAAAAGAAAAAAAAAAGTATTCTGCTGTCAATTTATACTCTGATGACGTCGTTGTTGATTTCATAACGATATGTGGAAATCGAAATTTTCACTTACGCCTTTTTGTAAAAAGCGGGTTGTTACAAGATCGAACCTCACAAAAGCAAATCGGTGCAACCACATCCACATTGACTCCCGTAGACGATGTTTAGAAGAAGACAGTGAAGGATACCGTAAACCTTAAACAATAACATTGAATAACTTTACCCAAATTCAAAATATATATATATTACTTCGAAATGGTAGATAAACCGAATGATACCCCAACCTTGTTCAACTTCCCATTGGAGATCTCATCTTCCCTTTCACATTCTCCTTCTCCCATTTCCAATTTTTTTTTCTTCCTCATCATCCTTCTTTAATAATTGAAATTTTCAACTCACTGGGGTATTGCAATCCATCTAATTTCGCATGCTTAGGAGACTGACATGTTATGTCTGCCACATGGAGAATATTTACAATGCAAAACGATGTCGTTTTAGCTGGTGTTGCAATGCCCATGTGGCAATTGAGTGAGTCTGACTATCGGTGTAATAAAAGACTTGGACAGAAATATCACAGAGGGACTGATTTGGAATTCGGGAACATTCAAGCATTTAAAATCCAAAATTAAAAAGTGATGGATCGATTTCAAATCGCGTGTTTACTCCAGTATTTATCATAGATTTACCCTAATTAATCTTCACTCGATGCTTAGGGATATTAATTGTGTGGTTTAATGAGCAATAAGGAGAGATTTAGGTTTCAGTTTAGGTTTGGTAACTCTCCATGAACAAAGAATACTAGGCTTAGGGTCTTATGAAAACTGTGGCTTATGAGGCTTATATAGGTGAAAAGAAAACTCATATTAAATCTCACTTAAACCACTAATCTATTGATAAACTAATATTAAAGCCAAAACTAAGGAAGGGTGTAAAACTAATTAGAGATATTAACAAAACAGTAAGCTAGGTCACAAAAACTAACTAAACAACATAGAACCACTTAAGAAACGAGTTAGGTTGTGGATGTTACCTCTCTTGAAGATGAAAGATTAAGAGAGTTCCTTCTCTCTCACCTCCAAAACACTCTCTCACTCTCCCTCAAGGATTTACTGACTGAAATAGGCAGAAATGAGGTGAGAAGGGGCGAGGGTGAGGGTATTTATAGGAAAAGAAATCAAATTAGATAAGAACGGATCTGGCTTTTGGCGAATGTTTGCCAAGCGTATTGTGAATGTTTGATGTGGTCTTTTATTTACCAAAATATACCAATAATAATTAACCACTCGCAATAGGACGAATCCTTGTAGGATAAGGCTATAGAGAGGGTGTCGAACTTCAAGGACTGCAAGGGTATTGTTATCAAATTTATGAAAATTAAAAATAACTAAAGAAAAAGAAAAGATTGTTGCTTTTGTGATTAACTAAAGTGCATAAAATAAACGTAAAAGATAATTGAAATATAAGAGAGAGAAAGAGTAGAGTATTGACTTTACCGCTATCCGCACATCAATGATTAACCATATTTAATTAGAGAAATTCAATCTATGCATGCTATAAATAAACAAGAAGTTACCATATTAAAGAATAAGTATAATCCATCTTCGGTTGGCACAGACTGTCCACCTAACCACTAAGATACAGTACGACCCGTCTTCCCTAGGCATGGATTAGCTACGTCTTTAATAGGATACATACAATCAATGAAAAAGTATAACTCATCTTCGGTTGGTACAAATCGTCTACTTAAATTACACTAAATTAGGGTATAGTACGATTCGTCTTCCCTAGGCATGGCCTATCTAATCCTCTTGATCATATGTCAATTAAACCCGTTGTATAATTATCATTCTCATAATCACAGAAAATAAGAATAATTTGAGTTCAATAAAGGTAAAAAGCTTCCTAAGACAAGGGAAGAATTCTACCAATATTTATTATGAATTGAAGAACAATTGCATTAAAAGATGAAGAACAATATCAAATTGTAGCAATTCTCATAATTATACAACCAACATGCATAAACTAAAATTCTCTAAATTAAAATAGAATCAAACCATTGTACTTGGATAGGGCTACATCAATACCCTACAAAGGTTTTTAGCACGCTCATGACGTTGCTGCAATGGCCTCCTGCCATGATTACTTCTCTTCAACTCTTCAAGCTTTCAAGAAGTTATTATCTAAATTTGCTCTAGGTAGCGGTGTGTCTTTCTTCAATGTTTAGAGGCCTATTTATAGAGATTAGGAGAGGCCTAGAAGCTATTAGAATTCCAGAAAAATCGTCACTTGAGTCTTCTTGTCCAAGTAGGAGATTGAAACTTCAATCCAAGGAAAAGGATTTCAAATTCATCCAGAATTGCGGTCTTTTATTGAGGGGCATTTTTGGCATAGTAAACTTCCGAATTAGGGAAAAGTTATTTCTGATATATTTGTTGCATTTTTTATTAGCTTTCCAACTCCGAATCCAAATTTGAATCCAATTCGATTTTGACTCTTATTGGATAAATTCTGATTTAATCATTCACTTGATTTGATTAAACTTAACCACATCATATAAGTCTTACTTATATGATGTGGTTAAGTTTACTAATATCTTATAGGTCTTCTCAAAGTGTGTTTTAAGCCCAAAATCAAGGGAATTAATTGCATCTTTATTTAAAACCTGAAAACAATAAAATAACACAAAATCAAACAAATAACAATGTTAAGGAATTAACATATGCAAATTAAGGGGCTTGAATGTACAACATTCGACGCTTATCAATGTTCGTGTAAAATATAGGGTTGGGCAATTGTCTGGCATACGACCGCGATCATTCGTGGTACGGTCTGACACACACGCTGAATGCGTGAGATGTGCCTTCTGATACACAATACAACACGTCAACGATTGTTGTTGGTGGGAATCGCGAACGTTTCTGGTTCGGTCAACTCAAAAAGTCAAAGATGCCAAATTCCTAATTAGGATAATTATCCTTTGATAATTATACGGGGCACCACAATCCAGGTCCAGACGCATCTAGTCCAGCCATTACCAGGCCCATAACCAAGAGATGGATCTCGCGGCCTATAACTAGGAGAATGATTCAACGACCCTGATGAGTGCCAAATATTGTGTATTTGGACCCCTTGATTTGCACTAGTTAGACCTTTAGCCTTGTTATTTTCTAATGTTTTGGTTAGTTTTTGTGTTTTCTGTTTCTGTAGGACAATAAGAGAGGAATGGCAAATTTCATAAGGAAATGACTGGAAATTCGGAGGTCCTGAAAAGTCGATCGATTGAACTTAAAAGTCGATCGATCGAAACTTTGCCCGAAGTCAATCGATTGAAATTTCCCAGAACCTACTTTTGCATAGCGCGCCAGAACACCCAATCAGAAGCCAAAAAGCAGCTCTCCCTCTGATTTTCGCAGCAGAACACGCTGGTTTCGTGTTCTTGGTTGTCTCTAGCAAGAGAGGAACCCTAGAGGAGGGTAGATGAGTCATTTTACATGGGTTTCTAGCCCTAGTTTTCTTCTATAAAAGTCATAGCCATGCCTCGTTAGGAGAGTAGAGAACAGTAGATAGGTTTAATTTCGTGCATTTTTTAGTGTATTTCAGTAGCTTTTGTTCTCAGATACTTTATCTTTGTAAAGCTTTTCTTTTATTTCCATGGTTGTTCATCATGTTCTTGTGGTGTTCTTAGTCATGGAAGGCTAGTAACCTCAACTAAGGTTGAGGATGAAACCTTTCCACTGATGACACTCACACTCTTGATGTACCACTTGCACATTTAATGATATATATCATATTAGTTGTTCATGTTCCATTCATTTAATACTTTATCTTTTGCAATGAATGTGGTTAGTGGTGGAAATATGACATTTGATGTGTTTCAACCGATGGATACATTGTTTTATCGGTTTGAATGATGATATCCATTGTGATTGAATGATACATTGGATGATTTGATTTCAAATTAAATACTCTTTGTGATTTGTCTTTGTGTTGGATTCATTTAATGGTTCTAGGGTTTATGGTTGAGAAACTTGAATGACACCCTAAGCTTAATGTTCTTTGGATGTTCAAGTGGAAACCAAGAGTGTGAGTTGTTGGATTTGGTTGGGTGGACTTATTAGCCTTAGTTCCTTTTAATTTGCATATTTCATTCCATCTCTTTTATTTAGTCTTTTGTTCTTGAATCAATCTTCAAACCTTTGGAACTAGGTTAAAATGAGGTTAATTAAATAAGACACCAATATTTGACAATTTCCCTATGGATACGATCTCGCACTTGCACATACACTATATTGCAAACGATTTGTGCGCTTGCGAGTATTAAAATTTGCACAACAGACCCCAACAGCTGGCAAGCAACCAGCATCCGAGACAATAGGAGCCTAACGCGTAGAAGCTAGGCACAAGCCGCACTACAAGGCAAGCCTTCCCTCAACCTACAAACGGGAACACCCACGACTAGAGACTGGGATACAACTACCCCAGTATTGCCCAGAGATCACTATTGAAATCTTGGGGCCATGCAAAAGGGGCAAGCCAAGGCACAAGTAAGGGGTGGAAAAATCTGAGTACGAAAACTACACTATGATTCGATTACTGACTTAAGCATCAGAAATATCTCCCGCTGACACGCTCCCAGCCAGCTTTGATTGTTTGTTCCTGTATGTAGTCTAGTAGGTTTGTTGTGTGCGACCATGCATAAACTGTCCCAACAACTTCATTTCATTTTCTTGAACGGCATTTTGACACTTACTCAACCATAGACCAAAAGCTACAATTTAAACAACCTATACCACTTGTTTTGACACAAGAATTGCCAACACTTTTAAACCTAACAAAAAATTAAGGGTTTTTTTTTTTTTTTTCCTTACATTATTTAAGAGGCTTATGGCGCGTGAAACTTTTCCCTAGCTAGGCTCATATTTATACTTTTCTTGCAATTGCAACCTTCTTAAATCTATTTTGCCTGATAATTCCCAGGTCCAAGTCCAGAAGAATTCATTCAACCATAGTCGAGACTTCCACCCCTTGTCCCTTCCCAATCTTATAGTAAGTGAGAAAATTAAGGATGAAGGGAAAAAAAAAAACACAAACGGCAATGAATTTCTAACGATGACAATCCATGCTAAACAGACATTCACATCACGTGCTCATCTTATATCAAATATTTAAAAGAGCCTTTTGTAAGCATTGCCGCAAAAGACTCCGGACCAACCGATGCTACGTCCGACAGCATTATTGACACCATATAACACTTGCTTTAAAGACCAAGAGAAAATGGAAAACCAGTAGAACCCAACCAGCTACTGCCAGCAATGAAATTCCCTGGAGTATAAGTTTGAGCCTCAGAAGCGCTGGTGATCACCTTGAACCCCTTCCAGCTCACCCTGTTTGCAGTTCCGGCCCCAGCGCCGGTGTTTTGGTATTCCCCGTAGAACAACGTGTCAAGGGCAAAAGTCCCACTCCACTCGTACCATCCAGCCGGGACAATCACGTTGCTTATCGATGATTGCATAATAACGGTCCTAGAGTATTCCTTCCACGGTCGACCAAGATACGTCGGAAAGCTGCTCTGCACGGGCTGCAAATCAGAAGTGGCTCCAATTCTGCAATTTTGGATTACGATTCCAGTGTTTTGGTTCGGGTCGGTCCGGCCCTGGGCTGTGACCATGTTCTTTTGGCCCGAATTCGGGCGTCGTGCATGGATGTCACAATCTTGCAACACAGCCGCGGCATTACCGAAGATAAAATCAACGGTGCCGGCTACGAGGCAGCCGACGAAAAATTGGCGGTTCGAGTGCACGTAAAGGGAGTCTTGGTAGGCAAGCACATCGCATCGGTAGAATGCCGAGAGGTCAGCCCCTACACGGAGAGCTACGGCCTGGTGCTTTGACGGACCGGCTGTGTTTTGGAAGGTTATGTCCCGGGCTAAAAATCCTTCTCCAACCACAGCTGCAACCACATGGAAATAAATTTTATGATTATTGTAAA
Source organism: Alnus rubra (assembly GCA_028654335.1). NCBI lineage: Eukaryota > Viridiplantae > Streptophyta > Magnoliopsida > Fagales > Betulaceae > Alnus > Alnus rubra. Next base: position 1,757,613 of record JAJPGS010002369.1, read on the forward strand.
TAAATCTAATCTATTTTACACAATAGGCAAGCATTGTTGCCGCTGAAAATCCTATATTATCACTCTCATATGCAAACAGATTTTATCCAATCCTTTAAATGAGTCTAATTTGAATAATGATATCACAATGTTCACAAGCTCTAATAAAATCCACTATTGTTAAAAAAAAAAATCAAAAAAAAAATCAATAAATAAATAAAGGCTGATAGGCACTACTACAAAATTAACTAAGTAGAATAAAAGTGTAAAATATATAGTATTTCTCGTCTAATTTATTTTGAGCAATGTTGTATATTCTATTCTTATTCCATCAGTACTATTAAAAAAATAAAAAATTAGAAAGATAATTAATATTGTCACATCAACTCAGTAAAATAGGAGTAAGATTTAGCATTAACAAATACAATTTTTTTTTTTTTAAAAAAAAAAAGACAAAAAAAAGAAAAAGAAGAAGAAGAAGATCACCATGTCCTTTCCGCTGCATCATAATTGGTTACCTATTGGCTATTGCCCCCATTCTAGAGCTTTGAGGCTTTTATTTTAGATGCAGGCCTTGTGAAGTGGGAACCGGAATACTGGAGAGGAACAGGTTCGAAGGGCAAAATTGTTATCTTACATTTTTTTTTTATAAAAATAAAGCCTCTCCTTTTGAAGGAACCGGTTCCTGTGAGAGGATCCGATTTATATTTAAGGCTCCAGATTGTACTACATATTGGGGGCCATCAGTGTACGGAGATGTAAGTGATGAATTAAAAAAGAAACCCACCAGTAAGGCAATAGGTAAATAAAGTAAAATACGACAAAGGAGAAAAGACGAAAGCGCGTTGGATACCTACGGCTATGGGGACCGGTTCTTTAAAACATCGTCTGCTTTTACATCTACAGCTGTTTAATTAAAGCTTATAGTATGGACTATATACTTAATTATATGTTGGTTAAAGACTAAAGAGTAGGAAAATTGAGATGAGAGTAGCTAGCGTGTAAAACAAAAAATCATTTGTGAATGGAAAACATGCAGCCCCTAGCTCATAAAGTAGAATGAAATTAAGATGGAGCTTTCTAAATAAATAATCATGCCACGGAACATGGTATGAGTGGTCAAAAATATACTGAAAAAGAGGACTAATCGCCAGCTGTAAACAACACTTGCAATCAGTTAACCATATAAATAGAAATATAATTTTTACGTTGTATATATAAATATATATATATATATATATATAAGAATTGTATTCAGTTAATTATATTGGTCGGTAGGTCGGTCGGTCGGTCGGTCGTGGCAACCCATATCGATAGAGAAGGGACAAAATTAACACCTAATCGTGTACGACCAGCAGTTTAATTAATTACTTTTTCCTGAAAACGATTCCGCATTCCGATAATAATGCGGTAACCGACACTCTCATTTGGTAGATCCCTGCACAAGTTTCGCTAAAAAGATAATTCCCCTTAACATCTCGTATGAAAAATAATTCAGTTTGAAAAGCGGAGAGCTTTTCCAAACAAAACACATGCCATGTGTTTGATCGTTTCCTTTGTCTACATCATGCATGGGTGTTATATTCTGTACCAAAGGACAAGCTAGCTAGCTAGCCAATTAACAGATGGCGCAGGGCACTACGTCCACTAAACAATTACCATATGTTGGAATTGTCAACTGATGGCTCTGGGTCATGCTTGACACGAGAATCAAAGGGTAAATAAATATTAGATTTTCTTTTCTTTTCTAGATATCTTCAAAAACTTGTGACAGTTAAAGGGTGAAAAAGACATTTCATTTAACCTTTGCAGTTCTACATCATGTGCAAAGACTTTACTTACCAACCTAACGCGATCATGCAATGGAGCCCATCATCACTTGTGCCAAAGATATGTATTAACACGTACATAACAAAACATTATCCAATTAATTTGCAAATAAAATAAAAAAATAAAAATAAATACTGAAGCTGGACGTACGTACCTACTGTGGCGGAATTGAAGGTGGTGCTGCCATCGACCACATTCCTACTTGCTGTGATGATGGTAGAAGTTCTCCCATCTCCCAAAAACATGATATTCTTCTTTTTCTTTGTCACATCCACATTCTCCCTGTATACACCCGCCTTGATCCTAATCACATATCTTGTCTTGCTATTATCTGGCGCAGCCGCCACTGCCGCCGACACAGTCTTGTGGTCTCCACTGCCATCTGCCGCCACCACCACGTTCGGCGTCACCGAAGACGACTGCAAGAGCCGCCTGTCCGCAACCGACAACCACTCCGGCCACTTTGTTTCATCATCACCATCCACTACGTCCTCCTTCAGCTTCCGGTTCATCGTCTTTCTTTCATTGGCTATATCGGTATCGGTCATGTTCTTGATCATGGCCAGCGCATTACTACACATGCGCTCCACGTGCTCCTCACCCTCTAGCAACACCTCCCGCACGTGCTTATCGGCATCATCGTGCGAGAACCCGTCCAGGCAAGTCTCTTGGTTGGTTATTGCAGAGCTAATTAGGGTTTTGAGGTCATCGGCGTGGAGGGACAAAGACTTTTTGTTGGGGTACTCGTGGAGATCTTCCACGGCCTTGTGGAGCTCATCGAGGGTTTCGTCAATGGTCTCCAGGCAATCATGGAGAGCGGTCTTTTCGCGCTTTGTGAGATTCTTTCTGGTTTTGATCAGCTTCTTGATGATGAAGTAGTTTTTCTCGACAGCTGTGGTTGTGAGGTTCAAGGAAGCTTCTATGACGTCCTTTTGGCTGGACAATTTGGCGGTGGCTCCGGGGACGTTAGCAATAGCTGAGAAGCATAAATCAGGGTACAATGTGCTGCTACAAGAGCTTTTAAGTATGGTATGGGAAGCCGAGTTGTCGGAGTTCTTGCGGGAATTAACTCCGGCAACAACGCCAATAATTGCAGCTACTAGTAATAAGGTTGCGAAAAGAGCCAAGAATAGCTTCTTGCTTTTCTTGGAGACGGAAATGTGTCTTCCAGATCCCAATTTCTCCGCCAAGAATTCCTTGATTTGGGTCATTTTAATGGCGGAAAGAGTGGAAGAGTATTAAGTAGAGCTAAAACAAGTCACAAGGGAGTTGAAGGATGAGACTGATATATATAGAAAAAGCCTAGTCACGCTGTGCCGTGGTGGCCTGCTATCACAGACTGTCGTTCTAATAATGCTTTCTTTCTTTTTTCATTATTTTTTTTTTTTTTTTTGGCTTTAGTTAAAGATGAAGAGGTATAAATATTAATTTAATAGACTATTATATAATTATCATAAAAATTAAATTGACAAGGTAATTAAAATTACTGTTAGAATAAAAAAAAATTAAAAACTAATTTTTATTATCTCTATTATATTATTTTAATTGTATGACCCTAAACAATCATACAATAGTCTATTAATTGTTATTAATTATTGTTGCAATGTGCAAAAATGGCTTGGTATTACAGTAATTATTATTGCAGTGTGCAGGAAATAGGAATGGCTTGCTATTAATTAGACGGTAGTAATAATGGATGGCTTTAGTTACGCTACAACTTTTACTTCAATTTTTTTTTTTTTTTTTTTCTGAAAAGGTCTTGTGCTCTTATAAATAATTAACTGGAAGAATTTTGTTCAGTACAAATAAGCTCAGAGAGAAATTGGGGAAAAGGACTCCAACCATGTTTGCGTGAGCTGCTGTGTAACGGCATGCTTAGCTAAGAGGTGGGCTACGTGGTTGCCTTCTCTCCACGCATGCTTGATAGTCCAATGTGAAAAAGACTTCTGTACGACCTTGGGGTGGTCTCTGGCTTCTGAATGGCCAAGACAGTACTACTAGTGGCTCGGGCGTCTTCTTCCAGCACAAGCTTCGTGACCTGCAGCTCAGAACAAAACTCCACGCCATGACGAGCTGCGATTGATTCTGCAACGGCAGGGTCAGTTACATTATGGGATGGATAGACATCTAGTACCGAGTACGCTTCCATTAATAAAAAAGAAAATTAAATGTAGCAGCATAATTAATAAAAAAAAAATAACTTTTTTAATTTTTTAAATTATTATATTAATTATAAATGAAAAATAAAAAATGTTAGATATTCTAATTTATTTATTTATTTTTTTTAAAAAAGTTGATTCTCAAATAATATGTCACAATTCCATGAGATTGTGACACATTTCTCAAATAGAAGTGATCGGTGCACAACTGTTGTGCATGAGTCTTTTTTCTTTCTTAAAATCATAAATCACATAAAATTGTAACACACCATTTAAAAACCAACTTTAAAAACAAAAAGATTAAGATGTCTCCAAAAAAAAAAAAAAAAATTCTTTTTAACTTCTATTTTGTTGCATGAAATTATTAAAGCCCATGTGAAAGGTGGGTTCCAATATGCTTTCCTTCCTTTTTCTTATTATTACGTTTTAGAATTTTCAAATTTTTAAAACACTTTAATATAATTTCCTTTAAATCCTCGAATATTTAAGGCATATGCCCACTAAAAGTCCAGTTTCAGCGAATCAGCATCCTTTCCTTCCCATTTTCTTATTGTTACTTTTTGTCATTTAAATTTTAAAAACGCTTTTATATTATCTCCTTTTATTCTTTGAATATTTTAGGCATATCCAGCTTGCAACTTGCAAAAGTTTTTTTATTTTTTATTTTTTATTTTTCATTTTTTAATTCTTTGGTAAGCTTGCAAAAGTTTAACAACAAAGGGCGGGGATGTCTTGTCTTCTTTTATCTTTAATTAATAAGGAAAAAATAAATGAAAAATTAAAATAAAAACAAAAAAAAATTATTTTTTTATTTTATTTAAAAAAATATGGTTTTTAAAAGTTTTTTTTTTTAATTTAAGAATTCTTATAATTTTACTAAGGGTAATTTTGTCCAAGAACCAAAGGGCTGACCCACCCACCCTGTCACACAAATCTCCGCGGACATGATGATGGCTTTTTGGAACCTCTCATTATCAATTTCGAGTTTTTAGTTTATATTTGCCAGCTCAATAAACAAGAAAGGATGACGATAATGATTGTTCATTCTTTTTCACTGTTTTATTAAAATACGAACCGCACGTGCTTTTTGTTACCTTGTCTTCCACTCAGACACTTGTTATTTTTCTTTTTTCTTTTTCTTTTTTTGTTTAAAAAATAAATAAAATTGAAAAAAAGAAAAAGAAAAAGAAAAATAGCATTTATCTTCTGCTATTAATAATACATACGCACCACAACTGGCAATTGGAGTGTCGGCAGGTGAGAGAAAAAGGACGTTGCCTGCACAAAGAAAGAAGGCACAAAATTGTCATTCTCATCCCAATATGGAAACGCAAAAAGAAAAGACAACTAAAATAAATAAATAGAAGCGTCAAAAATTGACTCCTTCCTCAAACTATTCCACCGAATCTTATCTTTTTCCTTTTTTATTTTTGTAAATATTTAAGCTTAGATCCACCATTCGATGCTTCCACCTCACCATTTTGAGGCATCTACTACAAGATCAAAGGCTCAGACGTCAGAGCTGCAACCATGTGAATAGGTTCAAATTTGAAACGCAGCCCACGTGGCTGTTGATTTCCATTCGTCAACATTTACGAGCTGATGGCCACCCCTGACCAATCATTAAAGCCATCCACCCTACACGCCATTTTCTGTAATTACTTTTGTCCTTTTTAATATATTTTTTTTCACTTCTTTAAATAAAAAGAAAAAAAATTCAAATTCAAAACATTCTAATTTTTTTTTCATTTCTTATATCACATTAATTTTTTTTTATTATTCAAATAAAAAAAACAAACTACAAAATAATTTTTTTTTTTTACTTTCTATAAAACAATTATAAACTTTTTAATACTTTATATCACATTAGTTATTTTTTATTACTATTTAAACAAAAATTTTACAACATAATCATTGACCAACATATTTTGTTACCCAAAGGTACAATTATTAACATAATTTATATATATATATTCTTTTTAAAAACAAACTTCAAAACTAGACCCTAACCTATTTACATGGTTTTATGATTTTCTTCTAATAAAAAAGTTAATAGTTGGGTTATGGGGTGGTATACCGGTATCTCTTAATTATTACGTAGTTTCGAATCCCCCACACAATGATTTCTAAATACTCATCTCTTATGTTATTTCTATATCACTGAAATGATGTGACAGTGTTACCAACTTTCTATTTTTTAATAAAAATTGATAAACACGACTCCGTGAGTATTTATAAAAGGATTGTGATTGGGCCACGATAACGAAAAGAAGATCTATAATCAAAGGGCATGGCTCAAAGGTGAGTCTCTTGTGCCTTTGCCTTTGCTAAATTGGCTTTAGGCCAATCCCTGCTTTTTCTAAGATAGAGGATTAGAGGTAGCAGATTCCAGTACGAAAAGGACTCCTCCAATTCTTTCTCAAAATTCTAAAACCTCAATCGTCCTTTGCATCAAACGATTCAAAACATGCCACGTTTCAAGTTTAAATTTTAAAATTTAAATTTTAAAAACCTATTCACCAAAACCTTTAAAAAATTAAATTAAATTAAATTAAAAAAATTAAAAAAAAAAAGAAGAAGAAGAAGAGAGAGAGAGAGAGAGAGAGAGAGAGTGATTAATTGTTCCAAAATTGGTCAAGACTCAAAGGGTCGGTTTGATAAACATTTTTTTAATAGTAATAAAATGTGATTTGTGTGATTTAAAATAGAAAGAAGTTTGTAATTATTTGTATAAAAAAAATATTGTTTTGTAGTAGTTTTTTTTTATTTGAATACAAATAAAAATTAATTGATATGATATAAAAAGTGAAAAAAAAATTAGAATATTTTAAAGTTGATTATATATATATATATATATATTTTTTTTGAGAATTGAAAAAAAGGAGGGGAGTGAAGTTGTTTTTCATAAGTAATGTTTCTTGCACACAAAGTGTACATCATGACAAATAGTTTTCATATTTTTTTTTTTAAAAAAAAATTGATGGACACTTTGTGTACTAGAAACATTACTCGTTTATCAAATGGTGCCAAAGCGTTCCAAAAATGTTTTGAGAGAGAGAAACGAGGTGAAGAAGTGGTTTGGGGTACTTAAAGCTGTTGGGAATGAATTCCACTCAACCCAATGCAATGAGGAGACAACAGGACTTCCAAGAAGTCTAATCCCGAGAGATAGACACTTAGCAGCTATTCCCGAGAAATCAGGTATCATTTATACCAGTAGATCTGGATCAGGAGTCTACTCCAAGTTGCATTGAAGTAAGAGTCATAATCCGATTAGCAGTCCTATCCCGATAGAATTGGGATAGGACTCTTAGTCCGAGTATAGTTTGATCAGTAGTCCTATTCCTAGTAGAATCAGAATAAGACTTAAGGTTCAATGAGATCAGAAGTCAAATAAAAGATTAGATCAGAAGTCTAATAAAGGATCATATCAGAAGTCTAATAAAGGCTCAAAGTCTAATTAGAACTCTGACAACAGTTCTAGATCAAAAAGGAGTAAGAATCCTAATTCAGGTTTGACTCCACCTCTTTGCCTATAAATTGGCTTATATCCCAAGTATAAACTCAAACTCAAGATTTTATGCATTGAGCATATTTTTTCCTCGGAAGCTAATTTAGGCATCGAAGTGGGATCCTCGGAAGGGTCCCATAATTTTAATTGTTTTGCAGAATTATTGAGAAGTGTGAAGAACATCAGAAGAACGTGCAGATTCACACCATACCGAAAACTGTACCAACAATTTGGCATTGTCTATGGGAAACGATTATTCGTTCCTCATAAAAGAAAATGAAGATCCAGCATGGTGATGAACACACATTCCAAAAGCTAGACCAACCAAGAGCCCATAGTTCGAATGGAGCCAATTATTCAAAACAATCTGCAACATCCACCGTTCCCTCCCCTGGGCTATGGAAATCAAGATTGCATAGCAGCATTGGAAGCCTAGATCGAATCCTTAACACAACAGAATGTTGAATTGCTGAAAAGGAGGCCAAGACAACCCCATCCCGAGATGAACAGGGATGAGCACGACGAAGAGTGCAACAGCCATACCGAAGACCACGATTGTCGAGAGGAAGATCACCAAGAAGATAATTTTCGGGAAATCCATCCCCAGGAATTAAGGAACAGAAGGCCGACCCTCATGGAGACCGACGAGAGGATGCAAGAGATCTGAGCAAAGTTATTGCCGAACTTGAGAGAAGGTGCACATACATGGAGATGGAAAGAAAGGACAAAAGCAGATCCATAGTAGTGGACAAGCTCCTAATGGATACAGACTCACCCTTCACCAGACGGGTAGCAGACTATTGGCTACCCGAGAAGTTTAAGGTACCCAAAATTCTAAGTTATGCTAGAGACAGAGATCCACTAGATCACCTAGAGAATTTTCGAGCTCATCTAGACCTTCACGGGACACCCGATGAAGTAGTGTGCCAGGCCTTCCCACTTACTCTTTCGGGAATGCCCGGGACTGGTTCATGAAGCTGCCCTAGAATTCTGTTGATCAATTCAAGGAGTTGTCCAAGATATTCCTAACGGAGTTTCTAGCTTTCCGGACAAAGAAGAAACCTTTGGGATATTTGCTATCGTTGCACCAGCAACGCAACGAGCGTCTTAAGGAATTTATAACTGGGTTCAACCAAGAGAAGGTTACTGTTGAAGATCCGACCGAGGATATGGTCTTTGCTGCCATTTAGCAGGGAATTTCACCCTATGAGCCTTTGATGAAGAAGTTGGTCTGGAAGCAACCGAGTACCTTGTAGAGCCTCATGGATAAGGTAGAAGAATTCATCAATCCGGAAGAGACGCTGAAGGCTATGGCTAGTTCTAGGCTACCCTAAGAGACAGCCCCAGAAAAGAAAAGGAAAGAATTCAGAAAAGCTAATAAGGAAGAGTAGAGGCTGGTAAAGAAGTTCAAATATTACAAATTTACACCTCTCAATGCCAAGATATCAGAAGTCCTTATGGAGATCAAAAGAGATCCGGCATTTCGAGAACCACCAAAGATACCAGGTAATCCTCCTTACAGGAATGCAGGCAAATATTGTGATTTTCATAAACAAACAGATCATTACACCGAGGGATGCGTAACCCTATGGTTGTTAATAGAAGAATTCATAAAGAATGGCAAGCTGGTTTGGTTCTTAGGAGAGCAACGAAACCAGTCAAGACATAACAAGCCCCAAAATCATCGGGACTATCAGCCATGGGATTATTATCCCCGAGACCATCCTCAACTAGTCGAAAGGGATCAAAAGAATGATAGTCGGGATGGCATAGAAAAAAGAGAGGACCAAGGAAGCAGAAGCCCACGACGGAGAGAGTCGAGGCAACAATAGAATCTGCCCGTGGTCATGTAGAAAAGACTCTCGGGAATTTCAAGCTAGACTTTTATTTTTAGCATTTATGTTTGCAAAGAACTAGACTTTTATTTTTAACTCAGACTAGTTATAATTAAGACAGAAAATTGCCCAGATTGGGAATAAGTATTTTCTATATAAAAGAATAGAGTTGACTTAAGCATCAAAGTATTCCCGGTCTAGGGACCAGGAACCCGTTGATGTTGCTTCTTTTGCAGGCAAAAGCCTCCCGATTAGTCCTATACCTAGAGCAAGAAGAAAGCCTCTCGGATCAGTCCTTGCCGGGAGCAAGAGGTAAAGCCTTTCGGATCAGTCCTTGCCGAAAGCAAGAAGAAAGCCTCTTGAATCAGTCCTTGCCAAAAAGCAAGAGGCAAAGCCTCTCGGATCAGTCCTTGCCGAGAGCAAGAAGCAAAAGCCTCTCGGATCAGTCATTGTCGAGAGCAAGAAGCAAAAGCGTCTCGGATCAGTCATTTTCAAGAGCAAGAAGAAAGCCTTTTGAATTAGTCCTTGCCGAGAGCAAGAAGTAAAAGCCTCTCGAATCAGTCCTTACCGAGAGCAAGAAGAAAGCCTCTCGGATCAGTCCTTGCCGAGAACAATAAGAAAGCCTCTCAGATCAGTCCTTGCTGAGAGTAAGAAGCAAAAGCTTCTCGGATCAGTCCTTGCCGAGAGCAAGAAGGAAGCCTCTCGGATTAGTCCTAGCCGAAAGCCAGGGTGATCGAATTTATCCCTTGGGTTTTGCAGGTTTTTACGAGTTAGCCATCCCAGGAGACATGGAGAAAACCCTAAGCAAAAGCAAGAAGGTAATGGGGGGTAAGATTTAACCCTCAGTTTTGCAGATTAGCATGTTTTCAGAAGGAGACAAAGCTTGGGTTTCCTGAGACATAGAATTCTCCTTATTCAAGCAAGCTTCGGATAAGGGAATTGTGGGGTAACTGTTGGGAATAAATTCCACTTAACCCAGTCCAAGGAGGAGACAACAGGACTCCCGTGAAGTCCAATCCCGAGAGATAGACACTTAGCAGCTATTCCCGAGAAATCAGGTATGATTTATACCAGTAGATCTAAGTTAGGACTCTACTCCAAGTTGAATTGAAGTAAGAGTCATAATCCGATTAACATAGTTTGATCAGTAGTCCTATTCCCGGTAGAATCAGGATAGGACTCAAGGTTTAATCAGATCAGAAGTCAAATAAGAGATCAAATCAGAAGTCTAATAAAGGACCATATCAAAATTCTAATAAAGGATCAAAGTTGAAAATTAAGAGACTTCTAATTTGCAGTGTGTATGGGTGCACAAAGTGTAACAAAATATTGTAAATGCGGAATTTAAAGGACTCAAATATTTGTTAACAAACTGAAAACTCAATTAAGAAAAAACTACTCCGCGGTAGCCAAACCCAAGAAATCCACTATCAGAAGATAAAGCTAGTACATAGTGATAAGCGTCGAATGTTGCACATTCAAGCCCCTTAACTTATATATGTTAATTCTTTAGCATTGTTATTTGTTTAATTTTGTGTTGTTTTAATGTTTTCAGGTTTTAAATAAAGATGCAATTAATTCCATTAATTTTGGGCTTAAAGCACACTTTGAGAAGACCTAGAAGATATGTTTAAGCTTAACCAATCATAATAGAATACCTATGTGATGTGATTAAGTTTAATCAAATCAAAGGAAGAACTAAATCGGAATTTCTCTAATAAGAGTCAAAATCGGATTGGGTTCAAATTTGGATTCTGTACATGTCTCAGTGTTTTAATCATAACTTTTGAGTCAGAAATCGGATTGCGATGAAATTAGTGGCGTTGGAAAGCTAATAAAAAATAAAACAAATATATCAGAAATAGCTTTTCCTAAATTTGGACGTTTACTATGTCAAAATCTCCCCGCAATAAAAGACCACATTCTGGACGAATTTGGAATCCTTTTCCTACTTGGATTGGAATTTCAATCTCCTACATGGACAAGAAGACTCAAGAAACGATTTGTATGGAATTCCCAGAGCTTCTAGGCCTCTCCTAATCTCTATAAATAGGCCTCTAAACATTGAAGAAAGACACACTGCTACCTAGAGCAAATTCAGAGAAAAACTTCTTGAAGGCTTGAAGAGTTGAAGAGAAGTAATCATGGCAAGAGGCCATTACAGCAACTTCATGAGCGGCTAAAAACCTTTGTAGGGTATTGATGTAGCCCTATCCAAGCACAATGTTTTGATTGTATTTTAATTTAGAGAATTTTAGTTTATGCATGTTGGTTGTATAATTATGAGAATTGCTACAATTTGACATTGTTCTTCATCTTTTAATGCAATTGTTCTTCAATTCATAATCAATATTGGTAGAATTCTTCTCTTGTCTTAGAAAGCTTTTTACCTTTATTGAACTCAAATCATTCTTATTTTCTGTGATTATGAGAATGATGATTATACAACGGGTTTAATTGACATATGATCAAGAGGATTAGATAGGCCATGCCCAGGGAAGACGAATCGTACTACACCCTAGTTTAGTGTAATTTAGGTAGACGATTCGTGCCAACCGAAGATGGGTTATACTTTTTCATTGATTGTATGTATCCTATTAAAGACGTAGTAATCCATGCCTAGGGAAGACGGGTCGTACCGCATCTTAGTAGTTAGGTGGACGGTCCGTGCCAACCGAAGATGGATTATACTTATGCTTTAATATGGTAATTTCTTGTTTATTTATAGCATGCATAGAATGAATTTCTCTAATTAAATATGATTAACCATTGATGTGCGGATAGCGGTGAAGTCAATACTCTACTCTTTTTCTCTCTTTTATATTTCAATTCTCTTTTACGTTTATTTTATGCACTTTAGTTAATTACAAATTCAACAATCTTTTCACTAGTTATTTTTAATCTTCATAAACTTGATAGCAATACCTACGCAGTCCTTGAGGTTCGACACCCTCTCTATAGCCTTATCCTACAAGGATTCGTTCTATTGCGAGTGGTTAATTTTATTATTGATATATTTTGGTAAACAAAAGACCACATCACATAGACAGTAACATTCACATACCTGATGCAGCGATCGTATCTAGCAGTCTGACACGTAACCCAACGTGAACGCCTCCCAACCAAGTCTCCTACTTGAAGGGGTCTTCTATGGATTCCTTTACCTTAGGGCTCTTCCCTAAGATAGACTTCAATTATGAGCACAGCAATAGCACCACGATAACGGCTTGAGAGTTATAGGATCTTCACAGTTTCTCCCTAAAATATACTCTCTAAGCTCTAAAGAATTCAATATCGAATTCTATAAATAATACATGCCTAGAGGCCTCTATATATAGGCTACAGAAGACCTAAATCGACACTGATTCGGTTTTCTCTAAGCAACGTCCGGAAGCAAGCTGAGGCCGATCGGACGGACAACTGTGCAACCGGCTTTCTATAACGCGCTCCACGTAATACCATATCAAGACCATGTTCGGGCGATGTTGCCCTAGCGTCCAGGCAGTTGCACTTCTACTACACGTAAATACCATAATAAGGACTGTGTCTGGACGGTGTTACCCTAACGTTCGGACGGTTGTAATTCTTCTCCACGTCTTGCTTTATCAAGGATAGTGTCTAAATGGTGTTGCCCTGTCGTCCGGACGGATGCAGCTGTCTTCCCATATCTGTGTTTGTGAAGGAAATTCGATTTTTTGTCGAACTCTGATGAGCGTCCAAACGAATGCAACCTTGAATTGTTCAAATCTTCTAGACACTGATGAGAGTCTGGACACATGTTTGGGCCGCCCTAACGGAATCTTGGGATCCGACTTCTCTGACTTGGAATCTGCACAAAATCTTCTTTTGAGCATCTTAAACCACTTTTCTGAAAATGATGACTTTGAAATAAACGTCATCCTTGATTATGTAGCAACATTACATAATAGTAATTTTGTCAAACTGAATGCAGCCAATCACAAACTAACAAACTAACAAACTCCCCATTTGGCTATTCTGGGACAAAAATCACTTGACCAGTTTAAAAATACATTCCCGGTGTAAAACAAAAAATACTCCCCCTTTTTGTCTTAAAAGGAAAAAGGGTAAAAAATAGAGCATAGAAAAAACAAAAACAAATACAGTTTCCAAGTCCAAAGGAAAAAGAAAACTAGAAAAAGCCATAGAAAACATCTTGCTGAAAAGGGAGAGGAAGACAACAAGGTTAGTCCTTTCACAAGAAAAACAACACACACACAACAAGGTAGTCTGTCCCTCGTACCATGCTCGAGGAGCCTGCTTGAGGCCATACAGTGCTTTCTTCAGCTTGTAGACATGATGAGAATGATGAGGATCTTGAAACCCTTTTGGCTGTTCTACATACACCTCTTCCTGAAGTATGCCATTCAGAAAGGCACTTTTAACATTCATCTGATACAGCTTGAATCCAAGATGACAATCAATGGAAAGAAGAATTTTGATGGACTCTAACCGGGCAACTGGAGCAAAGGTTTCATCAAAACCTACCCCTTCAATCTGAGTGTACCCCTGAGCAATGAGGCGAGCCTTGTTTCTGATCATTGTACCATGCTCATCTGATTTATTCTTGAAGATCCACTTGGTGCCAATGACATTGTGATCAGCAAGTCTGGGAACAAGAGTTCATACATCGTTTATGGTAAACTGATGTAATTCTTCATGCATGGCAGCGATCCAACTTTCATCTTGTAGGACTTCATCAACCTTTTTCGGCTCAGTCTGTACAAGATAGCAGTTGTATGATACTTGATTGGCTACTTCATTTGATGGCTAGATCACTCTATTTCTCAACCGACGCCCTTCTTCAAGATTCCCAATGAGCTGTTGGGAGGGATGATTTAGCTTGACCCATGACCTTTTAGGAGGATTTGTGGATTCATTCTCATCTTTAGAAACACTGGCAGTATTTCCAGATGTTACATTTACTGGAGGATCTGGAAGAGAATCTGCTGCTGAAAGAATGGCAGGAGTTTCTTGGGTTGAGGAAGATGGCTTGACCATTTCAGCTGAAGGAGTAGGTAGCTCTTCAGGAATGGGCTGAATTTCTCTCCCCCCCTGCTAGATGCCTTAACTTCTTCATCATCAATTACCACATTGATTGACTCCATCACAACTTCTGTTCTTTTATAAAACACCCTGTAAGCATGATTGTTGATGGAGTACCCCCAAGAATATCCCTTCATCACTTTTAGGATCAAACTTTCCTAGCTTCTTCCTGTCTTGAAGAATATAACATTTACTTCCAAAGATCTGGAAGTACTTGACTGTGGGCTTCTTTCCTCGCCATATCTCATAAGGAGTCTTGTTGGTCTTTGGCCTCAGGTAGACTCTGTTGATGATGTGGCAAGCAGTGTTGATAGCTTCTCCCCGAAAGTGTTGAGCTAGATTCTTTTAGTGGATCATAAGTCGAGCCATCTCCTGAATAACTCTGTTCTTCCGCTCTACAACCCCATTATGTTGAGGAGTAATGGGGTAGGAAAACTCTTGCTAAATGCTATATGAGTGACAAAATTCTTCAAATCTAGCATTTTCAAACTCTTTTCCATGACCACTGCAGATTCTCATTATGAGGCAATTTTGTTCAATCTGAATTTTCTTGAACAATTGTTGAGCTATGTTAGTTTGTGATTAGCTGCATTCTGTTGGACAAAATCACTTGTATGTAATGATGCTTATTATACGGGGATGCTGTTTTATTTAGAGTTTACACTTCAGTTTTGAGCTTCAAGAAGACTCTGTGCAAGATTCTAAATGGTGTAGTTCAGTTCCCTTGCATCCATTTGGGCGACGTGGAATTCTGTCCAGATGCTCTTCTGTTAAAGCATCATCCATTTGGATGTCCCTCTATGTCCAGAAGCTTAGAATTGCTCTCGGTTACATCCGTCCGAACGTCTCAGCAACACGTCCAGACGCCTTTCAGTGTTCGACAAGTTAAAAGATTTCTTTCCAAAACACAAATATGGGAAGACAGCTGCAACCGTTCGGACGACGTGGCTATTCCATCCAGACACTATCCTTGATAAGGCAAGTCGTACAGAAGATGTTCAACTGTCCAGAAGTTAGATTCCATGGTTCGGACGGTCAGGCCTTAATATGGAAATTGCGTGCAGCTGAAGTGCAACCTTCTGGATGCTAGGGCAACACCGTTCGGACACTAGGGAAACATCGTTCGAAAGCGGCCATATTCAGGAAAGAATTTCAAGCAAATTTGGAATGCTGATTGTCTGTCTGGACGCCCTCAGCTACCGTTCGAATGTCGCCTAGGAAAATCGCATCAGACGCGATTTAGGTTTCTGTAACCTATAAATAGAGGCCCCTAGGCATGTAATTTGTAAGAATTCGGTATTGAATTCCGTAGAGTTTAGAGAGAATATTTTAGGAGTTATTGTGCTGATCCGCTCACTCTCAAGACGTTGCCAAGTGCTATTGCTATGCTGAAACTGAAGTCTATCTTAGGGGTTGGCCCTAAGGTAAAAGATTCAATTGAAGACCCCTTTAAGTAGGTGACTTGATTAGGAAGCGTTCTTGTTGGGTTATACATCAAAGTTCAAGGTACGACCACTGCATAAGGGTATGTGAGTGCTACTACTTTGTAACTAGCTTTGTCTTCTAAATAGTGGATATCCTGGGTTTGGTTGCCTAGAATGGTTTTTCTCTTAATTGAGTTTCCACTTCGTTAACAAAATATTTGTGTTGTTTAAATTCTGCAATTTAAATATTTTGTTGCACACTATCATACACTTGGTAAAATAGAAATCATCTTTATTTTTCAAGCTGCATCAAAAGCATCAGATTTTTTCCAGAGAAGAAGAGCCCATGTAAGCCGAGAATAGTTATCCACAACCACCAATATGTACTTTCTTCCACCTAGACTAGCAATTCTAGTGGGACCCATGAGATCCATATATAGTAATTTTAAGTTTCTGGAAGTGAGAATACTTGAGGCTTTCCTGTGAGCTACTCGAGTCTACTTTCCTAGCTGGCATGGACCACACACTCCTTTCCCAGATTTCTCCATCTTTGATAGATCTTTGACTATCTCCTTGCTAGCAATTTTGAGCACGTCTATAAAGTTTAAGTGTCCCAGCCTTTGATGCCATAACTCATTGTCATCAAAGGTTGCCTTGTTACAAATTATTTGAGGTTCTGAAGTAAGGCCTGGGAGGCCATAGCAATTATCAACAGTTCTTTCTTGTAATGCCCCCAAAAAAGAATATAAGTTAATAATTCTAAGATGCTAATATACTCATATATATATATATATATATAGGATTGTTTATGGTTTGGTAAGTGTTGCATGTTAGACCATATATATATAAACACTTAACTAAATCATGTATATAGGTTTAGAGTATTTGGTTTAGGTTTAGAACCAAAGCAAAAACTGAAAATCAGTTTCTGCTATTGTGTAAATAAATCAGTTTAGGCTTAATTATAAAATAGAAATAGAAACTGTTGTATGAGTTCTGATGCACTATAGGGGAGGGTCGCACGATCAACCAAGAAGTCGATCGAGCGACCAGCAGCAGGAAATAAATTCTGCGTGTAAATCAATAGCAAAACGGGTGATGTTTTCTTAAAAATCTATTATCCCAGCCCATGTATGCGTTTCAGAGGATCATAACTAAGGAAATAAACTTAGTTACATTAAATTAGTTTTGATTAAATGCTAGTTAAAGAGAATGGAGTTTGTTACGGATGAAAATCCTGGAAGTCAAGTCTTCTCTGGTCATCATTCGAATCTTCCACTTGCTTTTATTTCAGCCTTAGATTAAGAGTTTACTGGCTTAATCTTAACCTTTGAAGTGTTCTATATGAGGAGCTAAGTGATCGATAAAAACTACAGCAAATGAAACCAAAATTTCGGCAAAAACTCCTTGGTTCATTCTCGGAAGATTGCAGGAACTTTGTTGCTGTAATTTCTGTGTTCTTCCTGCTTTTTCCAGCACTTGTAAAACTAGAAATGAGATCTTGAATCATCACTTATTTCCCAACCATACAGCAGAAACAAAAATCATAAACTTCCCCTGTTTTTGATTCAAAAACCAGCAAACACAATTCACTTCCAAGTAGTTTATCTTGGACAACAACTCTTCTTCCCTTCTTTGAATTGTTTTGTCCAAAAGTTGGTGAGTAATCCCTTCCATTAATTCCCAGAATATCAGTATCTATTCACCCTTGATTCATGATTCTGCACTTTCCCTCTTCCTTGATATATAATTGCTGAACGTATATATATATAAAAGTGACATTATCTTCCTCTCTTCTTGTTGAAAGCAAAGAAGTTTTCCTTTGAGGCCAGAGTCTGATCATCAACAGAAAACTAGTGAGTATATAATGACTTGAGAACACTTATATATATATATATATATATATATATATATATATAGAAAGTGATAGGTGCTGTGATAAAGAAATCAAGAGTTAATTAAAGTGAAGACACATGAAGAAATAAAGCATGAGTTGTCATTAGGACTGTCATGGATGTGCGTAAATGTTGTTTTGCTGTCTTCATGTCTTTTAAAAAATAAATCTACATGTATTTTAACAAGTGTCCTACATATATATTAAAAAAAGGTAAAAACATATATATATAAGTCAAGTGTTGGTAAGTAGATGTATTTAAATTGATTGTTAATATACATATACGCTTAGTTTTGTTTGTAAAAGGAAATACTTTCAAAACATTGTTATGCCATCCAATTTTATACAAGATTTAAAAATGAGATTCTTAGACTATATTAAGGTTAATATAACGACTGTAACCATTATAAAGCTCAGATAGAAAAATAACATCTCTTAAGAATAATTAAAGATATTCCTTTAGCACATTTTTGCTAATTTATTATTATTCCATGAATATAGTTATGCAGTTTACGGATAATCTTTGGAGTAGAAACTGTAAGTTTCTGTATACTTACTGAGGGTGATGCTGGTGGATTTTTCTATAATGTTGTGGATACTTATTTATTTATTTGTTTGTGAAAGTGAATTTACATGTTTTTCTGTTTTAATTAAATTGTTAAATAACAAAGCTGATATGCAACGGGGGGCAAATGGCTTATCAATGGGACCTTAAGTTTTTATAAAGTTAATAAATAAGTGACTGAAACTGTATGTTTTCGGTCAGTTGGGACCTTAGGTTTCTAGCAGCAGATAATTAAGCTTTAAGTGAGGAGATCGTAGGTTCTCAGGACTGTAGGTTCCCACAACACGCTAAAACGGACTATAGGTTCCATTATAAAGAGGAGTGCAAAAAAAAAAAAATTAAGACATTGCATATAAATTGTCATATTATTACTTTATAATTGTGTATATATTCAATCTATGTCTATGATTCGTGACCGTAGACTATATATTGCATATACATATGATTATAAAGCCATATTTGTATTGTGTTGCATTTATTAAATAAATCCGCATTCATTATATTATTGGAAATAGCGGACTCACTAAGGATGTTTTGTATTATTGTTTCTCTTTATATATATATATATATATATATATATATTGATACAGGAAATGAGGAGGAGGAGTATCAGGATTATCCAGACCCTTAGGTGGATCCTGATGACAGCACTTGAGGCTGGCTTGCCTCCATTTTGTGGACTGTTGTGTTCCAATCCTTAATTATATTATTTTGAGAACGATATTTATATTTCTGTTGGTGTGTACTAATTATAATCTAGTTATTTTGGCATGTAAATTATATGTGTCTTGTGTGGCACAAATATTATCTTATGTGTAATTATTCAGTTACACTTTATATATCTATTTTGAGGTATTTCAGTTAGAAGTTCTGATGTGTTATTTAATTCCAAGTCTGTTGGATAAATATACATTCCGCTACTAATTTATAACTCTGATGATGTCATAATGTCATGTGAAAATCGAAAAATTTTCACTTACACTTTTTGTAAAAGCGGGGCGTTACATTTCTCCTCCCATTAGCCACTTCTCACTGCTATCAAAGATATTGCATTCCTTCTTGGAGAATTGAACAACTAGGTCGTTGTCACAGAACTGACTGATACTGAGGAGATTTGCCTTGAGTCTTTCCACATATAAGGCTTCTTGAGATGCTCCCAGTCCTGTAATATCAATAAGTCCTTTTCCGATGACCTTGGACTGACTTCCATCCCCATAGGTGATTCTTCCTCCTCTCCCCATCTGAGCATCCTTTAGAAGTGTCTTGTCACCTGTCATATGTTTAGAGCATCCACTATCCAAATACCATAGACAAGTATCAAGTATTTTCAAGGTAGTATGAGCAACTAGACACAAGTTGTCCTATTTCTTAGTCCAGACCTATTTAGAGGTATTCTTCTTTATATTAAGCAGGACAGATTTCTTCTCATTAGGGGTAAGGCTTCCAAGCTTTTCACCAATGAGTTTAACTTGATCACTTAAATTCTTAACTTGGTTCTCAATACCAGGTTCATCTTTCTTAAGCACATGCAGTTTATCCCAAAGTTTCTGAGAACGTATCTGAAAGCAATTAGGCAGGATATGACCACTAACACCACACTGATGACAAGTAGGGATAGAATTGAGATTTTTATGCCTAGTCCCTTTAGCACTTTTCCCTTTATCCCCATAAGTAGAATGAGTATGATGTTGAGACATGTTAGGTTTAATAAACATTGTTCTATAAGCAGGTATAGCATGTGAAGAAGAGGCAGCACTATCAATGTAACGACCCACCCCAAACAACACAATATTATTTGCTTTTGGCTCTCCCAAACTAGACTTTCCAGGAGGTCACCCATTCTGGTACTACTCTTGTAGAAGCACGCTTAACTGCGGAGTTCTGATAGGTTCATAGTCATCACGCCTTTAAAACGCGTTGTATCAAGAAATGTGTGTTTATACATATAAGCACATCCCAATTCCCAGGCGATGTGGGACGTGACAATCACATCCTCTTGGGTCTTAGCGTCCCCGCTGGAGACCCTCATAGGATCACCACATTCTTGGCATCCCAGCAAATGCCCACTGGCGACCCTCATGGGCTTGTGCACGCTCCCCCCCATCTCAGGCTGGGCAATGGTTCTAATACCATTTGTAACGTCCCACCTTAAACGACACAATATTGTCCGCTTTTGGCTCCGCCAAACTAGACTTCCCAGGAGGTCACCCATCCTGGTACTACTCTCGCAGAAGCACGCTTAACTGCAGAGTTTTGTTAGGTTCATGGCCATTACGGCTTTAAAACGCGTTGTGTCAAGAAGTGTATGATTATACATATAAGCACATCCCATTCCCAGGCGATGTGGAACTTCACAATCAATACTCAAACTAGAGTCAAAAGGTTTTTCCAAATGAAGTTTTGATTTCATTAGAGCATCTTCCAAAGACTTAATTTTTCCAATAAGAATATATTTTTCTATTTCAAATTTTTTTAGTCTTTGTAGATGATCAATGCTAGAATTTTTAAACTCTTCAAATTGATTGAACAATTTGACAAACATCCTTTGGAGTTCACATTTTTCCATCAAATCAACATTGATAGACATGATAAAGATATTAGAAGTCAAACAGAATCACACTCAAGAAATAAATCTAACCAGAGTGTACCAAGCTCTGATACCAAATGAAAATTAAAAGACTTCTAATTTATCGTATGTGTGTGCACAAAGTGTAACAAAATATTGTAAATGCAGAATTTAAAGAACACAAATATTTTGTTAACGAAGTGGAAACTCAATTAAGAGAAAAACCACTCTGGGATATCCAAACCCAGGAAATCCACTATCAGAAGACAAAGCTAGTACATAGATAGTAACACTCACATACCCGATGCAATGATTGTATCTAGCATTTTGACACGTTATCCATCGTGAACGCCTCCTAACTAAGTCTCCTACTTGAAAGGGTCTTCTATAGATTCCTTTATCTCAGGGTTCCTCCCTAAGATAGACTTTAGTTATGAGCACATCAACAGCACCACGACAACAGCTTGAGAGTTAGCAGATCTTCACAGTTTCTCCCTAAAATATACTCTCTAAGCTCAAAAGAATTCAATACCGAATTTTGTAAATAATACATGCCTAGATGCCTCTATGTATAGGCTACAGAAGACCTAAATCGACACTGATATAGTTTTCTCTAGGTGGCGTCCAGACGCAAACTGAGGCCCTTCGGACGGACAACTGTGCAACCAGTTTTCCATAACGCCCTCTACGCAATACCAAATCAAGGCTGTGTCAAGACGGTGTTGCCCTAACTTCCGAACGGTTTCACTTCTACTATACGTAAATACCATAATAAGGAATGCATCCGGACGGTGTTGCCCTGATGTCCGGACGGTTGCAATTCTTCTCCACGTCTTGCCTTATCAAGGATAGCGTCTGGAAGATGTTGCCCTGTCATCCGAACGGATGCAGTTGTCTTCCCATATCTGTGTCTGTGAAGGAAATTTGATTTCTTTTCGAACTCTAATAAGCGTCCGGACATGTTGCCATGACGTCTCGACAGATGCAATCTTGAATTGTTCGAATCTTTTAGACACCGATGGGCGTCCAGATGCATGTATGGGTCGTCCGGGCGGAATCTTGGGATTCGACTTCTCTGACTTGGAATATGCACAGAATCTTCTTCTGAGCATTTTGAACCTCTTTTTTGAAATGAATACTCTGAAATAAACGGCATCCCTAATTATGTAGCAATATTACATAATAGCGATTTTGTCAAACAAAATGCAGCCAATCACAAACTAACAAAAGTCAATTAGAACTCTGACAGCATTTCTAGATCAACAAGGAGCAAGAATCCTAATTCAGGTTTGACTTCGCCTCTTTCCTTATAAATATACCCATACCTCAGGTATAAACTCAGACTCAATATTTTATGCATTGGGCAGATTTTTTCCTCATAAGCTAATTTAGGCATCAGAGTGGGATCTCTAGAAGGGTCTCGTAATTTAATTGTTTTGCAAAGTTATTGAGAAGCATGAAGAATATCAGAAGAACGTGCAGATTCACACCATACCGAAAACTGTAACAACAAAAGCATTCATAGTAGCAAAAAGCTATTTTTGTGAGGTAATTTGGTGAAAATACACAAAAACCACTTCTAGCACCTCAATATTACAAACAAGAAGTTTGGGTGAGTGAACAATACTCTCCAACAATAGTGAGTACTGTTCACTCATCAAATCATTAAAAAACTATAAAAATTTGGTTATTTCTCTCTCTCTCTCTCTCTCTCTCTCTCGTTTTTTCCCACGCACAACTATGTTTCGTTCTGCAATGTTTTAGGCTAAAAGTGTTTTTTTTTTCCTCTTAAACTATAATATTTCCACACTTTAGACATCCAGTGCGGTACAAATTTCTTGTTCACATATTCCAACAGGTTTTGTGGAATTGAAAGGGCGTGTTTGGGTAGCATTTTATTTTTGATTATTTTTTAAAAACAAGTTTGTATAGGTTTTTTAAATTCAAATTCTACTCAAGTTTTATAAAAAAATTTAAAAAACAAATTTTTTTTTTTGGGTATTCGCAATTTCAAATATAGTAAAGAATGATAAAATTTAATACAAAAGTTTACAAATATGACCATTTAAATAAGACAAATATTAAAAAAAATGACCGTTAGGAAAAGACAAACATTCAAAAAGATTAAATAGAGAAAGAATAAAGAAATCTAAAAAAAAATTATTTAAATGGAATAGTGATAGTGAATAGTTAAAATTGTGAGATAATTGGGGGCGAATTAAAAAAAATAGCTCACCAGAATAGAGAAAAATAGTTTTTACTTTTTAGCTATTTTATCTAGTAAAATTTGGTGAGGTTAGAACATCCCTAATGAGCTCTCAATTTCAAAACTTTCACCAAAATTTGGTGAAAATCTTAAAAAAGCTCACTTCAACAATCACTCTATAATTTCTCCATTTTGGCTTTTGTCAGAATCTCACCCAAAATTTGACTCACAAATTTCATGAGCTATTAAATATTTTATCATTTTCACTTTCAATTCCCACCTTTCTTTTCCATTTTTCCACCCCACTGCTCTCCCCCCCGCCCTCTCTCTCTCTCTAAATCCATCGCATTTGTCGGTGGCCATGGATTTTCGCATATGTGACATCTCAAAGCTAGTGTCCATATCTTATCTTTGCCTCTTCGCTGGAATATGCCTTGCATTGCCGGAATCTTCCAACCCCAGCTCTTCATATTTAAAAGAAGGGAGGAATAGTAAGCAGTCTGCTTATTAAAACAGTTTTCGGTTCGGCTACACAATCTCTTAAAAAATTGATGTTGTCTTTTTCTGCAAAACAAATAGCTCTGTGAGGATGCTTGTTGAAGGTGCCAACTAGTCCCACTCTGATACTTAAGTCAGTTCTCTTGAAATAACATGTATAATGCCTTAATAACAATAATTTCAGCCAACCAATACCTGGAGGTAGGTTTATATACTGAAGGATTGAGACGGTTAATCCTGGAGAATGAGGGAAACTGACTCTTTGATCATGGTCCTTACTTCCGGAAACGTGGGTTGTCACACGTCCCGGAACGTCGGTCTTCCTATCTTCCGAAACGTGTGCGCTCACGTCTAGATTGTGAGTAGCAACCTAGAACGTGGTCTGAGTATCAGATACACACTTGGGTATCTCAGGTTCTCATAGCTTCCTGTAAATGACTTGAAAGTGGACTAGGCCTTTTTGGATGAGGCTTAGTTGACGGGACTTCTTCTTGTGAGATGATGATGCTCGGGCTGCAGATAATAGATGGGCCTAGCTGAAAATTTTGGATCCGTTTGCTAACTGTTAGGAATATTTCCCAACACTGCTTTTAGAGAGCTTCTACACATCCTCCCTTCATCCCCCCCTTATCATCCTTTTATAATAAAAAAAATTGATTTTTATTAAAAAGTTGTCCCTGATGTGACATCAGGGACAACTTTTTAATAAAAATCAATTTTTTTAAGGAAAAGGGTGATAAGGGGAGGATGAGGGGAAGATTTTTAGCATTTCCCCTGCTTTTAATAGACTTTAACAACTAAAATTCTGGAGGAATGCTACATATCATCCCCTTATCCTCCTTTTGTCCTCCCAAAATTGATGTGGCTCTTAAAATCACCATTGAATCAAAATCCAACAATGATCTATCATAAATTCAATGGTAATTTTAAGAGCCACATCAATTTTGGGAGGACAAAAAGAGGACAAGGGGATGATATGTAGCATTCCTCAAAATTCTGTTAACTTATTAACTTTTTTCTTTTTTTAATTTTTCCTTAAAAAAAATAAAAGTAAATCCTTTTCTAACATAATATCTCTCTCAAAACAAGCCGCACTGTCCTTAGAAATCTCTGGCCACAATTGCAGGCCAGGCCTTGGCTTTTCTTCTCTTAATGAGGTAGGAGTCGTAGGAGTGCGATGTGGCTACCCTCCTTCTCAAAAGAACAAGGACCCATGTCCTTGTCTTCTCTTCAAGGACCCATGGGGAGACGGATCCGACTGCAGAATACGTTGGAAGACTTAATTAGTTATTCCTTTAGTTTGTTGGCTTCGAATGCAGAAGAAAAGAGAACATCTTTTCTCCTTGGTTTGCCCAGACGGATCCGAATGCTCAAGACGTTAGGAGACTAGATCTGTTTTTCATTGTTTGTCTGTACGACGAAAATCCACAAGATTTTTTTTTTTTTTTTAATTAATTATTGGAAAAAATATAAAAAAGCCTTCATAACTAATAGTCATTTTTGAAATAGCCTCATAAAGTGACAAGCGTGCTAAAGTGATACATCAAACCACCTATGTGTACTAAAAATGCTATTTTTTATTATTATATTCCTATAATATCCTTATTCTGTTAAAAAAAAAAAACTAAACTAACTATTTTTTTTAAAAAAAAAGATAATTGCAAAATCAGTTTATGTGATTGGCTTAAATTAAAAATCGATTTCTACGTAATAAAAAATAGTTCAGAGTTTTTAAGGGTAAGCCAAAATAACAATTTAGTACTTGCCGTCAAATTATGTTAAAACCAATAAATTAATGATATATCACTCTTACTAAAAAAAAATAAATATACTAAAAATATATATTTTAAAACTTAGAAAAAGAAGAAGAAGAAGATAAAAAAAAGAAAGAAGGGTAATGTTTGGATGTAACAAAATTTTCAGAAATCATAATTACAAGAATGCCATCCACAAGCAAAATTTCCAAAATTTTTTCTACTGCATAGCATTGCCCAAAAAAAAAGGGTAGGGGTGGCTGTTGGAGGTGGGGCTCGGGCCACCCCTTGATCTACCCCTAGAAGAGGCCACAGCCACCCCAGAAGAGGTCGGGGGTGTCGCGCGGTCATTCCCAAAAAATGGGTTTTTTTTGAAAAAAGTAATTTTTAGTTTGATATATATATATATGTTTTTATTAAGAGTAACATGTGTCGTTATTTTATTGGCGATGTCGTGGCACCTAACAGAGTCCGTCAAATATTTTAACTGAATTTGGCTCCAATGACTAAATTAATTTTTTGGCATACTCCAGATACTTCTGAATTCACTTTGATACGACATGAAGTGATACATAACTTATGTCAATCACAGAGACTGATTTTGTATTTATCCATATTTTATATATATATATATATATATATTTTTAATAAGAGTGACACATAACATTATTTTATTGGTGTTGACGTTGACTCCAACAGAATTTGTTAAACGTTTTGACGAATTCATATCGAGCTTAAGCTGATGAGCATTTTCAGAAATTCATGGCAAATTGAAAAGAAAAAATGACTACTCTACATCTTTTGTTTTGCTGACAATTAGCTCTCTCACTATCAAGCATGTCTGCTTCTGAAACTCCATGTGTGGCTTGTTTTGAGAAAGAGATTAGATTAGCAGAAAAAAAAAATTAACAAAAACAAAAGAGAAGTTAAGAGAGTTTTAGTCATTAAAGTCTACTAAAAAAGTTACATGTACATTTCATATATTTTAGTATATTTGTCAACTTATTTAATGTTAAAATTTATTAAAAATTACATGTGCCTCTCACATGTATTATGATACTGATCAACTTATTAAACTGATTTACAAACCAGTTTGCAGTTAAGTTTTATTTTTTGAAAGATTAGTATTAAAAAAATAAAAAAATGTTTTATATGCTGTCAAAAGAGATAATTGGAAAAAAAAAAAAAAAAAAAAAAAAACGGTAAATTACATTTTGTCAAAGATGCTTAAATGAAGGGCCAGCTATCTCTTAAAAAGTTGGGAATAGGATCCTTAAAAGTTGTAAGGAAGATCACGGCATATTAAAGAGGATCATGGATCATGGATCATTAAAGAAGATTTAAATGCAAGAGATATTTCGACTAATCGGTCGGCCTTAGACTTCATCCATTTGATTTCTCTTTTTACTCCTTGTTTTTATCTGCCTCTAATTTTTATTTTATTTTTTTCTTTTATTTGTAGGTGTTTTTTAACTAGATCAACAATTTTTACATTTTCGTTATGTATCCGTCAAACTAACTCTGTACTGTACTGTTCATCTCATTCCTGGCCGTTGATGTTATTTGCTGGCTGTGTTTTTGCTGGCTGTGTTTTTGCTTTGAATAAGAGTTTTCTTTTCTTTAGATTTGTCATCATGAGCGATTTATGGGATTAAGGTTAGTCAGGTGTGAGAGGTTACTCTCACGACCTGAATAGTTCGGTGTGACGAGTTATTTCTCACGGTCGGTTTAAATAAAATTTTAAAATATTTGGCTATTATTGTCTTAGATCTAGTTTGATCGAAGAAGATCTGCTTTTTAATTATTTTTGTATAAGAGTTAGGGGAAGATGAAAATCATAGATAATACTTTAATGTAAGAATTTTGTTTGTATTTATAACTATGTAACCTCGTAGTATATGACTATGATTTTGTAGAATTTTATGCTCGTATGTAATATTTGATTAATAAAACAATCAAATCTTTCGTTAAAAAAAAAATTGGATGACGTATTTCAAAGAACAAAAAGAAGAAAAGACACAAAAATAAAAAATAAAAAAACTTGGTTGGATATGGTTTTGGAATTGATATGCATTAAATGGAGAGAAGAAAGAAGCAAGCAATAAAGAAAACGTGCAAAAGAAAGAAAAAAGTAGACACTAAAAAATATCAGATTTTGTGAGATTTCGAATCAAGTGTATTAAAAACCTAATGCCTACAATCTAGGTGACAGGAATATTTTATTATTTTTAATTAACTAGAAAAAAAATTGGAGGCAATCGTCGTTAAAGCGTTTGGACAATTATTTTAAAAACATTTTCACTTAGGGAGAAAACAAAAAACTATTCATTTCTATTAGTGTTTTTTTGTTTTCAATTTTATGTTTTCTTTCACTTTTGTCAATCTTTTACCAATCTCTTTTGTAAATTTATTATTGAATCTGTAAGACCAAATGTTGGTTTCATGTGGTCCTATATATTCAGTTATAAATTTGCTCATTTCTTGAATGGAGATGGACAAGAGATGAAAACCAAACACTTATCTCGTACTCATACATAGTAGAGTATGGAGATTAAAATTTTCTTTTGCATTTTCTATTGCATTCTCTTTCAGCATAAATGGATTTTTACCTTTGCTATCTTTTTAATGCTTGTGTTGATAAGTCTTAAGGAGAATACTCTTGAAGGATTTGAATTTATTGAAGACTCAGTGATAGACAAGGAATCTACCTCATCATCAACCAACCAATGTACTCAAGATCAGAGTAAGTTTGGATCATTTGAATAAGCAAGAAGAACACCTCATCTCCAACACTATCTTCCACTTATGAAGATACTCAAGATTAGTCGTGTTAGTTTCAATATTGTTATAGATAAACATAGTTTGAATTTTGAACTTGTAACAGTCTTAGCTTAGCCATACTTTCTATCTTGTAAAGCTTATTTATATTGCACATACGATTCAATTAAATTCAAGCAGTGAAAACATATTCACAAAAGAACCTTCTCATTCTCTTTATGGTATCAAAGCCTTTATTGACTAACATCACCATGTCTGATTCTTCATCTTCCGCTTCATCTTCTACCTTACCACCAATCATTGCTTCCACACCTACTTTTACCTACGTCAAACTTGGACGTGACAACTATCCTTCTTGGAGACAACTACTCCTTCCCTTTCTACAAGGACATGATGTGTATGGCTATGTTGATGGTTCCATTTCATCACCTCCAAAGCTCATAGCTACTGCTGCTACAAGCACTATCCCTTCAATTATGGTTCCTAATCCAGCTTATAAATGCTAGTTTCAACAAGACCAATTTCTACTAAGCACAATCATGTCTTCCTTGACTGAGAATGTGCTTGCCCAAATGGTTGGGTATGAAACCTCCATGGACGTCTGGATGGCTCTTTGAGTGGATGTACACCTCTAAATCTCGATCTCGTATTTTTCAAATACGGACTTAACTTACGACGTTGAGCCTAAGCGACATGCTTGCAGTTGCCGGCAAGCCCTTGTCGGAGGATGAATCCACCCCGTATCTTCTTGCTGGTTTAGAATCGGACTTTGATCCTTTTGTGACTTCTGTCACCACACGCCTCGACCCAATGAGCGTAGAAGAGCTATATAATCATCTCCTTACTCATGAGATGCGAATTGATTATCAAAATCACTCACATGGTTTCCAACAACCATCTGCCAATGCTGATTCAAGACAGCATTCCTCTCGTGGACGCAATGCACGCCCAGATAGCAATGGCTATCAACACACCTCTCATCCCAGGTATCGTGGCACTGGAAGAGGACAATATCACCCACGGACACGTGGTGCTTCCAACATTGGAACTTCTTATGGGAACCAAAGACTCGTGTGTCAACTTTGTGGGAAAACTGGACACCTGACTCTCAAGTGCTTCCGTCGATTTGATTTGGCATATCAGCATGATGTCTCCCCACCATCTGAGTCTCATGCTCTCTCAGCCATATCAACTAATTCTGCAAACAACTCGGACTGGCATCCCGATACTAGTGCTACGCACCATGTTACTGCAAACATGGCAAATCTTTCCCTAAGAAATGAGGATTATCATGGCACAGACAATATTCAGGTGGGCAATGGTACAGGTTTGTGTGTATCTCATATTGGTTCTTCTAATCTAGAAACTGAAAATCATTCATTTTCACTCAAAAATATTTTACTCGTTCCAGATATTCAAAAAAAATTCTTATCTGTCCAACAATTTGCTCACGATAATAAAATTTATTTCGTGTTTCATGCTAACTATTTTTTGATAAAGGATTGTCGTACGGGGACACTTCTGCATCGCAGACTCCTCCTTAATGGTCTATATTCCATGCGTCCTTCTTCTCGTTGATCATCTCCATGGGCTCTTAGTGGTGTTCGGGTATCTCTCGAAGGATGGCATAAAAGACTTGGTCATCCAGCATTTCCAACTGTATCCAAGATCATAGGTAAGTTTGAGCTTCCAGTGTCCAATAAAATACGACCCTCAGTATGTTCTAATTGTCAAATGGCCAAGAACCATTCTCTCCCATTTCCTCTTTCTGCATCTTAGTCCCATGGGCCCTTAGATTTAATTTTTAGTGATGTATGGGGCCCTTCCCCCATTATTTCCACTAGTGGCAGTCGCTATTATCTTATCTTTGTTGATGATTATAGCAAGTTTGTATGGTTCTTTCCTCTTAAATTGAAATCTGATGTTGAGACAATTTTCTATCAATTTCAAGCACTAGTTGAAAAACAATTTAATCAAACCATTAAAGCAATACAAACTGATTGGGGTGATGAATTTCATCATTTAAATGTTTATTTCAAAAATCATGGAATTATACATCGCATTGCTTGCCCACACACCCATCAACAAAATGGGTCGGTTGAGCATCGTCATCGTCACATAACAGAAATGGGTCTTGCCCTCCTAGCCCACTCTCACATGCCTCACACTTATTGGGAAGAGGCATTTGCTACTGCTACATATTTAATCAATCGTCTACCAACTCCAATCTTACGACATTTCAGTCATTTTGAAATGCTTTATCCTACAAAGCCCAATTATACTTTTTTAAGGGTCTTCGGTTGTGCATGTTGGCCATGTTTGCGTCCATATAATTGTCACAAACTTGATTTTTCGTTCAAAAACATGCCTTTTCTTGGGATATAGTCCCCATCACTGTGGCTATAGGTGTCTTGATCAATCCTCAGGACGTATCTACATATCTCGGGATGTTGTTTTTAATGAACAATTATTTCCCTTCTCAAACAATTCTGAAAATGCATCACACTCTCCAGAATATGTTCCTACTAACTCTTTTTTGTAGAATACGCTCTTGCCCACTTCAATGCCACATGTGTCATTAAATTCTCATGACTCAACAGCAAGGGATTTACCTCCATCAAATGTGATGCCAGTGAATCATACTCTCCAGATGTCATTGCTTCTCATATGGAGCCTTATATCCAGCAATCATACGTTGCTACTAATGTGAG
This sequence comes from Alnus rubra, assembly GCA_028654335.1. Taxonomy (NCBI): domain Eukaryota; kingdom Viridiplantae; phylum Streptophyta; class Magnoliopsida; order Fagales; family Betulaceae; genus Alnus; species Alnus rubra. Next base: position 1,788,387 of record JAJPGS010002369.1, read on the forward strand.
ACCCACACCATAATTTGTAGCTCAACATGTGGAAACTGAACCCACAATTGCATCCACGTCTCATGTAGTTGCAATGGAAGACTTCTCTACTGTCCCTATACCTGATACATGTCCACACGTCCCAGAAGCAACAATTGTAGTACCTTCCTCTAATCATCCAATGATTACACGTGCTAGAGATAATATTTTCAAGCCAAAAACCCTCCATGACAGCACCATCAAATATCCTCTGCCACGATATCTTATTGCAGAAAATTCTCATATGACCCAAGAACCAACTTGTTACACTGAGGCAATAAAGCATCCTCATTGGCATGAAGCAATGAATGTGGAATTTGATGCCCTTCTTCACAATGGTACATGGTCTCTTGTTGCCCCATCCTCTCATCAAAATGTACTTGGATGCAAATGGGTGTTTCGCGTAAAACAAAAGGCGAATGGGTCCATTAAGCGGTATAAAGCTCGTCTAGTAACCAAAAGCTATCATTAGCACCAAGGAGTGGATTTTCACGAGACTTACAGTCCGGTTATTAAACCAACAACAGTCAGAACTGTCCGCTCTATTTTTGTCTCATCCGGATGGTGTTTGAGACATATTGACATTCAAAATGCCTTCCTTTATGGCTTTCTTGATGAGCAAGTTTTTATGATTTAGCCACCGGGTTTTAGTCATCCTCAAATGCCAAATCATGTCTGTCATCTTCGCATGGCCCTTTACGGACTTAAACAAGCCTCTCGTGCTTGGTTCTCTCGGCTTAGTAATAGCCTTCTAGCACTTGGATTCATCAACTCAAAGGCCGATACTTCTCTATTTAAATATCAGCAAGGCAACTTGTGTTGGTTTGTAATTGGTTGCATTTTTTTGGACAAAATCACTTCCATGTAACGATGCTTTTTAACAGGGGCTCAGTTATTTTCAGAGTCTTCATTTCAGTGCTTTGTTTCTAAAAGATTTTGCACAGATTCCAAGTCAGAGAAATTGGATCCCTTACATCCATCCGGATGACGTGATATTTTGTCCGGACGCTCAACTGTCCAAGCAACTTCCGTCCGGACGACGAGAACTTTCCGTCCAGACCTTCCTCTGTGTCGAGAACCTTCGAATTGTTCCTGGTTGCATCCGTCTGGATGTCTCAGCAACACGGCCAGACTTCGTTGCAAAACACAGATATGGGAAGACAGCTGCAACCATCCGGATGATATGTGTTCCCGTCTAGATGCTATCTTTGATAAGGCAAGTCATGCATACAAAGTACAACCGTCTGGACGTCAGTCTTCATGATCCGGACTCTCAAGCCTTAATTTGGAAATTACGTGCAGCTGAAGTGCAACCATCCGGACGCTAGGGAAACACCATCCAGACACAGCTCTATTCAAGAAAGAATTTCAAGCAAATTTGGAAAGCTGATCTCACAGTTGTCCGTCCGGACGCCCTCAGCTACAGTCCGGACATCGCCTAGCAAAATCACATCAGACGCGATTTAAGTTTTTGTGGCCTATAAATAGAGACCCCTAGGCATGTAATTTGTAAGAATTGGGTAGTGATTTTCATAGTGCTTAGAGAGTTTATTTTTAGAGTTATTGTGCTGATCCGCTCACTCTCAAGCCGTTGCCAAGTGCTGTTAATGTGCTAAACTGAAGTCTATCTTATAGGTTGGTCCTAAGGTAAATGATTCCATTGAAGACCCCTTTAAGTAGGTGACTTGGTTGTGAGGCATTCGTGTTGGGTTACATGTCAGAGTGCTAGATACGATCGCTGCATCGGGTATGTGAGTGTTACTGTCTATGTACTAGCTTTGTCTTCTGAATAGTGGATATCCTGGTTTTGACTTCTCCGGAGTGGTTTTTCTTTTAATTGAGTTTTCACTTCGTCAACAAAATATCTATCTCTTTATTTTTCGCATTGTGATATTCTGTTGCACACTATTGCACACACTTGATAAATTAGAAGTCCTATAATTTTCAACTTGGTTATCTATTTTCTCATTTATGTGATGACATAATAGTAACAGGATCCAACACAGTTGCTGTATATTTGATCATCACCAAGCTCAATGCTGACTTTGCTGTAAAAAATCTTGGAGACTTGCACTTCTTCTTGGGCATAGAGGCATTACTAGTTTCCAATGGGTTATATCTCACCCAACGAAAATACACAGCAGATCTTCTAATATGAAGCAAAATGTCTCTTGCTAAAACCAGCCAGCACACCAATGTCTTCAACCTGCAAACTTTCAGCCTACACAGGAGAAATATTTGAGGATCCCACATTATATCGCAGTATTGTTGGTGGCTTACAATACTTGTCATTTACAAGACCGGATATTGCATTCTCCGTGAATCGAGGTTGTCCATTTATGCACAAGCCTCTACTACCTCATTGGAAGGTTGTTAAATGTATTCTGCAGTATTTGAAACAAACAATTTCTCATGGGTTGCTCATTACCCAAAAATTCCATATGAATTTATCCGTTTATTCTGACTCCGATTGGGCTAGAGATCAAGATGATCGTCGATCCACAAGTGCCTATTGTATTTTTTTGGGAAATACTCTCATCTCATGGAGTTCACGAAAACAACAAACGGTTGCACGTAGTAGCAATGAAGCTGAATATAAGGCACTAGCGAATGCCATAGCCGAACTTCAATGGATTAAGCAACTCCTTAGTGACCTTGGGTTTCCACTCACTCAAAATCCAATACTATGGTGTCATAATATTGGAGCTACTTATTTGTCATCAAATCCAGTCTACCACGCACGAACCAAGCACATTGAAATTGATTTTCATTTCGTGTGTGATCGTGTTGCATCCAAAGAACTCACAGTCCGGCTTATCTCAAGCAAAGACCAAAAGGCTGATCTTTTCACAAAGCCTTTATCTCATACTCGATTTTCTACTCTTCGTGCCAATCTTAACGTTCACATTCTCCCGTTGCGATTACGGGGGAGTATTGAAGACTCAGTGATAGGCAAGGAGTCTACCTCATCATCCACCAACCAAGATACTCAAGATCAGAGTAAGTTTGAATCATTTGAATAAGCAAGAAGTTCACCTCATCTCCAACACTATCTTCCACTTATAAGGATACTCAAGATCAGTCGTGTTAGTTTCAATATTGTTATAGATAAACATAGTTTGAATTTTGAACTTGTAACAGTCCTAGCTTAGACATACTTTCTATCTTGTAATTTTGTTACACATTGCATACACACACACACTATTAAATTAGAAGTCATTTAATTTTTCAAAATCCTACAAAAATTTCAAGAATACCCTTGTGTTTATTTTTTTTAAAAAGAAATTATAAAAATTTTCAAAGATTCAGGCATGGGTATTTTTGCAAATTCCCTTAAATTCTGACCAACACCTAGATCCTAACATTTTTTTTTTCCTAAAACAATTAAGGGTATTTTGGGTACTTCGTTAGGATTTAACAGCAAATCCTAATGGAGTACTCTTAAGTGAGATGTTTGGAAACTTGGATACCCCAGTTTGAGATGTTTGCTAGTTCTGTACCCTTATCTCAAAACGGCGTATAATTCGATAACCTTTTATGAAGTTATCCTAAATATTTAACTAACCATTTAAAGCTATTTGGGCATTATAAAGACGTATATAAAACCCTATACTATTAAATAAACAAAACTAGAGTTTATAACTTATACCAAGTGATTCCAGTTAAAGCACTTCCACATCGAGTGCCGAGACTTCACACTTCTCAAGCACCTCGATTCTCAAGAACCCTCACAAACACCCCTCTAGGAACGCTTAGAAACGAGTTTGAGATAATGGAAGAAGGTTTGGCGTGAGAAAATGTGAAGGGAAGCTCGGGCATTTATAGGCCTAACATGGCCCGTTTGGATGCCCAATTGAGCCTGTCCAGACGAACCAGACTTGTGTTGGCCAAATCTTGGCCACCTAAGTGTCCAGTGCTACCAAGATTTAACGCCATGTGTTCTAACAGCTTGGAGACCCAGTCTTTTCACGTCAGCAAAACTTGAGTTCCACTCCTAGCCACATCATCAATTTAGGCTCCAAGACTGCAACATCATCATCATGACGTCACATTCCAATCACATCTTGCCACATAATCACTACACCGTACTAGTTATTATGCAGTCCCATTCGGACAACCTTTACCAAGTGTTTCCTCATTAACTCTTGCAATTGAAAAGGCAATTGTGATTGTCCTCAAGGATTGAGCATTGCCTTCTAGTTTGATTTCTGACCGAAGTCCTTCAATAAAAGTCCCCACCGTGAATGAATATCATTCACAGTGGATGTCAATCAAATCTTCGCTAACTCTACATCCACATTGTCATATGCTGAAAGACCAAATCGGAGAATGAGTCTTTTCATAAATTCATCCAATGTTGGCTCTCCTCGGAAAGCCACCAACCAATTAAATCACCGTATAACATCTCATTCTATCCTAATGAATGCTATCTATACCTTTGAATCATCAAGTGTGTGGTGATATTTGAAGAATCGCTTGCTCTGAATACCTATCTCGAGGGATCTCCATCATCTTAGCATGAAAACTTCAAATTCATACGCAGAGCTCCATACTCCTGCACTTAGTGCGATTGATTATGGTGGTTCTTAATTATTTTTGACCTAGAATTCACCCCTCGATTGTTTTAGGGCTCGTTTCACTATTTTTGCAACTATTTTTTTTTTTTATTAATTTCCTTAAATGTTCAACAAATTTTAGATTCATTTTCGACTCCAATGACTCCTCGTCTAGAGGAAGGTTGCTACTGAAAGTGATGGGTCCCATGGTAGGCCGAATCTTAAAGATCCCTTGCAAGTTCCAGATGGGTCAATCACAAGGTCAAGAGCGAAGAAGATCAAGGAAGCAATGCAAGGATTGGTGCAATCCACTTGAGCCGAGTTTGCAAATTTATCGAGCAAGACCCCAACATTCAAGATGGACTTGAAAGAAGAAGAACCAACTTTAATCCATTTGATACAAGCGACAATGGGGGTAGTATAGCCTAGCGCTTTAGTGCAAACTCTTTATTTCACTAAGTATAGGCATGTGGGCCTATTTATTCCATTAAGTGGACTTCTTATATTAGTTATAGAATTGTAGTTTAGGATGTTTTGGGCTTGAAGATGTTTAGCCCATGTCTTTTAATTGATGTACGCCTTAGTAGGTTTAGGGTTTCATGGAGATGTTTTAAAAAGACTTGTAGCCGCATTTGCTAGAGAGGTTGAATTTGAATGAAGTTTTTTTTCTTCAAAGAAAACTTTTCAGTTTTCTCTAGTTGTTCTTGATTGAACTAAGAACTTATCAAAGGCAAATCCTTTGTGGTGTTCTAACCAAGTCTAGGTTCTTGAAACGAGAATTCAACGGTGAAAATAATTTATTGACTTCTAATTTAAACCAAGTGTGTGTTTGTGTGCAAACAAATATCTTAAATGCAGAATTTAAATGAGACAAGATATTTGTTACGAAGTGGAAACTCTATGAAGAGAAAAAACCACTCCGGGGCAGCCAAATCTAGGAAATCCACTATCCAAAAACAAAGCTAGTTACAAGACACTCGTACTCACATAACCCTATGCAGTAGTCATACCTTTAACTTTGCCGTGTAACTCAACACGAACGCTTCCCAACCAAATCTTCCACCTGAAGGGGTTTTTGATAGATTCCTTTACCCTAGGGCCAACCCCTAAGATAGACTTCACACGAACACTTGAGCACACACTGGAACCGGCTTGAGAGCTAACGGATCTTCGATTCTCCCTAAACACCCTCTCAAAGCACTGTGGAATTCACTGTCGAATTCTGTACAAAACACTAGCCTAGAGCCCCTTATTTATAGGTTTCAAGAGACCTAAAAAACTGCTGAGATTCAGACTCTGGCTGGCAAGCGTCCAGACGGAAGTTAGCCACGTCCGGACGGTTTTCTGCGATATCCTTTCAGAAACAGCGTAATTTTATCTTTATTGGGTTCACGTCCGAACGGTCTTCGCTAAAATCCTTTCCGCGTTCAAACGGAACTCTGGAATATTTTGAACTATTGGACATCGTCCGGACGGCTTGCAGAGACTTCCCAAATAGTGTCGACTTCTGAAAACAGACTCCTTGTTGAATACTGATTGACCTATCGTCCGTACGGTGTTGCTTTGACGTCCAGACGTCTTCAATGTTTATCTGTAAGACACTGCAAGGAGTCTGGACGCATTTAAAGGCCCGTCTGGACGGTTGCATAGGAACCGGTTGTTTTTGTCTTGGATTTTGCAAGGACTCTTCATGGACATCTTTAATCATCTTGTGATCAGTTTTTATCTTTGATTTGATCATTGTCTGAATAACATGAAGATTCTGATTTGAAAACCGATCATCCTGTTAAAATGCAATCATTACATAAAGTGTTTTTGTTTTATCCAGAATGTAGCCAATAAAATACTAACAAACTCCCCCTTTGGCCATTCTGGGACAAAAACACTTGACCGGTTTGAAAATACATTTCTGGTCTAAAAACCAAATATAATAAAAAAATACTCCCATTTTTTGTCAGACAATGACAAAGGGTAAACAGAGTATGAAATTAAAACCATAAGTGTTTAAGAAGTACACAAAGTGTCAACATAAATTGTCCGTCCAGACGGCCATACCGTCCGGACGGCGCCCAATTTTATCAAGCCAGACGCTCATTTGAACTGTCAGTCTATAAATAGAGGCTCCTAGGCTTGAGAATTGCAAGAATTCGGTATTGAATTCCACTAGTGCTTAGAGAGCTATATTGTGAGTTTATTGAGCTAAGTTGATCTCTCTGAAGTCGTTGTTGTGTGTGTATTGCTGCGGTTTATCTGAAGTCTATCTTAGGAGTTAGCCCTAAGGTAAAGGATTCCATTAAAGACCCCTTCAGGTAGGAGACCTGGTTGGGAGGCGTTCGTGTTGGGTTACACGTTAGAGTGCAAGGTATGACTACTGCATCAGGGGTATGTGAGTGTTACTACTTTGTATCTAGTCTTGTCTTCTGAATAGTGGATATCCTATGTTTGGCTACCCCGGAGTGGTTTTTCTCATCTTGAGTTTCCACTTCGTTAACAAAAATCTTGTGTTATTTTATTTCCGCATTATGTTGTTAACACATTGTGCACACACACACTTGCTTTATATTAGAAGTCAATTTTCAGTTTTTCAATTGGTATCAGAGCTTGGTACACTCTGTTAAGATTCAATTCTTGAGTGTTATTTTTAACTTCTATCTGTTAACATGTCTCAAACTTTTAATATTGTTCCTGCCTTTGACGGTATGAACTATGGCTATTGGAAGGCACGTATGCGGTTCTTTTTAAAATCTATTGACTGTTGGAGTATTGTTGAAATTGGTTGGACTAAACCAGCAGATACAGCACTCGAACTAGTCCTTCAGAAGAACGCATGACTTTCAAATGATAAAGCCCTCCATGCTCTATGTCAAGCACTTTCACCGTCTGAATTTGCGAAAATTTAAACTGTGAATCTGCTCAAGAAGCGTGGCAAATCTTGGGAATAACCTATGAAGGCACTAAACTTGTAAAATATGCCAAACTTCAAATGTTGATTTCTAGATTTGAACAAATTAAGATGTTGGAAGAAGAGACATTTGGAGAGTTTTACTCCAAGATGAGTGACCTGAGAAACTCCATGGTGAGTCTTGGGAAGCCTGTCTCGGATGTAAAACTCATCCGAAAGATTCTAAGATCTTTGCCTGAGCATTTCAGGATCAAGGTGACTACTATTGAAGAGAGAAAAGATCTTGAAGAAATGAAGATTGAAGAGTTGGTGGGATCTCTTCAAACTTATGAGCTGTCCCTGCCCCTGGTCAAGAAGCTAAAGACCATTGTCCTAAAGGCTTCCAAGAAAAAGGTAGAAGCCTCATCTAGTGATGACTCTGAGGAGGAAGAAAAAGTTGTGGCTATGCTGGCCAAAAAATTTAGAAGACTAATGAAAGATGACCGATTCAAGAAGAAGTTTTCTGAAAAGATGAAGAAAGCTCCCAGAGAAGTTGAACCTGAGGAAGAAGAAAAGAAGGATCCCAGAGGTCCAAAATGTTTTGAATGCTCTGGATTTGGGCATATACAAGCTGATTGTGGAACCTCAAGAAGGGCAAGGGGAAGGCTTACAATGTGACCCTCAGTGATGAGTCAGAAGAAGAAGCTCCTGAGTCTAAAAAATTTCTAGCCTTTGTAGCTCCACTTGTTGAAGAGGAGCATAGTGATAATGGGGAAGAACTCAAGGAGGCGTACAAAACTTCTATGTAGAGTACGAAAAGCTGAGGGAAGGACGTAAGTAGCACCTTCATGATTTGAACAGTTTGCAGATTGAGAAGAGTTCATTGCTGCTCAGAATACAAGAGCTCGAGGAAAAGCTACTAGAGACGCAGCTCCAATTAGAAAGAGTCACTGATGAAAAACTGACTCGCATGCTGTCCATTCAGAAGAGCCCAACCGAAAAGACTGGTCTCAGGTATGTAGCTCCTCCCAATGACACTCACTCTACTTCCAAGACTGTATTTGTGAAACCTGCAGTCCCAGAGCCTCCCCCCATTGCTGAAGATAAAGGGAAGGACAAGATTAATGATGATGTTCCAGGCACTCAGAAGCCTCATTCCATCAGAAGATCTCCTATATGCCATCACTGCGGCCTGAGTGGGCATGTCTGACCGCAGTGCTCCCTCCTTAAAGCACAAAAGGCGAAGGCCAAGAAAGAAGTGCCCAGACAAGCTAATCATGGCACTAGACCTCTGACCCAACATCAGACTCTATGGTATCAGGCACCTTACCAAGCTCCATGGAGGCAAGCACCAAGGCATCAAGCTCCTCAATATCAAGCCCCTTGGTCTCATGCACCTTGGCTCCAGGCATCTCAGCATTAGCGACCTCAGCAGTGATTTGTACCTGCCAAACACAGTGGCAAAACCAAGATCAAATCTAAACACTCTAAAAGGTCACAGAAGGTGGAAGAGGACCAATACCACAGTAAACCACCTATTTGGATGCAAAGCATGATGGAGTGGATGGGTCAGCAGATGAAGTCCGGCCAGCAACCACCCACTGGAAGGCAGGCTTGGGTCAAGAAGAAGAATAACATTCACCCCATGAGGGGGAATGGACGCACCTAGCAGGAGAAGGTGTTCATGCCTAGGATTTGGTTCCTAATCCTAAGGCATCAAGTTTGATTGCTTGACTTTGACTTGTTATATTTTTTATGCAATATAGGAACCAGTTTTGTTTTGCCCCCTATTGCTCGTGAGAGAGCATTGCAGGTACTTGTTGGGGAAGACAGAAAAAGCAGGTCGAGCGGTTGTTTTTCTGTATTGGCATCATCGAGCTTTCACAGGTTTGATCATGCCTTGCATATGATGTTATTTCCATATTGCATTTTTTTAAAAATAAAAATAAAAAATTGGGGAGAAATTGCAGGAAATTTTCCTTTCTTGGCATATCAGATATTGCATGTGTTTTCACCTGATATCTTAATTCATTATGCATTAATCTACTTTGCTTAGATATGATTGAGAGTTTATGACTATATCTGCCAAGTGATTTTCCTGTATATGCAATAGTTGGATAGCTTCTTTCCTCATGCCATGAAAATGTACACTATCCAAGACTCCCCTAAAGGTACATCTTTCCTTCTCTGACTTTTTGTTTCTAGAAATTCTGAACAAGAGAAGAGGTTTTTGATAAGATGGCCAAATTGACCAAATGCTAGTTGAACCTAGAATATAAAAATTCTGGCACTCTCTCTAGTTTGCAGCATCAAAAGAATCAAGCAGTAATTCTTCAGTTTTCTGTGCTATATGCTTACACTCACTGCTTCTGTGCTGAAATAAGCCTTGTCCTTCATGGTGCAAGTAAAATTTTAACTTGTCCTTCATGGTACAAGTAAAACAATTGGATGCTGCATCTTAGGAGGAGTGTATCAGATGAGGGTGGCTAGGCCCTAGTAATTAATAAGGTTTGACTTTTGACTAATCTTTCACTGATTTTCTCTCTTGTTTAGAAAATCTGGTTGCTCTTTGTCATATCAGTGATAGTCATACCTTATGGGAAAAGTCTTCACACACACACACACACACACACACACACATTGCATGAGTTGAGTTGTCTATTTAAATTTTTTGTCTACGGGAAAATCTTTGTGCTGATTGAAATTTGAACTCTCTCTTATTTCTCTTCTTAGTTTTGAGATGCTATTTGATTGTGTTATCAGTTGATTATACATGTGTGTTCTGCAGCTGACTTTAGGAAAATTAATTTCTGCAAAATTTTCCCCAGTTTTCTGCATTTTCAGTGTGAAGCGTCCGGATGGCCTCTCTTTGCGTCCGGACGGGTGTAGCTCAGACGGCCAGACGGTACTCCTATCCTTCCGGACGCGCGCGGCTCTAACAGCCGGAAGGTAAGGTTACTCGTCCGGAAGCGCGCGACCTGTCCGCATGTTTTCGAGGTAGCGCGCGCCCAGACGGGATTAATAAGCCGTCCGGACGGGGACCCCACAGGCTCTATAAATCCCCTGCCCGCCGCATTTCCACCCTACCCCACCAAAAATATCTCTTTTGACTTCTAGTGAGTGATTTCTCACGAGTTCTTGCATTATCTTGCTCTTTCTTATCTTTTTGTGCATTAATCTCTCATTCCAGGTATTTTTCTAACCCATTTCTTTTCAGTTTATTTTTTTAAACTGTTAGAATTTTGATTATTTAGGGAATGATGTTGAATTGTTCAATGCCTATTTATAATATCTGCTGTGTTATGATTCTTTGATTTGGTATTATGGACTGCATTGTGATATTTTCTGTCTCTATTTTTGGACAAGTTCCTTTTACTCCCATTATAATGCTAAATTTTTTTTTATGACCTAACAAGAATATTTTTGGATTATTTTTGGCAAATCTTGTTGGTCTCTTTTACAGAATCATGTCTGCAGGCAATCCACAGCGCAGAGTTCCCCAGATGACAGAGGGAGATAGAGCAGCTCTTAGAGCTAAGATCATGGACCGACCTGTTATTGCTGAGCGAATGTGATCCGTTCCGACATTATGATGTCTCTTCTGGCTAGTATCCTTGAAACTATCTAGACATATCATTGGGGATATCTTCACAGTTGCGCCTGTGTTGTGTACACCAGGCTGGTTAGACTTTTCTATGCCAACCTCGAGGTGATGCAGGACGATGACCGCGGGTTGGTGCATTAGTCCACTGTTGGCGGGCATATTATCACTGTTGATCCCCAGATCATCAGTCAATTCATAGGAGTCCCTGTTCTCCAGTTGTCTGCAAGCCCTTACAATGAAGTGGTACTGCCTCCATCTATGGATGATCTCTGAGAGTTTTTCCAAGCAGTTCCACAAGGAGAGGAGTGCGCCACCACCATCAGGATCGGTCCCTTATCCGCCCCTCACTGCATGTTGGCCAAGATTGTTCAGCACAACCTATGGCCAGTTGTCAGGCGCAGTGACCTGATTTTGAAGAGGGCTCAGTTCGTCTATGCCACTCATCTTCGCTTGCTCTTCTGCCTGTGCAAGCATATTTTGGGCGTCATTTTGGAGGCCCGTGATGAGAGCAATTCTGGTCTTCCTTTCAGCTGCCTACTCACACAGATTATACTACAGTTAGGCATAAGTATTGCTGGCGAGCCAAAAATGAAGATCTAGGATCCACTCAGCAAGCAGAAGCTGATGAAGTCAAATGCTCAGCTGCGGAGAGATGATCCGGATGACGATGATGTGCCCCCGCCTCCTCCTATTCCTGTAGGCATACCGAGTGTGGCTTCCTCTTCTCAGAGTGTCCCTCCATCTCAGCCGGAAGTCAATTATTCTCAAATCATGGAGGCATTGGCCACGATTTAGGGTGGCATGAGCTCCATGCAGCTCTCAATGACTTCCATGCAGCAGTCCATCTCTACCATGCAGCAAGAGGTTCACTCCATCAATCTCCGAGTAGAGCAGAACCAGCTGGACCTCAGGGAGTGCCTCAAGTTCCACCATCCTCCCAGCAGTGACGATGAGGATGATGTGCCAATGGCCGAGGATGCTTGAGCTTCTTTTGTGTTTTGTAGTAGTCTTATTTGTTTTTGAGACAGTTGTTTTATATTTTGCTACTCTTGTTAAACTCCTAGATTATATTACTCTGTTTACCCTGGTCCTTCTGAGACCTATAGAGGGAGTAATTTTTATGTGTTTGGTTTTTATTACTCTGTTTTACCCTTTGTCCCTTTGTGACAAAAAAGGGGAAGTAATTTTTATTTTTCGACCGGGATTGTATTTTTAACTGGTCAAGTGATTTTTGTCCCAAAATGGCCAAATGGGGAGTTTGTTAGTTTGCAATCGACCACAATCTATTGGACAAAATCATTTCTTTGTAAAGATGCTCTTTAATAGGGATTCCGCTAGTCAAAAGTGTTTCCAGAAGATTTTGCACAGTTTGCAAGTCAGAAAATTCGGTTCCCTGCCAGCCGTTTGGACGACGTGTCATACCGTACGGATGCCTGATGAGTGCCAAAAAGTGTATATTTGGACCCCTTAATTTACATTAGTTAAACCTTTAGCTTTGTTACTTTATGATGTTTTGGTTAGTTTTAGTGTTTTTGCGTTTTGCAAGGCAATAAGAGAAAAATGACAATTTTCAAGGCAAAAATACATAGAAAAGCTGGATTTTCGGAAGTGCTGAAAAAGTAGATCGATCGAAAAGTAGATCGATCGAATTTTTGCAGGACAAAAACCCTAGCTAACTCTATAAATACGTCTTTTTCTTATTTTCTCAATAGGAGGAGCCGCGGTAGAGACAGTTTGGGCGCCCCCAAGGGCCGATTTTTCTCTAGTTTAGGGTTCTTAGGTGATCTTCACCTAGAACATCCTTCCTTTGTAAGTTTTCTTTGATTTTAATACATTCTTGTAGTTTATTTATGCTTTCCTTAGTTATGTGTAACTGAAATTTCGTCTAGGGTTGAGGATGAAACCTCACCATTGAATAGAAACTGAGTTTCATTGCTTGTTTATGCTATTTGAGTTTATGGGCTTTGATTTCTCATTGTTCTACTCCGATTTTTGAGATTATTATTGGATATCTCTTGTGATTTCCGGATACAAGTGATGATTTGATATGGTTTCATTAAATTGATGGCATGGGTTTTCATTTATGTTGGATATTCATTGTGTTTCATTCTATGGATACATTTGATGATTTAGTTGAAACTAGATATCTTTTGTGATTTGTGGAAGAATGGATTCATTGAATGATTTAAACAATTTTTGAAGCAAAAGTAGAACAAACATAAGATTTGTATGATGAGAACTTCAAATGGTGTAGATGAGCATGAGATTAGGTTGCTATGATTTGGTAGTTGTGGATTCCAAAACCTTAGAACCTTTTATTTTCATTAATTTTGTTTATGTTTTATTTTATCAAAAACCCCTAAATGTGGAACTAGGTTAAAATAGGATTAGTTTTAATAGAGATTAATTTTTGCAACACAATTCCCTGTGGGATCGACCTCGCACTTGCAAAACGCTATATTGCAAACGATTCGTGCACTTGTGAGTATTATAATTTGCACAACAAGTTTTTGGCACCGTTGCCGGGGAATTGTTTTGTTTGTGGAAATTGATTTTTGTTTGAATTGATTTTATTTTTCTACTAGTTTAGGTAGATTTTTGTTTCATGTAATTGTTGTTTTGTTTCTGTTTTTGTTTTTGTTCTAAAAAAAAAAACTTTGTTTTTCTGGTTATGTTTCTGCTGTTTCTGTACTTTCTGAGTGCTCCGCGAAGTCGATCGATCGAGTCTCAATTCGATCGATCGATTTTAGATCGATCAAGAAAGCATTCGCCCTATATAAAGTCGATCGATCTAGAAGTAATTCGATCGATCAAACTTAACTTCGATCGTGCGAATTTTCTAAGCAACAGAAAACCGGAAGAAAATATATATATATATATATATATATATATCAGTTTGTTTTTAGTTCATTTTGTTTATGTTTTACCTTATTTTATTTTATTGTTTGTTTTTGTTTGTTAGTTTATTTTAATTTTCAAAAAAAAAAAAACGCTTGGTTCATTTCTGTTGTGGGATATTTGCATGCTATAGGGTGCAAGTGAAGCATGGATTTTTATTTTGATAATTGTAGTGATTTTTCTGCACAAGATGGTTCGCCTAGTGGTAGGACACCCGATCCAACCAACTACCCTTACAATTTCAACCCACATGAACCATGTTCATATTGCTCTGATCCTTATCACAGTGCTAGTAGTTGTCCTTCCTGGGGACAATTCTGCAATCTTTCTTATGAGCAAATGAACACCAATTTCTCTAGTCCGGGAGTTGATCCCAATTTTTACAACCCGGATTGGAGCAACCATCCTGATTTCTCGTGGCAAGCTCAAGCCATGGGAAATTGTACTCCCCAATTTCAAGAACTGCACCATCCTGATTATCCGCAGTTCGATAGCCACTCTTCCTATCCTTCATCCTACAATTATCCAGCTTCTTCCTCACCATCCACTTTGGAAGACACTCTCAAGGTCTTCATAGAGCTCACAGCCAGGCTATTAGTGAAGTGAAGAATTCTACTATGGAAAACACTCAAGCGATTGCCAGGATAGAAGGACATATGGAATATCTGGTTGCTGAAGTCACCAGAATAGAGGAAGAAGAGTTTCACAGTCAGCTGATGGCCACAGGGTACTACATGATTAATAAGGATGATTTCAGCATTTCTTATCATGAGCATGCCCAAGCCACCGCTGCACTTGGGAGTGAGGTAGTTTTTGAGGAAATTGTTAATGAACCAAGTCTGAAAGATCATTTTGCTCAAATCGAATATAACCTGGACTTGGTACCTGAGCAAGAAGAGGCTTTACTGGATTCCACTCTTGAGACACGACCTGAGAATGGGGAAACCACTGAGATATCATTCCCCAACACATCTTCTTCAGCGGCTAAGTTTGAAGAGAAAGGAGAGCACTTGGAGTCTGTTGAGCACCTAGAGCAATCAGTGCCCCCGTCAAATCCAAATTCGTCCAACGACAAGGAAATGAGTACTGAAGCTCATTCCTTAACCACCATCCCTCTTGAGACATTTCATGAGCCTCAAGTTTCAATTCTTAAATGTCTCAAAGAACCATTTAATGCCAAAACTGTTAAGGATCGATGCACACAAGCTCACAAATCTAGGAACCATCGTCCTAAGAAGATCCTTCAAGGCAAGCAAGTGGGCTACATAAGATGGCGAAACATTCCACCCGAGGGATATCAAATTTCAAAGAAGAAAGGGTGGAGGAGATTGGTTGGACATCCACATGATCGGGGAAGGCGCTGTAAATTTTCTTTTACCTTTTTGTACAGTTGATTTCTTTCATTTCATTTTTATTTCTTTTCATTTTACTTTTATTTCTGACAATAATTAACCTTTTGATGTGTGTTTCTTGTGAGAAAATATTGTTAGTTTTTGTTGACAGGTGTTTTGATGTTTAAGTTTGGGGGACGCCTTGACCTTTCACACCTCGATGTTTCCGTATTTCTGGTAATATATTTCTACACTATACATTGCGGAAAATGTGTAATTCAAGTTTGGGGGTATGGAAAAACATTCTGTTCATTTGTTTGTTTGTTTAATTTTTCTGTTTGTTTAGTTATTTTTAGTTGTCTTTTTGTTCTTAAAATGTTTTAATTAAAAAAAAAAAAAATTTGTTGTTGTCAAGTTTAAGTTAAACCGTAACTGTGGTTTGCATTTCATTGGTTTGCTTAAAGTTTTGAACACATCATGTCTTTAGGAATCTGAATCTTTTGACTTATTTTTGGGCTAGTGAGACTTCACTTGTTTGAGTTGAATTATCACGAGCACATTAGCATGTAATCTGTGGGGTATGAATTTGTGCTTAATTGTTTATTTTGAGAATTGTTGGATGACTTATTGATAAATAACCTTGGCTTGCAAGATATTTATATATATATATATATAAAAGATCATTTTGAGTTTTTCACTGAGTAACCGGGCCTCTTGCCTCACTAAGCATTGAGTGTTCGCGTCAAAAGGTAAGAATTTCAATTTGGTTAACTGTATGGCTAGTTTGGCTTCGTAGCCTTTTTGACTTGAGATATTAAGCCCTTAGGGATGTTTCTACATCTAGTGCCCTAAGACCATTTGGTTTGGGAGCCACTGGCCCAACACTCGTTACATGGGTCAATTAGAAAGCTTAAGGGAGCCGAGCATTGCACAGCCTACACATAAAAAAAAAAAAAAAACACACAAAAATAGATAACTAAAATAAATTAAAATAATTTGCATATCTTGCCTTGATTGTTTCATTTGATAGGGATTCCAATGATTTTTGAGGTACTTATCCTGAGATTAAAATGAAACCTCATGATTGCATGTTGATTTCACTCTACACTTTTGAGAAAATGTGAAGTCTTTATTGTCCATTAATGAGTGATTTGATGTTGGATCCCATGTTGATGTTTATGATGGGGTTTGTCTTTTTAAGCATGCCAATGACGTATGAACCATGGTTTGTGTAAATAAATTCTTTCTTATTGACAACACAATGTTTCAATGTTTGTGGGTATCATTTCTGGCAAACCCTCACGAGACTTCACTCGTCCACTAGGGAGTCCTAGGGGTTTAAAAGGCTTGTTACATATGCTAAATGCAATCGTTTCTCCCACGAAAGAGGACTTATGTTTCATGCTTTGATTTTGTTTTGCTAAGGAACTAGCAAAATGTAAGTTTGGGGGTATTTGATGAGTGCCAAAAAGTGTATATTTGGACCCCTTAATTTACATTAGTTAAACTTTTAGCTTTGTTACTTTCTGATGTCTTGGTTAGTTTTAGTGTTTTTGCGTTTTGCAGGGCAATAAGAGAAAAATGACAATTTTCAAGGCAAAAATATATAGAAAAGCTGGATTTTCGGAAGTGCTGAAAAAGTAGATCGATTGAATATTAAGTAAATCGATCGAAAAGTAGATCGATTGAATATTAAGTAGATCGATCGAATTTTTGCGGGACAGAAACCCTAGATAACTCTATAAATACGTCTTTTTCTCATTTTCTCAATACGAGGAGCCGCGGAAGAGACCGTTTGGGCGCCCTCAGGGGCCGATTTTGCTCTAGTTTAGGGTTCTTGGGTGATTTTCACCTAGAACATCCTTCCTTTGTAAGTTTTCTTTGATTTTAATACATTCTTGTAGTTTATTTATGCTTTCCTTAGTTATGTGTAACTGAAATTTCGTCTAGGGTTGAGGATGAAACCTCACCATTGAATAGAAACTGAGTTTCATTGCTTGTTTATGCTATTTGAGTTTATGGGCTTTGATTTCTCATTGTTCTACTCTGATTTTTGAGATTATTATTGGATATCTCTTGTGATTTTCGGATACAAGTGATGATTTGATATGGTTTCATTAAATTGATGGCTTGGGTTTTCATTTATGTTGGATATTCATTTTGTTTCATTCTATGGATACATTTGATGATTTAGTTGAAACTAGATATCTTTTGTGATTTGTGGAAGAATGGATTCATTTAATGATTTAAACAATTTTTGAAGCAAAAGTAGAACAAACATAAGATTTGTATGATGAGAACTTCAAATGGTGTAGATGAGCATGAGATTAGGTTGCTATGATTTGGTGGGTGTGGATTCCAAAACCTTAGAACCTTTTATTTTCATTAATTTTGTTTATGTTTTATTTTATCAAAAACCCCTAAATGTGGAACTAGGTTAAAATAGGATTAGTTTGAATAGAGATTAATTTTCGCAACTCAATTCCCTATGGGATCGACCTCGCACTTGCAAAATGCTATTTTGCAAACGATTCGTGCACTTGCGAGTATTATAATTTGCACAACAACGCCCAGTTGCCTAAAGCATCAGCCATCCAAACGACGTGTCATACCGTCCAGACGCCTATCAGACTAAAGCATCATCCGTCCGGACGACGTGGATTCCCATCCGGACCTTCCTCTGTGTCGAGAAGCTTCAAACTACTCCAACTTGCATCCGTCTAGACGATTCAGCAGCCCGTCCGAACGACTCTCAGTGTTTGATCAAGCTTCAGGATTTCTTTCCAAAACACAGATATGGGAAGATCGTTGCAACCGTCCAGACGACGTGGATTCCCATCCGATTAAGCTCATCCATAAGGCAAGTATCGCAATTCAAATCCAAACGTCCAGGCACCAATCATCATGGTCCGGACGCGCATGTATCAAATATGGCAATTGCGTGCATCACATCAACCATTCGGACGACCATCCTCCTAGTCCAGATGCACGAAGCCTCTATATGGAAATTACTTGCAGCAAACGTGCGACCGTCCAGACAACAGGGCAACAACGTCAGGATGCGGCTCTCAAACAGGAAAGATTTTCAGCGAAATTTTCAAAATTTCGGTCGTACAGTTGTCCGTCCAGGCGGCCTATGACCACGGTCCGGACAGCGCCCAATTTTATCAAGCCAGACACTCATTTGAACTGTCAGCCTATAAATAAAGGCTCCTAGGCTTGAGAATTGCAAGAATTCGGTATTAAATTCCACTAGTGCTTAGAGAACTATATTGTGAGTTTATTGAGCTGTGTTGATCTCTCTGAAGTCGTTGCTGTGTGTGTTGTTGCTGCGCTTAATCTGAAGTCTATCTTAGGAGTTGGCCCTAAGGTAAATGATTCCATTGAAGACCCTTTAAGGTAGGAGATCTGGTTGGGAGGCGTTCGTGTTGGATTACACGTTAGAGAGCAAGGTACAACCACTGCATTAAGGGTATGTGAGTGTTACTACTTTGTATCTAGTCTTGTCTTCTGAATAGTGGATATCCTGGGTTTGGCTGCCCCGGAATGGTTTTTCTCATCTTGAGTTTCCACTTCATTAACAAAAATCTTGTGTTATTTTATTTCCGCATTATTTTGTTAACACATTGTGCACACACACACTTGCTTTATATTAGAAGTCAATTTTCAATTTTTTAGACAAGAACAACTAAAAAAAACACTCAATCATCATCATCATTCAGTTTTGGATGATGATATTTCAGGCATTCTCTGATGTCGATCTGGCTCTGCTCGACACGCTCCCCGATAAGATTGACTTCCTGCTGAAGAGCTGATATGGAAGTCATGAGCTATGCAAAAGTAGCCTCAATGTCAAAAGAAGGAGGCACAGCCTGAGATGATGATGATGCAGCTGCTGGGGGGAGATCTGGTGGAGGCTGAGGAACAATGCCTCGAGCCTCGTGTCGCAATTGGGCATTAGACTTCATGAGAGTCTGAATGCCAAGAGGATCTGGGATCCGTGAGAGGGGCTCCGAGTTTGAAATATCTGGCATGACCTGAAGGCAGATTTGAGTGATTAGACACCCAAACGACAGACTCATGTTCTTCCCATCTCGAACCTCGAGCATAGTGTGCAAGATGTGCTTGCACATGCAAAATGGAGTCCGCATCACGATGGCATAGAGAAGGGTGGCCTTCTTGAGGGTAAGCTCACTCCGCCGAGCTTGAGGCCAAAGGTTTGTGACAACCTTTGTTAAGAATCGGTGCATAGGAGCAAAGGCACCGATGTTGATCTGGGAGTGGGACTTGTCCTCGCGCTGTGGTCTCGTCCCAAAGAAGTCATGTAAGAACTCAATGCTGGGAGCCTCCTCAGGAAAAGGAACTCCGGAGACTGGTAGAACAGGGACCCCGATCACAGAACTGATACACTGGGGGTCTATCAAAATTGCCCGGCCTCTGACCACAGTCTGCATGATCAGTCCTCTGTCATCATCCTGAATGATGATCATGTGGCCATAAAATTCCCGCACTAGTCTGGGAAATGCCTGGCAAGCACAATTGTACAAATATTCCCAGTTATTTTCTAATAGCATCTGAGCGATGGGAAGCAGAACTGGGTCTCTCAGATCTACGCAGAGAAGATTTTGCTCAGATAGGACTTGTCGAGATTGTATACGGTGCAACCAATTAGCAACTGATTCCTCAATTCTTTGTCTGACTCGGGGAGGAGAGTCGTCTGAAGACATAATTTCTGAACTAGAAAAAAACACAAACACAAATCCATGAAAGCATTAATTCCTGTTAGTCCAAAAAAAAATTGGGCATTATAACGGCTGTAAAATGGACTATCCCAGAAATTACAACATCAAGTAACACAACCCAAACATCATTTACAACAAATATGCAAAATCTCAACCCAAATAATAAGGAATTTTTTAGCAATAATATATATTAAACTCAAAAAAAATGAAAACTCAAAAAAAAAACTATTTTAAGCATGAAAACTTAAAAAAAAAAAATTAGTAAAAGAGTATAAATACATACCTGGGGAGGAGAGAAAATCCAAAGACGACACGTGCACGAGAGAAATATGCATAAAAAGCACAAGGAAAACGCACAAGACGACAAAAAACACAAAAGGAGAGGAGAAAATGACGTGCGGGGCAAGGGAGAATACAATTTAACCTTACAAGGTTTACCGTCCGGATGGAACTTAAGTGACGTCCAGACGTAGTGCCACGTGGAGGTTTCAAAAACACGCTCGTCCAGACAAGAAGAATGAACGTCCGGACGCTTCAAACACAAGAATCTGATAAAGAGGGGAAAAAATAGCAGAAAAATATTTCCCAAATAAATTCCAGAGCACGCATGTATAAAACACTGATATCTTAGTTCAATTAGCATTTTTTTTTTTTTAAAAAAAAAGAAGATATAATTGAGAGTTATGTTTTTAATCACCACAAGAATTTCCCTGGAGACGGACATTTTTCAATAGAAAACTTAACTCATGCAATGCGTGTGTGTGTGAAAGCTTTCTCAATAAGGTATAAAGTATGCTGATATGACTTAACACACCCGAATTTTTCAAAGAAGAGAGAAAATCAATGTTAGATCAGTCAAAAGTCAAACCTTATTATGCTAGGACCTAGTTACCTTCATCTGATACACTCCCCCTAAGCTGCAACACTTTTCTTTTAATATGTCCTTTAGTGACCATCTATTTCCGCAATAATGTGGTCACTAACTGTTTCTTTAGGGGCAAGATCAAGAACAAATTTAGCATAAGCAGTGGATCTTTTTATTTATCCACGTTTATTTAGTTTTGAATTCCTTTTATCACTTGGTGCTGCAACCTAAAAAGAATGCCAGAGTTTATGGGTTCTAGGTTCAACTAGCGAGTTGGTCAATTTGACCATCTTGGCAAAAATCTCTCCCATTTAAAAAAAAAAAAACAAATCCAGAAGCTAAAAGTCAGAGGAGAGACACAAATACCTTAAGGGAGCCTTGGATAGTGCAGATTCTTCATCGCAAGAGAAAATCAACTATCTAGTATGGATGCCATTGGAAAACTTCGCAGATAAAAAAAAAAAAACTCTCAATTATATAAAGGCAATTGAATAAATGCATCAGAAACTGAGACATCAGTTAAACATACATAAGATATCTGGAAGTTATAAAACAATAAACCTCTGCATCCTTTTAACCCCCCCTCCCCCTTTTTTATTAAAAAAAGCAAACATGCTTTCAAAATAAATAGAGTAGGAGGGAATAGGGATAGAAAAGATGGTTCCATAACAACATGCAAAGTATTTATAAGATGATAAAATGAAGTAAACTTTGCAAGTGTACCTGTCATGCTCTAGGATTTAGGAACCAAAATTCTAGGCATGTGTGACCTTACCTACTAGGTAGGTCTGCTCTCCCTCGGAGAGTGAGTGTCCTCTTCCTTCTGAAGTTATAGAGCCAAAAATCTGACCAGATCTTGCATGAAAGTATTGGAAGATGTTCCTTCACTGGAGATTTCCCTTGCTGCAGTCTTCTTGGGGACCCAAGTCTTTTTCGCTTGAGTAGGCTTCTACAGCTGCTGAAGCTTTAGAACATGATTTCTGGGCGGAGATCTATGATGCTTGAGAGGCTTAGGTGGAGGACACCTTGGTCTGATATGACTGCTAACTCCACATTGGTGACATATGGAAGTTTTAGGAGCTAGCCATTTTTTCTTCTGCTGAACTTGCCAATGTGGGCAATTTGGTCTCATGTGCCCTAGCTTGCCACAGTGATGGCATGTGGGAGGCTTTCTCCTGATAGGAAGCTCGACCAGAGGCTAAAGGTTGAAAGGAACTTCTCCTTCCATAACTACTTTTCCCTTATCCATTCTTGAAGGTGGAGATTCAGGAATAACTGGCCTCACGAAAATGGTCTTGGAGGTAGAAGGAGTATCAGAAGTAGGAACATACCCAATTCCGGTCTTGTCAGTTGGGCACTTCTAAATGGAGAGCATGCGAGTGAGCTTCTCGTCTGAGACTCTTTCCAGTTGTAACTGTGTCTCCAGTAGCCTCTCTTCTAAATCATTAATCTTTATGAGCATGGAGGTCTTTTCAATTCTGAGGTTGTTCAATTCTAGAACCTGCTGCTTGTATTTCTCCCTCAGCTTTAGAAATTCTACATGCTGAAGTTGATAGGCTGACTGCATATCTTCTTCTTCACTATTCTCATAGTAGTAGGACTGAGAACCTCCTTATCTTCATGTGGGGCTACGAATGCCAGTAATTTTTCTTCCTCAGGAGTTTCTTCTTCTTTCTCAGACTAATCGTTGAGAGTTGCATTAAAGGCTTTCCCTCTTTGTTTCTTCTTCAGATTTGCACATTCAGTCCTGATGTGCCCAAAGCCTGAACATTCGAAGCATTAAGGATCCCTCAGATCTTTCTTCTCTGCTTCTTCTATATCAGCTGTATGAGGAGCCTTTCTTAAATTGTCAGAGAACTTCTTTTTAAATTTATTGTTCTTCATAAAATGCTCGAAGTTCTTGGCTAACATAGCCACTGCATCGGAGTCTTCGTCAGATGAGACTACGGATTTCTTCTTGGATGCCTTAGATGCTTTGAGAGAAATTGTCTTTGCCTTTCTGACCGGAGGTAAGGAATAGTCGTATGTCTGAAGAGATCCTACCAGCTCTTCAATCTTCATCTCCTCCAGATCTTTGCTTTCTTCTAAAGTTGTCACCATAATCCTGAAACGCTCAGGCAAAGATTTTAGTATCTTTCGGATGAGTTTTACATCTGAGATTTGCTTCCCAAGACTCACCATAGAGTTTCTTAGGTCGCTAATCTTAGTGTAGAACTCTCCGAATGTCTCGTCTTCTAGCATCTTAATTTTTTCAAATTTAGAAATCAACATTTGAAGTTTGGCAGATTTTACTACTTTTGTGCCTTCATATGTTGTTTCTAGATTTTTCCATGCATCTTTAGCAATTTCACAATTTGAAATTCTTGCGAATTCAAATGGTGAAAGTGCTTGACATAGTGCATGGAGGGCTTTATCATTGGAAAGCCTTGCGCTTGTTTGAACAATAGTAATTTCGTTTGTTTCTTTTGGTTTAATCCAACCAGTTTCAACAATTTTCCAGACGTCAATAGATTTTAAAAATAAGCGCATTCGGGCTTTCCAATAGCCGTAGTTCGTCCCATCAAGGGACGGAACAGAATTAAGATTTTGAGACATAATAATCAAAAACAAAAGTCAAAAGGATACACTCAAGAAATAAATCTGAAACAGAGTGTACCAAGCTCTGATACCAATTGAAAATAATTTATTGACTTCTAATTTAAACCAAGTGTGTGTTTGTGTGCAAACAAATATCTTAAATGCGGAATTTAAATGAGACAAGATATTTGTTACGAAGTGGAAACTCTATGAAGAGAAAAAATCACTCCGGGGCAGCCAAACCCAGGAAATTCACTATCCAAAAACAAAGCTAGTTTCAAGACACTCGTACTCACATAACCCTATGCAGTAGTCATACCTTTAACTCTGACGTGTAATCCAACACGAACCATTCCCAACAAGATCTTCCACTTGAAGGAGTTTTTGATGGATTCCTTTACCCTAGGGCCGACCTCTAAGATAGGCTTCACACGAACACTTGAGCACACACTAGCACCGGCTTGAGAGCTAGCGGATCTTCGATTCTCCCTAAACACCCTCTCAAAGCACTATGGAATTCACTGTCGAATTCTGTACAAAACACTAGCCTAGAGCCCCCTATTTATAGGCTTCAAGAGACCTCAAAAGCTATTGAGATTCAGACTCTAGTTTGCCAACGTCCGGACGGAAGTTAGCCACGTACGGATGGTTTTCTGCGATATCCTTTCAGAAACAGCGTAATTTTATCTCTATCAAGTTCACGTCCGGACGGCTTGACCAGGCGTCCGGACGGTCTTAGCTAAAATCCCTTCCACATTTGAACGGAACTCTGGAATATTCTGAACTACTGGACATCGTCCGGACGGCTTGCAGAGACTTCCTAAACAGTGTCGACTTCTGACAACAGACTCCTTGTTGAATACTGATTGACCTATTGTCCAGACGGTGTTGCTCTGACGTCCGGACGTCTTCAATGTTTATCTGTAAGACACTGCGAGGCGTCCAGACGCATTCAAAGGCCCGTCCGGACGGCTGCACAGGAATCAGTTGTTTTTGTCTTGGATTTTGCAAGGACTCTTCATGGACATCTTTAAGCAGCTTGTGATCAGTTATTGTCTTTGATTTGATCATTTTTTGAATAACATGAAGATTCTGATTTGAAAACCGATCATCATGTTAAAACGCAACCATTACATAAAGTGTTTTTGTTTTATCCAGAATGTAGCCAATAAAATACTAACAAACGGGTCTAGACCTTTTCTTCACTTGATTCTTGGCTTTCTTGGGTAGGTTTCAATTTGATTGTGGGTTCAAGGGAGTTCGATCCTTTGGGTTCACATCATTTGGTATCAGAGCTCAGTTCCAAATCAGGTCTAATTTATCCTTTTTAATTCTTCCATTTTGTTTTTGTTTTTTTTTTCTTTTTTTTTTCTCTTGTCTTAGGCATGTTCTAAGGTTCTCTAGTCTCACTTGCGATTCCTCCTTCATTCTTGTTAATTTCGTGTGTTGAATTCATATCTGTGATTTTCACAATTGATTGCTCGTGTACTTGATTCAAGAATTCAGATCTGTGAATTCTTTAATTGATTACACGAATCCTTGCTTTAATTTTCCAGATTTGTATTCTTTTTCTCCATAATTGAATTCCATTGATTACGCGAATCTTTGCTTTAATTTTCAGATTTGAATCATTGCTTTAATTTCCAGATTTGACTCTTTGCTTTAATTTCCAGATTTGAATCTTTGCCTTACTTTCCAGATTTGAATCTTTGCCTTAATTTTCCAGATTTGAATATTTGCTTCGATTTTCCAGATTTGAATCCTTGCTTTAACTTCCATATCTGTAATTTTCCAAATTTTAATTCCATTTTCGTTAGCATTTGTCCTTTGTTTACTTCTGTTTCTTGTTGTATAGTTAGCATAAGTTGCTACGTAATTATTTAAAAAAAAAAAAAAGAAGAAGAAGAAGAAGAAAAAGAAATTTTTTTCTTTTTCAAAAATAGTTGTTTGATATACTTTGCAATTCGAAAATTGAAGTGATTTGATGTTGATTGATCTTTATCTTCAGAGGAATCGAATGTATCATCTTTAGTATCTTGTTTCCTAATTGCTCTTTCCTTGTACAAATTCTTTTAGATCCGTGTCATTTTATTCCTTTCTTGTTTTTAGAATCTATTGCTGGTTGGAATAATACGTGGTGGTGTCTTGATTTAGTTCAACTAGTTCTTAAAGAACTTGAAAGGGAAAACATGTGAGGTGAAAGACCAAAAGAGTGAAAACACAAGTGGAGTGACAATATTTGAGTGTAAACACGTAAGGGAGTGTGTGAGGTTTTTCCACTATTTTTTTTTGTTTTGTAGTGCATTGAAAATGTCTCATAAGAGTGACTCAACACCTAAGGAGGAGGTGGATAATTCATTCTTTGTATTGCGGTCCATGCAACAACAGTTTGAACGGTTGAACTTGGTGTTGGAGGAGGTGAAGGATAGGATGGATTAGCAAGAGGTAGTGATTAGAAATCTGCAAGGTGGCCGAGATAGGAGGAGACGTGTGACTAGCGTTTAAAATGAGTTTGAGAACAAAAGAGATGATGATGATGAGGAAGACATAACATCTGAAGTTGGAATGGGTGGAGTTGATAGGCTTAGAGGAGGTAGGGTGGAAGATGACATGTGAGAAATCTAATGGGTCGAGATGGGGTAGATAGGAACCTTGGGAGCATCAAAATGAAAATACCATCTTTCCAAGGTAGGACTGACCCTGAAACCTATTTAGAGTGAGAGAAGAAAATAGAGTTGATTTTTGATTGTCACAATTATTCAGAGGAGAAGAAGGTGAAGTTGGTAGTAATTGAGTTCACAGATTATACAATTATTTGGTGGGATCAATTAGTGACCAATAGGAGGAGGGATCATGAGAGACCTATAGAAACATGGGGTGAGTTGAAAGCCCTCATGAGGCGAAGATTTGTACCTAGCCACTACTATAGAGACCTCTACCAAAAATTACAAAACCTTACACAAGGGTCTAGGAGTGTAAAGGATTACCATAAGGAGATGGAGGTGGCTATGATTCGGGCTAATGTAGAGGAGGATCGGGAGGCAATAATGGCCAGATTTTTAAGTGGTTTGAATAGGGACATAGCCAATGTAGTTGAGTTGCAACATTATGTGAAGGTAGAAGACATGGTACACATGGCTATGAAGGTGGAGAAACAGTTAAAGAGAAAGGGGGCAGCAAGGTATACTTTAGTTTCTAACACTCATTGAAAACCAAAGTGGGATAGAAATGATCAATCTGTAGTAAAGGGGAAGGCCGAACCACCTAAGGGAAAAGATGAGGGAACTAGCAAGAACAAACCCGAGGTAGATTTCCAACCTTCCAGGAATAGAGATATTAAATGTTTTAAATGTTTGGGTTCATGGCATATCGCGTCTCAATGCCCAAACAAGCGGGTGATGGTTATGCGAGGCAATGGGGAGGTGATGACTGATAGTGAAGATGATAGTGATAAGATGCCCGAGTTGGTCGATGCTAGTGATGATGATGGAGTGGAATACCCCATAGAAGGTGAGTCTCTTGTTGCCAGGCGTGCTCTCAATACGCAAATTAAGATAGACGATATGGAGCAGCAGAAAGAGAACATATTTCATACTAGATGTTATGTAAACAACAAGGTGTGTAGTATGATTATAGACGGGGGAAGTTGCACCAATGTAGCTAGTACCACCCTAGTTGAAAAGTTGAGCTTACCTTTACTGAAGCATCCTAGACCTTATAAGTTGCAATGGTTGAATGAATGTGGGGAGGTCAAGGTCCATAAGCAAGTTTTGGTGGCTTTTACCATTGGGAGGTATAGTGATGAGGTGCTTTGTGATGTAGTTCCTATGCATGCTAGCCATATTTTGTTGGGGAGGCCATGGCAATATGATAGGAGGGTGATTCATGACGGGTTTACGAACAGGTACAACTTTGTAAAGGATGGAAAAACATTCAAGCTTGCTCCTTTAACCCCAAAACAGGTCTATGAGGACCAACTGAAGCTGAAGAGTGAGATTGAGCAAAAAAGAAAGAGTGAAAAAGAAAATAGAGAGGTGCCTGAGAATAAAGAAAAGAGAGTGGAGCCACGAGAGAAAAAAGAAAGAGAACCTGCAGAGAGAAAAGGAAAGGCAAATATGAGTTTTTATGCAAATGAGAGTGAGGTTAAGAGGGCCTTCTTAGCATATCAACCTATGATTTTTCTTGTTTACAAAGAATCTTATCTTAATCTTGATGAAACTAATCAATCTCTTCCTAGTTTGGCTGTTTCTTTGTTGCAGGAGTTCGAGGATGTATTTCCGGAGGAGATGCCGAGTGGGTTGCCACCCATTAGAGGCATTGAGCACCAAATTGATTTCATACCCGGAGCAGTTATTCCAAATTGACCAGCCTATAGGAGTAATCCGAAGGAGACCAAGGAGCTTCAAAGGCAAGTTGAAGATTTGTTGAGCAAGGGGTACGTGAGAGAGAGCATGAGCCCATGTGTAGTACTAGTGCTACTAGTGCCAAAGAAGGATGGGACTTGGAGGATGTGCATTGATTGCAGAGCGGTCAACAATATTACGGTGACAATTTGAGGTTGAATCCTTTTGAGGAGAGGGGGAATGATGGGTCCCATGGTAGGCCGAATCTTAAAGATCCATTGCAAGTTCCAGATGGGACAATCACAAGGTCAAGAGCGAAGAAGATCAAGGAAGCAATGCAAGGATTGGTGCAATCCACTTGGGCCGAGTTTGCAAATTTATCGAGCAAGACCCCAACATTCAAGATGGACTTGAAAGAAGAAGAACCAACTTTAATCCATGTGATACAAGCGACAGATGGGGGAAGCATAGCTTAGCGCTTTAGTGCAAACTCTTTATTTCACTAAGTATAGGCGTGTGTGCCTATTTTTATGTTTCTATAGTTATAGGCTTTTGTGCCTATTTATTTCATTAAGTGGACTTCTTTTATTAGTTATAGAAGTGTAGTTTAGGATGTTTTGGGCTTGAAGATGTTTAGCCCATGCCTTTTAATTGATGTAGGCCTTAGTAGGTTTAGGGTTTCATGGAGAGGTTTTAAAAAGACTTGTAGCCGCATTTACTAGAGAGGTTGAATTTGAATGAAATTTTTTTTCTTCATAGAAAATTTTTCAGTTTTCTCTACTTGTTCTTGGTTGAACTAAGAACTTATCAAAGGCAAACCCTTTGTGGCGTTCTAACCAAGTCTAGGTTCTTGAAACGAGAATTCAACGGGTCTAGACCTTTTCTTGACTTGATTCTTGGCTTTCTTGGGTAGGTTTCAATTTGATTGTGGGTTCAAGGGAGTTCGATCCCACGGGTTCACATTAGAAAGCCATGGTGTATTGACCATAGGTCAATTATACCAAGCTCTCTCTTCTGAACTTTTTCTTTTTTGTCTTTTGTTTTTTTCAGACAAATTTTTTTTACAGACCGGTTTGTAAGAAATTTCCTATAATGCACATGTAAGATTGACATGTGTCATTTAGCATGTGAGAATCACATGTTATTTAAATAGTACGTGCTTCTTACATGCTTTTTTTATTAACATTAATAAAAAAACATATGCTTCTCACATGTTTAGAGGACACATGTCTTTTTTATATGTGTGTTGTAAAAAATTTCTTATAAACCGGTTTGTAGGAAATTTTATACAACCCATATACAAGATTGACATGTGTCAATTGACATGTGAGAATCACATGTTGTTTTAATAGCATGTACGCATGTGCTTCTCATATGCTTTTTTA
Organism: Alnus rubra; assembly: GCA_028654335.1. Classification (NCBI taxonomy): domain Eukaryota; kingdom Viridiplantae; phylum Streptophyta; class Magnoliopsida; order Fagales; family Betulaceae; genus Alnus; species Alnus rubra. Next base: position 1,817,587 of record JAJPGS010002369.1, read on the forward strand.
ATAGCATTAATAAAAACACATATGCTTTTCACATGTTTAAAAAACACATGTCACTCTTATATGTGGGTTGTATGAAATTTTCTACAAATCAGTTTGTAGGAAAATTTTGTCCCTTTTTTTCCCTTACGCAAATAAGCTATACCAGGGCTACATTAAAACTGGAATAAGGGTAACAGTAACCTGGTGATCAAACCGGAATAAGAGAGTACCTGTGCGGGAGGGAATAATGCTATCCGAATACTGGAATAAAAACTTCCCACCAAGCGGTTCAACCAAACAGCAGGCAGCACTTGCCCTTCTTTCTCAAATAAACTCAATCGCCCAGCTCCACTATAGCAGCCTCCCTACGCACGGCTGCCCACCACTGCTTCCAGCCTTCGCTGCTACCGGAGAGACGCCGTAAGCCACTGACTTCCGTCCTCGCACTCAGCCCAGAGACACTGGTCCGACGTTGAAACCCACCGCTCAACACTCTCGAAACAGCTAGTGTCCACCGTCAGCCACCGCCATTCGCCGCGCCAGACCACGGAGTAGCACCCTTACCAACGTGACAGCAAGCACCAACACCCACGCACGGGGGAGAGCAAACCCAGCTTTTGCACGGCCTCGGCACAGGTAACCCACTCGCAACGATGGCTCATTGCACCTTATATAATAACACCCCAAAAAGAAGTGCTCTTATACCTGATGCTAAGAACCGTAGTTCTTATTAACGGAAATCATGGAATAAACAGAAAAAAAAGAGGTATGACCACTTCGAGGGGTCTGTCCTCCACAGATTGCTTATAGCAATTGATTCAAATTCTTATTCAGTTTAGAAATAATCCTAACCTAGCGAGGGTTGTAGAAATAATCCTAACCTAGCAAGAAAATGATTTTTTTTTTAATAACCGGGGCTTCGCCTTGACTAGATTCTGGGATAACGTGAGAAGCGCCCCTCCACAGGGGTCAATAATGACAATGATAATAATACTAATTTGAGGGTTCCTAACATTTTTTCCATTTAGAACAACTGAAGCTTGTATTCATGTAGAAACTGCTTCTTGAGCTTGTGTTTTCAGTTCTGTTGCAACTGAGTGAGGTGCTTATTTACATTGGAAGTCCGGTAGTAAATTCAAAGTATTCGGGAGAGGGATGCTCTGCTTTTCTTGATTACACAATACCAAGCACAGTGCCACATGGATGGGATGATGCCATGTCCACATAAAAGAAATTGATTTTTCTTTTTGTTCTTAGAATATTAAGTTATTTGGTTCTGCGTTTCAATAATTTTTTCTTTGTCTAGACGGAGAGAAACCATTGAATTGCTTACCTAAGAAAGCAGTATTCGTGGCATTCTTATCCACAGTTTTGATTTACAAGGCCAAAATTATAACCAAAAAGTAATTTTGAAAATGATGCTCGACTTAATTTGGTTGCCTAATGTGACTTTATCTTCTTCTTTTCATTTATACCTTAGATGATTTATGTAATGCTTAACGCTCCATATGTGTTTACAGCTTTGCTACTAACTTCAAATTCTTTATGGTCATTTTTATTTATCTTACCATAGGTTTACAGTAGTAGCCTGCTGTCAACTTGTTGACAGGGTGCTTATGGTTTCCATTGGTTCAAAAGCATTGCCATCTAGGAGACGCAGGACCTGTGGCTTTATGGAGGACAGCTTAATGGGTGAGGAGAATGTATTATATAAACGGGGAAAAGGGAAGAAGGGAATGAACAGAAAGTATAGCAGAGAAAGACATGGCTTTGATGGGGACAATTCCAACAGAAATGTATCTGGACGAATGAGTGATCGATCCATGACAGCCGGAAAGTCCTCCAAATATCAAAGTACCTCAGCATCACAAACAACACTTGTCAGGTATTTTGACTTACCTTATAATTGCGATTTCTTTGTCTCCTTATTGTTACTTTTCTTTTGCTTCAATAAATTTTTTGCAATACTTGATTTTTCAGAGTGGTGACAGATATAAGGGCCATATGACTTGACTAAATTTTGTAGGAAACAGGTTGAACCTGAAACGGCAAAGTACTTCTTGGAAATTACAAATCTTTTTGAAGGTGGTGGGGTTGACCTGGAGGAAAGGTCAGTTATATGTGGTAATGCTCTTGAAGAAACCAGGGGGAAAGAATTTGAACTTGCAACAGATTATATCATAAGCCACACTTTGCAAACCCTCCTTGAGGGCTGCGATGTAGACCACCTTTGTGGTTTCCTTCGAAGCTGTGCAAAGGACTTCCCTTTCCTTGCAATGGATAGATCTGGTTCTCATGTAGCCGAGACAGCTATCAAGTCATTAGCTAGGCATCTTCAGGAAAATGATGTCTACTCAGTTGTTGAAGAGACTTTAACTATTTTATGCGAGGTATCTATCAGTTTTTTTGGTTGTTGTAGAACATGAGGAGTGTTTGACGACATGCTTAGTGGAAATTAATATATTAAACATCCGGTCATTCGTTGCCCTTACTGGGAAGTCTTGAAGCATCTTGGCCCATCAACTTTTCACTTAGTTAAATTATAATTAATTCAAAATTGGTTGCCAATATGCTCTCAAATAACCAAGCAAATTCATTTTTCCTTCTACTCCCTTTGACAAGCTACAAGTTCACATCTTATTCTAGCTTTGTAGTCTTAATCTTGATTTGAATGATAAAGTTGTTCACTTTTTTTTTTTAATAAAAATTCTTTGTTATTGTCAGGTTGTTGTTGCCAATGCTGTTGATTTGATGAGTAGCTGCCATGGATCTCATGTTCTTCGAAGTCTTCTTTGCCTTTGTAAAGGAGCAACAATAGATTCTTCAGAGTTTCATGTCACAAAATCATCAACAGTTCTAGCAGAGCGATTGAATTTCAAAGCATCACGAATGGAAGAAGATTATTCACCGCATCAGCTCGGATTCCCAGATTTACTTAAGTTCCTTGTGTCAGGAATGATAAAGTTTACTAGAAAAGACTTTAAGACCATGCAAGTTGATCAGTTCAGCAGTTTGGTTTTGCAGGCTTGTTTCCAACTTATTGTTTTTATAATTAATTTTTTTTTATAATTTTTCATTTTTTTTTCCAAGGGAATGAAGTTCTGCTAATGTGTCAAGTCCAATTCTATGTATTGAATTTAATCTCCATATTTTGATGCTTGACTAGGGACTAGGGTGGTTAGATGAACCAGAAGATATGCCATCTAATGAGATTATGCAACCCTTTCTAATTTTATTAGCAATTAGTTGATGGTTCTAGGTGTGAGTAGCCGCGTAAGTTTGTGTCTATTAGAAATGTACCTTTTCCTTTATTTTTTCTTCTTAGTTCAGGTTGGTGGCTATTTTGCTGCTTATGTTTCAAGTCATGTGATGGTGCTTGATTTTATTTTTATTTTTTTCCCCTTCTTTCTTTCTTTTTGATTGAGAGGTAATATGTCATGGATGTGATGAGCTTCTACAATTTCTTGGTAACTTTGTTATTTTAAGATTAGATTTTTTTCTGTGCATCAAGGTGATGCTGAAATATAATAGATTTATGTTCTTTTTTCCTTGGCAGACAGCTCTAAAGTTATTGGTGGGAAATGATGAAGTGTTGTTGCATGTAATTCCTATCCTTCTTGGCCGCAACAAGGAATACATTGGGGAAGGAAATTTCATAGAAATATCTGCAGTGCGAGAAGTTGTATATTTGATGAAAGAAAATTCTTTTAGCCATTTGATGGAGGTGAGTGACCTATTAATAGATAAAGCATATGTGCATGTAACTTATATACTTGCTAGTATCTTTTTTATGATGGGTTGGGTCTGGTCTTTCAACAGTTTACTGTCTATTGCATGCGTGATTAAATTGTTATGTTGAAAACAAAGTAATGTTATATAACACCATAAGTTCATTTTGATAACTTTTGAGGTAATGGAAATGCTATCCCATTTTTTGATTATAAATAAATTGACGTACTACAAGTGTATGTCTTAAAAGTGATACTGTCTCCTATAAGAAGTAACTCCCTTTAGCAATTTACAAATGCAGTCACATGTCATGTCTTTACATCTGATGTTTTCTTCTTAATTGGTTTCTGATGGTAGCTTCTGTTCTTTATTTATTTGATTTTCATTGAACGTGTAACATTTACAGGTCATTCTGGAAGTGGCTCCTGAAATCTTGTACAATGAGATGTTCACAAAAGTTTTCAAGAATTCATTGTTCGAGTTATCGTCTCATCATTGTGGGAACTTTGTTATTCAAGCATTGATTTCTCATGCAAGACGTCAAGATCAAGTATGTGTTCTGAATTTTATTGGATATATAGACACTTATGCTTTATGTGATTCTTAAGATATTCTTTCCTGCTTCAGATTTAGTAGTGTGGGTAGTTGATTAAGGTTAATTACCCGGTGCTGGTCCCAACATATATAAGCATTCGTTTTGTCATTCATGCAGAAAGTAGTTTAAATTAGTTACATGCGTTTGTTTACATTGGTGTTTAACTATTTTAGCTACCTTGGCACATTTATTTTGTGACAAATTTATGCTTTGTAACATCTCCTTGCAATTTTTTTTTTCCATGTCTCTGTTTTTTGGGGGGGTTTTAACTACTTTCCCTCATTTTGCCACAAGATGGAGTTGATCTGGAAGGAACTTGGTCCAAAATTTATGAATCTTCTTGAAATGGGAAGATCAGGAGTTATTGCTTCACTCATTGCAGCAAGCCAAAGGCTTCATTCTCACGAACATGAGGTTTATAACTCAAATTTCACTTCTTTCTTTTCATATTTTACTTTATTATTTTTATTTGTCATCCTGAAAAGATCTTATATGTGGACGAAATTATGAATTTTCTATTTATCTAGCTATTTAAATATGATTGTTACTTATGAATAAGATTAGTGGAGGTTTTAATCTGATAGCAGATTTGTTGATTTTCATAAATATGGTCCATCTTCCAAGACCTCATTCTGATCATGGTCATATTTCATGATTTGTGTTGCAGTGTTGTGTGGCCCTTGCTGCTGCAGTATGTTCAGCGGACGAGTCTCCCAGATACATTGTCCCTAGAATACTATTCCTTGATAACTACTTGTACTGCGAAGATAAGTCCAGTTGGAGCTGGCCTAGCGGTGTGAAAATTCCCGTCATGGGTTCCCTGATTCTGCAGGCAGTATTCCGATATCAAACTGTATGCAACTTTTCTTGCACTTATTTTGATTTCATCACGTGCTTTCTATATTTATGGTAGCTCAGTATTCCCAACAACTAAGCCTTAAACCCTGGTTAGAAATGTCTATTTTCACATTGGAGTTGGAAGCGTCTAACTTATGCAATATTTGGAATATTGTTTTTTGGGTTGCTTTAATTTTGTAGTTTTGCTTTTGTTGCACTAGACCTTTTGCTGTCGTAGTGAGAATTTCTCCCTCACATAAATTTTTGTTTACCATAATGAAATCATGTGGAGCTTCTAGTGCTGTTATTGGCACTTTAGAAGAAGTTCCTTTCAATTAGAAGAGATTAGATTGACATGTTTTCTGTTTTCTGCTGGCAGAGGGTTGGATGTGTACTGAGCTACTCTCTAGTGTGATCTAACCAAAAAAATAAAATAAAAAAATCACAGAGCTATTCTCTAATGTGCTTTTCACCACTTTGATTCTTACAATAACAACTTAACTCTCAGTAGGTAGAGCGATGTATCAGTTGTGCCGTGCTGATGCTGATCTCTTATTTTTGGTAGAGCTTCTATGGTGTGTGTTGTCATGCTGTTCTGTTAAAATTTTAACTAGACCAAGTAATCATTTCATGTTTAACTTTTTTCACCAGTAATATCTGGGCCTTGAACCTTCTAATCAGGTTGATTTATATGATATTGTAGTCAGGTAACCTTTTCTGTCGAATGTGTCTGGTGGTTTTGGTACAAAATAAAGCCAATTTTTTTGTTAGAACTTAGAAGATCAGATTATCTGGAAGACTGGAATATCATATACTGTTTAAAATCTGAATAGAATTTTATCTTTTATAAAGTCTCAAATCTTTAACCATGAATGTACCATATAGTAGCAACTTGGGCTAGTACCTTACATTTGTTTTGGTGAGGAGCAGATAATCTCTGGAGAAGTATTTTCAGCTGTTCCAAATAATGATACTCCAATCATGGTTTGATCTCTTCTCATATTTTTTAATTTATACTAGAACATCGTATCCTGCATTTTTGTTTCCCAGGAACATATACAGCCTTATATTACGAGTATTGCATCCATGGAAGCTGATCATGTACTTGAAGCAGCAAAAGATAGAGGGGGAGCTGCTGTTATTGAAGCTTTTCTAAGTTCAGATGCATCTGCAAAACTAAAGCGCAGATTAGTTATGAAGTATGTCTTGTAACTGTATTGGAAGCTTGTATTTCTCTCACAAAGTTCTTATTTAAGCCAAGGTTCTATTATTCGATGGAATAGCTTAGGAAAAACAATTTTGTCACTGTGTGTCAGTCATTGTGTAGGCCAATTTCAAACATTGACCACTTTTAATATTTAAAATCAGAATTCGTAAACTACCTGGAAGTATTTCTTGTTGGAAGGATTTTACTGTCTATGCTGTGCCACAAAAATGGAATATGTTGTTACCATGGGTGAATTGTAATGAAGTGGGAGAGTAGTACTATTCTCAAATAAAACTTTGAACTTTATCAATTAAATTTTATAAAATTGCCACCCATGTCTCCATAAGAAAAGATTAAATATTACAACAAAATAAGTATGACTATAAAATTGGCCTTTGTGTTTGTAATGTTCTGTTATTGGCTCTTTTTTCTGGAATTGAAATGGAAAATTTTGGAAACAATTTTTAATGCCTTGAATTCCCAGTTTGCTGCTGTATTTACTTGATTTTCTTTCTGTTACTTGGTTTCCAGGCTTCGAGGATATTTTGGAGAGCTCTCAATGCGCTCATCAGGTTCATTTACTGTTGAGAAGTGCTTCAATGCTAGTAACATGTCACTGAGGGAGGCTATAGTATCTGAGTTGGTAGCTGTGCAGAGTGAACTTTCGAAAACAAAGCAAGGCCCTCATCTCTTAAGAAAACTAGATGTTGACAGGTAAGCTGTTGGACATTTTCTCTTATAAAATATTGTGAATCATTGTTGAAGACCTGATCCTAGAGTTGCATAAGTTTGTGTTAGTATCTCTATTAGTTCCCACAGGCAGTTAGTTATAAGAAGGGAGGATAGTCTGTTACTTTTGATACGATATTCAAGCATTTGTTTTCTAAAATTGGATTTTGGCAGTTTATTGTTCTTAATCTTTGTATGTTGATGCCTGCGGCTTATTACAACAGATTTGCTACCCGACCTGATCAGTGGAGGTCAAACCAAGCATCTAAACAATCAGCTTACAAAGAGTTCTATGATACGTTTGGCTCCAGTGAAGCCAAGTTATCCAAAAATGATGGTTTTCTGTCCAAAAATGATGGTTTTCTTGCCGATACCTCCACGCAATCATCACGCCCAAAAGACTTGAAGGAAATGAGGAAAGAGATTGACCATCACCTGTCTTCTGGTGTACCATTTTTGAGCATGTCAGGCAATAAATACAAGCCAAAAAAAGCAGATCAACACGGTGGGAAATATGCAAAAATTTCAGTAGATGATGATAACATGAAGGCAAAAAGTAAGAAGCTGAAAAAGAGTGCTGCAGCTGCAGGTAAAATGACGGAAAATGTAGACTCCAGTCAAAAACTAAATCAACCTTTTAACAAGATGGAGAAGAAACGGCAAAGAAAGGATACCCAGTCGAATGCTTCCAAAAAGAAGTTGAAAGCATGAAGATTTAAATTTTGCTTTTAGGATTGTAAATTTTGGCCTATGCTGCATGGTCTATATATGACTAGAGTGGAAACGAAACCGGCTGAAAGTTGATGGTAGAAGAGAGGAAATTACTTTTTATCTGTTTACTTGTAGCTGTAATGCATCTACTTTCAATTGAAAGAAACTTTTGTTGAGCTTTTGAATTATGTGCCTTGCAAAACCCTAGTGAAGTTCTACTTTATCCAGAAACGAGCGGAATAAAACAGCTTTGTGTTGGCGAAAACTTATGAGTACAATACATATAACTTTTCTTGGATTCTTAAGAAGTAAAACACTACAACTCTACGTCTAACAAAAATAGTAACGAATAAAAAGAAAAACTCAGACATTGTTGCGATTCCAGTAATCCTTATTCTGTACTTCATCTGTCTGATGGAGGATTGAACCTGGAACAAAAACACCATGTATTTCAGTCAATGATGGTGGAAAGGCTTGAAACTGTTGGTGGCAGAAATTACTTGTTCTGTATGGGATTGGAGGTGGACGGAGGAATCCTTCGAAAGCATGAGTCCAGCTGCTTGTCAGGATTCTTCCTGTCGGCTTGCAAATCCTTGAGAGCTTGAGAAGATGATTCCGAGAAGGGAGGTGCATGTGGGAACGGACGGGCGTGAGCTTGGGCTCCGTTAGGCCAGAACAATGATATCAATGAAAGTGCAACAGTGATAGCAGCCAGTGCTCTACACCAGGCCTTCATGGTTTGTTGCGACTGTGAGAGTCTTTGGTTCTTTTTGAGTGAAGATGGCTTTCAAACCTGTGGTTAAGATAAGTATGGGAGTCTTTGATTTATAGCTAACTTCGTGACGCAAAAAAAAGAAAAGGAAAAAAAAGAGTCCAACTGGTGATCTGATGTCAGTTGGGTTCATGTGCTCAATGTTGACTGCTACATGTTGGAACACTGACCACTAGATTTGGTGGAGTAGTGATGTATCTTCAGAGGGGTCATGTGAGAAGGCACGTGATATAAATATTAAAATTACTTCTTCTTGGGGAGCTAAAAGGTTCAGTATTGTAATGTGATAAACAAGTGCTACGGAGATAATAAATTATTAGTATTAAAATAACATGTTGCTAAGTAACAGCTGTTGAATGTTGGGAACTCACAGAATTGCTCCAACTCCAGCCGAAAGTGAAAGTTTGGGCTCTTCCTATCGGGTTTGCTCCTTAAGGCATGTATGTCAGCTTAAAGCTGCGTGAAAAACTAAGCAAACTAGGCACTGCAAAAGCAGTTTATCAGACGAGGGTGTCAATTTTTGGTGCTTTTCACACTCTCTCGATTACCGCCAAATAACTAAAACTAAGATATCCTTTCGAGGGTCTCACTCAAATGCCTAAATTAGCTTTTGAGATAAAAGTATACTTAATACATAAAATAATTATTCTGTTGTTTATACTTAGGGTATGAGCCTATCTATAAGCAAAGAAGTGGAGTTAAATCTTAATTATGTTTTCTACTCCCACTTAAACTAGAAGTGTCTGAAGTTTGATTTGATCTAGGAGTCATGTCCCCATTCAATTGAGAGTTGGACTGTTGACCAAATTCGTCAAGGAGTCATTATTGGACCCGTATTGGGACTACTACACTAATTCGACTTGGAGTAGGATTATTCCCAACAGTTATCCCAAATTCCCTTATCCGAGACATACTTGGATAATGGGAATTCTGTGTCTTGGAAAATCTGAGCATTGGCTTCTTCAAGGCTTGAACAATCTTTAGTTCCTGACCCTTAAAAGTCTCGGGTTCAACTGCTGCACTTCATGCGGATACCAGGCGTGTGATCACACCCAAGACATGTCTTTCTATCCTCGTGAATATCAACTTATCCCCTGCCTTCGGATTCTGGGCGTGATGCTCCTTAGTAAATTTTGTTGAGAATATCTTTCGGAAATGTGTGACACCTTTGTGGTTTTTGAAGACCTAAAACTTGCAAATATGAAACATGCAAACCCGAGGGTTAAACCCGACCCCCATGCCTTCTTGTTTTTTCTTAGAGTTTTCTCCCTATAACCTGAAAACCGAGGGTTGTCTCCCTTCCTTGTTTTCTTTGCAGTGTTGTCTCCCTTTGTATTGTGTGTAAGGTGAGATGAAAATCTCACAAGATACAAAAAGGATATATCATATAATTAAATCAGGAGTATCAAGGAAAAGAGGTAATGAACTAAGTAACAGTGTATTGACTTTGGTTCGACTATGGAATAATTCCATGGAGGGGTAATATGTAATTCATAAATACGTCGCATGGATTGATTCATTAATTTGAAAATACATATGAGAGTGCAGTCACATTTGTTTAGTGAAATCAATTATGATTAAATAGGGTCGTGTGATATTGTCACAGACCTATTTAAAGCTAATTGTATATTTTTTTTTCCTTTATGTCCCTTTTTAAGCTGATGTAAATTGACCACATGCTATGTTCCCCGTTATGTATTTATTAATTTGGATTGTTTTATTTAATAAAACATGGGCTAAAGGAATATGATTCCTAAGTGGCTCAATACTTAGAGATGATTGGGCTTAGGAATTAATTTCCTATGGGCTTAAGCAATTTTAGAGCTATAGGCTCTTAGAATTAATTTCAAAAGGTTTAAATAGAGATAAATGAGCATTGGACCTAAGGGATAAAACCTAAGCCCATGTTGAAAAATTGGTAGCAATGGGCTAGGGTTAAACAAGACGCATGGGGAGATAATAATCTCTCCATGGCTGTGTGGTGCATGGCCAATGGAAGTGTTCCACTTCCCTTGGTTGTGCACCCGTATTGTAGGAGCTGGAATTCTACTACTCCTATGACTCATATCCTATTTATGATACAACTCTATCTTATCTCCTAACCCTATCATGAATGTAAATCTAGGTCTATAAATAGAGAGCCATAGTAAAATATTATTAACTAATTTACTACTTCAAGTTGTGAGTCCACACTGATGTGGTCTTTTGTTTACCAAAATATATCAATAATAAATAACCACTCGCAATAGGACGAATCCTTGTAGGATAAGGCTATAGAGAGGGTGTCGAACCTCAAGGACTGCGTATGTGTTGTTATCAAGCTTTTTGAGATTAAAAATAACTTAATTTAAACTATCTTTGATTTGATTCTGTTTTTTTTAAAAAAAAATAAATACATAAAAGTAAAAGACATAAATTTAAAGATAGTAGGGATGAGATAAAGAATAGGGGATTGATTTCACCATTCACCGCATAACAATGGTCAATCATAAATTAACAAGGAAAATTTATATTATGCATGATATAGAGCTTGTCTCACTCGAGTAGTCAAGAAATTACCTCTAAAGAATAAATATAATCCATCTTCGGTTGGCACGGACCATCCAACTAACCACTAAGATGCGGTACGACCCGTCTTCCCTAGGTATGGACTAGCTACGTCTTTAATAGGATATACACACAATCAATGGAATAGTATAACCCATCTTCGGTTGGCATGGACTGTCTACCTAAATTACACTAAACTAGGGTGTAGTACAATCCGTCTTCCCTAGGCATGGTCTATCTAATCCTCTTGATCATATATCAATTAAAACCGTTGTATAACAATCATTCACATAATCACAGAAAATATGAAGGATTGAGTTCAATCAATATAAAAGACTTTCTAAGACAAGATAAGAAATTCATAATGATTGAATATAAACATTAAGATCAATTCTCACAGTTATACAACCATCATGCATATAGAAAATCCCAAATTAAAATACAATTAAACCATTGTTACTTGGAAAGGGTTACATCAACACCCTATTACGAATTTAGCCGTTCATCGTGGTGCTGGGATGGCCTCCTGCCATGTTCTTCTCCTCTTCAACTTGTCAAGCCTTCAAGAAGAATTTTCTGTCTAAATCTAATTAAGCATATGCCCAAGCACAAGCACCAAGCACCAAGCACACCTCATCTTGAAGCTTAGGGGTCTATTTATAGGGAGCACACAAGTCCTAGAAGCCATTGGAATTCCAGAAAAATCGCTCTTGAGTCTTCTTGTCCAAGTAGGAGATTGAAACTTCAATCCAAGTAGGAAAAGGATTCCAAATTCGGCCAAAATTGCGGTCTTTTATTGCGGGGCGATTTTGACATAGTAAATGTTCAAATTAGAGAAAAGCTATTTATTTCATATTTGTTTCATTTTTTATTAGCTTTCCAACGCCACCAATTTCATTGCAATCCGATATCTGACGCAAAATTTATGATCCAAACACTGAGACATGTGCAGAATCCAATCAGATTTTGACTCTTAGTGGAGAAATTCCGATTTAATCATTCTCTTGATTTGATTAAACTTAACCACATCATATAAGTCTTCTATTATGATTGGTTAAGCTTATCAATATCTTTTAGGTCTTCTCAAAGTGTGCTTTAAGCCCAAAATCAATGGAATTAATTGCATCTTTATTTAAAACCTGAAAACAAGAAAATAACACAAAATCAAACAAATAACAATGCTAAGGAATTAACATATATAAGTTAAGGGGCTTGAATGTGCAACATTCGACGCTTATCACACACTCGCAGTCATATTGAATCATTAGAAAGAAGATCTGGAGGTTGAGTCAAAAACACAAAGAACACGTTCTTCACCATTCAACATGCAAGGAGCAAATCAACCAAAATCAACTAGTTCTAGTAGCCTAGGAGATGTCGTTTTCAATTGTAAGTATCTTGAATATGTTAGTTTAATTAATCTAACCTTATTTATCTTGAATTTTTTTTTTTCTGGGATTAGTATTCTGCTGCGCATACTTTGATTAGCGCATGATCCCAACAAGTGGTATAAGAGCCAACTAAAAGAAAACCTGGTTTAAATTTTATACATGTTCTTTGCGTTTATCAGCTTTATGATATATTGCTTGTGTTGAATTTCAATTCAACTGCATCAAGAATTTTTGATTGATCATTCTCGATCCTAAAACATGTTTCTAACATGTAAGGATTTAATTTGGAATGTTTCAACTCAATAGGAGCAAGTTTGGTATTTTTTCATTACTTTTACAAATTGTGCTGCTGTAATTTTACATCAAGGGTTGTTGTAATTACAAATTTTTGAACATGCTTTAAACAAGTCCTAAAATTGTTTTTGAAATTTTATTGCATGTAAAAATCGTGATTGACTCAATGGGTCAAACAGATTCAAGTTTCGATGAGAATCGAAAGTAATATGATCTGTTCTTCATTCGTCCACAAATCTAGAACTTGCTGAATTTCAGCAACAGCTGTTGTAAGTTTGATTTTTTAAAGTTGCTTTTAAAAAGTCCTAAAATTATTTTTGATATTTTTTTTTTTGCATGATTGACGCAATGGTTTAAACGGATTCAAGTTTTGACAAGAATCGAAAGAGATATGGTCCATTCTTCTTTCGTCAATGAATTTGATTTTTTTTTTTTTTTAATTCCAGCAGCAACTATTGATTACGATTTTTTGAAGCATAAATTGTGATTGTTTAAAAATTGAAGTGATAATTGATTTCACATGTAAAAAGATTGGTTAACACATTGGAAAAGTCAAAACGATGTTTTAAATTTTTTGTCAACATGTTTCCTTATGTTTTCTAATGCGTACCAAGTCTGGAATTTTGAATTTCTGGTACATGTTAAGAGCTTGTATGATTTCTTGTTGATGAATAATCAAGAAAATAAATTTCTTTGATTATGGAATATGTTATATAAGGTATATAACATGTTATTGATAAAGAAAAAAAAAAGGTTACAAGTTTCTTGGATGTGTTTTCTAGAAGTTTCTGGAATTAAATTTCAAGTTCTTGAGATAAAATACATGAAATAAAATAAATCTTGTCTAGATTTTTGAATGCATGGTTTTCGTGTTATCAATAATTTGAAAGGAGTTTCATATTATTGAAACATGATTCGCATTCTAAATGTTTTTGGATGCATCGTGATTTGATCACCATGCATGGATTGACATGAGTTTTACTCATGATCAAGCAAATGATGAATCCATGGGTCTTATCCATAACTATGGCATCGATTGGTTGTAATGGCCGACTGCCACTCTTGGAGTGCAATACCTAAAGTTTTCACAAACTAAGGGGCGGTAAGCCAATGGATTATTGAGGGTTTTCCTAAATCATAATCTTAATCCATAAACCCTAAAAGTTTGGATCCAAAAATCCTTAACCTAATATTTTTTGGATCTAATTTTCTTAAGAATATTTCAGGTTATGATAATTTCCTAAAGAAGTGGTTGTGATTTTTCACAAGACTTAAACATGAGGATTCCAACTTAGTTAGAATGATATGTTTAAGATTCACCGTTTAGTTAAGTTATGAACAAGGATTGCAATGAGGTAGCTTAATCATGTTAGGGCTACTATGTCGAGTTTGTATGAAAGGTTTAGGGTTGACAATATTTTCCTTAATGGGAGTTGGAGTTGAAACTCCAAGAACCTAAGAGATGACAAAGTGTTTTTTTTTTTTTTTTTCGGAAAAAGGGTTCCTAATTTGATTAGATAAACCATGTCATATAAATTAAAGCGTCTATTTTGGAAAATAATTGTATTAAAGATTCTATTAAATTAGAATGCCTATTACCTAATGAGATAAGGAACCTAACGTAGTTATCACTTATAAGATTGGGAAGGTAATCTAATTCGAAAAGCAAATTGCAATTGTAATATGATTACAATTGGTTTTAAACAAATCCCATAAGTTTAAAATATCATGTGGGAGAGAGAATCAATACTGTTGATTCTTGCAGTCTCCATCATAGGTCTATATGTAGTGATGAAGTAAGGGCACCTCACCTTGACCATAGGCCTTGCTCCCTTCGGAAGGTGTCTTTACTTTGTGAATTACAATGTTAAATTTCCTTTAGGGATAAAGGAGATGTGGTTATGTATTAAGAACAACCACACTTCCATGGAGTTACTTGACAATCATATCAAATCTACTTGACGGTAAATACTTGACTAATTTAGAATATTAATCTCCCTTTGGAGCTATGTTATCTTAAAGTTAGAGACTACAGGTTAGCGACAAAATGTTAATATCTACTGGATGTTAATAATGAGAAAGTTTTCTCGCCTAATCATGGTACTTAAAGATATCTTGCCTTGGCCGTGTACCTTACTCCCTTCAGATGATATTCTTTTAATAACAGGATTAAGTTGTCATTACATTTTAAATATTATATGTTGTCATTGGGTTATCATATTATATTTATTTGCTAAATTGATAAATGTCCTAATATTGTTCTTTATTTTACAACATCTGATCCTTATGTAATATGCTTGTAGGTCTTATTATTATAATTTATGAATCCACCTATAAAGATTGGAAACATGATTAAAATAAATCTATGAAACTAGAAGGGCACAATCTTGTGCAAACTCATAATATCTATGATGCATTAAAGCCATTGATGTTGAAGTAAATAATTACAATCAGTGGTTGCATATTAATGATGTAGCAAAATATTTGATCTTAATATCATTAGCTCCTGAGCATGATGGAACCAAAGTCTTGTATGATGGTTGGTGAAACTTTTTTCTTAGCACCAAAAAGAGAAGAGACCAAGGAAAATGACACGGGTGTCAATAAAGCTCGAAGCAAGTCCAAAGGCAAGGCCGATGACATATGCTTTTATTGCAGTGGGGATAGACATTGGATGAGAAATTGTCCTAAATATCTTGTACTCAAACATTCAGGTAAAAGTTTTCTTTTGGTTTTGAGATACATGTTTAGTAAGAATCCATCAGAAATCTTGGTGTATGGATTTGGTACTAATACATGTTGCTATTGGATTGCATGGGTTCCAAGAAAACCATAAAACCAAGAAGAAAAGACAGACCTTGAAAGTTTGGAGTTTGGAAGAAAATTTCAAAGTTTTCATATTTAAATAATTTATGATTTATATGAATGACATTTAATTTTAGAATCAATTATTACTTTGATATTTATTCTTGAACTAACAAAATATAAGTATTGCCAAAGTTATATTGTACTTGTTCATCCATCAAGGATCCAAAGACTAGTTCGGGATGGGCTCTAGAGGCCTATTTGATCTTGAGAAGATCATAGTCTAAGAATCCTTCTTGGAGGATAATATGAACAAAATGTTTTTTTCTTTGAAAAGAAAGCTTGGAATTTAGTGCTTTTTATTTTATTTTTTTAATTCAGTTTTATTTAGTTTATTATTTTAAAACCCCAAAAATTGGAACTAGGTTAAAATAGAATTAGTTTAAATAGAAATTAATTTTCAAGAACCCAATTCTCTGTGAGATCGACCTCGCACTTACAAAACCTTTTATTGCAAACGATTTGTGCACTTGCGAGTTAATTAAAATTTGCACAACATAGCTCTTATTGGGGAAGATGAAGCTCAATCTGAGGACGATGGCACTGCCCTATTGCACTAGCCTATCACACGAGCAAAGTATATACACCCTTGTGATGAGGTAGAACGGTTACAATTCGAGATTGCTGATCATTGGCGAGAATACTAGGAGGCACAACTGAGGAATCAGCAAGCTGACATGCAGACTCAATAACTGCTGCAGTCTCTTTTGGAGAGATTTTCACATGCCCAGGGTACATTTCCCTTTGGACTACCGCCTCCATCCCCATGATCCAATGTTGCATTCTCTATACCCCTAGGTATGTTTTCCTATCCATATATTCAAGACCATGTGCTATTCAAGTTTAGGGGTATGGTAAGACACTGATATCTTCTTCTTCTTCTTCTTTAATGTTTTCTATTGTAATGCTTTATGCTTTATTTTATGTTTGTCTTTTGTATATTTTAATTTTTGTTTTTGTTTTAATTTTTCTATATTAAAAAAAAAATCATGTTATTTCTAAGAACGCAGTTGAAATTTAACAGTGTTTTGCATTTCATTGGCGAGCTTAAAATTTTGAACACATGAACATTTCATTAGGAAATCCAAGTATTGGCACTTACCTTTGGCACAATATGTTTTATTTTGAATCTACCACAAGCACATTAGTACACAGTTTGTAAGGTATGACATGTGAAACTGATTGTGTCTATTTTTAATGTCTTAGAATGAGGTGGATGACTTTTTGGATAAATAACATTGGCATGATGTTATTAAAAAAAAATTTGAATTGAATTGAATTTTTTACTAAGTAAGTGGACCTCTTGCTTCTTTAAACAGTGAGTGTTCATGTCAAACACTCGATACATGAGTCAATTAGAGAGCTTAAGGGAGCTAAGCATTGCTTAGGTTATTTTATCTAATGTGAATCCGTGTGAATTTTGAGATATTTAATCATGCACATTAGAATTAATTTGAAAGTCTCATAATTGTTTGTTAGTTCACTTTATACTAATTTGAACTTGTGTTGCCTTATCTAGCCATTGATAAATGTTAAAACTTTGGAATTACTAAAAAGTTTTAAAAATGTAGTTTATCCTGTTAAGCTTGCTAATGAATAAGAAACATTGTTTTTGTAATACTTCAATCTTATGGATAACATGATTTGCATAATGTTTGTAGGTATTATTTCTAGGAAACCCTCACGAGATTTCACTCGTCCACTAGGGAGTTCTAAGGGTTTAAAAGGCTTGTTGCATACGCTAAATACAATCGTGTTTCCTACGAAAGAAGAAGTAGTGTAGTTTTGCTTTTTATTTCTTTATAATTCTATTTTGTATTGCTAAGAGACTAGCAATATGTAAGTTTGGGGGTGCGATAAGTACAAAACGTTGCACATTCAAGCCCCTTAACTCGCATATGTTATCCTCTTAGTTTCATTGTGACTTGATGTTTTGTGGTGTTTTTGTGTTTTAATCATTTTCAGGAATCTAAGGGAAAAACACAAGTAATCCTTCATTATTAAAGCTTCAAAAGCAGCAAAAGAAAAATCCAGCATTTTACAAGGCAAAGGGTTTGAGCATAGCTTACCTAGGCTCGAGTGCAGAACCAAACTTAATGAGCTCGAGCTCAATTCATATTGGGCTTGAGCGCAAATCAGGAAGCTCGAGCACAAACATCAATCCACATCCTGAGCTTGAGCGCAGAAGCAACTAGGCTTGAGCGCAGCATGAGCTCGAGAGCATAAATACTAGGGCTCGAGCGTATTCGCGCGGTAGAAGTTAACAGCAAGGCAGAACCATAAAAGAAAAGAAGTTTTACTTCTCCCACTTGGCTTAGAAGTTCTAGTAGACCACATATTGGCCTAGGATTACTTTTGCAGTCTATAAATACACCATACTTTCATGTCTTAGGGATGCCACATTAAATAGAAGAAATCAATAGGATTAGTGGCCAGTTTTAGGGAGAAAAGTGCTTCAAAGTTCCAGCAGCTTCTTGGGATGAATTTTTCCTCGGCGAGAGGGATTTCCAACATCTCCATGAGCGGCTAATTCTGTGAGCCCTTTCCAAGTAATTATTGTATAATTGTGTTTTTCTTTGGGAATTCTATGAACTTGAATAATTTTTGTTTAATCTTGAGATTACGCTTTAATGTTTATATTCAATTTTAATAAACCTCTTATCTTGTCTTAGAAAGTTGTTTATTTCTATTGAACTCAACCTTCGTATTTTCTATAATTGTATGAAGGATGATTTTATAACAGTTTTAGTGGACACAAAATTAAGAGGGTTTGATAGGTCATGCGTAGGAAGGATGAATTGCTTTACACTCTAGTTAGTTTAATTTAGGTAGAACAATTTATGCCTTGCTGAAAGATGAGTTATGATTATGCTTTGATTACGTGTATGCTAATTAAGAGATTTGATAGTTCATAGCTGAGGAAGACGGATCGTACCGCATCTTAGTGGTTAGGTTGATGATTTGTACAACCGAGGATAGGTTATTCTTATCTCTTAATAAAAGAAATTTCTTGGGGACATCGTTGGGTACTTGACAAACACACACTAGTCATATCATTCATGTAAGTAAAATTCTCGAGTTAAATGCAATTTACCATTATTATACAGTTACTAGTGAAATCAATCTCTTATATCTTCTCCAACTTATTTTACTTCTACATTAATTACATTCTTATTTAGTTTCAATTACCAAAAAAAAAATCAGCACTTTTTCTGAATTAGATTAGAGTTAATTTCAATAACTTAACAATAACCAAACAATCTTTGAGGTTCGACACCCTCACATAGACCTATCTTACAAAGATTCTTTCTATTGTTAGTGGTTATTTTATTATTGATACATTCAAGACCCATCAGCTGTCTCCCTTGATTTACTTTAGGGTTTTCTCCTACCCTTCTTTTTATCTGCAAGGTTGTCTCCCTCGATTTACCTTAAGGTTTTCTCTCATCCTTGTTTTCTCTGCAGGTCTCCATGGATTTACCTGAAGGTTTTCTCCCTATCTCCGGGCTGGGCTCTGGTCTCCTTGTTTTTAATAGGGTTTTCTCCTCGCCTCCTCCCTGTAAAAGAAGTGACATCAACAGGTTCTCGGTTTCTAGACCGAGAATGCTTCGATACTTAAGTCAATTTTATTCATTTATTCAAAATATACATACTCCCTAAATCTAGGGAATCTTCTATATATATTATAACAAGTCTGAATTATTGGAAAATAATAACCTAGTTTTTTTGAAAACATAAATGTGGAAAAAGAAATGAGAGTCTTACTCAGGACTCCCGACGGTCATTAATACCTGATCTCGGCTATAATCTCATGTTGCCTCGATTCTTTATGCCGCAGACTCTTGCTTCTTTGGTCCTCTCTTCTCTCTATATCCTCACGGGGATCATTCTTGATCTCTTTAATCTCTTTAAGGATGGTCTCATGGATAATAATCCTGAGGTTGCCAATGTCGGGGTTTGTGGTCCCGAGGCTGGTAGTCCCAACGATTCTAGGGCCTGTTATTCCCTGGTTGATTCCTTTGCTCTCCAAAAAACCAAACTAGTTTGCCATTTTTTATGAGCTCCTCGATTTGCAACCTGAGGGCTATGCACCCCTCGGTGTAATGACCTGCTTGTTTTTCAAAATCGCAGTATTTGCCTTCATTTTTATAAGGAGGATTACCTGGTATCTTCGGTTGTCGGCGGAACTCTAGATCCCTTTTGATTTCCATGAGGAACTTTGATATTTCAGCATTGAGAGGTGTAAATTCGTAGTCCTTGAACTTCTTTATCGGCATTTGCTCTTCCCCATCAGCTTTCCTGAATTCCTTCATTTTCTTTTTTAGGGCTATCTGTCGGGGTAGCCTCGAACTGGCCATAGCCTTCAACTTCTCTTCATGATTGATGAATTCTTCTACCTTATCCATCAGGCCTTGTAAGGTACTTGGTTGCTTTCGGGCCAACTTCTTCATAAGGGGATTCTTGGGTGAAATGCGCTGATAGATGGCAGCGAAGACCATATCCTCAGTTGGATCTTCAACCGTCATCTTCTCCCGGTTGAACAGGGCCATAAACTCCTTAAAAGTTTCATTGCTGTGCTGATGCAATGTTAACAAGTATCCCGAGGGCTTCTTCTGCCTCTGAAAGGCCAAAAACTCTATCAAGAATGTGATGACTGATAAGTCTTGAATTATTCGATTCAAGACCCCTTAATTTATATTTGTTATACCTAGTTTGTGTTGTAAATATAATATTTTGTTGTGTTTTAGTGTTTGTCTTATTTTCAGGTCTTAATTGAAATCTAGTTCAAAACACCTGAATTAGACCTGTAAATACATCAATGGCGATTTGGTCATTTCCAGAGTTCAAAGTTGCTCCTGCCAAGTCAAGAATCGGCTAAGGCAAATAGATCGATCGAATTTATAATCGATCGATCGAATCATCAGTCGAAGAAAAATTGATCGTGCGAGATGTGATCGATCGAGACAAAGCAACCACGAATGCGATCGATCGACTTTATAATCGATCAATCGAATTTGGATATTTTCGAAACAATCTGGAACAATGATGACATGCCACTCTTCTTAGATATTTTTAGATATTTTCTTGATATTTTAAATATCCTAGATATTTTTAGATATTTTTAGATATTTCCAAAATATCTTAGATATTTCAGAAATATCTCTCATCTTATCTCTTTCTTAGATATTTGTAAATCTTTTCCTCTATATATATGAGGCATGGGTGAGAGAGAGATATATGCTTTCCTGACTTTATTTTCCAGAGCATCAGTAGTTTATCATGCATCTTCTTGGGACTTCCATTTTCTTAGGTATATCTTCTTAGTTAATTTTAATGCTTTTCATTTCCGTTTGTAATCTGAATCTTCTTATGTTAATATAGTGTTATTAGTTTATTCGAATTTTGTTTTCTTTACTGTTTTTGATTAATTTTCATGCATAGATTAGATTCAATTATGTCTAGCTAATTTAGATCTTAGGGTTTGATCAAAATCCTCTCCAAAAATCATGAAGTGTTCTTGATGTTCTTGAGATTTTCTTAATATGTTTGATGATTGTGTAAGGCTAGAGGATTGCAAAACCTATGCTAAAAGGTTTTGTTTTCAATATTTCAATCCATTTATTTATGAAAAAGAGTTATGCTTGTCTATGAGTTTTCTTGGATTCATGAGTAAAATCAACATTTTTGAAAGAGAATGATGTCTTGTGCAATGACGCTTTTTGACATAATGTGTGTTTTCTTATTAGAGTCACCTTATAGGGTATACTAGGGAATACCGGTCATTTCACACCTTTGGTAGTTTAAACCGTTTTTCAATTATAGTGTAACTTTTACGTGATGCGTTCGGTGTAAAACTAGATACCTTATCATTGTGGCCTAACTAGGGTTTTCATATATTGTATATACTTATTAGGATGTGTTGTAGAGTAGTAAGCTAGGGAGCATTAATCACTCCACACATTTCGTAGTGTAAACGTTTTTCAATTATAAACTAATCTTTACGTAGAGTTGATTAATGTAAAACTATGTGCTTTATAACTACGTCTTAACAAAAGTGTTTTCATGTCGAGGTCGTCGTAATGGTTGACACCCATTACGCGCTCATATCATGTATGTTAGGAAGATCCATATAGACTTTAAGCATTTCATTGGTTGAGGATTGTACAAGATCAATACCCTAAGTTTTTTCTTAGTTTGTTTTCATTTTCCGTTTTCATTCCTTCACTTTATTGTTGTAGCTTCAATTCTACAACCATTGCTTTTATTTTTATCTTTAAGTTAAGTTAGATACGCTCTTTAATATTCCGTTACGCAAAACAACCAATAATCTCTGTGGTTCGATCACCCTTACTATAGTACAATTGATTCGTACTATTGCGAGTGGTAAACTTATAAATGTAAAATCCACGTATCCGGTTAGTTCGCTACCAATGACCCTTTTTTTTTTATACAACACACAAAATGAATCGTCATAGTGGCATGACTACTTGTCACAAAGCCAACATATGTACATATCCCATACTATGTACTTGGTAAATCAAAGTATAACATCTATCTATCTATACAGCGAAACACATAAACCTGTATAGCGGAAATTACATCTTATAAAACTAATACAAGTTAATTACAACAAAAGAGCCATTTAACATCTATCTATTTAAGGCTTATCAAAATAATAATTACATTACAAAATAATGGCTTTACAAAATAATAAATGACACAAACGTCACAAGTCATGTACAAAAACTACAAAGAAATGGATAACCAATGGTCCAACAATTACGGTCGTCGTGGTGAGCTTCAATCACAATATCCCAAATACAATGCTACGGGATCATCGTCTATATCTAGAGTACCTGCAGCCAAAGGAACAATGTCTATACGGTCGTGGAGTTAACCACGTCCATATAGGTAAAGGTGTGAGTTCACCACCTTAACAGTATAATACTCACTAAGTTTTCACATAGAACCGACATTTCATTTTATCAATCGTTTACAATAACATCTACCCTTTATAGTTAGAAAAATCCGTCCCTTGAAAACATATCGTGGTTGATAACGTAAGTACTGATAATTTATAAACATGTAAACAACATACTACATAGCAATGAATTTATATATGTATTCCAATCTACCGCTTGGAAGTACATATATACAAGCCCATCTACACTTTTATTTTTTTTATACATACTAGATGACTTAGCTATACATGTACACAAGCTTTCCAACTTTGGGAGATATTAGCATACAAGACGTCTGAGTGTAAAACATGCGGCATCATGCCTAGCTATACAAGATACAAACATTTCCAAGCCTTTAGGAAATACAAGTATCTACGTGCATCTAAACATATCTCAACCCAACTATGCTAAGATACGAGCATTTCCAAACCTTTGGGAAATACGAGCATCTAGGCACAATTAAGCTTAATGCCTTTAAAACATCTTATGCAATCTAGCTGTAACCTTATATATACGTGTTGTTCCATTCAGCCTCGTAGGCATAATGACACGTTTAGCAGGAAAACTCATCGATGCATACTAGTTGTAACTGTATACATATGTGATGTTCCATTTAACCTCATAAGCATACTGATACATCTAGCCATGAAAACAACTTAAACATCTCATAAAACAATGCTATGCATGCTCATGCACATTATTCATGTCACTCTGGGACTTATCCTGATAGCTTTCTAGGATATCCTTTCGTACACATACATAACATTACGGGGCTTGCCCCTAGGTAGTGAGAGCTTGCAACTCACTCCTTTTAAGGACTTGTTCTTCATAACATCATTAACATTCCATTCACAACATCAAGGGCTTGCCCTCATGGGCTTGTCCATTAGTGGGATGCTGGAAACTTGTCTCGATTCTTATAGTATCTTATGCATTTTACTCACATCCATGCTCATACTTCATACTCAAAACATCATACATTTACTTTCATGATCACGCTTTTAACACACAACTTTCTCATAAAACATGAATACTCCATCATTTTTCCAA
The DNA here is from genome assembly GCA_028654335.1 of Alnus rubra. Classification (NCBI taxonomy): domain Eukaryota; kingdom Viridiplantae; phylum Streptophyta; class Magnoliopsida; order Fagales; family Betulaceae; genus Alnus; species Alnus rubra. The sequence continues at coordinate 1,841,255 of JAJPGS010002369.1, forward strand.
ACTACAAATCACATAATTTATATCTCAACCCCAATACACGATAAAACTCAACAAATCATAGCTCAAGTCATTCTTTCACAATCATATCTTAAACTCATCATTATATATCAACATAATTGAAAATATTCAAATCATCCAAAACACATATCATCAAACTATCTTCAGTTCGAATCAAAGCAAATATATCTATTCACTTCTACAAAATATTCAAAGCATAGTAACTTTTCTCAGTGAGTAGAATACTCACAATGGTTGCGCAGATATTAGGCTCAACTTATGGATTCTTAGACTACAACTTGCAATGCACCACTGCATCAAGACATTGCACCACATATTAGCATTTTCTAACACTAAACTTCCAAAATGTTCAAGGGCTTAACCCATGGAAAACTCATAGAATTTCTAGAGTTCCATTCAACAACTCAAACACAAATAACACTAACCCATAAGATAATGTTAGGGTTAGGCACGTAAAATCACAATTTAGACAAATACTCAAAAGTTAGGATTTTGGAAAGCTTACAAAAATTTACCCAAACACAACCCGTAGCTTGGGGATTGTTTAGGAAGCTCCAAAACACTCAAAATCTAAAGACTAATGAAAGATTATACTCAAACTTTCAAGAATCAACCCAAAATCTAAAGAGACAAGGGTTTTCGAAATTACCTCAAATCGATCAGTCAAAACGTAGATCTCTTCGGGTAGATCACATTCCCGATGTTAGATTTGAGTTTGGGGGGCTTGGATTTCAAGAAATCTAAGGTTTAAGATGAAAAATCTAGAGAAATATGAGAGAGTGGCAAGATATGCGTGAAAAATGAGTTGAAAATGACTTATTTACAGTTTATATCACGTGGTGTCTGAACATGGTAAGTGGTTGTTCGGACACACAGGTTTAAGAGTCGCAAAATTTACATTTTGTAACTCGTGTCTGGACACTGGATGTGCCTATCCGGACACAACCCACAGAGAGTGAATTTTCACTCTCTGGAACTCCCGTCTTGTACCTGTCCTATGCCTGTCCGGACATGACTTCTAGAACTTGTTTTTGAGTGTTTTCTAAGCGTTTTCTTGGTGTTTTCATCATACTTTACCTTACTAATCATTTAGCTAATTTAATTTACATTTTAAATACTCAAAAAAATGTCTTGGACATTAGAAAGAACATCTTGCACAACTTCTTGAACTTATCAACAGAATTCGGGGGCAAATTCCTGAACTAGTCTTAGGCATTCCTAGAGAGAGTGAGAGGGAAGGCTCAACACGCCACTTTCTCGGATGTCTCGTGAAGATCTAGATGAGCTTGAAAATTCTCCAAGTGATCAAGAGAATCTCCATCTCCAGCATAACTCAGGATTTGAGGGACCTTGAACTTCTTGGGTAGCTGGTAGTTTGCTAGCCGCCTGGTGAAGGGTGAACCAATACCCAATAAAAGCTTATACACCGCTACAAATTTTCTTGTCTTTCTTCTCCATCTCCTTGTACGTGCACCTTCTCTCAAAGTTAGCAACAATTCTGCTTAGATCTCCTGCATTTTCTCGTCGGTCTCCACGACGGTTGACCCTTTGTTTATGGTGATTATCCTCTCAGAAATTGTCTTCTTGGTGATCGTCCTCCGGACAATCGTGGCCGTTGACATGGCTATTGCGCTCTTCTTCTTCATGCTCATCCCAGTTCACCTCGGGATGGGATTGTACTGGAATTCTGAGCAGCAACTCTGCATTTTGCCGTGTTAGTACTTCAATCTAAACTTTCAACGCTGCTATGCAGTCCTAATCTCCACTGTCCGGGGAGGGAACAGTAGAGGCTGTGGATTGTTTTGATCTTCTGGGGGCAAATTAGGCTGAATGACTAGCTCCGGCTGCTATCTTCTCAACCGCTAGAACGTGTGCTCACCACCATAATAGAATTTTTTATTTTTTTGAGAAACGAATAATTGACACCTAATAAGCCCGTAATTGTGAAGTAATGATATGTAGGCGGGAGGCTCTTAATAGGCTTTTATGTTAATCGGGCCCAAGGCATTGGGCTCTATGCTTTACAGCTGCAGCAAGCTCTGTTACTTGCAATATTGAGATTCAATCTAATTTTCAGTTTAATTTGTGTTCCTTATATGCCATGTAAAAAAGGAAGGTAGTTAGGTTAAAAACCCACCAGATGAGCTTCTCTTATATAAAGCAACGGCCAAAGAATGTGTGTTTTAATTAGAGGTCTGCCTACAAAAGTAAAGCCTTGTTTTTATGAGAGAGAGGGGTAAAAAGAAAAAGATAAAGATAAAAATAGCTGGGCCGCCGAAGGAGACAATTGGCCCATTTGTCCTGAAACCGACATGTTTACAAAACTGACCTTGGCGTAGAAGGAAGATCTGTCTCCCATCCGATCAGAGTTTTTGTGGTAACAGCGTAAGCATACGAAACCACAAATAATTAATTTACATAAAAGTAAACGTCACCGGTACCGGTAACGGCTCATTCTTATTGACTCCAATTGGGAGGAGAAAGGAGAAATCCAAGAAAGCCCTGGATTTGGAAGTCCCAGCCATCCGATCTGACCCAGGTAATAGATTCTTCCCTCTGATTTCTTTCTCTCTCGGATTGTTTGTTTTCAGAATTCGTTCTGGGATTTCGATTGGTGCTATGCTTGTATTTTTCTCTTTACTATATTTATTTTTAGTTAGTAGCTTTGCTAAACTTTTTCGCTGGATCCTGATTTCGGCTTTTTTGATTTGATTCGTTCTATTATAATGAATTAGCAGTGAAAAGAGATATCCTAAAATTGAAGCCAAAATTAAGTGTTAGAATTTCGGTTGTTGAAGATTTTTGTCCTCCAATTGTGCCCATGATGTAAGAGCTGTTGCGGCGAATTTATGCCTTTAGTTTGCCCCCTTCTTCTTGAATAGAATGATTTGATACAAATTTGATCCTTATCGTGAAGAAAAAGTAGTAGAAACGAATGGATGGATGGAGAAATCTTTTACTGAACTAATAATGCTTTTCATAGTGGGATATGGGTAGCTGGGCTTTTGCTTAAACCTCCTCTGAAGAATCATTGATGGTGCAATTGAATCATTGTATTTGATAAAATTCTAGAAATTTCAATGACAACATCATACAGAACTATATTGTTGTTTTCGTTAGAACTGCAACCTTAAAATGTTACCTAGGACATTCATTAAATATATAATGATACATACTTATCTATTGTGTGAGGATATACTCTTTGCCTTATAGAATAGATGAGTGAGGAGTGTATGCATATAGAGTGTGTAAATAAAATAAAAAGAATTAGCTTTAATTTTCTCTTTTTTTATTTGTTCATACCATGTCTCTTATCATTCAAAATGAATGTTAATACTTCATACATTTCGTTGCATGGATTTCCTGAGAAATGAAGTCATAGGTGTGTAGGTTTAGAGCTAGACCTTCCAACAAAAATATCGACATATTATATTTTATGAGAAATGTTACACACTCTAAGTTCACGTTTTCTGACGTAGCAGTGAAGATCATCATTGGATCCAAAATTTAATAGTGATCCATCCAAAATTTAATGGTGATTTTTATTGCCACGTCAGGAAGTGTGCAGCATTACTCATTTTATTATGAGAATAAATCCTACGACTTCTGGTCCTGAGGTTAATTTTTCTCTTACTACTGCAATACTGGATTATAAAATGTTACCAAGTCTGGTGATTGTTCTATGGTCATTTCGGAATGTCGAGTAACGAGATTTTGAGCTCTTGGATGGAAGATTAGTTCTTGTAACTTATGATTAGAGGACTGGCAAGTGTTCCTTTCCGCACAGTATCTCTCCCTTATCTTGTATTAGCTTCCTTTATTCTAAGGCTTCATTTGATAGGAGGGATGGAAAAGTTACAGGGAGAAAAAAGATATTTCTTTTTCATCCGTGTCTTTGGTTGGGGGATTGAGAAGTCGACAGAAATAAACTTTGATATAGGTTTTAAGGGACTACAGGAGTAAACTTGTAGGTTGTCCAGACCCCTCGTACAAAATGGAACCTAAAAGAACTTTATTGATAGTGGCTATGGTGGATGAGGTACAATTTGAGTTAAATGAAATGGAAATTTCATAATAACTCCGTGAGTAATCACGCAATTTCAATGTACTCCCTCCGTTTTTAAATCTGAATTTGAACTCCTTAAGTTTTTTGCATTTTTCACTTCACTACTATTCAAAACTGTCCAAAATTGCTTACGTGGCATTAACGGCGTTAATGCCAGTTAAGCAATTTTCTCACGTCAGCTCAAAAAATAATTTTTTTAATTTATTAAAAAAATTAAAATTTGAAGAAAACAAAAAAGACAAATGTGGAGGAGTGGCTCCACCAACCCTCCACCCTTGTAGTGGGGCACAACAGTGGGGGTGGTTCGCGCGATTAACCCAAACTAAGGGGTGGCTTGTGTTGGGGGTGACATGCCACCGCAACCGCAAGTACGGAGGTTGCTGGGGGTTTCTTGGGTTGGCCGCACGAGCCACCTATCTATTGGGGGTGGCCGTGTGAGCTGCCTTTCTACTGGGAGGTGGCCGCGTGAACCACCCCTTCACTGGGGTGGTTGTCCACCCCTCCCCATCTGTCTTTTTAATTAACTGAAAAGATAATTTTTTAACTAATATGGCAAAACTGTTTATGTAAGCATTAAACACGTTAATGCCACGTTAGCAGTTTTGGACGGAAGGAGTTAAATGAAAAATGCAAAAAACTTAAGGAGTTTAAAGTCGCATTAAAAACCGAGGGAGCATATTGAAATCTCATGATTACTTAGGGAGTTTTAATATATTTTTCCTAAATTAAATTACCTTTTCACCAATTTTAAGACTTAAAATTTTCAGTGTGCATATTATTGATATAAACGGATATCCATAAGAAGTATCTTTTTAGATAATAGTACAGAAGTGCATTCATTTGAGGTATGTGTAACAAATCTAACAATTTCCATGCATGCTGTTGAAGACTTGAAGCTGTACATAATCAATAACATTTAACATTTTCAATTGGAGGGATTGCATTTTTTATATACATTATTTTTGCATGAAAAGCATCTCGTGTTTTATCTATGCTCGATGTATGACTTATCATATTTATAATGTAATCTTAGGTTTTCCTAACATTGTTGTTTTAGCTGTTTCCTTAAATATGTTGTTATCTCATTGCTTTCCTTCATTTTACATCTGGTTCTGGTTTGAGTTTTTAATTCTCTTTGGTTTTATTTAATTGCATTTACTGTTTGAGAAATTGTTGCTGGATGTTCTTTTTCTCAAATTAGATTTTCTCTTTCTTTTTATATATTATTCTTTTTTTTTTCTTCTTTTCTTTTGTCTCTCTCTCTCTCTCTCTCTCTCTCTCTCTCTCTCTCCCTCCTTCCCTCGCTCCCTCTCTCTCTCTCTCTTTTCTCTTTTCTTTTTTCTTTTTTCTTTTTTCTTTTACGGAGGTTTCTAATATTAAGCTATTTTGGGCATATTGAATTTGAAATTATCTCATTATTGCCTTAATCTTCTTTTACTATTATCAGGCTACAAATAGTAATTTTCGTATAGAAAGAAAAGATCTGCTAGGGCTTCATTTACTATTTTTGGAATTTGTGAGATGGCAGAGAAGTCATGTATCAAGCGCCTTCAGAAGGAATACAGAGCACTTTGTAAAGTATGTCTTCTTTTGTTAAATCTAGGTTTTTAGTTAGGTATTATTTTCATATGTTCAGAATATGTGGATCCATATAACTGTGTTCCTCTCTAAAATACCCTTTTCAGCTCAAGTCTGGTGTTGAGTATAGTTGAATCATCCATGTCTACAAATGTGTTTTGACATGCTTGTGATCCACATCCTCCATTTAGTAGATTCCATATATTTAAATCCTGTTGATTGACCAAGAAATTGAAAATCAAAAATAGAAAAAAGAATGGTTTTAAGATCATTTGTCATTGTAAAGTGAAAGTTGTATTTCTAGTATTTTTCTTGTTAGACTGGATTTTTTTGGATGATATATTCCCACTAATGAGGCAGATGATGCACCTTTGTTGCTTTGCTGGAACTTTATATTCCACGTCTTTTGGACACGCTGATTGTATTTTCTATGAACTTGTAGGAACCGGTTTCCCATGTTGTGGCCCGTCCTTCCCCAAATGACATTCTTGAGTGGCGTAAGTTTACTCCGAATCATTTCTGCAGACTATTGTTAATCTGTTGATGTTATTAATTGGAAATATTTTCTGTGACAATAATTGAATTCCACTGCCACCTTTGTATTTCTCTTTATGAATACAATATGTGGAGATGTTATTCAGGCTTTTGGCTGATGGTATAGTAGCTAAAGAAAAGTAAACTGTCAGATTTTTGGTCATATATATTCTTTAAAATGTTTGTCAAGATGGATTACAAAGAACATTCTTTCTGTCTTTTGCTTGGATGGGTCCCTGTCTACATTTCAAAGGGTTTTAACACCCTCAGATGGAAGTTTCCCACATTAACCAAAGGTGGTTAATAACTGAAGTTTAATGGTCTACAACAGCTCTCATTTGTAGCGAATGTCACTTACCTCTGCATCTCATGCAAGGATGAAGAGTCATTACTTAACATATCATGCAATTTGCACGGTAAACATTTATTATCAGTACTTAGTCCAATTTGCCTAAGGTATATTGCATGTCTTGAGTTGTGATACTTGCTCCTTTGTGCATAAGATAGGGTTTCCACATTACATATGGGATCTTTATCTACATGATATTCCTTATATCCTGATCTTGCTTTTACCTTTCTGTTCTCTCTCCTACTTAAGTTTTATCATGTTAGTTGGACATTGTTAACCTTGTTTTTTTGTTATCCATCTTTGATATTCCAGATTATGTGTTGGAAGGAAGCGAAGGAACACCTTTTGCAGGTTTGTTACGTTTCTCATTGGTTTGTGGTTGGGTACTGAACAATATTAGTCCTATCTTTTATGTAGTACTGATTCTATGGCATTCTGAGACTCATTTATCTAATTTTATCACTGGAAATTACTCTACTCATTATCATAAGGCGGATATTACTACGGAAAGATCAAGTTCCCTTCAGACTATCCCTATAAACCACCAGGGATTAGGTAATCTACTTTTTGTATGCCTTACTTTTTCCAAGAAATATGTTTCTTGTAGCAGCAGTATCCTTCTTGTGTAAATGCATTTATCTTGGTTGCTTCTAACTTCCATTCACATTTTTCTGCCTTGTAGCATGACCACTCCTAATGGACGGTTCATGACACAAAAGAAAATCTGCTTATCCATGAGCGATTGTAAGTTTTTCGGGGTATTAGTTGAAGAAAATCATTGCTTATTTCCGATAACTGAATTTATGTTTGCCTCAACTTTTCACTTTGCAGTTCATCCTGAAAGTTGGAATCCAATGTGGTCTGTATCTAGGTAGGACAGATTCTAGTTCTGAAGTATTCTTTTGGAGTATCTGTGTTCTACATTACTTTATAATACTGTTATTTGCTTGTTGACAAGTTGTTACTGTTAAAAGGAATGGTTTCAGTTGACTATAATATTTTTTTAGTTTGTCACTAATATATTCTTCCCCGCAAATGCAGCATACTCACAGGGCTTCTTTCATTCATGGTGAGTTATTCTGGCTCTTTCATATTGTAGTTTCTTATGTTTTGGCTCCTTATAATAATAAAAAAAAAGCTTCATATGTTTTGGCTATCTTCTTCTTGTTTGGAATATCTTTTGTCATATAATATCAAATGCTCTTAATGAACATGTAGCTAAATCAGAAGTTTTTAGTAATTCATTTATATTGTGAAAAGTGTTTTATTTTTTGAAAAGAGTTTTGTGGTTTGTTTTGAAAAATGTTTTAGTGGTGGGGGCCACATTTGAAAACCCGTTTGGATAACTGATATTTGAAAAGCGATAACAGTTTTCTAAAATTTGCCAAACAAGGCCTAAATTTTCTTTTATAGGCTTTAAGATTCCCAGTGGTTAGAGATCAACAGTGACTTTTGTTGGCATATCTGAAGTTTTCATTGCTTGCTTACTATATGTTTAATGTGAGGGTGCATTTCCCTCGTGCAGATGGACAACAGTCCTACCACTGGAAGTGTGAACACTACTGTTGCTGAGAAGCAACGTCTAGCAAAGGCTTCCCTTGCTTTCAATTGTAAGAAGTAAGTACGTTACACCATCTACACAGGATTTTGTCATTTTCTTTACTATTCTAAGCTGCACCTGAAAACCTATTTATGACCTCCACTTTTATGCATATAATGTTGTGCATTGAAGCCCATGACATTTAGGTTAATGGCCTGTGATTTACATATGTACCAGTGTGAGTGGGTCATTACCATATTTTCAGATGCGTTCCTTTAATCTTTTTCCAAAAAGCACCCTAAATAAATATTCAATTGTAGCTATCATCTACAGTAAATCCATGTGGGTTAATGGACTGCGTGATTTGTTTGCTTGAAACTATGACTAAATCCATGTAACAGAATGGATGAATTGAAGCTGGATTTGTCCACAGCTGCCCTTAATTTTAAAGCTTAATATTTCTTCACCTCTTACCTGCTTTCTTACACATCCCCTCTTGATCTGTGGTGTTGGCTGTTGCAATTGTGGAAACTTGCGTCAGTTTCTAATTTCTCAACTATCTTCAGGGTCTTGTGATGTTAGTTTCAATGTGAGTTCTAACGGCTCTGATATTTTTCATCATAACAGCCCAACATTCAGGAAATTGTTTCCCGAGTATGTGGAGAAGTATAACCAGCAGCAGCTTTCTGAGAGGCTGCTTGTGGAGCAGATGTCACCAGGACCGTCTCAATTAGAAAACTCCTCCGCACCCATGTTAGAAAGAGTTGTCAATTCTGTGGGAGAAGACGTGAAAAGAATAGGTGCTGTGAAGGATAGGAAACAGTCACTCCCAACTTGGATGATGTTCGTGCTAGTTTCCATCTTTGGCATTGTAATGGCACTGCCTCTGCTTCAACTTTGATATATAGGGTGACAAATGAATATTCGTAGGGGTCAGTGGACATATATAGGCTTTCTGTGAGTCGAGGGACACATTTCAAATGCTACTTAAGTTTGTCAATTGTCTAACATAATTTTTGTATAGGATCAATGCCAAGGAGACTCAGTTCGATCTCTCTTGTTGATGTTTCTCCTTTTATGTCGATGTTGACATCAGGTTGTAAGTTGATGTTCAAACGTTACGTGCTTGTGATGTTATCTCAATTTAGTCTGAGTTTTGTGTTTGATAGTCTTACTTCTGCTGCTTCTTCTCTCGACACTGTATGTGGACCGTCCATACTGCATTTTGACGGCCTGGAGGTGGCTGTTTTTGCTTGAACATGGTTTGAACCACTATGACTTTTGTCCTAAACTGTGTAGGGTTTTGAAGTGAAAGATCAGGAACCATTTGCAGGTAGTTGTGCTCGAGCTGTAATTGGCTTAAATTGTCTCGAAACTGACTGCAAATAGCACGGGATGCCCCAAAAATCATTTGGCCTTCTTTCTTCTTTTTTTCTTTTCTTTTAATTGGTCCAACGGGAGCAGCAAGTTAACTTATTCTTGAAAACCTTATGATTCTGTTAATTATACCATTTTTTTTTGCAAAACATCATTATTAGCATACCATGCTGTACTGCCTCTTCAAAGGAAATCATGGCCTGATCTTTGTGGTATGAATGATATCGGCTTTGTTTTTTCTTTTTTCCGTTTTTTTAGGAGTGCATTGTAGATTAACACATGGTGGGGTCGAATTTGTTCTCAATTTCATTTTCATTGACACTGTTTTGGTGAGTCTAACTGTGTAAGAGTGTTATGAAGCTTTTATGGAATGGCTTCTAAAGTAGGTAAGAGCTAAGAGTGGCTTTGGTCATTTAAAACACTAGCTACTTCTTCTCAAACCGTACAACACACTTTAAAGTTTAAATGAAGGGTAGAGTTATTCCGGTGATCAAAATTTTCAAAAATCTCAAAGGGGTATTTTAGAGGGTAGATTTCTTCAAACGTCGATCATTGTTTTCAAATTAAATGATGAGGTGCTTGTTTGAGAACGTCTTTTGGTTTTGAGAAATGCTACACAGTAGACTTTTGTCCGTCTTTTATCAGCCCCTTTCCAGCGTGGCCCTCCTATTTTATTAAAAATAATTTGAAACCAAAATCACAAATTTTGAAACCAAAATCACTGGTCGTCGAGAACAAAAACCATTTCCCCCCCCCCATTTTCTTTCCCACCAAAATCACGGCCTTGCCAACGCCGCCTCTGCTGGAAATGGAGGAGATTGGCCGGAAAATGGGGGCACGCAAATCGGAGATCCGCGGTGCTCAGAGGTCTGCTGGGTCAGAGAGAGGAGCTCGGTCGTGGGCCTGCTGGGTCAGAGAGAGGAGCTCGTTCGTGGACGCCGGTCGTGGGCACGCCTCTGCAGCTGACCGGCCGTGGGCGCCGGTCGTGGGCACTGGTCGTGGGTACCGGGAGCTCGGTCGTGGACGCCGGTCGTGGGCCTGCTGGGTCAGAGATAGGAGCTCGTTCGTGGACGCCGGTCCTCTGCAGCTGACCGGCCGTGGGCACTGGTCGTGGGTACCGGGAGCTCGGTCGTGGACGCCGGTCGTGTGGGCACGCCTCTGCAGCTGACCGGCCGTGGGCACTGGTCGTGGGTACCGGGAGCTCGGTCGTGGACGCCGGTCGTGGGCCTGCTGGGTCAGAGAGAGGAGCTCGGTCGTGGACGCTCGGTCGTGGGCACGCCTCTGCAGCTGACCGGCCGTGGGCGCTGGTCGTGGGCGCCGGTCGTGGGCACTGGAGGTGGGCACGCCTCTGCCGGAAAAGCTAGAGCTCACCGGAAAAGCTAGGTGGCACGCCTGGAAAATGGGGGCACCCGGAACCACGGAGATCGCCGGAAAATGGGGAAGGAGAAAGGGGAGAAAATTTGGGGGGAAACTGAAATGCTGATTCAGTCAATATCTCGAGTCTTCGTACCCAAATTATCAACTTTTCTCCTTCATTAAATTTTGTCAGGGCCACGCTGGAAAGGGGCTGATGAAAGACGGACAAAAGTCTACTGTGTAGCATTTCTCTTTGGTTTTAGGCATATATTTTGCTTTTTAGGTAAAAAAGCAAAACAAACACCGTCGTTTATTAATGTTTCTCTATTCTTTTACTTTTACTTGAACAAGCCTTTTTACTCGGCTTTTTACGGTCTTTTTAACGACTTTCGGAAAGATATTGAGAAAATTTTTGTGAATGAGAAATAAACGTAGGTAAACGCTTAAGAGTAAATAACATTCATTACTTCAATGTATTTATTATTTTTATCACAGTAAATAACGAGATGATAAATTATTACAGATATAGTAAATAACAAACTGAAAAATATTGATACGACAAAATTTACAAATTTAATTTGAAAAAGACGTTGAGATTTGAAAATCCACATGATAAAACCTAAAAATTCTAGAGAATTTTGATCAAACCCCCCAGGTTGGGTTTGCGCATTTGCCTCCCAAACTTCGAAAAAAATAAAAATAAAAGCTTGGTAGCCCCGAAACATGCGCCGCATTTCTCGCACCTAATCAACCCCCGATCCCGTGGCAAAAGACAAAGTATCCCCTTCAATTTCCTCCTCCTGCTTTATAATAAGCATCATTATTTGTCATTATAATTTATTTGTACAAGCTTCAATTTTTAAACACAAACCATCAATTTCAAACCCCCCCTCCCCCACAATAAATCATCCTATTCAATAAATATATTTGGCTTTGTTCTTCAATTTGTTTTGACTGATGTTTTTCTTTTCTTTTCTTTTTTTCTTTTTTTTTTTTTTTTTTGTTAAAACTTATTCTAATGTAACATAAACGTAAGAACTATTTTTGTATTTTTAGGAATATAAACGTGTTTTAATTATTTGTTAATATTTTTATTTTGAGAAAAACAAACGGAGCCATTCATTTGTCTTCCATGTTTTTAAATGTTTTTCCATGTTTTTAAATGTTTTTCCTCTCTTCGCCTGCATTAACAACTAACACACCACCTTTTGTCCAAATTCCTGCTCTTTTTTGTTAATGTTTACGTTAAATCACCATTTTTTTCTGAAACCTTAATCTTATAGAAAGGGAGAGTTTATCATACATGCCCAGGATGCTTGAATGTGAAATTTGTAACAACCGCTGTCGTTTATTTCTAAAGCAAAAATATATACGAGCAAAAGATTTCAACTACCAAAACAGTTGCTATCATCATCGTTCTAACTCAAACTCTGATGATAGGATATCAATAGGGTAGTTGGCTTTTGCCTTTGTTTGATATACTACTTCGTACTTCCAGTTTCAGGCAGGCAAGATTAATGAAGAAGAAATCTCCAATATACCCGAAATATGAAATGGGTGCTTACGGAAGCGATAGATTTGATCCTCATCTGGACTTTTCCCAGGTGATTTATTTATTGTTTCCAACTTCTTCTTTTTCCCGGTTGATTCTTAATGGCGCCGGGGAAGAATTTAATATGTTGAAACAATTGTTTGCAAATTCACTTTGTTAATTAACGTCATCTGGTTTTGGCTCTAATCAGTTCTTGGCAGAAGCAAGACACCATGCAAGAGGAGTAGATTTCCAGAGCTCATCATTGCGTCCAGAAGAAAATGGGAAGAAAAGATCGCCGGAAGAGAAAAAGTACAAGAAATCGTGGAAAAACTCTCTCTTTTCATGGTGGAAAACTAACAAAAAGAGCAAGCCGGCTCAGGTGGAAACGGCAACTAGAACTAGTTCTTACAATTCTATTCCAAGACGTCGTCTTGCGTCTGGTCCGGTATATGGCAGTGGTAAGACCAATGATGGGAATGGGAGGCACAGCCGTTCAACATCTGGGCCTCTCACCGGTCTTTTCAACCCCACAAAGACGTCGGAGAATGAAATTCCTTACACGTGTCTTGACCGGCTTGACAGACCTCCTGCCGTTCAGACCTATGGCCCTCTTTACCTGGTAACGTAGTATATGGACATGAACAAGTTGTTGACTCAAGCTTCAAGAGTTCATTGATCTGATGTGAAATTTGGGGAAAGACTCTCAGAACATTTTGTTGAGATGAAACAAATTGATTTCTAAATTCGCTGTGATGGGCATCCAATTGGATCATTTTGTTGAAAATGCAATGACAACTTCATTTTAATTACCATGAATCCTGTTTCCTTGGTATCTGATGCAGAATTTTATGTTCATATTGCTTTTGCTGCTAATAATTTGCCAGAAAACAAAATTTGCTCTCTTTTAACTCCAAATCTCATGAGCTACTAAATCTCATCAGAAGTACCAGTTGATTAAATGTGGTCAGGTTATTCCCTGTTCCAAATGCCATGATCAAGCCACAACTATTTTTCTCCTTAAAACGTCATGATTACCCATCAAAACCAAGTAGATCGTCTTCAATTGTTGTGGACAATGTTTCTCATTGTTCTTATCCTCTAATTTCATCCTCAATATAAGTCTTTCCTGTATGTTTATTTTTGTTACCAACTGCTGAGAAAAGAGTAAAGAGCAAATAAATGAGTAGACAGGCATACTTAATTCAACAAAGACATCGTCTGTTGGCAAATGGCAACAATAGCATTGTGAAAAAATGCACCCAGGAACAGGTGATCGTGTAAATGGCTACTTTCTTCTGCTCTTCCAATGAGCAAAGAATGGGGGCTGTCGTGATTATGTGAATAATTAAGAAGAGAACAAGAATGCAAAATAATACAACTGGTTTAGAAGATGGATTTCCCCACCCTCTTTAACACAGCGAAGCCTATTTTACTTACTTTCATACAATATTTGACATTTCAAGTAACTGTTCAATTCTGTCTCAAGAACAGATATACAACCTTTCTGCATAACCAGAGAGTCAGATTGTGGAGATTTCAACCTCGAGCTCTTAGTTATCTATGTCAAGATAAAAAATAAAAGAAAATTGAGAAAGAAAAAAAAAACATGGGGAGTTTTAATTCTCCCTCAAAAGAAGTAGCAATTCTCAGGGATGGTAGAACCCGACATGAACATGAGGAACTTCCAAGTAACAATTTCTCATTACCGGAATCAATTATCCCGATAATCTTGCACTGAGTTCTCATCTATATTCTATACTATCCAATATGTTCAATCTAATTAGGAGCTTGCTTTCTAGCTCTGTCCTCTCCCTGCTGCTTGTTCAACATCAACAGAACCGGGACTGCAAGGACTTGCTCTTCTATCCCTGCTCAAAAGCCTCTTCAATGACCTGAGTCTCGTAGTCACCGGCGACTTTGATTCCTCCTCGGAAAACCTGCTAGCCGAAGGGGATACTGATGGCAAGTTGTCAGTCAACTGCCTTGGTATATCAATCACCAACATTCCATCCGCCGGCACCGATGATGACGAAGACGACGACGGACAAGGAGGGCTTTGAGAAGAAGGGCCTTCTTCCAAACAAGCACCCCCAGAACTCACCTGAGTCTGGTTTCCCCAAAACAACACGTTTGTGGGGAAATTCGGAGATTCTGTGGAAAACCCAGAAACCAAATTCTCTCCTGGTGAATCAACATCCTCTGCTACCTCAGCAGTACTAGTGTTGGAGATTGAGCTTTCAGGAGCAACCGGGTTCCGGCAAAGCGGGCAGGTGGAGTGGGACTGGAACCACATGTCAATGCAATCTACATGAAATCCATGATTGCATTTGGGAAGCAGCCGAGCTTTCTCTCCCTGCACAAGCTCAGATAGGCAAACCGCGCACTCCAACCCATCTTTGAAGGCTTGTGGATCGAATATCAACACGGGAAGCGAGCGGAGGACAGAGGGCTCGAGCCCTCTTCTCAGGGTGGCGGCGATTGCCGGGTCTTGGCCGGGGGCGAAGACGAAGCGGCGGCGGCGGCGGCGAGGAGGATTAGGGGCTGCTTCGTCAATGCGCCACCAGAACCATTTGGCGTAGAGATGGAGAAAGAGGACGAACACCACCACGAAGAAGAGCACTATTATGGCTACCACCATTATCTTCCCGGTAAGCTCTACGACTCCCGAGTCATCCAATTTTGGATCAGACGAGTAATCCATGCTTGTTTACCAAACTTCTTCTTTTGTTTTTCTGAGACCCCAATTACTGTATTAGCCAAGGATTCAGTTGAAATCCCAGAAAGATTCAGAATCCACAAAAGCTGTGAACTCACAAAAAATAAAAAAATAAAAAGGCCAAAACCCAAACGGGGTTTCTCTCAGAATTGTCCAAATCCCGCGCTAAAAAAGTAGTCAGGGTTTTGAGGGTGATGAATGAAGGAGGTTTAAATAGGTAGTAGAAAGAGAAATTGGAGAGGAAGTTAGACTCGTTCTTTGGGTTGACTGTTGAGAAATGAGGTGGGCAAAGACGTGAGAGCTTTCAAAGAAAGAAGCAAAGCGTAAAAACCATCCAGTTTGGACGCAAAGACTTGGACTTTTCGGAGGAGGAGAGGAAGAAGCAAAGCAGAAGACGGTGTTTTGGGTCCAAAAGTGAGAATCAATCGGACGGTCCTTTCCTTACTCCGTTGCGTGCCTTCTCGGTGCTTTCCCTTTTTGACTGCTGTTGCTCTTGCTGTTGCTCTTACCCTCTCTCTCTCTCTTCCTAATTTATTCTATACTTTGAACCCAAATTTGTCATCACGTGATCTCTTCTGTTCTATTAGCCAACCCTATTCTATATCGTATTAATTATCATTATTGATCATAATAATAGACAGTAACTATTTAATTCCATTTTTATGGACTAAAAAACAAGGTCAGTTTTATCGATTATCTTGACCATATGCTTTAGATTTTCTAAATTGTGTAGACACTCTAATTATTAACTTATCACAACTTTTTTAAAATCAAATTCCATTTTTAATAGAGAAATGCTTGGTTGTACACTCTCCTCCCACTCCTATCCCACCCTTGTGTACTTGGACCAATAATGTGAGAGATAATAGAGAGAGTATAGTGGGACCCTATTTTTTTAACAATATTATTGGTCCACGTAAACAAGAGTGGGATAGGAGTGGGATAAGAGTGTACAACCAAGCATTTCTCTTTTTAATAAGTATAGATTTTCAATTCTTATCAAGTCTTGAAAACTTCAACTTTTCTCGAGCTCTTTCTATTAACTTAACAACTTTATATTGGAGTAATTATAATGTACATTAAATGTCCATCAAGTGGCCGTAAAATAAATGATTTAGTTTTTAAAATTACCATTCGAGCAAAATGATTATTTTTTTAATCACACATCTAATGATAATTTTAAAAATCATCTCTTTTTTAACATACTCTTAAATGTACACGTAAAATTCTCACTCACTTATATCAACTATGATATGTAGTTTAACTTGAATATGTTTCCTTCTTTATTTCCCTAGCTTATAGGGTTTAATTATAACATTTAATACTATTTACCCACGTAGAGGCCGAAACCACCCATTGGCTTGAAGGATAGTAGCTTGCAAAATTTTAAGTAGTCCTTTAAATATAATTATTATTATTATTATTATTATTTTTTTAAGATGGACCGCCCAAAATAGTTTTTTATCCTTTAAAAAGTCTTTTTTTTATTATTATTATTTATTATTTTTGGTTTTGTCCTCGCCTAAAATTCTAATTTCACCTCTATTTTATATTGGCACAGTGGTGCATTGGGTTGTTGCTTCAACTATAACTAATATAAATTGTAAAAAGCATGCAACATTTCAGGTAACAAATTGTGAAATAAATGAATCGCGCTAGTCGTGAGATACGATTGTTTTTTTGACACCATTTTCTTGCAAATAAGCTTTTAATGATGAGTTCTATTTAAAATTTGTATAATCGGGATCATGATTAGCTTCTTATGTCTCCATGGCCACTCTTTTGTGAACAAAAACCTTAATTCTTAACTCATGAACCAATTAAGAATACTAGTGCCACGTAGTGTATAACAAGATTAAAACCCACTTTCAAGTCTAAGATGCTGAGACATCGATTCTTTTATGCACTATGCGCATTGAAGCTAGTCAATACGGTGACAGTGGTCTCGTTTGAAGTCAATGTAAATTCAAATTTCAGTGAGTTATGAACAACATATTTTCAGGCCAAGTCAAACATTCTGTAGGCGAAAAAGTTTGTTCAAATCCAACAATATCTAATTTTGTGTCAAAATAAGATATACCCGGTGAACGGAATATAGAGGAGAATGATGCTTACATACATATTATTATTATTAAGACGGACAACGTTACAAAATTAGTAGGGCTAAGGTTGAGGCGTCTGATCCGTTTAATTAAATAAGTTAAGTTAAGATTAGTATATATAATCTTATACTCATACATCGACACACAACATAAAAATTAACTTTTTACATGAAAAAATGTTACTTACACTACAAGTCCACAACATTGGTACAACAACCCCTCACATGAGGATGGACTCCACACACTAGGCCCCACCCTCATGTGAGGGGTTATTGTGCCCATATTATGGGCTTGTAGTGCAACAATCAAACCTCTTTAACATGAAAATAATCACAAAATTAAAAAGTTATAATTAAAAAATTTAACACGTTTAAATAAATGAATCGAACCAAATGAATCGAACTATAATTAATTTATATACTCTTCTACTTAAATTTGACAGGGGAAGATATTAGGAGGGTTGTAAAGAATCTAAAGATATGGTTGAGGCGTGTATGGGAAGCAGTAAACAAGTATATTCTTGGGCTTTGAGAGAAGGAATTTGGGAAAGGTTGTCCAAATATTGAAGGATGCATGGGTACTTTAAAAATAAATAAATAATGAGGATGCATGGGTGAATAATTTTAAGATAAATTACCCTAATAAGAAAAAAAAGGCAGTAGAGTGGGGTCGGCCTCAGCATTGTCACGTGCTTATGTTTTACCATTCTTTTTAGCACAAATCTCCACATAACCAGCACGTAAAAAAAAAAGAAAAAAGAAAAACTGATTAATCATCCGCACAAGTCGCTAATTAGGAATTAACCCCCGCTTCCGACGTTGATGTTATTAAAAGATACTTTATGGAAATAAAAAAAAAAAATTAAAAAGAAAAAAAGAGAAAGGAAAAGAAGTTCTAATCATTAACACTCTTGCTCCTACAAACTTTATAAAGAAAACCTTTTACTGTGGCCTTTCCTTTTTCTCTTTTTATTTATTTATTTTATTATTATTTCTTCCTTTGTCCCCTTCTTTTTTTTCTTTTTTTATTTATTTGACAAGAGTTGTTTATTTATTAATTTTTGAAAACAGGAGTAAGAGACAAGGAAGCTAACCCACCTTTTCGAAAGTATGGGTCATATTCGAAAATAGATGGCGTAGAACAAATTTGAACAAATTGCGAGAATCACAAAAGGATAATTTAACAAGCAATTATGACTTTGGTTTCAACTTTCAATAACATGACGTTAAAAATATTAGCAAATAATTCAAATTAAAATAAAATAAAATAATTTTCACTTTTATATTATGTTAGAATATTTTTTAAAACACATTAGGGGTACGTTTGAGATTGTGATTTCGTAAGTAATAAATGTGATTTTAAACCAAATCACAAAACATAAATCGTTTGAGAACTGCGTTTTAAAAAATTACGATTTGAAAATGTTGAAAATCTACTTTTTCAAATCACAGGTAAAATTGTGCTTTTTTTTAAAACGCAAAATTTTAAAGGTTAAAATGCGATTTTGCCAAACGTTTAACTGCGTTTTTAAAAATTATTTTTTCAAATCGCACATTTTAAAATTGTTATTTTAAATCGCACTTTTTAAAATCGCAAGTCCAAACGTACCCTAACAAATAAAAAATAGCTATTGCTGCTGTCAATTTTTGGTATTTGAAAATACATAGAAGGTAGATAAAGGTTGACAAATTTTGTGGGATTTTGACATAATGGGAATTGGAACCAATCCGGGGGTTACCGGCAAGTTGATTGGGTTTGCCAAAAGTTAGGGCTTTTTTAAAATGGAATACAGTAAGGGTAAAAAAATAAACACAACGACAAAATGATTAATTGGGAATGATTTTATTCAAGTCATTATGGGTATTGATGTCATTTAGTGGTAAAAGCACAAACACAAACGTGTACGAGTGGCTCAAACCAATACCTTTTCCTGGCTTTTCAGAAAGTACCTCAAACAAACAATATAGACAGTCACATACCAACTGCCGCACTCTGTTTCTCTCTCTCTCTCTCTCTCTCTCTCTCTCTAACTCATGTTACCGCGCCGCATGGCTTTCATTGCTTAATGGGTCTAGGCCCAAGTAGTTTCTTTTTTTTGTTTAATTTGTAGTGATGTAATATAATAGTTTTATTTTTATTTATTTATTAATGTAAATGTCACTCTCTCACACTATTATTGGCCCAAATTGCTACTAATTCTAACAAAACATTACTAGCATTTTCGGGTTGATAATTGTTGTGAATCTAAATTTTCTGATTATTTTAACAATTTAGCGTTCATTTGGGTTTGTAATTTCAAAAAATACAATTAAAAAATAATAATTTTAAAATGTACTATTTAAAAATATAATTTTTCAAAAAGAGATTAAGCATTTGTCAAAATCGTTGTTTTGTCTTTCAAATTGTGTGTTTTCTACATTTTCAAATCGCAATCTCAAGCAATCAATTTTTTAGGATTTCTTTTGAAATCGTACATTTTGTTTACGAAATTACAATGCGAAAACGTACCCTTAATCTCATTCAAATAGTCGGAGATGGAGTCCATCGTCCAAATCAGTCCTGAAGTTGGGCCCGGATTAGCCCGAGTACAGTGGAGCCAGATTAATCTGGACTATGATGATTATATTAAAAAGCTACAGGTCCATTAACTACAAATTCTTGTTACCGCTTGGCCCAAAAAAAAAATTAGCGTCTGAAAGCGAGAAGAAGTGAGGAATGTGAAAGTGAAACGAAAGCCGAAGGGTGAATCTATCCTTAAAGAATTTCACTGTACGAATTAATGAGAGAAATAATCATGGAAGAACTGAATTTCCTACGTAATAAATAATATATAACATACATTAAAATTCAAGGTTGCTAATAATCTCACTGATAACCAATGTAAGGTCCAATCTACAAATGCTACGAAAGAGAGAAAGCAAGAGAGAAGGAAGACAATCGAGCTGTAGTTGAGGCGGGAGAGGGGCGACAGTCTTCCTACAGAGAGGGCACGTGGGATGATATTTCAACCAGGTCTTGATGCAATGGACATGGAAGCCATGGTTGCAAGCAGGAAGCACCGAGAACTTCTCACTTTGAGAGATATCAGAGTTTAGATCATTTTTACATGTGTTTAATTATATAGACACGTGCCTTTTTCTGTTAGTTTGTTAAACAGTTTTTATTATTGTTAATTGTCTGTTTAGCTAGTCTTTGACTTCCAATGTAAGTTTTGTAGTACAGTATATATACTGTAAGTCTTGTAAAGTTCAATTTATTCAGATTAATAGAATTCTTCATTCTTCCCAAATTCTCTCTTTCCTAAACCTTGACATGGTATCAGAGCGTACAACCATGGAGTCCGAAATTCCTCCTTCATCTTCTCATACTTCACCTGCTGATAATCCTTTACCAAACACCGACAATCCACCTCTTCAATTCACAGTTTCATCCTCTGTTTTCACCAATCCTGCAAGTCCTTTTTATCTTCCTCACGGTGAAAGTCCGGGAGCGATTCTCGTCTCTCAACAACTCGTTGGTGAAAACTATAATACCTGGAGTCGTTCCATGACAATGGCTCTCACTGCGAAGAATAAGTTGGCATTTGTCGACGGATCTCTTCCTCAACCTGCGATCGACACCGGCGCTGAATTTCAGGCTTGGGTGCGTTGCAACAACATGATTTTGTCCTGGATTCTAAATTCAGTCTCGAAAGAAATTGCCGCCAGCGTCATTTACATTGATACTTGTCACGGTATGTGGCTTGATCTCAAAGAGCGATTTTCTCAGAAAAATGGACCTAGAGTTTTCCAGCTCCAGAAATCAATTTCGGCTCTTTCTCAGGGGGATTCTTCTGTGAGTTCTTATTTTACACAACTAAAATCACTTTGGGATGAACTCAGTAACTATCGTTCAATTCCTCCTTGCTCCTGTGGTAGTATGAAAGTTGTTGCTGAATTATTTCATCAGGAGTACATTTATCATTTTCTCATGGGTTTAAATGAATCGTTTGCTTCTATTAGAGGTCAGATTTTGTTGATGGAGCCTTTGCCTTCTGTAAATAAGGTTTTTTCTTTGGTAACACAAGAGGAAAAGCAGCAAGAAATTTCTGTTAAATCACAGATTTTTGGTCAGGAATCTACAGCTCTTCTGGCAAATTCTTCTATTCCTGCTTCTCGTTTCACAAAACAACCATATCGCAAAGAGAAGCCCATTTGTACTCATTGTGGAGTACCCGGTCATATTGCAGACAAATGTTATCGCCTACATGGATTCCCACCAGGATTCAAATTCACTAAGAACATCAAAAAATCTGCACCTAGTCATTCTGCCAATCATGTTCAAGAGGCAGATATTAATTCTGTTTCTTCGACTGATTCTCTTCATGCTGTTCCTCAATTGCCCATCACTCCAGACCAGTGTCAGCAGCTTCTATCCTTCCTCCAACAACAATCACTTGTCCAGCAACCTTCTGCGCACATGGCAGGTAGCATGCGTGCTTCTTCCTCTGCTCCAGTTTCCACTTCCTCTCAAGTGTCAGGTTATACTTCTATTTTTTCCAATCTTGATTTCAAGTATTCTGTTTTCTCAGCCACTTGTTTAGTTAAATCTCCTCATCTTAATCCAAATTGCACTTCCTGGATTATTGACACAGGGGCAACTGATCACATGATCAATTGCCCATCCCTATTCACCACCATTACTGCGGTGGTTTCCAGTTTTGTTAAATTGCCTAATGGCTCTGTTGTTCCTGTCACACACATTGGTACTGTTGTTATTTCAGAAAGTCTTATACTAACTGAAGTCCTTTGTGTGCCTTCTTTTACTTTCAACCTTATTTCTGCTAGTAAACTTACAAAATTTCTCAAAGTTTGCTTAATTTTCTTGGCTGGTTTCTGTTTTATCCAGACTTTGTGCACTTGGAGGACGATTGGAGTGGGTAAGGAAGAAGGCGGTCTATTCTATCTGCAGCAACCAAAGGTTTTATCATTCTCATCTGCTGCTAGTACTGTTGCTAGTTCACTTTCTGTTTGCCTTAATTCAATAAAGAATTCCATTTCTGATGTATGGCATTATAGGTTAGGACATCCTTCCGCATCTCGAATGCAATTTCTTCATAATAATGTTCCTGATATTTCCTGTAATTCTAAAGACATATGTTCTATATGTCCTTTAGCTAGGCAGCACCGTTTACCTTTCCCTGTACATACAACTACTTCTTGTATGCCTTTTGATTTGGTCCATTGTGACATTTGGGGGCCTATAGCTCATACTTCAATAAATGGTTCTGTTTTTTTCTTAACCATTGTGGATGATTTTACTCGTTTCACTTGGGTACATTTAATGAAACATAAATCTCAAGCACGCTCTCTTGTTCAATCTTTCTTTTCTTTTGTTCAAACTCAGTTTAGTCTCACCATCAAATGTATCCGCACTGATAATGGTCCTGAATTCAAAATGGACAATTTTTTTTCCACACATGGTACTACTCATCAACTTTCTTGTGTTGAAACTCCACAACAAAATGCTGTTGTGGAGCGAAAACACCAACATTTGCTAAATGTAGCTCGGGCTTTAAAATTCCAATCTCAAGTTCCCATTTCTTTTTGGGGTGATTGTATTCTTACCGCTGCTCACATTATAAACCGACTTCCTTCACCTATTCTTTCTCACAAAACTCCCCATGAACTTCTCTATAAAGTTTCTCCTTCTTATACTCATCTTAGAGTTTTTGGATGTCTAGCTTATGTTTCCACTTTATCTAGACATCGCACCAAATTTGATACTCGAGCTTTACCTTGTGTTTTTATTGGGTATCCTTTTGGCACTAAAGGTTTTCGGTTTTATAATTTACATACACATTCTGTTATCACTTCTAGAGATGCTGTTTTTCATGAGAACATATTTCCTTTTGCCTTAAATCTCACACGTACATCTCCTGATGGTTCTTTTCTTAATCCTGTCTCCTCATCTCCAGAATTTCCTGTTTCTTTACCTGTTCCAATTTCTGATTTGTCTTTTGATTCTTTTTCTCCTATTACACCTAATTCTCCTATTTCTCCTATCATTTCTTCTTCTCCTTCTCAACCGAATCATTCTTCTTCTTCTATTTCGGATCAGTTTTTATCTTTACCATCTTTTTCAGATGAGCCTTCCTCTCAGCCTCCTATTCGTAAATCATCTAGACTTAAGACTAAACCTCGATATCTGCAGAACTATCACTGTCAATTGGCTTCTTCCCTGCCTTCTATGCTGTCCTCCACTGCACAAAAGTCAGGTATTCCCTATTCTTTTTCTAGTTCTGTTTCATATGATAAATTGTCCCCTGCTTATAAACATTTTTGTCTCTCTATCACTTCTCAACCTGAACCTAAGTTTTATCATGAGGCTGTTGTTTTTGGTCATTGGCGTGATGCCATGTCAGCTGAGATTTCAGCTCTTGAGGCTAATAAAACATGGGTAGTTTGTGACCTTCCTCCCAACAAACGTCCCATAGGATGTAAGTGGGTTTATAAAGTCAAGTTTAGAGCTGATGGGAGCGTTGAAAGATATAAGGCTAGGTTAGTAGCAAAGGGGTATACCCAATGTGAGGGTTTGGATTATCATGATACTTTTTCACCGGTTGCTAAGATGACTACTGTGCGATGTTTCTTAGCCCTTGCTGCTGCCAACAATTGGTTTTTGCACCAATTAGATGTCAACAACGCTTTTTTGCATGGCGATTTGCATGAGGAAGTTTATATGAAAATGCCCCCGGGTTTTGGTGTTAAGGGGGAGTCAAAGGTGTGTCGATTAACCAAGTCTCTCTATGGTTTGAAGCAGGCTTCAAGACAATGGTTTTCTAAATTTTCATCCACTCTCATTAGTCTTGGTTTTATTCAATCTAAAGCAGATTATTCTTTGTTCACTCGCTTACAAGGTTCTTCCTTTATTGCTTTACTCATTTATGTGGATGATGTGGCCATTGCTAGCAATGATTCTGTTGCTGTATCTTCCTTTATTACTATGCTGAATGCCACATTCAAGCTCAAAGATTTGGGTTTTTTACAATATTTTCTTGGCTTGGAGATTGCTCGGTCATCCAGTGGTATTTCTGTTTGTCAACGGAAATATGCTTTAGAAATTTTGGAGGATTCTGGTCTCTTGGCTTCCAAGCCAGTTCAGTTTCCTATGGAGCAAAACTTGAAGCTTTCCCGGGATAATGGTGCTCTTCTCTCAGATGCTTCTGAGTACAGGAGATTGATTGGTCGTTTATTGTACTTGACCATCACTCGTCCTGATTTAGCTTATTCAGTTCAAACCCTGAGCCAATTTATGGCTCAACCAAGGCAGCCTCATCTTGATGCTGCTCACCGTGTGCTCAGATATGTTAAATTTGCTCCAGCTCAAGGTCTTTTCTTTCCTGCTAATGCTGATCTCCATCTCAAGGCATTTTGCGATTCAGATTGGGCAGGGTGTGTGGACACTAGGCGATCTATTACTGGTTATTGTGTGTTTCTTGGTAGTTCTCTCATTTCCTGGAAGTCCAAGAAACAGCAAACCGTCTCTCGCTCCTCAGCCGAAGCCGAGTATAGATCTATGGCTTCTACTTGCTGTGAAATAATGTGGCTTCTTTCCTTACTCAAGGACTTACTTGTTCCTCATCCACAAGCTGCTTTCCTCTACTGTGACAGCCAGGCAGCTCTCCATATTGCTGCAAATCCTGTGTACCACGAAAGAACAAAACACATTGAGCTCGATTGTCACCTGATTCGAGAGAAAATCCAGCTTGGCATTATCAAGACGTTTCATGTTTCTTCTCACAATCAGCTCGCTGATCTTCTGACTAAACCTCTTGGTTGTGCCCTTTTTCACTCTCTGCTGTCCAAGATGTCTGTCCGTGACATCTACCATCCATCTTGAGGGGGAGTATCAGAGTTTAGATCATTTTTACATGTGTTTAATTATATAGACACGTGCCTTTTTCTGTTAGTTTGTTAAACAGTTTTTATTATTGTTAATTGTCTGTTTAGCTAGTCTTTGACTTCCAATGTAAGTTTTGTAGTACAGTATATATACTGTAAGTCTTGTAAAGTTCAATTTATTCAGATTAATAGAATTCTTCATTCTTCCCAAATTCTCTCTTTCCTAAACCTTGACAAGAGATGTGGCTTAGACACACCGCGCAGTCAGCGTCGAGATGTTCTTCAACGACCTTGGAAGCTGCATCAGCGCGGGCAAGAAACAATTTCCATGGCCATAACCATTTGGTATATGCATGAAGCGAGAATAGAGCAACAGTGCCGGCGACGATGATAAAGAAGAAGAAGAAGAAGACCATGATGATGAGCATCTTGCCGCCAACAGCGCTCGGCAGCCAGCGACGTACTATATATATTAAACTTAAAGCTCTACCCTTCCCAGTTCCACCATTTACGTTGTTTTTGCTTTCTTCATGCCGTTTCCGGGAAAGTGAATGGGAATATCACATCGCTGCATGTGTTTATTCTCTCTCTTTCTCTGAGTCAATTCAGGGATATATATTCAAGTTGACCAGTCAGCCACCGGCGGCTTTACAGTTTTCTTTTGTGTTTTTTTCCATTTTTTTCTCCTTTGTGAATGAAAATTGTTTATTGCATTAAACAGAAGGTAAACACGTACTGCACATAATCTGACAAGGTTGATACGGACAGCACTAATTAACTAAGAAAAGCTAAACATCTCAAATATTAACAGAAAGAAACAAAATAAAATTGCTAAATTAGCCTCAACCTACTCAAAAGGAAGAAAATTTCCCTTAACCTGAATTGTCTTTTTTTTTTTTTTTTTAAATAAAATTTTAAAAATTCTCAATTATATTTAGTGTATGTTTTTTTAAATTTCATCCCCTCCATAAATTTTTTTGTTTAAATCCTGTCAAAATGTTCAAAACACTCTTGTTTCAAGTGTTAGTATTTTTGTAAATTCTGACCTAAATTCTTGCAATTTTCTCATTTTTTTTTCCTAAAAAAATGAATGGATATTTTGAAAATTTTGACACTAGTCCGTTAGGATTTAACTAGAAATCCTTACAAACAGGTAAAATTAAAAAAAAAAAAATGACAGATTGATACACTAAATTAAGAATTTTTTAAATTTAGAAAAATAATTACAAATATTATAAAAATTCGGAAGGATTAATTGAAGTGTCTCTATCAAAAGCTATATATATATATATATATATATATATATATATATATATATATATATATATAGGAAGGACATATATATATCCTGATCGACAATTATATATATATAAAATTTCTTGTTAATATATATCTGTCTCCAAAGCTTTGTACGTAGATAGTCTAGTCAGCCCTCTGTTTTTGTTTATGATGTTGGGAGGCTTCTGGAGATATTTTCAGGCAACCATTATTGACTTTCTTGGAATGGAATTGATCGAGGGGCAGAAGATCGAGTCTTATAAGTTGGAAATTAATGAAGCATAAATATACAAGGAAGCTAGGATAGCGATCGATCAGTTGTGTCATTTCTTTTGTACTTATCTTTCCTTCTCCGGTCAAGTTGTTCAAATTAAGAACATTAACCTACATTAATTCGATATATATATATATATATATATATGCTTTGTCACGGAATCCATGTGGCCGGCCAAAGCTAGCCTCCCTTCAAACCTTTGACTATTGCCCTGGCCTGTTTGGGACTTCCACCACGCTTCACTATTCTTCGATCACATCCCTAGCTACCTAATAGGTAAGGTAGGTATTCAACACTTTGTTGCCTTCACAAGTACTCTTCCCAAATATTAATTAATTCAAATGATTTTTTCAACGTGACTCTTCTAACCACTAACGCATTTTTCAAAACGGGTCGTAAAACTTTTGTCTAAATATTAAATATGTTTTGTAAAATATTTATATATACAAAAAAATAATAATAATAAAATAAAAACAATTTCTAAATTAAAAATAATTCCCATAAATGTCTATGCGGCCTACAGGAACCTTTGGCGCCTTCACGAGGGCCGCTACTACCTCAAGTGCGGACAATGCGATGGTTGTTGCCATACAGACACTATCGTTGAGTGTATACTGAAATAGTTTTTTTTTTTTTTAAAAAAAAAAAAACACTCTTATTTATTTTATTTTCCAAAAATACTTCTCAAAATTTTTCCAAACCAATTTTAATTTGTGAACCCACGTACAACACTTTTTTCAAAATGTGAGATCCACCAAATCATTTCTCAATTTTTATATATATATATTTTTCAAAGAAGCTCATGGTTTCTTCATTTGGTTTCCGAGCTTCTTGGACTAGGGTGGACGAAGTTGAGTTTGTGGTCGGGCTCTGAAGCTCTGGATTAGAATAGATCGAGCTTGGACATGGGTTTGGGAAGTGCGGCGACATCCACCGGCCGAGGGAAAAAGGGACTCCAATGTTTCTAACTAGCAAAAAGAAAAAAGGAAGGAGGCTATGAAACAATCTGTGGCCAAGCTAAAAGAGAGAGGGAAGCCATGATTTCTCAATAAACGCATCCACCATTTAAATGGCATCCTTGCTCCTCGGGTTCTTGTGATTGCCTTTGATGCCTTTAGTGTTGGAAAAGCCTTCTGTCATATTCAGAAGCATTTGTGTAGTCAACCAAAGGTCCAAATCATCTAATGAAGCACGTGTGATAAGTGCACGAATCTTACCCATTTGAGCTCATTAATTAATATATATTAATTTCTTAATTTTGTTATAGTTTGATGTTTTGTATTACTTTTGTGTTTTCATGTATTTTACAGATTTAGAAAAAAAAAAAAAAAAATCCATCAAATTCCAATACTAGAACAAAGTTGGCAAATTCACTTTTAGAAATATTCAACTCCAAATCAATTTTAAATTTAAGAAAAGATAAGTCGGCAAAATCTATTATTTTTTGAAAGAATTCAGAATAAGCATGTCTCTTTATTTTAATCATAACTTGTTGT
Organism: Alnus rubra; assembly: GCA_028654335.1. Taxonomy (NCBI): domain Eukaryota; kingdom Viridiplantae; phylum Streptophyta; class Magnoliopsida; order Fagales; family Betulaceae; genus Alnus; species Alnus rubra. The sequence continues at coordinate 1,869,356 of JAJPGS010002369.1, forward strand.
TCAAGTATCGGATTACAGTAAAATTAGCAGCGTTGGAAAGCTAATACAAAAGTCAACAAATATATTTGAAATATGTTTTTCATAATTCAGACGTTTACTATACCAAAATTGTCTCGCAGTAAAAGACTTTAAATTTGGACGAATTTGGAATCTTTTTCATTCTTGGATTGAATTTTCAATCTCCTACTTAGACTAGGAGACTAACTTCCGAATTTTCTGAGATTACTAGGGCTTCTATAATTATCCTAATCTCTATAAATAGGCATATAAACATTGAAGAAACACACAAACTTTGTGAAAGAATCAAAGGCTACTCAAGCCACAGGGATCTCATCCTCCACGAAGAGAGTCGGCAGCGGAAGACTTTTACTTAAAACATAAATTAAAGATAGCAATTAAAACTCACAATCCACAATATAAACAATTAGAGCAAAAACTAATACATCGTAAACTAGATAAGTCTCCAAATATTACTGTCAAAGACTAGTCTCCAATATAACTTAAATATTACAAATTGAGTCTAAGAGTCATAAATAAACATAAAGATTCAACGCCTAGTTTTGAGGAGGTAAATCAGATGTAGGATCTCCATCATGTCGTGACGAGTGTCATCATCACCATCCGACATACCTTTTAACCAATCAGGATCTAGCTCCTAAAAAATGAGCTCGACTATGTCTTCTAAACGAACCATATTCCTCACGGGATTCGTCATCCTCAAAAGTAACTATAAAACAACACATGTTTCATAGGTGGAAAAGATACAAGTGTAATTTCATGACTTAGTGAACATAAATACACATGTACATGTTATCATATGTGAACTCAGATATTTAAGATATAAATCACATACAACAATGTACGATCATAATTCCTCATTTCGTAAAATGGTAATGGATGCAATATAAATATTGTATATGCTATAATAAGTGTCATGTCATAGTTCAACTTCATATGGTATACCTAAGATAATAACACATTCCTAACGGGGTTAGCGCTATCCCAAGGGACTTGTAATGCAACACCGATGCCTCGGATATTGTATGCATACCATCATATACTAGCAACACAATCGAGTTCGACCTCGGGTGGCCCATGCAACTAGCAAAGCTGTAACTGTGACCCCCATTCAAGCATGGTGCGTCGGCCAGAAAACAACCATTATATCTAAAGTCCATCATAACATAATCATAATCTCTTTGACCATAAGGTTAACCTATATCATAATAAGCCCATAACCGTTATCCCGCAAGTACCGATGTACTATGTCATATGATGCAATTTAATATTCACCGTATTTTACATGGATGCTTTTTATAACTCATCATTTACATTTGTATTGCTTATTCATCACTCATTTTTGCAAAATAGAGTTCATAGTAATCAAAAGTGTATTTAATGTAAGTTGTAAACATGTATGTTTGGTACACAAAATAATCATGCTATGCGGAAAAAGAAAAAAATAATAGGTATCCATGTGAGTTTTACTCACTTGCGTCGTAGGGTGCTTCCACAAAATCCACTCGAGGCTCCACAACCTCAAAATATGAGAAAAGATCAATTATTAGTTCTTATTACTAAATAATCCAATCATTATTATTTTATTTTTAATTTTTCAAATTAAAACTTCTATATTTGGGAGTCAAAATCCGGGTTGTTATGTGGCAACTTTTGAAGTCTAAGATCTATAATTGTAAGGAAACTTGGGGAACTATTTGGGTTAAGCATCCTAGGGTAGAATGGAGTAAACTAGTTTGGTCCTCTATTGCCATTCCTAAGCATTCTTTCTTTTTATGACATACACTACTAACGATTGTCTTTCTATTGGTTATAGACTTTTGAAGTGGGGTGGAGGAAATTATGATGTTAAGTGTTTGTTTTGTAGACATGTTATTTATTGGTACAGTTTCCGGTATGTCATTGACAACTCATCATTCCTTGTTCTTCTTGTCTCCTGATCACTGCAAAACAAACAAAGTTAAGAGAACACGCCGGGGGTTGGCCGGCGTTCCTCCCTCCGATGCCCTAAGTATGCTCTAGCATGATAAATTCAGTCTTATTCTTATACCTGAGGTATAGACCTATTTATGGACTGAATGATGAGAGCCCTTATTGCATTAGAGTTTCGTATTCCTTCCGTTGTGACCTAGGAGTGCCACCAAAGTCTCTCCTTAACCTGGAATTCTTTACCTTTGACGCTGAGATTCTTTCCTTAACAGTCTTAAAGTGAGATTCCCGGCAACATATCCAGAATTAGAGTTAGTCCCGGATTTCTAGGGAATGGGTGCAATTCCGACATATCCGAGATTGCGTGTACCGAGTCTCCGGTTCATTATGCTGGCCCGGAGACAATATCTTCCCGAGACTCCTGGGTATTCGTACTTGTGGATTCATATCTGGTGGGCCACGAGCCCATAATTACAAGCGAGCCAATGTGGACTTAGAGGCTCGTAATTTTTGAAATGAACCGAGTTGAGCGGGATTATTCCAAGCATTATTCAAACTAGGGATCACTTATTTTTTTGAAAAAATTACAGTTTAGCTTCCCAAACTACTAGCTGTTTTGCAAGTAACCTTACGAACTACTAACGCTTGGACTCTGGCCCCTAAACTACCAAAAATGTTTCAAAAATGCTAATTTTGTCGAAATATGCCTATAATACCACTGTCATGTGTCATTTTTTAATTAAAAATAAAATAATTTAAAAATTTTAAAAAAAAACTAAAAAAAACTAAATTTTTATTTTTATTTTTTATTTTTAAAAGAAAAGAAAATGGGCGTTTGGGTGGTAGCTGCCACCCCCCTATCACCCATTTTCTTTTCTTTTCTTTTCTTTTTAAAAAAAAAATTAAAATTTAAGTCTTTTTTAGTTTTTAATTTTTTAATTTCTATTTTAGTTTTTTTATTTTTAATTATTTTTTAATTGAAAAATGGCACGTGACAGAAGTATTATGGCATATTTCGACAAAATTGGTATTTTTGAAACTTTTTGGTAGTTTGGGGGCCAAAGTCCAAGCATTGGTAGTTTGTGAGACGACTTGCATAACGACTAACAGTTTGGAAGGCTAAATTGTAATTTTTTCTATTTTTTGAGTGTGGCCTTCGTAGAAAGGTATGGAAGGCAGTTATGTTCACAACCGGATCTGCCTATGCAGTGGGATGCTACTGTTGATAGAGCTGTAAGGGATTGGAAAGGGAATTCTCTTCAAGACTTGATTTGCAAATTATCCTTCGGATCTACTGTTTATAATCTCTGGAAGCTTAGGAATGATCTCAAGTTTGGAAATGATTTGCTCTCGGAAGAAAAGCTCTTACAAAAAGTTTGTTGGCAAGTTAGGAACTGGATTGTGAGTATTTGGACAAATTTAAAGCTAGCCCTGCCAATATTTCTCTTTGTTCAAATTGGGGTATTTCTCCCAAAGTTGGGTGGGGTTTGTGGTGTTTGTTTGGTTCCTCGTTTTTGGAGGGTTAATTGTTGGGGCTGTTTCTGCTCCTTTGTTCGTTGTGATTTGGCTTCTGGATATTGGATTTTGCTGAGGTTTTTTGTATGTTGGAGATGTTCGCTGTTCTGCTGCCGCTTCCCCTTGGTTGTCTGCATTTTGTCGAGTTGTGCAGCCAGAGGGTGTTTTGTATAGTTGACGGCGACGCTCCTCTGTTGCCTTTTTTCTTGTAGTGGTTTTGGGTTGGCTGTGGCCATTTCTAGCCTGTTTGGCATTGAGGTCCAGCGTGTTTGCTAGAGTGTGTACAACTTTGGTTGGTGTTAAAAAATTTTCATTCATCCAAAATAATAATAATAATAATAAGTTATTAACTTCCTCAAATGAGGGAGTTTGGGAAAGTGATTGTTGAAAACAAAACTTCAAATCAGAATCCAAGTACGGAACACCAAAGTTTGAGGGAATGGAAGATGAAGAAAGGGTGGAACAAAATAAATTAGAAAAATCCATGTTTTATTGATTTAAAGAACTTTACTGAATAGAATTCCCAATGATTTCTGAAGTATCTTCATCCATAAGAAAAAGAGGGAAATATATTCAACGGTTCAATAGAAACATGGATAAAGCTTGTTACTAACCTACATTAATGTTGGCACTAACATTGCTTCAAATACTGTAGTATGAACCACAACGCCTACTACACATGCTGACTGCAGTAGCCAACTACATGCGTTGAAACAGCTGTGATCAATACTAGCGTTATACATTCATATGTTCCAAATACTGAGATAAATGTCGTACTATAGATTATGATGTTCTTGCGCCAACACTAAGTTCCTTCTGCCACTTCAATGAGCCTTCCACAAACCCATTTTTTCGTTACAGTAACCGATTCAGGTGTTTCCTCCTCCTTCAGGGACTGAACATGGGCTCCATTTGGTAGCGGGTCTTTTCCACAGTCTCTACTCCCATTTGGTTCTGGCTGGTCAGGGACATTTCTTGAATTCGATTGCTTCATTATATTCTCAAAACTAAAAGGAGACGAACTAGAGCCACTGAAGCTGGTTGGTAGAAGTTTCTCCTCATTATTCAAAAAATCATGCAAGGTGAACTTGCTTAGGTTAAAGTCCTCATCCTTACTTGGCAGGATTGGGGTCCCGTTGACTTCTATCCTTGTATCCTTCTGAACCTGGCTAATCAGTTCATTTGAGGCAACTGAAGGGTAACCGCCATTCTCATGGGAAGTGATCTGACCAGTCTCTATGGATTCAATCGATTGGATTGCTTCAGCTATAAGCTCTCTGGTTTCCAACAGAGAAGCTCGAGCAACAGGGCTCTTCATTGCAGCAACCTCAAGGGCCTTGGCAGCCTTCTGAGCTTCAAAAATCAATAGCCTGCAGATTGCCACATAAATTAAGTGTAGATTTTTCATCAATTTTAAAGTCAATGAAACAGCAATAAAAAATGAGAAATACGATGTCTCGGAATGCAGATAAGTTCATTAAGACTAGCATTAAAAAATTTTCAGCACCCAGTAAGAAATAAAGTAATATTCATTAAGCTTTGATCAGGTAAGCAATGGCACTAGTAATCAGATAATTAAACTGCTTAAGTGATGGGATGGTGGCCGTTTGTCCTCTATGACATAGCCTGAATTCAATAACTCTGTAGCAGCCAAATTCAAGCGTGAGAATAGAGATATAATGAACTTACCTTGCTCGTTCAATGGCTTCAGTTTTCTGGGTGTCTGCAACTGCTCTCTTTGCTCTGATGTCTTTTATCATCTCCAGCTTAGAACTAGCCAGGGGATCTTTGTACAGGGGTGCACTATTCCTCCTCAACCTTGGTCGCTGATTTTGGATTTTACTCACACCTGTAGAATAATTGTTAATATCACTAGCTCTTTTCTTTATGGGTTGTCTCCTTCTAGGCGTACGTGCACCACCACTTGGACTTCTCCTTGGTTTTCTTTCAGCACCAGGTTGTATACCATGATATTTAGCCAAGCCAGAGCAAACCCGATCACGGTACTCCTGATAAAATGCAGGAACGCACAATTTGGAGAATAAATTGTTCAGGTGAACAACTGACATTACAAAGAATACCACAAAGTAGAATTGGTTCTAATTAGTATTAGCTTGAGTCACAAGAGAAACATGACTTCTTGGGAAAATTGAAAGATTCGGTCTGAGTAGCCCAAAGTTTTGAGCAGGAACTAATCAGTAAACTGTAGACGATTGCCTATGGGAGAACACAAGACTGAAGTCCTAGTAGGACATAAGCTTGGAAGAAAGGGAGTGTGTAATACATAGCTCATAGCTTTTTTTTTTTTTTTGATAAGTAATACATAGCTCATAGCTATCTAGTCAAAATGCGATCGAGGTGTTGGATAGGAAACATCTGTTTTGATTTCCTTTATCCAGGTTAGAAATGTTGGACAAACAAATGAAAATATTTCAGGTTCAGGTGGAGAAGACAGAAAAAATGAAAGGGAAAAATCAAATTTGGTCCCAAGGTTTTCATGTGATTTCATTTAATCCTTATGTTTTCAATTTCGACATTTAGATCCTTAAGTTTTAACCCAGTTTCAAAAAGGTTACTTTTTAACCTGCTGTCCAATTAATTGACGGTGTACCAAGTTGGACCAATAAGTTTATTTTTTTTTCTTTGATGAATAAAGTTAGACCAATAAGTTGATGCCATGTACTGATCTACCTCATGTTTCACATGTCATATGCCAACTATAAGTTCTACGTGGCATATTTATTTTAAATTAAAAAGTACCTAAATAAAAACTAAAAAATAAAATTCAAAAAAAATTCAAAAAATAAGGGGGTGGCTGGTCAGGGGGCCGCCCCTCGTCTGGTGAGGGGTGGCGGTCCCTCTCCTGTGAGGGGCAGCCTCCCCTCACCGAGGGTTAGCTGGCCGCCCCTATTTTTCTTTTTGTTTTAATTATTTTTAGGGTATGTTTATAATTTAAAGTAAATGTGCCACATGAAATATACAATCGGCACATGATGAGTCAAACACGAGACACATGGCATTAACTTCTTGTTATATAATGTGCCACACCGTCAATTAATTAGACGGTAGGTTGATGGAAGGGCATATTTGAAACTAGGGTAAAAATTAAAGACTTAATTATCGAAATTGAAAACCCAAAGGCTAAATTAAAAATTGCGTGTAAACCTAGAGAGCAAATTTGATTTTTCCCAAAATTAAACATAATTGTCATGTTTAGAACAAACTTGAATTTATAATGGATTTGACAAAAAAATAAGCTTCTCTTTAAAATGTTTTCACAACTTAAAAGATCTTGTTTTTTCACTTCTGTGTTGTTAGTATTATGAAGCTCAACCTTCACACTAGAGTTTCCTAAGTTTAGCGAGAGACAGTAAATGATGCACATCGAATCCTCGAACTTATCATCTCATCAGTTGATTGGTGGTAACAAAACACTTTGTTTTGAGAAGCTCTAATGAAATAGAGGTCTTATGGAATACACCAAGTCTGACGCTTGGGACCTAATTTTTAATGGATAAGATAATCACTCTCTCATTCTTTTTCAGTGAGGGGGGCCATAGTTGAGCAATGGTTACTTGATAAAATGTTCTAAGATAGAGCATTCATGAACCTCAAGAAACAACCCACAATCTAACAGGAGAGTTCCACGTTAGGACCTGCTTAATAAGGTTTATGCAGAAAACACGAATCATGCTACCTCTTCTAGATATGATGTTATCTACTTACAGGATCAGCCCATTTTGTAGAGATGGCTTCTGAAATTTTCCTCCTTTGCTCAAGGGACTTTGGTGCTCTCCTGCTGCCTTTTAGCCTGGGCATTATTCTCCTCTGTTCAACACTCTCTAACCACTCCTCCTTGAGCTGTTCATCCAAGATCCTGTAGGAGTCCCACTGCAACTCTTCTTCACCAACAAAGCCTCGTCTAGAAGCTTCTGCAATTAGGTTCAGCCACTCAAAGCAGCAGCCTTCCTGCACCATCAGCTTCTCGCGTCGCTTTTGCCACCCCATTCGTACTCCAACTGCAATTTTCATCCTTGTCTCTTTGCTGTACAATCAATTAAAAGAAAGAAAAAGTACAAAAACATTGTGAAATGGTATGGATGGGGGAATATGATAAAAAATCAAAAACTCAGAATTTCTACCATAGTCATTAAAGACCCTAATACAAGCTCAATAAAGGACTTATACTAAGGTACTTTAGATGATTGGGACTCCGCTAGGATTATGAGAGGAAAATGTTAATGGTAAACAAAAACCCAAATAAACAAGTTGGTGTAAGACCTACCTCTGGGCATGTCCAAGGCTACTTAACTTCATTTTGACCTGCAGAGCCAAATTTATTTAAGAGAATGAGCCATTCTAATTTTGTACAAAAGGACTACATTCATTACAAATGATAGTATGAAACCTCTTATCTTACACTCATCGAATGCATAATCTGTTGGCTGCCTCATGATCTAAATCATGCCAGTGATACTTTTAGATTGGCCATCTAAAATATTGTCTAAAATATGGTCCAAGGAAACTACACACAAAAAGCTTATTCATATTTCCAAGAGTCCAGTGGATAGAAAAATTCAATTTGGACAAACCTCAAGATGGACTATCAGGTTAAGATAAAAACACAAAGAGAAAGTAAATCAAATCTTCTGAAAAACAAATTAAAAAAAATTAGAGAGCTAATTGCTTCATAGTTTTACACTTACTAGGTACTAATTCTAGGGTTTTTTTTTTTTTTTTTTTTTTTAATTTTTTTTAATTTTTTTATAGGAGGTACTAATTCTAGTATTAAGTATTGAACAAGTCACTGACTCTTAATATCAACTCAAAGAATTAGTTAATACATCAGGTCTTACAACTAACTTGGTAATCTCCTCGCGGTGGAGCGAGAAAAGTTCAATTTGTTAAAGGACAGATTGTTAGACATAAGAAGATCTTGATACCATCATGTGATATCCTTACAGATTCTTTAGACCAGCAGCAAACTGAAAAGAATTTAAGGAAGGTCAAGAAACATGCCATGCATCACTAATGTCACACCAGTGGCAAAGCAAAAGGGCTAAGGAAGCTTTTTGAATTGGAAAATGCTTCGAGTGCTACAACTTCTACTACAAAGTCATTTACAAACTGATGTGGAAATCCATAATCGGTGAACTAATTAAGAGAAATTGATAAACTATATTTTCTACTTAATTATTTCACCAATTATGGATTGCCACATCCGTTTGCAAATTATTTTATAGTAAAAGTTGTAGTATCTCTAGAATTACTCTTTTGAATTCACCCACACAATTGCCCGGCATTTTTCATTTATCAATTCATTAAATTTTGTATTCTAAGTTAGGTAAGTGTGTTGCTTACCAATAAAAAAAATGTTTGTATTTTAAGTAGGATATACTAATGATCAATCTCAGTCCACCTTCCACATGGGGTTCAAGATGAGTACATGGTCCAATTGAGTGTTAAATGATGTAACCGGTGCATTCGAAAGAGCAATACTCAAGAATTGAGTTAAGGATACACTTATAAACTATCTTCATTTTACAAATACCATGGTCTTTTCTTTTTATTTTGGATAAGTTCAAACATAATAAGGCCATTTCAAAAGAACATGCAAAATAATTCTTACATGACATCACCTTAGGATCCTGCATTGCAAGCTTTGTTCTCTCTCTGATCCGTTGAAGGGTTTCTGCACATACAATGGAGATTGGAGCTACTTGTAAAACACAATAATGGAGGCAGACTGATAAATACAGAAGCTGAGATCTATAAATATATGGTTACCAGCACTGTGCTTCCTGCCTTTGTTCCATGGAGTGTTACCCTTATTTGCTTTAGAGATTCTCAATCTTCTCAATCTCTCTCTTTCATTCAATTCATTCAAATCTTCGCTTGAAGACTTGAGTTCAATTGTCTGGAAACTTGAGCTGTTAGCAACAGGTGGTACATCGCAACCCTTCTGTCCATTTTTATTCTGAACCAAACCCTTGGGTTCAAGAGTAGCAACTGCCTTAATCAGGAGTCTACCCCTTCGCACCTCGAGGTGTCTCACATCAAAGTTTAGTTCTTTAGATAGGCCCCAGGATTTCCAAGCACAGGAAAATCCATAAGGAATCGATGATAGTTTACCATGAATAAGAGTTTGAGCCCTGAGTGCACAAAAGTGACTTTGGAACGCAGGCTGGGCAGTAGCAATCTCTGCTAACAGATACAAACACAACAGTCTCAGTGATTATCACAAGAGGCAAACTAAATGCAACGACTCTGGCATTACAGTATTTTGCGTTCTGAATGTCACCAAGTTGCAGTCAACCAAGTGTTTTGTGGGTTGCTGTATGAGGATTAAATTATGACGAGCAAGTGGCATGATCATACAATTACAAGCAAGGGTTTCTGGTTTTAACCAAATAAGCAACTTATGGAGATGAAATTCTCAAAATAAAGGTTGGCAAACTCCGCTGATATGAGAAAAGTGAACAATACAGTGAATTGGGTTTCAACTCAAATTAATAAAAATAAATACTTTGAACAGAATTCAAAAGGAATTGCAAGTGAGATTGAAGATAGAAGAAAAGAAAGAAGGAAGACAAACCCAGAAAAAAGTAGAGAAGGGAAGAGAGAGAGAGAGAGAGAGAGAGAGAGAGAGAGAGAGTACCCAGTAAAGGCATGGGAGCTCATTCAGCCAAATCCAGAGTTTAATGTCAACAGCTTAGTGAAACACAGAGACAGCATAGCATTTGTTAAGAAGGCATTTGGGTAGGGAGGGCATAATGTTATTTAAGCTGTTTTAAACGATGGTGGTAGAGGGAGAGGGAGAGACACAATCTGAGTCACTCTACACAAGAAACACTGCGAGAGAGCCACACAGTATGCAGGCGCCGGATAACGAAAAAACGCCCCATAAATTTACCCAATTCCAACATATTGAAGAGAAAGAAACTCCTCCCGATATTTGAAGTGGTGGGCCGGGCCTGGTATGGGCTGTCTGCGTACCATATCTGATATCTATGAGCGCCATGCCTTTCCATTCCAAGTTACATCACTGCTCTTTTTATTTTTTTCTTTTTTTTTTCTTTTAAATATAAATAAATAAAATTAAAAAAATTGTATTTTTTTTAAAAAAAAATCGGAAAGGGATGGCCTGCGAGCCACCCCTGCAGCCACCTCTAGGGGCGGCTCACTGGCCACCCCAGAGGTAAGAGTAGCCTTCGGGCCACCCCTAGATCAGGCTGGGTGTGGCTACCCAACCGGCAACAATCCCTTTATATTTTAATATATATATATAATGATTTTTCAATTTTATATATTTATATTTTTTATTGAGAATGACATATGTCTTCATTTTATTGGCTTTGATGTGACATCTAACGGAATCCGTCAAATGTTTTAACGGAATTTCATGGGTACTTATTATTATTTTTTTTGCATAGCATGATTATTTTATGTACCAATTATCCACGTTTACAAACTCACATGAAATTTACTTTTGATTACTGTGAACTTTATTTTATGAAAATGAGTGATTAATGACAAAATAATGAAAATGATGAGTTAATAAAAACATGCATGTAAAAGACGATGAATATTAAATTGCATCGTAGAGATGTTACACCGTCTTGTTCAGAATAATGTTATGCATAGATCTACCTAAATAAATAGGTAAATAATGTACGTTTTACTCGCAAGTGCACGAGATCAAAACGATAGTATAGAGAGCAAGTACGAGATCATTCCTACGATGATTAGTAAATTGTGTTTAAAGAGAATTTCCTAAGATAGATATTTTAAATATAATTGCAGTAGAATAAAGTAAACAATATAATTGAAAACAACAAATAAAATGATAGGGCTCCGATATCCACTGCAAATCATACTCAAATAAGATTCACAATATACACATTACTACAATTATAACATGATGCTTAATGGTTTCTATTCTAGTTGTCTTCATGTTGATTAATCCAAGAACCTGTGATAGAGTTATTTCGTTACTCTATTATGCCCAGGACTCAGTCATCGAAATTGACATAAATAACAAATTCATACCACATGCATATAATGATCAAGCACATACATATAAGGAATTCAATAAAACAAGAAATAATCAAGTTAAGCATCAAAATATAAATTGTAGCAAGTCAAATTGAAACATTAAAGAGATATGATTAGGGCTTCAATCGAGCCCCAACAAAAGTAATTAATTACAACTAATTCAGACTAAAAATATATACATATAGAAAATAAAGCCAATATCTTTTTTGATCTAGCCTCCAATTCTTTTGCTAAAGCTTATGTGTCTTTCTTCAATGTTTAGAGACCTATTTATAGGGATTAGAAGAATCATCCTAGAAGACCTATAAATCCTAGGAAAATTGGAGGTCAGTCTCCTAGTCTAAGTAGGAGACTAAAAATCCAAATCCAAGAAGAAAAATGATTCCAAATTTGTCTAGATTTTCGGTCTTATATTGTGAGGTGATTTTGACATAGTAAATGTCCGAATCAGGAAAATCTATTTTGGACAAATTTTTTTGATTTTTTTATTAGCTTTCCTGGATTCTTTCCAAAAATAACATATTTTGCCGACTTTTCTTTTCTTAAATTCAAAATTGATTTGGAGTTGGATCTTTCCAAAAGTGAGTTTGCCGACTTCAATATTTTTGCATACTTTGTTCTAATCTTGGAATTTGATGGATTTTGAGTGTTTTTCTTCCAAAAGCTGAAAAATATAAGAAAACACAAAAACAACACAAAACATCAAACTATAACAAAACTAAGAGATTACATATGTGAATTAAAAGGTTTGAATGTGTAACATTCAGAACTTATCAGATAACGGTCATGAGCTTACTATTATATTGATTGTTCTTTATGGTCAAAAGTTTATGATATATTATGATGGGTCTTGGATCCAATGGTTGTTATGGTGACCAGCACACTATGCTTAAATGTGGATAACGGTTACGGCTTTACTAGTAGCGTGGGCCACCGAAGGTCGGACTCGGTCTACTAGGATATGACGATATGCGTACATATCTAGGGCACTAGTGTTGTATTACAAGTCTTTCGGGACAACATCAACCCTGCCGAAAAATGGTTAATATCTTAGGTAGACCATGTGGAATTAAACTATAACATGATCCTTTGTTATAAGTGTCACGCTTAGGTTTTGGGAAATAAGGGAAACATGAACTTGAGCTTACAATAAAATAAAACAACCACACATTTCCTTGAAATAACACAAGATAATTTCTAATATATATATTCTTGTTAACATTCTTGATATTAAGTTAGTACAAAGCAATTCTAGGGGTCAACAAAAGAAAACATTGTATAATATAACACAAGTTGGTTTGGTCTATAAAGATCTGCTATATTGGGGAGGTCATCGCCATCCCATTTAAATAATTCGGCCATACATTGTTTACTATAAACTATACAAAATCAAAAGGCTACTGGCTATAAGATACTATTATTCAAAGCAGATATTGCGACCCTAATGGGAATTCCAGCTAGGAGAACAACAATGAATAGAGCCATCTGAAAAAGTTTATAGGGGAAATGGGTGAGTTTGACAACTCAGTAAGTAACACAACACAACAATAGTAGTACAAATTATTTAAACTGAATAAAACTTTTAAGCTGTTAGTGTAGAGCTTATATATTGTAAATACCTTTGAGTGCAACAATAAGCATTAGAGATAAAAGAGGTTATTAGATTAAATAAAGAAGAATATAAAGTTTCCTCCAATTATTATTCCTTTATCATGTATGTTTTACCCCTTGACTCAACTCTGCTATATTATAAACCATGAGCAGCGCATGTTTGGCTTGTCCAAAGGAACCATATGAGCTCATCCCGTCATCATAGCGGAGAGCTTTACCAGGATGGGAGCTTCCCTAGGTGAAGGCTACCCAGGTGATAGCCCACATCTTTGTGTATCCGTCATTCGGTGTGGTTGCCATGCTATCCATATAACATATATGATTCAGATCGTTCGTACATTATGGTGCCGCAGGCAGTGACAGAGCTAGGATTTTAATTCGGAGGGTCAAGATTAAAAAATAAAGTTGAATAATAATTAATTACAAATATTTCTAGCGTTAGTTTATTCAGTTGTCCTCGATGAATCTTTATATTTTGAAACCGCTGCATGATTACTTTATTATTGATAATCTTGAATATGTCATTATCTATATATGTAACCAAACGATCATTCATCCATTGATCTCTTATTATTATTTTTTTTTAAAAATGTTAATTTTTTGCTATGTTCTAGGCATAGTCTTTTCACTGTACACCTCTCAAGCTCTCAACAAAAATGCCTAAACAATTTATCTAAATTGTTGAACAACTTGAAAAATAAAAATTTGACTGACCGAAAAAGAATGACAATTTCATGGCCCTGGTGGTATAAAAGTTAAATTTGTTTCTGACTTTAAAGGAAGAGTAATGACAGAGGGAAGACCCATGTCTTCCTTATGTTCTCTTAAAATTGATGTGACTTTTAAAATCACCATTGAATTTGTGATAGATAATTATTGGATTTTGATGCAATGGTAGTTTTAAAAGGCATATCAATTTTGAAAGGACAGAAGAAATACATTAGTCTTCCTTCTAGCATTACTCTTAGAGAAATTCCAATTTACAAATTGTAACTCAATATTTTAAATAAATACTTGAGTTTTTTTTTTTTTTTTTTTTGGGTGCCGTCTCATTTATCAACGTAGATTTCAAGTTCTCCATTGGTTGCTTAAAAAAAAAAAAAAAAAAGCTTTGACTTTGGTCTCTAAATATAAGTTGGTTTTGGTTTGGTCATTGATTAATTGTTGACTTTGGTCTCAAGTTCTCAACCAAGTCAGCCATGAAGCGTTCTTAACATTCACATATTTGACGCGTTAATGAAAAAAAAAAAAAAAACTTGGCAGGCTTTCTAAAACGGAGCGTTTGCAACTTGCAAGTCTCACACTAAAGTAAAAATGAGCGTGAAAAATAGATGACTTCTAATTTAACCGTATGCGTGTACAACGTGTAACAAAATATTGTAAATGCAGAATTTAAAGAACACAAATATTTTGTTAACGAAGTGGAAACTCAATGAAGAGAAAAACCACTCCGGGGCAGCCAAACCCAGGAAATCCACTATCAGAAGACAAAGCTAGTACAAAGACAGTAACACTCACATACCCATATGCAGCTATCGTATCTATCACTTTGACACGTAGCCCAACGTGAACGCCTCCCAACCAAGTCTCCTACTTGAAGGGGTCTTCTGTAGATTCCTTTACCTTAGGGCTCCTCCCTAAGATAGACTTCAAACACGAGCACAACAATAGCACAACAGCAACCTTTAGAGAGCTAGCAGATCTTCACAATTTCTACCTAAGCATATTCTCTAAGTTCAGAAGAATTCAACACTGAATTCATACAAATTACATGCCTAGAGGCCTTTATTTATAGGCTAAGAAGACCTAAATCGAGTCTGTCTTTGATTTCTCTCGGCGGCCTATGGACGCAAGCTGAGGCTGTCTGGACGGTGAATTGTGCAGCCAGCTTTCCATAAAGCACTGAAAATATTTCTTGAATAAAGCCTCGTCCGGACGGTGTTGCCCTAGCGTTCGGACGGTTGCACCTCTGCTGCACACAATTACCATAATAAGGACTAGCGCCCGGACGGTGTGGCCTTGACGTCCGGACGGTGTAGACTTGTCGTCCAGACGTACACAACTACCTTCCCATATCTGTGTCTAAGAAGGAAAACCTAATTCTCCTTAAACTCTGACTAGTGTCCGGACAGTATTGCCATGTCGTCCGGAAGGATGCACTGGAATCCTGGAATCTTCTTGAACTCTGAAGAGCGTCCGGACGTGTTGCTGAGACATCCGGACGGATGCAAGCTTGAACAGTTTGAATCTTTTAGAGACTGATGGGCATCCGGATGGTATTGCCACGTCGTCCGAATAGATGTTGCTGACTGACGAGCGTCAGGATGCTTTACTGGGCCGTCCAGATGGAAACAAGGATTCGACTTTTCTGAGTTTGAATCTGCACAGAATCTTCCTGAAACTTCTGAAATAGCCTTCTTTATGCTTGTGACATTGAACTTGTCATAATAAGGCTCTTTCCATATCAGAGAAATAAACTCTGAATATCTGAATGCTCTGAAATATATGGCATCCTTGTGAAAACAACAACATTACATGATAGTGATTTTGTCAACAGAATGCAACCAATCAAAAACTAATAAACTCCATATTTGGCCATTCTGGGACAAAAATCACTTGACCGATTAAATATACATTCCTGGTCCAAAACTAAAAATACTCTCATTTTTTGTCTCAAAAGGACAAAGGGTAAACAGAGTATCGAAAAACCACAAAATACTCCCCATTTGTAACAACCCCGGCCCAGAAAGGGTAGGATTGTCAATTTATTCTCTCAAAGGCGCAAAGATTACAATTTTTTTTACCAGAGCAATTGCTACATGCGATACTAAATGCATGGCAGAATAAAAACATCAAATTTTTTAAACTTCATAAAATGCGGAAAAGTTTTGTTGTAAACAAAAATGTAACGATCATTCTTTATTAAAAGTCACCATCATGAAATCATGCCCATGCACTTACTATAAAAAAGGTATGCAGCTTAAATGGACTTAATAATTAACCTTGCCCCCCATTCCGGCCTCCTTGACTGAACTCTTGATCACTTGAAAACAATATGTAAAACTGAATGAGCCAAAAAGCTCAGTAAGTAAATCCCCAATGAGTTTAATCACCAATGGTAAAGAAAAATGTATACATTAATAACGGCTAAAACCAATATTTTTTTTCTTTATTACAAAACGTAAAAACAAGAGTGGACATCAGACCATGCTTTACAAAACTTATTAATTAACCAACAGTCAAAATAAAAATCAATGGTCAAAACGTTTTCTATTCTTTAAGGCTCAATCAAAACGTAAGACATTTTTGCATAAAATCATGAATTTGACTTGATGTCAAGCGGTCATAAAACGATAGGGAATAATAAATATTTTTTGTAACATTACAATAATAGCAACGTGAGCTTTGGAGTTTTGAAACCAAAAGATTTTCGTCAACACCATTTGAATGAAAGGAATTATGGAAAGGTGTTTAGAAGGAAACTTTTATTGTCTCAAGGTATGAAATGTCTTAGAATTTGAAAGACTCAATCTTACACCACTAACGTCTCTTGGTGCTTCAGCCTGGTTAGGCAAATGTTGAACACGATATTTGCGAGTTATCAGCTTGCCACGCTTCCGCTACGCCACTCTGATGTGATGTCTGCGACGTATGCATCACTTCTAATTAGGGATCCATGATGAGTTCGATTTCTTGAAAAAGGAAACATAATGAGTTCTTCAAAGAAACTTCTTGAACGCTTAACTACTCAGAATCTACGGCATAGTGTTTCGTTACTCAAGTGGGTATCTTCCTCCAATGACTTGCTCCAAATTGTTCTCCTTCTGAGGCTGCTACATAAATTCTAACCCTAGATTGCAATCTTTAGTAGAAGATGATGACAACCACAATAGCACTTCCATCTACTCAAAGGAAACTCCTTAGATAAGTCGGAAGCCTACTAGTATCCTTTTTGTTGGAGGCGTTAGCGTTCGTCAAGTTTAACGTGCCAACTCGAGTTGGTGCGATGTTCTCTCGTTGTCGCATCGAATTTGGTAAGATTGGTGTTCAGCAGGTGCTCTGTAATCTCTGACATTGTGGCCTCGTCTTCTGCATCTATAGCAACCGTTTGTCCGTGCAAACATTTCCCAAGGTGTATCCTTCCGCATCTTTAGCTCGCTGGACGACGTTCTTCTCTTAAGGCTTCTAGTTGGCGTTGGGATGCTGAGCTCTAGTCATTGCTTTGATTATTTGGCTTCTCCTTTGATATGATTCTCTCTCTCTCTCTCTCTTTGTTCGTCATTCTGGGGCACAACTCTCCTTCTTTGTGGCTAAAGCACATCGTGCTAGTCTTCAACATTCCTTCGATTGCCAATACTCTATTGATGAGGTCCTCCAGTGTGTATACAATTTGTGTTGCTATCAAAGCCTCCAGGTTTGGAGCTTGATTCCTCACAGTTCCAGCTTTATTGTTGACGACATCCTCAATCGCATCCTCGTCGGCCTTGGTGCGTGTAATTGGTGCCATCTAAATTGGGACCACATGTATCAAAACTAAGCAAGGGAATACATCCCTAACAATCTAACTTGAGCAAAAGACTGACTCTACTAGGCTGGAATGTGACTTCCCATTACCCCACTAAGTCAAACCTAATGCTCTGGCTCCTACAAGTCTAAAGAACCTTATAATCATTGCTCTGATACCAACTGTAACAACTCCAGCCCAGAAAGGGTAGGATTGTCAATTTACTCTCTCAGAGACGCAAAGATTTCAAATTTTTTTACCAGAGCAATTGCTACATGCAATACTAAATACATGATAGAATCAAAACATCAAATTTTTTAAACTTCATAAAATGCGAAAAAGTTCTGTTGTAATAAAAAATGTAACAATCATTCTTTATTAAAAAGTCACCATCCTGAAATCGTGCCCATGCACTTATTATAAAAAGGTATGCAGCTTAAATGGACTTTATAATTAACCTCGCCCTCCATTTCGGCCTCCTAGACTAAACTCCTGATCACCTGAAAACAAAAAGTAAAACTGAATGAGCCAAAAGGCTCAGTAAGTAAATCCCCAACCAAAAAATAGTTGGGTTAAATTCATTTTCTTTAAAACCCTTTACTTAAAACAATTTATTTTCTGTAGCATTTCAAGGCACAATTAACACATCACTATTTAAACATGATAAACCTTCTTCTTTAAAACCCCTTTTTCAAAAATTAAATTTCTTGAAAATCCTTCCTAAACTTCTTTATCTCAGATCGCTAATTAAATGCAATACAATCCTCAATAAAACCAAGTTAAAGCATATTCTTTCCTTTGAAACATAGAATTATTCATATATGCGTAAAACTGATTTCTCATAATAGGGCTCATGTACACTATTACGCCCTGTGTACTTAGAGTTGCGCGGTCTTTGCTGTGGCCATGGCAGGTAACTGTGGCCGTAGGTCTGCCCCGTCAGCTAATTAATCAAAGTGCACTTAGCATGACCTAGAGATGGATTACCGCCTTCTCAACGTCCTTCAGCGGGTGTGCTTCCATCTCAAGCAACGGTACCGACCTTAATCTTCTGTGAATCTCTGGGGCCAAAATAATCTCCTCCACACACGTGCCCTTATCTCCAAAACATTTCTCATTATTTATCTCATAAAAATTTTCTCATTCTTTCACTTTTCTTGTATATCTAGAGGCAATGTGTATGAGGATTTTACAATTATTCGATTCTCTTTTTCATCACTTTCTAAAAGTAGTGATTTCCCCATATTGGGAACTTTAAGAAAATAAAGAATTTACTATATTGGAATGCATTTCATACTAATACTTTTCTCAACAAATTTCGGATTTCAAAAGTATCCGTTTTGCACAAACAACTTTTCATTTCAACACTCTTTAGAAATCCTTTATGTATGTAAGGTAAATTTGCAATACATAAATAAAACAATTGTTCACAATTATGCTTAAAGATAATTGATGAAATAGTATAACGTGAAACAATTTTAGAAGGGGTAGAGGATCTACTTACCTCTCCGAATGCAGCTAAGGCAAATTCCTTGACAGCTAACTAGTCACCTGAGTACAGGTTCCAACAAATTAATACTATATGCTCGTCACTAGACAACATACTGAAACTACTGTTCGGTTTGCTAGCTTATTGAGAATGGATTTCGAGGTACGTTTAACGACATTAACCGCATAATAATTAAACCATTAAATAAGAAATAGCATATTTTCTTATTATTTGAAACAGGATTCAATAAGGCAAATATCATAAGAAGTATTTTCTATTAGAGTCATGAAATTTGATGAAGTTTCACGTGGTTAATAAAATAAGAAAAGAGGTTGCATGTGCTGTGAAGGCGGACCTCATTATATAAATAAATATAAGTTACCGAAATATTAGAAGTTGTTAAAGTAATTCCATACAATATATAATAGGACTTATCAACACCAGTCCCTTTACGCTTTGTATATACGTGTTAACATTTATTAAACGAAGATATTGTTACACGTAGATTACTGTTTAGGGTTTCTTATGGAATTTAGATGGAAATTAGGGAGAAAATGGAGAGAAAATGTGCTGTAATTATACTGAAAATTGCTAAGAAAACATAAGCGGCAGATTCGAGGAGCCACCCTCCAAGGAACAAGTCCAATTTTCCAGATACCCTCATTCTATGCTAAGCGAGACTTATATAGTGTCTCTTACAATGGCACTTCCAACCCTACTAAAACGACAGTACTTAAGGACTCATAAACGACTAGCTCTAGGGATAAACGGCAGGTCCTTATTTATTGATACGCACTGCATCAGTCATCCTAGGACCCCAAAACGCACCGCATGAGGCTTCTAGAATGCCTAGCTGGACCGCCCACTACAACGTTCTGATGAAGCCACGTAACCCTCCTGTTTGACCACCAACTCCTCAACTATCTTTCTTCAAGCTTCAAGCTTGATTCCTTCTCTCTCTTCGAAGAGCTGTGACAATACTCCCCCTCTCAAAACACCTTGCCCACAAGGTGTGGGTAGGCTTCCCGGAGGCTGTGGAGGTCCTCCCAAGTGGCGTCGTCCGGGCCTTGGCCATCCCAGCGGACCAGCAGCTCGATAAAGGGACGGTGGTCTTTCAGCCGGGAGCGGTGATCCAGAATCTCAACCGGTTCCGGGCGAAGAACGCCGTCGGAGTCTACCGGTGGTAGCTTCGGTAGGGCTGAGGTGGAAGATCCCGGCTTTAGATTCAATTGGGACACATGGAAGACCGGGTGGATTCGAGCGGCCGGCGGTAGATCTAATTCATAGGCGACCTTTCCCACACGGCGAATGATGCGAAACGGCCCGTAAAAACGGGGTGACAGCTTTAGGGCTCGGCGGTAAGACACTGTTGTCTGGCGATAGGGCTGGAGCCTCAGGTACACCATTTGCCCTAGTTCAAATTCCCTTTCAGTACGCCTTATATCTGCGTATTTCTTCATCCTCTGTTGGGAAAACTGTATGTTCTGCTTGAGAAGGGCTAGGATTTGTTCGCGGTTGCGAAGCACTTCGTCAACCGCTTCAACACGGGTAGTACCCGGGATGTAGCTTAAGAGTCTGGGGGGGGGGGGGGGTACCCCATAGACTGCCTCATAGGGTGTCATCCGAATGGTCGAGTGCCATGTAGTGTTGTAGCTGTACTCTGCCCATGGTAGCCAGTAGGTCCACCTCTTAGGGCTATCCTGTGTGAAACATCTGAGGTAGGTCTCGAGGCATTTATTCACGATCTCCATCTGGCCGTCTGTCTGTGGATGGTAGCTCGTATTGAGCTTGAGTGAGGTACCCTGTAGCCTGAACAACTCAGCCCAGAAGGCACTAGTAAACGTCGGGTCCCTGTCCGAGACTATGGACTGTGGCATCCCATGCAACTTAAGGACATTCTGGATGAATAGCTGGGCCACTTTGGCGGCTGTGTAGGGGTGAGCGAGGGAAATAAAGTGGCTAGATTTGGTAAGTCTATCCACCACCACAAGGATAACTGAGTGGCCTTGGGATGGGGGTAACCCTTCCACAAAGTCCATCGAGATATCCGTCCACACCCGAGTTGGGATAGGGAGTGGTTGTAGTAGTCCGGCAGGGCAAATGTTCTCATTCTTGTTCTGCTGGCACACATCGCACTCCCTGATGAAGTTCTTGATGTCCTTTCTCATGCCGTGCCAATAGAAATCCCTCCTGGCCCTTTGTAGTGTCTTATCATACCCTGAGTGCCCAGCTGCTGGGTCACGATGCACATACTGCAGCACCTGGCTTTTAAGAACTGGGGACCCTCCTAATAGAATCTTGTGCTTGTAAAGTAAGAGTCCATCTCGGAGAGAGTACCTGCGGGTGTCTAAATCATTGCTCAGCCATTTCCCCATTAGCTGCTTGAGCTCCTCATCCTCAGTGTACTGCTGTTTTAAATCCTCTACCCAACTAGCAGTTGGGATAGATAGTAGGGAAAGGGAAAGTCCTTCCTCCCAGCCTTCTTTCCTGGATAGGGGATCAGCCACCCTATTCTCAACTCCCTTTTTATACTCCACCACAAAGTCATACCCCAACAGTTTTGTAATCCATTTCTGCTGGAAGGGGGTCCCTACCTTCTGTTCTAGCAGGAATTTGAGGCTTTGCTAGTCAGTTTTGACCATGAAAGGCCGTCCCAATAAATAAGGTCTCCACTTCTGAATTGCGGTGACAAGGGCAAATAGCTCTTTTTCGTAAGTGGACATATGGAGTGCTTTACCCTTGAGTGCTTTGCTAAGGAAAGCTATAGGACGGTTACCCTACATAAGGACCGCCCTTATTCCAACTCCACTAGCGTCACACTCTACTAAGAAGGGCTGAGAGAAATTGGGCAGGGCTAGGACTAGGGCTTGGGTAACTGCTGTCTTTAGGGCTAAAAAGGCCCCTTGAGCCGGTTCTGACCACGAGAAGGAATTCTTCTTGAGCATGGCTGTTAATGGTGCAGCTATGGCTCCATAATCTCTTATAAACTTCCGGTAATACCCTGTCAACCCTAGGAAACCCCTCAGGGCCTTGATGGTCGTAGGGTGTGGCCAATCCACCATGGCCTAAATCTTGCTTGGGTCTGCACAAACTCCTCGGCCTGAGACCACATGCCCCAAATACTCAACTTCCACACAACCAAATCGGCACTTGGTCATCTTAGCGAACAGCTGATGTTTCCTCAAGAGTTCTAGTATCTTTTGAAGGTGGGTGAGGTGTGTCTCCATGTCCGGGCTGTATATCAATATGTCATCGAAAAACACTAAGATAAACTTCCTCAAAAAGGGCTGGAATATGTGGTTCATTAGGCTTTGGAAGGTTGAGGGTGCATTGGTTAGCCCAAAGGGCATAACCAAGAACTCATAGTGTCCAGCGTGAGTTCTAAATGCAGTTTTGGGGATATCAGCCTCTACCACCCGGATTTGGTGGTACCCGGATCTTAGGTCCAGTTTAGAAAAAATTTGTGCTCCCCATAGTTCATCCAATAACTCATCTATTACAGGAATAGGAAATTTGTCTTTGATCGTTACCTTCTTCAAATCCCGATAGTCCATGCACATCCTCCACGTGCCGTCCGCCTTCCTTACTAATAACACCGGAGATGAGAATGGGCTGTGACTGGGTCTAATAACCCCCGATTCTAGCAACTCCTTCACAATTCGTTCTATCTCCTCCTTTTGATAGAAAGGGTACCGGTAGGGCCGAACTGACACCGGTTGGGCTCCCTCTTGAAGTGTAATGGCATGGTCGTGAGCCCTATGGGCCGGCAGCCCTTTAGGCTCCTGGAAGATGTCACTGTAATCTTCAAGTATGGCAGCCACTGGACCAGGTAACTGGGGCTGTTTAGGGATTGTCGGGGACAGTTTAGGCTCTAGGACCCCATTGGTAGTCGGTTCCATTAAGTATAGTAGAATGCCCTTCCTTTCTAGCTTCGAGAGTTTGAAAGAGTCTCCCTCCTCCCAACTCATCCGGGAACCTTGCCTGAGTCCACACAGGGTACAACCAGTACCTTCATACCGGAACCTCATTTCCAGCTGAGTAAAATCCCACAAGATGGGTCCAAAGGTCCTAAGCCATTGGATGCCTAGTACCGCATCACAGCCTGCCAAGGGCAGGATAAAAAACTCAGTTCGGAAGATGTACCCTTGCATCTTAACTTCCACCTCTCTGCTCTTCCCTGGGCTTGCCACTTCCTGCCCGTTTGCAATTTTCACCTTGATTCCGTCTTGCCCAACTGGTTGAATTCCTAATGCAGCAGCCAGTTTTGCATCCATGAAGTTGTGGGTACTACCCGAATCAATTAAGATAATAGCCTTACGGAACCGAATAATTCCCATAATTCTCATAGTTTTAGGACTCGGTGACCCCGTGATGGCATTGAGCGAAATTTTCGGAAACTCTTCCAAGAAAAACTCCCCTGGGTCCTCTTCAGCTTGAGAAGCTGTCTTGCCCCCTTCTCCTTCCTCTTGGTCCGCAATCTCAATGAGAAAAAGCTTGGGCACTTGGCAGACGTGACCTCTAGTCCACTTTGCATCACAAGAGTAGCAAAGTCCCTTCCTCCTGCGCTCTTCCATCTGGGCCTGAGTGATTTTCTGAACCGGCACCAAGGCTTGGCTGGGACTTGCAGTGTCTGACCGGTTTGATCCTCCCCTAGGTGGCGGTAGGACATTTTGCCTTAGGGAAACAGGCTGAGTGATCTTAGTAGGGGTAAAACTGCTCCCCTTAGCAACCCCAACTGGAAGTTTCATGGTTAACCCCCGATGCGATTGGGTTATCTGCACCGATCGCCAGCTAGATCGGAAACTCCTAGCCGTATTCATTACACACTCCTCTTGAATCCGAGCTAGTGCATACGCATCCACCAAGTTCTTTGGATTGAACATCCTTACAGGCAGCCGAATTTCTTCCTTCAATCCTCCCATAAAGCAACTTAGCTTGTGTTCTTCGGGCAGTCCCTGGACCTTAAGGGCCAGGGTGTCAAATTTGCTCTTATATTCATCCAAGGGTCCTTCCTGTTTCAACTTAGATAGGGACTCCATAGGTTCGTCGTAAGCACCCTTACCAAACCGAATTTGGAGAGCTGTGACAAACTCCCCCCAAGAAGTCTCCCGGTTGGTAGACTTAAATTCTTGGAACCAAACCATGGCTCTTCCTTCCATGTGAAAGGAGGAGATGGAAAGGCTTTGAGGGTCAAGAGTGTTGTAATAATCGAAGTATTGTTCCGCACGGCAACACCACGATTCCGGGTCTTCACCGTCGAACCGTGGGAATTCCCATCGGATTGTTTTAGGCTTGAGCCCGTCGCTGGAGTTAGATCCCTCTGGGTTCGAGGACTCCCCGCGCTCTACATTCCTTCCCTGTTCCTGGTGCCCGCCACCCAACCCATGAGACCCGCTAGATCCCGCCTGACTGGACAACAGAGATTGGACCATCTGTTTCATTTCCGCCTGAGCTTGCTGCAGTGCCTCCTTCAGATTTGTCTGGAGATTAGCTAAGTCAGTTCTAGTAGCCATTTCGGCCTGAAGCTGGGTTACATGATTCCTCAATTGTTGCATGTCTTCTGCCATAGTTCCGGACCTAGTTTTCATAGGCCAAGAATCGGTGCTCTGATACCAATTGTTACACGTAGATTATTGTTTAGGGTTTCTTATGGAATTTAGATGGAAATTAGGGAGAAAATGGAGAGAAAATGTGCTGTAATTATACTGAAAATTGCTAAGAAAACATAAGCGGCAGATTCGAGGAGCCACCCTCCAAGGAACAAGTCCAATTTTCCAGATACCCTCATTCTATGCTAAGCGAGACTTAAGGACTCATAAACGACTAGCTCTAGGGATAAACGACAGGTCCTTATTTATTGATACGCACCGCATCAGTCATCCTAGGACCCCAAAACGCACCGCATGAGGCTTCTAGAATGCCTATCTGAATGCCTAGCTAGACCGCTCACTACAACGTTCTGATGAAGCCACATAACCCTCCTGTTCGACCACCAACTCCTCAACTATCTTTCTTCAAGCTTCAAGCTTGATTCCTTCTCTCTCTTCGAAGAGCTGTGACAGATATTAACACGTGCTAGCAATTGTAAATTTTTTATAAATTTAGGTGTCACAAATTATACATATACTCAAAATAAATTATTAAAGGCTCCGTGATTTTAAGCAATTTACAAGAAGGTTAGAAACACTTAAATTAAATATGTTTTATTTTCTGTAAAATAGGTTTAAGACAACCAAAAATTAAATACAAATATGCTATGGAGAGGCTTGTCATAGACTGCCGTTAGAATGAACGAGAAGAGAAAAATAAAACAATCCAAAGTTTAAGATGGCTAACATAGAGAACAACAGGAAAAAGTAAGGACGAAGGCTCTTGGACTTGCTGCATTTAGAACAACAAAAAAAAAAAAAACCCAATCACAAGATTTGTTCAGGATGGTTG
The DNA here is from genome assembly GCA_028654335.1 of Alnus rubra. Taxonomy (NCBI): domain Eukaryota; kingdom Viridiplantae; phylum Streptophyta; class Magnoliopsida; order Fagales; family Betulaceae; genus Alnus; species Alnus rubra. The sequence continues at coordinate 1,894,918 of JAJPGS010002369.1, forward strand.
TGGGTCTACAAAAGAAAGGAAAGAACGAAAGAAAATTCAAATCCTAGGACAACTGTGGCCATCACGGCCAGACAGAAAAGAAAGAAAGAAAAAATATATTTAAGGACAACTCCTCATATACGGTGAAAAATTAAAATGATTGCTAATGTAAAACAAGTGTGTGTGTGCACAAAGTGTTAACAAAATAATATCAATGCAGAATTTAAAATACACAAGAATTTTGTTAATGAAGTGGAAACTCAATAAGAGAAAAACCACTCCGGGGCAGCTAAACCCAGGATATCCATTATTTAGAAAACAAGACTAGTTACAAAGTAGTAGCACTCACATGCCCCTGATAAAGTGGCCGTACCTTGCACTCTAAATGTAACCCAACATAACGCCTCCCAACCAGGTCCCCTACTTGAAGGGGTCTTCAATGGAATCATTTACCTTAGGGCCAACCCTTAAGATAGAATTCAGATCAGCGCAGCAACAACACACATAACAATGGCTTAGGAGAGACTAACTTAGCACAATAACCCTACAATATAACTCTCTAAGCACTAAGGAATTCAATACCGAATTCTTGCAGTTCTCAAGCCTAAGGACCTCAATTTATAGCCTGCAGGTTCAAATGAGCGTCTGGCTTGATAAACCTAAGCGCCGTCTGGACGGTAGACATAAGACGTCTGGACGGACAACTATGCAATTGGCTTTCCAAATTTTCGCTGAAATTCTTTCCTGTTTTGAGCCGCGTCCGGACGGTGTTGCCTTGTCGTCCGGATGGTCATACTTCAGCTGCACGCAATTTCCATAACAAGGCTTTGTGCGTCCGGACTAAGGGAATGGTTGTTTGGACGGTTGATCAAAGGCATGCAATTTCCATATAAGTAGCTCGCGTGTCCGGACCATGAAGGCTGTCGTCTGGATGTTTAAAATTTTGAATGCGCAACTTGCCTTATGGATGAGCGTGTCCGGACAGGAATCCACATCGTCTGGACGGTTGCAGCGATCTTCCCATATCTGTGTTTTTGGAAAGAAATCCCATAACTGGTCGAACACTGAGTGTCGTCCGGACGTGCTGCTGAAACATCCGGAAGGATGCAAGCTAGAACAGTTTGAAGCTTCTCGACACAAAGGAAGGTCCGGACGGAAAGTTCTCGTCGTCCGGACGGATGATGCTTTGGACAGTTGGGCGTCCGGACAGTATATCAAGTCGTCTGGAAGGCTGCAAGGGATTCGATTTTTCTGACTTGTAGACTGTGCAGAATCTTCTAGAAGACCTCTGAATAGCAGAATCCTTATTTAAAAGCATCATTACATAGAAGTGATTTTGTCCAACAGAATGAAGCCAATTACAAACTAACAAAATCCCTCTTTGGCCATTCTGGGACAAAAATCACTTGACCGGTCAAAAATACAATCTCGGTCCAAATAAAATTACTCCATCTTTTTGTCACAAAGGGACAAAGGGTAAAATAGAGTAATAAGAATCAAACACACAAAAATTACTCCCCCTAAATGTCTTAGAAGGACCAAGGTAAACAGAGTAATAAAGTCCAAACATTTAAACAAAAAAAAAACTGAATAAAAACATCTTGCTAAAAAGAGGAGAGAAAAGCAACAAGGTTAGGTCCTTCACAAGTATAGTAGCACACGCATGTATCCTAGTATGAGAAATCAGATAGAGTCGATAGACAAGTATAAGATAGACAAAGATTTCCCTGCAAACATAATAATGAAAATAGCTTGCTCAACTCATGCAATGCGTGTGTGTGTGAAGGCTTTCTCAAAAGGTATTGATGTTTGTGATATGACAAAGAGCAACTGCATTATCTAAACATGAGAGAAAATCCAAGAAAGATCTGTCAAAAGTCAAACCTTATTAATTACTAGGGCCTAGCCACCCTCATCTGATACGCTCCCCCTAAGATGCAGCACCCAATTATTTTACTTGTATCATGAAGGACAAGGTAAAATTTTACTTGCACCATGAAGGACAAGGTATATTGCTAATTCAGAACATAAGCAGTGAATATACGTACAAAGCACAGAATTCATAAGAGTAACTACTTGATTTTTTTGATGCTGCAACCTAGAAAGTGCCAGAATTTTTAGGTTCTTAGGTCAACTAGCATTTTGGTCAATTTGACCATCTTGTCAAAAACATCTCTCTTGTTTAGAGTACCCAGAAGCAAAAAGGTCAGAGAGGAAAGTACACACCTTTGGGGAGCCTTGGATAGTGCACGAAGTCATCACATGAGAAAAGCAACCATCAATCATAAAAAGTGAGCAGGAAAACTTTGCATATGTCAGACTTATGTTCTCAACCACATGTAAGAATAATTCATCAAAGCAAAATGAACTAATAAATCAGAAAAGATACATGAGATAGTTGACAAACCTTTGAAAGAATCGCCCTGCTACAAAACTCCCCATTTTTTATTTTTTTTTAAACATCATGCTATTAGAGGACAAGACTTAAGAAACACAAAAAAAATCTTATCCTAGCATGGAAAAGCATGTCTAGGACATGTCACAAACACCAATGGCTTTCCAAAGGGACTAAACCTGCTACCATCTAGAGGTTTGGTAAGAATGTCAGCCAATTGGTTTTCAGTGGGAATGAAGGAGAGAGATACTACCTCGGATTCCACAAGATCACGCAAGAAGTGATGTCTGATGTCGATGTACTTGGTCTGAGAGTGTTGAATGAGATTCTTGGAAATATTTGTAGCACTAGTATTATCACAGTTGATAATCATGGTACCTTGAGAGAATCTGTAGTCACCTAGTAGCGTCTTCATCCACAGTAATTGGGTACAATAGCTTCCCGCAGCAATATATTCAGCCTCAGCAGTGGAGAGAGATATAGAGGCTTGTTTCTTACTCATCCAAGCTACAAGATTGTTTCCCACATAGAAGCATCCTCCCGAGGTGCTCTTTCTATCATCAGCATTTCCAGCCCAGTCTACATCAAAGTATCCTGCAACAACAAGATTTGTTTCCCTGGAATACCATATGCCAAAAAGAAGAGTATCATTTACATACCTAATGAAACGCTTGACTGTAGTGAGGTGAGATTCCTTAGGATTTGCCTGAAAGCGAGCATAAACTCCCACACTGAAGGCAATATCTGGTCGGCTGGCTGTAAGATATAAGAGACTCCCTATCATACTCCTGTATAGAGATGGATCAATTGGTTTCCCTGCAAGGTCACTGCTAATCTTGACATTGGTGCTTATGGGAGTTCGGGCACGACTCTTCCCATCTAGGCCGAAACGTTTAACCAGATCCTTAGCATACTTGGATTGGGAGATGAAAATGCCTTCAACAGTTTGTTTGACTTGAAGACCAAGAAAATAGTTCAGCTCACCAATCATGCTCATCTCAAATTCCTGCTTCATCTCCTCAGAAAATTCATGGGCAAGGGAGGCTAAAGTAACTCCAAAAATAATGTTATCAACATAGATTTGAGCAATGAGCTTGTGAGTACCTTGTTTCTGATAAACAAGGTTCGATCAGCCTGTCTCCTTGTGAACCCCTTGGCCAAAAGATATGTGGCGAGACGCTCGTACCATGCCCGAGGAGCCTGCTTAAGACCATATAGAGCTTTCTTCAGCTTGAACACATGATGGGGATGATGAGGATCTTGAAATCCTTTCGGCTGTTCTACATAAACCTATTCTTGAAGAATACCATTCAGAAATGCACTCTTTACATCCATTTGATACAACTTGAAACCAAGATGGCAAGCGATAAAGAGAAGGATTCTGATGGATTCTAACCTGGCAACCGGGGCAAAGGTTTCATCAAAGTCTACTCCCTCAATTTGAGTATATCCCTGGGTGACAAGGCGTGCTTTATTCCGGATCACTGTACCATGCTCATCTGTTTTGTTCTTGAAAATCCACTTGGTGCCAATGATATTATGTTCAGCAGGTTGAGGAACCAGAGTCCAAACATCATTTCTGGTAAACTGATGGAGCTCGTCATGCATGGTAGACACCCAGCTTTCATCTTGTAGGGCTTCGTCAACTTTCTTGGGCTCTGTTTGAGCAAGGTAGCAAATGTAGGAAACTTGATTAGCTACTTCACTGGTAGGCTGAATGACTCTATTTCTTAGCCTACGCCCTTCATCAATGGTCCCAAGAAGATGATGAGGAAGATGATTGAGCTTCACCCATGACCGCTTAGGAGGATTTGCAAAAGTATCCTCATCTTCGGAAGCACTGGCAATGGTATCTGAAGTGTTGGGAGTAGAAGGAGATTCAGCCGGAGACACACTTGGAGAAGTCTTGATAATGTCAGTTGAAGTTACTGGCAGTTCAGCTGAATTGAGCTAATTTTCCTCCTCGCTGCTTGATGCCTCAACTTCTTCATCATCAATAACAACATTGATAGATTCCATCACAGTCTTTGTTCTTTTATTAAAAAACCTGTAAGCACAACTGTTTGTGGAATACCCCAAGAATATACCTTCATCACTTTTGGGATCAAATTTCTCAAGATTCTCCCTGTCACGAAGGATGTAGCATTTACTTCCAAAAGTTCTGAAGTACTTAACTGTGGGCTTTTTACCTCGCCAAATCTCATAGTGAGCCTTGTTTGTTTCAGGCCTTATATAGACTCTGTTGATAACATGGCATGCAGTATTAATTGCTTCTCCCCAAAAATGTTGAGTGAGATTCTTTGAGTGGATCATCACACAAGCCATCTCCTGAATCACCCTGTTCTTTCGTTCTACAACTCCATTTTGTTGAGAAGTGATAGGAGAAGAAAATTCCTGCTTGATTCCATATGAAAGGCAGAATTCTTCAAATTTGGAATTTTTGAATTCCCTTCCATGATCACTGCGAATTCTCATAATCTGGCAATTTTACTCAACTTGAATCTTCTTGAATAAATGTTGAGCTGTATCAAAAGCATCAGATTTTTCCCGAAGAGGAATAGCCCATGTATATCGAGAGAAATCATCCACAATTACCAGTATATACCTTCTCCCACCTAGACTAGCAGTTATAGTGGGACCCATGAGATCCATATGCAGTAATTCTAAATTTCTGGAAGTTTGAATACCTGAGGTCTTTTTATGAGCTGCTCGAGTCTATTTCCCTAGTTGGCAAGAACCACAGATTCCTTTCCCAGTCTTCTCCATTTTGGCTAGATCTTTGACAATATCTTTGCTAGTAATCTTCAACATATCTGTGAAATTTAGATGCCCCAACCTTTGATGCCACAGTTCACTGTCATCTATGGTTGCCTTATTGCATAAAATTTGAGGGTCTGCAGTGAGACTAGGAAGACCATAGCAGTTGTCAGCAGTTCTTTCTTCCCCCATAAGCCACTTGCCACTACTGTCAAAAAAATTACATTCCTTTTTGGAGAATTGCACCACCAAATCATTGTCACAAAATTGGCTAATGCTGAGGAGATTTACATTGAGCCCCTCCACATACAAAGCTTCCTGAGATGTTTCGAGACCTGGAATGTCGATGATTCCTTTTCCAATAACCTTGGATTGGCTCTCATCTCCATAGGTGATCCTTCCTCCTTTGCCCATCTAAACTTCTTTCAGTAGAGTCTTATCACCTGTCATGTTTTTAGAACATCTACTATCCAAATACCACAAACAAGTATCAAGAATTTTTAGGGCAGTATGAGCAACTAAATACAGATTATCTTCCTGCAGGTTCAAATGAGCGTCTGGCTTGATAAACCTGGGCACCGTCCGGACAGTAGACATAAGATGTTTGGACGGACAACTGTACGATCGGCTTTCCAAATTTTCGTTGAAATTCTTTCATGTTTTGAGCTGCGTTCGGACGGTGTTGCCCTGTCGTCCGAACAGTCGCACTTCAGCTGCACGCAATTTCCATATCAAGGCTTCGTGCGTCCGGACCAAGGGAATGGTCGTCTGGACGGTTGATCAAATGCATGGAATTTCCACATAAGTAGCTCGTGCGTCCGGACCATGAAGGTTGTCGTCCGGACGTCTGAAATTTTGAGCGCAACTTGCCTTATGGATGAGCGCGTCCGGACGGGAATCCACATCTTTCGGACGGTTGCAGCAATCTTCCCATATCTGTGTTTTTGGAAAGAAATCCCATAGCTGGTCGAACACTGAGTGTCATTCAGACGTGCTACTAAAATATCCGGATGGATGCAAGCTGGAACAGTTCGAAGCTTCTTGACACAGAGGAAGGTCCGGACGAAAAGTTCTCGTCGTCCAGACGGATGATGCTTTGGACAATTGGGCGTCCGGACGGGGTATATCACGTCGTCCGGACAGCTGCAAGGGATCCAATTTTTCTGACTTGTAGACTGTGTAGAATCTTCTAAAAGACCTCTGAATAGCAAAATCTTTGTTTAAAAGCATCATTACATAGAAGTGATTTTGTCCAACAGAATGAAGCCAATTACAAACTAACATACGGGTGTTACAGAAAAAGAAGAGAAAAATAATAAATAAATAAATAAACAATAGTGTTGGGGCGTTGGATGAAGCATGCTAAAAGAAAAGAAAAAAAAGAAGGGAGACAATAAACAAAGGTCAAGTTGGACAATCCACACAAAGGTAAGTAAAAGGTAAGGCTAAAAAAACAAAATTTCAGGTCATGGTCTGTTACGGAATAGACAAGAAAAGCAAAGACCTTTGTAAAAAAAAAGAACCAAAACCTGCTACGGAGCTACATGAAAAGATACAGAAAGGAAAAGAGAAATTATATAAGAGTAAAGAGAACAATGCATACACGGTCAGGCAAGAAACAAACAAGGAAGGAACCATGTGAGGTTGCTACGTCGGTACAGAGAAGAACAAATAAAACAAACAAAAGATAAAAGAACAAACCATCTGCAGAAAGTCTAATCCAAGAAGAGAGAGAAAAAGAAAAGAAAAGGTCAAGGGATTACCTTGTGCTTTCTACCGTGGGAGCTAGAAGTGGAGAAAACCAAAAATTTTGTGAAAGATTGAGAGAGGGGCGGCTGGTAGGGTTGTGAGAGGAAGGATGGTGCTGGACTTAAATACATATTTATAAAGCTAGGGTTCATAGACCAAAATAGTTACTAGAGCTTATAGACCAAAAACAGTTTATAGAGTTTATAAAAATGGGTATAAAATATTAATATAAGATATTGTTAGGTTGTGATTGGCCTCATTCTGTTTGGAAAAAATCACATGTATGTAAAGATGCTGTTTAACAGAGATTCCGCTATTCAGAAGTGTTTCAGAAGATTCTGCACTGCTTACAAGTCAGAAGATTTTCGGTTCCCTATCAGCCGTCTGGACGATCATGCCATCCCGTCCGGACGACGTGGACTTCCGTCCGGACCCTTCACTGCAACGAGAAGCTTCTGTTCCAGTTTGCATCCGTCCAGACATATCAGTAGCCCGTCTGGACGCCTCTCAGTATGCGACCAAGCTTCAGATTCTTTCCAAAATTATATATGGGAAGATTGCTGCAACCATCCGGATGACATGGATTCCCGTCAGGATGCGCTTCTCTTTAAGGCAAGAATCGCAATTCAAATTCAACCGTTCGGACGTCTGTCAGCATGGTCCGGAAGTGCGTTCAACTGATATGGAAATTGCAGATTCGACTTCAACCATACGGATGACTGCCTTTCATGGTCCGGACGCGCGCACAGTAAATATGGAAATTGCGTGTTGAAAATTAATCGTCCGGACAGCCATCCCTCATGGTCCGGACGCGCGAAGCCTTATATGGAAATTACTTGCAGCGGACGTACAACCGTCCAGACGACGTTACCTCACCGTCTGGACGCGGCTCTCAAATAGGAAAGATTTTTCAGCAAAAATCTCAAAAATTCTGTTCGCACAGTTGTCCGTCCGGACGGCATCCGTACATATTACTACAGTCGCCCATTTGAACCCTCAGCCTATAATAGAGGCCCCTGGGCATTGAGAACTGCAAGAATTCGGTATTGAATTCCATTAGAGCTTAGAGAGTTATTTGTGAGATTATTGGAGCTGATTTGTCTCTCAAGCCATTGCAAGTATGTTGTTGCTGTGCTACAACTGAAGTCTATCTTAGGGGTCGGCTCTAAGTGAAAAATTGAAATGACTTCTAAAAGTAAAGTGTGTGCATAAGTGTCAACAAAAATTAAAGCAGAGCGGAAAGTAAATGACACAGATATTTTTGTTGACGAAGTGGAAACTCAGTTAAGAGAAAAACCACTCCGGGGCAGCCAAACCCAGGAATTCCACTATTCAGAAGACATAGCTAGATACAAGACAGTAACACTCACATGTACCGATGCAGTGTTCGTACCTTGATCTCTGACGTGTAACCCAACACGAATTCTTCACAACCAGGTTCTCCTACCTGAATGGGTCTTCAATGGAACTCCTTTACCTTAGGGCTAACCCCAAAGATAGACTTCACAGCTGATCAAATCACACACTTGGCAAGGCTTTAGAGGAAATATCACGTCTCTAAGCTGTAGAGAATTCACCACCGAATTCTGTATTGAAAGCATGCCTCAAGCCTCTTATTTATAGGCTTTGGAAATCCAAAATTGAGTCAAAAATGGATTCTGGGGCATGCGTGTCCGGACGGGAGCCTTGGGCCGTCCGGACGGGCCAAGTTTTACTTGTCCGAAAAGTATTTTGGAATTTTCTACAGGGCCGTCCGGACGGGCAAATCTTTCCGTCCAGACAGATCTCTTCTGGATGATTCTAGGGTCTGTCCAGACACTCAAATTATATCATTTTTTCTAAGCTTTCCAATGAAGCCAATTTCATCCCAATCCAATATTTGAGTAAAATGTTATGACCAAAATACCCGATGGTGTCCGGACGGCTTGACCGAGCGTCCGGACGGTCAACTGCAACCGCCTCTCCAAGATAGCGCTGAAAGCTTCCATAACAAGGCCGCGTCCGAACGGTGTTGCCCTAGCGTCCCGACGGTTGCACTTCGGCTGCACGAAATTACCATAATAAGGCTTGGAGCGTCCGAACCTTGAAGGCTTACGTCCAGACGGTTGAACTAGTGCACGCAATTTCCATATATGAAGCTTGATCGTCCGGACCATGAAGGCTGACGTCCGGGCGGTTGAACTTGGTATGCACGTTCTTGCCTTATAGAGGACATCATCTGGACGGGATCACACATCGTCCGGACGGCAGCAGCCGTCTTCCCATAACTGTGTCTTGAGGAAAAAACCTTATTTCTTGTCAAACACTGAATGGCGTCCGGACGGTATAACCACGTCGTCCGGACGGATGTCCTGGAACACTGGGATTTTCTCGAACTTTGAAGAGCGTCCGGACGATTTGCCATTACGTCCGAACGGATGCAATCTTGAACTGTTCGAAGATTCTAGACACTGATGGGCGTCTGGACGGAAAGATCTAGTCGTCCGGATGGATGTTGCTGACTGATGAGCGTCCGGACGGAATACCACGTCGTCCGGACGGCTGACAAGGAACCGAAATAAATCCTTGAAAACTTCACAGAATCTTCTTGAAGAACATAGCTGAAGAGTAGGCTCTGGATAAAGCAGCATCCCTGTGAAAGCAGCAACATTACATAGAAGTGACTTTGTCCAACAGAATGTAGCCAACACAAAAACTAACAAACTCCCCATTTGGCCATTCTGGGACAAAAATCACTTGACCGGTTAAAAATACAATCCCGGTCCAAATCAACAATTACTCCCCCTTTTTGTCACAAAGGGACAAAGGGTAAAACAGAGGAATGAGAAAAACCACACAACAATTACTCCCCCTTAATGTCTCAGAAGGACAAGGGTAAACAGAGTAATAATATCCACAAACAAAAACGTTCTAAAATCCAAAACAATAGGAAAGTAGAGAAACGTCTGCAAATGGCCCAAAAGAGAGGAACATAAATCCTCCAAGTATCAAATCCCAAGACCTTTGGAAATTGAACATCCGACTTCAACAATAGTCAGTTTTCCAAAGGATGCATCTGTCAATCACTGTGCTGGGAGACGCTGGATGTCGTATTCCTGAAAAACCAATCAGAAATATCTCCAAAAATACCATTAGATCCTGTTAGTTCCAAACATAATGTGGTATTTAACACGGCTGTCAAATGGATGCCAAAGAGAAATATAAGCAATGTAACTACTCATAAGGCATAAATATATCATGATCAGCCCAACACACAGACAGAAAATGATTTTCATGCACAATATCTCAAGAAAATATCCCAACAAATATTCTAATATTCTAAAAGCACAAAGACTTAAAAGAATAACGGAAGACACAAAGAAGATCATGGGATGAGAAGAGATGTGCAACAAATGCCAAAATCTCGGGAGAAATCCACGAGAAAAACACACAAGATGCCATGATAAATCAATAAAAATGCAAAGATGTGTGTATGGCAGAGAAAGAGAAGCAAGTCTTAAACCTATAGAGATCCTGACCGGATGAGCAATTGCTAGGTCAGCATATGGCAAGACTGCTCTCGTTTTGGACGTAAGAATAAGTCTGTCCACACACTTCACACTAAAAATCTAAAACTTGAGGAAAATTTGCAGAAAAATAATTTTTCCAAAGTCAGTTTAAGAACACGCATGTATAATCCACTGATAACACAATCAGGGAGCATCTCAAAACTAAGCAGAGATATAAAAGAGAGTTGAGAGTTCAATCAGCACAAAAATTTTCCTGGACATAGAAAATTCAAATAGACAACTCAACTCATGCAATGCGTGTGTGTGTGAAGACTTAACCCACAAGGTATGACTATCACAAAAATGACAAAGAGCAACCAGATTTTCTAGACAAGAGAGAAAATCTGTGACAGATTAGCCAAAAGTCAAACCTTATAACTAACTAGGGCCTAGCCACCCTCATCTGATACACTCCCCCTTAGATGCAGCACCGAATTGTTTTACTTGTACCATGAAGGACAAAGTAAATTTTTTACTTGCACGTAGAGGGCAAGGCATATAGCAAATTCAGCACAAAAGCAGTGAATAGACAATTTAAAGCACAAAATTCATATGAATAACTGCTTAATTCTTATGGTGCTACAATCTAGAGGGAATACCAGAGTTTTTAGGTTCTAGGTTCAACTAGCATGTGGTCAATTTGGCCATCTTATCAAAAACATCTTCTCTTATCCAAAAATTCTTAGAAACACAAAGTCAGAGAAGGAAAGATGTACCTTTAGGGGAATCATGGATAGTGCACATTTTTCATCGCATGAGAAAAGAAGCTATCCTACTTTTGCATATACAGAAAAACACTTGGCAAATTATAGTCAGAAACTCTCAAATATATCTAAGCAAAGTAAATTAATACCCAAATAATTGAGATATCATGAGAAAATACATGCAATATCTGATATGCCAAAAAAATATCTTGCAAATTCTCCCCAATATTTTTTTTTAATTAAAAACAAATGCAATATGGAAAGAAAACATCATATGCATGGCAAGATCAAACCTGATGATGCCAATACAGAAAAAAATAGTCGCTCGACCTAGTTTTTCTGTCTTCCCCAAACAGTACCTGCAATGCTCTCTCAAGAGAATAGGGGGCACAACAAACTGGTTCCTAGATTGCATAGTAAGCACACAAATATAACAAGTAAATGTGCAAGCAATCAAACCTGATGCCTTAGGATTAGGAACCGAATCCTAGGCATGAACACCTTCTCTTGCTAGGTGCGTTCGTTCCCCCTCATGGGGTGAATGGTCTCATCACTCTTGACCCATACCTGCTTGACTCGAGGCGGTGGCTTGCAGGTCTTGTCCATGTTGTCCATTCTCCTTAGCATACCTTGCATTAGGCTAAGCAATCCTTCATAGCCATGGCTGCCATTGGGCTTCTGCAGCTTTCTCTTGTAGCGCCTTGATTTGTTCTTCTTTGGTTTGCCACTCTGATTGGCAGGAACAAACCTTTGCTGATGCTGCGGAGCCTGAAGTGCCGTAGGAAGTAGGGTGCTTGATGTAGCTTTTGTTGGCAGCTCCTTCTGAACCTTCGACTTCTGAGCCTGGAGATGTGGACAATTGGGTCGGATGTGACAGGTGATGCCGCAGTGATGGCAGGTAGGCAAGCTTCTTTTGTTGAATGCAATCTAGCCCCTGAAGCTAGGAACCATAGAATGAAAATTTTCAGTTACTTGAGTTTGTAGAGCTTGAATATGATTATCCGCAGATTGAAATCCTCTAGTCAACTGGTCTGCAAGATAAAAGAGAAGATTCGCCCCCAAACCTCTAACTGGTGCAAATTCGAAGAAAGAGCTTCGGAAGGCTCTGTATGAGCTGGGGAGAAAAGATCATCTAAATCCTTAGACCTTTGGAAATTAAACATTTAACTTCAACAACAATCTTGTTTTCCAAAGGATCCATATGTCATATATTGTGCTGGGAGCTGCTGGACAACATATTCTTGAAAAGAATTAACAGAATTCTATCCAAAAATAACACTACAAAGAAATATTAGTTCCTGTTAGTTCCAAAAAGAATGTGGTATTATGACAGCTTGCAATTTGGATGCGTAAGAATTACAAATGCAAATATAGCAATCCAAATAACACGAATATATCAATATCCACCCAACTCATAGACAGAAAAGGATTTTCATGCACCATATCTCAAGAAAATATTTCAATCAATAAAATATTCTAATATTCTAAAAAGCATAAGAACTTAAAAGAATAAAAGAAGACACTGCAAATACCATGGAATGAGAAGAGATGTGCAAAGAATGCCAAAATTTCGGGAGAAATCCGTGAGACAAACACACAACATGACATGATAAATCAATAAAAATGTAGTGGTGTGCGGATGGCAAAGAAAGAAAAGAAACGGATAAAAACCTGTAAGGATCTCGTCCGAACATGATACTAATGCGTCTGGATGGTCCACTTGCTAGACTAGCAATTGACAGGACCACATGCGTCCGGACGCTTCACACTGAAACGCTGAAACTCAGAGGAAAATTTGCAGAAATTTTTTTTCCCTAAAGTTAGCTTCAGAACACGCATGTATAAATAACTGATAAGACAGTCAAATAGCACATCAAAAATATGCAAAGATATAACTGAGAGTTAAGTATTCAATAAGCACAAATTTTCTTGCAGATAGAAAATTTATATAGATTACCTAACTCATACAATGCGTGTGTGTGTGTGTGAAAGCTTTTTCAATAAGGTATGATGTTCGTTGATATGATTTAAAGCAACTGAATTTTCTAAACAATAGAGAAATTCAATGTTGGATCAGTCAAAAGTCTTATTATACTAGGGCCTAGCCACCCTCATCTGATACACTTTATTTCTGTAATGATTTGGTTACTTAGTCCGCTAGTGACCATCTATTTCTATAATGATTTGGTTTCCTACTATTTCTATAGGGACAAGTTTAAGAACAGATTTATAGCACAAAAGCAATGGATCTTTTTATTTACCCATATTTTTTAATTTTTAAATACTTTTTATCACTTGGTGCTGCAACCTAGAAAAAATGCCAAAATTTTTAGGTTCTAGGTTCAACTAGCGAGTTGGTCAATTTAACCATCTTAGCACAAAAAATCTCTCTTATCAGAATTTTCAAAAGTAAAAATCAGAGAGTAAAAAATGTACCTTAGGGGAGCTTTGGATAGTGCACAATTTTTCATTGCATGAGAAAAGCAACTATCTAGCATTAAGATGCACATGAAAACTTAGCAAATATCAGTCATAAACTCTCAATCATTTATAAGCATATTCAATCAATGAACAATGAACTAAGATATTAGGCAAAAACATATGCAATATCTGAAAGGCTATCAAAAGAAAAAATAAAAATTTTGCATCTTCTCCCCCATTTATTTATTTATTTTATGTAGAAAAAAAAATAAACAGAAAACCAACAAAAACACTTCCTAGCATGTGTGATAAAATCAAACCTGTTCACACGAAAGGTTTAGAATTTACCAAGACAGAAAAACAGTAGCCTGATGTGCTTTTTCTGTCATCCCCAAATAGTACCTATAGAAATTTCTCAAGACAACAAGAGAAAATATGAGAGATAAAATAAATGGTTCCTCAAACAGAATGCAAGGCATGAATAAGATGTGACATGATAAACAATGCAATGCAAACATACCTGACATACACTAGGATTTAGGAACCAAAATCCTTGGCATGGTGAGACTTCACCTTTACTAGGTGAGTCCACTCCCCCTCAAGAGGTGAATGGTCTCATCATTCTTAAACCATACTTGCTTGACCCGTGGAGGTGGTTTGCGGGTCTTGTCCATGTTGTCCATTCTTCTTAGCATACCTTACATCAAGCTCAGTAACCCTTCATAGCCATGGTTGCTATTGAGCTTCTGCGACTTTCTCTTGTAGCGCCTTGATTTGTTCTTCTTTGGTTTGCAACTTTGATTGGCAGGAACAAACTTCTGCTGATGCCGTGGAGCCTGATGTGTCGTCAGAGGTAGAGTGCCTGATGTAGCTCTTGTTGGTAGCTCCTTCTGAACCTGGAGCTGTGAACATTTGGGTTGGATGTGGTCGGTGATGTCGCAATGATGACAGGTGGGTAGGATTCTTTTTTTTGAATGCTTCTTGACAGTCTCTATAGATTTTAGGTTAGCATTCTTACAAATAACACTGTCCTTACCTTTTATATGTCTCCTATGTGGAAGGACATATTTGGATGAGGAAGGTTCTTCAACTTTACTTTTCCTTGGAGCATTCTGCTTAATCCAAGATCTGTGGATTTTTAATAGAAAACAATTTGGTCTAATATGACCAACCTTCCCACATTTATGACAAGTAGGGACAAGCTTACCATGAGCTTGTGTACCTGTATCTTTGGATTTAGGCTTTACACTATTTTTTAAGCAAGAATTTTCAGAATTATCCAAACAAGCAGTGTTTACTATCATAGGCTTAATAACAATAGAATCTAATTTAGAATCAGAAGCATGTGAAGTAGAAGCACTCAAATCATCAACAATTAAGTCAAGCTTGTTAGAAATATCTGAATGAATACAAAACATGCTCTTTAAATTATCACTAGAGAATTTTTTCAAGAGATCTTCATATTCTTTTAATTTATTCTCAAGTGTATCAATAATGTCAAATGGCATGGTATTCTCAAATTTCAGAGAGTCAATTAAAACATAAGATTCAGACAATTTAATAATTAAAGACTATTTTTCTTGCTTAATCTTTTTGAGCTCTTTATTGGACTTTTTACTCAATTTAAGAAAATTCTCAAGAAGCTCATTATCATAATTCTCTTCAGACAACATAGAAGAATTCATGATAAAAGAAGTCAACAAAAAAAATGGATCACACTCAAGAGATTAGTCCAAAAAGAGTGTACCCGTTCTGATACCAATTGAAAAATAAAGGACTTTTAATTTAACCATGTGTGTGTGCAACGTGTAACAAATATTGTAAATGTGAAATTTAAAGAACATAAATATTTTGTTAACGAAGTGGAAACTCAATGAAGAAAAAAACCACTCTTGGGCAATCAAACCCAGAAAATCCACTATTAGAAGACAAAGCTAGTACGTAGATAGTAACACTCACATACCCATATGTAGCGATCGTATATAGCACTCTGACACGTAACCCAACGTGAACGCCTCCCAGCCAAGTCTCCTACTTGAAAGGGGTCTTCTATGGATTCCTTTACCTTAGGGCTCCTCCCTAAGATAGACTTCAAACACGAGCACAACAACAGCACAACGGCAACCCTTAGAGAGCTAGCAGATCTTCACAATGTCTACCTAAGCACCTTCTCTAAGTACAGAAGAATTCAACACTGAATTCATACAAATTACATGCCTAGATGCATCTATTTATAGGCTAAGAAGACCTAAATCAAGTCTGTCTCTGATTTCTCTAGGCGGCGTCCAGATGCAAGCTGAGGCCATTTGGACGGTGAACTGTGCAATCGGCTTTCCATAAAGCGTTGAAAATCTTTCATGAATAAAGCCACATTCGGACGGTGTTGCCCTAGCGTCCGAACGGTTGCACCTCTGCTACATGCAATTACCATAATAAAGACTAGCGTTCAGACAGTGTTGCCCTGACGTCTGGACTGTTGCAATTCCTCTCCACGTCTTGCCTTATTAAGGATGGCGTCCGGACGGTGTAGACCTGTCGTCCGAAAGTATGCAGTTGTCTTCCCATATTAGTGTCTGAGAAGGAAAACCTAATTCTCCTTGAACTTTGACTAGAGTCCGGACGGTATGGCCACGTCGTCCGAACGGATGCACTAGAATGCTGGAATCTTCTCGAACTCTGAAGAGTGTCTGGACGTGTTGCTGAGACGTCCGGACGGATGCAAGCTTGAACAGTTCGAATCTTCTAGACATTGATGGGCGTCCGAATGGTATTGCCACGTCGTCCGGACGGATGTTGCTAACTGACAAGCGTCTAGATGCTTTACTAGGCCGTCTGGACGGAAACAAGGATCCAACTTTTCTGAGTTGGAATCTGCATAGAATCTTCCTAGAACTTCTGAAATAGCCTTCTTGATGCTTGTGACACTGAACTTGTCATAATAAGGCTCTTTCCAAATCAGATAAATAAACTCTGAATATCTGAAGACTCTGAAATATACGGCATCCCTGTGAAAACAGCTACATTACATGATAGTGATTTTGTCAACAGAATGCAGCCAATAAAAAACTAGCTGAGCATTTTAATCAACTAATAATAAAAATGAAACAACGTGTTTTGAAGAAATATTAAAAGGTCATCTTCTACCTTTCATCTAACCTAAAAGCCTGAAACTGGTTGGAACTCATTCATAACCATGTATAAATTTATCAATTTCATATAATCATATGAGATTCTAATCATATATCATGACAAGAAGATTTATCATGACTGCAATATAAAAAAGGTAAGTAATTTTCGAAACATGAAAATTAAATGAGTTTAGAAAATTCTCGATTTTTTTTTAGAATAGTTTAATAACATTTATGTCAGGATTTTTAAGGTTGTGTTCCCTTACCTGATGTTTTTGAGTGGAGTTTAGCTACCTTCTACCAAGATTGGATCACAAGAATCTATTCAGAGAATATTTATATAGCATGATCACCGTATAATATGAATAATAAATTTAATATATTGTATGATATTTGGCAATGTGTTGAAGGAATGTATGGCTATGCAATTTTAAAAGTGCCGGTTTTTCTGTACAAAATGAGAATAGATATTCAACAAGAACTAAAACTTGTAAAGAGCAAATATCTGCAATCAGTTTGTCAAAAAGAGACAAGAGCACAAAAAAAAATCCAGCAGCAACACCACAACAATTCAATACTTCATTACTGCCTAGTTAACAAGAACATGTAGTAGTTTTAATATTCTACAAGCCAGTAATTTGTTTTAACAATGTTTTAAAAATTCTTCATAAAAAGAAAGATTTTTAAAATAGTGCAATCTGACCCATGTGAAGGAATAGCCATAAGTCAAGTGGGTATCACCGAAAATTATCAAATACAATTGTTCTAACCAATTTTTCCTCGAAAGTCAACATAACTGAGTCTCATATAATATAAGAACAAAATCAAATCTGGAACTACCCAAGCTATATAGAATCACATGGTGTACACAATGAAGAGTATACAATATTTTGACAACATATGATTTAAACAATACATGTTCTAAATAGGTAGTGCAGAGAAAAGAAACTCTATACCAATGAAAATCTCAGTGCCTTAAAACGAACTCTCAATAAAGTGATTAAAATGAAAGGATCTAAAGATTATATTTTTAAGAGAATCATAAAATCATTTAGCACTACAAAAAGAAAAAAAAAGAAAAAAAAAAGCATTTTAAGCCGTTTTGAAAATGGCTCAAAACATAGGGTTGGTAATTCTCGGTTTGAGCCGTTTTAAACCAAAACGACTCCAACTAATTGGAGTCGTTTTAAGGGCCCTAAAATGGCTCAAAAAACTCATTTTTTTTAGTCATTTTAAGGTCCCTAAAACGGCTCAATTTTTTTTTTTTTTTTTTAAAAATAAAAATAAAAAATAAGCTGAGGTGTCCGTACACGCTCGGCTTGGGCGAGTTAACCTCGAGTATGACTTGGTGTGCAAGCAGAGCGAGCTCCATGCCCTGAAGAGCAGTCCGAACGATCACATTGACAACCACGAAAACCAAACGTACCAGTGCTGCAAGAGGTAGGAGGGTCTTTCTGTAAATCCTTGAGCTCCTTCAAGATCAGTTTCGAGGCCATAGTCTGAAGAACACCCACAAACAAAGAAAAGCAACCCAAATTGACAACAGATCGTAAGCACCCAGAACTAAAGTTTTGATTTTTACTACAAATTAGTCAAACAAAATACCACGAACCAAATCCTTGAGTCGTGGATCCATGTATCGTAACAACTCTTGAAGCGAGTCGAGAGCAAAGATTTTGAAGAGGACGTGAGCGATTGCTATTTGATCGAACGGATCTGGAAGCTTCTCACAGAGATTGACGATCTCCACCTCCTGATGGATCCGAACTATTTTCTTAGGCTCAAGAACCAGTTGTCCATCAAGTCATAGAACGAGATGGCACTGTTTTGTTCCAAACTCTGTGAATCAAATATTTTCCATACAATCAATCAACCAAAACGAAAACAATCAAATAAAGAGAATCCTCTCGGGCAGCGAAAATGTTAGGAAAATCACAAATATAATACAAATATGAGAAAAAGAGATTAGAGAGAGAGTGTGTTCGTGTGTGAGAGCTAGAGAGAGTGCAGGAGAGAGAGAGAGAGAGAGAGAGAGAGAGAGATAGTGAAAGAGCTAGAGAAAGATATAGAGAGAGGACGTACTAATGGTAGACAGAAAGCAGCGGCCGGCGGTGTCTGTGATAGAGAGAGAGAGTGATGACGAGATGAGAATGACGGAGATCATACAGAGAGAGTTATATTAACAAGAGAGAGAGACGTGCGGGACAATTTCTAAAAAAAATAAATAAATAAATTTTTTGAGATTTGGGGCGCGAGACACGAAAGTTTCGTGTCCCGTGCGTAGACCCCAAAAGTTGGAGCCGTTTTTGCCAAAAACGGCTCCAATCACTTATTTTTATTTTTTAATTAGTTTTTTGATAAAAAAAAAAAATTAATATACATATATACTAAATAAGCATAAACTATACTAGCTAATTAAATATAGTATTACATATTAATTATAATACGTTGATAATAGTATTTATATAGTATATTAAACTAACATGTTAATTAGTTATTAATACTTAGTATATAACATATATTGTATAGTTAGTATATAATTAGTATATAACTATATATATATATATATATATAAACACACATATATCACATCACTTATATTCTAGTTACTTAATTATTAGAATACACTTGGATCGATCAGATCTTCTATCGATCCTATGATCTTGTCATAATCGATCGGACTAATACTTAGGATCAATCGCACGTTAGATCAAACAATCATTATGTCAAGTTTGATTGATTGAACATTTGTATCACAATAGATCAGACTGATGCACTATGATGAATTAGATAATCGATCAAACCTTCAATTGTGTCAAGTTTGATTGATCGAACATTCGTATCACAATAGATCAAACTGATGCACTAGGATAAATTAGATATTCGATTAAACCTTCAATTGTGTCAAGTTTGATCGATCATTTGATCATATCACAATTGATTAGACTAATGCACTAGGATTGATTAGAGTAACACCCAGGATCGATTGGATGATTCTATCGATCCTATGATCCTATCATGATCGATCGGACTAGTACTTAGGATCAATCGCATGTTAGATCGAACTTTCACTGTGTCAAGTTTGATTGATGGAAGTCTATCACGATCGTTTGGACTAATGCACTAGGATCGATCGGATGGTCTATCGATCATATTATTCTATCATGATCGATCAGACTACTACACTAGGATCGATTGCACGTTCAATTGAACCTTCACTTTGTCAAGTCTAATCGATCGAACTCTATCATGATTAATTAGATTAATGCAATAGATTTGATCTGACGATTGATCGATTGGAGTAATAATTTGGATCAATTAGATCTTCTATCGATCCTATGATCTTGTCATGATCGATTGGACTAGTACTTAGGATTAATCGCACATTAGATTGAACTTTTACTGTATCAAGTTTGATTGATCGAACTCTATCACGATCGATCCGAGTAATGCACTAGGATTGATTGGATGTTCAATCGATCAAAGTAATACACTTGGATCGATCAGACTATAAAACCGGATAAGGTTAGGGTCGTCCATACGCAAACTCAGAGGCACAAAAATCATAAGGTCTGCCAAGCTTAACTAGGATGCACGATTTCTAAAGCGAACAAAAATGGTCAAATTCATAAACTTCATTTCAAGCGGAAACGATTTTTCAAAATAACAGTTAAGTTGACAACATAGATAAAAGCCCAAGGGCATAAGTTCGTGCAAATGCACTAGAGACAACAAAAGAGGCATGCAATGCTCCTACTGCTAGCCTAAATTCCCAATTTCCGGCCGCCTAGGACTCACAGCTCAAAACCTGAAAAAACAAAACAAAATAAGGGTGAGCGAGAAATGCTCAGTAAGGAAATCCTCAACCATAAAACAGTTGAGTTAAATTCTTTTCTTTAAAACCTCAAAACAATTTATTATCTGACGCAGTTCAAAGCATAATTATCATTTATCACTGTTTACACAAGATAACCTTCTTATTAAAATTCTCTCTCAAAACATTTAATCTAAAACAAACCGTCCAAACTTCTTGTATCATATCATTTATCAATTTCAATTCAATTCTCAATAACCAAGTTAAAACCCATTCTTTTATACAAAAGATATAATTTATACTAATATACTAAAACTGAATTCTCATAATAGGGCCCATGTACACTATTACGCCCTGTGTACTTAGGGTTGCGCGGTCTTTGCTGTGACCATGGCAGGTAACTGTGGCCGCAGGCCTGCCCCGTCAGCTAATTAATTGAAGTGCACTTAGCATGACCTAGAGACGGATTACCGCATTCTCAACGTTCTTCAGCGGGTGCGCTTCCATCTCAAGCAACGGTACCGAGCTTATCCTCTGTGAATTTTGTCAATAACTCTGGGGCCAAAATAGTCTCCTCCATACACATGCCCTTATCTCAAAAATTTCTCCTTTATTTATCTCATAAAACTTTCTCATTCTTTTTCTTGTATATCTAGGGGCAACGTGTTGGAGGGTTTTACAAACTTTCGCTTCTCTTTTCGTCACTTCTAAAAGGGGTAATTTCCTTTTTCGGGTAAAATAATAAATTCTCTAAAATTTGCAAAGTCCTTTAGAACCGAGGTTTTTCTTAAAATCACTACTTTCAAAATATCATTTTCACCAAATAACTTTCATATCAAAATCAATTTAAGACAAATCCTTCATGCAAACAAAATAAGTTCAGATACAGAACAAGAACAATCAAATCGCAATTATGCAATAAAGGAATAATTAAAGTAATGCAACATAAACAATTTGAGAAGGGGTAGAGGGTCCCTTACATCTCTGAACGCAGCTACTAAAATTATCTGGCTGCTAGCTAATCACCTGAATACAGGTTCAAACGATCCATTAGCATAAGCTCGCTTCTAGACAACGTACTAACGTATCTACAGCTTGGTTTGCTAGCATATTGAGAATGGTTTCCATAATATACGTATAACAACCTTAACGAAATAATATTTATTCCATTAAATAGGTAACACATATATATTATTAGAGTCATGAAATTCGAAGAAATTTGGTGAGGTTAATAAATTCAGAAAATAGGTTATATAGAGAAAAGAAATAAAAGTAAAAGAAATAACTAAAATTTTCCAACACATTATGGCTACGCAAGGGAAAAGAAGTATAACTTTTTAATAAGTATTGGGTGTCAACTTTACTGTACAACATGGTAAAAAAAAAGGATAAATTAGATAGACACATGAAAAATTTTGGAAATCCACAAGCCACGGCTTAAGGCAAAAGAAAAGAAGAAAAAAAAATTAAAAGCTTTAGGAAGGAAGTTGGACAGTCATGGCAGGAGATAAAATGGCTAGAACACAAGCAACAATTCTGGGCAATTTCCGGTTCAGATAGAAGAAAGGGAAAAAATTTTATGCAATAAGGGTCTTAAATAACTCATGCAAAGAGAGGTAATAAAGAGACAAAATATGGAAAGTAAAAGTCAAGGTGAAATCAAAAGGTGGGTGGGCCTTTCTCGTACAACAAGAAGAGAAGAGAAAAAAAATCAAGCACAAAAGGCCAAGGGTCCCACGTTGAACAAGGGAAATGGGGAAATTGAATTGAAGAAAAATAAAACCCCTGGAGAGACATGCACGGCTGGAGCAAGAAGGGAAGAAAGGGAAAAAGAAAAAGAAAAATGAATAAACAACATGCAAAGAGGGAAATGACCTGACAAAAAGAATCCCATAATAATAGATAAGAAGAATAAGGAAAAAGCAGGTTGGAGGTCAGATTCTTGAAGGAAGAAATGTCATCAACAACAAATAAATAATGAAGAGCTACCAAAGGACACAGTTGCAGCAGTGGAGAAACGAAATAAACAATGGAAAAAAAATACATAGTCCATAACAGGTACAAGAAGTAGAAAAAAATAATAAGGAAACTCTACTAAAGCACAAAAGTACCCGTACAGGTTGAAACAAAAGACAAAGTCAGTGAGTAGTAAAAATCACATGCTAGAATGTATGACTAGACAAGATTATTGAAAGGAAAATGAGGACGAAGGTACAAGGAGCTTACCTGCAGTGGTCCCCAACAAAGAGAGTGAGAGAGTCAAGGAAATGCTTGGGTGGAAAAGGGTGAGGCGGCAGATTGTAAAAGGGTTAGAGTTATTATAAATAGTATATATTAATTAATGTTATTTATAGTATATAGGGTTAGAGTTATTATAAATAGAATAATTTTTATTTTTTAAATTGAAGCTGTTTTGATCAATACGCCTCAAACGTTCTTGGTGTTGCGTGGTCTCCTTTGTCTATGGTGAGAATTGTTATAGTATGAGGGAATCCCTATAGGAGGACCTCATTGCTTTTGCTTCCGGAGTAGGGGACAGGCCCTGGTTGGTTGCTAGGGATTTTAACACTGTTAGGAGACCAGAGGAAAGATTAGGGGGATCTTCTGACTGGCCAAATTGGATGGATAAGATGGAGGAATCTATATCTCTAGCCGAGCTTCATGATTTGAGATACGGAGATTGGAGCCATTTTGAGAAAACGTCTCAAAATCTAATTGGAGCCGTTTTAATTAAAACGACTCAAAATATAATTGGAGTCGTTTTAATGAAAATAGCTTAAAAGGCCCCTTTTTTTTTGTTTGTAGTGTAGGCATAAAACAAAAGAAATTAGAACAACCCACTGTGCTGCGTTACACGTGATACACAGAGAAAGGGACAATTTTAATTTTTTATTCACAAATTTCATAACCCAAACAGATTATCATACAAAAGGTTAATTGGTATACCTAAAAGGCATCATAAATCATATGGGTACCAAAAGAAACGAATTTATAACAAAAAATTAGTATTTAAACGTGATGTATGCAAGGAAGAGGTCTTACGTGTGATGTCCCAAATATTATTTACCATTTTAAGAATAAAATTTAATGGATAAATGACTAAGATTAATTTGACAACTAGAAAAGACAGTAGGACATGCAAAGAATGTTTTATAGTCCAAAGAAATAAGTTATTTAAGTGGAAAATAAGAGAAAAGGAATTGCAATAGAATAAATGAGAAAATAATGCAAAAATATATAAATATACATGGCACGTCTGGACGCTATATTGTGGGCGTCCGAACGGCCCTTCATGGGTGCACGTCCGGATGGAAGACAATGCTCGTCCAGACGGTGCCTGTCATGCGTGAGGCCGACACCTCATTTCAAGAGCAACTGGACGGCTTGTGATGCCCGTCCGGATGGGGTCTGTTTTAAAGAGGGCAGAACGCCCATTTCTCTCTCGGCAGCTCCGTTTTTCTTCTTATTTCTATACGGTTTTTCACCTAAAAATCATGATCTCTTGTAATCTAGCCGTCCAATCTTAGATCCGACTTCGGTAACGTAATCCTCAAAGCCCGATCTACGTTTTGACCGAACGTTTTGAGGTAATGGGTTACTTGAAACTTGCTTGAGGCTACCCAAACCATGGGTTTTGGTTTAACGAATTTTTCGTGAGTTTCCTTAAACCCTAACTTTTGGATATTTAATTTTAGTTGTATTTTTATTGTGATTAACCTTTAGTAAATGTTATTGGTTTAATAATATTCGGATTAGGGTAATGTTTTGTAATTATGGGTTTAAGTTTGAAAACTCTAATTTGATGGGTTAAATTAATTTGAGGGATTTAAGTGATTAAAATTTAGATTGCTAAATTATGCTAATAAGTTTGTAAATTATTGTAAAAAGATTAGTAAATATAATTTTAGGGTTAATGATATTGAGAAAATGTTAGTGGAAATAATTTATAGATTAGTAAATATAATCTAGGTTAATGTTTAATGTTATAGGTAATTATTTAAGAGGGTGATTTTAATGTCTAACCCCAAGTAAATACATTGAGTTAGTATTGTTTGAGTTTTAGTTAGTATCTAGGATTTATAGGTAGGTGTTTGGAACCCTTAAAAAAAAATATTATGGTTTTTTCAACGGTTTAACTTTGAGCGATTCAAGTGCTAATTAGGGTGTTAATTATTTAAAATACTAAATAATTGCAATGTGTTATTTTCACAGTGGCACACTGTGAGAAGTTAACTAGGAAGCTTGGTTAAAGCTTGATATCCGCGCAACCAGGTGAGTATTTTACTCACTGAGGGACCTTAGGAATTTAGATACATGAGTTGCTATGCTTGGTTAAATTTGATGTTAACTCTATGATGATGATTTGGTACATGTGATTATGAGTTATATTGTGAAAATAAAATATGTTGATGAATTGATGTTGAAGAATTGCATGAGATTAGTGTTGTGAATAGAATTGTGGTAATGTAATATTGTAGAGATATGCATGAAATTGCATGCGAATGGAAAACAGAATGAAGGATATATATATATATATATATATATATATATATATATATATATATATATATATATATATATATAATTGTTGAGTTGAGAATTATGATGATAAGTTAATGTGAGATGATTGAAATTGATATGTTAGGAATTGTTGGAGATTGAGTAACATGAAATTATACAATGAATGTAGTATACGTCGAAAAGTAGATGAATGGGAATAATGTGATTGAGTAGTGGATTGTTGGAACTTGAACATGTTGTGGTAATGATAGTGAAGATAATTATTGACTTCTAATTTTAACCAAGTGTGTGTGTTTGTGTGCAAACAAATATCTTAAATGCGGAATTTAAATAAGACAAGATATTTGTTACGAAGTGAAAACTCTGTGAAGAGAAAAACCACTTCGGGGCAGCCAAACCCAGGAAATCTACTATCCAAAAACAAAGCTAGTTACAAGACACTCGTACTCACATACCCTTATGCAGTAGTCATACCTTTAACTCTGACACGAAGCCCATCGTGAACGCTTCCTAACTAAATCTTCCACCTGAAGGCATTTTTTTTTTATGGATTCCTTTACCTTAGGGCTGACCTCTATGATAGACTTCACACGAACTGTTGAGCACACACCAGGAACGACTTGAGAGCTAGCGGATCTTCGATTCTCCCTAAACACCCTCTCAAAGCACTATGGAATTCACTGTCTAATTTTGTACAAAACACAAGCCTAGGGCCCTCTATTTATAGGCTTACAAGAAACCTAAAACTGCTGAGATTCGAGCTCTGGCTGGCGAGCGTCTGGATGGAAGTTAGCCACGTCTACACGGTTTTCTGCGATATGCTTTCAAAAACAGCATAATTCTATCTTTATCAGGTTCACGTCCGAACGGCTTAACTGAACGTCCGGACGGTCTTCACTAAAATCGTTTCCGCATTCGAACGGAACTCTGGAGTATTCTGAAATATAAGACATCGTCCGGACGGCTTGCAGAGACTTCCTAACAGTGTCGACGTCTGAACTCCAACTCGTTGAATACTGATTGATCTAGCGTCTGGACGGTGTTGCTCTAACGTCCGGACGTCTTCATCGTTATCTGTAAAGACACAGCGGGGCCTCTGGACGCCTTCAAAGGCTAGTCCAGACGGTTGCATAAGAACTTGTTAATATTATTGGCCTCATTCTATTTGGACAAAATCACTTGTATGTAAAGATGCTGTAAACAGGGATTCCACTATTCAGAGCACTCTCAGAAGACTCTGCACTGCTTGAAAGTTAGAAGAATTCAGGTTCCCTGTCAGCCGTCCGGACGATCGTGCCATCCCGTCCGGACGCCCATCTGTCTATTGTTCATCCGTTCGGATGCCTGACAGACCAAGCGTCAACCGTCCGGACGACGTGTTTTTTCGTTCGAACCCTATACTGTATCAAGAAGCATCTGTTCCAGCTTGCATCCTTCCGGACGCCTCTCAGTGATCGATCCGCTTCAGATTCTTTCCAAAGTTCAGAATAAGGGAAGATTGATACACCCGTCCGAACGATGTGGTTTCCTATCCGGACGCGCTCATATATAAGGCAAGAATCACAGTTCAAATATCACCGTCCGGACGTCAGTCAGCCTTGGCCCGGATGCGCGTGCAACTAATATGGAAATTGCTGATTCGACTTTAACCGTTCGGACGCTTGCCCCTAATGGTCTGGACGCGCGCATATCAGATATGGAAATTGTGTGTTGAAGAATTGCCGTCCGGACGTTCATTCCCCATGGTCCGGACGCGCGAAGCCTTATATGGAAATTACTAGCAGCGGAGGTGCGACCATCCGGACGATAGTGTCTCACCGTCCGGACGCGGCTCTTAAACAAGAAAGATTTTCAGTGAAATTCTAGGATAATCCTATCGCACTGTTGTCCGTCCAGACGGCCCAGGTTCACCGTCCGGACGGCGTCCGTACATATTATTGCAGTCGCCCATTCTGCACCTTAGCCTATAAATAGAGGCTCATGGGCGTTGAGAACTGTATGAATTCGGTATTGAATTCCACAAGTGCTCAGAGAAGTTATTTTTCCTTTGAAGCCATTGCAAGTGTGTTGTTACTGCGCTACATCTGAAGTCTATCTTAGGGGATGGCCCTAAGGTAAAGGATTCCATTGAAGACCCCTTCAGGTAGGAGACCTGGTTGGTAAGTGTTCGTGTTGGGTTACACGTTAGAGAGTAAGGTACGACCACTGCATTGGGTATATGTGAGTGTTACTATCTTGTATCTAGCTTTGTCTTCTGAATAGTGGATATCCTGGGTTTGGCTGCCCCAGAGTGGTTTTTCTCTTAATTGAGTTTTCACTTCGTCAACAAAAATCTCTGTGTCATTTAATTTTCGGATTATTATTTTTGTTGACACTTTGTGCACACACTTGCTGTTTATTTTAGAAGTCAATTTCAATTTTCAGAACCGATTGTTTTGCCTTGGAATTTGTAAGGACTCTTCATGAATATCTTCAAGATGCTTGTGATCAGTCACATGCTTTGATTCGTACATTGTCTAAATACATGAAGATTCTGAATTTGAGAACCGACCATCCTGTTAAATCGCAACCATTACATAAAATGTTTTTGTTTATCCAGAATGTAGCCAATATAAAATACTAACAAACTCCCCCTTTGGCCTATCTAGGACAAAAACACTTGACCGGTTTGGAAATACATTCCCAGTTTAAAAACCAAAAAATACTCCCCCTTTTTGTCACACAATGACAAAGGGTAAACAAAGTATTAATTAAAACCATAAGTGTTTTAATAATTACACCAAAATGTCAGCACAAATTTAAAATTGTTCGATAACCAAAACAAGACAGAACATAAAAAAACTCAATCATCATCATCATGTGGCTTTGGATGATGATATTTCAGGCACTTCCTTATGTCGATCTGGCTTTGCTCGACACTCTCTCCTATAAGATTGACTTCCCACTGGAGAGCTGACATAGAAGTCATAAGCTGTGCAAAAGCAGCTTCAATGTCAAAGGAGGGAGGCACAACCATTGATGATGATGCAGCTGCTGTGGGGAGATCTGGTGGAGGCTGAGGAACAGGGTCTTGAGCCTCATGTCGCAACTGGGCATTAGACTTCATGAGAGTCTGTATGCCAAGGGGATATGGGACCCGTGAGCGGGGCTCCAAGTCTGCAATATCTGTCACGACTTGAAGGTAGATTTGAGTGATCAAAAACCTAAAAGACAGACTCGTGTTCTTCTCATCTCGAACCTTGAGCATAGTGTGCAAGATGTGCTTACACAGGCAAAAAGGAGTTTCCATCACGATGGCATAGAGAAAGGTGGCCTTCTTGAGAGTAAGCTCACTCCGACGAGCTTGAGGCCAAAGGTTTGTCACCACAATCTTTACTAAAAATCGGTGCATAGGAGCAAAAGCACCGATGTTGATCTGGGAGTGGGACTTGTCTTCTCTCTGGGGTGTAACGCCCAAGAAATAAATAAATTACTTAAAATAAGAATGTATTGAAATATTAGATAAATAAAAGTTTAGTTAATGCATGAATGTAAGAATATGTTTTTGGTGTGAAACGAGCTGGAATGTGAGTGGGATATTTTGGTGTGAAGTGAGCTGGAATGTGAGTGGGATATTTTGGTGTGAAGTGAGCTGGAATGTGAGTGGGATATTTTGGTGTGAAACGAGCTGGAAAGTGAGTGGGAGAGGAGTCCTAGTTCGGATGAGATCAGGAGATAAAAGAGATTTGAGAAATCTAATGATGAGTTTATCCTAAACCCAGCCTTCAGCGAACACTTGGTTGCTCCATAACCATAGATCATTTTTCTTGAAGAAATCTGGACCCCTCATGTTCTCTATAGATATGAGATTAAGCTTCAGCCATTATTCAAGAAAAACATCACCGAACTCCATTTCTGCATCCTGCAACATTCCTACTTTCGGATAGAACAGAAAAACCAGAATTGAAATCATCCCCCTCATTGCCGCTTCTGTTATCAAAATGTGGAGAAGAGCTTAGAAACTCATACACATCTTTTCCTCCTTGTAACATTAACCAAAGCCAAGCTGAAATCCGGCGGAACTCAATAACCCACGAACTATAGAGAACCGTGATGTAAAATCCGATTCTCTCGATAGTGTGATTTCCGGCCAAATATTGCATGTTGGACCAAACCCCCATCTGACTTTTCCTCTGAGTATACGCGTG
Source organism: Alnus rubra (assembly GCA_028654335.1). Classification (NCBI taxonomy): domain Eukaryota; kingdom Viridiplantae; phylum Streptophyta; class Magnoliopsida; order Fagales; family Betulaceae; genus Alnus; species Alnus rubra. The sequence goes on from JAJPGS010002369.1 coordinate 1,924,121, forward strand.
AACAGCTCAAGGTGTGTTGTTTTTGTTCTTTTTATCTACTTTTCTTGTCTTGGACAGCACATGTGTTCCCCACACTTAGCTACTTCGGTAATGGTTATATTATATAATTATTTGTCCTATTAAAATATTAGTTGTTTTATAGAAAATAGTTTAAGCACTAAAACTAATATTATAATTCTATGTTAAGTAATGGTGATTGCAGAGTATGTTTGTTAAACACGTGAAACATGTAGTGTGGGTTTTAATGATGGCTATATATATATGTATATATATAATCGACTATTGTAAATAATTTATATATATATATATATATATATATATATATATATATATATATATATATATAGTATGTTGATATATTTTAATATACTTTGGTTATTACGATTTTCAAGTTAAAAATTAAATATTGGTGAGTGAAATAATATGAATTAAATAATGTGAGTGTGTGAATTAAATAATGTGAGTGGAATGATGTGAATTAAATAATGTGAGTGTGTGAATTAAATATTGGTGAGTGGAATAATATGTGGAATAATATGAGATATTGATATTATGGTGATATTAGAAATATTAGTATTTTTTACGGAAGATGGGTTTAAATGTTAGAACTAATAATAATAATATAGTCACCTATGTAAATGTATACTCTTGATGTGAATATATGGAAACTATATATATAATTTCTGCTGTTATATGTATATATCTATAGGTATTGTACACAACATGGAATATATATGTATTGTAGTGTCAAATACAAGAAATTATAGATTCCAAATATAGTGTTAAAAAGAAAGGTATATATATATATATATAATCTCTTTTGTTAGTAAAAAGGAGACTTTAGACAGTCCCATCTATGAAACCAGAATCATCATAAGGCTCCTGATAATCCTGATACTCGTCAGTGTCTGTGCCTGCACAGTCATCTATGAGAAGGTGGTTATAACCACAATCCCATAGTTCCATAAGTGAGCTAACTGTCATTCAACAACATAATGGTTTATGCATTATTTAAGGAACAGAGATATGACATAATGATGTAGTGATAGTTTTCATGCAAAGTTTAACAGTTCAATATAGTCATTGCACTCCTCTCTTGTAAGGGCCGTCCCCCCGGTTAACGTCTTTCTCGAGGCCGTCCCCTCTACATTACATTTTAATTAACTTATTTTTGCACTATCGGAGACTTCCCTCCTCTAGTACTTTGAAAGCCGTCCCAATCAATATGATTATTATGGTTTCCGGTTTCAGGCGGATTTACCATCCTGAACCTTTGGGAGACGTCGCGCCCAATATTAATAGGTTGATTATTAACAGTATGCAATAATCAGTCACACGCATCCAATTAAAATAAAACATAAACACAACATTATTGAAATCCAGTGCTACCCTCAGTAAGTATAAAAATACTTACAGTCCTTCGCTTCCACAGGATCCACAAAAATATCAACTGCAGGGTTATATTCATGAAATATGAAATTAGTAAATAGTGCTAAGAAAATTATCATTTATAATCGTCTCTCCTAGTCCTTAAGTACATGGAACCATTAATTGTTTGGATATTTTAATAACTACATTTTCGTTTGTAACCTTATCATTTTTATACTAACAAAAGAGATTATATATATATATACCTTTCTTTTTAACACTATATTTGGAATCTATAATTTCTTGTATTTGACACTACAATACATATATATTCCATGTTGTGTACAATACCTATAGATATATACATATAACAGAAGAAATTATATATATAGTTTCCATATATTCACATCAAGAGTATACATTTACATAGGTGACTATATTATTATTATTAGTTCTAACATTTAAACCCATCTTCCGTCAAAAATACTAATATTTCTAATATCACCAAAATATCAATATCTCATATTATTCCACATATTATTCCACTCACCAATATTTAATTCACACACTCACATTATTTAATTCACATCATTCCACTCACATTATTTAATTCACACACTCACATTATTTAATTCATATTATTTCACTCACCAATATTTAATTTTTAACTTGAAAATCGTAATAACTAAAGTATATTAAAATATATCAACATACTATATATATATATATATATATATATATATATATATATATATATAAATTATTTACAATAGTCGATTATATATATACATATATATATAGCCATCATTAAAACCCACACTACATGTTTCACGTGTTTAACAAACATACTCTGCAATCACCATTACTTAACATAGAATTATAATATTAGTTTTAGTACTTAAACTATTTTCTATAAAACAACTAATATTTTAATAGGACAAATAATTATATAATATAACCATTACCGAAGTAGCTAAGTGTGGGGAACACATGTGCTGTCCAAGACAAGAAAAGTAGATAAAAAGAACAAAAACAACACACCTTGAGCTGTTCATGCGTATACTCAGAGGAAAAGTCAGATGGGGGTTTGGTCCAACATGCAATATTTGGCCGGAAATCACACTATCGAGAGAATCGGATTTTACATCACGGTTCTCTATAGTTCGTGGGTTATTGAGTTCCGCCGGATTTCAGCTTGGCTTTGGTTAATGTTACAAGGAGGAAAAGATGTGTATGAGTTTCTAAGCTCTTCTCCACATTTTGATAACAGAAGCGGCAATGAGGGGGATGATTTCAATTCTGGTTTTTCTGTTCTATCCGAAAGTAGGAATGTTGCAGGATGCAGAAATGGAGTTCGGTGATGTTTTTCTTGAATAATGGCTGAAGCTTAATCTCATATCTATAGAGAACATGAGGGGTCCAGATTTCTTCAAGAAAAATGATCTATGGTTATGGAGCAACCAAGTGTTCGCTGAAGGCTGGGTTTAGGATAAACTCATCATTAGATTTCTCAAATCTCTTTTATCTCCTGATCTCATCCGAACTAGGACTCCTCTCCCACTCACTTTCCAGCTCGTTTCACACCAAAATATCCCACTCACATTCCAGCTCACTTCACACCAAAATATCTCACTCACATTCCAGCTCACTTCACACCAAAATATCCCACTCACATTCCAGCTCGTTTCACACCAAAAACATATTCTTACATTCATGCATTAACTAAACTTTTATTTATCTAATATTTCAATACATTCTTATTTTAAGTAATTTATTTATTTCTTGGGCGTTACATCCCACCCCCCTTAACAGAATTTCGTCCCCGAAATTTAAATTCTGACATGTATGCATGGAAAACAATCCTACTTATTTAAAATTCATAAATACTTACCTAATCGTTTTTCCGTATCACTAAAAATTTGCTCGGGAGGAGGATAATTTGACAGTGGGAAGTAGGGATCCCATGTAAACGAAAATGTAGTTATTAAAATATCCAAACAATTAATGGTTCCATGTACTTAAGGACTAGGAGAGACGATTATAAATGATAATTTTCTTAGCACTATTTACTAATTTCATATTTCATGAATATAACCCTGCAGTTGATATTTTTGTGGATCCTGTGGAAGCGAAGGACTGTAAGTATTTTTATACTTACTGAGGGTAGCACTGGATTTCAATAATGTTGTGTTTATGTTTTATTTTAATTGGATGCGTGTGACTGATTATTGCATACTGTTAATAATCAACCTATTAATATTGGGCGCGACGTCTCCCAAAGGTTCAGGATGGTAAATCCGCCTGAAACCGGAAACCATAATAATCATATTGATTGGGACGGCTTTCAAAGTACTAGAGGAGGGAAGTCTCCGATAGTGCGAAAATAAGTTAATTAAAATGTAATGTAGAGGGGACGGCCTCGAGAAAGACGTTAACCGGGGGGACGGCCCTTACAAGAGAGGAGTGCAATGACTATATTGAACTGTTAAACTTTGCATGAAAACTATCACTACATCATTATGTCATATCTCTGTTCCTTAAATAATGCATAAACCATTATGTTGTTGAATGACAGTTAGCTCACTTATGGAACTATGGGATTGTGGTTATAACCACCTTCTCATAGATGACTGTGCAGGCACAGACACTGACGAGTATCAGGATTATCAGGAGCCTTATGATGATCCTGGTTTCATAGATGGGACTGTCTAAAGTCTCCTTTTTATGATAGACTTGCTGAACAGTTTATCTTCCATGTCGTTATTAGGTTTTATTTTATGTAACTTCTAGACATCTTATGCTTTATTTTATGGTTTGTAATATGACTACTATTACATAGGACGTGAGCCGTGGTGGATTTTATACTTACTGAGGGTAGCACTGGATTTCAATAATGTTGTGTTTATGTTTTATTTTAATTGGATGCGTGTGACTGATTATTGCATACTGTTAATAATCAACCTATTAATATTGGGCGCGACGTCTCCCAAAGGTTCAGGATGGTAAATCCGCCTGAAACCGGAAACCATAATAATCATATTGATTGGGACGGCTTTCAAAGTACTAGAGGAGGGAAGTCTCCGATAGTGCGAAAATAAGTTAATTAAAATGTAATGTAGAGGGGACGGCCTCGAGAAAGACGTTAACCGGGGGGACGGCCCTTACAAGAGAGGAGTGCAATGACTATATTGAACTGTTAAACTTTGCATGAAAACTATCACTACATCATTATGTCATATCTCTGTTCCTTAAATAATGCATAAACCATTATGTTGTTGAATGACAGTTAGCTCACTTATGGAACTATGGGATTGTGGTTATAACCACCTTCTCATAGATGACTGTGCAGGCACAGACACTGACGAGTATCAGGATTATCAGGAGCCTTATGATGATCCTGGTTTCATAGATGGGACTGTCTAAAGTCTCCTTTTTATGATAGACTTGCTGAACAGTTTATCTTCCATGTCGTTATTAGGTTTTATTTTATGTAACTTCTAGACATCTTATGCTTTATTTTATGGTTTGTAATATGACTACTATTACATAGGACGTGAGCCGTGGTGGATTTTATACTTACTGAGGGTAGCACTGGATTTCAATAATGTTGTGTTTATGTTTTATTTTAATTGGATGCGTGTGACTGATTATTGCATACTGTTAATAATCAACCTATTAATATTGGGCGCGACGTCTCCCAAAGGTTCAGGATGGTAAATCCGCCTGAAACCGGAAACCATAATAATCATATTGATTGGGACGGCTTTCAAAGTACTAGAGGAGGGAAGTCTCCGATAGTGCGAAAATAAGTTAATTAAAATGTAATGTAGAGGGGACGGCCTCGAGAAAGGCGTTAACCGGGGGGACGGCCCTTACAAGAGAGGAGTGCAATGACTATATTGAACTGTTAAACTTTGCATGAAAACTATCACTACATCATTATGTCATATCTCTGTTCCTTAAATAATGCATAAACCATTATGTTGTTGAATGACAGTTAGCTCACTTATGGAACTATGGGATTGTGGTTATAACCACCTTCTCATAGATGACTGTGCAGGCACAGACACTGACGAGTATCAGGATTATCAGGAGCCTTATGAAGATCCTGGTTTCATAGATGGGACTGTCTAAAGTCTCCTTTTTATGATAGACTTGCTGAACAGTTTATCTTCCATGTCGTTATTAGGTTTTATTTTATGTAACTTCTAGACATCTTATGCTTTATTTTATGGTTTGTAATATGACTAATATTACATAGGACGTGAGCCGTGGTGGCCCTTATGTTATTGCTTTTGTGTGTATTTATTTGTAAGACCTTTTATTATTATTTTAATGTAAGTTGAGGTATTTCAATTAAAGCTCTATATGTGTTGAAAGGGAATTGTCCCTATCAGTGATGTTTAAAAAAAAAAGATATTCGTATTTTCCGCTGCGAGATTTATCGCCTCTGATAGGTTAACGACACGTGATTATCCAGATATAATTGCTTACGCTCTTTTGTAAAAAGCGGGTCGTTACAGTATGGTATCAGAGCTGTCGGCTCTGAGTGCCTTAAAGACCTTAGGAGTCTAGGAATTACCAAAACTTTGAAATATGAAACTACCTTTGTTTGAAATTATAAATAAGTTACTAACTCAACTTGTATGATGGTTGATAAATGAAGAACAAATATAATGATAACTTAAGGATAAAATTGTTAAATCTCCCTTATTTGAAGCATATGAGATAAACATTGATACAGATTCTTTTAGATGCTGTTGGTTCAAATTTATCATGTATATAGATAATGAATGTTTTAGTGAACAGCATCATGGCCCCAAGACGACAACTTCCATGCAATCGCGATCATGAGGCAAATCGTCACGATGCTGAGGATAGAGAGTTTCCACCTCCACCTCCGCCATTTTATGATGGAATTCCTCAAGCCTTGGCGCAATTCATGGCTGAAACTACTAGGCAGCTCACTGAAGCAATTTCAAGAATTCCACGGCCTATGGAGCGAATTGAACGCCAGGGGTGCTCCATCAAAGACTTCTCAAGCCATCACTTTCGATCATTTAATGGTAATGAAGGACCCAATGCAGCGGAAGCATGGCTTACGGACATCGATACGCTATTTGACACTCTTGGCTGCACGAGTGAACAAAAAGTACAGTACATAGCGCTGAATTTGACAGGCGAAGCGGGACGATGGTGGACTTCGAAGAAGTTATTATTGGCAGGACCGAAAAATGAAATTATTGTTACTTGGGAAATGTTCAAAACAGAATATAATAGGCGCTTTTTCCCAAGGGCTCAGAGGCAACTTCGGGCCATCGAATTCCAAAACCTTGTCCAAGGAAACATGTCGGTGGAACAATATTCTGCAAGGTTCATGGAATTAGCTAGGTTTTCTCTCAATCTGATTCCAGACGAAGAATCCAAGGCGGAGCGCTTTGAGAACGGCCTGACCCCTCGAGTCAAAGAACGAGTTATTTGCCATGAAATTAAAGATTTTGCTAGACTGGTGGAAGTTGCATCTCTCGCTGAGAGAGGAATCCGCGAATCGGCAGCAGCCTACGACATGAAGAAGCGGTCGAAACAACAGATCTCATACCCTGCAAAGAGGTCAGCAGTGGGAAGTGGCTCTAGGCCTTTCGTAGAGAAGAGTTTTCCACCTGCGCGTAGGAATCAAATGACCCCATGTATCAAATGTGGTAAGCAGCACGGAGGAGACTGTAGAATGGGAAGCACAAGTTGTTTTAAATGTGGGAAGACGGGACACTACCTCAAGGATTGCCCTATGAACACTGCCGGAGGATCAAAGCAACAAGGAGGCGGATCTCAGCAACAATACCCTGCACAAGCTCGGGTATATTCACTTACACCTGGAGGAGTCAATGATGATGAAGGATTTACAGATGTGGTGACAGGTACCGTCCCTTTGTTCGGTAGACTTGCATGTACTCTTTTTGACTCAGGAGCTACGCGGTCATTCATATCATCAACATATGTTAAGATTTGTAGTATTAACACTCAACCCCTAGAACAAAACATAAATGTGGTTACCCCTACTGGTGATGTGATAACCTGTAGGAAGTCAGTAAATAATTGCTCAATAAGGATAGGGGAGAGGATCTTACCTGCAAACTTAGCTGTATTTCAAATACTAGGATTTGATATCATTCTTGGAATGGATTGGTTGTCAAAGTACTATGCTAGTATTGATTGTAGGAAGAAGGAGATCATTTTCCGACCCCCTCATGAAGAGGAGTTCATATTTCATGAATCTCGAGTACGAGCTACTCCACCCCTTCTCTCCGCAATTCAAGCAAGTAGAAGTGTTAGGAAAGGTGCACCAGCATTTCTAGCTTACGTGAAAGCTAAACCAGAAGTGGAGAAAAAGCTAGAAGATATACCTATTGCGAGCGGCTACCCTGACGTCTTTACTGAAATCTCATCAGGGTTACCACCTGACCGTGAAATTGAATTCGCTATTGACGTGTTACCGGGAACCCAACCCATTCACAAGGCTCCTTACCGAATGGCACCAGCAGAATTAAAAGAACTGAAGCAGCAGCTGCAAGAGTTACTAGACCGGGGTTTCATTCGCCCTAGTGTCTCACCATGGGGAGCACCAGTACTGTTTGTACGGAAAAAGGATGGTTCGATGCGTCTATGTATAGACTATCGTGAATTGAATCGAGTGACGGTCAAGAACAAGTATCCCTTGCCTAGGATTGACGATCTCTTTGACCAACTCAAAGAAGCCACAGTTTTCTCCAAAATTGATCTACGATCAGGGTACCATCAACTCAAGGTGAAAGAAGAAGATATCCAAAAGACGGCAATACGCACACGATATGGCCATTTTGAATTTTTGGTTATGCCATTTGGGGTGACTAACGCGCCATCTGTATTCATGGACTTAATGAATCGAGTATTTCACATGTACCTCGACTGGTTCGTAGTCGTGTTCATAGATGACATTTTAGTTTATTCCACTAATCATCAAGATCATAGAGAGCATCTGAAAACAGTATTGGGGATTCTGAGAGAGAAGAAGCTTTATGCCAAACTCAAGAAATGCGAGTTTTGGTTGGAAGAAGTCTCATTTCTAGGCCATGTAATATCAAAGGATGGGATAGCTGTGGATCCAAGCAAAATTGAAGCGGTAACAAATTGGGAGCGGCCAACAAATGTCCACGAAATCCGAAGTTTCTTGGGACTGGCTGGATACTATCGGAGATTCGTAGAAGGGTTCTCTAAACTGTCAGGCCCCTTGACTGCTCTAACAAAGAAGAACGCTCACTTTGTCTGGAGTGAAGAATGTGAAACAAGCTTCCAAGAACTTAAGCAGAGGTTAGTGTCAGCACCTGTCCTTACTCTTCCTGTGGAATCTGAGAAATTTGTCATTTATAGCGATGCGTCTCTCAAGGGACTGGGCTACGTGCTCATGCAACAAGGCAAGGTAATTGCCTATGCATCCAGGCAATTGAAGAATCATGAACGAAACTATCCAACTCACGATTTAGAACTTGCAGCAATAGTGTATGCCCTAAAAATCTGGAGGCACTACCTGTTTCAAGAGAAAGTAGAAATCTACACCGACCATAAGAGCTTGAAGTACATTTTTACACAGAAGGAGTTGAATATGAGGCAGCGGAGGTGGCTAGAGCTTATAAAAGACTACAATTGCTACATCCTGTACCACTCGGGGAAAGCGAATGTAGTTGCCGATGCCTTGAGTAGGAAGTCTCAGAGTGGCACCCTTAATACTTTATATGCCTCTGATCAGCTTGCGCAACAGTTAGGGATGATTCAGTTAGATGTTACTCCAACTAAGGAGCAGGCCGCCAATGCAACGCTTGTAATTCAACCATTAATCTCAAATAGGATTAAGGTTGCTCAAGAAAACGATCTGGAACTACAAGAACTCATGGAGAAAGTTAAACGCGGTGAAGCCCCTGGATTCCACTTCACGAATGATGATTTGTTGAGAACTGGAGATGCCAGGACAGTTGTACCTAATGATGCAGAACTAAAGAGGGATATTCTAGACGAAGCCCATAAGACTAAGTACACCATACATCCGGGGAGTACGAAGATGTACCAAGATCTAAAGAAGAAATTCTGGTGGCGCGGCACGAAACGTGATATTGCTGAATATGTGGCTCAATGCCATGTATGTCAACAAGTAAAAGCTGAACATCAAAGGCCTGCAGGACTTTTACAACCCCTCAGTGTTCCGGAGTGGAAGTGGGATCAGATCGCCATGGACTTTGTAGTAGGCCTACCAAAGGCACCCACAGGCCAAGATTCTATTTGGGTGATAGTTGATAGACTAACTAAGAGTGCTCATTTTATTCCATTTCATATCACAGATTCAGTGTCAAAACTGACTGAATTGTACGTGAAGGAGATTGTCAGGTTACATGGGATCCCTACCTCTATTGTGTCAGACAGAGACTCGAGATTCACTTCTCGATTTTGGACATGCTTACATAAAGCAATGGGAACGAAGTTGAACATCAGCAATGCTTATCACCCTCAGACAGATGGGCAGACCGAAAGAACCATTCAAACCCTGGAAGATATGTTAAGATTGAGCGTACTTGACTTTAAAGGTAAATGGATTAGGTATCTACCTTTAGTTGAGTTTGCCTATAACAATAGTTATCAATCGACTATTGGTATGGCCCCATATGAGGCTCTCTATGGATGTAAGTGTAGATCCCCGTTGTATTGGGATGAGGTCGGGGAAAGACAACTTGTTGGGCCAGAATTCATACAAGAGATGAAGGACAAAGTCACTCTTATTCGGAAGAGGATGTTGACAGCTCAGAGCAGACAGAAAAGCTACGCAGACAAGCATCGTCGTAAGTTGGAATTTGAAGTTGGTGACCTTGTATACTTGAAAGTTTCACCAATGAGAGGAGTGATGCGTTTTGGCAAGAAGGGAAAACTAAGCCCGAGATTTATTGGACCTTTTGAAGTAACTGAGATAGTTGGCCCAGTGGCATACAAAATCCGTTTACCTCCTGCTTTATCGGGTGTGCATGATGTATTCCACATATCCACCCTAAGGAAGCATGTGCACGATCCGTTGCATGTTGTTGATTTTGAACCATTGCAAATACAAGAAGATCCTCGGTATGAAGAAATGCCAGTCCAAATTCTTGACCACAAGGAACAAAAGCTCAGAACGAAGACCATTCCTTTAGTTAAGGTCCTTTGGCGAAATCACAACGTAGAGGAAGCGTCATGGGAGCTTGAACAAGATATACGAAATAAATATCCGTATTTGTTTTGAGATGCACCATGAGTTCGGGTGGGGCGATTCAGTGGATTATCCTCCTCCCGAGCAAATTTTTAGTGATACGGAAAAACGATTAGGTAAGTATTTATGAATTTTAAATAAGTAGGATTGTTTTCCATGCATACATGTCAGAATTTAAATTTCGGGGACGAAATTCTGTTAAGGGGGGTGGGATGTAACGCCCAAGAAATAAATAAATTACTTAAAATAAGAATGTATTGAAATATTAGATAAATAAAAGTTTAGTTAATGCATGAATGTAAGAATATGTTTTTGGTGTGAAACGAGCTGGAATGTGAGTGGGATATTTTGGTGTGAAGTGAGCTGGAATGTGAGTGGGATATTTTGGTGTGAAACGAGCTGGAAAGTGAGTGGGAGAGGAGTCCTAGTTCGGATGAGATCAGGAGATAAAAGAGATTTGAGAAATCTAATGATGAGTTTATCCTAAACCCAGCCTTCAGCGAACACTTGGTTGCTCCATAACCATAGATCATTTTTCTTGAAGAAATCTGGACCCCTCATGTTCTCTATAGATATGAGATTAAGCTTCAGCCATTATTCAAGAAAAACATCACCGAACTCCATTTCTGCATCCTGCAACATTCCTACTTTCGGATAGAACAGAAAAACCAGAATTGAAATCATCCCCCTCATTGCCGCTTCTGTTATCAAAATGTGGAGAAGAGCTTAGAAACTCATACACATCTTTTCCTCCTTGTAACATTAACCAAAGCCAAGCTGAAATCCGGCGGAACTCAATAACCCACGAACTATAGAGAACCGTGATGTAAAATCCGATTCTCTCGATAGTGTGATTTCCGGCCAAATATTGCATGTTGGACCAAACCCCCATCTGACTTTTCCTCTGAGTATACGCGTGAACAGCTCAAGGTGTGTTGTTTTTGTTCTTTTTATCTACTTTTCTTGTCTTGGACAGCACATGTGTTCCCCACACTTAGCTACTTCGGTAATGGTTATATTATATAATTATTTGTCCTATTAAAATATTAGTTGTTTTATAGAAAATAGTTTAAGTACTAAAACTAATATTATAATTCTATGTTAAGTAATGGTGATTGCAGAGTATGTTTGTTAAACACGTGAAACATGTAATGTGGGTTTTAATGATGGCTATATATATATGTATATATATAATCGACTATTGTAAATAATTTATATATATATATATATAGTATGTTGATATATTTTAATATACTTTGGTTATTACGATTTTCAAGTTAAAAATTAAATATTGGTGAGTGAAATAATATGAATTAAATAATGTGAGTGTGTGAATTAAATAATGTGAGTGGAATGATGTGAATTAAATAATGTGAGTGTGTGAATTAAATATTGGTGAGTGGAATAATATGTGGAATAATATGAGATATTGATATTTTGGTGATATTAGAAATATTAGTATTTTTGACGGAAGATGGGTTTAAATGTTAGAACTAATAATAATAATATAGTCACCTATGTAAATGTATACTCTTGATGTGAATATATGGAAACTATATATATAATTTCTGCTGTTATATGTATATATCTATAGGTATTGTACACAACATGGAATATATATGTATTGTAGTGTCAAATACAAGAAATTATAGATTCCAAATATAGTGTTAAAAAGAAAGGTATATATATATATAATCTCTTTTGTTAGTATAAAAATGATAAGGTTACAAACGAAAATGTAGTTATTAAAATATCCAAACAATTAATGGTTCCATGTACTTAAGGACTAGGAGAGACGATTATAAATGATAATTTTCTTAGCACTATTTACTAATTTCATATTTCATGAATATAACCCTGCAGTTGATATTTTTGTGGATCCTGTGGAAGCGAAGGACTGTAAGTATTTTTATACTTACTGAGGGTAGCACTGGATTTCAATAATGTTGTGTTTATGTTTTATTCTAATTGGATGCGTGTGACTGATTATTGCATACTGTTAATAATCAACCTATTAATATTGGGCGCGACGTCTCCCAAAGGTTCAGGATGGTAAATCCGTCTGAAACCGGAAACCATAATAATCATATTGATTGGGACGGCTTTCAAAGTACTAGAGGAGGGAAGTCTCCGAAATAATATGAATTAAATAATGTGAGTGTGTGAATTAAATATTGGTGAGTGGAATAATATGTGGAAAAATATGAGATATTGATATTTTGGTGATATTAGAAATATTAGTATTTTTGACGGAAGATGGGTTTAAATGTTAGAACTAATAATAATAATATAGTCACCTATGTAAATGTATACTCTTGATGTGAATATATGGAAACTATATATATAATTTCTGCTGTTATATGTATATATCTATAGGTATTGTACACAACATGGAATATATATGTATTGTAGTGTCAAATACAAGAAATTATAGATTCCAAATATAGTGTTAAAAAGAAAGGTATATATATATATAATCTCTTTTGTTAGTATAAAAATGATAAGGTTACAAACGAAAATGTAGTTATTAAAATATCCAAACAATTAATGGTTCCATGTACTTAAGGACTAGGAGAGACGATTATAAATGATAATTTTCTTAGCACTATTTACTAATTTCATATTTCTTGAATATAACCCTGCAATTGATATTTTTGTGGATCCTGTGGAAGCGAAGGACTGTAAGTATTTTTATACTTACTGAGGGTAGCACTGGATTTCAATAATGTTGTGTTTATGTTTTATTTTAATTGGATGCGTGTGACTGATTATTGCATACTGTTAATAATCAACCTATTAATATTCGGCGCGACGTCTCCCAAAGGTTCAGGATGGTAAATCCGCCTGAAACCGGAAACCATAATAATCATATTGATTGGGACGGCTTTCAAAGTACTAGAGGAGGGAAGTCTCCGATAGTGCGAAAATAAGTTAATTAAAATGTAATGTAGAGGGGACGGCCTCGAGAAAGACGTTAACCGGGGGGATGGCCCTTACAAGAGAGGAGTGCAATGACTATATTGAACTGTTAAACTTTGCATGAAAACTATCACTACATCATTATGTCATATCTCTGTTCCTTAAATAATGCATAAACCATTATGTTGTTGAATGACAGTTAGCTCACTTATGGAACTATGGGATTGTGGTTATAACCACCTTCTCATAGATGACTGTGCAGGCACAGACACTGACGAGTATCAGGATTATCAGGAGCCTTATGATGATCCTGGTTTCATAGATGGGACTGTCTAAAGTCTCCTTTTTTATGATAGACTTGCTGAACAGTTTATCTTCCATGTCGTTATTAGGTTTTATTTTATGTAACTTCTAGACATCTTATGCTTTATTTTATGGTTTGTAATATGACTACTATTACATAGGACGTGAGCCGTGGTGGCCCTTATGTTATTGCTTTTGTGTGTATTTATTTGTAAGACCTTTTATTATTATTTTAATGTAAGTTGAGGTATTTCAATTAAAGCTCTATATGTGTTGAAAGGGAATTGTCCCTATCAGTGATGTTTAAAAAAAAAAAAGATATTCGTATTTTCCGCTGCGAGATTTATCGCCTCTGATAGGTTAACGACACGTGATTATCCAGATATAATTGCTTACGCTCTTTTGTAAAAAGCGGGTCGTTACATGGGGTCTCATCCCAAAGAAGTCATGCAAGAAATCAATGCTAGGAGCCTCATCAGGAAAAGGAACTTCGGAGACTGGTAACACAGGCCCTCCGATCACAGCACTGATAAGCTGTGGATCAATCTGTATCTGTTGTCCTCTGACCATGGTCTGCATAATGAGTCCTCTATCATCCTCATGGATGATGATCATGTTGCCATAGAACTCCCGTACCAGTCTGGGAAAGGCCGGGCAAGTACAATTGTACAAGTACTCCCAGTGGTTCTCTAGTAGCATCTAAGCGATGGGGAGCAGAACTGGATCTCTCAGATCTGCGTGGAGAAGATTTCGCTTGGATAGGACCTGTTGTGATCGCTTGCAATGCAATCTATCAGCAACTGACTCTTCAATTCTTTTTCTGACACGGGGAGGAGAGTCGTCTGAAGACATAATTCCTGGACTAAAAACAATCACAGAAACAGATCTATGAAAGTATTAATATCTATTTGTCTAAAAAATTTGGGCATTATAACGGCTGTAAAATAAACTATCTCAAAAATTACAACAGTAAGAAACACAACCCAAATAATTAAGAATTTTGAGCAATACTACATATTAAACTCAAAATAATAGAAACCCAAAAACAAACTATTTTAAGCATAAAAACTTAAAATAAATTAGTAAAAGAGTATAAAAACATACCTGGAGTGGAGATAAATGCACAAGAAGACAAAAAGAACCAAAAGAGGCAAATGAGAAGGCTGCAGCGCGGGGAGAATGCGATTTAACCCTACAGGGTTCACCGTCCGGACGGAGTGACACGTAGGAGATGGCAAAAACACGCCCGTCCGAACAAGAAGAATGGACGTCCGGATGAATCAACCTTATCATCCGGACAGCCAGAACCACCATCCGGACGCTTCACACACACAAATCTGAAAAAGAGAGGAAAAATAGCAGAAAAATATTTCCCAAATAATTTTCAGAGCACGCATGTATATAACACTGATATCTTAGTTCAATTAGCATTTCAAAAATATCCCAAGATATAATTGAGAGTTAAGATTTAATAAGCACAAGAATTTCCTTGCAGAAAGACATTTTTCAATAGAAAACTTAACTCATGCAATACGTGTGTTTGTGTGTGAAGGCTTTCTCAATAAGGTATGACTTAAATCACCCGGATTTTTCAAAGAATAGAGAAAATCAATATTAGATCAGTCAAAAGTCAAACTTTATTATGCTAGGGCCTAGTTACCTTCATCTGATACACTCCTCCTAAGCTGCAGCACTTTTCTTTTACTATGTCTTTTAGTGACCGTCTATTTCCGCAATGATGTGGTCACTGACTATTTCTTTAGGGACAAGATCAAGAACAAATTTATAGCATAAACAATGGATCTTTTTATTTATCCATTTTTATTCAGTTTTGAATGCCTTTTATCACTTTGTGTTGTAACTTAGAAAGAATGCCAGAATTTATGGGTTCTAGGTTCAACTAGCGAGTTGGTCAATTTGACCATCTTAGAAAAAAAATCTCTCTCATTTAAAATTTCCAGAAGCTAAAAGTGAGAAGAGAGAAAAAAAAAATACCTTAGGGGAGCCTTTGGAAAGTGTAAAATTTTTCATCGGGTGAGAAAAACAACTATCTATTATGGATGCCACTAGGAAACTTTGTAGATATCAAGAGAAACTCTCAGTTATATAAAGGCAAAAGAACAAATGCATCAAAAACTGAGACATCAGTTAAACATACATAAGATATCTGGAAGCTATATAATGGAACAATAAAACTCTACATCCTTTAACCCCTTTTTTTATATTATTATTATTATTTTTAAAAAAAAAAACCAAAAACAACAACCATGCTTCACAATATAGAGGATAATATAGACCTAGCATGTAAGGTAAAAACAAACCTGATCTCAAGGAGAGAGGTTTGATAGTACCAAGATAGAAAAACAGCCGCTTGACGTGCTTTTACTATCATCCCTATTTAATACCTGCAGATTTTTCTCAAGACAACCCAGGAGGGAATATAGGGATAGAAACGATGGTTCCATAACAATATGCAAAGTTTTTATAAGATGATAAAATAAAATAAACTATGCAAGTGTACCTGTCATGCTCTTGGATTTAGGAACCAAAATCCTAGGCATATGTGACCTTACCTACTAGGTAGGTCTGCTCCCCTTCGGGGAGTGGGTGTCCTCGTCCTTGTCTTGTCCTTCCTTCTTAAGCTGTAGTGCCAGAAATCTGACCAGATCTTGCATGAAGGAACTGACGGAAGATGTTCCTTCATAGGAGATTTCCCTTCCTGTAGTCTTCTGTTCTTCCATATACAGCTTCTTGGGGACCCAAGTCCTTTTTGCTTGAGTAGGCTTCTGCAGCTGCTGATGCTTTGGAACATG
Organism: Alnus rubra; assembly: GCA_028654335.1. Classification (NCBI taxonomy): domain Eukaryota; kingdom Viridiplantae; phylum Streptophyta; class Magnoliopsida; order Fagales; family Betulaceae; genus Alnus; species Alnus rubra. The sequence goes on from JAJPGS010002369.1 coordinate 1,940,786, forward strand.
ATTTCTGGACGAAGATCTATGATGCCTGAGAGACTTAGGTGGACGAAACTTAGGTCTCATATGACTGCTAACTCCACATTGGTGACACATGGGAGTTTTAGGAGCTTGCCACTTTTTCTTCCTTTAAACTTGCCAATGTGGGCAGTTAGGTCTGATGTGCCCTGGCTTGCCATAGTGATGGCATGTGAGAGGCTTTCTTCTGATAGGAAGCTTGGCTGGAGGCTGAGGGATGATAGGAACTTCCCCTTCCATAACAGCTTTTCCCTTATCCACTATTGGGGGTGGAGATTCGGGAATAACTAGCTTCACAAAAATGGTCTTGGAGGTAGGAGGAGTATTAGAAATGGAAGGAGGACCATACACGAGTCCAGTCTTGTTAGTTGGGCACTTCTGAATGGAGAGCATGTGAGTGAGCTTCTCGTCTGAAACTTTCTCTAGTTGCAACTATGTCTCCAGTAGCCTCTCTTCTAAATCATTGATCTTTATGAGCATAGAGGTCTTCTATGTCCTGAGGTTGTTAAGCTCTAGTACCTATTGTTTGTATTTCTACCTCAGCTTTAGGAATTCAACATATTGAAGTTGATAGGCTGACTACATATCTTCTTCTTCACTATTCTCAGAGTAGTAAGACTACGAGTCCTCCTTATCTTCATGTGGAGCCACGAAGGCCAGGAATTTTTCTTCCTCGGGAGTTTCTTCTTCCTTCTCAGACTCATCGCTGAGAGTTGCATTAAAGGTTTTCCCTCTTTGTTTCTTCAGATTTGCACATTCAGTTCTGATGTGCCCAAAGCTTGAACATTCGAAGCATTGGGGACCCCTCGGATCTTTCTTCTCTGATTCTTCTGTATCAGTTGTGTGGGGAGCCTTTCTTAGTTTGTCAGAGAACTTCTTCTTGAATTTATTATTCTTCATAAAATGCTCGAAGTTCTTGGCTAACATTGCCACTACATCTTCATCAAACCGGCTGATGAAATACAAGGGGGTATTGAGTATGGGATTGGTGAGGAACTCCCCCTTGAGCCATAGGCTGGTTCTGCTTCCAAGAAAAGTTAGGGTGGTTCTGCCACCCTGGATTATATGATTCGGAGAAAGGTCCACTGGCTTGCTTTCGATAATCGTTGAAAGCGTTCACTTGCTCCATTGGTGACTCGACAAAAGCCGGCAATGATGGGCAAGTCTGTGCTAAGTGCAAGGGACTAGCACAGATGGAACAGCAGTCAACATGGAATGGGTTGGCAGCATTCATGGATTTGCTAACAACTAGGGCTTCGACCTTTTTGGTAAGGGCATCTATCTTCATTTTTAATTCTATATTCTCCTTAACCTCATAGATGCCTCCCTTCTTCTGAATGCGAGCAGCTTTATCTCGACAGCTTGAAAAATCCCACTGTTGGGAATTGTCAGATAACTGATCTAAGGTACTATACACCTCATCTCCCGTTAGACTCAGAAATGCGCCTCCATTCATTGACTCGATCATGCTACGATTGGATTGAGTTAATCCTTGATAGAAAAATTGCACTAGTCTCCATTTCTCGTATCCATGTGGAGGGCACTTAATCAGCATATCTTGAAATCTCTCCCAACTCTCAGAAAATTTCTCATCTTCTTCTTGAGTAAATGAGCTTATCTCCTTCCTACACTCATTGACTTTGGACATGGGGAAGAATTTGTTGTAGAACTTGTTTAGCAAGTTCTCCCAAGAAGTGATGGAACCAAGCATGTTTGAATCCAACCATGCTTTGGCCCTATCATGGAGTGAGAAAGGAAATAGCCTAAGATGCAAAGATTCTTCAGAAAAATTTTGAAATTTGAAGGTGGCACAGATGTCCTTGAATTTCTTCACATGGCTATAAGTATTTTCGACGTCCAAGCCATGGAATGCGGGTAGGAGTTGGATGACATGAGGCTTGAGGTCAAAATGAGTGGCATTGGTTGGGGGTAACACGATACATGAAGGAGAATTTGTTGCAACGGGTGCAAACAAATCCCTAAGTGTCCTAGTATGATCAACGTTTTCTCCCCGATTCCTTTCATTTTCATTTGCATGTATGTTATCTCCCATCTCAACAGAATTTCTAAGATTTCTCCTAAGAGTTCTTTCAATTTCGGGATCTAAAGATGTCAAGTCTAAGTTCAATGATCTTCTACCAAGCATACACAAATGTTTAACCAAAAGACAAACAAACAAAAATAAAGAAAACAATTTGCTAATAGGGAACAAAGTTCTCCAAAGTACAATCTAGGCTAATTCCCAGGTAGGTTAGGGGGGTCACAACGGACACACTTAAATCCCATGACCAATCCTTGCCAGAATTCACCTTGTCATTGCCCTTAGATAGCTAAGTAGACCCTTACTAGCAAAATATATATATTTTTTTTTAATCAAAGAAAAATAACACAACTAAGATAAAATGTAAAGACTAACACAAATGCATACAATTTACACAAAGATAGCAGCAAAAGTAAAAATAAGAATACTTACAAGTTGGGACCAAAAAGAATTTTTGGTAAAAATTTCTGCTACTGATCTTATCCAGGAGCTGCCTTCTGAGTTGAGGTCGATCGATCGAATATTCGAAATTTGCAGGGCCAGGAACAGAAATAGAACAGAAAATCTCTTTTTTTTTTTTTTTTTTGTTAGAACAAAATAAAACAAATTGAGGATAATATAAAACAAAAACTACACATAATTTGAACTAAATTATAATGAACTAAAAGAAAATTAAACAAACAGCAAAATACTATTAAACAGAAACAAATTATGAACAAAAAATGAACAAAATGGACTAAAAGAAGTACTGGAATAGAGATACTCACCTAGTTCCGAGCTGCTGCTGTGCAGAAAGTTCGTTCGATCAAAGTATATTTCGATCGATCGAAAGTCGATCGATCGAATATATTGTCGATCGATCGTCTTTATATGATGCAGATGCTAATTCGACCGATCGAAAGTCGATCGATCGAATTTATTTTCGATCGATCGATTCTTCAGGGCACCTAGTAAGTTGCAGAAACTGCAGAACAGATCCGGGAAAAACAAAGACAGAACTTAGAATGCAGAATAGAAGCTAAACAACAGTAAAATGAAACAAAAATCTATCTAACTAGTAGAAAAACAAAATCAATCAAACAAAAACCAATTTTTGAACCGATTTCCCCTGCAACGGAGCCAAAAACTTGATGTGTGTTTTAAATAGTACTCGCAAGCGCACGAATCGTTTGCAATATAGTGTGTGCAAGTGCGAGGTCGAATCCACATGGAAATGGTCAAATATTGGTGTCTTGTTTAATCAACCTCATTTTAACCTAGTTCCAAAGGTTTGAGAATTGATTCACGAACAAAAGACTAAATAAAAGAGATGGAATGAAATATGCAAATTAAAAGGAACTAAGGCTAAGGAATCCACCAAACCAAATCCTACAACTCACACTCTTGGTTTCCACTTGAACACCCAAAGAACATTAAGCTTAGGGTGTCATTCAAGTTTCTTAACCTTAAACCCGAGAACCATTAAATGAATCCAACACATAGACAAATCACAAAGAGTACCAATTGAAATCAAAACATCCAATGTATCATTCAATCACAATGGATATCATCATTCAACCGATAAAACAATGTATTCATCGGTTGAAACACATAAAATGTCCTCTTTCCACCACTAACCACATTCATTGCAAAAGATAAAGCTTTAAATGAATGGAACTTGAACAACTAATATGATATATGATTAAATGTGCAAGTGGTACAGCAAGATTGTGAGTGTCATCAATGGAAAGGTTTCATCCTCAACCCTAGTTGAGGTTACTAGCCTTCCATGACTAAGAACACCACAAGAAAATGATGAACAACCATGGAAATAAAAGAAAAGCTTTACAAAGAGAAAGTGTCTGAAAATAAAACTACTGAAATACACTACAAGATGCACGAAATTAAACCTATCTACTGTTTTTCTGCTCTACTCTACTCTATTCTACCTCTATTCTACCTCCCTCAACAAGGAGGCATGGCTATGGCTTTTATAGAAGAAAGCTAGGGCTAGAAATCCATGTACAATGACTCATCTACCCTCCTCTAGGGTTCCTCTGCTGTACAATCAAGAACACGAAACCAGCGTGTTCTGCTGCGAAAATCAGAGGGAAGACTGCTTTTTGGCTTCTGATTGGGTGTTCTGGCGCGCTCTGCAAAAGCAGGTTCTGGGAAAATTCGATCTATCGACTTATATTTCGATCGATCGACTTCGGGCAAAGTTTCGATCGATCGACTTTTCAGGACCTCCGAATTTCCAGTCATTTCCTTATGAAATTTTCCATTCCTCTCTTATTGTCCTACAGAAACAGAAAACACAAAAACTAACCAAAACATTAGAAAATAACAAGGCTAAAGGTCTAACTAGTGCAAATCAAGGGGTCCAAATACACAATATTTGGCACTCATCACTGGACATCGTCCGAACGTGTTGCCACGTCGTCCAGACGACTTGCAGAACAGTGTCGACTTATGAAATCCAACTCCTTGTTTAATACTGATTGATCTAGAGTCCGAATGGTGTTGCTCTGACGCCCAGACGTCTTCATCGTTATCTGTAAGACACTGCGGGGAGTCCGGACGGTTGCACAAGAACCGGTTGTTTTGCCTTGAAATTTGCAAGGACTCTTCATGAATATCTTCAAGATGCTTGTGATCAGTCACATGCTTTGATTTGTACATTGTCTGATTACATGAAGATTCTGAATTTGAGAACCGACCATCCTGTTAAATCGCAACCATTACATAAAGTGTTTTTGTTTATCCAGAATGTAGCCAATATAAAATACTAATATATAGTATATGAATACTTAGCATACAAGGTAAGTCTAGGGTATGTGGCTTCTAGCACTTGTGTGCTATGGGTGTCTAATGATAGTATATAAGCATTTGGCATACAAGGCAAGTCTAGGGTATGTGGCTTCTAGCACTTGTGTGTTGTTTGCCCTACGGGTATGTAGCTTCACGGGCAGTGTATTATGCAAGGCAAGTATAGGGTATGTGGCTTCTAGCACTTGTGTGTTGTTTGCCCTGCGGGTATGTAGCTTCACGGGCGGTGTATTATGCAAGGCAAGTCTAGGGTATGTGGCTTCTAGCACTTCTGTGTTGTTTGCCCTGCGGGTATGAGGCTTCACATGCAGTGTATATTGTCATTCTGATATTCTATACGTGAGTCTAGAGTAGTTGCTTCTAGCTGCGGTGTTGGTAATTTTAGAGTTGGAATCAAAGTCAATCTACAGGAGTGACTTGTATTCGATGATGTGTTGGCGTGTGGACATAATGATTTGAGAGTGATGTTGTTGAACCTTGTATATGTGTACGTATGTTTGTGTGCTTTGTTTACTCCAGTGAGTACTATACTGCTGAGACCTCAATAATTTATTACTGAGGTGGTGAACTCATACTTTCACTTGTACGGTTGTGGTTAACCCCACTACAGTACAGATACTGATACTTTGGTTGCAGGTTTAGCGGATGTAGAGGATGACCCAGTAACTCTGTATTTGGGGTACTGCGACTGAGGCACATCGCTGGAGTTGTAGTTGCGTGGACTTGGACGTCCACCTTTGGGTAGTTTTGTTTATGGCTCGTGTTGCTTGTGACACTTGTATTTATGAGCCAGTCTTTTGAAATGTATTAATAACTATGTAGAAGCCTTAAACAAATAGACATATTAATGACCCTTTTGTTGTGATTAAGTGTTGTTTATAGATGTACCATCCGCTATGTTGATAATGTTATTATATGTAATCCGCTGCGTAGATGTAACTCTAATTATCAGGTACATGTTATGGAATGTGTATCGTATGTTGGCTGAGCGACATGTAGTCGTGCCACTATGATGACTCATTTATGTTTTCAAAAATAAATAAATAAATAAAAATTTGGGTCGTCACATTACGGGTTTTCTTCAAATTTTCATAAAAAAGAAAAAGAAAACAAAAAGATGGTTAATGGAATGGGTATATCTAATGGGTATGTCTAAAAGAGGTAATAAATCCTCTGGGTAGTGAGATTTTCAAATAATAGTTCCTAAAATTTAAATCAATTCTCAGTAATAAAGAAAAAGACTATAAAGAAAGAAAACAGAGTAATAATCTTTGAGTAGTCCGAATCTGCTGATGAGAGAGAGAGAGGGAGAGAGAGAGAGAGAGAGAGAGAGAGAGAGAGAGAGAGAGAGAGAGAGAGAGAAGGAATGGAAATAGGGTCCTTATCATTTAAAATAAATGAAGAAGAAAGAAGAGGTGCTCATTCATAGCCCAACACACACACACATATAGAAATAGAAATGAAACTGGAGAAGAGAGGGAATCAGAAAAATACCTACTATTCTTTTTCTCTCAACTGGAAAGCTTCACGTCTGCTTGCTTGTGAAGAGAGAAGAGTGGTTTATGGTCTTTATAAGGAATGGAGATGGGTATTACGCCTATAAGAGCATGACATCAAAAATGGGTTTGTGGCTTACGTCTACATATTTTATTACTGCATGAATGAAAAATGGTAACGAGAAAGAGAATTTTCAAGACACATTTCAGTCATGCATTCAACTAGTTGGTGCCTTAAAAAAATATTCTTTTCGAGAAAGTTCTCATGTATGACTGAAACGTGGAGGGAGTCTTGAGACATATTTTTAGCCCATGCGTCCACTTGTCTTTTGTTTTATATATATATATATTTCTAGGGTGTTATAATAAGCATATACTATATCTACACCACTTACATGATCATCTTAAGAAATGAAAAGCTATAATTATATTTTAATGCATGTGTCGTACATCTTAAACTGAGTTCACCATATGATAACTTGTGTATTATGTGTTTTATTACTCATTAAGCTATGGACTTACGCTTATATCTTTCCACCTATGAAACGTGTATTATTTTATGGATAGTTTTATTGATGACAACCCTGGAGTGGCATTTGGTCCTGTTGGAAGGAATGCTCGGGATCATGTTTGAGAAGCTAGATCCTGTTTGGTTGGCTAGGATGTGGAGAGAAGATAGTGAATCCCATCGGGATATGATAGATATCATATTTATACTTTATCTTCTTAAGTGTAGGACTTGACTTTTGATGTTGGTATGAGTCTTAGATCTTTTGGCTCTTGATCTGTATTATAGTTGATTACTGGTCTTTTAACCGTACTTTGAGAGATTCAGCTATATATGTTATGGTGTTTTAGTTTTACTCTGGCTATTTTTATTGTGATTGTGGATTTTAGATTACTATATTTCTTTTATTGAGATCCATGTGGTCTTATTCTTCCTAGAATAAGAGTGGGATATGAATCATGAAATTAACTACCAATTAGTTAATTTCACTAGGGCATTACAACTTCGGCATTTAAACGTCAATCTTTACATTTGATTTTACAACTGTTACTTTTATATATATATTTGTTCTTTACATTTGATTGGCGTTTATGTTACAATTTCGATATTTAAACGCCAATCTTTATAGCGAATATAAAATTGTGAATGTTATACTTAATCTTTGTATTTGATTAAAGTTTAAATATTATGTTATGATATTTTGGTATTTAAGCATTAACATTTACATCGATTATATATATGTCACTGATTATACTTATTGTGGGCATTAACTAAATGATGCCGGTGTAAAGATATTATTTTACTGTCAAAATATAAAGCTGAGGGTCCAAAACAACAATAGTTTAAGAAATTGACTAATATATGTTACTCTATGTAAATATTATTTGATCGTAGTGAACATGGTGGAAAACCCTTTTTCATACTTAAGTTTAAAGTGTAAGTATAAATTACTTACTGAGAAATTATGTTGGTTTTCAATAATATAATGCCTTTTATTTTATTCATTATTTGCTTCAAAATGTATGTGAGTGAATATGATATTGCATATTGTACCTTAGTGATGAGATTAAAGAATATGTTAATAAAAAGCTAGAAAGTTGTAGTAGCTGCCAGTGGGTTGGACAGTTGTAGTTGCCAATAAACTCAAAAGTTGTAGTTTTCAGTGCAATATAAGGTGAAGGTGATAAATAAACGTAAGACAAACATGAAATTTAATGGCCATAGAACGAGAGTATATAAATAAATAATATTTTGGGGTAATTACCTTTTCCACTCATGAACTATCGGTCATTGTCAATATGCCACCACGAACTGACGCATTGACCAAAAGAGAGCATGCAACTATCATTTTTGTACCTTTACCCCCTTCCGTTAGGGAATCTCGTTAAATTAGACGGAATATTCAATTTTTAGATGTTAAATTTTGTTTAAAGACAGAAATACCCCCAAACAGTAATTTAATAAAAAAAATTATAATTTTTTTTTATATATAAAAAAAAAAAAGAATAAGAAAAAAAAAGGAAAAATAGCAGCAGCCACCCCCTCTCTTTTCCTTTTCCTTTTTTTTCTTTTATTTTTTTAATTGTTTAATTTTAAAGTATTATATGTAAATTTGAAACTTTAGTTAGGGTATTTGAGTCTTTTTACAAATTTGACTGACGGAATGGAGTAAAGGTTCAAAAATGGTAGTTGCATGCTCTCTTTGGTCAATGTGTTAGTTTGTGGTGGCATGTTAATAATGGTCGGTAGTTTATTGGGAAAAAGGTAATTACCCATAATACTTTGCATTTATAAGATTGTTATATTGCATATGAATGTATTAAAAATTGCATAAATGGCATTAATGATACCATAATAAACTACTGACCTTTATACTATTGAAATAGTAGACTCACTTATTTGCCTACGTAAATGCGGTAACCCTACATCTACATAGACTATGATGTAGGTCTAGCAGAAGATGATCAAAATCCTTTCACCAGTTTTGGTCATTTCGGATGAGGCTACATATTGCCTCCTTTTTGCTATGTTTAATATGCCTTTTTATGTACCAATTTCCTATGATATGTAAGAACACTTTTATTTATATTTCCTAATGTGCCGGCTATGGAACTTATGTTTAATTAATGCACTAGGGTGTATTTGAAATGTAAGAATACAATGTTCATATTTATTTACATAAGGGTATATTTAACGGCTCTAAAGTGTTATGTGAGGGTTCCATTTTTAAAAGGAAAAAATATTATGCTATGAGATTTATTATCTCTGATGTCGTAACATCACGTGTGAAATGGAAGATTTCCACTTACACTTTTATTGTATAAAGGCCCAACATCATAGTTTGGTATCATAGCATTTTGCTTTAAGGACCGGTGAGAGTTTAGTATCAAACTGTAAATAAGGCAATCTATAGTTTCGTATTAGAGCATTTTGCTCTGGGGATTATTAGAGTTTACCATACTTGGGTAGAAATTGATGGAAAACACAAGTGCTATAGGTAATAAAAGCTTACTAAATTCTAAAGAAACTTTGTGTGAATTTTTATAAATGTTAAGATTCTCAACTGTTGTTTACAACAAATATGTTCAAAAGCAAAGCCTTCCATATTAAGGAACCAATATATAAAGGACGAAAGAAGGCGATCAAGACAAAGCCAACATAGGGCCGTTGAAGAAGCCTAAGAACGATATAAGATTATCCTATCCCTGGTGATAGTGATTCCTCTAAAGAATGGACCTAGACTAAGAATCTAAAATTAGTTGTAAACTGTAATTCAGTAAAAGTAGAGAAAGATCTTGAAGTAATTCCTAAAGCCAAAATAATGGATAAGAGAAAGGCCCCAGCTAAGTAAAAAGAACAGTACGGCCTCTAATAGGGCGACTTCATAGGGAAGTCTACTGTGTAACCTTGTTAAATAAATAAATGGGTTAAATATACTTTGCCCCCTCAACTAACAACCATTTGTTATAAAAAGTCTTAAGAACTGACAGCTGTGACACTTGGGATACATCAAACTACCAATTTGCTGCATTTAAGCCACTCTGTTAGAGGCTTCCGTTTGTTTGGATGGAAAAGTGGTCACATGACCACTTGGGAAATATTCTCCTCATTTTGCCATTATCTCCATCGAGTGAAATACAAAAAAAAAAAAAAAAAAAAAAAAAAAAAAAAGCCTTTTATCAGTCATTTGTTGAGGGTATTTTTAATAAACGAAAAAGACAACTCCCCTTATGCAGTTAATGGACGCAAATGCCCATGAATAGTCCATTTGCAATTACGAAAAGACACCTTGGTCACATATTCCTTCCTCATCGGAAGAACACACTCTCGAAGGTGTCGGATATTGCAATTGGAAGGAACTCTATTGTAGTCTGTGTCTGGGAGTAAATATTTTGTAAATATTTTGAATCTGTAGAACAAAGGAGTGTGTCAAATTGGCTACTTCATAATTGAATTGAATGAACTTCTTATTTTTTTGCTTTTCATCATTGCTAAATGTAATATGAATACTATATAAAATTTAATTAAAGTAACCAAATTTTTTTATTGCTTACAGTAAAGAAAGAGTTTTTGTTTCCTCCCTTCAAATAAACAGCCAGAGGAGGTAGAAAGATGTGTTTCTTTTAATACTTTTAGTAGAAAAGCTTCATTTTAATTTGTTAGGTTTTTAATTATTGGCAAATTCGGTGTCAAAATTTAATTGGTTTATTTAAGAAAGGAAAGAGCCAAGTAAGGAAGAATATTGCAGAGTATTCCTCAAGAAAAGGAAAGAGCTGAATGGTGAAAATATTGCAGAATATATTAATCAAGAAAGGAAAGATATGTGATGTGCAAAATATTCTGCATAATTAATTGTTCCTAATTGGTTCTTATTCTGCTGACAAAAAGATTCCTTATATGTGCATTGTTTAATCAGGGACACCGTATTTCAGAAGATATTCAGATATTATTGCAGAATTAATTCTCCAACATGGAAAGGACTGGTCAAGGCAAGATCTGCAATATACTGCTCAAGAAATGAAGGTTTCTGATACAGGGAAGATTATGAAGACTTTACAGCTTAGTGATGAGTGCCAAATATTGTGTATTTGGACCCCTTGATTTACATTAGTTAGACCTTTAACCTTGTTATTTTCTTATGCTTTGGTTAGTTTTTGTGTTTTTATGTTTTGTAGGTCAATAAGTGAGGAATGGCAAAATTCATGAGGAATTGCTTTGGAAAATTCGGAAGTTCTGAAGAACTCGATCGATCGAACTTAAATTCGATCGATCGAAATTTCCCAGAACTTACTTTTGTAGAAGCGCGCCAGAACACCCAATCAGGAGCTTCTCCACGACAAAAAGCAGTTCTCCCTCTAATTCTCGCAGCAGTTGACGCTGGTTTCGTGACCTTGGTTGTCTCTAGCAAGAGAGGAACCCTAGAGGGGGTTAGAGGAGTCATTTTACATGGGTTTCTAGCCCTAATTTCCTTCTATAAAAGCCATAGCCATGCCTCCTTGTTGGGGAGTTCAGAGAACAGTAGCTAGGTTTAATTTCGTTCATTTCATAGTGTATTTCAGTAGCTTTTGTTCTTAGACACTTTCTATTTGTAAAGCTTTTCTTTTATTTCCATTTTTGTTCTTCATTTTCTTGTGGTGTTCTTAGTCATGGAAGGCTAGTAACCTCAACTAAGGTTGAGGATGAAACCTTTCCATTGATGACACTCACACTCTTGTTATACTACTTGCACATTTGATGATATATCATATTTGTTGTTCAAGTTCCATTCATTTAAATGCTTTATCTTTTGTAATGAATGTGGTTGTTAGTAGATATAGGACATTTAATGTGTTTCAACCGATGGATACATTGTTTTATCAATTTGAATGATGATATCCATTGTGATTTGTTCATTGAATGGATACATTGGATGATTTGATTTCAAATGGGTACTCTTTGTGATTTATCTTTGAGTTGGATTCATTTAATGGTTCTAGAGTTTGTGGTTAAGACACTTGAATGACATCCAAAGCTTAATGTTCTTTGGGTGTTCAAATGGAAACCAAGAGTGTGAGTTGTTGGATTTGGTTTGGTAGATTCCTTAACCTTAGTTCCTTTTAATTTGCATATTTCATTTCATCTATTTTATTTAGTCTTTTGTTCTTGAATCAATCCTTAAACCTTTGGAACTAGGTTAAAATGAGGTTGATTAAACAAGACACCAATATTTGACCATTTCCCTGTGGATTCGACCTCGCACTTGCACACACTATATTGCAAACGATTCGTGAGCTTGCGAGTACTCATTAAAACACACATCACTTAGAAAAGGTTATTTTCCCTAGTGACAGTCCGGACGGCCAGAGCAAGTGTCAGGACGCTCACCAGTGTTTGAAGAAGTGTCCGAACACCTCAGCAGACACCAACCACAGGGAGCACATGTCCGTACAGATGTCCGGACAGCCCAGCGGACACCTATACCCGAGAACTCCTGTTCGATGAGGAGTCCGAACAACAAACTAAAGGCTGTGAATAGTGAAGACATCATGCAACAATCCAGACGTGCTATTGAAGACTTATGAAGAAAAGCGTGTTATTGGAAGTCGGTTGCTGCTTGACGTCCGGACGTCCTCTGTCCTAGTCCAGACGCCGCCTAGGGAAATCCAAGTCTGTGTCAAATTAGGTTTTTCAAAGTCCATTTAAAGGGGCTTCTAAGCTATTGTTTTGTAAGAATTCGGTACTGAATTCCATTGTACTAAGAGATGGTGTTTAGGCAGAGATTGTGAGATCAGCTAGCTCTTTTAGAGTTTTATTTGTGTGATTTGATCAACCCATTGAAGTCTAATTTAAAGAGGAGCCCTAAGCTAAATTCAACATCCATGTGAAAATCTCCCTCATCAAGGTCGGAGTCCACGAGTATATGGACAAGTTATTCTTTGAACAAGAAAGAAAAAAAAAAAAAAAACAACAACAACAATGGTAGAAGAGGAAAAAGAAAAAAGAAGCACCAATGCATGGAGACATACTAAAGGCTATTATGTCGCACACCCCTGCATGTCACGTGTCCATCGCCTGGAAACGTGTCGTTGTCTCATCTCTTGGACGCTTCAACAAAATCAAGCACTGACTCATTGTCCACGTGCAGAGCAACTTTCACTCATACGAGACGACCGTGCATGCGTACGAGCCAAGCTCGCATGTGTGGGTGGAGATCCAGCAGCCCTTGATTGACTACGTCTTCGCCCTCCGATTGTCTCACTCGACCCTCCTCTACATGCTCTCTCCCTAGACATTCACCTACTCCATCGACCCGCTCCGCTAGGCGTGGCACCGGGTTAGTGCTCCGATCATGTGGCTGTCCAACCCGATCGTCGCACTAGTGGATCATTGCGCCGTGTTCGCATGTAGTACAAGCAACTTCGGGGACGAGCCTATCCCAATGGAGACCTACGACCTAAGATTTGTGAACCACTTGGTCAGAGCAACTGGACGGTGTCGGAGCAACTGGACAGTAGGGTTGGGTTGAATGGTTTTTTTTTTTTTTTTTTTAATGCATGTGCGGGTATGAAGGTTGACAGGGATGAGGACATTTTTGGATGGTGAAATGTCTTGCACGTGACTGACTTTCCATCCAAACTAACGGGTAAGTGGACGGATGAAATTTATTGCAACAGGTTGGCAAGTTCGGATGGGTCATCTACCAAGTTTTGTACATCGGGCGCCAAATCGCTATGGGGTGGATACCTCAGGGGTAAAAGGTAATTTTCCCAAGTATTATTAACTAATTTACTACTTCAAGTTGTGAGTCCACAATCACAGTCATTTCAGTCATCAAAGAGAAGATCTGGAGGTTGAATCAAGAACACAAAGAACACGTTCTTCACCATTCAACATGTAAGGAACAAATCAACCAAAATCAACTAGCCCTAGTAGCCTAGGAGAGGTCGATTTTGATTGTAAGTACCCTAAACATGTTAGTTTAATAAATCTAGCCTCATTTACCTTGAAGAAATTTTATCTGGGATCGGTATTCCGCTACACATACTTTGATTAGTGCATTATCCCAACAAGTGGTATCACAGCCAATTTCAAGAAAACCTAGTTTAGATTTTATACATGTTCTTTGTATTTATCGGCTTTATGATTTATTACTTATATTGAATTTTAATTCAACTGCTCCGAGGATTTTTGATTGATCGTTCTCGATCCTAAAATATGTTTTTGATCATGTAAGGATTTGATTTGGAACGTTTCAATTCAATAAGAGAAAGTTTGGTATTTTTTTCATTACTTATATTGTACCAAACTGTTTTGCTGTCATTTTAATTTTAGGCATGTTGTAATTACGAATTTTTAAGGATATTTTAGACAAGTCCAAAAATTGTTTTTTAGTTTTTTAATGCATTTAAAAATCATGTTCGACGTAATGGTTCAAAGGGATTCAAGTTTCGATGAGAATAGAAAGAGATATGATCCGTTCTTCATTCGTAGACAGATTTGGAAATTTCTGAACTTCAGCAGCAGCTGCTGTAAGTTCAATTTTTTAAAGATGCTTTAAAAATATCCTAAAATTATTTTGAATTGTTTTCTGCATGTAAAACTCTTGACTGACGCAATGGTTCAAACAGATTCAATTTTCGATGAGAATCGAAAGAGATATGATCCGTTTTTCGTTCGTCAATGAATCTAGAATTTTATGAAATCCAACAGCAACTATTTGATTTCAAATTTTTTAGCTTGAATTGTGATTGTTTAAAAATTGAAGTGACAATTGATTTCACATTGAAAAAGGTTGGTTAACACATTAGAAAAGTGTTTTTTGATAAGTAAAAAATTCATTAGAAAGCGCAGAGGGGCGCAACCCTAGTACACAGGAAGTATACAAAAGTGCCCCTAATCAGAGGAAATAAACGAACAAGAAAGTTAAAAATCAGCGAACGACATACAACCCGGACTATGCGCCGACACCTAAAGATATAACATATTAAGCACATTTTTACAAAGAGCCCCAACCGGTACCTCCACATCCTCAAAAAGCCTAGAATTTTTCTCACGCCACAAGCCTCACAAAACACAAAAAGGAACCTGCTACCAAATACGGAAAACAGGACCACGACCCAGCAAAGTGCCCTAACCACTCAATAAATCCAAGACACTACTAGGCATAACCCACTCCACCCCAAACAAGCTATAAAAAGAACTCCAAACAACCAGTGCCACGTCACAATGAAGAAGAAGGTGATCAACGGATTCTCCATACTTCTTACACATAACACACTACTCTACCACCACAATACCACGCCTACGTAAATTGTCATGAGTTAAAATCTTTCCTGAAGTTGCTATCCAAACAAAGAATGCCACCCGTTTCGGAGCTTTAACACGCCATATACCCTTCCAAGGAAAAGAAACCGCCTCGTGACAAACTAAAGCTTTATAGAAAGTCTTCACTTCAAAATTCCTCCTCTTAGAAAGATTCCACACCACCCTATCAACCTCCCCATGCCGAACTCGAATAGAGTATAATTGTTCAAAGAAGGACATCACCATCTCCACCTCCCAATCCTGAGCAAAGCACGTAAAGAGAACATTCCAATGAACCACACCTCCTACCACATACATATTATCCACCACCCAAGCATCAGGAGAACACGCAATAGTGTACAAAGCTGGATAACAGAGCTTGAGAGGCTTGTCCCCACACCATAAATCATGCCAAAAGCGAATATGAGACCCATCACCCACCTCAAAACGCAAATACTTGGCAACATTATCCCACCCCCTTCGAATAAACTTCCAAACACTGACATCATAAGGCCCCATCACTGGTAATGAACACCAACCTCCCCTCACACTCCCATACTTCACCTCAATCAACGATTTCCACAAAGCATTGCGCTTCTGAGAAAACCTCCAAATCCACTTCCCCAATAAGGCTTGATTAAAATTAATAACATTACGAACTCCCAGTCCACCAGCCTTGATTGGAGTACAAACTCGATGCCAATTGACTAAATGAAATTTAGTCTCATCACCCATACCACTCCACATAAACTCCCTTTGAAGCCACTCTAGTTTCTTAGCTACATTCACAGGAATAGGGAACAAAGATAAATAATAAGTAGGAATGCTAGAAAGAGTACTATGAATCAACGTCACCCTACCACCCTTGGATAAATAAAGTTTCTTCCAACTAGCCAACCTCTGTTCCACCTTCTCAATAACCACATTCCAAATAGAAATAGATTTGAAAGATGCCCCCAACGGCATACCCAAATAAGTCATTGGTAGAGACCCAATTCTACAACCCAGAATATGTACCAAAGACTCCACATCTTCCACCACGTCAGTTGGAACCAATTCGGATTTGCCTAAATTGATCCTCAATCCTAACACGACTTCAAAACATAAGTAGGTACACTTCAAATTTCGAACATGCTCGGCCTGTGCTCCACAAAAAGTTAAGGCATCATCCGCAAACAGCAAATTATTCACCACTAAAACTTCATTATCCCCGAAGCCCACCGAGAAACCTGATAGCAAGCCTTGGAGCATAGATGCATTCAACATCCTACTAAGCACTTCCATAACCACCACAAATAGCAAACGAGAAAGAGGATCACCTTGCCTAATCCCCCGTGAGCTCTGAAAGAAACTTGTAAGGGCGCCATTAACCAAAATGGAAAATTTTACTGTAGAAACGCAAAATTTAATCCATTTCCTCCACCTCTCCCTAAACCCACACCTCTGAAGCATGTACAGTAAGAAATTCCAATTCACGTGATCATATGCTTTCTCCAAATCCAGTTTGCATAATAACCCAGCCTCCCCTGACCGCATTTGTCTATCCAGACATTCATTGGCTATAAGAACCGAATCCAAGATTTGCCGTCTACCAATGAAAGCATTCTGAGAGCTCGAAATAATTTTTCCCAACACTGATTTGAGCTTGTTAGCAAGGACCTTAGAAATAATTTTATAGACCCCTCCCCCACCAAACTGATAGGCCTAAAGTCCTTAACCTCCGTCGCGTCTACCTTCTTAGGAATTAGGGAAACAAAAGTTGCATTCAAACTCCTCTCAAACTGGCAACTATTATGAAATTCCGAAAATACCGCCATAATATCTTTTTTGAGAACCCCCCAACATTTTCTGAAAGAAAGCCATAGAGAAACCATCTGGACTCGGCGCGTTATCCCCTTTCATTTCCCACACCACCTCCCACACCTCCTGCTCCTCAAAGCCTTGTTCTAACTAGAGACACTCATCCGCATCAATGGAGTAGAAAGAAATCCCATCCACCCTAGGCCGCCACGAACTTTGTTCGGTGTACAGTGTGTCATAATAATTCACAATATGATCCTTAATTACCACGGGATCAGTAAACATAGCCCTATTGATCCTCAAAACTCCCACATGATTGTACCTCCGATGCGAATTAGCCACCCTGTGAAAGAATTTAGTGTTATTGTCCCCTTCCTTCAACCACAGAGCCCTAGATTTTTTCCTCCAAAGATCCTCCTCAAATAGGAGCGTTTTCTCCAGCTCCTTGACCATGTCTGACTTTCGTACCCGCTCCTCCTCCACTAGCCCCCGAGCTTCTTCAAAACACTCCAACTCTTTAATACCTTCCAATAATTCCTTCTTCTTCTTCCCCACATCACCGAAGACCTCCGCATTCCATTTCTTCAAGTCCACCTTCAAGGTTTTCAACTTGTTAGCCAGCACAAAACTCGGCAGACCTTGAAAATCATAAGACTCCCACCAACGTTGCACTTGTTCCACAAAGCCATCGGAATTGAGCCACATGTTTTCAAATTTGAAGTATCTTTTCCCTTCTCTATGCATTCCACAATCCAACATCAAAGGGAAATGGTCCGATAAAAGTCTAGGCAAACAACTTTGTGACACATAAGGGTAATGTTCTTCCCACTCCGGAGATAACAGAAACCTATCAATTTTAGACCATACCTGATTATTGGACCAAGTGAACTGCCTTCCTTGGAGAGGAATATCCACCAAACTCTGCCCTTGTATGAACTCCGAGAAATCTTCCATGAAAAATAGATGACTTCTAATCTTAACAAGTGTGTGCAATAGTGTGCAACAAAATATCACAATGCGGAAAATAAAAAGACAGATATTTTGTTGACAAAGTGAAAACTCAATTAAGAGAAAAACCAATCTGGGGCAGCCAAATCCAGGATATCCACTATTCAAAAGACAAAGCTAGTTACAAAGCAGTAGCACTCACATACCCTTATGCAGTAGTCGTACCTTGAACTCTAACATGTAACCCAACATGAACGCCTCCCAACCAAGTCACCTATTTGAAGGGGTCTTCAATGGAATCCTTTACCTTAGGGCCAACCCCTAAGATAGACTTCAATTTCAGCACAGTAACAGCACTTGGCAATGGCTTAAGAGTGAGAAGATCAGCACAGTAACTCTAAAATATAATTCTCTAAGCACTACGGAATTCAATACCGAATTCTTGCAATTCTCAAGCCTAGGGACCTCTATTTATAGGCTGCAGGTTCAAATGAGCGTCTGTCTTGAAATACCTAGGCGCCGTCCGGACGGTAGACATAAGGTGTCCGAATGGACAACTGTACGATCAGCTTTCCAAATTTTGCATAAATTCTTTCCATGAAGACCGTTGTCCGAACGTTTGAATATTGAACGCGCGACTTGCCTTATGGATGAGCGCGTTTGAACGGGAATCCACATCATCCGGACGGTTGCAACTGTCTTCCCATATCTGTGTTTTGGAAAGAAATATCATAGCTGATCGAACACTGATTGGAGTCCGGACATGCTGATAAAGTGTCCAGACAAATGCAAGATGGAGCAGTTCAAAGCTTCTCAACACAGAGGGAGGTTCGAACGGAAAGTTCTCGTCGTTCGAACGGATGATGCCTGGACAGTTGAGCGTCCGGACGGTTTATCACGTCGTCCGGACGGCTGCAAGGGATCCGATTTCTTTGACTTGGAATCTGTGCAGAATCTTCTAGAAACATATCTCTGAAGAAGACTTCTGAAAACTGACTGAACCCCTGATTAAAAGCATCATTGTTTATGTTACTGACTGATGAGTGTCCAGGCGTTTCACTAGGCCGTTTGGACGATAAACTCAGGATCTGACTTTTGCTGAGTTGTAGACTTTGCAGAGTCTTCTGGGAGTCCGAAAATTCATTCTTGACAATTGTGACACTAATCTTGTCATAATAAGACCCTTTTAATATCAGATAAATAAACTCTGAATATTTGAAGAATCTGAATTGATACAGCATCCCTGTGAAATCAGCAACAATACATGATAGTGATTTTGTCCAACAAAATGCAGCCAACACAAAAACTAACATTCCATAGCAGCTGAAAAACCACCAGCTCCCGATTGTTCACTCAGAAACCACACCACATTGAAGTCTCCCCCAAAGCACCACGGCCTATCCCACCAACTCATCAACCCGACCATTCCATCCACAATACCCTCCTCTCCCCATCAACATTAGGCCCATACACACCCCCAAACGCCCACATAAAATTATCATCAGCGTTACGCAACAAAACAGCGAAAGTATACCAACCCACGCATTCATCCACCTTTTCCACAGCCCTCCTATCCCACATAATCAGAATCCCACCTGACACCCCACTAGCCCCCATATAACACCAATCCACATGTTGGCAGCCCCATAAACTTCGAACCACCTCTCTAGTAATGACTTCCATTTTAGTCTCCATCAAACACACCAAATCAACCTTCCAATCTCTAATGAGCCATTTAATACGTGATGTGTCCAAAATATTATATATTTAGACCCCTTAATCTACATTGGTTAGACCTTTAGCTATGTTATTTTCTAATGTTTTGGTTAGTTTTAGTGTTTTTATGTTTTGTAGGACAATAAGAGAGAAATGACATAATTCAAGCAAAATACAAGGAAATTCGGATGCAGCAGCCTATTGGATTTAGACCTATCATAACAGGACAAAAAGATATCCTTTTTGAGCGTTTCTTAGGTCTAAATTAAAGTTCAAAATGTCAACTTTCCAACCCAACAAATTTCAGCCTATTTGGAGATACATACAAAAAGATATCACCATTTTAAGTTTAGTCGTTGGATCATCCCGAAAATCCGAAATTTTGTTCATCTTTCTTATTTTTGTCCCATTACTTGTTTCCTTTGTTAGGCAGCATGGGCAGCATATCTGCAGCACGTGGCAGAAGCTCCTGCACCTTTTCCCCCATGCTGGACAGCAGCCTGCAGGTGCAGCACCTCTCCCTCAAGTCTCCCCTTGCGTGTCCCACCTTCCAACACAATGCAACACATACATGTGAGCTGCAGGACTGCACCTGCAGCTCCTGCAGCTGCAGCTGCTGGACAGCACCTTGGACAACTCCTTCAGCTCCTGCAGCTTCTGGCAGCACCTGCAGGGACAGCAACTCATCCACGCCTGGCAGCACCATCTCCACACGGCAAGCTCTCCTTGGACAGCTCCTGCAGCTCCTGCAAGGGACAGCAGCAACCCATCCTTGCTACTCCCCACACGGCAGCTTGGAGGCAGTGAACACATGCTGCTGACAGCAGCTGCCAAAGCTGCTGGACAGCAGCATCCACTCACTCCCTTTTCAGCAAATCGAAGCTGGCAGCAAAGACAAAAAGGGAGGAGAAAGCAAAGGGGGAGATCCATCCGGAAATCAGGAAAATAAAGGGGGGGAGTTCCAGCAACATTATTGGGCAGAAAATATTCGGTGGACAGCAAGGGGATGGAAGGGTTTTCAACACCAAATTCTCAAAGGCTCTCCATGCATAGCTAAGCTCCTCCTAGGGTTTTGATAAACCCTATCCAAGTATCAATGGCTTAATTGTGTTTTATTTTGGGATATTTATTTTGGGCATTGATGATTGTATAACTATGAGAATTACATTTTCGTAATTGGTTTTAAAGTTAAATGCAATCATGATGAAATGTTTATCTAGAAAGCTTATCATTTTGATTGTGCTCAAATTATGTTTATTGTTCAAAAGATGATAAATGTAATGGTTATGCAATGGTATTATTTTGAACATGCAACAAGAGATTTTGATAGTTCATGCCTAGGATAGACAAATGATGCTACACCCTAGCTTAGGTAGATGATTTGTACTAATCTTAGGATGGGCTACACTTAGTCATTGTTTGCATGTAACTAAGTTAATAAATTTGATACCTCATGCCTAGGATAGACGGATGATGCTACACCCTAGCTTAGGTAGATGATCCGTACTAATCTTAGGATGGGGTATGCTTATTTTTAATGATGGTATTTTCTTGACACCTTGTTGAGCGCTTGACAACCGCACACTGGTAATATCATGCCTAGAAAGAATGTCTCATATTAATAGGATGGCCATTGGTACAAGGATAGCGGTGAAATCAATTCCCTAGTTTCCCATATCATTTCATACAACTTTAATTTACTTTGTAGAATATAATTTCTGTTAGTAGTTTACAACTTGAAAATCACAAAAACAACATACTTTCCAAAGGATAAATTAGGATCGATTTTATTAAAGCTTGATGCATGCAACCAATACATTCCCTGTGGATCGACACCCTCAATATAGACATTATCCTACAACGATTCGTTCTATTGCGAGTGGTATTATTATTGAAGTAAAAGAAAAATCACATCAATACGCAATCTTTTATCCAGCTCATTAATCCCCCTTACATTCCAAGAAAGTATTTTAAGCTTCATTAACACATGACACGCCCCTACCCTTTCCTTTCCTTCTATAAGATTGTTCCCCCTTCTTATCAATCCAGCCGCTTAATCTCCCTCTGGCCTTTCACTCCTAAACCTGTGGTTACCTTAGCCAAAGAATCAGCCAAAGATTGGAACCGCCTGGCTTCAATTAGTTCAAATAATGCCAACAATTTATCTTCATATTGGTCACATGACACTCCTACTAGTTTGTAGTAACCTTTCACCCTCTCCATCACCCATCTAGGAGGAACCTTCGAACTGGAATCCTTGTCCATCTCCACTGCCAACGGCATAACCGATAACGGGCCCAAACCCCCCACCTCATCGCCTACACCACCCTCCACAATTTCAAAACTGAATACAGATTGGACCACGAAAGAGGACAGCTCCTTTGAGCCCTCCTGCTCTCTAGGAATGCCCGCAGAAGAGACTCCCTCCCCCTCAGGGATTGAAACAAAATCCAGCCCATTCTTACACCTCAAACTAGAAAATAACTTATGGGAGAAAGGGCCGGAAACCACCGAAGAAATAAAGGGAGAAAAATCCGAAGCAACCAAAGTGTCCAAAGGGTTTGAACCAACCCAGACAACCATCGCACCTTCTTTATTCATTGAAGAGTCGACCAAAGCAACTGAATTTGTGAGATTGGCCTCCAGACCAAAAACGGAAGACACAACCCCAGAATTTGGTCTCGGATGAGAGACCAAGCTAGCCGATTCAGGGACAACAGTGGAAGAAGACGACCCACCGGATACCTCTGGAATCACTGGAAAAGAACCCATCATCTCAGACAGACCCACTCCATCCTCCACAGCTGCAGTGACAAAATCAAGCCAAGGACCCCTCATGGGTCTGGAAGACCGATTCTCTGGAGCAGAGAAACCGGACATTAGAGACATAGGATACAACCCACCGGAAAGCTCAAAGACTGCCAGAGGTTTCTCTAACCCGCCATAACCCAACGTCGGTGACAAAACCACCTCAGGAAGCACTACCGGTTCAGCTAACAGGTCAAAAGAGATGGGCTTCGGGGCTTTCGGAACCCAACACAGTCTACTCTTCTTCTTATTCTTATTTTTTTTAGAGCCGGGCCCAAACGAAAGAAGCCGTTCACACACCCTACTAAGAGCTTGGTCCACATCAGCCTTCAACTTTCCCAGCTGGCTTTTCCACAACAAAAGAGAGGGAAACGTGTGCTCCTCTCCTGTCAGCTGAAGATTTGCAGAATAATCACCAAAGAAGTAACCATCCTTGCCTCAAGCGGCAGAATTCTTAAACAACCGACTAACACCCATCCCTCCCTTCACGTTCTCTGCGCCACAACGATCATAAAGGTCCTTGTCCAATGGTTTCTCTGTTCGGTACCTCATCTTCTCCTCCACCTAGTGATCACGACGCTTCTCACCCAACGGAGCCACTGGTTGAGACAGCTTCTTCTCCACCTCTGGGCATTTATCACCTCTACGCAGGACTCCCACGAAGGAAGACACTCCGTTTTTGCCGAGAGAACCAACAGGAACAAAGGGTACATGACCTTCATTATCATCATCACCTGCTCTCCGTAGCCTCTCTGGAACTGAAGCTAAACTAACCATGCCCATTCGGGATTTTGAGAAAATCTCTGATCTTACCCAACTCAAGAACAAATTTACTCCAACCCCGACCCTCATAACCTTCAGGAATGTAAATAATCCCCCTCCGGCCACCCACGGCGTAAACTGCCACTTCGAGGAATCTACTAGCAACATTACCACCACGTCTAACAATGAGAACCTTTGACCCCTCCCTGAAAGACCTAACAAAGTCCTTTTTCCCCCGGAAACCACAGCAAACTCTCCATCGTTGAAACTAGCCACCCAACACTATGAGCACCAAGCAATACCAGCCTTGAAAAATTCCTCCTTGTTTCTTCCAATCTCTCCACCGAGGCTCCTTCTACCACCGTAAACACAAACGACTTTGCCTCCATGCAACACCACCTCACCATATTAAATCAAAGACTTAAAAGCAAGAAAAATATGGTTCTAAGAGAGAGAAAGTGTATGCTCGGGATTAGCCTCACAAAAAATCAAAGTGTCATCCTACATTAGAAAAATCGAAATGGTATTTTGAATTTTTTTCGCCACGTTTCATAATGTTTTCTAATGCGTACCAAGTCTGGAATTTTGAATTTCTTGTACATGTTAAGAACTTATACGTTTTCTTGTTGATGCACAATCAAGGAAACAAATTTCTTTGATTAGGAAATATGTTAAAATACATTTTTTTTTTTAAAGTTCGAGAGGTTAAGGTCAAGTTTTTCTTTCTTCTTCTTCTTCTTTTTTTTTTTTTTTGCTAAAAAGAAATGCAATTCAAAGGACCGGAACACAATGATGTGTTTGGTAAAGATGTTTTAGGCAATTTTTTTTGAATAGTAGTAAGAAGTGATTGATGTAATATAATGTCAAACGAAATTATGAATTTTTTTAACAAAAAGGGAAGAAAAAAAATTGTGGTGAGTTTTTTGCTTAAAAAGAGTAATAAAAAATAATTGATATGATACAAAAAGTGAAAAATAAAAAATAAAAATTAGAATGTTTTAAAGTTGACTTATTTTTTTAGGAAAAAATAAAAAATCATATTTAGCCTATAAGTTTTCATCTGATTTGAATTTAGTCATTAAGTTTTCAATTTAAAAAATAAGGTCCTTAAGTTTTGCCCAAGTTTTAAATTGATCTTCTATTAATTTAATGTCAAAGTTGGATTTTTCATTTGTCACACTCACACATGTATTTCATTTGACATTCTAAAGTTCAAAAAATGTTAGATTTACAACACCAACACAACAAGTGCACAACAACCCCTCACATGAGGGTGGGCCCCGGTGAGGGTTTGTTGTGCACTTGTTGTGATGGTGTAGTTTAGGAATCAAATCCCTAATGTGGCATTGATATTAAGTATTGATATGGACGCTGATGTGTCAATTGAAAAAACAAGAAATATGACAAACTATTAATCTTGAGGAAAAAAGTGACAGAGAGACCTATTTAAAATTTGTGCAAAACTTAAGGACCATATTCTTGAAATTAGAAACTCAATGACTAAATTCAAATAAAATAAAAATCTAAGGACTAAATATAATTTTTTTTTTTAGAGAAAAATAAAAATAGAAAAGGGTTACCAAACAAAGCCATTGATGTGTTTGATGATTTTATTGGAGAAACTAAAAGTATCCAAGTCACACATATATAAAGCTAAGGATTAGCATAAAATTCCAACTTGTTAATTACCATAATATTCAGTCGACGCTCAACAGGGGTGTAAGTATCATCGGAACGTTTGATTTGGGAGTCAACTGACTTCTCCACCTCTTTCCTCTTGTTTTCTTTCCTTTGTTTCCCTTTGTTAATCTCCATTTCCACTTCCTCCTTCTGCAAGAATGAACTCAGCAAATTAGTAAGCTTTATATAGAGATTAGAGATCAACGCGCAAGATCAGGGTATAAGAAAAGCTACGTTGAGGGTTTCAGTAACGGGCAGCTTCGATCCATGAACTGCAGCACGGCTGGACGCTTTGGTTACCATCAACCGCATCCCATGGCGCCTGGCACCGCCATGAGCCCCCGACCACAACCCAACTACGAGTCTTCCCTGCATGTTCTTCACTGCTTTTAGTCGTTTATTCTGGTTGATGACGGTCTGTGTCTAGCTATCCATTTTTACTTGCAAGCAGCTGATCTTCGTATGGAAAAAAGAAATTGGACCTTCTCGAAGTTGAGACGTGTGTGAAGATAATGGAGAAGAAAGCCACGTCATAACGATCAAAGGCATGCATAGCATTTACGTGTTGGGGATTTGATTCCTAAACAACGCCACCATAACAACTGCACAACACCTCTTCACATGGGGTGGACTCCACACATTGGACCCCACCCCCATATGAGGGAGTGTTGTACAATTATTGTGGTGGTGTTGTAAATCTATCATTTTCTTTTATATTCAGTAGAATTTTACGTGGGTTAATTTGGCAACCCATTACCATTCCCCCCTTATTTTTTTTTTTCACTTCTTTCAAAAATATCAAATAAAAAATATTCTAACTTTTTTTACACTTTTTATATCACATCAATCATTTTTTATTATTATTCAAATAAAAAAATTCACTACATAACAAAATTTTTTCACTTTTCTATAAAACATTCTCAAATTTTATATCACATCAATCACTTTTTACTACACAACACACAAATATTCCACAACCCAATCACTTACCAAACAAGCCCACATAATTGTCATGTAATTAAATGACATGGAAGCACTTAATTTCTTTTGTCTTTTACACATGCTAATTTAATGATTGTTTTTTCTGTCAGGTTATCTAATTTTATGATATCAGTCGATTAAATAATATTATCTGTTATATAATTATAATTTTGAAACTAATATTATTTAGTAAATTGTTATACGACTATCATACAACTAGAATGCCTTGAAAGTAAAAGTAAACTTAAAAAAAATTTAAGAGCTAATTTTTACTATTACACTACCATAATTATATAACAGTTGTATAGGAGTTTATTGAATATCTTTTCTCTACCTTTTATGGGATCTAAAACCTTGTAAATTTAAGAGTTGCAATTCGTGTTTACATATCGGGTTCAGGTCGTGTCGAGACATGGGTATAAGACTATATAGATCCATAATCCGACATATTTAATTAAACGGATCAAACCCCTCAACCTTAATCTTCTAATTTTGCATTGGATTCGCGTTAGGTTTGTTGGTCATTTCAAAAATTGACTGTTATTATGTCGCGTATCGAGTTTGAATTATATCGAAACATGAGTTATATAGATCAATCATAATCTATAATCCGATCAATTTAATTAAACGAGTGAAACTCTTCATCCCTAACCCTTTAACTTTGCGCCAGGTATGCGAGTCGTTTAAAAAATTATTAAACTCTATTTGTAATCATCGGTATTTTAACGGGTCAACCTGACATTGGTAGAGAGATGAGTCGGGCCGGGCCAACAAGCATTGGGTGAAACGTCATCTAACAAATGGGCTGGCAGGAGCGTGAGGTGGGCCGGTAAGCAGTCATTTTCATCCACCGACACCAATCGCAACTCGTCAGAAATTATTAGAATCATTTTTTATTTTTTTTGCTTCCTTTCTTTCCTTCCCATAATCCATTTATACAAGAAAAATGCTACAAATCTGAACGGTCCTGCGTCACAATCTTTCTTCCGAATGAAAACAATGCGCCTTCGCTTAATCCTCCCGTAATTCTCTGTTGCGTTCGTTGTCAGCCAGTCAATCGGTCACACAGTCAGTGGCTTCGGGGAAAGCGAAATCGAAATGGAGAGAGATTCGTCGTCTGACGAAGAGGACGACCGCCACAACCTGATCCCGCAGAACGACGATGTCAAGCACCACCTCCCCTCCGCCCATCGCTCTGCCTTCCACATCGACGATCTTCACTCCACAGTACGCCGCCGTTTTGCTCCCCGCCACTTCAACAAGAGGTACCTCCTCGCCGTCCTCCTCCCTCTCCTCATCCTCGTCCTCTACTTCTCCATCGACGTCCACAGCCTCTTCCCCTCCCACCTTCGATTCGACCGCATGCGCGAGTCCGAACTGCGCGCTCTCTATTTGTTGCGACAACAGCAATTGGGGCTTTTCACGTTGTGGAACACCTCCCAATTGGGCACCGACAACAATTCCTTCGTTCCGTCGACCGCATTGCTCGACGATGTTAAATCCGCCGTGCTCAAGCAAATTTCCTTCAACAAACAGATTCAGCAGGTTCTCTTGTCGTCCCACCGGACCGGTAACGGTTCCGTGTCCGAGTCCGAAGCCAATTTTCAGGATCCGAGTTTCGGCGCTGGGTATGGTTTCGATAGTTGTAGAAAGGCGGACCAGAAGTTGAACGAGCGAAGAACCATTGAATGGAAGCCCAAATCGAATAAGTACTTATTCGCAATCTGCGTGTCGGGGCAGATGTCCAACCATTTGATTTGCTTGGAGAAGCATATGTTCTTTGCAGCTCTGCTCAACCGGGTTTTGGTCATTCCAAGCTCCAAAGTGGATTACCAGTACAACAGGGTGTTGGACATTGATCACGTTAACCAATGCTTGGGAAGAAAGGTTGTTGTCTCGTTTGAGGAGTTCTCTGTGGCTAGGAAGAATCACATGCACATAGATAGGTTTATATGTTATTTTTCGCTGCCTCAGCCTTGCTTCGCGGATGAGGAGCATATTAAGAAGCTGAAATCGTTGGGGATTTCGATGGGGAAGCCTGAGCCCGCTTGGGTTGAGGATATTAAGAAGCCGAACAAGAGGACCGTTCAAGATGTTCAGTCTAAGTTCGCTTCAGACGATGATGTGATTGCAATTGGAGACGTTTTCTACGCGGATGTGGAGCAAGATTGGGTGATGCAGCCTGGTGGTCCGATTGCTCATAAATGCAAGACATTGATCGAACCGAGTCGTCTTATTATGCTTACGGCCCAGCGTTTCATTCAAACATTCTTGGGAAAGAACTTCATAGCACTTCACTTCCGGAGACACGGGTTTTTGAAGTTCTGGTATGTTGTATGTTTTCCCTCTCCCTACTTTTCCAAATGGCGATATGCGTCTGTTACATTATCATTGACACCATGGAAGTAGGCGATTTTCTTGTTGCTATGCACATCTTGCAATTGTTTCGTAACATATGGTTTATTCATGAATCTTCAAATTGTTCTTTACCTCCTTGGCTTTACCCAGTTGCGCAACTTATTTTCATCATCAAAAGTTCATTCCCCAGGCAATGTTTTTATAGTAATATAGGGCTGTAAGGTCTCTCATTGTTTCCAATTAGCTATGGTTTATCTTCATATGCGTGGTGTATATACTAAGAGATCCTAAGTTCTTAGGCTGGGAGGAAAGGCTGATGTTCACTCTGGAACCATTGGGTAGTAACTTGCATTGTATGTGCATATTTTTATTGCAAATATTGCCTTCACTTCCTTAGGCTAGATGTACCCTTTATCCTTGCCTGAGAAAAATGGAACATTTCAGGGTTGAGTTAATTACCTACATAGACTCTGTTTGAGCTTCCCTTATATTGAGACGTGACAACTTGGTGATATTTCACTATGCATATGGCTAAAAGAAGAGATTTTTTGAAAATAAAATAAAATAAAATAATAATTTGATAAGTGATTCATTCTGCCATTAAGTTGCACTTTCAATGATTGGCTGGGGGGCTGGTAGCTTTTGAGCAAATGCAACTTTTATTTGCATATGGTGTATGTGTGTGTCTCTATATACTTGCTGAGAAAGACTTGCATCCCAATGCCTCCAATAATTCTTGCTTATTTTTCTTAGCAATGTTAAAACGCCGAGTTGCTTTTTTCCCATTCCTCAAGCTGCGGACTGCATCATTCGAATAGTTGAAAAAGGCAACACGCCAGTCATATATCTTTCAACTGATGCAGCAGAAAGTGAAACTAGTTTGCTGCAGTCGCTAGTCGTGCTGAACGGGAAGGCTGTACCACTTGTTAAAAGGCCTCCTCGTAATTCAGCTGAAAAATGGGATGCTTTGTTATACAGACATGGCCTCGGGGATGACTCTCAGGTGAATTATGCTTCTTCTCTTTTCCTGTTCATATATTCTTTAGCTTGGGTTATACTTACTAATCAGTGGTGGTATGAGGAACAAAGAGTTGAGCCAAATTTCTGACCCAATAGGGTATAGGGTATAGCCATTTCCCTACCCATGAACCTCCTTAATAAAGGCGTGATTTGATCCCAATCTTCTGGTTCAAAACCCTTTAGAGAATTTGATAGTGGTACTACTTGGCACCTTCTGATTTACTCCTGTCTACTTGAGGGTCTTTATTCCACACATATGGGTCATGTGGGCAAACTCTATAGAGCACCACACTGTTTTTCTTGATTATATTTTACCAATAGATGCACATTGGTAGGCCCTTTTTTACATTGGATGGTCCAAATTATTGAGGATTTTCTTTTTTCTTTTTTCATTTTAATGTTCTGAATTTGATGATTCTCACTGTCTAGCATAACTTTTTGCTAATCTGGTTATTCATACAATGAAGGTATGCGACCATTGGAACTTTTAGTACTTGAGTTTTTGTACATCCTACATGTTCTACATTTGTTTGATGGTGGATCAGTGCACGGTCTGTTGGTAGTTGTGTCATTGTTTACCACAAATGTTTTTGACATGACACTGATTCTAGATTGTGTTTTAGATGTTTTGCATGGTTTTGCACCCCAAATTAAAGCATCTTGATCTCCATGTGACAATCCTATCTGAGTACCTAGATTACTGACTCCCAAAATTCATATGGGGACGAGACCTTCTCCATATTGGGCTCAAGCCTGTTGTCACCGGTCAGCCATGAAATAGTGCAAGTCAGTATTTTTTTCTTCTTTTGCTTGAAAAAGTGTAGGAGGGGGGCGATGGATAGGAGTAATCGGATGAGACCCCGCTCTTTGCAAGCCTACGCTTGCGAGAGCCAGTGTATTGATCCGAGTGAACAAGAGCAAGAGCATGAAAAGAACTAGTGTCTGATAAACCAAACGGTTGTTTAAGCTAGCTTCCTGGCAAGACAACTTGCACAGACATTTTTTTGAATGAAATAGAACCACTAAGAAGGAAACAATTATTCTTGACTAGACTACTAGGTACCTTAGGATGCGGGTATCCTAACCGCATGTGTCATACTTCGCCGCTCACCTTGTGTTGAACAAGCCTCTGAGTATCTTCTTGTTGAACATAGGATTGGTGCTTTGGCACCCTAGTAAATTTCAATTAAGTGCTTAAACATTTGATTTACCCTGTTGGTCTGGACAGTGCAAAGAAATGATCTGAACCCAATAATCTTCAGGAGAGTTGTGATGGATGCACGATAAACACTATAGACACTTTAAGACCTTTGGGTGGTCCTAGCGTAACTGTCACTTAAAAGACATGTATTTACATGCATTATCTGGATTTTCATCTTGAAGGTGGAAGCAATGCTGGATAAGACAATCTGTGCCCTGTCTAGTGTATTCATTGGAGCCCCTGGATCCACTTTCACAGAGGACATCTTGCGACTTCGGAAAGACTGGGGTTCGGCATCTATGTGTGATGAGTACCTCTGCCAAGGTGAAGAGCCAAACTTTATTGCGGATAACGAATGAAGAAGATACAGAAATTTAGTTATATTGTGTGAATTCAGAGATCATCCGTTTATGCTCTGTTCGATGGTTTCCCTAGAAATTCGTATACATCTAGTGTATGATAATAGCATTTTTGTTCTATTTGATGTTTTAACCTCGGCCGAGTATGATTTTTGTGCTGCACATGGTGCTTGTTAATCTGGCTTCGTACCTCCATGTCACACCGAAATCAATATTGGGGTTGTAAACTACTCATCATTTCTGTAAGTAATAGTTTTTGTTTTTTTTTTTGTCCCATTTGTTCAGATTTTTTCATTTTTGTCTTTTGTTTTCTAAAAAACATTAATAAACAATCTAATCTAAACACTCCTAAAAACACAAAACAGTTTTCACCTTTATGTCATGCCATGCTCTGTCTGAACACCTTTTCAAATAAAACATATTAAAAAACAAAGTATTTAGTGTTTTTTTTTCCCCTGGTCAAAGATTGTTCGACGGAAACAACAAAGGCTAATGTGGCTTAAT
Source organism: Alnus rubra (assembly GCA_028654335.1). Taxonomy (NCBI): domain Eukaryota; kingdom Viridiplantae; phylum Streptophyta; class Magnoliopsida; order Fagales; family Betulaceae; genus Alnus; species Alnus rubra. Next base: position 1,972,071 of record JAJPGS010002369.1, read on the forward strand.
GGGGTGGGTCTTCCTTTCATCAGCAGATTAAGACATCAGACCTGCTAAGCGCACCCCAGGAGATTTAACATAGTGGATAACAAATGAACAAAGGGTCCTCGTAGTAAAGATTCAACATAGTGGGTGTAATCCATGCATGTAAGATCTTATTGTCTCAATTGCTATTAATTTAAATAATAAATATGACATAATTAATATGAAACTCACTCGGTATGAACAAGTAAATTTCATGAAGGCTTTTTCATATTTGTAGTCTGAAATGACTGGAGATCCGGATCCGGGGACTTCTCTGTAAGCTTTGGCTAGATAGAAATCCAACGAAGCAGAAGCATGCAGCCCCTATATTGGAAAACATTAGTGTAATGTTACATACCATATTTGTATTTCTCTTTTATCTCCAAAGCTGATGTTGCTTTTAATTCAATAATGATCAATTCTAAATTTAATAATAATTTTAAAAGTCATATAAATTTTAAAAAATAAACCGGAGATAAAATGACAAGGCTAGGGCTATGATTAGGAGTTGCAATTCGTGTTCGCGTGTTGGGTTCGGATCGTGTCGAAACATATTTATAAGATTATATATATCAACTCCAATTCGACCCATTTAATTAAACGGGTCAAATTTCTCAATTATTATTCTTTAATTTTGTATTGGGTTCGCAAGTTATGCAAAAAACTAACAGATATTATGTCGCTTGTCGAGTTCAAATCTAATCAAACGAATTAGATTCTTTTAACTCTAATTATTTAATTTCATACGAAGTTTATGTCGAGTTTGCAAGTTTCTTAAAAATTCACAGCAGATCCGAATATGCCTGGCAAGCGTTACGACTTACGAGCAAGTTCGGTTGAGAATGCGATGAGTATCCGCCATTCCCCACGTGGAACTGACTCACATTCCACACGACTCGCAGTGGTGAATGGTAATTGGGCCACGACCTTGTCCACCACCCGCCGCTTCTTCACCTTTCTACTGTTTTTGCTTGTCTCCGTTTGGTCCTACAACCTGCATTCTTCGAAGCTCAACTGAAACTAAATACTCCATTGACCTTCGTCCCGTCTACATAGCCAGAGCTTTCGTAGATTCGTCTTCCTCTCCGTTGTGTGTTGACTTGGAATATACAGATCCCACCAACGACGAATCAGAAAATGTTTGTACCATTTAAATAATAAAAATAATAATAGTAAAAACCGGCCCTGTCTGGGTAGGGTTTAAAGAGGAGTGGAGGTAGTAAATCCAAAGAGAAAGAAGAAGAAGAAAAGGCGAAAAGGGTTAGAAGGAAAAAGCATGAGAGCGAGATTGGTGGTGTTCCCGATACGAGGGAGGAACTGGTGCTTTAGCAGATCCATTGACAATTCGGCTGCTTCTTTGGACTCGGCTTCTTCTCAAACACCGTCCACACTTAAAGAGCTATGGCGAAATATCTCCTCCAATGCCAAGCCCTTCAACGCCAATGCCGAACTCCTCGTCGACTTCGTCTCTCTCAAGGTGTTCCACCCACCAATCCCACTTCGCATTTGCTTTTCCCGTCTTCATATATTAGAATCGTTTTTGTTAGATTTTGATAAATGTGATTTTCTGTATTTTGAAAAAAGATGAATAGAGCCTGGATTGGTCTTGAGAAGGCGCCTCCAGGAACTCTTAAGAACAAGATTCATGGGTGAGCTTCTTTCCTCTTCTTCTCTGGGTTTCATTTTTTTATTTTTCTTTACTCACAGTTTACTACTATGTGATGTAGGTTGGGACTGCGGCTTTTGGCGCGGGTTAAGCCCTCTGAGATTTTCTTCAAGTCTATATCAAAGGAGGTTACAAATGTTGAAGTTACCTACCCATCAAGGTTTCACATCTTTTTTCCTTTTTTCACTTTGCCTTTACGTTTCTTGTTTCAAGAAATGCTTATCACTTTTTCTTCTTCTCCTGCTCCTTTTGATAGTCTATGCAATCACTTATAGTATGTATTAAGTTACCCACTTTACCAGTCATTCACATTGGTTGCTATATCAAAAAATGGTTTAAAAATACTACATATTAACATAATATGTAGTATATTATGTTAATGAGAAAAGAGTAAAAAAAAAATGTCTTGACCAGAAATACCAATGACTATTTCAGATAACCTGTTATTTGCTAGAAAGACAATTATGTATGCTTCTTTTGCAACTTTGCTTCAGATTAGATGTCGGCCAGTAATGAAATGTAGAAGAATTTAAGAGGTACACAAAGATGGATATAATCTTGTGAATAGGTTGGCGGCATTTTGTTACCAAAAAGTATTTTGATGGCATCTTTGGAGAAATTACTTGGTGGGTTTAGATCTGATGGGGGCACCAATTACATACATCAAAGTAACTAAAAATTACAACCTGCTGTTTCATAAGTAATAATCATGTGGATTTAAGAATTGTTACTTGATATAATTGTTCGATTTAATATTACTCTCTGGAGAGTTGTGGACTTAGAGCATGTGGTCCAGTGCTCCAAGCTTTCTTCCTTTTGCATTAGTTCCTTGTTCTGTAATTATGCCTTTTTGACAATATTCAACAATCTTGCAGTTTAAGCCCACGACTTGTGCGTCGAAGATTACGACATATTGCCATGAGGTAATTTCTTTTCCTCTCTTTTTTCTTGTCTATATGATAAGTCAGAAGTTGAAAGTTTTTGTTATCCTTGTATCAACATTACTTCTCAGTTGTAATAAACTAGATTTTTGTTGACCGCCAACAGATACCTTTTTTTATTTTGATAAGTAAGAGAATTTCATTAAAAAAGCATAAGGCGCCCTTAAGTACACATGATGTATACACAGAAGCAACTCAGCTAGCCCACATAAAAAACCCAATAAAACCACAAGGAACCCACAAGAAAACCCCTAACAAGCATAATAGAAACCTTCACAAAACAAAAGAAACCCCCAATAGTAACCCCCAAATACCAAAAAAAACCCTAAAAGCACCCAAACCAACCCGAAAAACCCCCAACAAGACCCCCTAAACCCAAAAGAAAAAAAACCCTAGAACCCAAGAAAAACCCAAGAGAAACACCCCTCAAAATAATCCAAGCAAAAACCGAACCCGAGAAATGGCCCACAAACCCACCCAAGCACACAAAGGCACACAACTCTACAACACAAGGCCCTTTCCTTTCCTACACCTAGCGGAAGATTTAGCGTTGCCATAGTTGATAGAGCTATGCAGGTTTAGAAGCTCCCGCTTGCCTTTGAACTTTTGGCGCGATATCATCTTGTCACGCTGAAATTCTTCTTCCATGGCATCCCGAATGGCCAACGCCTCGTCCCCAAAAGTGCCCTCTAACGCCCAATTCAAAGGCGAAACATCCCAAAGATCAACGTCCTCCTCCCAAACCAGAATCTCCCCGTTATGATCAAAACCGATCGGCCAATTCCGAGATTGGGAGAAACTATTACCCTCAACAGGTGAAGAAATGGAACAACCTCTAGGGGGGAGGAAGGCCCAACCATCCCAACATCGAAGACCTTCCGAGGCGAAGCGGGAGTAGCTAGCATCTTTGGGCGAGGGTTAAGAAACCCCTTTCTAAGAATGCTCGTCTTCACTGGAGGCTCTGCAACCGCAACCTTATTAACAGCTAAGTCGGCAACCAACTTCGAGGCTTTCAGGGAATCTGATAGAAGCACATCGTTCCACTTCAACGAAACCCCTTCCCTAAGTATCCTCGCCTTCTTGATATAACTTTGAAATGGCTTCGAGACCACGGGGAAAGAAGAGCGCAACTTCTCTCCCAACTCAGTGGCTCCAATGGAAGGAGGGGTCGTGAGTTGAGAGACCGTCCGAGAAGCACCATCAGGATTGCACCGCAGAGGAGGGGACACCTGAGCTGGCAGAGAAACAACGTGGACCACCAGAGGAAGGGACACCTGAGCCGGCGAGGGGGGAAACCCGAAAAGCTTAGGGGCAGTAACCCGGCTAGGAACTACCTTCAAACAGCTAGACCCTCCCCCCAGTAAGGAAAACGGCACCGGAAAAACCCCTGGAACAGCCGGCACCGCCAACAGATACCTTTTTGTGTTTATTAACAAGAACCCTCAACAGAGACTCTTTCTTCAGCTATGCTTACTCAATCCTTACATTCTCTGATGCTGGAAATATCTGACCATTTAGCAGGGTCGACCTTGGATCTTCTGAATGAATATGATATGAAGATTAAGTATGCTCTAATAAATATTCCCCCTCCACCCCCCCCCCCCCCCCCCCCCCAACCCAACAAAAAATAAAATAAAAAAAATCAGTGCGTATGGTTGAATGCAAATAAGAAAATTATGTCAGCAGGAGAAAGTATTTACATTTTCCCAAACCATAAGTAGAATGTTACTTGTGAAGTCTTTCTCAAACTATTCAAAATGATACATATGTTCTTTTGCAACACTCATCATTGTGAAAAATGTACTTATAAAGCAGTGAATGGAATCAAGTAGAATAGCCAGAAAGACTGCGCATGACGCACTTAAAGTAGTTTGATCCATTATTTTCATGAGTACTTCTGTGAGTTTTTTTAGAGTAGTGACCTTTATGTTAAAGGGCATACTGAGTAGGAGTAGAGCAAATATAGAGGCTGCTGAGGTTTATTTATTGCAAAGACCATTAAGATCATCAGTAAAGCTTCCCTGATAATTACGCTCAGAACTAACAAGGCCTATTGCTGTCTTGATACATTTATATTTATTGCTTATAGATCTGTTAAAATTGTGATTTCCATTGGGTGAAATTGATTTAGATTTTATTGGCTTTCTACAAGTGGAGAACATTGATACAAAGTGCTTTCTGATTTGCAGGGGAACTATCATCCACAAGAAGTACTTCTATGGTTCGGTTTCGTTGCTTCCTCTGACAACTGCATTTACAGTACGTATGTGTTTACTTATGAAATGTGAACTGTACTTCACTTGGATTCCGATTCTTGAGCTCTGAAGTTATATATATTGATATATCTCAATATCCATATAATTTAGTCCTATGAATTTTATCACCATTCTTACTTGTTCTATTTCTTATCCTATTATAGGTTTTACCTTTGCCTAACATTCCATTCTTTTGGGTTTTATTCCGAACTTATTCTCACTGGCGAGCTCTCCAGGTGTGTATGCATTACTTGGATATTGAAAGCTGCAACCTGATTTTTTTATGACCTATGCAACAATGTAAAATTAAGTTTAGGACATTCTAAAAAATAGGAGTTGGGAGTTACATTTTTTACATGTTAATACTTGTTGGTAACAGCTATACTGTAAATCTGAGAAGATTTGGTTTTTCCTATTGAAACTCAACACAACAAATTTTTCCCACAATGTTCATATGGCATTACATGAGTGATGTCTTGAAACCATGCTCTAAATAGGGTAATATCTGTAAGTAAACTATGTGCTAGAATGTCTTTCTCGTTAATATTTTTCTTTGTATAGTCTAAAAACATGTTTCCATAGCTGTGGCAGTTTTTAGTGCACCCATTGGTCATTGGACAAATGCATGAAACTTTGCTTTTGATGGCATGTGCATGTTTCTTTATATTTGTTTATGTTCCTATACATGTAATTTTGACTCATCTAACTAGAAATATTTATACCTCAAATACTGATTTCATGTGCTTGCTGTTTCTTGGCTGTCAACCAGATTATCGTAGTAAAGCACAGGTGGGTCTTATAGCCACCTTGTTGTAGATGTCATGTCCAGCAGAAATTAATGAATGCACTAGTTATTTGTTTCAAGTTGACGAGCAGATGGCTTAAAAGAATGTGGTTTGAATTAGTGGAAAAAATATTATGGCCCGTAATATAGCAGATGATATTACAAGATCCAGTCAAATAGTAGAAAGAGGATCTCAGTAACTGATTCATAGTAGATGACTGCATTTGTTTCTTACATTTTGACTTTGGATGTTGACTTTTATGTTTATATTATTTTCCTTTCCTCTAGTTTATTGGTTTTTCCTATAGGATGGTGTCATCATTGACCGAAACGTCAGCTTTTAAAAAATTTAGAGTTCGCTTAATATCAATGTTTGGGTCCTGCTGTTGTATTATGCATGAAACTGCATTATTCTCAATACATCTTTTTTTGTTTGTTAATACTGACACTCTAGGGAAGTGAGAAGCTCCTTCAACTTGTCTCAGATAGCTCTTCGACTCTGAACTCTACCACAGGGAATGCAAATGAAACCAAGCATGATGATTCCAGGCATGGAATTCATAATTCAGCCAAACCTGCATGGGTAAGTAAACGTATGCATTTTTTATATGATGAAGATAACCAGGTTCTGCTTTTGATTGGTATGTGATATCAGTTTCAACAAAGAACACTTATCATATTTCTCATTAATTGTCCGAGCCTTAATTCCCCACCCCCGCAAAAGAAAAGGTATTATTTAATAGTGTTAAATAGTCATGAAGACCAAATTTGGTTAATAGATGGTGTATAAAAACTACGAGAGTTAGCTAGTCTTCAACTTAGTTTTCTTATTATATTGAGCTTTATTTGGTTTAAACAGAGGTTGAAAATCATAAACATTCAATAAGTTTATATGAGGACCTGGTGCACTTTGGTACTCAATAAGGTTATTGATTTAACTGTATGATGTTGCTGTAAAGAGTTTGTGAGTACTTCCTCTTTGGTTGGTGGTCAAAAGCATCAAAATATCCAATTGATTGTGGGACTTCTGCAGTACTTGTGCTCGCGAGTCTTTAGTACCTGTTATGCCCACATCTTAAACATATCAGCCATTTGTTGTTGACTGATGTGAAGTTCTTTTTTGGTCTCCCAATCTTGCAATAGATCTAACAAACACTATTTGAGGCCTGCCTGCTTGGTTCATAATTTTCAAGTGGGTTAAATCTTTAAAACTGATAAGTCCATCTTTTACACTAACTGAATTTACTAAACCAAACAGGCATTCTATATTCCAAAAATTGTATTTGTCCATTTGCATTGGAACAATTCTGCATATGTAGAATTGGAATGTTTCAAACTGATCGATTTTCATGTACTTTTTCATTGGGGGTGCATGTGCTAAACTATGTTTTCACCTTTCTGTGATTAGGTTTTGCAGCCATCAAAGGTACTTGAGGAACTTCTTCGTCGTGGAGATGGGCCTGATGGTCTTAATAAATGTGCTATTTCAGATATCTGCAAGGTCTGTGATTTGAACGCAAATGATGTTATGAAGTACAGGGATTCAATGTAACTAATTTTGTTGTATCCTTTGCCATCTCAAATGTAACATTATTTACTGGAATTGAAATACCATTTCAATTTCTTTGCCTTTTTCTTAATATTGGTTTTAGAATAACTGTGCCATGTATGGGAACCTTGAACAATGGAACATTGAAGAAATTTTGAATATACAAGAAATGCTTGGATGAAAGCGTCCAACCACTCAAGGTTTTGTCCTGATATTGATCTATCTACTTGAGGCTTTGTGTTTGGCAATATTGTAAAGGATTTGATAAGACTTGAACATCATGAATGTATTTGGTGAAATGGGTGTGATGAAGGAGAATAAATAAAGCATGATTTAAAGTTTAACAAATTAGTTTGAGAAAGAGCACAAGAGAATAAGGAGCAATTATCAAGTTTAGCAAATTGGTTTTCTGCTTCTTGTAGAACGATAATTTGGTGAATTTCAGATTATTTGTGCACGAGAAATGAACATTAGCACTCACAGTAGCTTATGTATTTTAGAGTAATATGTAAATAGCTAACCAAAAGTCTAAAAAATGTGTTCATCCAATTCCCTAAACCAATGCATAAGTATTTTATGTTTTTCTCTCTCTCTCTTTATTATTTTATACATTAATGCATTAATATTAAAAAATAAAGAAATAATAAGAAAAAAATAGTTAAATGACATAGAAAAAGAATACACTTGAAACCCCATTAAGTGCATTTCAGATCCCAATTTTATAGTTTTGTTCTAAATTGTCCCAAGTGTCCAAATTTGTGGTATAATGAGATATGATTAAATTGTCCTTAATTTTTTATATAAAAATATAATTTAATCATTTCATATATATATATTTATCCGACTTAATAACCGATTTTGGTGGAAGAGACAAAATCACATTGAAACTTTAAAAATAGACTCGATTATACTCTGATACACAAAAAGTTTTATGGCACTTCATGGTATAGGTTAAGCCGGGAAATTATTTACTCAAAAGAAAAAAAAAAAAAAAAGAATAAAATTAATAGAGAGTAAAAGACGTAAACGGCCACGGAGACAGGCGGCCTATATAAAGCAACCAAGGTGGAACAAAGAAAACGTAGTTGCGGGTTCTTTGTGCGAAAGTGTTGTTAAAAGCTCTTCTCTTCTTCACTCGCAAGAAAACAGAGACAGCATCGGCAGATCTCAATGGCGCCGGAACCCGAAGACGATGTGAAAGACGAGAAGAACCCTCGTCCACTCGACGAGGACGATATCGCTCTTCTTAAAACATATGTATGTATTATTTTTCTTTCTCAACTCAAACCCTAATTTTTTTTTTTTTTTTTACTTTTCCTCGTTTTTCTCGATCCATTCCTCATTGATCCGTAGGCTCGCTGATTTATGTACTTCTTATTATGGATCTCAGTTTGGTTTTGTTTTGGGTCTCCTTCTTAGCTTTGTCACAGCTAAATCCAGCTGTTCTTAGCGTTGTTCCCTCTCGTTGTTTGCTGATATAAAATGCACAGTAGTTGTAATTGTAAGCTTTGCTACAATTATTAGTGCCTTGATTGTCAATTTTCGGTTTACTTTTTATCTTGAAAGAAAGAGTTTGACGCTTTTTGTCGTTGCTGCTATTGTCGTTTGATTCCAAATTAAGAATAAAGGAAAAAAAAAATAGAAGATTGTTTACAAGAACTTTTAATTGCTATTTTTATATTATACGAGTTTACATTTGTTATTGAGCAAGAGTTTAAAATCAGGCGACAGCTTTTGTCCATTTTCAAGATTGGGGTTTCTTGTTCTTTCTCTGCCTGGTTGATAGGCGAGTTCTTGTTTTTGTGCTTATTTGGAGGGGTTCAGGCTGGCACGCAATGCTGTTAAGCATGCTGGAATTTGGACTCTACGATAGGTTCTGCTCTCTGCCTCACTCTAGGGTTTTACTTTGTTTTAATGGCAAGTAACATGTACTGTGATTTTGGTTATGTGAAATCTTTCATGAGGGTCAGTTTTTAACCCAATAAAAATTCCTATGATTGATATGAAGTGTGACGTGGGGAGCAAACCCTTGAAGGTAGCTTTTCCAGATTATTCAGTTTCAAATACGCTTATGTGGCAAATCATTCATAGCTTGCTAGTGACTCCCATCAATGGAACACCAATTTTATCATAGTGGCGCAAGACTGGGAGGTGGATTTCTTCACCTTCTTCGATCTTTTGTACTCCATCAGACTAAGATGGAGTGGTGAAGACAAATTGTGATGGGCCCCTTCTAAGAGAGGGTCGTTTTATAATGCCCATACCACCCATGGCAGCAACCATTTCCCAAGGAGGAGTAGTTGGTGGAATAAGGTTTCCTCGAGAGTCATGTTCTTTGCTTGGTTGGCTGCTTTAAAGAAGATCCTGACGTGGACAACTTAAGGAAATGGAATTTAATTGTAGTAAATTGGTCTTGCATGTGCAAAAAAAAGTGGGAAATCTGTAGACCACGTTCTACTCCACTGCGAGATTGCTTATGCCTTATGGAGTTCTATCTTTGACCTTCATGGGTTAATGTGGGTTATGCCTCTAAGGGTAGTGGATCTCTTCGCATGTTGGATAGGGTAGCAAGGTTCTTCTCAAAATGTAGCAGTGTGGAATATGATTCCGTCTTGTTTGCTTTAGTGTATCTAGAGAGAAATAAGTTATCGTAGCTTTGACGACTGCGAGAGATCAATGGTGGATCTAAAGGCCTTTTTCTTCAAAATCCGTTACCAGTGGACAGCCGCCTATGATTCTCTTCATATTACTAGATATCATTATCTTTTTTGATCTTTTTTTCTTTTCTTTTTTTTTTTGGTTAGATGTTCTTCTTGTATACTTTTTGTGTACATTTGTTGCACCCTTTCATTTTCAATAAAATTTCAATTATTTATCCAAAAAAAAAAAAAACCAATGATTTTGACCCAGAACAAGAAAAAGGCGATACCCTGCCCTGAGAGCATGTCATCTTCACATTTCTTCAACTATAAGACTGTTCAGTGGTTCACCTCCCTTCTGTTGCCTCCTAATATATGCATACCTCGAATTCTGCATGGGTTTAACATTTTACATTAATTCCAAACATCTCTTCTCCAATTATTTGGTGCATCGGTCTTGGGTTGAGTTACTCTATATATATAATTTTTTTTTTTTGAGATAATATTTTATAATCTTAATGCTTTGTGCAGGGTTTGGGTCCCTATTCTACAAGTATCAAGAAAGTAGAGAAAGAAATTAAGGAAATGGCTAAGAAGGTCAATGATTTATGTGGTATGCTTCCCTTTCTCTTGTTTATCAACTGACTTGTGAAGAGATTGGTCTAAGTTGTGCAGAATTAATGGTTTAAGATAGTATGCTTGAGATGATTATAAGTACACATTACAAAAAGTACTTCAATTTAATAAGAGTCGGATAACTATTTGTGAAAGAAGTGTGGAATATTGTAGCGCTGTAGTCCAACTATAGTTATTTTGTTCTCTACATGCATTCTTCAGTACACTCTGCCTCAATTTCATCTCTTCTTAATTACCTGATGAATGGCTTTCAGTTTTACTTAGATTTATTAGAAAAATACTGTAACTGAGTTTAATATATTGTTTAATGTGCTTTATCAATTCCTTTTGATGATTCTTAGCATCTGTTTACTTGGTTGTTCCTTTTCCTTGTTCAATCGTTGTATGACTATCTGATAACAATGGATTCTTGTCAGTTAGTAGGATGTGTTGTTAACGCCTTCTTTGATATGTATTTTTGTTCTACAACTTGTTCTATGTGTGTCTTCTTTGTTGTTGTCTTCTTTTGATTCATGTCTGTACTGCATTGTCTGGCTGTTGTAGTTTCTGAATAATTAAAGTTGTAATGTTTATCTGCATTACACTATAGGTATTAAGGAGTCTGACACTGGCTTAGCTGCACCAAGCCAGTGGGATCTAGTATCCGATAAGCAAATGATGCAGGAGGAGCAGCCTCTGCAGGTATGTATTTTGCTTGATGTTATGCCTAGCAATAAAGTTTTTTATTTGTCCAATTTGAGAAGCATTGATTGGTTTGTCAACCAGGTGGCAAGATGCACAAAGATCATCAATCCAAACACTGAAGATGCCAAATACGTCATAAATGTTAAACAAATTGCAAAGGTAACTTTTATCCTTAATGTTTCCTTTACTTAATGTAGTACTTTGTTTTTTTTTTTTTTTTGAAATATAAAATTTAAAATTTAAAATATAAAATTTTCCTTAACTCACAAAAAAACTTTCCTTCATACTTGAAGTCCTGTCCTATTTTATTTTCATAATTTGAATTCTTTTCTGAGCTTAAATTTGCCAAGAATTTGTATCAGTGCCTTTTTCTCTGTTTTGTTGTAACATGAACAATTGAAAAACTAATTTTACTACAATTTTTTTTTTTTTTTTTATGATCAATTGGTCTTTTGGTCTTAAATTGCTTTCAGTGTCTTATATTTTATGCCTTGCAAACATGCTACAACAGGATTTTATATGGATAATTTCACTGGCATTTTTTATTGAGAGTATAGAGACATGATCTTTATCATGTTTAACTCATAATGAGCCTGTAACTTTTTGATCTGAAATAATTCTACTTTCTCAACTGCAGTTTGTTGTTGGGCTGGGTGACAAAGTTTCCCCAACTGACATAGAAGAAGGCATGCGTGTGGGGTAGGTTTTCACAGATTTGCTTTAAACTTTATTAATGAACGTTTTCGATGCGGTCAATTTTAGAAATTCCAATTATTTCTTTTCTGCTTTTACATTCTCCAAATATAAACCGCATGGAGTTTATTGCCAAGGGGAGATCATTCGTTAATTTTTTTCTAATATTTTTACTTGTATCATAGTTTGTATAAGAACAGGAGTATCCCTTTGAGATGGATGCGTGTGATGTGGAATTCCCCAAATTGTTGGCTTGTTAACATATATCTTTTTCTGGTGTGAGAGACAGATAGTAGTATTAAGAACAGAACTTGTGGGTTCATTTGCATTTGTGGAATACAGCATTAGTTCTACTTGGATTGACTGACCTTCAACTTCTCATTGCAGTGTTGATCGCAATAAATATCAGATCCAGATTCCCTTGCCTCCAAAAATTGATCCAAGTGTGACCATGATGACAGTGGAGGAAAAGCCAGATGTGACATATAATGATGTTGGTGGATGCAAGGAGCAGATTGAAAAGATGCGGGAAGTGCGTATATCATTTTTGCTCTCATTTTATTTTTCATTGTGATGTATTTCTTCTTTGGTTAGAATATCGATAGTCATTATATGCTAGTAATTAGCAATTTCAGATTCAGGGATTGAGATCTAGACAGTTAGCATGTATCAATTACTGATGTAGATTGTTTTTCTAGGTTGTTGAACTGCCCATGCTTCATCCTGAGAAATTTGTGAAGCTTGGAATTGATCCTCCTAAGGGTGTCCTATGCTATGGTCCTCCAGGAACGGGTAAAACACTTTTAGCTAGAGCAGTGGCTAATAGAACTGATGCTTGTTTCATTCGTGTTATTGGGAGTGAACTTGTTCAGAAATATGTTGGTGAGGGAGCTCGGATGGTTCGAGAACTATTCCAGGTTACTAATCGTGCATGATCAGTAGTTTCAAAATTGCTCTTTGTTATTCTTATTGTTTTAATTATTGACTTATCATAAAACTGATACATCTGCTGCAGATGGCTCGTTCAAAAAAGGCATGTATTGTATTTTTTGATGAAGTTGATGCCATAGGAGGTGCACGTTTTGATGATGGTGTAGGTGGAGACAATGAAGTTCAGCGCACAATGCTTGAAATTGTGAATCAGCTTGATGGGTTTGATGCACGTGGAAACATCAAAGTTCTTATGGCTACAAATAGGTTTGTGAAGTTGGCTATCTATCATGACTTTTCCTGTGTGACGTTAGAAGTGCTTATGGCTCTTAGTCAACCTCGTTTTTCAGTTTTGAAAATAGAACTGGTGATCTCTCTTTGGGTTGTTTATTCATAAGCATCTAACGTTATACTCGCTTTTGTTCTGGATTTTGTTTGCTCCTTTCTTCAGGCCTGACACTTTAGATCCAGCACTTCTACGTCCCGGGCGATTAGATCGTAAGGTTGAGTTTGGCCTTCCTGATTTGGAGAGTAGGACACAGATATTTAAGATCCATACCCGAACGATGAACTGCGAAAGAGATATCCGATTTGAACTTTTGGCTCGGCTTTGTCCGAATTCCACTGGTAAGAATTACTTTTATTTATGGTTTACGGTTAAAATTTAATTGTCAATGCTATAAAATGCTTGTTATTATTATAGATGGATTAATTTGTGAGATATCCTTGGTGTGCCTTTCCATGGACATTTTTTTTTTTTGTTTTATGGTAAGGGGTCAATTTCCACTTGCCTTCTTACCAGATGTTGTCTCACATAAGAGTCTTCCATGGCATTTCTGTTTGTTTTTGTTCACTAAGCCAGTGGTATGTTTGGTGGACATTAGATATTCTGACATGAGTTTTCTCTCAGGAGCGGACATAAGAAGTGTGTGCACAGAAGCTGGAATGTATGCCATCCGAGCTCGAAGGAAGACCGTGACAGAGAAAGACTTCCTCGATGCAGTGAACAAAGTGATAAAGGGATACCAGAAGTTCAGTGCAACGCCCAAGTACATGGTCTACAACTGAGCGAGCTGTTTTACTCCTTGCCCTCCCAAAAACCTCAACTCTTGAGGTGGGGACGAGATGAACCGCATTATTCTTTTGGGGGGCTTTTAACTTCATGTTTATCAGTTGAATTTGCTGGGATCATGTAATTTATCACTTGCCTGCTTAACTTATAGACCACCTATACATGCGTGGGTTTCGCCATGTCATTGTGAAGTTGTATCCAGCTTTGTTTTTTAACTATAATCTCAAGCCATGACTTTTTGTTCTTTTGGCTGTGGAAAATCTTTATAAACTACTAGAAATGTTCAAGCTTTTTTTGTTGGTTTATTTCCCTGTGCCCTGGATACGAAAATTACATTGACTGTTTTATCTTGGGGTGGGGGGTGGGGGGCGGCTGTAAGAAATCACGTCAGACAGCCTATAGTTATCGCTTTGGCAAATTTCAAATGAATTTTTACGCCGGTATCCAAATCAAATGGACACCTGAAGTGGTGGACGGACGAGTCCTTTTAACTCCAATCTCTGCTGTCAGAAGTCATTGTCTATACGCATGTTGTGGTCTGAAAAATTTAGTGGTCTACAAACGGAACGGTTATAACCGTTCCGCAACCGCTGGTATGATAGACTAATAGGCCTGCAGTTGGCATCGTTTTGGTATTTAAAATACCAGTACGATGTCGTTTTTATATCATTATTTTATTGATTACTCAACTTTAGGTTTTAGGGTTTCAACTTTCTCATTTCATTTCAATGTTTCACCTTCTACTTCACCCATGCGCCGTTTGGCGTTTGCTTTGCTCTCCTGCCTCTTCAGCTCTCCACTACTGCCGTTCTTCTCTGCTTAGCACAAGCTCGGTGGCTCCACCATTATTGTCTTTTGACGTCGTTATTGACTCTGCTAGACTTCTACTTTGTAGTGTTTATTATCCTATTTAACTTCTACAGATCATCTATTTCTTTCGTTCTTATCCCCAGTCCTCAGCGTTACGAGAACAAAAATACTAAAATAAGTATGATGTAAAATAAATCATACGTATTTTAGATCTGTAGGGTATATAGCATGCTCTTTGCATTTTGATGAACTCTGGTGCCATTTTGGTCATAGTTGTTTATGATATATGCTTCGGATTATGCTTGACTCGTGGTTGTCATTTTTCCTTTCATTTTAAATTTCTAATTTGATCAATTTGGTTTAGATTTGTTGGGTATATAGTCAGATAGTCTGCTCTAAGTGTTCTTTGCATTTTGATGAACTCTAGTGCCATTTTGGTCATAGTTGTTTATGATATGCTTCAGATTATGCTTTGATCGGTTTTTCATTAACGTTTTTCACAAATAATTTAATCCTTTATTTTCTTCTTTAATGGATAAGCAGAGGGTGTGATAGCAGGAGCTAAAACAGCCGTATAACATTTTGTTATTTTGGATTTATTTGTATTTGGTTATTTTGATCTGCCCAAAACTAACCAAAGTCCAAATTAAAAAGCGGTTTTAAAACCGCCGGTTATAAACATAATAACTGCTAACGGGTGGTTATAAAAGTAACCGCTAACCGCCTAGGCGAAGACAGTTGCAGTTGATAAAATACAGTAACCGCCTTAGGCGGTTGCGGTTAGCAATTTTTAGGCTAATAATCGCTAACCGTAATCGCTTGTACACCCTTCTGAATATGATCACAAGTTCCCCATAATTGATGGCCAGTTGCTATGCACCAACCTTCTGTTCGGATAGAGAGTTTTTTCCATTTCATACAGTAATGTTATATGTAGTACTCTTTCGTCCACTTTTTGTACACGAAAATGATTTTCATCCGAATAAAAAGTTGGCACGTAGCATTACTCGAGGCTTTGACATCGTTGGCCTAATCAACAACGGACCGCATCCTTGACAAAGGATAAAGGAGTCCTTTTGGGGTGGAAAGAAAAACCATTTTTAAACACTGGCTAGTGGACTTTCCACCAGCAATATTGGCAAGCGTTGACGGCTCCAAATTCATCTCAACTATGTGTTGATATGATGAGACCGTCAATAATTAGCCAGTGATCCCTTATCAGGTATTATCCGGCGTTAGAATCTGATTGCACATGGAAGATCGGGAAAAAGCAAACGGCTGGTAACCTGTTGTAAGATGTTAAAAAGGTCTTTGAGGTTTACACTTCAAAATCTTGTAAACCTCAAAAAGAATCAAAAAGAATCAAAGGCCCCTCGAGGTAAGCTTCAAGTTAGTTTCAGCACCCATTTCAAATTTTTCAAATATTTAGCACTGATACAATTGTAATAATATTGACAAACACATCGCATCAAGCTTCTACTTCTGCCATCGGATGGTGCAGCAAAAGCGAAATATCTCATCAGCAAGTATAATCACCATCCAAGGACTCCCCCCCCAAAAAAAGAAAAAAAGAAAAAAAAAACTGGTACAAAGAAAGAAAAGCATAAGCACCATCCAGGTAACTTTTCTTTTCTCATTTGTTTTATCAAACAGGAATTTTGAAGATTTTGAAGCAGGGAATCACTCATGCGTTTCTGGGTTGTCAGCTCTCTGGAATGATCCTCCTTGATCACTTCCAATTGTTCTCTTACTCATGTTAGCTCGTTGCACTAACCGAACAAGCGCTTGAACCACTTCCGACATAGGTGGTCGGAACTCCGGCTCCGGCTGTCCCAAACAATGAAAATGCGGGTTAGAAATTTAACATCATTACAGATTAATTATTGTTCCTATATCGTTTCCTTTTTTTCCAGCTATTCAATATGATGGGAAAGTAGCACACTTGGGTTTCATTCCTATACATCTAAACTTTGAATTTAGGCTCCATATTTTAACTTATGCATTACCTGGACGCAAAGAGCAATAACATCAGCAAACCGGGAGAGAGATTTAACCGGGTAGAGCCCTTTAAGTGCTGGATCAACCATTTTTCCAAGAGCATCAATATCATGGAGCTGAGGTGTTGCCCATCGAACCAAGGATTGCTCAGATCTTGGCCTCGAGCTGTCAAACAATGTTCATATACAAATCAAAAAAATTGCAAATTACCATATTTGTTTATTATCTTGAGGAACATGAACTATTATATTAATTAGATCATTACATTATTATTCGTATCTAAACACTTTTACCTATCGAATGGTTTACGCCCGCTAAGAAGCTCCAACATTACCACTCCAAAACTGTACACATCACTCTTTAGAGTATATAGACCAGACAAGGAAACCTCAGGTGCACCGTATCCAGATCCTGCATCCTGCACATGAGAACGAAAGACATTTCAGCACTTGCCCAACACATTTCTGCTACAAATTACAATTAATTTCCCTCAATCTGCTCTGTAAGGAATGACCTAGGATTTGAACCACTTAAAAATGTCGGTGTACTGTTGATTACTCGTTACAATTTAATGCCACTTGTATAATGGAACTTTTGAACTGTTGATATGGTTGGAAAGACCAAGAACTGGTAAGCCTTAAACTATCTCAAAGTGTCTCTGTCATCAACACCAAGAAAATTTTCATTCGGATGGATTTATATAGGTGATGAGTCAACAATAGAATAAAGAACTACAAAAGAAAATGCAGCGGACTGTTAACATGCCCCATCCTGACATTAGAAACCAATTGCGAACGAAAAATCAGATCAGGAAAAGTTCCAACGGAGTTATCCAATAATGCTAGTGGTACATAAAATTCTTCACATTACCAATTACTAAAAAGAGGCTCAAAATTTACCTGATCTGCATTTGAGACAAAGCTTGCCAGGCCACAGTCTGAAAGGTGAGGATTGAGTTCTGCATCCAGTAATATGTTGGCTGACTTTATATTTTTGTGAACCACTGATGGAGAGCAAACTTCATGTAGGTACCTGAACAGTTCCTTCATGAGTATAAGGAAACACATTGACAAGTATCTCAGAGAAAAATAAGTACTACGCCCTGTAAAATCTTGGTTGCCCCTGTTTATCTCTTTTCTGTATGGCAAAGTATAACAAATTAAATCTCACATAGTGCAGCTCCTAGATTCTGATATTAGAGTTTAAGAGAAATATATACAATTGGCAATATTATATAACACTCGTGTTAAAAAATAGCGGAACTGGATACACCATTCACATAAACTGAAATTAAAAAAAAATGCCAAACACATGATATGCCACGTATCATACAAATATAAGTCATCCATGAAGTGCCTTAGAATTGTGGTTCATTTGATAAACTTACAAATAGAAACAATTAAAGCTCTGACATGGCTCATTGGTCAGAAAAGAAGAAATGGTAAAGTTGTTTGGTAAGTAATTGTGTATTGGAATATTTATTTGAATAGTAGTAAGAAGTGATTGATGTGATATAAAATTTGAGAATGTTTTATAGAGAAGTGAAAAAGTTTTGTTTTGTAGTGGATTTTTTTATTTGAATAGTAATAAAAAAAATTATTGATGTGATGTAAAAAGTGTAAAAAAGTTAGAACATTTTTTATTTGATTTTTTTGGGAGAAGTTAAATAGGAATTGGAAATTTTACATTTGGTTGCCAAACAGCTTCGGTATTTCAGGTAATGAAACTGAGTCCCATAAGCACCATTTTGTGACATAGCAAATAAACTTAACAGTCTCTTGATACAAGATTCTGCCATTAAGAAGTATAATAAACACATAACAAAACTTGAAGTAAAGGGCAATATGATGTACTTCTGACAAATGTCAGTGTTCATAGAGTACAATTACTTGCAATCAACAGATAATAAGTTTTATATAAATATCTACATTTTGTTTTCATCCATAATAGAAGCACAAGGCCATTGAGTTCTTATGCTTTCTTTCAATTCACTCAAAAGGTGATGCTGTTGTGACACAGCCCTTATTTTAGAAAAGAGAGGGAGGAAAAGAAGAAGATCATGAAGCAGAAATAATAAAAGCAAAGAAATGAGGGGGAAGGGGAATATGATAGTAAGATCAAGGAAAATACAGGGGGGATTGTATACTTCATGTGTATTGGATTGCACCCTTTTTTGCTTTTTAATGAAATTTCGATTACTTACTAAAAAAAAAAAAGGAACAAAAGAAATCATGTAAATCTCTTTTCTTTTGCAGTTTTAATGGGAACCGGGATTTCTTTCGCCAATATATCCACTATTAACTTACTCTAATGCACGTGCAGTTCCCAAAGCAATCTTGACGCGGGAATTCCATGTCAACGGCTTGCTGTAATCGTCAGATAGATGCAGGAAGTCATGCAGTGAGCCATTTTTGTGGAACTCATAGACTAGCAGGTGCTGCCCATGCTCTGAACAATAACCAACTAGCTCTGTGACATTTTGATGATGCAACTGGGAGATGTTTGAAACTATCTCTGTGAATTCTTCAGAAAATTCATTGGGTAGGACAGACGAATCTATTTTCTTCACGGCAAGAACCTTAAATGTTGTCAAATATAAGTAAAACACATAGAGATCAGTCACATCATAACAATCAAACTATAACTTCTCAGCTAGAAACATAAATATCAATACAAAAGGATGTGAGACTGAACCATTGACATGGCAAATGAAATTAGTAGTTAAGAACTATACCTTCCCATCATCAAATCGAGCCCGATAAACACGTCCAAATGTCCCCTCACCAAGAAGGTTGTCAACACTGAAGCTGTCAGTAGCCATCTGCAGGTCAGCTATTGAATATGATGTCACATTTATGAGAACAGTGTTAGCTTTTTTGGCAACAATGGGCTTCTGTGAGAAATCTTCCTCATCAAATGATTTGAGTCGATCGATGGGTGGGGGTCTAAGATTTATTGAGGCAGTAGTATCAAAAGCCTTTGTGCTGATTGTGGATGAAGTTTGTATAGACTTCATTTCTGCAATACGATGTTAAAGACAATGAGCATTGAAATCCAGATCAAGATAAAGACCAAAGTCATTGAAGCAGAAGTTCTTGAGCATGAAAAGCCAAGATAATAGCATTGAGTTTGATATAAACCAGATTAGTGAAGTAAAAATTTACCTGGTAAGCAAAGAAGTTTAAAACTTTGACAAAGTCTGAATAGGTTTAACTAGGAAACAGGCTAAATAACCGTCAGATCATCTTAAAAATATCGTTCACTGATACAAGTTTATGGTAAAGTTTGCGCACCAGACTCAATTTAAGCATGCATTATTCCCTTAACACTAATTCCTTGGCATATCTAATATCTTTACTCTCAGGTCTGTATGTATTCTCCCCTGCCACACGTTTGGACCAGAGTTGGATGGATTCGACGAGAGAGCCATGTGAAGGCGATGTCACCTTGGAGGATACCCCCCTGGACGGTAAAGGGCAGAAGGGAGCTTCTTAATTTAGAATGTTCCATCAACTACGACGCTGCGGTTGCATCCACTAGGCGGGGGAGAGGCAAGTCTCACATTTTCTAACATTAAGTGCCTTGGGGGGTTTTAAGCTTTGCTGTTTGGTGGGTTTTGGGCTTGGGTTTCCTCTTGTTTAGAACCTCTCATATATACTGTCTGTGTACTTAAAGGCACCTTACACTTTTCAATAAATTGTTACTTATAAAAAAAAATGTTTGTATGTTTTCTCAATTTTAAAATTGAAATAGAAATAACAAACTTTAAACCCAACTTATCTTATGATAAAAATAATTCTAATCGGCACAAGAAAAAAAAGTATAGGCGTTAGTAGCAAATATCACAGCCTCCATCCCATTTTACTTGTTTGTCTTCTTAAATTCAACTTTTGAATGGGACATCATTTAATAATTTCATATGAAAGCCATTAGTGTCAGAAACTGCCCCTCTATTGCCAATGAATGCCTTGATAGTAGATTAAGATCTGGGGAGCCAAGCATCATCTACAAAATGGATATGGAGAAAGCATACAATCATGTAAATTGGGAATTTCTTTTGTATATACTGAGGAGGTGTGGCTTTGGGGGAAAATGGTGCTTGTGGATAGCTCATTGTATTTTTTCTGTGCGGTTTTCAGTATTAGTCAATGACTCTCCTAATGATTTTTTCAGTAGTTCCCATGGGCTGAGGCAAAGAATCCTCTGCCACCTCTGTTGTTTGTTTTTGTGATGGAGGCTTTGAGCGCCGTATGATTTCGGCAGCTGTTAGTGGGGGTTTGCTGGAAGGTTGCAAAGTTAGTAATGCTACTTTTTCTCATCTTTTTTTTACCGATGATACTCTGATTTTCTGTAGTGTTCATTCTTCTCAACTGAGTTATTTACAAAGTCTCTTCTTCAGTTTAAAGCTGCTTTGGGTTTGAAGGTTAATTTGGCTAAGTCAAATTTAATTCCTGTGGGGAAGGTAGATCAAGTGGGACGGTTAGGAAGAATCCTAGGGTGTGGGGTTGTCACTCTGCCGGTGAAGTATCTTGGTCTTCCTTGGGGGCCTCCTATAAGTCTGCTCATATTTGGGATGCTCTAATCGAGAAGATAGAGCATCAATTGGCCAGTTGGAAAATGTCATATCTCTCCAGGGGTGGTAGAGTCACCACCATTAAGAGTACCCTCGCCAATTTACAATTATTTGTCATTATTCCCTCTCCCAGGAAGTGTTGTTGCTCGCATGGAGAAGTTACGAAGGAATTTTCTATGGGGTGGGATTGATGAAGAGTTCAAATATCACTGGGTGAGTTGGTCTAAGGTTTGTACACCAATTTCAGACGAAGGGCTGGGAATAGGAACTTAGTGATGTTCAACCGCGCTCTGTTAGGTAAATGGTTGTGGCGGTTTCGAATTGAGAGAGATGCTCCTTTGAGAGTTGCGATGGACTCTAAGTTTGGCAGTTTGTGGGGCGGGTGGTGCTCATTTGAGCCTTTAGGTGCCTTTGGAGTGGGGTTGTGGAAGAACATCAGGAAAGGGTAGGAGATT
Source organism: Alnus rubra (assembly GCA_028654335.1). Taxonomy (NCBI): domain Eukaryota; kingdom Viridiplantae; phylum Streptophyta; class Magnoliopsida; order Fagales; family Betulaceae; genus Alnus; species Alnus rubra. The sequence goes on from JAJPGS010002369.1 coordinate 1,993,771, forward strand.
TTCTCTGGTTTTGTTAGATTTGTGGTGGGGGATGAGGTTATGACAATTTTGGCTTGATCTGTGATGCGGGGATACAGTTATGAAGGAAGTGTGTCCTGTTCTCTTTCTGTTTTTTTTTTTTGATAAATAATGTCATATCATTAAAAAGCGCAAAAGAGCACAACCTTAGTACACAAAAAAGTATACAAAAGTGCCCCTAAAAGGAGGAAACAGAAGAGTAAGAAATTAAAAACTCAGCAAATGTAACATGACTCAGGCTATGATGAGCTGAGACCCATACAAATAAAGTATTAAGCACGTTTCAACGCAACTGCAACACATGCATTTCTATGTCTTCAAAGTGCTAAGCATTCCTTCTTCTTTTTTAAGTAATATCATTAAGAACGCAAAGCGTAATCAAGTACACAAGGAGTATACAAGAAAGGCATCTAAAAAGAAAAAAACAAAACAAAGAAATTATTAAAGCTAATCACTAAAGGTGTGAGGAACGCAACCGTCCAAGAGTCAAAAGTGTCGAGCATTCCTCTCACGCCAAAGGCCCCACATGACACATAAAAGAACATGCTTCCGAATTTGCTTAACTTGACCACAACCCAACGAATTGCCCAAACTACTCAACAATTCCAGCACCCGTCGTGGCATAACCCACTTCACCCCAAATAAATTATAAAAAAAGCTCTATATATCCTGTACAACATCACAGTGAAGTAAGAGGTGGTCAATGGATTCCCCACTCTTCTTACACATACAACACCACTCAACCACCACTATATTACGCCTACGCAAATTGTCATGCGTCAAGATCTTTCCTAAGGCTGCTATCCACACAAAAAACGACACCCGCGACTAGGGTTGGCAATTTTTTACACGACCCGCGAACCCGACACGAACACAACACGGGAAAATAGGGTTTGGATTTAGTATAATCGGGTTCGGGTCATAATCGGGTCAACCCGATTATGACCCAATTAGAATCGTGTCTGGCGGGTCAACCTGCGGGTTGACCCGCCAGACACGATTCTGACCCGATTATGTTATATATATATATATATAAAAAATAAAAAATAAAAAAAATAAATGAAAGAAGAAGAAAGAACTAGAAAGTAGAAAGTACCAAAATGGCGGAACACAAAATCCCAGAACCAAAAAGCAAAAATCGAAAAAGCTTTTGAGACTCAGAGAGACTGAGAGAGTTTCGAAACTTACGATCGCTACAAAGTACAAAGCCTACAATCACAAATCAAAATACTTCCGCAGCCTGCAAGTACGTCTCTATTTCTCTCTGAGCTTTCTTTCTTCAATGCGTTTAAGATCCTCTGTTTTCGGTTCGATTCTTGAAGGTAAAAAGCAAAACTGAAAAGTGAAAAGGTCAAAAACAGCAACCATACTATGAAATTGATGTCGGGTCGTGTCGGGTTAACGGGTTACACGATTATTAATTGTGTTTATCGGGTCGTGTTCGGGTTACCCGATTATTAATCGGGTCGTGTTCGGGTTACCCGCTTATTAATCGGGTCGCGTGTCACAACCCGATTAATGGTCGGGTCGGGTTCATGTCAGACCCGTTTATGTAATCGGTCGGCCGGGTTGACACTAACCCAACCAGTGAACCCGAATTGCCCACCCTACCCGCGACGAAGCCTTAACACGCCAAATACTCTTCCAAGGAAATAAGGAAACCTCTTAGACTAGCTAAAGCTTTATAGAATGACTTCACTTCAAAATGCCCCCTCTTAGAGAGACTCCAAACTAACCTATCAATCGCTCCATGTCGAATCCGATGTGAATACAACCGCTCATATAAAAAAAGGACCATCTCCACCTCCCAATTCTGTGCAAGGCGCGTAAAGACAATATTCCAATGTGCAACTCCATCTAGCACATACAAATTATCTACCACCCAGGCGTCTTTAAATCGAGCAATACTGAACAAAATTGGATAACAAAGCTTTAGCGGACTATCTCCACACTAAAGATCATGCCAAAATCGTACATTATACCCATCCCCCATCTCCAATCACAAAAAATTATAAAAAGTATTCCACCCCCTTCGAATATATTTCCAGACACACACCATAAGACCCCACAACCTTTGATGAACACCATCCACCCCTCAAACTCCTATAGTTAACCTATCACCGATCTCCATAAAGCCTCCCGCTCCAAAGCAAACCTCTGCATCCACTTCCCAATAAAGCTCGATTAAATTGAATCAAATTTTGAACTCCCAAACCACCTTCCTTAATTGGAATACAAATTGTGCGGCAGTTTACCAAATAAATTTTTACGTCATCCCCAATGCCACTCCATAAGAAATCTTGTTGTAGGAATGTTGGAGAGAGTACTTTTGATCAGAGTCAACCGATCACTCTTCGACAAATATAATTTCTTTCAACCAACTAACCAACGTTCCACTTTCTCAATGACTCCATTCCAAATAGAAGTAGCTTTAAGAGATGCTCCCAACGGCAAATCTAAATAAGTCATCGGCAGAGACGCAACTCAACACCCAAGGATGTGAGCCAAATTATCAACATCTTCCACCTCGCCTATGGGAACAAGTTCTTATGCTTTGAGGCATTTCCTGTTCTCTTTGGTATTGTTCGTGCGAACGATGCCTTAGTTGCGGATAATATGGAGTTTTTGGGCGGTTCTACTAAGTGGAACGTAAGCTTTGTTAGAAAGGCACATAGGATCCATCTGCTCTCTCTCTCGATTTAGTTTAGAGAGAGCAGATATAACGATATAAAAATTGGGAAGTGGATGTCTTTGCTTCCTTCTTCCAGGTGTTGCACTCAGCCATTGTGAGTAGAGGTCGTGCAGATAGGCTTTGGTGGGTCTCTTCCAAGAGAGGCATGTTCAAAGTCAAGTCCTTCTTTAGCTCATTGGCTTGCTCTGAAAGTAGTCGCTTCCCTTGGAAGAGTGTGTGGTGGATTCAGGCTCCTTTAAGAGCAGCTTTTTTTGCGTGGTCGGAGGCTCTAGGCAAAATCCTTACAGTGGATAATCTCAGGAAGAGGCATATTATCATAGTGGACAGATGTTGCTTGTGAAAAAGAAATGGGGAATCAGTGGACCACCTTCTTCTTCACTACGATGTGGCTCCCACTCTGTGGAATTCTCTTTTTTTACTCGATTTAGTATGTCTTCGGCTATGCCTAGAAGAGTTATTGACTTGTTTGCCTGTTGGTGAAATTCTAGAAGGCCGAGGAGTGCTGCAATTTGGAAGATGGTGCCAATCTGCATTTTTTGGTGTTTGGAAGGAAATAAATCTTAGGTGTTTCCAAGATTTGGAGAGTTTCATAGAGGATATTTTAGTTTCGTTCTTTCATACCCTGTATCTTTGAACGACGGCTTTTTTTGTCCCCACTGTCGCTTAGTTCAGAGCCGGCTCGTCCATAAGGCGAGTTAGGCGGTCGCCTAAGGCCCGCAACTGGAATAAGGCAACCAAAGACAGGTTTGTTCGAGAGAAAAAAAAAAAAAAAAAAAAAAAACTAATCATAATCTGAAACGGTTTTTTCTAGTGGAATAGGGCTCCAAAGATAGTTTGTTTAAAAAAAATAAATAAAAATAATAATAATCATAAGCTGAAACAGTTTTTTCCCAATAGATTAAGGCCCCCAGAGATGGGTTTATTTAAAAACAAAACAAAACAAAACAAATAAGCGCCCAATCATAATCTGAATGGTTTTGAAAAAATAAAAGAAGCATGATCTCTTCTTTAGAGACTCTTTAACTTCAATAGAAAAATAAATAGTTAGAGACCCAAGAACACAACAATTAATACCAACAAAAAAAAGTGCATTTTTTTTCATATTTAGAAGACTCAACTAAAAAAATGTGGGCTACAAGGAAGCCAATGAAGAGAGTGAGCCCATTAAAAGAGACTTGTTGAAATAAAGTCATAACTCTACAAAAACAACCATCACTGAGAGTGGGGCCCACGTAAAATGGCCTCGTTTAAAATCCTCGCTTTAGGCCCCAAATTATATTGAGCTGGCCCTGCGTAGTTTTGTCGATTTCCTTGTTTGTTTTCTCTTCCTAGTTAGGTCTTTCTTTTTGTATACTTTTGATGTACTTAGAGATACCTTACGCTTTCAATAAGACTAGATTTACTTATAAAAAATATATTTTCCTGAACCACCTCTTTCGTTCATTTCTACTTCACAATGACTAGGGCAATCTAGGAAAGTCCTTTTCAAAGTAGACATCTATATGGGACATCCCAAAGAAGAAATAAGATACAAAATGGGCTGGAGGGAGTAACAGTAAAAATCTCCGTTTCCAATCAGGGTATTCAAATATACACTATCAATCAACCTAATGCAACAGCATAAATTGCAAAATGAAGCAAATGATAGGAGTGAATTTCAAATGATGCTCAACCGAAATGTAAGATGCAGACTTATATAATAGAAAGGGAAAAAAAATATAAAATTGTAAGATGCAGATGCGGACCTTACCTTGCACTTCATTTGAAACAAGAGGAGCGAAGGGCTGATTATCAAACTTTTCAATGTCTGAAGATGACCTCCTGGATCTTCTCTTCATTAAAAAGAATGCAACAATTGCCCCAACAACAAAGATGGATATCACGATTCCTGCTATGCCACCAGCCCCTATCCCTGACTTGTTGCTGCCCCCACCCGCACTACCATCAGACGGGCTGTTATTGCCACCAGAGTTGCGATTTGGATTAGCTTTTCTGGCTGGAGGCGTGCCAGGTGGAGGGGGGGGTGCAAGCCCTGAGCTCCATGAGTTGCCATCCTTCCTGCCACGAAGATTATTCAGATTCAAATTGTAAGAACTTCTTTGTTTTCAAATGATGAATTGTTATGACAATTGGCAATACTGTCAGATGCTTACTGCAGATTAATGTTTTTCAACTGTTCGGGAATCCAGCCAGTGAAATGGTTATTTTCAACATTCCTACGAAGCATAAACACAAATACTTTAACAGGATGAGATACAGATTGCTCCAAGGAAAGGGAAATATATGAGTTTCCTACTAATCTGGACTTTTATACTATCTAGCTCATAACCCGCGGAATGCGCGGAATCATTAATTATAATTTAATTTTGAAACTTTAAAAAACATCTCCATTGCACATAGGACATTGCATGAATATATAAATCACATAAAATTTTACTATTAAAAGAACCATAATTCTAGTTTTAATCCAAATAAAATAAAACATTTAAAATATTCCCAGACGTGCAGTTTAAAATGGAAAGAAGTGTAAAGAGAAAAACCTAGATTCTGATTATCAAAGTATTAATAGTAGGATCAATAGTAAGAATCTCTGATATTGTTAGTGTGGTACGTATTACGTTTTTAAGTTAGAACTCGGCTTATATATATATATATATATATATATATATATATATATGATGTGTGTGTGTGTGTGTGTGTGTGTGTGTGATGATAAGGAAAAGTTTTTACTTTTAGATTTTTAAAAAAAATTCTCACCACTTAATGCGAAAAAGTCTTTATTTTGGTCTCATGAAGATTCACACTCATGATGTTTTTATTTAAGCACAATAAATTTATTAAAATCATGACAAACCGGTTCAACCTTTAAAATTCACCAGTTTTTTTATTTAAAAGACCGGTTCAGTGTTTAAAAATGTTGGGTTCACGCCACATATCACAATTCTAGGCCAACTCTAAGTTAGAACTCAGCTTTTATATATATATATATATATATGATTACTCACAGATTTTCCAGGGGAAGATTAGCAACAACATCAATAGGGCCTGTAAACTGGTTGTTTTGCAAGTACCTGTGTAAAGATAAGGTAACCAGGGAAGTTTCAAGACTATTTACCAAGTACTTGTAGAAAGATAATTGTTCAACACTTACATTGAGGTCATACTTGAGAGGGAGCTAAAACTCTCTGGGAGGTTACCCGACATGGTATTGAAAGAGAGATCCCTGAAGCAGGAAACGGAGAATGTCATTGCTCTTTCAAGCAAAACCAACTTGAAATTTTTTTTACATACCTTGCCACACTAACTGGGGAGGTTAGCAGAACTCATAAGAAAAAAAAAAAAGTAAAATACATATAATTAAGTAACAACAGATGGCCCAAGAATGTGGCCAAAATCAAAATCTTCAACAACAAAAAAATCACTAAAAGCATATTTGAAATGAAAAGGAAAGGAAAAGGATGCCACTAGAGAGAGAGAGAGAGAGAGAGAGAGAGAGAGCCAATTTGGTTTGAACTCTTCAGTTAAGCCAAAGTGGAAAGACATCAAGATTACTTTGTTATTGGATACATGAGAGAGAAGAGATCTCACAATGTGGAGAGAGAGGAAAGTTGTCCAAACATGTCATTCAGTTGGTTTGGAATCTGATTGTGACTGATGTTTCTACACTCCAAAAGAGGGGGGAAAAAATTGTTTAGTTTGAATATAGGGAAAATGTGTCAAGAAATGAACAAAATATAGTTACCCACAGGTATTTAAGAGAAACCATCTGAGAAACGGAGTAAGGGATAGCTCCATTAAAGTTATTGGAAGCAAGATTCCTGCATACAATAGCTTTGTAAATCACCATAAATCTGATGGTAAAGATTGAACGAAATAACTGGAAACAAGTGCACATATGAAGCATACAGTTGAGACACATTTGGAGGAAGCTGATAAGGTATCTCGCCTCCAAGATTATTATTGCTCATGTCCCTGCCAAAATTTTCAAATCACCAAGTCAAAATAATTAAGTGTCGAAAAGAATGGTCATGATGACATATAAGACTTTTGATCTTACAGGATGGTTAACGATGTCAAACTTGCAAGCTGGTATCCCATATTCCCAGAAAGTCCAAGCCCGGGTAATTTACTGATAAAAATAATAGAGTACGTATAAAGAGATCAGCACTCATAGTGATGCTTAAGGACAAAATGTATTGGGGATGAAAGGGGAAATAGAGAATCACATTACTGTCACCCGTGTGCCTGCACATGTAACGCCTTTCCAAGACTGCCCACATGGATCATCACCAGTTGAACTCCACTGGGTTAGCTGATTAGGTGAATTTAAACCGCTATACATGGCCCTTAGAGCAGCAGCTGTTCATCAGACATGCCACAGGTTGAATAAAAAAATCATATATCAATAAGTTTGCATCAATAGCAGACTGGTCAAAAAATGCCTCCATAGCAGTTTTGTAAATGTACAAAACAGTACATTATCATCCCACTGTTACAAAGATGCACGTCCCTGAAATGATGATGTTTACATCATGATAAGTTATTCAAGCAGCCTTCTTGATATTTCTAAAGGTCGACATTAAGATGTTGGCTGAGCTAGCTAGGTTATGTATGTAATATATTACCATTTTATTAGAGCATTAGCTGAGGAGTAAAGATATAATAAGCATCCACAGCATGTTCCCATTGGCAATAGAGGCAGGGCAAATCTTAGAAGATGATTAACTACTCAACACCAAACCATAGTGAAACTATACTATATTATCTCAAAGGTCAATGATAGGCATGGACTGCACAAGTGCCTTTGGCATTCAGCCTCTTAAGTGTAATTATCAGCTTTCTTGCAGAACCCGAAATTCAAAGAAGCAAAAGAAAATATATGTTCACGGCATTTACAGTGAATTTGAGATAAATGTCAGAAATTAAGCTTTAAATAACTTGTTAAGCATCTTTGAACCTACAAGTAATCAGCTGTCGTGAATGCCATTGGAGAGCAAGTAGCTCGAGTAAGTACCGGTATCATACAAGCATACCTACTGATCATAATAATCCTAACTTTATGGCAATCATTTGAAGCATCAGTCACAGTTCAAGAAGCTTTGATTTTCTGTAGTTTCAGTCCCAGCAATTATATCTAACAATATATACCAATTAAAATGAAATTTTTGGTCCTAATCCCTGGCTATTGTGCCAATTTCAGTGTGCGTGAATTATTTAGTGAAGATCTAGCTATAGGCCTAAAGATTTTGAGTGGATCTCCACCCCTCTCTCTCAAATACCCAACAAATGACACCCGAAAGAAGAAAAAGTCAATCCCAAGTCCTTTAATCCGTCGGTAAAATGGTCGCAGTTCTGGCAAATGCCCACCCATTCCGAAGCGCATCAAGAAACTAGATTTATTAGATAAAAGAGTATGCAGATCGAGAATGGCAAGACTAGCAAAATACTATATTCCGCAAAAGAATTCCCAACTAGTATGGTTAAGATATAGAGTTACGCCACCACAAGCGAAACCTACCAATCATGTCAACACCCAGAACTCATAGCAAACGAATAACTAGCAAATAAAAAAGAGAAAAATGCAGGCAAGAGCTCACATCACCAAAGGTAGGCCATAAGTTTTTACTAATCATGACCATTTAACCGTCTAATAATGATTGCTCTTTAACTAAAGGAAGCAACTTTCTTCACCAGCAAACTCTAACACCCTACATCTGCTTCTAAAATGACTCCAAACACTTCCTACATACGAAAAGAAATGGTAAATCTACAAAGACTCATTTTCGACTTAGCTGTACTGCAAACCAAATGGAACCCAGAAAAGGCAAGCAAAAGAAGCACAAAAAGAATGCAGATTTAGCTTAAGACTTTGCAGAATGGAATGGAGATGGGGGGCCAGGCACCGACCGTCTGATGGATCTGTGGCACCATTTGTAGTACTGGGCCTCCATCCCAAAATGCAGATGCTGAAGACCACCACCACGACCCTGCAATTCTCCAACATCTCTCTCCCTCTCTCTCTCTTCCTCTCCCTCTCCCTCTCCCTCTCCCTCTCCCTCTCCCTCTCTCAGTCACTCTCTGAGCCCAAAATTCTCCCACCCACTCGTCTATTCTTTATTTTCTTTTGAAGAGATTGTGTATTGTACTCCAACATACGCAGCCAATGCCCAAGAAAAGCTGGCAGGCACGAATTGCCAGAAGAATCCAAAGCCACAGAAAGTCAGAAAGCAATATATGTTATCTTTTTATCGCTGTTTTTTCTTTTTGTTTAATTTAAATTCATACTAATCGTCCCTTTATATATATATATATATATTTTATTTTATTTTTTTCTAAGGAAATACGCAAAAATATGTCCTAGAAAGTTGGTGTAAAGAAAGAAAGAATCAAATAGATCATAAGTGTCACACGTCCGCTCAGAGAAAATAAATAAATAAATAAAAATGATAATAAGGATAACACGTCTTTTGAGTTTATTAATTTTATTCTTTAATTAACGGGGCATGGCAAGCTAAGTGTAGCTTTCATGACATGGTCTGAGATTACTTCCAAGCCATAACCAAGAGGTTTTTTTTCTCTTTCTTTTCTGGGATTTTGAAGAAGATTATTATTATTAAGATAACCAAATTGATAAATGATTATTATTATTAAGATCACGAGATTCTCACATACCAAATCCCGTGGGGGTGATGATATAATTCTTCACTTTTCTTTTTATTTAATTTCAAATTCAACTCATGAACTGATGATTAGGTGTGGAGGGGGCAATTTTCTTGACAAGTGTTTGAAGAGGTCGGACACGTGTCAAGTTCAGCTGCCCATTGAGCATGACAACATCGACAAGGACACCAAAAAACTGTAGAACACAGAGAGTAATGAGTATGATAATTGGTAATATGAAAACAGAAGGGTGAAAAAGGGATTTCCGTTGACAAAATTGGAGGAGTGATGAGGGGCGCACGCCGTGTGGAGCAAGGAGGACCCACGCTTAGCTAAAGCCGCACTTCGCATTGCTCGAGTCGGTGGTCGGTCGGTCGGCAGCCTCGGCTCTCTCTTCTGACCAAAGCTGAACGAATCGCTCTCATCCATCCACCGATTCGTCGGTCGTCAGGCTTTACCAACAACGTAATTAAGGATCACAGATCCGTAAAATTAGTGGCTAACTTTCTTTGAAAAATTCATATATCTCATCCAAGATTCTTGTGACTTGTCTCAATGTCAATTTGGAGACTTCTTACAAATTTGGAAAGACAAAAATGGACACTCCCGTTTTCATTTTTTTTTTTTATTTGCAAATTCTTTAATTGCCTCTAGCTTATTTAAATCTCTCAAATATAAAGTTAAAATTTACTTCTCCTCCAAATTTATTTCACCAATTCACCGGTTATATATTGTCTTCATTTTATTAAAAACTTGTAATAGAATGGGATAAATGTAAAATCAGTCTTTGTAGTTAACCTAGATTACAAATCGCTCATTGCGGTATAAAAAAAAATAATTGAAAAATTCTCATAGTAAGTTAAAATAATAATTTAGTCTATGCAATCAAATTCCGACAAAACACTTTACGGATTCTATTAGTATACCATGTCAGCACCAATAAAATGATGCCACCTGTCACTCCTTTTTTTTTTTAATAATAATATAAAATTAAAAAATTATATATATATATATATATATATATATATATATATTGAAAAAAAAGGTTAGGCAATCACCCCCAACCCATGGGGGTGGACGCGTGCCACCCCTACCCTATTAGGAGTAGCTCGCGGGCTACCCCTAACCTGCTTTCTAGTGGTTCGGCCGCCTCTCATTTGGCCAAAGATAGTGGTCAAGCCACCCCTTCTTCCAATTTTTTTATTTTATTTTATTTTAGTTTTTATAGTTTTATATTTTATATATTTTTTATTATAAGTGACATGTGTCGTTATATAATTAGATTTGATAGTATGAACTTATTTGTTATTTTTCTATAACACACGAAGCTCTCAAAACATTTTTATACTAAAAAAAAAAAGCTTATTGCAAATCATTATAACTACAATAACTGATTTATTACATTTTTTCACTAAAATTTATAAAACCTTATAGTGGGTAATGGGTTCATCTGGCAACACATTTTGAGAAAGTTTTTTGCTTTTTAGTAAAAGAAAAATCATCAAAGCATTAACAAACAATTTTAAATACAAAATAGTCAGAATTATGTTTAATCGTATGTCACGTACATTACATTTTTTTTGTCAAAAGAAGTATTCCCAACGTTACTCTTCCTTATTGTCAATATTTTCTTTTCTTTTCTTTTTAATTTTCTTTGCTCCTTTCTTTGCTTAGAAAACATGAAACAAATGAGATGGGACACCATGTGGTTAATTTTGACTCACTCCACACCGAAAAAGTTGTTACGATAATTATTAAAATATGAAAAAGACGTTGTAGCCTGATCTTGAAAAGGATCTTATTATTATTATTATTATTATTTATTATTAATTCATTAAGAACACCTACGGGGCACTCAGCTACAAATGTTTTACATAGTCCCATAAACGTGTCAAATGATCTGAGTTTGACATATATTCTGTTTTTCTTTTTCTTTTCTTTTTTCAAAAAATAATAATAATAATAATAACAAATCATTTAAGCATATACCCCACTCAGCCTTTATAGGCGAGCTAATTAGCTGCAGCTATTCTCTCTTAGCTGTGTAATTCATAGTATAAGAAAAAAGGCAGAATTTTTTTATAAATTAATTTGTAGAATTTTCTTACAAATCAGTTTTTAAAAATAATATGTTCGTATTTTTTAAACATGTGAGAAATTTTTTTTTTTTTAAATAATATGTACTTCTCACATTCTAAGATAAAATTAATTTTATGTCGTTAAATTACAGTATTCACTTTATGCCCCCTTCAACGTTCTTTTTTTATTTAGTCATATGCACTCATGAGATCTTTTTCCTTATGTTAATGCCATATCAATAAGATATATCCATAAGGCCACAAACTCAATAGCCTATAATGGCGGCTCACCACCGAAAGATTGCTCTCTTCTCTTTTCTAAAGACACCTAAATCTCTCCCCATGGCTGTCGAATCCATTCCCTCCTCCTCCTCCCCTCCTCCTTCCCGCTCCCTTTCTCGCCTCTTCTGATGCTCAAAACTGTCTCTTCGGAGATCTTATCCATCGCTCTTAGCGATATATCTTGGTGCAACATCTCAACTAGCTTCTCCTCCACCGCAGATGATTCGATTTCAGCATCCACATGTCATTCTCAGCCTCAGATCCACCTCCTTCTTGAAGTTCTTGGATTTGAATTTTTCAAAATCAGATCTATCCACTTCAGGAAGCTTCACCACAACACATGCTACTCCACCGTGATCTAGGCTCCCTCCGCTCTGCTCTGCCATTAGCCCTTCTCCATCCGACCACCACGCGTCGAAGTGTGTCCCACATGCGCCTGCGAGTAGATCTTACTCGGGGGTGAGTGTCCCACACGCGCCGACGCGTGGACAGCCCTGTGTTGCGCGTGATGGCTTCAACCGCCTTCCACAACTGCCACAGATTACCTGTGGTGCTATGCTTCCTCCTGGCAACCATCGCTGGCGTGTGGTCCTCACACGCCGGTGAGTGGCCTCCGCTACGCCAACAGCCAGTGTTTTGTTCCTCGATTTTTTTTCTCGCTTTCCCGAGTTTTCTTCGGGCCGTTAAAGCTATCTCCACCATAGGCTTTGTTCTAACCCTCATTAGTGTCTTCTTTGCTGTAATGGTTTACCTTTAGGTATGCTACTACAGTTGTTTCTTTGCTGGGCTACATATTGAGTTATTGGACTTTTCGAGGTTTGTAGCCCTTCTTACGCTTCTAGGCTACGTCATTCGTGGTGCGCCTTACCAAACCGCCTTAATTGGCAACCATTTTTCTTGGTCTCTGTACCAAGAACGCATAGGGTCGCATCATTTATTTGATGCATTCCCTTTTAATTTCTGTTTATCACCACTGATGAGGTTAATTCAAGGTTCTTTGTTGGGTTACCCAGTGTTGGAACTAGTGTCCAAAATTCCAATTGCATTAATTTGCTTTTTTGTAAATTATATAATGTTAAACATTGGACACACACACACACACACACACACACACACACACACACACACACACACACACATAATATATATATATATATATATATATATATATATGTTACATTGTATTTAACTAAGGTGTGAGTAACGAGATCATCACACAAATGATCATAGTCATAGGTCCTTGTAATTTGTAAAAGATTATTCGTAGTCGTAAATGGAACTGAGAAATTCATCTAGACTATAACATGTCAAGCTTAACGATCTATCTTGGTTGGGAGAATCAGGAAAGGCTTCGGGTTGATATGTTTGTATAGGTGCGAGGTAGTGCCATGCACCGAACGGTGATCACGTAAGTCATCATTCTTTCAACACTGTGATTAAGAATAATGTACGTGCATGACAACTTATAACAGTTACTCTAAATCCTGGGACGATTGCGAACTTAGATGTGAAGTGTAGGTCACTTTGATGTACAAGAATGTGATCAAATCACTTGTCAAAACTTCTGTACGTTAGGTGATTGCATGTTGCATTGTGGGAACACCTTCTAAGAATACCATGTTATTTGATACTATTGATACACTTGAGAATAAATTAAAAGAATCTGAAGATCTCTTAACAAAAATTTCTAGTGATAATTTAAAGAGCATGTTTTGTATTCATTCAGATATTTCTAACAAGCCTAACTTAATTATATATTTATGATTTGAGTGCTTCTACTTCACATGCTTCTGATTCTGAATTAGATTCTATTGTTATAAGCCTGTGATGGTAAATACTGCTTGTTTGGATAATTCTGAAAATTCTTACTTAAATAATTGTAAATAAGCCTAAATCCAAAGATACAGGTATACAAGCTCATGGTAAGTTTGTCCCTACGTGTCATAATTGTGGGAAGGTTGGTCATATTAGACCAAATTGTTTTCTGTTAAAAACCCACAGATTTTGGATTAAGCAGGATGTTCCGAGGAAAAGTAAAATTGAAAAACATTCCTCATCCAAATATGTCCATCCACATAGAAGACATATAAAAGGTAATAAGGATAATGTTATTTGTAAGAATGCTAACCTAAAATTTGTAGAGATTGTCAAGAAGCATTCAAACAAAAGAAGACTGCCCACCTGTCATCACTACGGCATCACCGGTCACATCCGACCCAAATGTCTACAGCTCTAGACTCAGAAGTCGAAGGTTAAGAGGGAGCTGCCAATAAGAACTATATCAAGCACTCTACCTCCGACGGCACATCATGCTCCATGGCATCAACAGAAGTTTGTTCTTGCCAATCAGAGTGGCAAACCAAAGAAGAACAAATCAAGGCGCTACAAGAGAAAGAGGCAGAAGCCCAATAGCATCCATGGATATGAGGGGTTGTTGAGCCTGATGCAAGGTATGCTAATGAGAATGGCTAACATGGACAAGACCTGCAAACCACCTCCACGGGTCAAGCAGGTATGGGTCAAGAATGATGAGACCATTCAGCCCTTGAGGGGGAGTGGACTCACCTAGTAAAGGTGAAGTCTCACAATGCCAAGAATTTTGGTTCCTAAATCCTAGTGCATGTCAGGTATGTTTGCATTGCGTTGTTTATCATGTCACATTTTATTCTTGCATTGCATTCTGTTAGAGGAACCATTTATTTTATCCCCTATATTTTCTCTTGTTGTCTTAAGAAATTTCTGCAGGTACTATTTGGGGATGACAGAAAAAGCACATCAGGCTGTTGTTTTTCTGTCTTGGTAAATTCTGAACCTTTTGTGTGAACATGTTTGATTTTATCACACATGCTAGGAGGTGTTTTTGTGTTTATTTTCATCTAGCATGTTTTTGTTGTTTTTCTATCTATTTTTTTTCAACATAAAAAATAAAAATAAAAATAAAAAATTGGGGGAGAAGATGTAGATTTTTTTTTTCTTTTAATAGCTTTTCAGATATTGGATGTGTTTTTGCCTAATATCTCAGTTCATTGTGCATTGATTAAATATTCTTAAATGATTGAGTTTATGTCTGATATCTGCTAAGTTTACCTGTTGCATCTTAATGATAGATAGTTGCTTTTATCATGCGATGAAAAATTGTGTATTATCCAAAAGCTCCCCTAAGGTACATTTTTTTTCTCTCTGATTTTTTAGCTTCTGAAAATTCTGATAAGGGAGAGATTTTTTTTTGCCAAGATGGTCAAATTGACCAACTCGTTAGTTGAACATAAAACCTAAAAATTCTGGCATTCTCTCTAGGTTGCAGCACCAAGTGATTAAAAGCATTCAAAAATCAATAAATATGGATAAATAAAAGATTCACTGCTTATTGTGCTATAAATATGTTCTTGAACTTGTCCCTATAGAAACAGTTAGTGACCAAATCATTGTGGATATAGACGGTCACTAAAGGACTAAGTAAAAGAAAAAGTGTTGCATCTTAGAGGGAGTGTATCAGATGAGGGTGACTATGCCCTATTAAAGTAAGGTTTGACTTTTGACTGATCTCACAATAATTTTCTCTCTTGTTTAGAAAATTCTGTTGCTTTGAATCATATTAGCAAACTTCATACCTTATTGAGAAACCTTTCACACGTACACGCATTGCATGAGTTGAGTAATCTATTTAAAATTTCTATCTGCAGGAAAATTTGTGCTAATTGAATACTTATCTCTCAATTATATCTTTGCATATTTTTGATTTGCTATTTGACTGTCTTATCAGTTATTTATACATACGTGTTCTGAAGCTAACTTTAGAGAAACTTATTATTTCTATAAATTTTCCTCTGTTTTCAGCTTTTCAGTGTGAAGTGTCCGAATAGACTTGGCTTGCAGTCTAGATGCATGCGATTCTGTCGATTGCTAGTGTGGCTGGTGGACCGTCCGGACGCATTAATATCACGTCCGGACATGATCTTTACAGGTTTTTATCCGTTTCTTTGCTTTCTTTGCCATCTTCACACCACTGCATTTTTATTGATTTATCATGTCATGTTGTGTGTTTGTCTCACGGATTTCTCCTGAGATTCTGGCATTTTCTGCACATCTCTTCTCATTCCATGATCTTCTCTGTGTCTTCCTTTGTTCTTTTAAGTTTTTGTGCTTTTTAGAATATTGGAATATTTGTTGATTGGAATATTTCTTGAGATATTGTGCATGAAAATCCTATTCTGTCTGTGTGTTGGATTATATTTGCTATATTTGGGTCTTTTGGTTTGCTATATTTGCTTCTGTAATTTTTGCATCCAATTTGACAGCCGTCATAATACCACATTTGTTTTTGGAACTAATAGGATCTAATCTTTCTTGGTAGTGGTATTTTTTTTTGAAAATATTTTTGCTTAAATCTTTTCAGGAATATGTCATCTAGCGGCTCCCAACAAAGTGTCAGACAGATGGATCTTTTGGAAAATAGACTGTTGTTGAAGTCATTTGTTCAATTTCCAAAGGTCTCAGGATTTAGATGAGCTTGTTCCCCTAGCTCATATAGAGCCTTCCATAACATCTTCCTCATATCTGTATTAGTTAGAAGCTCAGTGATGAATCTTCTCATTTATCTTGCAAACCAGTTGCTTGGAGGATGTCAATCTATGAATAACCAATTTCAGACTTTGCTAAATCTAGCGACTCAAGAATTTTCAGTCTATGGTTCCCAGCTTCAAGAGCTAGAAGCCGAAGTAGCACAAATCCAGCTTTATATACGGATCTCTCTCCGTCACTTGCTTTTAGTGGATTAGCAGGATTTGGTACTTGGAGGATTTTGGTTCCTCTCTCTATCAGTTGTTTTACAAACTTCTGATTTATTTTTTTTGGGCTACTTGCAGATACTTCTCTATTATCCTTATTTTTTTTTAGAAGTTTTTGTCTGTGGATTTTATATACTCTATTTACCCTTGTCCTTTTGATTCATCAAGGAGGAGTATTTTATAGGTTTTTCTATACTGTGTTTACCCTTTGTCCTTTTGAGACAAAAAATGGGAGTATTTTGTGTTTTGGACCGGAAATGTATTTTTAAAACCGGTCAAGTGATTTTTGTCCCAGAATGGCCAAATGGAAAGTTTTTTAGTTTTTTATTGGCTGCATTCTGTTGACAAAATCACTACTATGTAATGTTGCTGCTTTAATAGCGATGCCGTATATTTCAGAGTCTTCAAATATTTAAATTTTATTTCTCTGATATGGAAAGGGCCTTAATATGACAAGTTTTAGTGTCACAAATTGCAAGAAGGCTATTTCAGTGTTCAAGGAAGATTCTATGCAGATTCTAACTTAGAAAAGTCGGATCCTTTGTTTTCGTCCAGACGGCCCAGTAAAGCGTCCAGACGCTCATCAGTCAGCAACTTCCGTCCGAACGACGTGGCAATACCGTTTGGACGCCTATCCATGTCAAGAAGCTTCTGAACAGTACAAGGTTGCATCCGTCCGGACGTTATGGCAACACGTTTGGACGCATATTAGTGTTCGACAAGTAATCAGATTTCCTTCACAAACACATATATGGGAAGACAGCTGGATCCATCCGGACGAGATCCTTAATAAGGCAAGACGTGGAGAAGAATTGCAACCGTTTGGACGTCAGGGAAACACTATCCGAACGCGGTCCTTATTATGGAAATTACGTGCAGTAGAGATGCAACCTTCCGGATGCTAGGGTAACACCGTCCGAATGCAGCCTT
Organism: Alnus rubra; assembly: GCA_028654335.1. Taxonomy (NCBI): domain Eukaryota; kingdom Viridiplantae; phylum Streptophyta; class Magnoliopsida; order Fagales; family Betulaceae; genus Alnus; species Alnus rubra. The sequence goes on from JAJPGS010002369.1 coordinate 2,011,218, forward strand.
TTATATGGAAAGCGTGAAATGCGGTTGGAAAGGCGGTTGCAGTTCTCCGTCCTGACGCACTCAGCTTTCGTCCGGACACGGCCTAGAGAAGTTCATTTCAGACTCGAATTAGGTTTTCTTAAGCCTATAAATAGAGGCATCTAGGCATGTAAAAATCATGAATTCAATGTTGAATTCTTCTGTACTTAGAGAAGGTGTTTAGGTAGACATTAGAGATTTGCTAGCTCTCTAAGGGTTGCCGGTGTGCTGTTGTTGTGTTCATAACTGAAGTCTATCTAAGGGAGGAGCCATAAGGTAAAAGAATCCATAGAAGACCCCTTCAAGTAGGAGACTTGGTTGGGAGGCGTTCACGTTGGGTTACGTGTTAGAGTTCTAGATACGATCGTTGCATCGGTTATGTGAGTTTTACTGTCTATGTACTAGTTTTGTCTTCTGATAGTGGATTTCCTGGTTTTGGCTGCCCCGGAGTGGTTTTTCTCTTAATTAAGTTTCCATTTCGTTAACAAATTATATGTCTCTTTTAATTCCGCACTTTTGATATTTTGTTATACGTTGCACACACACACACACGGTTAAAATAGAAGTCATATTTATTTTTTAGTAAAGAACCAGAATCTAGACCTAGCATGTATGGTAAGATCAAACATGTCCATAGAGAGAGAAGTTTAAAATTAAGAAGACAGAAAAGCAGCGGCTCGACGTGCTTTTTCTGTCATCCCTATCAAATGCCTGCATAAATTTTTCCTCAAGACAACAAGATAAAATATGGGGATAAAACAAATATGGTTCCTAGAATGCAAAATATGTGAACATATATATGATAGCAAGAACACAATGCAATGCAAGCAAACTTGACATGCTCTAGGATTAGGAACCAAAATCCTAGGCATGTGTGACCTCTCCAACTTGGTCTCTTGAGGGGTGAGTGTCCTCATCCTTTCTGTCCCAACCCTGCCTTTCCTATGGTGATGGTTGGCAATCTTTCAACTGGTTTTCCATCCATCTCAGCAAGCTATGTATAAAACTACTGAAATAAGGCAGCTCTTCATAAAATTGGTCTCTTTTGGGCGTTTGCAGCGTCTCCTTGTAGTGTCTTGATTTGTCCTTCTTTAGGATCCATTTTTGATTGACAGGAGCAAATCTCTGCTGTTGATGCTGATGCTGATGCTGCGGAGCTTGATATCTTGCTGGAGCTCTAGCGTGACTTGATAGTTTCTTCTGACCTTGTCACTGAGGACACCTGGGTCGGATGTGACCGCTTACACCACAGTGGTGGCATATGGGAGGGCTTCTTTTGGTAGGAGGCTGCTTAATGATTTCTGCATCAACTGGACCTTTTCCTCCAATGACAGCCTTTCCCTTATCCATGCAGGCGGGTGGAGACTCTGGGATTATGGGCTTGACAAACACAGTCTTTGAAGTAGAGGGGATATTAGAGATAAAGGCTACATACCCAAGTCCTGTCTTGTCAGTTGGGCACTTCTGAATTGACAGCATATGAGTGAGTTTCTCATTAGTGACCCTTTCCAACTGTAGTTTTGTCTCCAACAAATTCTCGCCTAAATCTTGAATCTTGAGCAGTAAGGAACTCTTCTCAGTCTGCAGACTGTTCAGCTCATGCACATGTTGTTGGCAAGTCTCTATTAGCTTCAAGAACTTTATATAGAGGACTTTATAGGCCTCTTTGAGTTCTTTCCTGTCTTCATCGCCGTGCTCTGAGTAGTAGGATTGGGAATCCTCCTGGTCTTCATGTGGAGCCATAAAGGCTAGAAATTTCTGATCTTTACCAGGAGTTTCTTCTTTTTCTTTTGACTCATCACTTAGAGTAGCGTTGTAGGCCTTCCCTTTAGCCTGCTTGAGGTTCCCACAATCAACCCGAATATGCCCAAAGCCTGAGCACTCAAAACATCTGGGACCTCTTGGATCCTTCTTCTCAACTTCTTCTGGTTCAGATTCTCTAGGGGCCTTCTACAGTCTTTCAGTGAACTTCTTCTTGAATTTCTCATTCTTCATCAGTCTCTTGAATTTCTTGGCCAGCATTGCCACTGCATCTTCTTCATTATTATAGTCTTCCTCAGATGAGACTCTAGCCATCTTTCTAGATGCCTTGAGGGAAATTGTTTTTGCTTTCTTGACTGGAGGTAGGGAATACTCATAAGTTGAAGAGATCCTACTAACTCTTCAATCTTCATTGACTCTAGGTCCTTACTTTCTTCAATAGTTGTAACTTTGATCCTGAAACATTCTGGCAAAGACCCTAGAATCTTTCAAATGAGTTTTACAGCATAGATCATCTTCCTAAGACTCACCATCGAGTTCCTCAGGTCTCTGATTCTTGTGTAAAACTCACCGAATGTCTCATCCTCTAGCATCTTAATTTCTTCAAATCTAGAAATCAACACTTGGAGCTTGGCAGATTTAACAAGTTTGGTGCCCTCATATGTTTTTTCTAAGATTTGCCAAGCTTCTTGAGCAGATTTGCAGTTTGAAATTCTTGCGAATACAGACGATGAAAGTGCTTGACATAGAGCATGGAGGGCTTTATCATTGGAAAGTCGCACGTTGGTTTGAGCAACTATGAGTTTGTTAGTTGTATTCTGGTTTAATCCAACCAGATTCAACAATCTTCCAAGCATCAATAGATTTTAAAAAGAAGCACATTTGAGCTTTTCAATAGCCATAATTTGTGCCATCAAAGGCAGGAACATAATTAAGAGTTTGAGACATGGTAAAAAAATAGAAGTAAAAAAGATCACACTCAAGAATTTAATCTAACAGAATGTACTAAGCTCTGATACCAATTGAAAAATATAAAGACTTCTAATTTATGGTGTGTGTGTGTGTGAATAATGTGTAACAAAATATGAAAGTATGGAATTTAAATAAGACAGATATTTTGTTGATGAAGTGTGCTGTGCAAATTAGAATACTCGCAAGTGCACGAATCGTTTGCAATATAGCGTTTTGCAAGTGCGAGGTCGAATCCACAGGGAATTGTGTTGCGAAAATTAATCTCTATTCAAACTAATCCTATTTTAACCTAGTTCCAAATTTAGTGATTTTTAACAAAAGAAAACATAAACAAAAATAATGAAAATAAAGGGGTCTAGGGTTTTGGAATCCACACCCACCAAATCACAACAACATAGTCTCATGCTAATCACACATATTTCGAATTCTCTCATACAAATCTTAGGTATGCTCTACTTTGCTTCAAAAGTTGTTTAAATCATTCGATGAATCCATACTTGCACAAATCACAAAAGATATCTAGTTTTGACTAAATCATCAAATGTATCCATGGAATGAAACACAACGAATATCCAACATTTTGATAAATGAAAACCCAAGCCATCAATTTAATGAAACTATATCAAATCATCACTTGTATCCGGAAATCACAAGAGATATCCAACAATAATCTCAATAATCGAAGTAGAACAATGAGAAATCAAAACTCATAAACTCAAATAGCATAAACAAGCATTGAAACTCAGTTTCTCTTCAATGATGAGGTTTCATCCTCACCCCTAGATGAAATTTCAGCTACACATAACTAAAGAAAGCATAAATAAACAACAAGAATGCATTAAAATCAAAGAAACTTACAAATGGTTGAAGTTCTAGGTCAAAATCAAACCAAAAAACCCTAAACTACAGTGAGAACGGCGCCTAAGGCGCTCCCAAGCGGCCTCCTCTTTCTAAAAATGAGAAAAGAATGGTATTTATAGAGTTAGCTAGGGTTTCAGCAATTCCAGCTCCGCAAAATTTCGATCGATCGACTTGAGTTTCGATCGATTGAATTCCCAGGAATTCTGAATTTCCAGCTCTTTATGTATTTTCACTTGAAAATTACCATTTTTTTTCTTAATGTCCGGCAAAAATGCAAAAACATCAGAAAATAACAAAGCTAAAGGTTTAACTAATGTAAATTAAGGGGTCCAAATATACAATATTTGGCACTTATCAAAGTGGAAACTCAATTAAGAGAAAAACCACTCCGAGGCAGCCAAACCCAGAAATTCCACTATTCAGAATACAAAGCCAATAATGTTAGTTTGTGATTGGCTGCATTCTGTTGGATAAAATCACTTTTATGTAATGTTGCTGCTTTCACAGGGATGCCGTTTATTTCAGAGTCTTCAGATATTCAGAGTTTATTTCTTTGATATGGAAAAAGCCTCATTATGACAAGTTGCAAGTATCACAAGCTTCAAGAAGGCTATTTCAGTGTTTAAGGAAGATTCTGTGTAGATTCCAATTCAGAGAAGTCGAATCCCAAGCTTTCATCTGGACGACTCAGTAAAGCGTCCGGACGCTCATCAGTCAGCAACATCCGTTCGAACGACGTGGCAATACCATCCGGACGCTCATCAGTGTCTAGAAACTTTAAACTGTTCAAGATTGCATCCGTCAGGACGTAATGGCAAATCGTCCGGCCACTATTTAGAGTTCGAGAAGAATCCAGCGTTCAAGTGAGACCGTCCGGACGCCATTCAGTGTTCGACAAGCATTAGGGTTTCTGCCTCAAGATACAATTATGGGAAGACGGCTCCAACCGTCCAGACGATGTCCTCCATAAGTTAACTCGTGCATTCAACGTTCAACCGTTCAGACTTCAGTCTTCATGGTCCGGACGCTCAAACTTCATATATGGATATTGCGTGCATCAGATCAACCGTCCGGATGACAGCTGTTATGGTTCGGACGCGCCAAGCCTTGATATGAAAATTGCGTACAGCTAAAGTGCGACCGTCTGAATGCTAGGGCAACATCATCCGAACGCAACTCAATTCAGGAAAGAATTTCACCGAAATTTGGAATGCCGATCGCACAGTTGTCAGTCTGGACGCCTTATGTCTACCTTCCGGACGGCGCCTAGGAAAACCTAATCAAACGCGATTTAGGTCTTCTATAGCCTATAAATAGAGGCCCCTAGGCTTGAGATTTGTAAGAATTCGGTATTGGATTCCGTAGAGCTTAGAGAGTTTATTGTGAGGATGATTGTGCTAAAGTGTTCTCTCTAAAGCCTTTACCAAGTGCTATTGCTGTGCTGAACTAAAGTCTATCTTAGGGGTTGGCTCTAAGGTAAATGATTCCATTGAAGACCCCTTCAAGTAGGTGACTTGGTTGGGAGGCATTCGTGTTGGGTTACACGTCAGAGTTCAAGGTACGACCACTGCATAAGGGTATGTGAGTGCTACTGCTTTATAACTAGCTTTGTCTTCTGAATAGTGGATATCCTGGGTTTGGCTACCCCGGAGTGGTTTTTCTCTTAATTGAGTTTTCACTTCGTCAACAAAATATCTGTCTCTTTATTTTCCGCGTTGTGATATTTTGTTGCACACTTTTGCACACACTTGTTAAAATTAGAAGTCCTTTAATTTTCAAATAACAAAGCAGTAACACTCACATACCCCGATCTAGCGATCGTACCTTGCACTCTGACGTGTACCTATACACGAATGCTTCCCAACTAGGTCTCCTACCTGAAGGGGTCTTCAATGGAATCATTTAGCTTAAAGCTCATTCTTAAGCTAGGCTTCACACGAACAATTTCATACACCGGGCAACTATTAGAGAGCTAGCAGAATTACACAATTTTTACCTAAACACCATCTCTAAGTTCTAGAGAATTCGATACCGAATTCTGTAAATAATACATGCCTAGAGGCCTCTATTTATAGACTTTAGAAGACCTAGATCGATACTGTTTCAGATTTCTCTAAGTGGCGTCCAAACGGAGGCTGAGAGCGTCCGGAAGATGAACTGTGCAACCGCCTATCCATAATGCGCTTCATTCATTTCCTTATCAAGGCCCGTCAGGACAGTGTTGCCCTAGTGCCAGGACAGTTGCAAGCTGTCTTCCCAATTCACGCCTGCAAAGGAGTTTGGATTCTTCTCGAATTATGAAGAGCTTCCGGACGGTGTTGCCCTGACGTCTGGACAGATGCACGCTGAGCTGTCAGAATCTTCACAACACAAGAGGGAGTCAGGATGCTTCACTGGACCGTCAGGACGGAAACAAGGGATCCGACTTCTACTAAGTTGTCAACTGCGCAGAATCTTCCTAGACCTTTGAAATTGTCTTCTTGACGCTTATGACACTCAAACTTGTCATATTAAGGCTCTTTCCATATTAGAAAAATAATCTCTAAATCTTTTGAAGACTCTGAAATAATACGGTATCCTTGTTAAGACAACAACATTTCATGATAGTGATTTTCTCAACAGAATGCAGCTAATAAAACTAACAAACTCCTATTTTGGCCATTCTGGGACAAAAATTACTTGACCTGTTGAAAAATACAATCTCGGTCCAAAAAGTAAAAATACTCACCATTTTTGTCTCAAAATGATAAAGGGTAAACAGAGTATAAAAAAACCACAGTAGCAAAATTACTATTATTCAAAATAACAAGAATAAAAGTAAATTGTATCAAAAATAGCCCAATAAACAGGAGTTAATCAAATAACTAAAGAAAAAATAAGAGTGATCACAACACTCAATCATCATCATCATTATATGGATGATGGTACTTGAGGCACTCCTTGATGTCAATCTGACACTACTCAACCCAGATGCCAATAGTACTGACCTCTCTTTGAAGAGAACCCAATGCCTCCATAATCTGTGAAAAGGCAACATCATATGATGGAGGAGGTGGAGCAGTCTGAGAGGAGGAGGCAGCTGCATGCTGATCAACTTGTATTGGAGGAGGCTGAGGTGCTTCGCCTTGACCTTCAAACTGAAGTTGAGCATTGGAATTCATGAGAGTCTAACTCCCAAGAGGATCCTAAACTCTCACCTTGGGCTCAGTCTCAGTAATATCTGTCACAGATCAGAGACAGATCTTCATGATAAGGCACGGAAAAGGAAGACCTATAGAGTGCTCGTCTCTCATCTCGAGCATGGTTTGCAGAATGTGCTTGCACAGACAGAAAGGCATCCTCATGACCAGGGCATAAAGAAATCTATCCCTCTTTAGTACTGGCTCACTCCTACGAGCTGTGGGCCATAGAATGTGTAAAACAATCTTTGCAAGCAGGCGGTGCTGGGGAGAGATTTCATCGATCTTGATATGTGAGTGTGCTCGCTCATCTCCCTGAGGATGGGCATCAAAGAAGTCCATAAGATGCTCCAAGCTAGGAGGCTCCAATATCTCTGAGAATGGACTCGCGGAAATGCCACGCACTGGTACGTCAATGATAGTTTCTGGCCTTTGTAGCTCTACATGAAGAATCTGAGGGGGTCACAGTCTTACTACTTAGAGAGCAGCGATGAAGATAGGGAAGAACTTAAAGAGGCCTACAAAATCCTCTATGTGGAGTTCTTAAAGTTAAGGGAGACGCACCAACAGCACGTGCAAGAGTTAAACAGTTTGAGGAGAGGAAGAAGCATGATGTTGATGAAGATCACTGATCTAGAAGAAAAGCTGTTGGAGGTGCAATTACAGATAGAAAGGCTGACTGATGAAAAACTTACCCACATGCAATCAGTTTAGAAGAGCCCAACAGACAAGGCAAGACTTGGGTATGTAGCCTCTACCTTAGATATCCCCTCTACTTCAAAGACTGTGTTCGTTAAGCCCACAGTCCCCGAGCCTCCTCACGCCTGCATAGATAAGGGAAAGGCTGTCATTGGAGGAGAAGATCTGGATGTTGCAGAACTCATTCAGAAGCCTCTTACCAAAAGAAGCCCTTCCATATGCCACCACTGTGGCGTAAGCAGTCACATCCGACGCAGGTGTCCTCAGCGTTAGGCTTAGAAGAAGCCATCAAGACAAGCTATATTTAGCACTAGACCTCCGGTAGGATATCAGGCTCCGCAACATCCACGGCGACAACAACGATTTGTTCCTGCCAATTAGAGTGGCAAAGTAAAGAAGAACAAATCACGGCACTACAAGGCGGAGCTGCAGAAGCCCGAAAGTGACCAATCTTATGAGGGGCTACCTATTTTTATGCGAAACTTGCTGAGATGGATGGACAACTAGTTGAAGGCCTATCAACAACCACCACAAGTAAGACAGGCTTGGGATAGAAAGGATGAGGACACTCACCCCTTGAGCGGGAGTGGACCCACCTAGTTGGTGAGGTCACACATGCCTAGGATTTTTGTTCCTAATCCTAGAGCGTGTCAGGTTTGCTTCCATTGCACTGGTTTTTCTCTATCATATCTTTACATGAGCTTTGCATTCGAGGAACTATATTTGTTTTATCTCCATATTTTCTCTTGTTTGCCTTGAGGAAAATTTCTACAGGTCTTTAATGGAGATGACAGAAAAAGTACGGCGAGTGGCTGTTTTCTGTCTTAGTAATTTTGAACCTCTCTCCCTGAGGACATGTTTGATCTTACCACACATGCTAGGATTAAAGTCTAGTTCTTTTCCATACAACATGTTTTTGTTGTTTTTATGTTTCTATTTTTTTATAAAAAAAAAAAAAAAATTGGGGGAGAAGATGTAGAATTTTTATTTTTTCTTTGATAGCCTTTCAGATATTGCATGTATTTTTGCGTGATGTCTTAGTCATTGTGCATTGATGACATATGCTTATATATGATTGAGAGTTTATGCCTGATATCTACTATAGTATCTTTGTTGCATCTTAATGATAGATAGTTACTTTTTTCATGCAATGAAAAATTGTGCACTATCCAAAGCTTTCTTAAGGTACATTTTTTTTTCTCTGATTTTGACATTTTGAAAATTCTGATAGGGGAAATTGTTTTTTGCTAAGATGATCAAATTGACCAACTCACTAGTTGAACCTAGAACCCATAAACTCTGGCATTCTCTCTAGGTTGCGGCACCAAGTGATAAAAAGCATTTATTTTTCAGTAAATATCGAATAAATGAAAAGATCCATTGCTTATTGTGCTGTTAAATCTATTCTTAAACTTATCCTTATAGAAATAGTCAGTGACCAATTCATTGCAGAAATAGACGGTCATTAATGGACTAAGTAAAATAAAAGTGTTGCATCTTAGGGGTAGTGTATCAGATGAGAGTGGCTAGGCCTTAGTAAGATAAAGTTTGACTTTTGACTAATCTAACATTGATTTTCTCTCTTGTTTAGAAAATTCAGTTACTTTAAATCATATCAGCAAATATCATACCTTACTGAAAAAGCTTTCACACACACACACACACACACACACACACATAGCATGAGTTGGATAAACTATTTAGAATTTCTATCTGCAGGGAAATTTATGCTCATTGATTACTTAACTCTCAATTATCTGTGTGCATATTTTTGAATTGCTATTTGACTGCCTTATCAGTTATTTATACATGCGTGTTCTGAAGCTAATTTTAGGAAAAAATATTTTTCTGCAAATATTTTTCTGACATCCAGCTTTTTAGTGTGAAGTGTCCGGACATACTTGGCTTCAAGTCCGGACACGTGCCCTACAAGTATAAAATCCTGTTTTCTCTTCCAAGCCGTCGCACATCACTTTCTTTTCTCATTTTTCCTTGTCATTTTGTGCGGTTTTCTCATGGTTTCTCGTGAGTTTTCAACTTTTCACGTCATTTTCTGCATTTTATTATCTCATTACAGGTATTTCTATTGTTCCTTTTATTCTGTCATCAGTTTTAATGCTTTTGAAATATTAGGACTGCTTATTTTGGAATAATACTGAGATATTGTGCATGAAAATTTATTTTTCTACTTGTTGGGGTTGGTTTTAACATATCTGTTTGATTGGATTGCTATATTTTCATATGTAAATTTTTTTGGACATCCATTTTACAGTTTGTTAGTTTTTGTGTTGGTTGCATTATGTTGGACAAAATCATTTTTATGTAATGTTGCTGCTTTCACGGGGATGCCGTTTATTTCAGAGTTTATTTCTCTGATATGGAAAGAGCCTTTTATGACAAAGTTTGAGTGTCACAAGCTGCAAGAAGGCTACTTCAGTGTTCAAGGCTATTTTGAGTATCCAAGGAAGATTCTATGTAGATTCCAACTCAGAGAAATCAGATCCCATGATTTCGTCCAGACGACCCAGTCTAAGCGTCCAGACGCTCATCACTCAGCAACTTATGTCCGGACAAGGTGGCAATACCATCCGGACTCCCATCAGTGTCTACAAACTTTGAACTGTTCAAGATTGCATCCGTCTGGACTAAATGGCAAATCGTCCTGTTGCTATTTAAAGTTCGAGAAGATTTTAGCATTCCACTGCATCCGTCCAGAAGACGTGATATTCTATCCGAATGCTCAACTGTCCAACCATCATCTGTCGGGACGACGAGAACTTTCAATCCAGACATTCCCCTGTGTCGAGAAGCTTCAAATTGCTCTAGCTTGCATCCGTCCAGACGACTCAGCAGCACGTCTGACGCCGTCCAGTGTTCGATCAGCTATGGGATCTCTTTCCAAAACACAGATATGGGAAGACAGTTGCAGCCGTCTAAACGATGTATTTTCTCGTCCGGACGCACTCATTCATAAGGCAAGTCGTGCATTCAAAATCCAGATGTCCGGACGTTAGTCTTCGTTGTCCGGACGCTTAAGCTTCATATGTGGAAATTGCATGCATCAGATCAACTATCCGAACGACAAATGTTATGGTCCGGACGCGCCAAGCCTTAATATGGAAATTGCGTGTAGCGAAAGTACGACCGTCCGGACACTAGGGCAACACCATTGGGACGCAACTCAATTCATGAAAGAATTTCAGCGAAATTTGGAAAGCCAATCTTACAGTTGTCCGTCCGGACGCCTTATGTCTACCATCCGGACGGCGCCTAGGTATTTCAATTCAGACGCTCACCTTATGTCTACAGTCCGGACGGCGCCTAGGTATTTCAATTCAGACGCTCATTTGAACCTATAGCTTATAAATAGACCCCCCCTAGGCTTGAGAATTGTAAGAATTCGATATTGAATTTCGTAGAGCTTAGTGAGTTATATTTTAGAGTTATTATGCTGAATTAGTCTCTCTCAAGCCGTTGCCAAGTGTTGTTGCTGTGCTGAACTGACATCTATCTTAGGGGTTGGCCCTAAAGTGAAGGATTCCATTGAAGATCCCTTCAAGTAGGTGACTTGGTTGGAGGCGTTTGTGTTGGGTTACAGGTTAGAGTTTAAGGTACGACCACTGCATAAGGGTATGTGAGTGCTACTGCTTTGTAATTAGCTTTGTCTTCTGAATAGTGGATATCATGGGTTTGGCTGCTCCGGAGTGGTTTTTCTCTTAATTGAGTTTCCACTTCTTCAACAAAATATCTGTCTCTTTAATTTTTGCATTGTCATATTTTGTTGCACACTTTTGCACACACTTGTTAAAATTAGAAGTCTAATAATTTTTAGCCGTCATAATGTCAAAAATTTCCTGGGACTAACAAGATCTAATTTCATTGGTGTTATTCTTTTTGGAAATATTGTTTTAAATATTTTCAGACTATGTCAGCCAGTAGCTCCCAGCGTAGAGTCCAACAAAGGACCCAGGTAGACATTAAGGCTACCAAATCTAGGACAGAGAATAGACAGGTTCTCTTAGAGCAAAACGTCGTTAGAGCCGACGTTATGGTAGCTCCGTTCTCTTTCATAGATGAGATGATCCAGGAGAACCACTGGCAGTTTCTTTACAACTGCTCATGCCCTGTGTATCCTAGACTAGTCAGGGATTTTATGGCTACATGGAAGTGGTTCAGGATGCACAAAGCGGCCTCACATTGCAGACTACAGTCAGAGGCGTGACTTTCAAGGTCGACACTGCTCTCATCAGCGCTTTCATCGGGGTCCCTCCAGTTCCTCATGAGGGTGTCCCCTATACTGATTCTGTGGATCCCCCCTCCATGGAAGAGATGATCCAATTTTTCAACCCTCACTATCGTGTTTAGGATAGAGCCCCTCAGAGGATCAAGATAGGTATATTTTCCTCCCCTCACCGTATAGTTGCAAAGATTATGCTACACAATCTATGGTTGTTGGCTCGAGAGAGTGAGCTTGTGCTTAAGAGAGCAAGTTTTTTGTATGCTCTTATGCATCGGGTACCATTTTGCCTCTGCATGCACATTATGCTTACCATGCTTGAGATGCGAGACGAGCATCAGATAGGTCTTCCATTTGCATGCTTAGTCACGAAGATATGCTTGCATTTTGTACATGACATTGCAGACATAGGGCCAAAGGAGAGAACTAAGGATACCCTTGGAATGCATATGGTGATGAAATCTGATGCACAACTGCGTTATGAGGATCATGAGGAAGCAAAGTCTCCTCAACCTACTCCATCGGTTCTAGCTGATCCTGCTGCAGCTTCCTCCTCCACACAAACTGCTCTACTAGCCTTTGATGCTATGCTCTCTCACATTCTAGACACTGTACTTTCCATTCAACGGGAAGTCAACACTATGCGTGTCCGAGTTGAGCAGAACCATATTAACATCAGGCGATGCCTCAAACAGTTTGAGCTAGAGGATGATGATGATGATGATGATGGGTGGGATTGAGTTCATTGGCCACTCATTTTTAAGTTGTTTTGGTTTATAAACTTCTATTTATTTGGGTCACTCTTGAGACAATTTACTTGTATTCCTGTTATTTTGGATATTAGTATTTTTTTTGCTGTGGTTTTTCATACTCTGTTTACCCTTTGTCATTTTGAGACAAAAATGGGGAGTATTTCTTATTGTTAGAAGATTCTGCGTAGTTCACACATCAGCAAATTCGGTTCCCTAATTGTCGTCCAAACGGCCCAGATAAACATCTGAACGCCCTTCAGTGTTCGAGAAGGTTATGAACAGCTCAGCAGACACAGTTGGTGAAGACAGCATGCAACCATCCAGACACGGAGATTGAAGTTTAATGAAGAAATGCGTGAAGCGCATTATGGAAGTCGGTTGCTGCTTGTCGTCTGAATGCCATTTGTCTAAGTTCAGACACCGCCCAGAAAACTCTGAATTAGTGTTGTATTAGGTCTTCTAAAGCCTATAAATAGAGGTCTCTAGGCTTGTATTATTCACAAAATTCGGTAGTGAATTCTAGTGTACTAAGAGAGGGAGTTTATGCAGAAATTTAAAGATTTGCTAGCTCTCTTAGGGTGGTTCTTGTGTGATTTGATCAACCATTGAAGTCTAGCTTAGAGACAAGCCTTAAGCTAAAGGATTCCATTGAAAACCCATTCAGGTAGGAAACCTGGTTGGGAAGCGTTCACGTATAAGTACGTGTCAAAGTTAAAGGTATGACTACTGCATAAGGCATGTAAGTAAGAGTGCTTTGTAACTAGCTTTGTCTTCTGAATAGTGAATTTCTGGGATTTGGCTGCCCCGGAGTGGTTTTTCTCTTAATTGAGTTTCCACTTCATTAACAAAATATCTGTTTTCTTGTAAATTTCGCATTTAGATATTTTGTTGCACAATTGATCACACATACACGTTAATTAGGAGTCTATTTATTTTTCAAAAGCTAACTGTATTTTTCCCTTTAGGTCCTTCTTTGAGCTGATGTAAATTGACCAGATACTACTAGCCTCAATTATATATTTATTTACGTTGGATTGTTTTATTTAATAAAACATGGACCAGATGAATATGATTCCTAAGTGGCTCATTACTTAGAGATGATTGGGCTTAGTAATTAATTTCTAAGTGCTTAAGCAATTTAATGGCTATGGAATTAGGAATTAATTTCTATGAGCTTAAGCAGTTAAGAGATATGGACTCTTGAAATTAATTCCAAAGGCTTAAGTAGAGATAAATGAGCATTGTGCCTTAGGGGATAAAACCCAAGCCCATGTTGAAAAATATGTAGTAATGGGATAGGGTTAAAAAACTTATCCCTATATGCATAGGGAGATATTATCTCCCCTTGATTGTGTATCCTAGAAGCTAGGAGGGGGAGTTCTACTCCTCCAATGACTCCTATAGTATCTAAACTACATCTAAGGTTTATCTCCTAATCCTATCAGAAAAATTAAATCCAAATCTATTGGGGGTGGTTCGGCCACCCCCAAAGAGTGAAATGGGGGTGACCGAAACTACCCCAAGAGCCCCGTTTCATCTGGGGGTCGTTTGGCTACCCTCAAGAGCCAAACAATAAAAGTTTTTTTTTTTTTTTTTGGCCTTGTGGAGGTGGCCGAACACATCCCCAGGCCAAATGGGGATGGCCGAGCCACCCCTTTCTTTTTTCAATTTTTTATTAAATTTTTTTTAAAGCTTTTGATTTTTTTTTTAAAGTTTTTATTAGTTTTAGTTTATTAATTTTTTAAAATTTTTAATTAGGCATAGGACACGTGTCAGCTTCTTAGAGGTGTTGACGTGGACTTCCGTTAATTTTTGGATGGAAGTTAGACGAAGGTACCATCTTCGTCTTTAGCTATAAACGAGGTACCATTTACGATATGAAATAAACCACAAGGGGCAAAAAATAAAATCTTTAAATCACAGGGGGGTTAAATGTATTTAACCTTTTTTTTTAATGATATAGCTCAGACGGGTCAACCCACGAGTCAAGCGGGGTGATCCATTTATTAAACGATTCATAAATAGGTTTTACTTGTTCATGACTTGAACCCGTTTAACTTAAACTCAAACCCTATAACTTCGTGTCTGGGTCATATCGAATTCGCGGGTCATGTAAAAAATTACCAACCCTATTTGTTATCCTAAAGCCAACCTCACGAGTGGAATGAATTGGGAGCAGTGAATCTTGCTGCTGTTTCACCTTTTCTTAAGTCTCATTTAAAGGTCTCTAATTAATTAGATAAGACTATTAAAGAAAAAGAAGAGAAGAGGAAAGCTTCGACAAAAACCAAGTTACAAGCTCGGGGGTAGGACCAACACAAAATTCTGGGCACCTAACGGCTAATACTTCACTCTCAGCAAGAAAACAGAGGTAGCTTCAATCACACGTACTCCAAAGATTCTCGATGTCTAACTAGTTGAGCCAGTCAGCCATGGAGATTGGGGGGTGATTGTTTGGGATAAAATCTCACCTTGGGTCCTACTTGGTCTTCTCAAATATGGACATAGTACAAGAAAGGGGACAACCCTTGATTTTATGGGATAAGCACATCAAATCCCAGGATATGATGGATTTCTACATTTTCTCTCTCCTCACAAGCAACCACCGATAAACCCTATAAAAAGGGGGACGCAAGGAATGAAAAGTGACTCTATCTCTCTAGTTTTCTTTTTCTTGGTCTCTTTAAACTAGTTCTCTCAAGAAGTCAAAACCATTCTTTTTACATTCTTCTTCATTCCAAAAACAAATATGCTAACTTAAGCATCATATTTTCTTCGGCTCCAGCCAGGGACCCTTTGACGACATTTCTATATTGCAGGTATGCCATTTTCACACCAGGGTAGCCCCATCCTAGTTCAATCGTTTAATAACTATTAGAGTCATTGGTCCCTATAGGAAAAATGTCCCAAAAATTGGTCTTACACATACAATTGGGGGTAGTTCAGAATATGTATGCTCCCCCCAAAAAAAATAAAATTTAATTACTCTTTATCATTTAAAACTTAAATAAAATTATAAAGTTTTTCTTATTTATTTGTTTTTTTTTCAATTTCTCAATAAATATAAAATATATAAAAAGATATAGTAAATATCTTCACATTTTGGTTATTAGGTTTTTTTAAAGATGGGAATAATATGGACTCGTTTGGTACACAAAATGGCTATTCCATTAAAGAGTCTCTGGAAAATGAAAGTGCTTCATGCTGTTAAGATCTTTATGTGGAGGGCTTCTATAAATGCACTACCAACTAAAGCTAATCTATTCAAACGGAAAATCATGAAAGAGCTCCTATGCCCGCTTTGTGGCTTTGTGGCTGAGACTACTGGACATATTTTGTGGGGTTGTCAGGCTGCTAAGGATGTCTGGAGCATATGTGGGAGGAAGATTCAAATAAGAAGTATAGAGCACGAGAACTTTGTGGCCGTTATAGAGACCCTCCTACATGAATTGAAGAATAAAGAAGTGGAATTTGTGGCGATTGGGGAACGAAGATTGTGGCTATGTCATAATGTGGTGGTCCATGGAGGAACTCTCAGCCACCTTTCCCTACTCGTAAGCAATGCTTCAAAATCCCTTGAGGCTTTTTGTAATGCAAATTCTTGTATGAAGACAAGGGTAGAAGTGGATCATAATATGAACCTTAAATGTCTAGCCTCCTTAGAAGGTTTTCTTAAGGTCAATAGGGATGCAGCAGTAGATAGGCGTACAAGGAAGATGGGTATCGAAGTCATAATTTGAGATTGCCAGGGCGATGTTTTAGCTACAATGTTTGTGTCAAATGGTTATATAATTGATCTTGGGATTGCTGAAGCCATAGTAGCATTGAGAGCAACTAGTTTTTGTAGAGAGTCGAGCCACCAACAGGTTGTGCTGGAAGATGACTCTCTTCAAGTGGTGCATGCTTCGCGGAAAGAAGATAGAAACTTAAGCAAATATGACCATCTAATTGAAGAGATCTGAGGGGTCTTAAGTTGCCTCCTCTAGTGGAAGGTCACTTATACCAGGGGTCTTGCTAATGGGGCTATGCATAGTCTTGCAAAGGAAGCACTTTCTTTTTTTGAGTAATGGGTAGTTTTTGAGGATATTTCCCATTGTATTGTTGATGTTACTTGTCTGTTCAGTGTTGTGCTTAATTTGATTAATAATATTTAGGCTCAACCAATTTTATTTTTTATTATTATTTTTTTTTTAAAAAAAATAGCTATTCCATTAAGAAAATGAATAACTTTTAGTGAGAAAAGGTGGATTGTAATACCTTTTTCTATTCCTTAGTTTGGTGACAACACATGAGCTTTCATTGGAATTGTACTAAAATTACTAAAATATCCAAGATATATATATATATATATATAATTAAAATAATAATAATAATAATAATATTTATAAAAAAAAAGGGTAATTACCTTTTCTCCCCATCAATACCAGCCATTGTCAACATGCCCCCATGAACTGACACCTCGACCAAAAGAGAACATCCAACTACCAACTTTACACACTTTGCCCCCTTCCGTCAAGGAATTCCGTTAACTTGGATGGAATATTCCATTTTTGGGCGTTAATTTTGGTTTAAAGACCAAAATGCCCTCCAACAGTAATTAATAAAAAAATATTAAAATTAATATGTTTAAAAAAATTGAGGGCATTTATGTCTTTTTACAAATTAAACTGACGGAAGGGGGCAAAGTGTGTAAAGTTGGTAGTTGGATGCTCTCTTTTGGTCAATGTGTCAGTTCATGGGGGCATGTTGACAATGACTGGTAGTTGATGGGGGAAAAATGTAATTACCCCAAAAAATGAATAACTTATTTGGTGGTGGACAAACCATTTCCTAGCCTTTTGAATTCAACAGTTCTAGATGTAAGATGATAATTGAGAATGCTTTATAATCACTGAATTTTGCCAACGGGTTTTTAATTTCATCATAGAAAACCTTGAAGAAATTTTTTAATCTCATCGATATAGGGATATATATATACCCTAATTCCACTGTCATGTGCTATTATGGCCCCGTTTGAAATACTCATTCCCTGGTTCCTCCGGCCCCCATTTCCCCCCTGACTGTCATACCAAGCCTGTCCTGCTGACGAGATTTTGGCAGATGGTGGATGGTCTATATATATACATATATGTGTGTATATATATATATGCCCTAATTCCACTGTCATGTTCTATTATGGCCCCGTTTGAAATACTCATTCCCTGGTTCCTCCAGCCCCCATTTCCCCCTGACTGTCATACCAAGCCTGTCCTGCTAACAAGCTTTTGGCAGATGGTGGATGGTCTTAAGCGATGAGCATGTTAAACAAGAAAGCATTTGTATATTTGATTTCTCATTTTACCCCTGGTAGGAAAAAAATCAACGATGCTTTTTGGCTTGTGCATAGTCAGCCTCTCTGTCTCTCTCTCTCCGCTGGCCAACCGCTACGCTGCTCATCCGGCAACCATGGTAAGATGAAACACACAACTTCTTGATGATTATTTTTTACATCACAGTTATCCGCTTGGATTCACATATTTATATATTTTAAGATTATTCTGTTTAGCATTCTTTTTATACTACTATTAAACTTGCAGTGCATTCTTTGCTTTACCTTTGTGAGTTCTTTTGCTTGCTTTGGTTTGAATATATCAGTGGGGGTTGTCAACCACGGTAGCCATTGTTGCGTGCTGGTAGAGTCACTGGTCCTCGATCGAGAACCGCGTCATTATGCCATAAAAGACAAAATAATTTGTTAAAAAACAAAAAAAAAATATTATTTTTTCTTTTTATATTTCGTAAAGTACAAAAATCAAAGAAGAAAACAAAGACCATTTGATGACCAGCACCAATAGATACAGGATACCCTTTTGTTCTGCGATTTCCATATTCGGGTGATACGCGTGAGTCCCTAGAGCTCGTGGCACTGTTTTGATTTTGTTTTTGTTTTGTTTTCAGTTTGAAAATTGATGTGGTCTTTTTGTTTACCAAAATATATCAATAATAAAATTACCACTCGCAATATTACGAATCCTTGTAGGATAGGGCTATATTGAGGGTGTCGAACCTCAAGAACTGCGTAGGAATTGCTATCAAGTTTGTGAAGATTAAATATAACTTAATTAAAAATATGTTTGATTTGGTTTTTGTTTTCTAAAAATAAATACATAAAAATAAAAGACATAAATTTAAAGATAGTAGGGATGAGATAAAGAATATGTGATTGATTTCACCACTCATCGCATAACAATGGTCAATAATAAATTAACAAGGAAAATTCATACTATGCATGATAAAGGGCTCGTCTCACTCGAGTAGTCAAGAAATTACCTCTAAAGAATAAGTATAATCCATCTTCGGTTGGCACAGACCGTCCACCTAACCACTAAGATGCGGTACGACCCGTCTTCCCTAGGCATGGACTAGCTACGTCTTTAATAGGATATACACACAATCAATGGAATAACATAACCCATCTTCGGTTGGCACAGACTGTCTACCTAAATTACATTAAACTAGGGTGTAGTACAATCCGTCTTCCCTAGGCATGGTCTATCTAATCCTCTTGATCATATATTAATTAAAACCGTTGTATAACAATCATTCACATAATCACAGAAAATATGAAGGATTGAGTTCAATCAATATAAAAGACTTTCTAAGACAAGATAAGAAATTCATAATGATTGAATATAAACATTAAAATCAATTCTCACAGTTATACAACCATCATGCATAGAGAAAATCCCAAACTAAAATACAATTAAACCATTGTTACTTGGAAAAGGCTACATCAACACCCTATTAGGAATTTAGCCGCTCATCGTGGTGCTGGGATGGCCTCCTGCCATGTTCTTCTCCTCTTCAACTTGTCAAGCTTCCAAGAAGAATTTTCTGTCTAAATCTAAGCACAAGCACAAGCACCAAGCACACCTTCTCTTAAAGCTTATGGGTCTATTTATAGGGAGCACACAAGTCCTATAATCCCTTGGAATTTCAGAAAAAATCGTCTCTTGAGTCTTCTTGTCCAAGTAAGAGATTGAAACTTCAATCCAAGTAGGAAAAGGATTCCAAATTCGGCAAGAATTGTGATATTTTATTGCGAGGCAATTTTAACATAGTAAACGTTCTAATTAGAGAAAATATATTTCTGACATATTTATTGAATATTTTATTAGCTTTCCAACGCCACTAATTTCATTGTAATCTGATATATGAAGCAAAAGTTATGATCCAAACACTGAGACATATGCAGAATCCAAATTTGAATCCAATCCGATTTTGACTCTTAGTGGAGAAATTTCAATTTAATCCTTCACTTGATTTGATTAAATTTAACCACGTCATATATGTATTCTATTATGATTGGTTAAGCTTAAACATATCTTATAGGTCTTCTCAAAGTGTGTTTTAAGCCCAAAATTAATGGAATTAATTGCATCTTTATTTAAAACCTGAAAACATTAAAACAACACAAAATCAAACAAATAACAATGCTAAGGAATTAACATATGCAAGTTAAGGAGCTTGAATGTGCAACATTCAGCGCTTATCAAAAATTTTGTTCTCTTTCAGGTTCCTGATTTTGAGTGAAACCCATTGTTTATGGATTAATTCGTTCGTGTGCAGAGACATTTGGCTTGGAAGTCTTAACTGGGTGTTTGTTATTTTTTCCTTTTTTGGATTGTGATTTGTTGTATATGTTGCGGGCTTGTTTTGTCTTTTGATTGGTAATGATTTTTGGATAGTTTAAATAGGTTTTGTTCTGGTCGTTCCCATGGCAAATTTCTATATGGTGGAAGATTTCTATATGATTTTTGTTTTTTTTTTGTCTCGGGTTATATGTTTGCCTTTTGGCATCGTTGTTTCCATTTTGTATAAGGTGTGAAGCTGTGATAAGCTGACGTACTCTTCATTTGGGTATTTCACTTGTTTGAGAAAAAATTTCATGTGTTCTTTGCTCTTCTTGTTCTTGTTAAATGTGTACAAAGGCAAATGCAATTCCCTTCTAATCCTATTACAGAGAAACTGAGAAAGTAGAAATTTATCTCTATCTGTGCACTAGTGGATTTTGCCACTGTGTATATGCTATTTTAAAATTCTCTTTTGCGTAGGCCCGAAAAAATGTTGGTAAATATTGATGCCTCAAAAATCCCTCCGTTATGTTACTGTGGAGTGCGTGCACGTGTAAGGTACTCATGGACTAGTTCCAACCCCGGAAGAAAGTCGTATGGCTGTGTAAAGTATAAGGGAATTTTAAAATTAATTTTGTCTTTTATTTTTTTGTTAGTAGTCTATGACATTTGAAAAATTGAAATGACTTCTAAAAGTAAAGTGTGTGCATAAGTGTCAACAAAAATTAAAGCACAGCGGAAAGTAAATGACACAGAGATTTTTGTTGACAAAGTGGAAACTCAATTAAGAGAAAAACCACTCTGGGGCAGCCAAACCCAGGAATTCCACTATTCAGAAGACATAGCTAGATACAAGACAGTAACACTCACATGTACCGATGCAGTGGTCGTACCTTTATCTCTGACGTGTAACCCAACACGAATGCTTCCCAACCAGGTTCACCTACCTGAAGGGGTCTTTAATGGAACTCCTTACCTTAGAGCCGACCTCTAAGATAGACTTCGGTTTTAGCACAGCAACAACACACTTAGCAAAGGCTTCAGAGGAAATATCACGTCTCTGAGCAGTAGAGAATTCACCACCGAATTCTGTTTAATGGCTTCAGAGGAATTTCTAACTTCTCTGAGCTCTAGAGGAATTCACTTCAAAATCTTGCAGCTCTAAGTGCCCAAGGACCCCTATTTATAGTCTGGGGGTCAGAATGAGCGTCAGGCAAAATAAGCCTGTGAGCCGTCCGGACGGTGGACCATGACCGTACGGACGGACAACTGTGCGACAAGATTTTCCGAGATTTTCGCGGAGAAATCTTTCCTGTATAAGAACATCGTCCGGACAGACGCACGTCCGCTGCAAGTAATTTCAATAACAGGCTTCGCGCGTCCGGACCAAGTGGCAGGACCGTCTGGACGGCTAAACTTCAACACACAATTTCCATATTTGATACGCGTGCGTCCGAACCATAAGGGGGAGACGTCCGGACGGTTGAAGTTGAATCGTCAGTTACCATATATGATGCATCAGCGTCCGGACCACAATTGTCAGATGTCCGGACGGTTCATTTTGAACTGCGATTCTTGCCTTACGGAGATACGCGTCCGGATGGTATACCACATCGTCCGGACGGTTGATTGATCTTCCCTTTCTTGGAACTTGGAAAGAATTAGTGAACCGTTCGAGAACTGATAGGCGTCCGGACGTGCTGCTGAAACGTCCGGACGGAGCAAGCTGGCACAGAAGCTTCTCGAGACAGTGAAGTGTCCGGACGGAAGAAGCACGTCGTCCAGACAGATGATGCTGGACTGTATGGCGTCCGGACAGAATGACACATCGTCCGGACGGATGGAGCAGGAACAGTAGGCGTCCGGACGGGATGGCACGATCGTCCGGACGGCTAACAGGGAACTTGAATTTCTTCTGACTTCACTCTGAATAGTGGATTCCCTGTTTACAGCATCTCGACTACACGTAATTACCATAATAAGGCTTGGAGCGTCTGGACCCTAAAGACTGATGTCAGGACGGTTGAATTGGTGCACATCTTGCCTTATAGAAAACATCGTCCGGACGGGATCACACATTGTCCAGACGGTAGCAACCGTCTTCCCATAACTGTGTCTTGAGGCAGAAACCCTAATGCTTGTCAAACCCTGAATGGCGTCCGAATGGTATAACCACGTCATCCGGACTGATGCACTGGAACACTGGGATCTCCTCGAACTCTGATGAGCTTCTAGACACTGATGGATGTCTGGATGGAAAAGATCTTGTCGTCTGGATGGATGTTGCTGATTGATGAGTGTCCGAACGAAATACCATGTCGTTTGGATGGCTAGCAGGGAACCGAATTAAACTTGCTTCCAATCTTCACAGAATCTTCTTGAAGGACATGGCTGAAGAGTAAACTCTGGATAAGGTAGCGTCCCTGATGAAAACAGCAACATTACATAGAAGTGATTTTGTCAACATAATGCAGCCAACAAAAACTAACAACATTTATTCTTATGTTCTCACGCAGGAAGCTGGTGATTGTGATTTTTTTCAGTGGGCTGATAATAAGATGACTGCTTACGAGAAGAAATTGGAGGAACGTATGAAAGACTTGGAGGAGGGGAGATAGGCCGATATTGATAGACTTGAGAAGAGGAGAAAGGCCGTTATTGACAGACTTGAGAAACTGATTGAAACAAAATACAAGGAACAATATGCTAAACTTAAGTTGGAGATGGGTCTATGTCAAAGTAATAGAAAGATGTTTTGGGTAGCAGTAGTCATAATCGTTTTGGGCATCATAATTTATCTCAATGGTTATAGTGGTTCTAGAGTTAGTTACTTGATGCTAAAATGAAAGGTTGGAAACAAAAAGGTTAAACTTAAAAATGTACTGCAACATGTATTGGTTTCTCAACTTTTAATGGTCTTTTAAGTTCGAACTTAAATCTGCTCAACTTCTAAAAAAACAAATGAAAAAAATGCATATTAAATCTTTAAAAAGGGGTACAACATGGTCACACTTGTCATATAATCAGACCATGTGCAATAAACAAGCTTCTATCAGTTGGATCAATGTCCCATGTAAGTCTTTGTGTTTCATAGAAATCTTTTTGAAGACATGATTTAAAAGAGAGAGAGGCAGTTCAATATTCATGATTCCCATTTAACCAGTCTCTTATACATATAAAAGCTCTTTTATTTGTTTATTTATTTAGCTCATTAAACCATAGTAGAAAGAACAATATAAGCAAACATTTTGGTGGGGTTTACGAGCCATTAACCTCCAACCACATGTCATGACACATTGTATTCTGATATGTCCCCATGAAACTTGTGCTTGCCGGTGATTGATCAGGTCGTTGTTCAGGTGATACATACAATACTCCTGGCATATCAACTCCCTGTGAGACATTGATCCAAGATTCACCGTACATCTCTTGTAGAGCATGTCTAAATAATGGATCAATGTCTCCACAATCCTTGCGGATAAAGTTATGGATTGTGCAATATGCAATCACAATTAAGCATTGGTTCGGGATATCATATGGTGGCATATTTTTCAAAATCGGGAACCGATTCTTCCAAATCCAGAAAGTTCGTTCCATCACCGATTGTAGCGAAGAGTGTCTATGGTTAAACATCTCTTTACTACTTTGAGGTTGGGCTCGACTACCACGAAATTTTTCCAAGTAGTATCGTTCGTTGCGATGCGGGGTCATGAACCCCTTGTAGCAGCCATATCCGAAATCCACTAAATAAAATAACCTACAAAATTAGACATGATTGTATCTAAATATCTCCATCTATAAAGAGTACACTTGTATATAATCAAAAACATGATCATTGTAGTAATAATACCTTCGGCAGGTGTTGGGAAGCGCACTCGAGATCGTTTATAGTCTCAGTAAAAACTCGTGCACCATGCGCACTGCCTTCCCACCCACTACAAACGTACGTGAAGCAAAGGTCAAAGTCTGTCATGCACATAACATTCTGTGTCGGGGTTGATTTGCGACCTCGATAAGTTCATGTGTGCCTTTATATGTGTGCCATCAATGGCACCTATGCAATTTTGAAATAATTTAACAGTGAAAATATGAATAATAGAATTACAAACATATATAAATATATATTTACAAAGAGTAATAACAAAGTGGCCTACCTTAAACCACAGGTAATATCGCCTATCATGGGCGACGTAAGGGGTGAGGCATCTTTGTGGCACACGGTTGTATGAGCGTCTTTCCCAATCTGTAAAGGACTCTGCATACAATATGAACATATATGCTAATAGTGTGTGTCGATCGTTGTAGCCTGTCGGCCACACTCCTTTACGAGTCAGCCTGTGCAACAACTAAGCAAAAGGCTGCTACTTGCTCTGTGATCTTAACATAGCGGCTACTTCCCAGATAACCATTATGTTTTAATGTGTTGCATAGTTTCATGAAGGTGTTGGAAAACATTCGAAAGCGCTCGTAGCATGTATTGGGGTTAGGATTTGTCAACACCCAATGGATCCACATCGGGCATGTCAATATTGACGTGCGTTGCAGAATACGCACAATTTGATTAGCTAGTTGTACATTAAAGTGAACTTTAAACACTTTGAACGGTCTCTCTAGTAACGTCAAAAACTCATCATAGGCCGGATTTGTGTTCGTTTCCTCATCGCCCTCAATGTCGGGCACCTCATAGTCGAAATCTTGATAGCCATAAATAATATCAACCTAGTTTACAAAGTCAGAGTTAGAACTAGACGTTCCAGCACCATCCATGTTGAGTACAATAAATGAATAATATCACCTGCATGAGGGTCTTAATAACCAATTACGATGGAAAAAAAAATATCATTGCAATGCAAATACTGATATAAAATATCCTTTATGAAAACACGATCAGTTTGGGCATATCGAAATTACACACATATATAAATTTAAAGATGTTCGGTGAATTTCCAATATAAACACAGTCAAGGGTTTCAATCGGAGTCTGAAGCAAGGAAAGCCAAGAGCCAGTCTCTTTGACAAGCATCAATCATGTGGACGAACACCTTCACTGTATTGGCGGCTGTCATGGCTCCACACGCTTTACGCTATGCAATAACAGGCTAGTGTGTTTATTATGTGAATTGCTCAATGACCCAATCTCGAGGACGGCCGATGTTGGGACATACGATCCATGTGACGACCCCTTTTTTCTTTTTATGAAAACATACAAACAGAACATCATAGTGGCACGACTATTTGTCGCTTGGCGAACATCTGGCACATGCCCCATAACATGTACCTAATAATCAAAATAATATCTATGCAGCGGATAACATAACATAATAACAATATCATGAACTGCAAAGTAGAAAGCGCATCTAGTACATAACTGTTAATCAACAATAAGAGCCATTTACAAGTCTATATGTTTAACGCTTCAAAAACATATTACTCTAATTACATACCAAAATACTGGCTGTACAAAATACATGTGTCACACAGGACACAAGCAATATATAAAGACTACCAAAATAGGACATCCATGTCCAACCTAGCTACGACTCCAACGAAATGCCTCAATCGTAGTACCCCAAGTACAGAGCTACAGGGTCGTCCTCTACATCCACTAAACCTGTAGCCAAAGCATCAGAGTCTGCATGGTTGTGGAGTTAACCACATTCGCACAGGTGAAAGAATGAGTTCACTGTCTCAGTATAAAACATACCGAGACCTTAGTGATATTAAACTGACTGAGTTTTCGCAAAGAATCGACTTTGCGCTTTAGCCTTACGTGTACTATAACAGATACCCATTTTTACAAACTTTTGTCTTTTGAGAACACTTGCAGCTAATACAGTAAATACAGACTATTAAGAAAATATTAAAGCATACTATGTAGTTGAGAACATATATAGAAGCTCCAATTTCTTGGATACATCTACATATTGACCCAACTACAATAATACTGTTTAATCAATGGCTCAGACATATATGCACGCGATGGCGCCAAACTGGTATAAGCATACACATAGGCCTTGAATTGGAAAACAATGGCATCTCGCCTAGTATACAGAGACACAAGTATTTCATTACTTAAGTAATATTGGTATCTCGGCACGTTGATGCCCAAAAGCATACTACACAGAGGTACTAATATCCCCAAGCTTAGGTAATGCAAGCAACTTGGTACATTGAGGCTTAATGCATTTTAGAAACACTAAATAAGGCATTTTGCTTAGCTAAACAAAGACATTTGTATTCCCAGAAATAGGTAACACCATTCCTATATGCATTGAAACTCATTGCCTTTGACCATCAGTGTGATCATGTGAGCACTAGAGTGAAACTCTAATATGCAAGTACGTCTTTGCTGAAGAATAAATGACAACTTGCCTGGCTATACTAAGACATTAGCATTACTAACCCTGAACAATGTGAACATCTAAGAACATCCAAACTCAATGCTATTAAAACTAGTTATGCAAGCTTTTCATTAAAACAAATATAGTAAAACCCGTAAAAGCAAACACTATAATGCATCCAAGTTGTGCCAAAGGGAACACCGGCCCCAAGGTCTAAACAAACAACGCCCCAAGGAACATTGGCCCATAGGTCTTCAGCAACAATGCCACCTGGAACACTGGCTCAAAGGTCTTTAACAAACATGCCATAGGGAACACTGGCCCAAAGGTCTTACAAGCCCTGCCAAAGGGACCGCTGGCCCATAGGTCTTACAAAGCCCTATGCTCAAAGGAACACCGACCCCGAGGTCTTTAGCAACCAATGCCAAAGGGAACACCGGCCCTAAGGTCTTCAACAATTAACGATGTAGGGAACATTGGCCCACAGGTCTTTAGCACACAATGCCAAAGGGAACACTAGCCCAAAGGTCTTTTCCTAACTAACACTTTATGCTCAAAACTCTATGTATTTCAATTTCATGCTCAATGCTTTAAACAGCAATGCTTTCTTAAAACAGTTAGCAATCCAATATATCAGTTTCTAAATCATAGTTCTGCACTATTTAAATCCCTAGAACAACAGTTAATAAAACTCCTTAAATCAACATTCAAATCATTCTTCTCAATCAAATCTAAGTACTTATCAAAATCATTGATATATATCTCAACACAATGGGAAACTACTTAAAACATCCAAAAGCATATAATTAACATATGTCGGTTCGGTTATGTAAAACAATATATCATTTGCAATTTTCTATAAATATATAAAAATTATATTTTCTCAGTAAGTAGAATACTTACATTGACTATGCGGATTTTGACTCAACTAGGTTTCCTAAATAACCCCTCTGCAATGTGCCATTGTAAAATTACACATTGCACATTTAGTACTTTACTTAACAAACACCCTAATTAGCACTTGAATCGCTAAAGGCTATATAGTTGGAAAACTCATAATATTCTAAGTGTTCTATTTACACACCCATAAAACCTTATTCACTAATTTAACCACAATACAACTAATCCAAAATATTTGTTTAGGACTATGTAAAAATCAAGAAATTAAATAGGGAGTTTAACAATTAATAAATCATATTTATTAAATAGGATGGACTAATATTAGATTTTAAGTGATATTCATATTATTGAATTAAAATAAGTCTAAGATAAAATAATAGAAATAGAATAATAATAATAATAATAATAATAATAACAATAATGGATCCTAATAAAATAAATAATTAATTGAATGGATTGAATGTAATTAAATAAATTTGGGGTTAAATGTTAATTAATAAATGATAGAAGAAAAATAAGATGAGGGTAAAAGTGCGATTTAGAAAGGATATGGACTAGTATTAAAATAAGACCAAAGCTTGGCCTTCGCCATAGCCACGTGTGTGGCTATGGATTACTTTGGGGAGATATTTCTCTCCCCCTCAACCTCACCTCACGCATCAGCCCCCCCCCCCTCTCTCCCACATTCCCTTTCTTTCCTTTTCTTCCTTTCTCCCTCCTTCTCACGCACAACGCAACATTCTCCCCATTTCTTTTGTCTGATCTCTCCTGTTTCCCTTTCCTTTCATTTCCTTTCCTCTCTTCTTCCATTTCTCATTTCTTCTTCACCACTCACCCGAGAGAGAGAGAGGTTGAGAGTTATGCAATCCGAAAAAGAGAAGAAGAAGAAATGGGTTTCGGCCTTGGACGTTCAGAGAGGTAAAAATCCTTAGCTTTTATTTGCATTTCCATTATACCCATCGATTCTATATTACAAAAATTAGGTTTATTTGGGTTGGAGCTTATGTGTCTTTTCTTTAGGTTATTGTTTGCGTTTATATTTTAGGGTTAATGCTAAACAAAAAAGGAGATTGATTTGGGTTTGTTGAGATAGATTAAATCTAGGGTTTCATGGTATTTTTAGAGGGGTTGGCCGAATGGTGCACTTTGTGGGTTTTGGTTCTTTATTACGTTAGCCTATGATTAATGCTCTATTGTATAAGTTGTTGATGTTTGATTGAAAATGTTTTTTGAGGGGTGTTTTTGGTAGAACCCAAATCTAATTTGGATTGGCAGTTTAGTGTTGATTGATTAATGATTATTTGTTAAGGAATTTTTGGTGGTTGCTTGGCTGGGTTTGGCCGAATGGTGTAGTGAGTGAGCTTTGATATGGTTGTTCTCCTAGTGGCCAAATGGGGTGACTTTTGTGAGAAATGATGGTCTTCTTTAGTGTTTGATTTCAAGTGAAGGGAATTAAGTTGAGGTTGTTTGTGTAGATAGTCAAATATGATTAGAAGTTAAGTTGGAGTTTTATTGTATTAGAAGAACCATATGAGACATTGGTTATAGGGAAACAAATAGATTTTTTATATTGGTGGGCTAAATGAGAAATGAGAATCAAAACAAATTAATAAAGGACATAAGATATATAGTAAGTGAATGAAAGATGTTGAGTGGCGATAGTGATAAAGTAAAAGATAGTTAAAATGAAATGTAGAACCTATCAATAGCAAATAGGTTGTAGTAGAAAGTAAATGCTTAAACTAAATAGTAAAGTAATCAAATGAATAGGATTATGGAATTATTGTTAGCCCGATGTAGTTATTAACCAATTGAGTCATAAAGGTCCTATAACCTAATTAAAGAATAAAGTAATAAATGAGATGGTTTAAGGTAAAAGTGTCATAGGATTGTGATATGTCCCTAAATAACCTTAAGTCAACAAATATAAATTAGTAAGGTTATAGAAATACATAAATAGGCTCCGAATTCATTTAGTAATGTAACTAAATAATTAATGCATTCATCTATGTATTATAAGTACCTAAGTGTATTATGAAGTTGTGCTTAACTTAATAAGCATTCTATACATATATGTCTACATATATATATATATATATATATATATATATATATATATATATATATATATATATATATATATTACATTCTATACATATATGTCTACATATATATATATATATATATATATATATATATATATGTATATGGACAGAACACACTTAGTTTAAGTGGATAAACAAACTATAAGACTTAATAGTTAATAATGATAATAAGGTAACTAGGTATCTAATTCACCTATCCATGTACACAAAGTATTAAAGTGTATCATCAATTAAGTTTAAGAGTTGTATATATATATATATATATATATATGAGTTAAATATATTTGTAACTTAGTAAATAAGTAACAAGCCATTAAATAGATTCACAATGATAATGTGATGTAATAATAATATGTAGGCAAATAAAATAGTAAATGCATTTTAAAGATAATAAGCGAAGTAAATAAGAACCTAGAATCGATGATTAACCTAATGGTAGTTAAAGGTACCTAGTTAGCTTTAGAAGTGAGTAATGCGACGTGTGAGCACGCGGCTAGTTTATGTATCATAGAGTATAGAGTTCAATAGCTTAGTCTAATATCATATATGTTTGCAGACACATAAGGTGGAGACTTCAATTGTTCTCCAACGGTGAGTTCAAGGTAATTAGAATGTGAGGGATATTTGAGTCACGAGTCCAATGCATTCAAGGTGAGTATTCTACTCACTAAGGAACCCTAGGAATTTAGATTTACATTTTGATAATATTTGGTTGTATTTATTGTAATGTCCAAGATATTTTGTAATAAGTAAAACACGAAATTTGGGTAAATAATTAATTTAAGTTAAATTAGTGTCTTTAAAATGCAAGAGAATATTTTTAGGTCCAAAGAAAAGAAATTACAAAAAAGAAAAGAATTAAAGAATTTAAATAAGGAAATAGAAAATAAAACAAGTAATTAAATATAATATATATAAAAGAAAATTAGTAATTAAATAATATATATATAAAGAAGTGGTGCGACCTGCGCCCCACCACTAAACAAAGAAAGGCCATGTGGCCCTTCAAAAAGAAAAAAGAAAAAAGAAAAGAAGAAGACAACGTGAGGCGCACATGCGCCTCACTTAAAAGAAAAAAGGAAAGGAGGCAGTCATTAGACTCGTGAGACAAGGGGTAAAAAGGGGGGAGTTTTCTTTTGTAAAAAAATCACAACCCACAAAGATCTAACGGTCCGATCTTCAATCCGTCTTTGGTAACGTAATCCTTTCACTCAGATCTACGTTCCTACCGTTCACTTTGAGGTAAAACACTAAACTCATGGTTTTGTGATTTTTGGGTAAAACCCTATAAATGAGTTTAATCCTCTATGGTCTTTAGGTATTTGGGATTGTTGGAACTTGCTTGAAACTACCCAAACCTCTAGTTTTGGTTTGGTGATCTTGTGGTGAGTTTTTCTCAAACCCTAACTTTTAGTCATTTGATTTTAGTTGTATTTTAGGGGATTAACCCTAAGTAAATGCTATGGGTTAATGATATTGTGATTAAGGTAGTGTTTATAATTATGGGTTAACTTTGGAAAATCCTAATTTGATGGGTAAAATTAATTTGGGAGGTTTTGAAGTGTTTAAGACATAGATTGTGAATTAATGGATTAATTGCATTGGAAGTGTTAAATAATTTCAAATCATCTATGGGTTTCATGAAAAATAGGTGTTTATGGGATTAGGTCCTAAAAATAATAATTTTAATAAATTGAAATTTTTTAATTGCAAATTTAGGAATATTTCCATGTATAAGTTTAGTTAATTAGCGGGAAATTCGTGTCGTAGCCTTTGAGCGATTCAAAGTGCTAATTGTTATAGTTGTTGATTAAATAGCTAAATGGTGCATTGTGTTGTAATTATAGTGGCACTTTATGGGTCAAACCTAGGATTGCTGGAATCAATAGTACGAGCAATCCAATGTGAGTATTCTACTTACTGAGAAGTATTATTTTCATAAATGATGAATTGCAAAATATATCTTGTTTTACAAACCTGAACCAACTGTATGTTGATTATGATCTGTTTTGGATGATTTGAGTACTTTTAAGTATATTGAAATTATGATGATGTTTTGAAGTATGAATATGATATGTGGAGTTTGAATAAATGGTGCGATTGTATGTTATGGTTGGGAGTTTTGAAAATTGTGATTGCAATGGAATATTAATGTGATTTTAGAGTGAGTATAAAGTGAGAGATTTAAGTTATGCAAATTGTTTAAGAAATAACATGTTGAACTGTTTATATTTTATAAAGAAAGCATGTGTTAAAAGCATGATTCATGAAATGAAATGTATTGATTTAAGGCATGAGGCATAAACATATGAACGCTAAACGTGCATCGAAGTGAGGTTCACAGCCCACGGGAAATTATACATGGGTTAGATTCCCATGAGGTGCCTACTTGTGTTAGATTCCCTTGAGGTACTCACGAGGTACTTACTTGGGTTAGATTCCCTTAAGGTACTACTACTTGGGTTAGATTCCCTTGAAGTACTCACGATGTACTTACTTGTATTAGATTCCCTTGAGGTCCTCGACCATGGGTTAGATTCCCATGAGGTGCCTACTTGGGTTAGATTCCTTTGAAGCATTATACTTGGGTTAAATTCCCAATGCATAAAACAATGAGCATGAGCATGAGCATGTATAGCATTGTTTTTATGAGTAATGTTTTTATACTATGAGTAGTTTTGCTAGACGTATTAGTATGCATAAGGGTCTCAATGGAAAAGAACTTATGTATATTTCTATCGGATTGTTGCATGATTTAAATGCCATTGTTTTTTAAGTCACACTAAATCAAAAGTAATATAGTAGGTGAGGATATATGTAGTTGTTTCCAACAATGAAACTTCTACCTATAAGCTCAGCTACGTAGTATGTTTTATATGTTTTCTATTAGTCGGTGTTTGCTATATCAGCTATGGGGGTTTTCAAACAAAAGTTTATAAAATTGGTGGCTGTTATAGTGTATGCATTACTAGAAAAGAAAGTTGGTTGTTTGCGAAAACTTAGTGAATAGTATACATCTGAGGTCTTAGTGTATTTATTTATGCTAAGACGGTGGACTCATAATTTCACCTATACGGATGTGGCAAACCCCCACAACTGTATAGATGATGCTCATTTGGCTGCAGGTACTCCAGAGTTAGATGACGATCCAGTAGCGTTATATGTGGGATATTACGACTGAGGCACATCGCGACAGTTGTAATGGGTTGGACTATGGTGTCCTCTCTTTTGATATATTTTGTATATGGCTTGTGACGTGGGTGTCACGTATTCTTTTGAATAAGCCATTCTTTTGTTATATGATGTAATGATGTTAAGCCTTAAACAGATAGACATGTGTATGGCTCTTTTGTAAAATCAGCAGGTTATGTTTTAGTTGTACTTTTCCGCTGAAATTATGATGGTATTATTATGTTTTCCGCTGTTAGATGTAACTCTGATTATTAGGTACATGTTATGGGGTATGTGCCATATGTTGGCTAAGCGACAAATAGTCATGCCACTGTGATGACTTGTTTTATGTTTGTATCAAAAAAAAAAAAAACGGGTTGTCACATTTATGGTTATGGAATTGTTGATAAAAATATATGTGATTGTGTTGTGAATTATTGGATTGAGAATTGTGATGATAAATGGATGTTGATGATATTTGGTTGTATTTATGAATATGGAATTTGTTGATAAAAATTATATGTGATTGAGTTGTGATATAGTGAATTGAGAATTGTGATGATAAGTTGATGTTGATGATATTTGATTGTATTTATGATTATGGAATTGTGGATAAAAATATATGTAATTGAGTTGTGAGATATTGGGTTGAAAATTGTGATAATAAGTTTATATTGATATGTTCGAAATTGCTTGGGGTTGAATAACATGAAGTTGGATTAATGATTTGAGTAGTATGAGATTATGTGTTAAATGTGAATATGATGTGGAATGTGACATTGGTTGAAAGAAAGATGTTTGGAAATACATGTGTAATAATATGGATATGGTGTGGATACTTTGGTATAATGAGAACTCGGTAGTTGATAGATGGTAAGTCCACTGTTGTAGCATCTGGTATAGTGGTAGATCATAGGGTTGTGGCTCTTGGTTGAGTGGTGTGCCTTGCAGGTTGTAGCCTTACGGGTGTGACAAGGTAAGTCTAGAGTTGTAGCTCCTAGCACTTGTGAGTTGGTAGGCCAGAGGGTTGTAGCTTTACGGGCGGTATTGAGGTAAGTCTAGAGTGGTAACTCTAGCACTCGTAAGATTTGTGCCTTGCTCGTAGCTTTATGGGCGGTGTTAATGGTAAGCCTAGAGTTGTAGCTCTAGCACATGTGAGTTGATATTCTTGCGTTTTATGCGTAAGTCTAGGGTTGTTGGTCCTAGCTGCGGAGTTGGTAAGTCCAAGTTATTGCTTATGGCACGTGTGGTATATTGTATTGGAAACTATGATAAGATATAAGAGTGTGATGAACGGTGTGACTTGTACTTGATGATGTGTTGTTGTGTGGACTTATTGATTTGAGAATAACTTTATTGAATCTTGAATGTATATATGTTTGTGCGTGCGCATTGTTTATTTAGTAAGTCTTATACCATTGATGCCTCGGTATTTCTTATTGAGGTGGTGAACTCACACTTTCACCTAAACAAATGTGGCTATCACCACAACCGTATAGATGAAGCTTCTTTGGATGCAGGTACTGGTGATGTGGGGGATGACTCCGTTGCAAACTACTTTGAGTACTACGACAAAAGCTTGTTGCTTGAGTCATAGGGGTGTCGGACTTGAATAGTCCCTTTTGATGATAAATTATATGGCTAGTGTGATTTGTAATACTTTGATGATAGCCATTCTTTTGTTATGTATAACTTATGCATAAGCCTTAAATAGATAGATGTTAATTGGCTATTTTGTGTAATTGACAGTTTGCATTTATGATGTTGACTTCTGTAGTTAGATTTTGTATTTCCCTGCTTGAATTCTATTACTCTGATATATTAGGTACATGTTAAGGAATGTGTACTATGAGTTGGTTTAGTGACACGTAGTCATGCCACTGTAATGACTCATTTGTATGTTTTCAAAAAAAAGGGTCGTCACAAATTAGGCACCAAAAAACCATATTCTAACATATACCCCTAATATTAAACACTTCCCATAATTTATTTTCACTAACCCATAACATAATAATGCTATCTAATCACAATAACAATAACTCCCAAATCATATTTACTATTTTAATCGGAATAAATATTAACCCACTAACATAAATACAAACACATTTTAAATAACATAAACCCATAAATTATATTCATTAACCCAATCACAATAAATATTAATCCCATTAACATAAACACTAATATATTTAAAATAACATTAACCCTTAAGAAAATCTTAGGGTTAAACTCCCAAACTACCATTTAAATAAATATCCATAAACTAGGGTTCAAAGGAACTTACCCAAAAAATTTGCCTAAACAATACTCGGTGTTTGGGGATCTTTACAAGCTCCAAATAATCCAAAGCCTAAAGAATAATCAAGATTTAACTCATATTTTACAAGATTTAACTAAAAATCTCAAAAATACAAATTTAATGATTTACCTCAAAATGATTGGTAAAAACGTAGATCAGATTTCATAAATCACGTTTCCGAAGTCGGATTTGAGATTGAATGATTAGATTTTCGTAGATTAGGGTTTTTCTATGAAAAACCTTAAGAGAAAATGAGAGAAAACCTTAAAATTTTAGAACTCTTCAAAAGAGGCAACACTATGCCCTTTAAATGAAGTGCTTGTCCGGTTTTCTTTTAACAAGCATGTTGTCCATTTTTTTTTTTGCATGGCCGTCTGGCCTTTGCTTTTTAAAGGGTTGTGGTATTATTGAGAAAGGCCATTCGGCCTTTTCGTGTGAAGGCGTTCGCTCTTCATTTTCTTGGACATTACATTCCCCACGAACTCGGATGTTGCGCTCTTGATTATCATACGATCCAGTTGCTTCTTGATCTTGAAGTAATCTTTTGTTAGTTCTTCGAAAATCTCATCCCCTTTGGACGACCGCTCGCTGGCTCACGATGATTGGCTTGTCGAGGAAGATAGCCTCTTACCTTTCTTCCTATGAATCCGTAGGGGAGGACATTGTGGCTCTGTCAGGTCAATTATTGCCGGTGCGGTATTGAGGTCCAACCAAGCAAGGTCATCGTTGTCATCGTCAGGCGAGTCCTGTGTGCTAGCATGCCTATACTGCCCCGTTGCTCATGACCCTGTGAAGATGAAATGCGAGTTGGCGTAGTTTGAGGGTCTACCATTTTTGAATCTGAAATAATTTTTTGGCCCAAATTGTTGCAAAACATTATTGAAAATAATTTATTGACTTCTAATTTAAATCAAGTGTGTGTTTATGTGCAAACAAATATCTTAAATGCGGAATTTAAATGAGACAAGATATTTGTTACAAAGTGGAAACTCTATGAAGAGAAAAAACCACTCTGGGGCAGCCAAACCTAGGAAATCTACTATCCAAAAACAAAGCTAGTTACAAGACACTCGTACTCACATAATCCTTGCAGTAATCATACCTTTAACTCTGACGTGTAACCCAACACGAACGCTTTCCAATCAGATCTTCCACCTGAAGGGGTTTTTGATGGATTTCTTTACCCTAGGGCCGACCCCTAAGATAGACTTCACACGAACAACTGAGCACACACCGGCAACGGCTTGAGAGCTAGTAGATTTTCAATTCTCCCTAAACACCCTCTCAAAGCACTATGAAATTCACCACCGAATTCTGTACAAAACACTAGCCTAAAGCCCCCTATTTATAGGCTTCAAGAGACCTCAAAAACTGCTGAGATTCGGACTTTGGCTGGCGAGTATCCGGACGAAAGTTAGCCACGTCTGGACGGTTTTCTGCGATATCCTTTCAGAAACAGCATAATTCTATCTTTATCAGGTTCACGTCTGGACGGCTTGACCGAGCGTCCGGATGGTCTTCGCAAAAATCCTTTCCGTGTTCGAACGGAACTTCTGGAATATTTTGAACTACTGGACATCGTCCGGACGTGTTGCCACGTCGTCCGGACAGCTTGCAGAGACTTCCCGAACAGTGTCGACTTCTGAAAACAGACTCCTTGTTGAATACTGATTGACCTAGCATCCGAACGGTGTTGCTCTGACGTCCGGACGTCTTCAATGTTTATCTATAAGACACTACGGGGCGTCCGGACGCCTTCAAAGGCCCATCCGGACGGTTGCACAGGAACCGGTTGTTTTTGTCTTGGATTTTGCAAGGACTTTTCATGGACATCTTTAAGTAGCTTGTGATCAGTTATTTTCTTTAATTTGATCATTGTCTGAATACATGAAGATTCTGAATTGAAAACCGACCATCCTGTTAAAACGCAACCATTACATAAAAGTGTTTTTGTTTTATCCAGAATGTAGCCAATAAAATACTAACAATTATAAATGAGGTTGTGAATGATTTAGCTGGTCAAAGACATAGTATGTATACAAATAATATTGAGAGATTTACCGATTTCAGTTGTTCCCATTGATGTTCATGTAGTGAGACCGTATTGTTCACATCGTCCCAACCCACCTTGGTGACAATGTGGCCGTCGAGGAGATCGAAGAACTCCTTCCAATCTTGTCTAAATTTTTCAATCTTCTTGTAAACTTCTTGTTTGCTGTACTAGACCCCATCTAGTTGAATACGACTGTTGAAATTCAAGGTGATGGTAGTGTAATGCTTTGTGAATGGCGGCCGAACCCCCATTGTGGTTAGATCCATGAGACAGTACACCAAAGCCAACTCATGGTCGGCGGTCCATTTTGCTTTGGTGGGTATGGAATTTATATGTGAAGAGGACGGGGTTGGTGATGAGTGCTTTCTTGGGGACTTTCGTGGGGTTGTGAAAAATGACATCTATAGAAAGGTTTAAAATGAATGTACAACAATTTTCTAAAGCATGTTAAAGTATAAATCTAGCAAACCACACTACAATGTTAAGATCAAACAACAACAATAGAAAGATTGAATATCATCATACCTTTCGATTCGTCGGTTGTGCGCTTAGGAAGTACCGTCCGTGCTGCAATAAACAATCACAAATCTAATACAAATGTAATTAGAAATCACTATTAAACAAATTTAGAATCAAGGATAGGGGAGAGGGAGCAAATCCCCCCTGTCCCACCTACAAAATTTAAACAATAAATGGGATTATATAAATAAATGACTCCATAGGATTTGATTGACTCTCAATAGCATCTGGAAAAATAAATGGGATTCTACAAAGTTGAGGATCTAAATTGCAGGCATAATGCATAAGGACAATAAATAGACTGGAAGGTTTGTTTCCAAGAGATCACGTACTGCTTTGGTTGTATTAGTTAATGTCACTCATACAAATGTTTTAGAATGTTGATTATGGTTATTTTATACATTCTAAGCTATATCGAAATCTTATGATGAAGGCACCAATGAACAAGAAAAGCTACCTGTGACCTTGATTTGGTAGTTGGACCCCTTGTTGTATGCATCGTGGACTGTCGGACTCAATATGCACCACCAGAGGCAAAGCTCTTGGGTCTTTGATAAGCTATTTGAGAGGAAAATCCCTTTCGATGAGCTATGCACCATTGTGCGTTGCTGCTTTGTGAAAGAGGATAGCATTCATTTATAGGCAGATAAAGTTGGCTTGTGAGAATCGAAATCTCAGGGTTGATTCGCACGGTCTGATGGCTGAGACGATGGATGAGGGGAAAAAGAGGGTTGAGAAGATGGAACGTATCGCACGGTTACAGATATGGGAATCCAAAGTAATTGAGGAGTAAATATGGGAGTCTTTGGGTAGTTGATGGACCGGTGGACATTGATGGAGAGCCACGTGATGCAGCAGACTGGTTTAGGAAGGGGTAAAATGCTAGACAGTGAGAAGATGGAAGACAGGTAAAAGGAAAGTGAGTTGCAGCTCTTTTAGAGGCAAATGAGGATAATGACCGTGCACAAGCCGAAAAGCACCATTGATTTTTTCCTATTAGGGGTAAAATGGAAAATCAAATATACAAATGCTTTCTTGTTTAACACCCTCATCGCTTAAGACCATCTACCGTTTGCAAAAAGCCTTGGTACGGCAGTTAGGGAGAAATGTGAAAAAGAGGGAATGGGTATTTCAAACGGAGTCTATATATTCCACAACAACCTTAAGATTATGGAGAATCGGACATGTTGAACTGTTTATATTTTATAAAGAAAGCATGTGTTAAAAGCATGATTCATGAAATGAAATGTATTGATTTAAGGCATGATGCATAAGCATATGAACGCTAAACGTGCATCGAAGTGAAGTTCACAGCCCACGGGAAATCATACATGGGTTAGATTCCCATGAGGTGCCTACTTGGGTTAGATTCACTTGAGGTACTTACTTGAGTTAGATTCCCTTGAGGTCCTCGACCATGGGTTAGATTCCCATGAGGTGCCTACTTGGGTTAAATTCTCTTGAGGTACTAGATGCCAAGTCGGTCTTTAACTGACGTGGGATTTCCTTCATGATCGTTGTAAGTTGCCAAGTCGGTTTTTAACCGACTTGATATCGACTTTTAACTTTCCTTGATCTTTATGTAGTTACGACAGATCTTTGAGCTTGTTGGTAAGTCTTAATGGGCCACAATCCTGGCTCATTTGGGTAGAATCAGATTTCTTTCTTAACATGCAGTTA
Source organism: Alnus rubra (assembly GCA_028654335.1). NCBI lineage: Eukaryota > Viridiplantae > Streptophyta > Magnoliopsida > Fagales > Betulaceae > Alnus > Alnus rubra. The sequence goes on from JAJPGS010002369.1 coordinate 2,050,378, forward strand.
GGGAGAAATGTAAAAAATGGGGAATGAGTATTTCAAACGGGGCCTATATATTCCACAACAACCATCATCAAATCTGCCTGTTCTCACCTTGGTCACTGTAAAAGATGTGAAGCGAAGGGCAGCAACCATAGGTTTATTATCCCCCACGACAGCAAGCACCATCAAATAATTATAGGTTTATTATTACTATAATTATTTTAATATTTAGGTTTGCATGACCCATTATGACGGTAGAGAGAGAGGAGCGCAGCGCAATGATGGTAGCCTTATCCCTTTTTTGTTTCCGATGAATATTTGTACATAGCTGCACGCATTCCCATCTAATCCAGGTTATCTCCGATCTCATTCTTCTTGTCTCCACTTCACTTTCGCCGAGTTCATTGTTAACTTTGAAGCCAGTTTCAAAAGGAGACGGTGGATAGAGTTAGAATGACGAGTATAACCTTTTGGAGTAGGGGCTCAACTTACCTCTCAACAGCAATTTGTTATCCAATCCAATTCAAAAAATTCCAAAATTACGTCATTCTGCCCCCCCTCGCCCCCACGCAATGCAGTTGCATTATCCACGTAGCGTAACGTAACCTTAAAACTTAAAGCTCTCTAAATTCTGAACCGAAGAATGCCCGCTATAAATATACACACACACAAAAAGAAAAAAACATTGAACCCAGAAACAGAAAGAAATACACCCTCCCATGGCTACAAACTCTCACAATAACATTAATAATGGCGATGTATCTGGGTCTGCCTCTTCGACCGGTGCTGACCGTGGTAGTGGACTCAGCTACCTCATCGTACGGCCAGAAAAGGGTGGAATAGGGGACCTGTATCGCTACCTGGTGCGTGCGGACATGGCGAGCGGGGTCGCCTTCCTGGAGGGTTCCGACGAGGGACTGGTGGCTGCGGCGGCGGCCGACCATAGATGGGTCATCCTCGTATCCATCATTGTGCGCAAGATCATTACCTTTTTTCGCAAGCCCATGGAGTGGACTGGCTATGCCGTCGACTTCTTTCTCAATCTCTTCTTTCTCAACGGCAACCTCTTCGGTCTACTCTGCAACCTCTTACATGGTAGTGATTATATTTATTGTCTCTTCTCTATACACCCTCTTTCCTCCCTTGCTTATTGTTGAAATTTCTTCATTTCGAATCATCTGATTGTTTCTTATTTTTGGTTTTAATGGACCTCTTTCACATGAACGATCAACGCTAAATGTTGACTTGTTGCTTGATCATATCTGTGTTTCCCAGTGATTCTGATACGGATAAGAATATAAATTAAAAGTTAACTCTGTCATAGGCAACGTTGTAAGTCTCAAATAATTCGTCATCCACATTTTAATCACCAACTTAGAAGAAACTTTATAGAGTATGTGGCAAAAAATTAGCATGCTCAACGAATGAGAAACATGGTTTTCATTGTTGATTTGTTTTGAATGTTGTTGATGTGATTGCTTTGAGAATTACTTGCAATTTGTGTCCTAGTGGGCCTGCTTGAAAGTGAGCTCATGGTACCTACTTATGAAATTGCTCACCACCTTTTTAGAAGTTAAAATGTATGCAATTTTCATTCTCCACATAGTAATGTGATTTTTACTGCCACCACAACGGTGGAAGCAGGAAAAGTAGTCGTGCCACAGCGGGAGACAGAGAGTTTCATAAGTACAATTGGACATTTAGATGGGCGGGTAGACCTATGCAACGGCCAAAGCTTACTGCAAGAGAATGGGGACTCTGTTTTGGGAGAGGGAAGCAGAAAAGTAGAAATGGGGAATCGGGCTCTTATGGACATTTGCATCATGGCTTCCAAGTTAGCCTATGAGAATGCACAAGTCATTAGAAATATTGTAGTTCACCAGTGGAAGGCAAGCTAACCTATATTTGTTTTTCCTCTTTTTTCTACTCTATACTTCTCTTATGTTCAATGATAAGCAATATGATCTTCTGTTCTAGCAAAAAATATAGCAATATGAGCTTCTGATTATAACGTCTTTAATCTAAACTTTCAAAAAAAGCAGATGCACTTTGTGAAGTTCTACAACTGCTGGAATGGTAAGAAATATATTTTCCTTGATTTTGTGTTTAATGATATTCCTTAATGTCTAGCTTTACTATGCAATGAACGTTGTCTTTTGTTCTTGATAGATTTTGAAAAGGAGATGTCAACCCAAGTGTTCATACTATGTGACAAGAGTGAAGACGCAAATCTGATATTGATCAGCTTCAGGGGCACCGAGCCTTTTGATGCCGATGATTGGAGTACTGATTTTGACTACTCTTGGTATGAAATCCCAGGATTAGGAAAAGTTCACATGGGATTCTTAGAAGCCTTAGGTTTAGGCAACAGAACTGATGCTGTCAGCTTCCAAAACCACCTTGAAGGGAAAGACATGAGGTTCAACTCTTCAAATGGTGTTGATGTTAGCACAATCCCTTCAGAAGGCACAGAATCAGTATCCCCAAACGCTGATTCTGACATGGACCAAGGTGGATGGGATCGGTCTTCAAACTCAGAGGGGGCTGCTAGTGCTGGCATTAAGAAGATTCCTCCAGAAATGGTGGAGATGACTGCATACTATGGTGTAAAAAGTAAGCTCAAGAGCTTACTCAAGGAGCACAAGAATGCAAAGTTCATAGTCACTGGGCATAGCTTAGGTGGGGCGCTTGCCATATTATTCCCAACAGTGCTTGTGCTGCATGAGGAGGAGGAGATCATGCAAAGGCTGTTGGCTGTATACACATTTGGACAGCCTAGAGTTGGGAACAAGGAGCTGGGGAGGTTCATAGAAGCCCATTTGGATTATCCAGTCCCTAAGTACTTCAGGGTGGTCTACTGCAACGACCTTGTGCCAAGGTTGCCTTACGACGACAAAACCTTCCTGTATAAACATTTTGGAGCGTGCCTTTACTATGACAGCCTATACATTGAAAAGGTATGTATTAGTGCCTCTCTGCTTACACTAACAGTTATCAATATATGTGCTGTAAGACCCAATGATGAATCTCGAGTATATTATCCTGCAGTTGCTCAATTATATGGCTTTTGTCCCTATGTAACAAGAACCCGGCAGACGGTGTCAATACTTTCTGTCTAATCAGGATCTTTGTCAACCTTGTACACAAGTGACTTCGTTTCTAGAGAAAATAATAGGAACAAGGCATTAGAAAGAGATAAATTTTACTCAATTGGCTAAAAGTTATCTGTTGAAATATCATGGACAAGGAGACACATCCAACTGCGTGTCTGCGTGTTGAAAGATTAAGCACTCTAGTTAGCAACAAAAGAAAGAAAGCAGTAGCATCTGTTGTCATGTTATAACAGCCTGTCTTAACTTTTAAGTTCTTTTCATTGAGGTTTCATCTTCTTAACAGTACTGAGGTGGTTTCTTCTTTGATGTATGCATATTTGAAGAACATGGATGAGGAGCCAAACAGAAATTACTTTGGAATGAGATACGTGATACCAGAGTATCTGAATGCCATTTGGGAGTTAATCCGAGCTTTAGCAATGGGCTACACCCATGGGCCACAGTATAAGGAAGGCTGGTTTTCCATATTGCTCAGGGTAATAGGACTGGCACTTCCTGGTATTTCTGCACATTGCCCCGCCGATTATGTAAACTCTGTGAGGCTTGGAAGGGAACGCACCATGCAGATGTCCTCCTTCTAAGAAAATGTTCTATAAATAATGCTTGTCATACGGTCGAATAAGAATGGAGTCATCTAGTCAAGAGGCCGGTCAGAATAATGGCGCGCTTTCTCGAGTTATATGTTTTCTGTGCTAAGAATGCAGTCCCAACTCTTTCCATTTTTGTGCAGAAATCTCCTTGTGTACTGCTGAGATGTTGATGATAGTGTGTCTATCAGTCCGTCGCAAAACAGAAGTCTTACTTGATGAGGATGAACACACATCTTCACTTCAAAACCGTCGCTGGTCTAGTATTACCATATTCTTTTTCTTGGTAGGCAATATTTCATGGATAAGTAATGCTACAAACTCTCATAATAGTGATTTTAAAACCCACGTCAGAGAGTGCGGGTAGCATTTCTCTTCACGGATAAGCCTATTCTAGCAACAACCCCCCTATTCTTTGAGCCAACGTCAAAGGGTTGCTTAATTACTGTAACTACAGAATTCTTTTCAGGTTAGGTATATATCACCCCAGCTAACATTTTCGTTTGCATCACCAACTCATTTCCAGTTTCATGGATTGTCTTAGTACGACAACCTGATTGTCAGAACAAGCAATAACGATGTTGCTCTGAGAGCTATCAACAATCAAGGCGAGTACTAGAAATATTATTAACTCCATGGCATATATGAGTGCTTTCCGGCAAATATAACGAAGTTGTCTTAACTCCAAACTACATGAGATGCATCAAATTCTGATAAAAAATAAAAAATAAAAATATAGCAAGTAGCTTTATTTGTCTGGGAGTTGTCTAACTATTACATAAAATCTCTGCAAATAAAAGTAAGAATATTGAAAGCTCAAGACAGATTGTCCTCTTCTCTACAAAAAAATTGCAATCGAGATGCAATCCTGACCTTTTGGAGCCCAAAGAATTGAGAACGCTGCATGCATCACCAAAGCCCAAAGAATCGAGATGAAAAATGCTGTTTTCTTTTCCAGATTACACTCAACATTAATCAAGTGAGCAACAGCCGCCAGGTTTGCCTTCACTAGGGAATTAAACGATACACTATTTATATCACACTGTATGAGACGCTTGGATCAAATTCAAGTCCAGATTTTTAAGCCTCACTACGGACTCTACATGTCCTCTCAGAGTGTGTAATTCCCCTAGCCTGCAAAATTCAAGGGAGGGGGAAAAGATCTGTAAGCTAAGTAATCCAGATCATGGGATCAAACCCAGATAAAAGAAAAACATGGAAGAGGGAACACTTGAGCAGAGCTTTGTGGTTACCTGGCTATTTCAGCACGCCGCCTGGCCTGTTCAGCAATCAAAGAAGATCGCTTCCCATTGGTGTCCAAATCTCCAGACATCAATCCTTGTAGACTTCTCTGAGAAAGTATCCACTTGGCCGCCCTATCTTCCTTCCCATAATCTTTCTTAGAAGTAAAAGCTGTCTGCTCAAACCAAAAACATAAAAAAAAACACGGGTCATTTCAAGCAATGCATATTCCTCCTCAGAGTGGGATTCCAATTCCATCAAATAACCTTTCTATCAAATAGTGAACACTGCACTAACCTTCCTATCAAATAAGAGATTCCAAGCATCTCCACTCAATGCATAGCGCACTATGAACTTGATAATATCCAGTGGTATGTAGAAGATCAAACTGTATAACCATATAACACCAGCCCATCCCCATCCGATGCCACTGATCTCAGCAAAGCTAATAGTTGCATAGACAGCAATTAAGGTAGCCACCTAAACACGTATAAACAACAATATCAGCAAATTTTATAAACAATTGAAAAACCACAAATCTTGGAGCTCCTTATATTCTGCATAAAATTTTTACCAGTTGAGCCACCACAAAGGCACACATCAAGAGAGTTCCAGGCCTCTCTAGGAACGACCACCCCTGACTGCGGGTAACAAATATAAGAGCCTGGCTGATGATGCTAACTTGCAAATATACAGCTGATGAAACTTCCTCAGAGTTGCTGGATAAGGATCTTACGTTGAAGAGAGTCTGCAGTGGAATGGATAAATCAATAACTACAAGAATCAGTTATAGCAAATAAAACAATTATATCTCTTTCTCAATTCATTTTCTAAAGCATCTCAAGAAACTAAGTAACAAAACAAGTTTATGAGTTTTATACCTCAAAGAAAGTGGTGTCCACTATAATCCAGTAAAATAAAACAGTAATCAAAGCAAGATATGTGCCAATTACAACGCCAGTTGCAAATATTTCATTGAGCTTCCAACTGTCAGGCCTTGGAGATGGCTTTACCCGATCCTGGGATATAGTCATGATGGTCCCTAATTCAAATACACAAACATTTTCAGCACAAAGAAAATAAAGTTACTGTGTTCCAAATGGCTAAGCATCAATGGTATATATATATATATAATTTTTTTGTGAATGATTTTGTCTTTTAATTTTAATTTGTAAAAGAGAAACTTGATGGAAGCCATATGCATATAAGATAATGCTTTTAAAGCAATAGAGACATATTTCTCATATACAGCTATACTTGGTTTTTAAATCTTTTCTTCCCTTCTTTCTTTAGTTGATTTTTCTGTTTCACTAACCATCTAGTTCACTCTGTCATTAAAAAGTTTGTAAAGAAATAGAGGCCAAGAATTCCAGAAAACAGGGGAACTTCCCGAAGTTTGATCATATTTATTATTTAGAAAAAAAAAAGAAAAAAGAAAAGAAAAGAGAGAAATAGAAAAAAGGGCTACTTTAAACATTACCATCATTCAGTATTGCTACTATCAGAACCATGAAAGGTGGGAAGTCATATTCCCATATCAAGGCTAGAAGCACAAAACCAAGCTGCAAAAAGGTTGACTTGGAATCATTATATGAATATTGAAACTAAAAATCAACTAAAACTTTAGCCCTAGAGATGGTGAAAATGAAAGAAAAATGTAACTTAACTCTAACTTACCACAATCCTTATGGTTATGGAGACAGCATATATCTGCATATTCATGCAAGATAATTAGTTTTAATTTAAAAAATTTAGGAGCAAGAAATACAATAAGAAGCAAAAAGAACAAATTATGTTTAAGAATTCAGCTTTGATATCATATATTTTTAAGGTATCCTTTGTCAAATTGAAGTAGCACATGTATGACAGTTAAATCATTCATATAGCCCGAAGTTGGTTGAAAGGCAAGGTAGGTGCATCCGGTATAATTTTCCTGGATTTCAATTCTTTCCAGCATGCATACATTATAGAACCTTGATGCTGCAGATATAATCAACCATCATTATAAACAGAAGAAAAGATTGATACTCAACTGTATAATTCTTCATTCTTTGGAATATGGCTCTGCTAGTCAATACAGCACTGACTATGACACTTAAGCCAGGTTCAGTTAAGACTATATCAGAAGCGCTTCTTGCAGCATCCGTAGCATCTGCCACTGCTATTCCAATGTCTGCTTTCTTTAAAGCAGGTGCATCATTGACACCATCTCCAGTCATTCCAACCACATGCTTTTTTTCTTGTAAAATTTTCACAATTTCGTACTTATGTTCTGAAAGTTTAATGGCAATGATAACTAGAATCAGCAAATCATCACGAGATATGGCAATAGATATGAAGCATATACATAATATGAATATCTTTTCTTTTGGGTAAGTACATGATATGGAGATTTTTGTAAGCAATTGCCTAGTTTACCCATTTTAGAATTTATCCATTCAAGTATGCAAGAACACTTGCTTCTATGAGGTCGGTCATTTACATGATCCAGTAACTTGAATACCTTGCCATACTTTGGCCATAAAAATTTTTAATTTGTTTGATATGCATTGTATATTAGCTTCATAAAACCTAGTAGTTCAGAGTTCTTGCTTTGTGGTTTCTGAGAAGCCTTGAAGACAATGAATGTAAAGCAAACAAGCTGGGGCAAGAAAATAACTATAAAATAGAACAGAGATAAAGACAATACTTTTACATGAGTTAGTTTCCACCTCTTGTTTATTGAAAACCAAGTAAATTGCCACTCTACCTATCACTCCCATTTTTTTCTTAAAGTTAGAAATGCACCCTGTGGATCTCAAACGTGGACTTCACTGCTTCATACCATTTTTATGGAGAGAGGAAGTGTGTCATTTGACATAGAAGTCATGTCATCTGTCAAGACTTAACAATGATGAGGAACTACTGTTGGGTAGGAAGAGGATTTTATAAGATACCCATGATAGTTGGTGTTTTTCAAGTCACCCCATCTCCCCCACCACTCCACCAAAAGAAAGGAAAAAAAAAAAAAAAGCAGAGGAAGAAAAAATGTAGAACATAGTACATATGTAATATAATAGAATAAAATTTTCATGAGACAAGCACTGGATTCAAATACCAGGAAAAACACCAGCAAAGCCATCTGCCTTTTCAATGAGTTCATCCACTGGAAGAGCTTCATGTTCTTCCTTGTCACGGCCTAACAATGAGGAAGAGGGGTACATATTTGTTCCCATACCAAGACGTCGTCCTGTCTCCTTTGCAATTGACAACTGATCACCTTCATTAGCATATACATTAATGTATTAGTATATCTATTTTATATTCCTGCCCAAGGCTTTCCAATATTAACTAGAAAGCAAAGATTCAATGACATCAATATAACAGCAGACATTATAAGGTTCCCAGATATATTTTGGAATGAAATGTGAAAAAACAAATGGTTTCATCATAGAGAGAAGCACAAGTCCTAGCAATAATATATTAAAGGGAGAAATAAATGAGGAGTCAATGTTTTTCTTTTTTAGCATTTATATATGTATCCGTTGATGCTTAGAATCGGTAGAATCTGATTGAGACCAGGTATATGGTTCAGATTTTATGTTTTTGAAAACCATACTGGTAAATTATTCTTTAAGTTCTCCAAATCTATTGAGAGGAATAGTAGCAATCACAGGGTGTTGAGCAGAGCTTAGGCGAGCATTATTAATTCTATTAACTCATTCTTGACAAGTAAAATTTTATTTAAATTCTCCAAACCATTGGCATACTGAGAGCAGAGTTGCCAACCACTGGGGCGTTGAGCATCATTAGTGAGTCTATGAGCTCCGGCCAGATTATCATTTCTATTGACTCATGTTCTTGATCTCCATGTTTCAGTTCATTTTTTGATTTAGTTCTTGATTTTATTGATACGGTGGTATACAGTGTTGATATTGTTGGTTGCTTGCAAGTTTAGTATTTCACCAAGTCCTCCAGCTCTTGAGGTGATTTTCTTATTAGCAGTCCAAATAATGATATCATTGTTCTGTAGTAAATGTGGTTCTGTCCAGGGGGATATGTAAAGTCTAAATTGAATGTATGGCCAGGATCTGCTTTGAAGCTCTGCTAAGTTAAACCTAACCAAGTTGCCATTGATTTCATTATGCAGTCATAACTCCATGATTTTTCCCTAGAAGTTAAAAAAAAAAATGATCTATAACAAGAATACAAGTAATGCTGACAAATTTCCAATTTTTTTACATGATTACAGCACCCAAGACGTGTCTAATGCAACTTATGTTTATCACATAGAAAAATTAAAGAAGAGAAGAAAAGAAAATAAAAGAAAAAAACAGATGTCATCTATCTATATAAATTAACTTAAACTAGCATAGTGATAGCAACCCATATAAATGCAACTAGAAACAATTCATAGGAGAAAAAGTTGTGATTTTCAACACATAATGACTATAAATAAACCAGATTTTTAGAAAATTATGAGCTCCTTGTCATATCATCAGAGATCCACATGTACCTGTAATCATCTTAACACAGACTCCAAGGTTAAGAGCTCTGCGGATGGTCTCAGCACTGTCATGTCTTGGAGGATCAAACAATGGTAACAACCCACAAAATGTCCAAGGACCTCCAGGACCATCCTTAGTTCTTTCTGGAACTGCCTGGAAGGATGATTAAATGACGCCAATGAACATGTCAAAGAGACAACATTAAATGATTTGGCCTTTAAGTGCTCACATGATGATCATGTTGTCTGATTTCAAGATTTTAATCTTTTAAATACAGAATAATCTCTTTAATTCACCAGTTCTTACGAATCAAACTTCAGGAATAAAAAGAGAAAAAAGATAGCAATGTGCTATACCTGATAAGCAACTCCTAAAGATCGCAAGCCCCTTTCAGCAAATTTGTCAATGATAGCATGCACTTTTCCAGCAATCTCTTGTTTCTCTTTGGAAAGATTTAGAATCTGACATTTAGGAAAAAAAGAAAAAAAAAATCATGATCTGGTACAAATTCCTGAAATTTAAATCGGTACCATATTCATTCAAGTGATGGTTTATTGGTAATGAATTAAGGTAAAGAACCCATTTTTGTTTATAGTACTTTTCATCAATGCAGGGACAGGAACTTGACAAGTGAAGTTTGCACTAAAGGTCATGAAAAGGGGAGGAAAAAATCAGGAAACATGAAATATCTGACGGTACTTTATAAAAATATAGATACCTGTTCAGGAGCTCCTTTGCTGGCACGATGCCAGTTACCATCAGAATCAATGTATGTAATTGCAGTACGTTTGTCCACTGGATTGAATGGAAGAAAATGCACTTCTGTGATGTTTGCACGTGCCTGAAGACAAAATGATACTTTCAGTTTTATGCATATAAGCATATATACCCAAACAAATCAGTAGAACTAAGACGTCTGGTTTAAAAACCCTACCTCCTTTGGATCAGCAAGCATGTTGATGATGGCAGCATCAATAGCATCTTGATTTTCCAATCTTGATGCTCTGGCTGCAAGCAAGACAATTGTGTCTTTGTCCATATCTTTGTTAAAAACCTTCACAAGTTATGAATTCGATTGTTAGAATTATTAGGACAAATGAGGCCATGAAAGGACTAGGATCATCTAGGGTTCCCTGCCCAGAAAGGCAGAAGCTTATAATGGAAATCAAAAAAGTGAAGCCAGCAGTTATATATCACATGGTAATTTAATCATCTTCACTCGTGATGTCTAATATTTGAGACTGATGTATTCAACACAAAGAGCTTTTGATCTCATTGATGAAATGCAGCATCTCATAAAACAGAGCCGTAATGCACAAATAATAATTTCACTTTAACTTTTCTTAATCCATGCCACGTATACTTTATTTTTCACAATTTTCACCAACAAATGACTGTCATGGTCTTATACACTGCAAAAATCTCTCCAATCCTTTGTGGATTCAAGTAGAAAAATGGAGTAAGACTAGCATTCCCATAAAAGAATATGATGAGATGCAGCTAAGCAAAGCCACTTAGTGAACATATTCTTTATTTAATGGACAGGCATTCCCCATAAAAAGTACAATGCAAAGTGACTAATATTGCACACTAATTCATGGTATTAACAAAGGACAAATGTGAATGAAATTGTCATATGAGTCGGGTGTCATGAATAACCTTTTACAAGAATTCAGTGACTTAATAGTTTAAAGGTCCTTAAAAGCAGGTATACACCTGTAAGATAATGTTTAAACATGCACGGACTTTCAACAAGATCAGCACCAACCTTCCATAAAAACTTAGTTAGTACATCCAACCATAAAGTTAGCAAAAGAGGAGGAATTATCAACTTGGGTATCATAGTGCCTGTCAATTGCAAAATGAAAGTTCTTAGCTGAAGGTGGACTAGTGTTGCTTAACTGTCCAGAGCACTAACTCATTAAATTCTGTCTTGTTTGCTAAATTTTTGGGACACTAAACTGGATTCCCATGGCAAAAACATATCAGATTAAATGTATCTGATAGTGTAAATCTGTCACCATGATGTGCTACATGTCGATAACTATAGGTTCATTGGCCAAACTAATTGCAGGAAAGCGCTCTCAGAGTCAGATTTGGTACCTCGATAAGGTTCCGATCAACAGTCAGGCGGTTCAGTGTAAGAGTTCCAGTTTTATCGCTGCAAAGGACATCCATTCCAGCCATCTCTTCAATTGCTGTCATCCTTTTTGTAATGGCACCCTTCAAGATTGAAAATAACATTTCAAACAATCCAAGCATTGGTATTTGAGTTTGATGCTGTGTTTGTTAATGGAGGAAAGCACGAAATTGAATTTTTTTTGTTCTTTAGTAAATATGAGAACTATTTTAAAGGTGAGAATCTTATTTGGATAAGTTAAATCCATTGGAAAAGTTTGCACCTGCTGAGATAGTCGATGAGAACCAATAGCAAGTGTCACAGATAATACTGTTGGCATAGCTATGGGTATTCCTCCGATCAAAAGAACAAGAAGGTTATTGATTCCATCCCTGTATGAACGTTTCTGTATAGGGAACATAACAATGATTTCAAGAATCATTCCCACAGCTATAGAGCAAATGCAGAAGTTCCCTATGGATGTAAGGACCTGCAGAAGAAACATGTTACTGATGTCATATTATAATTAGGAATTTTAAACTTTATAACACTTCAAAAGCTTCCGAAAGACTTTGGGAATATGAGCACCTTGGTGGGCTATGTCTGAGGAAGCAAAGGTGAAAACAGCTTAATTTTTTTAAATTTCAAGCAGATTTGAATTACAACTAGTGTTAGTGTGGTTTTGCACAATATTTTCAGCATTTTGACAGTCACTGATGTACATTCAAGAAATATATATTGTGGAGTTCCATTTTTATGCCAACATCATTGGAATATAAATGCTGACACCAGAAAGCAAACATTATGCTGCAAGTGTAAAGACATAATAAGCACAAAAAATTAGGACTTTTTATGACAAGAACACTACACTGCACCTCATGTTACCAAAATCATTAAGGTTAAAGGAAAAAAAGGAAGAAAAGAAAATGCCATAATTGTCTAATCGAACAAACTAGAAAACTAACCATTTTAAGAAATTTTGAAGTACGTACTACATTAGAACGGGAGAATTTCAAGAATTCATTATGGAGAAGGTCATGGGGAAACTTTAGTATCAAGGAAATCCTACTGGCTAAGGATTAAAGAATTTCTAAATCACCTGCTGGAAATGACCAACAACTTCGGTGCTGTCGACTAAATGTGCTGCTTTTCCAAAAAAAGAGTGAACTCCGGTTGCTATCACTACAGCTTCAATCTCTCCATGCTTACATGTTGAACCAGCAAATACTTCATCACCTGTCCTCTTACTGACAGGTAGAGATTCTCCAGTAAGAGCTGACTGCACAGACCAAATTTAAAATTATTACAATCAAATTAAGCAGTTACATTAGATACATTAGAAGACAAAGAAATAATTACTTAACAGTAAGTTAGAGGTACTTGCTGAGAGTACAGAAACAGATTCTTCAATAATTTTCAAGAACAACTTGCCTGGTCAATTTTTAGTGGGTCTCCTTCAAGCAGGCGAGCATCAGCAGGAATGATATCCCCAAGCTTTATGCTAATTATATCTCCTGGTACCAAGATAGCTGCATCTTGCTCTTGCCACTGCCCATCTCTGAGAACCTATGTTGAGTAAAATGGTTAAGTACCGTATTGGATAGATGTCACAAGTATAAGTAGTTAATATAATATAATTGGGTCCAAACCTATAGGTTTAAGCTTTTGGATTGAATGATATCTCAACATTTTATATTATAGTAACACTAAAGATTTCCCAAGGCGTCAATCTCACTAACAAGTGATGTAAGAACTAATGACAACGTGTGGTATGATTGATGATAGTAGTCCCTCCCGTAGTTGGAATGGGGACAGTACACATGCATGGATGGTGGGCCCTTTTCGCAGTTGGATCAGGGACTAAAGTGCATGGCGAGGCTAAAGCCCACATAACCCACATAACCCCCACAAGTGATCCTAAAGATGACCCTTAAGATTGATAAAGCTTCCGTTTAAAGGGGAGTATAGCGACATGATGATAGACTCACATGTGAGGGGGAGATTGTTAAATATACACGTGCTAGTAAGAATCGGACTCAGAATCTCCAGGAGAAAAAAAAATAGATTAATCTAACATTTATCAGATCCTTAAAAAGATCATGAAGCTGAGTGAACCTCCAAGGCTTCTCCTTTGGGCTCATTTCCCTCTGAATCACACTCCTCGACTCTATTGATTATTAGAAACATAAAGAGCGTACTAAAAAGTGCTCATCATTAGCTGTTTCCTTGTTACGAATTAATAACACCATGACAAACAATGTAAAATATAGAACTCTTGAAACTAATTGCCTTATTTGCTTCATTTTTATCTTTACAAAACAAAGTTAGATCTCCTAAGCATGGACTAGCGTACATATGGCAGTGGACAAGGGGCGAGAAAACAAAGTGCCAAAATTCCATAGCATATACACCATAAAATTCTTTTATAGAACAGCAAAATAACTCAAAGAGACTGTGTGTGTTTCCTAAGATGTTTCAGTTCACTAAATTTTCTGAGGAGAGATATTGGTAAAATGTCTTGTGTTCCCAAAGTATGATGAAAAAGAAATGAACTAATGCAAGGAAATTTGACCATGTTTAAGACATTATTAACTAATCTCATAGCTGAACGCATCAAACTGAGTGGCTTACCTTTGTTTTAGGAGCTAAACGAGCCATAAGTGCTGCTGCAGCATTTCCTGCATTATTTTCCTCTATAAAACTGATTGTTGAATTAATTATCAGTAGGCAAACAATCCCTACAAAGTCTTGCCAGTCAGGACCCTGCCCCTGAAATATTATTCCAAAAGAAGAAGGTTATAAAGCAGATAGGAACAAATCAGAATAGCTTGTTACGTTGAGCAAAAGAGAAGCACCAAAGTTAAATTGCATGCCAATATATAGCCTACTCACTCCGCCATTAGCCAGGACAATTGCCATTATTGCTGCAGCTTCCATAACCCATGACAACGGATTCCACATAAAACTTAAAAATTTCAAAAATTTGTTCTCCTGCATCAAAATAAATTGGTGTTTTTCCAAAGTTAGGAATTACTTTAACATAAGGAACTTGTTACACCATGAATGTTAGTGCCACAGAAAGCCATTAAGGTTTTTATAAATAAGCCATAAGCAATAAGTATCATAGAATTTAGTCCAAAGGAGGGAGGAGGGGGGACTAAATGAACTTCCTAAGCTCAATTCAGAGTGTAAAACCTAGCGAGCAGATTTGGAGTCAAGATCCTGTTTGTAATTTCCACTGAAACATATTTTACTTCAATTTGCTGCCTGTACATTTAAGTGAATTATAACAATTTTTAAAGGGAGACGAGCATGTGATTTTTCAACCAGATACTGGTACATTTACTTTGAGCATTTTCAACACTCAACAGTGGCGAACTCCATCAGGGTCATATTCTTCAACTAGTTGTACTTTTCTCATTGCATTGCTGGTTTTGAACTACTACCTGACTAAATCACTCTTTCTCCTCATTGGTTGAACTAGTCTCGACAACCCAATTATAAATTTTGAGCACATCTTTCTACTTTCATGTTTTTACTGGTCAGCTACATATAAAGATACATTCAAGAGCCAAACTGGTCAACTCTGTTGATCTGATTTCCAGCTGGATTGACTCTTTTACTTGCTTCATACAAATATATATATATATATGTGTGTGTAGTGCTTACCGGCTTCTCCTCGAGCTTGTTTTGGCCAAAAATCTCCAGTCGGACTGCAGCATCTTCAGACGAAAGTCCTCTTCGTGATGTTCTAAGTTGTTCAAAAACTTCATCTAATGGTATGCGCTCCTATAAAATTAAAGTGTTCAGTAGATGTTAACAGTACTATAGAGGGTGAATTTCAATGGGATCTCATAGCTTTCTTGCTGTATAACATTGCAATGTGATTACCACAAAACTTACCAGATCGATCCCCTCTCGATTGAAATTCTCAGGATCAAGCAATGGTTTCTCCAAATCCTCAGCCATGATTCCCGCTTCAAAACCTGTAGTTACAGTCAAATGAAGACTATGACTTCATTTCATTTGAAACCTTCAGAAATACTACAGTATGAAAACTATGAGAAACTAAATGGCAACACATATTAGCATTAACCATCTCCAACAGTTAAGGAGACTCTGAGATGGAACAAATGTCTTCTTGAGTACTAATTCTGCGACTATGATAACTGTGACAGATCCCTATTCTAAAATTGTTCTAATCATATACTCTGTTTTCATGTTCCTTGAAGAAACCAATGGATATTTATTCCTCTATCAACTGATACAATGTCCTCATATCAACTGACATTATCACCATTTCCGAATTCATGCACCAAGTTGACTCAAATGTGGGAGACTAGTTTTATATTGGCTGAATCCACAGAAGATATGAATAGGATCCATCCCAACTAGTCCTAATATTCACATCGGTAACATTATAAATGAAAATTCTGAGTCATTTTCTAAACTGATCATGATGATCAATTTGAGTAAACTGCACTTGAATTGATGTCAAGTTTAACAGAACGATTTCCCATGGAGAAATGCTGCACACATTCCCACTCCGAAGTACACGCTCCCTGACGTGGCAGTGAAAATCGCCATTGGATTCAAAATCTAACAGTGATCAATCCAAAACGTAACGGTGATTTTTAATGCCACTCCGGGGAATGTAAATAAAGAAGAAGAGGAAACTAAGCATTATCTGGAAGCAGTAAGAACTAGTGTGATCTGGTTATCTGGCAAAGGTCAGTACTGGAACCGCTCAAGCTCATCAGAAGAAACAAGAAGAAAGCGGACACAAAAGATAAAAGAAATGATAGAAAAAGTTGAAATACTTACTGATGCAAAAACTGGGGAGATGGAGAAGCTACTGCAAGTGATGTGAAGAGCCTCCTCCTCCTCTTCCTCCTCGTTTTGAGAGAAGTGGTACAAGAAAGCTGAGGGAGAGGAGTGAACAAGTAAGGACGTTTAAAAAGGGATAGTGTAACTATAATTACTTCCAAATCTAATTGATTTGGTAGCTGACCGTTGGTTAGGTGTCCAGGACGAGCGGATGATCCTAATCCAGCATGTCCCAATCTGGGTGGCGCCATTCTTCAACGCTTTTTTTTTTTTTTTTTTCAGATGTATGTTTGTTTTCTAATTGACATCAAACAAAAAGACTAGTAAGATCTTCAAGACCGTTAGCTTAACTACCTTTCAAAACTTACCCTTCTAACCTAACGTTCCCTTCCCAAACCCAACGGTGCCTCCCTGTCTTTTGGTCCTACGTACCAATACTGTCGTGCTTCCAACATATATATATATATATATACACATATATCACACGTGGACCACATCCAGCAAACTAATTAGGCGGATTTGGGGGTCCCAATTATTTTAGCCCAGCCTCTCCTATCTCCAATTTTTAAAAGATAATTTTTGTCCTCATATGCAAATAGTGAATTGATACTCGTCTAATTGTCTTTAATTAGCGCTCGGCTCTCGGCGGTGATGTCTTCTTCAATTTGCAAAAAGCTCCTGTTGACTGCGCAACATTATTATGGTACAACTCTTTTTTAGACTTTACAAATCTGCCAGCGGTGTCTCCCGGAATCCACCGCGGTGTTTGCTAGAGTCATATGCTTTTATAATTTTATATATATATATATATATATATATATATATATATATATATATGTGTGTTAAATGCCGATAAATATTTTAAAAAAATAATTTTGTTGAAAATATTTTAAGAATATTTTTTTTTTTACATCAAAACAACATCACCTGAAAAAATGACAAAAAAAAAAAAAAAAAAATTGGCAATAAAAATAAGGGATTCGACGTGCTTGATTACAACTTGTACTTGGCATATTAGAGAAATTGAGCAAAGCAACCATTGACTGTTTGATTTTTTTATTTTTTATTACGGATATGACCCCCTATATTTTATATTAATACAAACAAATACATGTAAAGCTAATAGTGCGCAACATGTCAAGCGTCCGTTTTCTCATACTGAAGTACTATTTTCTCAATTAATATTCCATTTAACTTGATATTAAAAGAAAAGAAAAGAAAAAAGAAATCATAGATCATCTCATGGTGTAGTGCATGTTTCTAACGTATGAGGCGTCGTCCATAGGATTAGGATGTTCCGTGTCTGTTTTACTTTTGGTTGAATGAGCATCGGTGAGTAACATGTGATCCTTGAAAAAGTTTATGATCACAGTTTGGTTCTCTATCCACATGGCGTCTTCTTATATAATTACTCAGTCTCACGCGACACGCGTCTTTCCGAAATAAAAGTTAGACTTGCTTTTGGGCCTGCTTCGAGTTGAGCTACCACTTGAGATTTGGATAGCTAGGCTCATACCCCAACTTCAGCCACCTAATCCAGGTTTGCGTTTTATAGATTAGAGTCTACTACGATTTGGGCCTGCTTTTGGACTTAGCCATTAGGGTTGTGTTCAACCTCCTAATTGCTGGTTTGGTGCTTTGGACCCACTGGTGGGCCTTGTTGAGCATATGCAACCTCTTTTTGGGATTTGCCTTAACTGGGCCTCTTGGGGCATTCTTTTTGTGTCGGCCCAACACTCAACAGTTACCCCTTAATTCTTTTATTCAAATGTGTCAACAAGGATAATAGGAATTTATTGGCTATGGGATTGATGCTGACCCTTGGGATTTTCTATTTGTTACCCCTTAGTGCGCCGGTTTAACAACCGACTTTCTGATGCTTTGATAGGCACGAAATTTGATATTAGGCAGGCGGTTACACGATTTTCAAGAAGCAAAATCTTCAACATCTCGTACTTCATGTCAGTCTAGTCTTATCGCCTTCAATAGTTGAGTCTCATTTTTAAATTCCTTGTCAGTATTTGTCCCACGCCCCCGTTTTGGAATATAAGGGGATACGTGAACTTGAGCCTAAAAAAAGTACAAATCATCCACAAAATATCTAATTTAGCAATAGACACAAGATATAGATTAAAACTTATATTTATATTTATATATCAGTAGTTTTCTGTCAATACAAAAACAGGCAGGAATCTACAAAAAATAAACACTGTGTAGTAAACAAAAGCTAGTCCGATGTATGCTTTAATGCTCGGGGAGGTCCTTGCCATCCTTTATGATAAATCGGTCCTACAGTGTTCTATATTAGCTTTTACATACAAAATGAAACAACAAAATAATCTCTGGCCCACATGTTATTACTATTCAAAACACACATTAACCCATTGGTCCGCATCAGCGGGCCAAACGTCCGGGTCGCCATAGGTACATATGTGTACATATAACATATCATGTACAAATATACACACAATAAAAATATGTATATCCTAAAATATATGTACATATATGTAGATATATGAATATATGTACATGATCTGTAATGTATATATATATATATGTACACAAACATATCATGTACATATAACTATTGTTGTGCATTGTATATATGTACATGATCTGTAATGTTATTACAGACTTACAGCCTTTATTAGTCTCCATAGTTACTTAGGTTAGAGGCTTATGAGTTCCTCGTCTTACCTTTCATGATTTCGTTGTCCCAATCACCTCAGTGCAATATGATCCCAATTTAATACAATGCACAAAATTTATTTATTTAATTTTTTTTTCTATATTTATTTTGAAAACAAAAAATTGACTAATATATATATATAGTACAAACTTCTTAATTTGTCATATATTGTGGTCAGTACCACCCAAAAATACAATGATATGCAGAGCCATCTGAAAGAATTGTAGGGGTAAAGGGTGAGTTTGACAACTCAGTAAGTAACATAACAAAGCATATGGTAGTATAAAAATCACAGTTTGGTATTTTAGAATTTATAGTTTACGGATAGAAATATTAGAAGAAATAAGAATTATGTATATGCATTATTCATTCATAGCGTGTAAGTTTTATCTACCACTGGCCCAACTTTCGCATTTTAACCATAAGTGGCGCACGTTAGGCTGGTCCAAAAGACCAGTTCCGTAGGACCCATCGGCTCTCCTGTCGTCACAGGAGAGAGCTACCGGGTTAAGAAACTCCCTAGGTGAGGACCCATCAGCCGATAGCCCTACACTTTTGGTGGGGTTGCCACGCTATCCATCATCGTCATAAGATCAGAATCACATCATTATGGTGTCGTGGGATAAAACTTTGTGTGATGCACATAAAACATACATTTATGTAAGAGGGATCATTTCATTAATATTCATTCATGTATAACATAAACATTCTTTGAGAGCTTTAAAGCTTCTCCATCATCACATAGATCATCAATCATACTTTTCCATAGGAGAATCATCATAAGTAAATAAAGATATGTAATATTAAGGTTTTGGAAATATATCCCCGACCTTCTTTTTGTTTTGGAAAAAGATTTTTAATAAAAATATGGTTAGGGTTTTTTTTTAAAGTTGTGTTCCTTTACCTGGTGCTTTTTGAATGTAACTAGTACCTCCTTCCTAGTTTAGATCACAAAAATAGATTTTTTTTTTAGAAGATATCCAAGAGATAATCAAATTTGGTGCACATGATACTGAAGATTCAAGGTAGAGACATATATCCAAAATCTAGTTTTAAATTTCTACTCTATCACACATGGAGTCATCGCATATTCATGTAAAAATAAAATTTTAGAACCATAAAACTTTTAACATAAGACTTTTCTTGTATTAAAAACTGAAAAATATAAATGACTTTTAAATTACGGTGTGTGTGTGTGCGCGCGCGCGCGCAACGTGTAACAAAATATCAAAAGTGCAGAATTTAAATGAGACAGTTATTTTGTTAACGAAGTGGAAACTCAATTAAGAGAAAAACTACTCCGGGGCAGCCAAACCCAAGATATCCACTATTCAAAAGACAAAGCTAGTAACAAAGCAATAACACTCACATACCCTATGCAGCGATCGTATCTTGCACTCTGATATGTAACCCAACGTGAACGTCTCCCAACCAAGTCAACTACTTGAAGGAGTCTTTAATGGATTCCGTTACCTTAGGACTCCTCCCTAAAATAGACTTCACACGAACAAGTCACACACTTGACAACCCTTAAGAGCTAGCAGATCTTCACAATTTTTACCTAAACACCCTCCCTAAGTACAGAAGAATTCAATACTGAATTCATGATTATTACATGCCTAGAAACCTCTATTTATAAGCTTTAGAATACCTTTTATAATTTTGATTCTGAGTTCTCTGGGCCACGTCCAGACGGAGTATGAGGGCGTCCAGAGGTTGCTAGCTGTTTCCGTGTTTGAAAATGAATTCTGAAATTTCTCGAACTCTAGCGAGTGTCCGGACGCACTCACTTTCTGTCCTGATGTTTCTGTTGGCCGTTAGGATATTCAAGTTGTAACATTTTTTGTTAGCTTTCCAATGACACCAATTTCATCTCAATCTGATATTTGAGCAAAATGTTATGATAAAAATACTGAGACGTGTGCAGAATCTTCCTAAAAACCGAAAATTGCCTTCTTGATGCTTGACACTGAAACTTGTCATATTAAGACCCTTTCCATAATGAAGAAATAATCTTTGAATATTTTGAAGACTCTGAAGAATACGGCAACCCTGTATAAAGCAGCAACCTTACATGGCAGTGATTTTGTCAACAGAATGTAGCCAATAAAACTAACAAACTCCCCCTTTGGCCATTCTATGACAAAAATCACTTGACTAGTTAAAAATATAAATCCAGTCCAAAAATAATACTCCTCCTTTTTGTTTCAAAAGGACAAATGGTAAACTGAGTAGTAAAAACCACAGAAAAAAAAGTACTAAAATTCAAAACAACAAGGATAATAGTAAAGTGTCTCAACAGAACTTAAAAACCATAGGAGGAAAGCAAAAACCTCAATGCTCCAAATCTCACTGGTCCTCTAGCATTAAGTGACGAAAAGTGTTCCGTACATTGATTTGAATTTGAGCCACTTCACCTTCTTGCTCCTGAAGCCAGAAATCCATAGACTGAAAACCTTCAGTCACTTGAGTTTGCAAAGCCCGAAACTGATCATCCGCAGATTAAAATCCTCTAGTCAACTGGTCCGCAAGACTGGTGCAGATCTGAAGAAGAATGCTACGGAAAGCTTTGCATGAGCTGGGGAAAAGCTCATCTAAATCTTGAAACCTTTGGATTTTAAACATATGACTTGAACTATAGTCTATTTTCCAAAGAATCCACATGTCTAATACTTTGTTGGGAGCCGCTAGATGACATATTCCTGAAAAGATTTAAACATGGATATATCCAAAAATAACACTACCAAGAAAGATTAGATCCTGTTAGTTCAAAAAAAAAATAGTATTATGACGGCTATCAATTGGATGCCCAAAAATTACAAAAGCAAATATAGCAATCCAAATGGCACAGATATATAAATATCAACCTAACACATAGACAGAATAGGATTTTCATGCACAATATCTCAAAAAAATATTCCAATCAACAAAAATTCAAATATTTTGAAAAACACAAAAACTTAAAAGAACAGAGGAAGACAAAGAGATTACCACGGAATAAGAAGAGATATGCAAAGAATGCCAAAATCTTGGGAGAAATCCGTGAGAAAACCACACAACATGACATGATAAATCAATAAAAATACAGTGGTGTGCGACTGGTTGAAAAAGAAAGCAATGGAAAATACCTAAAAGGATCTCGTCCGAACGTAGTACTAATTCGTCCGGACAGTTTACTGCCAAATTAGCAATTGGCAGGGCCGCTTGCGTCCGACTGTAAGACAAGTCTGTCCGGACGCTTCACACTGAAAAGCTGAAAATCAGAGAAAAATTTGCAGATAAATATTTTTCCTAAAGTTAGCTTCAGAACGCGCATGTATAAATAACTGATAAGACAGTCAAATAACAAGTTTAAAAATATGCAAAGATATAATTGAGAGTTAAGTAATCAATGAGCAAAAATTTCCCTCCAGATAGAAATTTTAAATAGTTTTTCTCAACTCATGCTATGTGTGTGTGTGTAAAAACTTTCTCAATAAGGTATGATGTTTGCTGATATGATTTAAAACAACTGAATTTTCTAAACAAGAGAGAAAATCAATGTTAGATTAGTCAAAAGTCAAACCTTATTTTACTAGGGTCTAGCCACCCTCATCTGATACATTCCACCTAAGATGCAGCACTTTTCTTTGACTTAGTTCTTTAGTGACTATCTATTTCCGCAATGATTTGGTCACTAATTGTTTCTATAAGGACAAGTTCAAGAACAGATTTATAGCACAATAAGTAGTGGATCTTTTAATTTATCCATATTTATTGATTTTTGAATGCTTTTATCACTTGGTACTGCAACCTAGAGAGAATGCCATAATTTTTAGGTTCTAGGTTCAACTAGCGAGTTGGTCAATTTGACCATCTTAGCAAAAAAAAAAAACTTTCCCTTATCAGAATTTCTAGAAGCTAAAAATTAGAGAGAGAAAAAAAAATGTACTGTAGGG
The DNA here is from genome assembly GCA_028654335.1 of Alnus rubra. Taxonomy (NCBI): domain Eukaryota; kingdom Viridiplantae; phylum Streptophyta; class Magnoliopsida; order Fagales; family Betulaceae; genus Alnus; species Alnus rubra. Next base: position 2,073,356 of record JAJPGS010002369.1, read on the forward strand.
GAGACTTGGATAGTGCACAAAAAAAAAAATCATCGCATGAGAAAATCAACTATCTATCATTAAGATGCAATAGGTAAACTTAGCAGATATCAGACATAAACTCTCAATCATATATAAGCATATTTAATTAATGCACAATAAACTGAGATATTAGGCAAAAACACATGCAATATCTGAAAAGCTATCAAAAGAAAAAATAAAAAAATCATGCACATCTTCTCCCCCAATTTTCAATTTTTTTTTTTTTTTAATTTTTATGTTAAAAAAGATAAACAGAAAAACAACAAAAACATGCTAGATGAAAATAAACACAAAAACACCTCCTAGCTTGTGTGATAAAATTAAACCTGTTCACACGAAAGGTTTAGAATTTACCAAGACAGAAAAATAGCAGCTTGATGTGCTTTTTCTGTCATCCCTAAATAGTACATGCAGAACTTTCTCAAGACAACAAGAGAAAATATGGGGGATAAAATAGATGGTTCCTCTAACAGAATGCAAGGCATGAATAAGATGTGACACGATAAACAATGCAATGCAAACATGCCTGATATGCACTAGGATTTTGGAACAAAAATCCTAAGCATGATGAGACTTCACCTTTACTAGGTCATGTCTTCAATTCTCCCTAAACACCATCTCTAAACTAAGAGAATTCAATACCGAATTTTGTACATATACATGCCTAGAGCCCTTTTTATATAGGCTTTACAAATCCTTTTTCAACTTAAATTCGGAGTCTCTGGCACGCGCATCTGAATAGCAGTCTTGGGCATCCAGACGGTCAACTGTTTCCGTGTCTGGAAAGGAATTTCAAAATTTCTCGAATTTTTGGCGGCCATCCGGACGCTACTCTCTTTCCGTCCTGACGGTGGGCCATCTAAACATTTCTATTTACCGTCCAGATGTTCAAGTAGTAGGATTTTTTCTTATCTTTCCAACGACACCAATTTTGTCTCAATCTGATACTCAAGCAGAGAGTTATGATAAAAACACTGAGACGTGTGCAGAAATATTTATGGAAACCTGAAAAGTGTCCGGACGGTGTTGCCCTTGTGTCCGGACAGTTGCTATTTCTTGATCCGTGTCTGAACATGAAATCCAATTTCTACTCGGATTCTGAATAGCTTGACCTAGCCTCCGGAAGGTGTTGCCCTGACTTCTGGACGTTCTTCAACGCTGAAGCTTCTAGACACTGAGGGGCGTCCGGATGCCTTCAAAGGCCTGTTCAGATGGTTGCACAGGAACCGGCTGTTCTGACTTGAAAATTGCATGGAATCTTCATGGACATCTTCTTAGAAACTTGTGACCATACACATAGCATGAAATGAGACATTGTCCATATTACTTGAAGACTCTGAATAGAATCGAAAATCCTGTTAAAAAGCAACCGTTACATGATTTTGTCAACCAGAATGTTGCCAATATAAAATATTAACAAACTCTCCCTTTGGCCATTCTGGGACAAAAAATACTTGACCGTTTTGGAAATATATTCCCAGTCCAAAACAAAAAATACTCTCCCTTTTTGTCTCAAAATGACAAAGGGTAAACAGAGTATAAGAGAAAACCACAATTGCTAAAATTCAAAACAACAAGAATAATAGTAAATTGTCTCATCAAAAGCTCAAATCAACATAAGAGAAAACCAAAACCTCAAGATATCACATTTCCTGAATTTAACCCACTTCGGCTTCTTGCTCCTGAAACCGGGAAACCATAGACTGAAAATTTTCAGTCACTTGAGTCTTCTAGCCCGAAACTGATCATCCGCAGAAAGAAATCCTCTAGACAAGTGGTCTACAAGATGATAAAGAAGATTCACCACTGAATCTCTGGCTGGTGCAGATATAGAGGAAAATGTTATGGAAGACTCTGTATGAGCAGGGGGAATGAGCTCATCTAAAATTTGAGATCTCTGGAACATATGATTTCAACACTGATCTGTTTTCCAAAGAACCCTCTGTCTGACACTATGCTGAAAGCCGCTGGACAACATATTCCTGAAAATATTTAAACAGAAATCTATCAAAAAATAACACCACAATGAAACCAAATGAAAATAAATATTAGATCCTGTTAGTTTCAAACAGAATGTGGTACTATGATGACTATCAATTGGATGCATAAAGAAATACAAAAGTAGATATAGCAATCCAAAAGGCACAGATTAGTAAATATCCATCCAGAATGAAGACAGAAAAAGATATTCATCACAATCTCTCAAATCATAATCAATTAAAGATTTCAATATTCTAAAAAGAACCAAAGCTTAAAAGAATAAGGAAAGTCAAAGGAAATACCTAGGAATGAGAAAATAGTATAGAGAATGCCAAAATCTTGGGATCAGTCCGAGAGAAAACACACACAACACAACACAACACAACACAACATGAAAGAGCAGGCAAAAAGTAGTAGTATGTGTTTGGCAGAGAAAGAAAAAAGCTCGCGTCCGAACATGGTACATACTCGTCCGGATATCATGCTGTCAGATAAGAGATTGATAGAGCCGAGCGCGTCCGGACGCAAGAACATGTCTGCCTGGATGCTTCACATTAGAAGCTGAAAAACAGAGGGAAATGTGCAAATTTTTTTTTTCCTAACGTTAGCTTCAGAACACGCATGTATAAATAACTGATAAAATAGTCAAATAGCATTTCAAAAATATACCAAGATATAATTGAGAGTTAAGAGTCAATAAGCACAAAATTTTCTTTGCAAATAGAAATTTTTCAATAGTAAACTTAACTCATGCAATGCGTGTGTGTGTGAAAGCTTTCTCAATAAGGTATGAAGTTCACTGATATGACTTAAAGCAACCGGATTTTCTAAATAGGAGAGAAAATCCATGTTAGATCAGTTAAAAGTCAAACCTTATTTTACTAGGACCTAGCCACCCTCATCTGATACACTCCCCCTAAGCTGCAGCACTTTTCTTTTACTTCGTCCTTTAGTGACCGTCTATTTCCGCAATGATTTGGTCACTGACTGTTTCTATAGGGACAAGTTCAAGAACAGATTTATAGCACAAAAGCAGTGGATCTTTTTATTTATCCATATTTATTTAGTTTTGAATGCTTTTTATCACTTGGTGTTGCAACCTAGAAAGAATGCCAGAATTTATAGGTTTTAGGTTCAACTAGCGAGTTGGTCAATTTGACCATCTTAGCAAAAAGAATCTCTCTCATTAGAATTTCCAGAAGCTAAAAGTCAGAGAGAAAAAAAAAATGTACCTTAAGGGAGCCTTGGATAGTGCATATTTTCATTGCATGAGAAAATCAACTATCTATCAAATAGATGTAGCAGAGAAACTTTGCAGATATCAAACAAGAACTCTCAGTTATAGAAAAGCAAAAAAGAGTAATGCACCAAGAACTGAGACATCAGGTAAAAATACATAAGATATCTGAAAAGCTAAATACAGAAATAAATATCTGCATCTTTCTCCCCCCCCCCCCTTTTTAAAAATAAAATAAAAGCGAAAAAACAACAAAGACATGCTTAAAAGGAAAAGAACATATGTCTAGACAAAGCATGTAGGTAAGAGCAAACATGTCCTCAGGGAGAGAAGTTTGACTATGCCAAGACAGAAAAGCAATGACATGCTTTCTCTGTAATCCCTAGAATGTACCTGCAGAAAATTCTCAAAGCAACCAAGAGAAAATCCAGGGATAGAAAAGGTTGTTCCTAAAACAGAATGCAAGGCAAAAATAGGATATATAAGATATGACAATCAATGCAATGCAAACATTCTTGGTATGCACTAGGATTTAGGAACCAAAATCCTAGGCATGGTGAGACTGCATGTATACTAGGTGAGTCCACTCCCCCTCAAGGGGTGAATGGTCTCATCCTTTCTGACCCAACCATGGTGTACCCGTGGTAGATGTGATCGGGTATTGCTCATACTATCCATTCTCCTCAGCATCCCTTGTAACAAGCTCAGCAACCTTTCATAGGCATGGTTGCTATCGGGCTTTTGCAGCTTTTTCTTGTAGTGCCTTGATGTGTTCTTCGGAACAAACCGATGTTGTTGCCGTTGATGCCATGGAACCTGATGTCCCACCGAAGGTAGAGTACCTGATGAGGTCTTAGTAGGCAACTTCCTCTGAGCCTTCTTCTTCTGAGCTTGGAGCTGTGGACATTTGGGTCGGATGTGACCGGTGATGCCGCAGTCATGACAGGTGGGTAGGATTATTTTGTTGGAATGCTGCTTGACTTTCTCTGTAGAAATATGGTTAGCATTCTTACAAACAATATTGCCATTCCCTTTTATATGTCTCCTATGCGGAGTGACATATTTTGATGAAGAAGAACCTTCAACTTCACTTTTTCTCAGACCATCCTGCTTAATCCAAAGCCTGTGGGATTTCAACAAATAACAATTTGGCCTAATATGACCAATCTTCCCACAATTATGACACTTAGGAATAAACTTACCTTGTATTCCTGATTCCTTGGAGTTAGGCATCACATGATTAGTTAAGCAAGAATTATTTGTACAAGCTGTATCTTCTATTACACGTTTAATATCAATAGAATCTAATTCAGAATTAGAAGCATGTGAAGTAGAAGTACTTAAGTCATTAACAATTAAATTAGGCCTGTTAGAAATATCTGTATAAATACAAAGCATGCTTTTCAAATTATTACTAGAGAATTTTTTCAAGAGATCCTCTGATTCTTTTAATTTATTCTCTAGTACATCAACAGTATCAAAAAACATGGTATTCTCAGATGTCAAAGAGTCAATCAAGGCATGTGATTCAGATAACTGTAAAATCAAAGACTCTTTTTCTTGCTTAATCTTCTTGAGTTCTCTATTGGATTTCTTAAAGAGTTTATCTATCAAAAGGGTATCTTTAGAGAAATCATAAAAATCATCTTCAGAGAACTCAGGAAGATTTATGTTAGAAGAAGTCATGGATCACACTTAGGAAATAAATCCAAACACAAGTGTACCCGCTTTGATACCAATTGAAAAATAAAATAATGACTTCTAAAAACCAAGTGTGTGTTTGTGTACAACAAAATGTCTTAAATGAGGAAAAATAAAAGAGACAAGATATTTGTTGACGAAGTGGAAACTATGTGAAGAGAAAAACCACTCCAGGGCAGCCAAACCCAGAAAATCCACTATCCAAAGACAAAGCGAGTTACAAAGCACTCGTACTCACAAAACCCATTGCAGTAGTCATACCTTTAACTATAACATGAAGCCCATCGTGAACGCTTCCTAACCAAGTCTTCTATTTAAAAGGGTCTTTGATAGAATCCTTTACCTTAGGGCTGACCCCTAAGATAGACTTCACACGAACAAGGAGCACACATCGACAATGGCTAGAGAGCTAGCGGATCTTCAATTCTCCCTAAACACGCTTTCTAAGCTAAGAGAATTCAATATCGAATTATGTACATAATACATGCCTAGAGCCCTCTTTATATAGGCTTTACAAATCCTTTTTCAACTTAAATTTGGAGTCTCTGGCACGCGAGTCTGGCGCGGCAGTCTTGGGCATCCGGACGGTCAACTGTTTCCGTGTCTGAAAAGGAATTCTGAAATTTCTCAAATTTCTGGCGGCCGTCCAGATGGTGGGTCATCCACACGTTTCTATTTACCATCCAAACGTTCAAGTTGTATGATTTTTTCTTAGCTTTCCAACGACATGAATTTTGTCTCAATCCGATACTCGAGCAGAGAGTTATGATAAAAACACTGAGACGTGTGTAGAAATCTTCTTGGAAACCTGAAAAGCATCCGGACGGTGTTGCCCTTTCGTTCGGACGGTTGTTGTTTTCCGATCCATGTTTGAACATGAAATTCAATTTCTACTCGAATTTTGAATAGCTTGACCTAGCGTCCAGTTGTTGTTTCCCAGATGTCCGGACGTTCTTCAACGCTGAAGCTTCTAGACACTACGGGGCGTCCAGACGCATTTAAAGGCCTGTCCGGATGGTTGCACAGGAACCGACTGTTCTGACTTGAAAATTGCATCAAATGTTCATGGACATCTTCCTAGAAACTTGCGACCATACATATGGCATGAAATGAGACACTGCCCATATTACTTGAAGACTATGAATAAAACTGATAATCCTATTAAAAAGCAATCGTTACATAAAGTGTTTTTGTCAACCCGAATGTGCCAATATAAAACACTAACATGCGGGTCTTGTCCATGTTGGCCATTCTCATTAGCATACCTTGCATCAGTCTCAACAACCCCTCATAGCCATTGTTGTTATTGGGCTTCTGTGACTTTCTCTTATAACGCCTTGATTGGTTCTTCTTTGGTTTGTCACTCTGATTGGTAGGAACAAACTTCTACTGATGCCGTAGAGCCTAATGTGCCGTTGGAGATAGAGTACCCGATGTAGCTCTTGTTGGCAAGTCCCTCTGAACTTTTGACCTCTGAGCCTGGAGCTGTGTTGGGGCGGATGTGATCAGTTATTCCACAGTGATGACAAGTGGGCAGGCTTCTTTTGTTTGAATGCTTCTTGATAGTCTTTGCAGATTTTAGGTTAGCATTCTTACAAATAACATTGTCCTTACCTTTTATATGTCTCCTATGTTGATGGGCATATTTGGATGAGGAAGATTCTTCAACTTTACCTTTCCTCAGAGCATCCTGCTTAATCCAAGATTTGTAGGTTTTTAATAGAAAACAATTTGGTCTAATATGACCAACCTTCCCACAATTATGACAAGTAGAGACAAACTTACCATGAGCTTGTGTTCCTGTATCTTTGGATTTAGGCTTCACACAATTATTTAAACAAGAATTTTCAGAATTATCTAAACAGGCAGTATCTACTATCACAGGCTTAATAACAATAGAACCTAATTCAGAATCAGAAGCATGTAAAGTAGAAGCACTCAAATCATTAACAATTAAGTCAGGCTTGTTAGAAATATCTGAATGAATACAAAACATGCTTTTTAAATTATCACTAGAGATTTTTTTCAAGATATCTTCAGATTCTTTTAATTTATTCTCAAGTGTATTAATAGTGGTAAAATGCATGGTATTCTCAGATTTCAAAGAGTTAATCAAAGCATGTTATTCAGACAGTCTAATAATTAAAGACTTTTTTTCTTGCTTAACCTTTTTGAGCACTTTACATGAATTTTTTGAAATTTTACTCAATTTAAGAAAATTTTCAAAGAGCTCATTATCAGAATTCTCTTCAGATAACATAGAAGAATTCATGATAAAAGAAGTCAACAAAAATATGGATCACACTTAGGAGATTAGTCCAAAAAGAGTGTACTCGCTTTGATACCAATTGAAAAATACAAATGACTTCTAAATTACGGTGTGTGTGTGTTTGTATAACGTGCAACAAAATATCAAAAGTGCGGAATTTAAATGAGACAGATATTTTGTTTACGAAGTGGAAACTCAATTAAGAGAAAAACCACTTCGGGGAAGGCAAACTCAGGATATCCACTATTCAGAAGATAAAGCTAGTAACAAAGTAGTAACACCCACATACCCTATGCAACGATCATACCTTGCACTCTGACACGTAACCCAACGTGAACGCCTCCCAATCAAATCATCTACTTGGAGGGGTCTTCAATGGATTCATTTACCTTAGGGCTCCTTCCTAAGATAGACTTCACACGAACAAGTCACACACTTGACAACCCTTAAAGAGCTAACAGATCTTCACAATTTCTACCTAGACACCCTCTTTAAGTACAGAAGAATTCAATACTAAATTCATGATTATTACATGCCTAGAGACCTCTATTTATAGGCTTTAGAAGACCTTTACAATTTTGATTCGGAGTTCTCTGGGCCGCGTCCGGACGGAGTATATGGCATCCGGACGGTTGCTAGCTGTTTTTGTGTTTGAAAAGGAATTCTGAAATTTCTCGAACTCTGGCGAACGTCTGCACGCACTCACTTTCTGTCCGGACACTGGGCAATCCAGACGTTTCTGTTGGCCGTCTGGACGTTCAAGTTGTAGCATCAATTCATCTTAATCCGATATTTGAGCAGAAAGTTATGACAAAAATACTAAGATGTGTGCATAATCTTCTTGCAAACTGGAAATTGCCTTTTTGATGCTTGTGACACTGGAACTTGTCATATTAAGACCCTTTCCATATTGGAGAAATAATTTCTGAATATTTTGAAGACTTTGAAGAATACGGCAACCCTATATAAAGCAACAATCTTACATGGCAGTGATTTTGTCAATAGAATGTAGCCAATAAAAGTAACAAAAACCAATATACAATAGAAACTCTTAAATGAAGTAATTGCATAGTCCTCTTGCATAAGAAAGAATTAAATAGAGAAGTTTGAAAAAGGAAACCAATGAAGCATACTAAATGAATATAATTTAGAGATTACCCAAAAACAATGGTCATTATTTTCATTATGTATAAATCAAAATTGTGCAAGGCTAACAAGTTTGTAATTATCCCTTCCATTGCAACATGTATGATAAGGCTAAGAAGTAACTAATGCATCCTTTCTCTTGGGTTTCCAGAATGAATATGTAACGACTCAAGGAAAAGCGCTTGCCACATCTGCACTGTTACCCCAAAAGGACTAGTCAATTTGGAGCTTTCCTAGAATCCCTTATAAAGCCCAGTTTTACCTAATAATTAGGCAATGTGGGACTTAGCACCCATAAGTTTCTTTATAAACTACTCACTGTATGTGAGCTATTCATCTCTTCCCAATATGAGACCGGGGTGTTACAAACTCCCCCCCTTAAACCTCTGACATCCTCATCAGGGCCACGTCATGTGGTGCTCCAGAACCACATGACATGGCGTTACTAAGTGGCTCTGATACCATTTGTAACAACCCAAGGAAAAGCGCTAGCCACATCTGCGCTGTCACCCCAAAATAACTAGTTAATTTGGAGCTTTCCTAGAATCTCTTATAAAGCCCAGTTTTACCTAGTAACTAGGCAATGTGGGACTTAGCACCCATGAGTTTTTTTATAAACCACTTACTATATGTGAGCTATTTATTTCTTCCCAATATGGGACCGAAGTGTTACATAATAAGGGTTAACAATAGTAATGCTATATTTCAAATAATATTTGCATGGATTCGAGCGTCCAAATTGTCAGGATTAATGTCGAGATTATGCAATTTAGAGAAAAATTAATTAAAATTAAAAATCAAAAAATTTACACACAATAACATGGCCTTTATAACACTAAAAATAAGCATTGCATGCTTCAAAATATGAGCCAACATTTACATCAAGACTTTTAGATTTTACGTGGATTCAGGCTCTCGACACACACCTATCCCCGATGCCGTAGTCCAACAGGTTTTAGGTGTTATATTGTCAAAAATTAGAGCCTGCTAATACTAACCATTTTGAAAATTGAAATTGACTCCTAAAAGTAAAGTGTGTGCACAAGTGTCAACAAAAATTAAGCACAACGGAAAATAAAAGACACACAGATTTTTGTTGACGAAGTGGAAACTCAGTTAAGAGAAAAACCACTCTAGGGCAGCCAAACCCAGGATATCCACTATTCAGAAGACAAAGCTAGATACAAAGTAGTAACACTCACATTAACCTGATGTAGTAGTTGTACCTTGCTCTCTGACGTGTAACCCAACACGAATGCTTCTCAACCAGGTCTCCTACCTGAAGGGGTCTTCAATGGAATCCTTTACCTTAGAGCCGACCTCTAAGATAGACTTCAGATGTAGCGCAGCACACTTGTAACGGCTTTAGAGGGATCTTGAACTTCTCTGAGCTCTTGTGGAATTCAATACCGAATTCTTGCAGTTCTCAATGCCTAGGGGCCTCTATTTATAGGCTGAGGTGCAGAATGGGCGATTGCTATAATATGTACGGACGTCGTCCGGATGGTGAACTTGAGCCATCCAGACGAACAACTGTGCGACATGATTTTCCAAAAATTTCGCTAAAAATCTTTCCTGTTTAAGAGCTGCGTCCGGATGGTGAGACATTGACGTCCGAACGGTCGCACGTCCGCTGCAAGTAATTTTCATATAAGGCTTCTCGCGTCCGGACTAAGGGGGATGAATGTCCGGACGGCTGAACTTCAACACACAATTTCCATATCAGTTATGCGTGCGTTCGGACCATGAAGGGCAGGCGTCCTGACGGTTGAAGTCGAATCGTCAATTTCCATATTAGTTGCACACGCGTCCAAACCAAGGCTAACTTACGTCTGAACCGTGATATTTGAATTGTGATTCTTGCCTTATGTATGAGTGCGTCTAGACGGGAAACCACATCGTCCAGACGGTGTATCAATCTTCCCATATCTGAACTTGGAAAGAATCTGAAGCTGATCGATCACTGATGGACGTCCGGACGGGCTGCTGAGAGGTCAGGACGGATGCAAGCTGGAACAGAAGCTTCTCGATACAAGGGAGGGTCTGGATGGAAAGATACGTCGTCCGGACGGATGATGCTAGTCTGTCTGGCATCCAGACGGGATGACACGTCGTCCAGACGGATTAAGCAGTGGACAGATGGGCGTTCGGACGAGATAACACGTCGTCCGGACGACTGACAGGGAGTCTGAAATCTTCTATCTTTTTAGCAGTGAAGAGTCTTCTGAAAATGCTCTGACAAGTGGAATCCCTGTTTACAGCATCTTTACACATAAGTGATTTTGTCCAAACACAAAATGAGGCCAAAATACTAACAAACTCCCCCTTTGGCCATTCTGGGACAAAAATCACTTAACCGGTTTGGAAATACATTCCCGGTCCAAATAAAAAATTACTCCCCCTTTTTGTCACAAAAGGGACAAAGGGTAAAATAGAGTAATGAGAAGAACCACACAACAATTACTCCCCCTCAAAGTCTCAAAAGTACAAGGGTAAACAGAGTAATAATATCCACAAACAAAAAACTTTCTAAAATCCAAAATAATAGGAAAATAGAGAAAAGTTTGCAAGTGGCTCAAAATAGAGGATCAGAAATCCTCCAAGTACCAAATCCTGCTGATCCACTGAAATCAAGTAACAGAGAGAAATCCGTAAAAGCTGGATTTGTACTACTTCGGCTTCTAGCTTAGGAAGCCGGGAACCACTAACTGAAAATTCTTCAATCTATTGATTTTGCAAAGCCTGAAACTGGTTATCCGCAGATTGACATCCTCTAAGCAACTGGTCTGCAAGATAACTGAGGAGAGTCACAACTGAACCTCAAATTGATGCAGAGCTAAGGGAATGCTACGGAAGGCTCTGCATGAGCTAGGGGAAAAAGCTCATCTTAATCCTGAGACCTTTGGAATTTGAACATCCAACTTCAACGACAGTAAGTTTTTCAAAGAATCCATCTGTCAAACATTGTGCTGGGAGCAGCTGGATTTCATATTCCTGAATCAAAACCAACCAGAAATATCTCCAGAAATACCATTAGATCCTGTTAGTTCCAAAAATAATGTGGTATTTAACATGGCTGTCAAATGGATGCCAAAGAGACATATAAGCAATGTAGCTACTCATAAGGCATAAATATATCATGATCAGCCCAACACACAGACATAGAAGGATTTTCATGCACACTATCTCAAGAAAATATCCCAACAAATATTCCAATATTCTAAAAGCACAAAGACTTAAAAGAATAACGGAAGACACAATGAAGATCATGGGATGAAAAGAGATGTGGAAAAAAAAGCCAAAATCTCGGGAGAAATCCACGAGAAAAACACACAAGATGTCATGATAAATCAATAAAAATGCAAAGATGTGTGTATGGCAGAGAAAGAGACGCAAGTCTTAAACCTGTAGAGATCCTGTCCGAATGTGTCACTTAACCATCCGGATGGCAACTGCTAGGTCAGCATATGGCAAGACTGCGCTTGTTCGGACGTAAGAATAGGTCCGTCCGGATGCTTCACACTGAAAAATAGAAGACTGAAGAAAAATTTACACAATTTTAATTTTTCTCAAGTTAGTTTCAGAACACGCATGTATAATCCACTGATAACACAATCAGGGAGCATCTCAAAACTAAGCAGAGATATAAAAGAGAGTTGAGAGTTCAATCAGCACAAACATTTTCCTGGACATAGAAAATTTAAATAGACAGCTCAACTCATGCAATGCGTGTGTGTGTGAAGACTTAACCCACAAGGTATGACTATCACAGAAATGACAAAGAGCAACCAGATTTTCTAGACAAGAGAGAAAATCTGTGACAGATTAGCCAAAAGTCAAACCTTATAACTTACTAGGGCCTAGCCACCCTCATCTGATACACTCCCCCTGAGATGTAGCACCTAATTGTTTGACTTGTACCATGAAGGACAAAGTAAATTTTTTTTACTTCCATGTAGAGGGCAAGGCATATAGCAAATTCAGCACATAAGTAGTGAATATACAATTTAAAGTGCATAATTCATATGATTTACTGCTTGATTCTTATGGTGCTGCAATCTAAAGGGAATGCCAGAATTTTTAGGTTCTAGGTTCAACTAGCATGTGGTCAATTTGGCCATCTTATCAAAAACCTCTTCTCTTATCCAGAATTTCTAAAAACAAAAAGTCAGAGAAGGAAAGATGTACCTTTAGGGGAGTCGTGGATAGTGCACATTTTTTCATCGCATGAGAAAAGAAGCTATCCAATTTTTGCATATACAGGAAAACACTTGGCAAATTATAGTCAGAAACTCTCAATTATATCTAAGCAAAGTAAATTAACACCTAAAGAATTGAGATATCAGGAGAAAATACATGCAATTATCTGATATGCCAAGAGAAAAAATATCCTGCAAATTCTCTGAAAAATTGAAATGACTTCTAAAAGTAAAGTGTGTGCATAAGTGTCAACAAAAATTAAAGAACAGCGGAAAGTAAATGACACAAGGATTTTGTTGACGAAGTGGAAACTCAGTTAAGAGAAAAACCACTCCGGGGCAGCCAAACCCAGGAAATCCACTATTCAGAAGACAAAGCTAGATACAAGATAGTAACACTCACATGTACCAATGCAGTGGTCGTACCTTGCTCTCTGACGTGTAACCCAACACGAACGCTTCCCAACCAGGTTCACCTACCTGAAGGGGTCTTCAATGGAACTCCTTACCTTAGAGCCGACCTCTAAGATAGACTTCGATTTATAGCGCAGCACACTTGAACAACGGCTCTAGAGGAAATAACACGTCTCTGAGCTCTAATGGAATTCACACCGAATTCTTGCAGCTCTAAGTGCCCAAGGACCCCTATTTGTAGTCTGGGGGTCAGAATGAGCGTCTGGCAAAATAAGCCTGTGAGCCATCCGGACGGTGGACCATGACTGCCCGGACGGACAACTGTGAGACAAGATTTTCTGAAATTTTCGCGGAGAAATCTTTCCTTTATAAGAACATCGACCGGACAGACACACGTCCGCTGCAAGTAATTTCCATAACAGGCTTCGCGCGTCTGGACCAAGAGGCAGGAGCGTCCGGACGGCTAAACTTCAGCATGCAATTTCCATATCTGATGCGTGTGCATCCGGACCATAAGGGGGAGACGCCCGGACGGCTAAACTTCAGCACGCAATTTACACAAGATGTCATGGTAAATCAATAAAAATGCAGAGATGTGTGTATGGCAGAGAAAGAGACGCAAGTCTTAAACCTGTAGAGATCCTGTCCGAATGTGTCACTTAACCATCCGGATGGCAACTGCTAGGTCAGCATATGGCAAGACTGCGCTTGTCCGGACGTAAGAATAGGTCCGTCCGGACGCTTCACACTGAAAAATAGAAGACTGAAGAAAAATTTACACAATTTTAATTTTTCTCAAGTTAGTTTCAGAACACGCATGTATAATCCACTAATAACACAATCAGGGAGCATCTCAAAACTAAACAGAGATATAAAAGAGAGTTGAGAGTTCAATCAGCACAAAACATTTTCCTGGACATAGAAAATTTAAATAGACAGCTCAACTCATGCAATGCGTGTGTGCTTGAAGACTTAACCCACAAGGTATGACTATCACAGAAATGACAAAGAGCAACCAGATTTTCTAGACAAGAGAGAAAATCTGTGACAGATTAGCCAAAAGTCAAACCTTATAACTTACTAGGGCCTAGCCACCCTCATCTGATACACTCCCCCTGAGATGCAGCACCTAATTGTTTTACTTGTACCATGAAGGAAAAAGTAATTTTTTTTTACTTGCATGTAGAGGGCAAGGCATATAGCAAATTCAGCACATAAGTAGTGAATATACAATTTAAAGTGCATAATTCATATGATTTACTGCTTGATTCTTATGGTGCTGCAATCTAAAGGGAATGCCAGAATTTTTAGGTTCTAGGTTCAACTAGCATGTGGTCAATTTGGCCATCTTATCAAAAACCTCTTCTCTTATCCAGAATTTCTAAAAACAAAAAGTCAGGGAAGGAAAGATGTACCTTTAGGGGAGTCGTGGATAGTGCACATTTTTTCATCGCATGAGAAAAGAAGCTATCCAATTTTTGCATATACAGGAAAACACTTGGCAAATTGTAGTCAGAAACTCTCAATTATATCTAAGCAAAGTAAATTAACACCCAAAGAATTGAGATATCAGGAGAAAATACATGCAATTATCTGATATGCCAAGAGAAAAAATATCATGCAAATTCTCTGAAAAATTGAAATGACTTCTAAAAGAAAAGTGTGTGCATAAGTGTCAACAAAAATTAAAGCACAGCGGAAAGTAAATGACACAAGGATTTTGTTGACGAAGTGGAAACTCAGTTAAGAGAAAAACCATTCCGGGGCAGCCAAACCCATGAAATCCACTATTCAGAAGACAAAGCTAGATACAAGATAGTAACACTCACATGTACCGATGCAGTGGTCGTACCTTGCTCTCTGACGTGTAACCCAACACGAACGCTTCCCAACCAGGTTCACCTACCTGAAGGGGTCTTCAATGGAACTCCTTACCTTAGAGCCGACCTCTAAGATAGACTTCGATTTATAGCGCAGCACACTTGAACAACGGCTCTAGAGGAAATAACACGTCTTGAGCTCTAATGGAATTCACACCGAATTCTTGCAGCTCTAAGTGCCCAAGGACCCCTATTTATAGTCTGGGGGTCAGAATGAGCGTTTGGCAAAATAAGCCTGTGAGCCGTCCAGACGGTGGACCATGACCGCCCGGACAGACAACTGTGCGACAAGATTTTCTGAAATTTTCGCGGAGAAATCTTTCCTGTATAAGAACATCGTCCGGACGGACACACGTCCGCTGCAAGTAATTTCCATAACAGGCTTCGCGCGTCCGGACCAAGAGGCAGGAGCGTCTGGACGGCTAAACTTCAGCATGCAATTTCCATATCTGATGCGTGTGCGTCCGGACCATAAGGGGGAGACGTCCGGACGGTTGAAGTCGAATCATCAGTTACTATATACGATGCACCAGCGTTCGGACCACAGCTGTCAGATGTCCGGGCGGTTCATTTTGAACTGCGATTCTTGCCTTACGGAGATACGCGTCTGGACGGTATACCACATCGTCCGGACGGTTGATTGATCTTCCCTTTCTTGGAACTTGGAAAGAATCAGTGAACCGTTCGAGAACTGATAGGCGTCCGTACGTGTTGCTGAAATGTTCAGACGGAGCAAGCTGGCACAGAAGCTTCTCGATACAGTGAAGTGTCCGGACGGAAGAAGCACGTCGTCCGGATGGATGGAACAATGGATAGATGGAAGTCCGGACGGGATGGCTCGATACAGTGAAGTGTTCGGACAGAAGAAGCACATCATCCGGACGGATGATGCTGGATTGTCTGGCGTCCGGACGGGATGACACATCGTCCGGACGGATGGAGCAGTAGACAGATGGGCGTCCGGACGGCTGACAGGGAACTTTGAAATTCTTCTGACTTCACTCTGAACAGTGGAATCCCTGTTTGCAGCATCCTTACATATAAGTGATTTTGTCCAAACACAGAATGAGGCCAAAATACTAACAAACTCCCCCTTTGGCCATTCTGGGACAAAAATCACTTGACCGGTTTGGAAATACATTCTCGGACCAAAATGAAAATTACTCCCCCTTTTTGTCACAAAGGGACAAAGGGTAAACAGAGTAATAAAAACTAACTGTCATAAAAATTACTCCCCCTAACGGTCTCAGAAGGACCCAGGAAACAGAGTAATATATATCCGAAAAGTTTTAACTACAAACAAAATTGTCAAAAATAACAAAAAGACTACAAAAAAAAAACATAAGAGGGAATCAAACATCCTCAGTCATGGGTAAAATCCCATCTGCACCATCCTCATCATCACTGCTGTTAGGATGATGATACTTCAGGCACTCTTGAAGGTCCAACTGATTCTGCTCCACGCGCCTGTCGATGGAGTGCACAGTAAGCTGCAAGGAACTCATAGACTGCTGCATGGATGACATAGACACCTGCAAGCTGCTCATCCCTCCCTAAAGTGCAGCAAGAGCCTCCATAATCTGAGCATAATTTACCTCTGGCTCAGATGGAGGTACAGTATGTGAGGATGAAGCCATATCTGGAAAGCTGATTGGCATAGCAGCAGGTGGGGGCGCCTCATCATCATCAGAGTCATCTCTCCTCAGCTGCGCATTAGACTTCATCAATGTCTGCTTGCTGATGGGCAGCTGGATTTTCTTCTTTGGTTCGCCATTGACATTTATGCCCGACTGAAGAATAATCTGAGTAAGGAGGCAGCCAAAAGGGAAACTAGCAGTGCTCTCATCATGGGCCTCTAATATAACCCCCAAAATGTGCTTGCATAGGCAGAAAGGCAGGCAAAGGTGGATAGCATAGACAAACTGGGCCCGTTTCAGGATCAGATCACTGCGCCGGGCAACCGGCCAGATGTTCTGCTGGATTATCTTGGCCAGCATGCAGTGGGAGGGTGACAGGGCACCAATCCGGATGGCAGTAGAGCGCTCCACACCTTGTGGAACGGCACGAAAAAATTCCCTGAGATCATCCAGGGATGGAGGCAGCACCACCTCATTGTAGGGGCTGGCCGAAATCTCGAGCACTGGGACTCGGATGATGTTACTGATGACCTGAGGATCAACAGTGATGAGGTGGCCTGCAATAGAGGACTGGAGCACCACTCCATGATTATCATTATGCACCACCTCTAGGTTGGCGTAGAACAGCTTGACCAGTCTGGTGTACACCACACAAGCACAGCTGTGGAGATATCCCCAGTTGTACGTCTAAATAATGTCAAGAATGTTGTCCAGTGGTGGCACCATGATATCAGCCCGAAGCACGTTCCGCTTACCAATGACAGAGCGGTCCATAATTTTGGCCTGAAATTCAGCCCTATCTTCCACAAGCCTCTAACGGACCCTGCGGGGTGGACTGCTGGCAGACATGATTCTGCAAAAGATCCAACAAGAATTTCCAAAAAAAAATATTCCAAAAATATTCTTGTTAGGATAACACAAATTTGGCAGAATAACAGTAGTAAAGGGACTTCAAAAATAATATCAACTAAGTCCAAGAAATTTTAGCATGGCAAATATATGCATCTCATATTCCAAAAATAAATAACATTCTAACAGCTTTAAAGAAAACTGAAGAGAAAAAGACTAGAAAAATACTTGAAATATGAGAGATATATGCAAAATGCCAAAAACTTAAAGCCAACCTTACTCACAAACAGCCAAAAAAATCTGATTTTGTGGGGTATGAAGAGAATTCGGCGATTTGAGCATTTTATAGTCGCTGTGGGGTCCCCGTCCGGACGGTGGATTGATGACGTCCGGACGCTAGCTGCCTCGGAAAGGAGCAGAACGGTCACGCGCGTCCGGACGATATAAAGATACCGTTCGGACGATGATGACAGCGCGCATCCGGACTCCGTCAGGTTCTGTCCGGACATGTGGGCTCCAGCTCCGTCTGGACTCCAAGGGAGAACCGTCCGGACCACCAGTCCGTCCGGAAGCTCCACACTGAAACACCAGAAAGGCTGAGAAGAATTTACAGAGATCAAATTTTCTCAAGTCAGTGTTAGAATACGCATGCATAATCATTTGATAACACAATCAGAGAGCATCTCAGAAATACACAGAGATATATAAAAGAAAGTTGAGATTTCAATTAGCACACATAATTTTTCTTGATCATATAAAAATCAAATAGGCAACTCAACTCAAGCAATGCGTGTGTGTGTGTGGAGACTCTTTTCCCACAAGGTAAGACTATCCAAGACATGACAAAATGCAACTAGATTTTCTAGATATGAGAGAAAATCCAAGACAGATTAGCCAAAAGTCAAACCTTATAGCTTGCTAGGGCCTAGACACCCTCATCTGATACACTCTCCCTAAGATACAGCACATATAATTTTTTACTTACTCATAGAGGACAAGGTAAATTTAAGCACATAAGCAGTGATTAAACAAAATTTAAAGCACATAACTTTTCATGAATTACTGCTCGAATCTTATGGTACTACAAACTGAAGGGAGTGCCAGAATTTATAGATGCTAGGTTCAACTAGCCTGTGGTCAAATTGGCCATCTAATCAAGGACATCTTCTCTTATCCAAAATTTCCAAAAGCAAAGAGTCAGAGAAGGAAAGATGTACCTTTAGGGGAGCCTGGGATAGTGCACTTTTTCATCGCATGAGGAAAGAAGCTATCATACTTTTTGCATCAACAGGAAAAACACTTGGCTAGCTTAGTCAAAACTCTCAATTATATCTAAGCGTATTTAATCAATGCATAACGAATTGAGATATTAGGCAAGAATGCATGCAATATCTAATAAGCCAAGAGAAATAATATCCTACAAATTCTCCCCAATTTTTTTTTTTAAAGGAAATAAACCAACACAACAAGCAATATGGAAAAAGACATCATATGCTAAGGTACAATCAAACCTGTGTGTGCTCAAAGATGCCACTACAGAAAAACACTCGCTCAACCTACTTTTTCTGTCTTCCCCAAAAATACCTGTAAAGTTTTCTCAGAAGAAAAAAAAACAAGGGGGCACAACCAACTGGTTCCTAGATAACTAGCACATAAATATGACAAGGAAAATATGCTAGCAATCAAACCTGATGCCTTAGGATTAGGAACCAAATCCTAGGCATGAACACCTGAATCCGCTAGGTGCGTCTATTCCCCCTCCTGGGGTAACTGTCCTTCTCAGCCCAAGTCTGCCTTCTAGTGGGTGGTGGCTGACAAGACTGCATCATCCACTCCATCATGTTTTGCATCCAAACAGGAGGCTCACCGATGTATTGCTCTTGAGGCCTTCTCAAATGCCTGGGTTTGCTCTTGTAAGTGCCACTCTGATTGGCTGGTACAAACCGCTATTGAGGCTGCTGATGCTGAGGAGCATGAGACCAAGAGGCTTGGAACTGATGTCTTGGTGCTTGTCCCCATGGTGCCTGATGCCAAGGAGTCTGATGCTGAACTGCAGGTATAGTGCCATACTGAGCTTGTCTAGGCACTTCTTTCTTGGCTTTGGCCTTTTGTGCTTTCAAGAGGGAGCACTGAGGCCGTACATGCCCACTGAGACAGCAGTGATGGCAAATAGGAGGTCTTCTGATGGAATGAGGCTGCTGAGTGCCTGGAACATCATCATTGACCTTTTCCTTTTGTTTATCTTCAATAACTAGAGGAAGCTCTGGGACTGTAGGAGGCACAAACACAATCTTCGAGGAAGAAGGAATATCAGAAGAGGAAGCTACATACCTGAGACTAGTCTTGTCATGTGGGCTCTTCTGAATGGACAGCATACGAGTCAACTTCTCATCAGTGACTCTCTCTAGCTGGAGTTGTGTCTCAAGTAGCTTTTCCTCGAGCTCCTATATCTTGAGCAGCAGTGAGCTCTTCTCAGTATGCAGACTGTTCAGATCATTAACTTGCTGCTTTCGGCCTTCCCTCAGCTTCTCAAACTCTTTGTAGAGAGTTTTGTATGCTTCCTTGAGCTCTACTTCATTCTCACTATGCTCCGAATAATATGAGTCTTCTTCTTCAACACAAGGGGCCACAAAAGCTAGAAATTTGTCAGACTCTGGAGCATCTTCTTCGGACTCATCACTGAGAGTCACATTATAAGCCTTTCCCTTGCCTTTCTTGAGATTCCCGTAATCGGCCCGGATATGCCCATAGCCTGAGCATTCAAAACATCGGGGTCCTCTGGGATCTTTCTCATCCTCTGATTCAGCTTCTCTGAGAGGTTTCTTGGCTTTTTCAGAAAACTTCTTCTTGAACCGATCATCTTTCATTAGTCTTCTGAAACTTTTGGCAAGCATTGCCACAGCCTTTTCTTCATCCTCAGATTCTTCTTCAGATGAGGCTTCTACCCTCTTCTTGGAAGCCTTAAGAGCAATGGTCCTTAATTTCTTGACCGGGGGCAGAGACAGCTCGTATGTTTGAAGAGATCCAACTAGCTCTTCAATCTTCATTTCATCAAGATCCTTACTTTCCTCAATAGTCGTCACCTTAATCCTGAAACGCTCGGGCAAAGATCTGAGAATTTTTTGGATGAGTTTTACATCCGAGATAGGTTTCCCAAGACTCACCATGGAGTTCCTTAGGTCACTTATTTTGGAGTAAAACTCTCCAAATGTCTCTTCCTCTAACATCTTAATTTCTTCAAATTTTGAAATCAACATCTGAAATTTGGCAGATTTTACAAGTTTTGTGCCTTCATATGTTGTTTCCAAAATTTGCTATGCTGCTTTGGCTGATTCGAAATTTGAAATCTTGGCGAATTCAGATGGAGAAAGTGCTTGGCATAGAGCATGGAGGGCTTTGTCATTTGAAAGACGAGCGTTCTTTTCAGTGACTAGTTCAAGCGTTGTATCCTCTGGTTTAGTCCAACCAGTCTCAACAATACCCCAACAGTCAATAGATTTCAAAAAGAAACGCATATGTGCCTTCCAATAGCCATAGTTCGAGCCATCAAAGGCAGGAACAAAATTAAGAGTTTGAGACATAATAAATATAGAAGTCAAATATAAAAACACTCAAGAAATTAATTTTTCTCAGAGTGTACCAAGCTCTGATACCAATTGAAAAAATGAAATGAATTCTAAAAGTAAAGTGTGTGCATAAGTGTCAACAAAAATTAAGGCACAGCGGAAAGTAAATGACACAAGGATTTTGTTGACGAAGTGGAAACTCAGTTAAGAGAAAAACCACTCCGGGGCAGCCAAACCCAGGAAATCCACTATTCAGAAGACAAAGCTAGATACAAGATAGTAACACTCACATGTACCGATGCAGTGGTCGTACCTTGCTCTCTGACGTGTAACCCAACACGAACGCTTCCCAACCAGGTTCACCTACCTAAAGGGGTCTTCAATGGAACTCCTTACCTTAGAGCCGACCTCTAAGATAGACTTCGATTTATAGCGCAGCACACTTGAACAACGGCTCTAGAGGAAATAACACGTCTTTGAGCTCTAATGGAATTCACACCGAATTCTTGCAGCTCTAAGTGCCCAAGGACCCCTATTTATAGTCTGGGGGTCAGAATGAGCGTCAGGCAAAATAAGCCGGTGAGCCGTCCGGACGGTGGACCATGACCGCCCGGACGGACAATTGTGCAACAGGATTTTCCGAAATTTTTGCGGAGAAATCTTTCCTGTATAAGAACATCTTTCGGATGGACACACGTCCGCTGCAAGTAATTTCCATAACAGGCTTCGCGCGTTCGGACCAAGAGGCAGGAGCGTCCGGACGGCTAAACTTCAGCACGCAATTTCCATATCTGATGCGTTTGCGTCCGGACCATAAGGGGGAGACGTCAGGACGGTTGAAGTCGAATCGTCAGTTACCATATACGATGCACCTGCGTCCGGACCACAGCTGTCAGATGTCCGGACGGTTCATTTTGAACTGCGATTCTTGCCTTACGGAGATACGCATCCGGACGGTATACCACATCGTCCGGACGGTTGATTGATCTTCCCTTTCTTGGAACTTGGAAAGAATTTTAACCATTCGAGAACTGATAGGCGTCCGAATGTGCTGTTGAAACGTCCGGACGGAGCAAGCTAGCACAGAAGCTTCTCGATACAGTGAAGTGTCCGGACGGAAGAAGCACGTCGTCCGGATGGATGATGCTGGATTGTCTGGCGTCCGGACGGGATGACACATCGTCTGGACGGATGGAGCAGTAGCAGATGGGCGTCCGGACGGGAGGACACATCGTCCGGACGGCTGACAGGGAACTTTGAAATTCTTCTGACTTCACTCTGAACAGTGGAACCCATGTTTGCATCATCCTTACATATAAGTGATTTTGTCCAAACACAGAATGAGGCCAATACTAACATTCTCCCTAAATTTTTTTTTGTTGAAAAATGAGACAGAAAAAAAAACAACAAAGACATGCTTATGGAAAAGGAAATGACATCTAATCCCAGCATGTAAGGTAAAACCAAACCTGTCCTCATGGAGAGAGGTTTAGAAATACCAAGATAGAAAAGCAGCCACCCGACGTGCTTTAACTGTCATCCCCAAAAAAATATCTGCAGATGTTTCTCAAGAAAACTAGAGAAAATATGTGGATAGAATAAAAGGTTCCTCAAACAGAATGCAAGGCATGAATAAGATATGACATGATAAACGATGCAATGCAAACATACCTAACATGCACTAGGATTTAGGAACCAAAATCCTAGGCATGGGAAGACTTCACCTTTACTAGGTGAGTCCACTCCCCCTCAAGGGGTGAATGGTCTCATCCTTCTTGACCCATACCTTCTTAACCCGTGGGGATGGTTTGCGGGTCATGTCCATGTTGGCCATACTCTTGAGCATACCTTGTATTAGGCTCAGCAGTCCTTCATAGCGATGGCTACCATTGGGCTTTTGCGGCTTTCTCTAGTAGCGCCTTGATTTGTTCTTCTTTGGTTTGCCACTTTGATTGGCAAGAACAAACTTCTGCTGATGCCGTGGAGCCTGAAGAGCCATCGGAGGTAGAGTGCCTGATGTAGCTCTTGTTAGCAGCTTCCTTTGAACCTTCAATTTCTAGAACTGTGGACATTTGGATCGGATGTGACCGGTGATGCCGCAGTGATGGAAGGTGGGCAAGCTTATTTTGTTTGAATGCTTCTTGACATTCTCTGCAGAATTAAGGTTAGCATTCTTACAAACAACATTGCCCTTACCTTTTATATGTCTCCTATGCAGAGGGACATATTTTGCTGATGAAGAATCTTCAACTTCACTTTTCCTCAGAGCATCCTGCTTAATCCAAGGCCTGTGGGATTTCAACAAATAACAATTTGACCTAATATGACCAATCTTCCCACAATTATGACAAGTAGGGACAAACTTACCATGAGCTTATGTACCTGTATCTTTGGATTTGGGCATCACACAATTATTCAAGCAAGAATTATCCAAACAAGCAGTGTTTACTGTCATAGGCTTAATAATACTGGAATCTAATTCAGAATCAGAAGCATGTGAAGTAGAAGCACTCAAATCATCAATAATTAAACCAAGCTTGTTCAAAATATCCGAATGAATACACAAGATGCTTTTCAAATTATCACTAAATAATTTTGCCAATTTATTCTCAAGTTCATCAATAATATTAAGCAACATGGTATTCTCAGATCTCAAAGAGTCAATCAAAACATGCGATTCAGATAATTGAACAATCAAAGACTCTTTTTCTTGCTTCACCTTTTTGAGCTCTTTTGGAGAAACAATTTTATCTATTTTAGCAAAAACTTTAGAGAGCTCAATATCATGATTTTCTTCAGATAACTGAGAGAAATCCATGATAAAAGGTGTAATAAAAAAAATAGAAGTCACAAAGAGATGAGGATCACACTCAGGAAATAAATCCTTTCAACGGAGTGTGCCGGCTTTGATACCAATTGAAAATTGAAATTGACTTCTAAAAGTAAAGTGTGTGCACAAGTGTCAACAAAAATTAAGCACATCGGAAAATAAAAGACACACAGATTTTTGTTGACGATGTGGAAACTCAGTTAAGAGAAAAACCACTCCGGGGCAGCCAAACCCAAGATATCCACTATTCAGAAGACAAAGCTAGATACAAAGCAGTAACACCCACATTAACTCGATCCAGTGGTCGTACCTTGCTCTCTGACGTGTAACCCAACACGAATGCTTCCCAACTAGGTCTCCTACCTGAAGGGGTCTTCAATGGAATCCTTTACCTTAGAGCCGACCTCTAAGATAGACTTCAGATGTAGCGCAGCACACTTGTAACGGCTTCAGAGGGATCTTGAACTTCTCTGAGCTCTTGTGGAATTCAATACTGAATTCTTCCAGTTCTCAATGCCTAGGGGCCTCTATTTTTAGGCTGAGGTGCAGAATGGGCGACTGCTATAATATGTACGGACGCCGTCCGGACGGTGAACTTGAGCCGTCCTGTTTAAGAGCCACGTCCGGGCGGTGAGACACTGACGTCCGGACGGTCGCACGTCCGCTGCAAGTAATTTCCATATAAGGCTTCGCGCGTCCAGACCAAGGGGGATGAACGTCCGGACGGCTGAACTTCAACACGCAATTTCCATATCAGTTATGCGTGCGTCCAGACCATGAAGGGCAGGCGTCCGGACGGTTGAAGTCGAATCGGCAATTTCCATATTAGTTGCACGCGCGTTCGGACCAAGGCTGACTGACGTCCGAATCGTGATATTTGAATTTCGATTCTTGCCTTATATATGAGTGCGTCCGGACGGGAAACCACATCGTCCGGACGGTGAATCAATCTTCCCATATCTGAACTTGGAAAGAATCTGAAGCTGATCGATCACTATGGATGTCCGGACGGGCTGCTGAGAGGTCCGACGGATGCAAGCTGAATCAGAAGCTACTCGATACAAGGGAGGGTCCGGACGGAAAGATATGTCGTTCGGACGGATGTTGCTGGTCTGTCTGGCATCCGGACGGGATGACACGTCGTCTGGAAAGCTGACAAAGAGTCTGAAATCTTCTATCTTTTTCGCAGTGCAGAGTCATCTGAAAATGCTCTGACAAGTGGAATCCCTGTTTACAACATCTTTACACATAAGTGAATTTGTCCAAACACAGAATGAGGCCAAAATACTAACACATTTGACCATATATTCCGACCTTGAGAAAAAAAATAAAAATAATATATGTTTGCACAAGCAAAATTGGGCTCTCTCTCTCTCTCTCTCTCATATATATATATATATATATATATATATATATATATATATATATATATATATATATATATATATATATATATATATATTTCCATGGGAGATATGGAGTTAGAGCTTTAAAATCTCCATGACTTTGCTCTCAAGCTTCTTCGACTATTTCTTAGAGCCCTCCCAGTCTAAATGATACATATGTGATGGCGATGTTTGTATCATCAGAAATCAGAAGAAGCTTTGTGGGAAAACATCCACCATTTACAGCTCTTTCAAGAAGAAGCTCTCAAAGTTGTAGCGATTAAGCTATTAATCATGGCCGGCTTGGATATGATTAAGCCAGTAGTTCTATATTTATGTAACTAGTTGATGAAGGGTTCATCCCCATATATGTATGTGTAGTATTATAATTGTCTTGAATATTATTTGAAATATAGCAGATGGCATTTAAGGCTTCGCCATTCAAAATATGCAAATGAGTTTGAATGATAGTCCATTCAGCAGTTGGTGCTTTTGGTGGGGTCCATCCAGACTCAACTATTTGCCAAACATCTATAGATTTTAGAAAAAAATCTCATTCGCTCTTTCCAATAGCCATAATTAGTGCCATCAAAAGTAGGGATAGAATTAAGATTTAGAGTCATTATAAGAGTCACGGAAAACACTCAGGAAATAAATACAAAAACGAATGAACCTGCTCAGATACCAATTGAAAAATAATAATGACTCCTAAATTATCAACCGTAAATAAAACATGCAACCAAAATATGTAAAGCTACAAACAAATAGACACAGATATTTTGGTTACGAAGTGGAAACTCTTTGCACCAAAAAGAAAAATCACTCCAGGGCAGCCGAACCCAAGAAATCCACTATTCAGAAGAAATACCAAGTTACAAGATAGTAGTATTCAGAAACCCTTTTGTAGTAGTCGTACCTTGAACTCTGACACGTACCTATACGTAAAAGCCTCTCAACCAGACCTCCTGTTTGAAGAGTTCTTCAATGGCTCCCTTTAACTTAGAATTCCTCTATAAGTTAGACTTCAAACAGTTGAACAATATAACATAAAATAAAACTCTAAGAGAGTTAGCACATCTAACAATTTCTGCCTAAACACATTTTCTTAGCACAATGATAATTCTTCTATGGAATCCTTAAAATTACACAGCCTATGAGCCTCTTTAAATAAGCTTCAGAAATCCTAATTCTACTCAAACTCGGATTTGCATAGGGGGCGTCCAGACCTGTCTTCTGTCGTCTGAACCTGCAACTAAAAATTTGAGTAAACACTGAAGCGCGTCCGGACTTTCAACCCTAATGTCACGGTTGCATAAAGTACTTCCATTGTCTGTAGTCATCGCATCAGCGTCTGGACCTCCTTGCATACGGGTGTTCTCTGTGGCTCTCGTTTGCATAGCTGTCTGGACTTCTTGTAGACGGATGCTCTCTATTGCTCACGTCTGTTGAGTCGTTCGGGCCTTCATAGGACTTTGAGTTTCTGAGCTAGGTGTGCGAACTCTGGCATCTAGGCGTCTAGATGGGCTGTAGGGAAAACCGACTTTCTGAACTATAAAGTTTCCAGAAATATTTCCTTCAATAGGAATTTGCCTTCTTAGGTATATTATGTGTAGATACTTCTTTGTTTAGCTCTTTCCATATTTGAATTAATATTCTGCAACAATTCTTTTGGAATTTGGTAGCGCGCCAAGCGGCTACGTGGATTTTAAATTTATAAGTTTACCACTCGCAATAGTACGTATCGATTGTACTATAGTAAGGGTGATCGAACCACATAGATTATTGGTTGTTTTGCGTAATGGGATATCTAAAGAGAGTATTTAACTTAACTTAAAAATAAAAACAAAAGCAAAGGTTGTAGAATTGAAGCTACAACAATTAAGGTAATAAATGAAAGCGGAAAATGAAAAAAAACTAAGAGAAAACTTAGGGTGTTGATCTTATCCAATCCTCCACCAATGAAATGCTTAAAGTCTATATGGACCTTCCTAACATGCTTGATATGAGCGCGTAATAGGCGTCAACCATTACGACGACCTCGACACGAAAATACTTTCGTTAAGACGTAGTTATAAAGCACCTAGTTTTACATTAATCTGCTCCACGTAAAGATTAAACTATAATTGAAAAACATTTACTCTACCAAAGGTGTGGAGTGACTAATGCTCCCTAGCTTACTACTCAAAAATACATCCCAATAAGCATACAAGATATACGAAAACCCTAACTAGGCCACAATGATAAGGTATCTAGTTTCACACCGGTCTATTCCATGTAAAGATTAAACTACAATGGAAAGACATTCTACACTACCAAAGGTATGAAATGATCGGTGTTCCCTAGCATACCCTATAAGGTGACTCTAATAGGTAATCATACATCAAGTCATATAGAACCATTGCAAAAGACATCATTCTTATTTGTAAGAATGTTGGTTTTACTCAAGAAATCTAGGAAAACTCATAGACAAGTTTAACTCTTTTTCATGAATAAATAGATTGGAATCTTGATAACAAAACCTTTTAGCATGGGTTTTGATATCCTCTAGCCCTTAACAATCATCAAACATCTAAAGAAAATCCTAAGAACAT
Organism: Alnus rubra; assembly: GCA_028654335.1. Classification (NCBI taxonomy): domain Eukaryota; kingdom Viridiplantae; phylum Streptophyta; class Magnoliopsida; order Fagales; family Betulaceae; genus Alnus; species Alnus rubra. Next base: position 2,101,061 of record JAJPGS010002369.1, read on the forward strand.
CAAGAACACTACATAGGTTTTGGATAGGATTAGGATCAAACCCTAAGATAGAATTTAGCTAGACATGAATTGAATCTAATCTAAGCATGAATTTAAAGGAAAACAGTAAAGAAACAAGAAGGAAATGAATTAAAAACAATTATATTAAACTAAGGAAATTCAGATTACAAAAAGGGAGTAAAAGAAAAACAAACTAAACTAAGAACATGAAATTTAACAAATGAAATTGTTCTCTGGAACTAAGCCCAGAAAACGTGCATCAAAGAAAGCTAGAAATACAAGAAATGAGGTGATACACCTGACCAAATCAGAAATCCCCAAAAGATGCATCCTCTAAGCTAAAACCCTAATCTCATATATATAGAGATTTAATTTACAAAGGACTCCTCAAGGATCAATTCTAGCCGCACAAACAAAGTTGGTCGCCGTCCAATTCTGTCCATTAAACCCAACTTTTGATTTGGATCGCACAAAGATTTGGAAATATCTTGACCTTCTAGAAGATACGAAGTCAATCGATCGAAAATTTTGTGCTCTGAAAATCGATGGATCGCATCAGGATCGATCGAAGTTGAGTCGACAGAAAGTCAATAAATCGACTTATTAGCTGTACAAATAATCGATCGATCGAAATGCCTTGGACGATTTTTCATCTTTTCAGGATCAGCCTCGAACTCTGGAAATTGACTAAAATACCCTTGACGTATTTTCAGGTCTAATTCAAGTGTTTTGAATTAGATTTCAACTAAGACATGAAAATAAGATAAAACACAAAACTACACAAAATATTATATTTACAACACAAACTAGGTATAACAAATGCAAGTTAAGGGGTCTTGAATCGAATAATTCAAGACTTATCACAACGATGTCCCTGTTATGAAAGTCCCTTATGTGTAAGAGTTGTTGTTAACCATGAAAATAATTTGTTGACTTCTTAAACAAACCAAGTGTGTGTGTGTTTGTGTGCAAACAAATATCTTAAATGCGGAATTTAAAAGAGACAAGATATTTGTTACGAAGTGGAAACTTTATGAAGAGAAAAAAACCACTCCGGGGTAGCCAAACACAGGAAATCCACTATCCAAAAATAAAGTTAGTTACAAGACACTCGTACTCACATAACCCTATGTAGTATTCATACCTTTAACTCTGACGTGTAGCCCAACACGAACGCTTCCCAACCAAATCTTCCACCTGAAGGGGTTTTTGATGGATTCATTTACCTTAGGGCCAACCCCTAAGATAGACTTCACACGAACACTTGAGCACACACTGGCACCGGCTTGAGAGCTAGCGGATCTTCGATTCTCCCTAAACACCCTCTCAAAGCACTATGGAATTTACCACCAAATTTCGTACCAAAAACACAGACCTAGAGCCCCTTATTTATAGGCTTTAAGAGACCTAAAAAACTGCTAAAAATTGGACTCTGTCTGTCGAGCGTCCGGACGGAAGTTTGCCACGTCCGGATGGCTTGACCGAGCGTCTGGACGGTCTTCGCTAAAACCTTTCCGCGTACAGACGAAATTCTGGAGGTATCTGAACTAATGGATATCGTCCGGATGTATTATTGAGTCGTCCGGACGGTTTCCAAATACAAGACATCGTCCGAACGTGATGCCGAGTCGTCCGGACGGATTGCAGATACTTCCCAAATAGTGTCGACTTCTGAAAATAGACTCCTTGTAGAATACTGATTGATTGAGCATCCAGACGGTGTTGGTCTGACGTCCGGACGTCTTCAATGTTTATCTGTAGGACACTGCGGGGCGTCCGGACGCCTTCAAAGGCCCGTCCGGACGGTTGCACAGGAACCAGCTGATTTGTCTTGGTTTTTGCAAAGGACTCTTCATGGATAACTTCTAGAAGCTTGTGAACAATAGATGTCTGAATATATGAAGATTCTGATTTAAAAACCGTTTTCCGAATACATGAAGATTGAACAACCGACTGTCCTGTTAAAATGCAACCATTTTTACATAAAGTGTTTTTGTTTCATCCATAATTTAGCCAAAATACTAACAAACTCCCCCTTTGGCCATTCTGGGACAAAAACACTTGACCGGTTTGAAAATACATTTCCGGTCTGAAACACCAAAAACAACAATAAAAAATACTCCCCCTTTTTGTCACACAATGACAAAGGGTAAACAGAGTATGAATTATAACCATAACCAACAATAAAGCAAAAGAGAAATGAACAAGGTTAGGTTCCCAAAGAAAAATCAGCGCACACATGTATCGAAACCTGTGAAAACAGTAAGATAACTGATCAAAAATACGCAAGCATATAGAAAAGAGTTAAGTAATCAATGAGCAAAAATTTCCTGCAGACAGAATTTTTCAAAAGTAAACTTAACTCATGTAATGCATGTGTGTGTGAAGGCTTTCTCAATAAGGTATGAAGTATGCTGATATGACTTAAAACACCCGGATTTTCTAGATAAGAGAGAAAATCAATGTTAGATCAGTCAAAAGTCAAACCTTATTTTACTAGGGCCTAGCCACCCTCATCTGATACACTCCCCCTAAGTTGCAGCACTTTGTCTTTTACTTCGTCCGTTAGTGATCGTCTATTTCCGCAATGAAATGATCACTGACTGTTTCTATAGGGACAAGTTCAAGAACAAATTTAGCATAAGCAGTGGATCTTTTTATTTATCCATGTTTATTCACTTTTTAATGCCTTTTTATCTTTTGGTGCTGCAACCTAGAAAGAATTCCAGAATTTATGAGTTCTAGGTTCAACTAGCGAGTTGGTCAATGTAAATTTCCAGATGTTAAAAGTCAGAGGAGAGAAAAAAAAATACCTTAGGGGAGCCTTAGAAGGTGCACATTTTCCATCACATGAGAAAAGCAACTATCTAGGAACGATGCAGCAGGAAACTTTTGCACATATCAAATTTGAAACTTAACCATATGAATGTATATTTTATCAGAGCACAGAGAACTATCAAAACAGATAAAAATACATGAGATAGCTGAAACCTTTTTGGCAAAAACCTTGCATCAGATTCCTTTTTATTTTATTTATTTATTTGGTAACAACAATCATGCAACTTACGGAAGAGACAAAGAAAAACCAAATAGTCTTATTCGAGCATGAAACAAGGACATGTTTAGGACATGTCACAAATACCAATGGCTTTTCGGAAAGATTCAAACCTGCTTCCATCAAGAGGTTTGGTGAGGATATCTGCCAATTGATTTTCTGTGGGAACAAACATAAGAGCTACTTCCCTGGATTTGACAAGGTCACAGATGAAATGATCCCGAATGTCGATGTGCTTGGTCTGAGAATGCTAAACTGGATTCCTTGAAATGTTTATGGCACTGGTATTGTCACAGTGAATGACCATAGTGTCTTGAGTGAAGCCATAATCACAGAGTAATTTCTTCATCCATAATAACTGAGTACAACAACTTCCAGCAGCAATATACTCAGCTTCTGCAGTGGAAAGAGAAATTGAGGCTTGTTTCCGACTCATCCAAGCTACCAAATTTATACCCACATAGAAACAACCACTAGAGGTGCTTTTCCTATCATCAGCATTTCCAGCCCAATTTGCATCAGAGTATCTTGCAAGCACAAGATTTCTCTAGAAAAACATATACCATAATTAACAATGGCATTTACGTACCTGATGATGCGCTTGACAGCTGTAAGATGAGATTCCTTAGGATTAGCTTGGAATCGGGCACAAACTCCGACACTGAAGGCAATATTTGGTCGGCTTGCCATGAGATAGAGAAGATTGCCAATCATACTTTTGTAAAGAGTAGGATCCACTTGTTTGCTTGTTAGATCAGCACTCATTTTGACATTTGTGCTCATGGGAGTACGAGCATGGCTTTTCCCATCTAGACCGAATCGTTTCACCAGATCTTTTGCATATTTTGCTTGAGAGATAAATATCCCTTCAGAAGTTTGTTTAACTTGCAACCCCAGAAAATATGTCAACTCACCTATCATACTCATCTCAAATTCTTGTTTCATTTCTTCGACAAACTCATGAGCTTGAGAATCAAATGTTGCCCCGAAGATGATATCATCTACATAGATTGTGCAATGAGTTTGTGATTTCCTTGATTTCTGATGAAGAGAGTCTGATCTGCCTATCCTCTTGTGAACCTTTTATCCAGAAGATAAGTGGTTAATCTTTCATACCACGCTCGTGGAGCTTGTTTGAGACCATACAGTGCTTTCTTCAGTTTGTAGACATGTTGAGGATAGTGAGGATCCAGAAATCCTTTTGGTTGCTCTACATAAACTTCTTCCTGAAGAATGACATTTAGAAAAGCACTCTTGACATCCATCTGATAAAGCTTGAAGCCTAGATGACAAGATATAGAGAGCAGAATTCTGATAGATTCAAGGCGGGCAACTGGAGCAAAAGTTTCATCACAATCTATCCCTTCAATTTGAGTGTATCCTTGAGCAACAAGCCGTGCTTTGTTTCGGATCACCATGCCATGTTCGTCTGATTTATTCTTGAAAATCCACTTTGTGCCGATGATATTTTGATCAGATGGTCTGAAAACCAAAGTCCATACATTATTACGAGAAAACTGATGCAACTCATCATGCATAGCAGTAACCCAACTGTCATCTTGTAAGGCTTCCTCTACTTTCTTTGGTTCAAATTGAGCCAGATAGCAATTGTAAGTGACTTGATTTGCAACCTCATTAGTGGGGTTCATTATTCTACTTCTCAACCGTCTACCTTCATTTAGATTCCCAAGAAGCTGCCTGGAAGGATGATTGAGCTTGACCTAAGAGGCGGGTTTAATCGGAGGATTTAACAGCTTTGAATCTTGATCTGGTGTAGGATCCGTTTCCACAGTAGGTACTGCATCAAGAAGAACATCTGCTACTGTAGGAGAGATAGGAGGAGTAGATACAGGCTCTACTTCTACAGAGGAAGTTTCACTTACATTATTTGTGCGAGAAGGAAGAGTCTCTAGGGTAGACTGAGATATCTCCCCCTTGCTATATGCCTTACTCTCATCATCAATGACCACATTTATGGACTCCATCATTGTTTCTGTTCTGGTGTTATTGATAAGTGTTGAATGTTACACATTCAAGCCCCTTAATTTACATATGTTAAGCTCTTAGTTTTGTTATAGTTTGATGTTTTGTGTTGTTTTTGTATTTTCTTGTATTTTATAGGTTTTGGAAGAAAATCGATCAAATTCCAAGATTATAATGAAATTGGAAATCTCACTTTTGGATAGATTCAAACTCCAAATCAATTTTGAATTTAAGGAAAGAAAAGTAGGCAAAAATTCGTTATTTTTGGAAGGAATCCAGAATGAGCACGTCTCAGTAATTTAATCATAACTTTCTGCTCAAGTATCAGATTGCAACAAGATTTGTGGTGTTGGAAAGATAATAAGGAATAAAACAAATATATCAGAAATATGTTTTTCCTAATTCGGACGTTTACCATGCAAAAATCGTCCCGTAATAAAAGACCACAAATTTGTACGAATTTTGGAATCCTTTTCCTACTTGGATAGAAATTTCAGAAAAGGAAAAGACTTGTAATTATTCTATTTGAACTAGAAAACCTACTTAGAATTGTAATAGGAATTCTAGAGCTTCTAGAGCTTCTCTAATCCCTATAAATAGGCTTCTAGCCTTTGAAGAAAAGACACACAATCTTTGAGGAAGAATCAAAGGCTACATCAAGAAGGAGGTTCTTTTTAGTTTTTATTTTCTTTCTTCCTTTATTTATTTTCTGTATGTATATAATTTTAGTTTATATTAGTTGTAACTAACAGTTTAGTTAGGACTCGATTGAAGCCCTAATCATGTCTCTTTAAGTTTTTCAATTTGCTTTGCTACAATTTATATATTGATGTTTAACTTGATTAGTTCTAGTTTCTTGAATTCCTTCCATGTTTATGTTTGGCCATCATATGCATGTGGTATGGATTTGTTATTTATGTCAATTTGGATGACTGAGTCTTGGGCATAATAGAGTAACGAAAGAACCCCGACACAGGTTCTTGGATTAATCAACATAAAGACAACTGGAATAGATACCATATTCCAATCTGAGTGTGTTTACCGATTTCCATAGATTTATGCTTCCTTGAAGAACAACTTAGTAGATACCATGCTAAATCCTTCAAGGAAGAAAAGAGTTAGAGTAGATACCATGCCTAACTCGTTGCTTAGGGAAATCAATAGCTTTAGGAGAAGATACCATTCCCTTGTGGCTGGTAAGCATTAAGCATCATGTTATGATTGTAGTATTGTGCATATTGTGAATTTTATTAGAGTATGATTAGCAGTGGATATTGAAGCCCTACCTTTTCTTCTTATTATTTTTAATTCAATCTTTTATCCCGTCTTATTAAACATATCTCTTTTAGGAATATCTTTTTAAGCATAATTTACCAATCCTCGTGGGAATGATCTCGTATTTGCTTACTATACTATCGTTTTGATCTTGTGCACTTGCGAGTAAAACGTACAAATATTTATCTATTTATTTAGGTAGATATTTGCGTTATAGACTCTGTAGGCATTACTGTTGGTGGAGTATCCCAAGAATATGCCTTCATCACTTTTGGGATCAAACTTTCCCAGATTTTCCCTGTCACGTAGAATATAGCATATACTGCCAAAAGTTCAAAAATATTTAACAGTGGGTTTCTTACCTCGCCAAATCTCGTATGGAGCCCTGCTAGTTTCTGTCCTCAGATAGACTCTATTGATGATATGACTTGCTGTGTTGATAGCTTCTCCCCAAAAATGTTGAGCAAGATTTTGAGAGTGAATCATTACTCGAGCCATTTCTTGTAAAACTCTGTTTTTCTGCTCCACAACCCCATTTTGTTGAGGAGTAATAGGAGAAGAAAACTCCTGCTGAATGCCACATGAGTGACAGTATTCTTCAAAATGAGCATTCTTAAATTCTCTGCCATGATCACTGCGAATCCTCATGATAGGACACTTTTGCTCTATCTGAATTATTTTGAATAATCGCTGAGCGGCTTCAAAGGCATCAGATTTTTCCCGAAGAAGAAGAACCCAAGTGTACTGGGAATAGTCATCCACAATAACCAGAATATATTTCTTCCCACCGAGACTAGCAGTTCTGGTGGGACCCATGAGATCCATATGCAACAATTCTAAATTACAGGAAGTATGAATACCTGATGCCTTTTATGAGCAGTACGGGTCTGTTTCCCAGCTAGCAAGGACCACACACTCCTTTTCCAGTATCCTTCAATTTAGGAAGATCTTTGACAACTTCCTTGCTGGCAATTTTGAACATGTTGGTGAAGTTTAAATGACCCAACCGTTGATGCCATAGCTCACTTTCATCAAGGGTAGCTTTATTGCAGATGATTTGAAAATTTGAAGAGAGATTAGGAATGCCATAACAATTGTCACTAGTCCTCTCACCTCCCATTAACCATTTTCCATTGTTGTCAAAGATGTTGCATTCCTTTTTAAAGAATTGGACAACCAGGTCATCATCACATAATTAGCTGATACTCTGGAATGTCAATCTGCTCATTCCCGATCACTTTGGCCTGGCTCCCATCTCCGAAAGTAATCCGTCCTCCTCTTGCCATTTGAATATCTTTGAGGAGTGTCCTGTCACCTGTCATATGTTTGGAGCAAGCACTATCCAAATACCACAAGCAAGTATCAAGAACTTTTAAAGCAGTATGAGCGACTAGGCAAAGATTGTCACTTTTCTTAACCCAAACATGTGAGACATCCTTTTCCTTTTTAGACATGATAGAGTTTTTCTTAAAAAGTGTAGGATTCTTTAACTTTTCACTGATGAGTTTTACTTGATCACAAAGATTATTGATCTGATTTCTAATACCAGGCTCATTATTCCTAATAACTTGCTTTTTAACCCATGGCTTTTGAGAGAGTATTTGAAAGTAGTTAGGACGAGTATGACCAATAATACCACAATGCTGACAAGTAGGGATAGATTTATACCTTTTACCACCATTCCTACTAGATGAATCATGAGTAACCCTATCAGGCTTAGTAAACAAGTTCTATGAGCAGGCATAGCATGTGAAGAAGATGTAGTATTATTACTCATATCATAAAGAAGTCAACACAAGATTACACTCGAGAAATGAATCTTAACAGAGTGTACCAAGCTCTGATACCAATTGAAAATAATTTATTGACTTCTTAAACAAACCAAGTGTGTGTGTTTGTGTGCAAACAAATATCTTAAATGTGGAATTTAAAAGAGACAAGATATTTGTTACGAAGTGGAAACTCTATGAAGAGAAAAAAACCACTCCGGGGCAGCAAAACCCAGGAAATCCATTATCCAAAAACAAAGCTAGTTACAAGACACTCGTACTCACATAACCCTATGCAGCTCTGACTTGTAGCCCAACACGAACGCTTCCCAACCAGATCTTCCACTTGAAGAGGTTTTTGATGGATTTCTTTACCTTAGGGCCAACCCCTAAGATAGACTTCACACGAACACTTGAGCACACACTGGCACCGGCTTGAGAGCTAGCGGATCTTCAATTCTCCCTAAACACCCTTTCAAAGAACTATGGAATTCACCACGAATTCTGTACCAAAAACACAGACCTAGAGCCCCCCTAAAAAACTGCTGAAAATTGGACTCAGCATTTGGACGAAAGTTTGCCACGTCCAGACGTATTTTTGCGATATCCTTCAGAAACAGGGCAATTCTATCCTTATCAGGTTTGCGTTCGGACGACTTGACCGAGCGTTCGGACAGTATTTGCTAAAACCTTTCCATGTACAGACATAATTCTGGAGGTATCCGAACTACTGGATATCGTCCGGACGTATTGCTGAGTCGTCTGGACGGTCTGTAAATACAAGACATTGTCCGGACGTGATGCCGAGTCGTCCGGACGGATTGCAGATACTTCCCAAACAGTGTCGACTTCTAAAAAATAGACTTCTTGTAGAATATTGATTGAGCGAGCGTCCGGACGGTGTTGCTCTGACGTCCGGACGTCTTCAATGTTTATCTGTAGGACACTGCGGGGCGTCCGGACGCCTTCAAAGGCCCGTCCGGACGGTTGCACAGGAACCAGCTGATTTGTCTTCGTTTTTGCAAAGGACTCTTCATGGATAACTTCTAGAAGCTTGTGAACAATAGATGTCTTAATATATGAAGATTCTGATTTAAAAACCGTTGTTCGAATACATGAAGATTGAACAACTGACTGTCCTGTTAAAATGCAACCATTACATAAAGTGTTTTTGTTTTATCCAGAATGTAACCAAAATACTAACAAACCAGAATGTAGCCAATTAATAAAAACCAATAACATTGATTGTTCCAATGGATTCCCAAGAGCTCTTTTACCAGATGTGTCATCTGACTGTATTTACGCTAATTGTTCCAGTGGAATTCCAAGAGCTCCGTTACCAAAATTGTCACCTGCACGTGCTTATGCTGGTTGTTCTAGTGGACTTTTAGAGAGCTTCGTGAACAAAGCCATCACTTTACCTTGTTTACGCTGATGAATGCAGAGGACTTCCAAAGAGCTCACTCACCTGGTCTGTGACCTGGAGCGTCCTTACACCGCTAGGGTGTTTTAGAAGAGTTAGCGATGAAACAATTGTAGCGTCCTTATGGATATCGGGTCGTCCTTACGCCGTAGGGATTTCTGCACTGTGTTGAGCCGATTTTTATGTGCTTTCTCTCCATCCTATAAATATGTTAGGATGCTTTTTTTCAAAGGTTGAGTAAGCATATCAAGAATCATTCTAAAGCCTTTTGCGAGGTTGCTTGGCTTTACCATTTGTTGAGCCAATAGAGTTTTTGTGAAAAGCCATTGTAGCCATTTCTCTCTTAGAATTTGTTAGTTTTCAAACCACAACCAGTACACATCTTTAAAAAATGTGAAGTCTAAGGATGGGTCGGTAAGGAGATCACAAGTTGACTAGTGAAGAGCTGGAGCCTATCAGAGAGATATGGAGGCAAGTGGGGAGCTTGACTGCATATGGATTGTCTTAATAATTTTACATCGAATGTAAGTTTTATTATGCTCGTATATGGTATTTTCTAGAGTGAGTGATTTTCCGGATTTCACTTTCAGGAGTGGTCTACTTTTGATGTGTTTAAAAGGTTTCATTTCGTAAAAAAAAATCATTATATTGATTGCGTGATAATTGATACTCTTTGAACTTATGCATTGTGGTGCATTTGTGAAAGGGGTTGGGTTCCGGTCTTTTCATGTGTGCTTCAACTTTACACAAGTCAGGCCCAGTTATAGTTGAAAAAGGCCAACGAGAATAAAAAATACAATCGAAGAATTAATACAAAATAATATCAAGGGAAAAATACAATTTAGCCCCTAAAACTATCACACTTTCTCTGGATGGTCCCCCAAACTACCAAAACCTATGAAAAATGTTCATTTTGGCGAAATATTCACATAATACCTCTACCACATGTCATTTTTCAATTAAAAAAAAAAATAAAACAATAAAAAAAATTAAAAAATAAATAAACTAAAATTTTTATTTCTTATTTTTATGTTTTTTTAAAAAAGGTGGGTGTTTGAGGTGGTGATATTTCCCAACCGCGACCCGATCTTCCCGACACCCCTCCAGTCACCGTCCGTTTGCAACGCCATGATGACCGATTTTATAACTAGGCTCGGCAAGTTTCGATTCACAATCATCAGCTCCCTGATCTCAGCCGAGCTCAAGCTCGCCCCGCTATGAAAAATATCATTCACCTAAGAGAAAAACTTGTGATCCTTGAGCCTCAGGTAGCTATTGGCCAATGTTTTGAATGCCAAAAAATTATAGTGAAGAAAATGGATATGAACATCAACAAACAAGCTCATGGCCGCTGATTTCTCCATTAGAAACTGATCGAGGTCTTCCATAACGATGATAGACTTGCTCATCATTTGTAACAAAACAAAATTCAGATTGGAATCATTCATAACCTTCGAAAGATCAATATCATAGACATCGAAGGATAGAAAATTAGCCATGTCCGCGTTCGGAGAGGTGGGGACGAGTTTGCCAAGCTCCAGGCGTGCATTGTGCCCAATTACTATGCTGTAAAGAAGCAGTACGTCATCTGCTCGATCGCAATATTTTTTTTTTAAAACAAAAAAATTATTTTTTTAGTTTTTAATTTTTTAATTATTTTTTTGAATTTTTTTGAATTTTATTTTTTTAGAATATTTTTTTTAATTGAAAAATGACTCATGGTAGGGGTATTATAGGAATATTTCACTAAAATGAGTATTTTTCAAAGGTTTTGATAGTTTGGGGGACTAGAGTGCAAGTCTTGGTAGTTTGGAGGCCATCCGGAGAAATGGTAGTAGTTTAGGGAGGCTAAATTGTATTTTTTCCTAATATCAAACTATACAGGAAAATTAATAATTATCTGATTGGATCTATGAAAGTTGAAAGATAAGGGATCAGATCGAGCATAATCAAATTCTGATATCAGGCAACAAAAAAAAAAAAATTGAAAATATATTCTAAGAAAGATGTACTGGAACATTGGAAAAGCCAATGCCAAGAGCAAATGTGCTTAACAAGTTTCTCAAAGTGATAAATTTGATGTATTTGTCCTTAATTTGTACATGATTTTGAAAATTGATTACTTTGGTAACTTCTAATACACTCTTGGACATACACTGCATGCGGAATAAATACACAAAACGAAGAGACGTCTAAACATTCGAAGACCGTACGGTAAGGCTCATTAGATCTTCTTTCCATTTTATTTCTATCAAGTAATATTATTATTTATTTATTTTTAACTTAGATCCCTTCTTATAAAAAAGAGACCAAAGGTTTAAGAGAAATGATCCCTACACTCATTTCTCACAACAGACCCACAACAAGTTGACTTGGCTGGTAATATTTTTTTATTATTTTTGTTTTGTTTTGTTTTGTTTTTGTAAAAAAATAATAAAATATTACCAGCCTCGTCAGCTTGTTATAGAACTGTTGTGAGAAATGAGTGTAGGGATCATTTCTCAAGGTTTAATAATAGGATTACAAGGACTCCCTAACAAACCAAACCTACATGAATACAAAGACTCCGTAACAAACCAAATTAGAGGCGGAAGGAGTTTCCTCCATCTTTTTAGAACAAGAAATCTAATTTGGCACACAGCTGATTAAAGATAAAAGGACAATATAAAGAAGATGCCTCTCGGGACATGGATACTAATAAAAATCTAGTAGAGGGCATAGATCCTAAGCTAAAAAAGCATATATATATATATACAGTCCAATATTAAGCAAGACTAACAGGATAGACGGTAGAAAAACAAAAACAAAAAATAAACCAACAACATAGGCCTGGTGAGGGGAAGGGAGGATGAGCCGCCAGCAGGAAAACATCGGATCCACAGAAAACCGCCATAGACCGGAGTGGGGAGAAAGCGTTTAAGGGGGCGCGTGGTCACCATGTGCCAGAACGGATCTTGGTGTGTGTATGCCACGTGCTGGTGCACGGGGGGCGGGGGAAACACGCCGAGCATCGGACGACTTAGAGGATGATGGTGAAGTAACTGGTGAGGCCCGTGTATAAAGAGGGAAGCGTAAATTTAGATTCAAAGATGACAATCTAACAACCCTTCTAAAAAGCATACAAAACACCAAAAAAAATAAATAAATAAATAAAATGAAAAGGGAGACAACCGAGTTAAAAGCAGCAAGAAAAGGGGTAGAGCCTCAGCTTGAAAAGGGGTGGGGGGAAGACTTTCGTGAAGATGGGTTTCTAGAGAGAGGTGGGAGTTTTCTCGCAAGAGTAATATTATTGTTCAAGTAATATTATTGTTGCATGTTAGCTGTTCTACTCTTTTTGCACCAGTCATCCATAATTCCGCCTTTGTGAGAACTTTTCGAATTTTATTGTTTAGTCGATCACATTATATTTCTGCCCTTTATTCCAGTTATATTTGATCAGGATTTACAGCAATTAATTATTTAAATTATTAGTAATTTTGGTAATATAATTAATGTGAAAGAGTTCAAATAAAATTTTATCTATCAGTCTAAAATTTGTTTGATCAAATAAAAATTTTATATAAACTCCCTGAACAATTTAAATAGCTAATTAATATGATTCTTTATCTCTTTCTTTCTCAGTTCAACGAAAAAAAATAAAAAAAAATAAAAAAAAATAAATAAATAAAGAAAAATAAATAAATAATGGAGTCAGGTAGGGCTTAAATTGCGAGAAACAGTAGATTATAAAAGGACACGTACCAGAGGATATGCATCAGCGACAGCGACCTTGCTGGGAGCCTCTGTAGCTGGGGGATCTAGCGACCAGAAAAACAGAAATAAAAAAAAAATGAAAAAACCCGATTCATGGGAGATGTCTATGCGAAAGGATAGACGATATCAAAAGATTCAAAACACATGTGCTACCCATTGTGCCACCCTTGCCATATCATCACCAATGGCTTTGGAATTCCCGTTTAACTCAAGAGAGGATCTTGTGCTTCCTAAGATCCCATACCATTCCAATCTCAAATTCTATACAAGTAAATTGATCACCAACTTCAAATAAAAAGTATGCGTTTCTTGTATGCAAATGACAAATGTTATTTTTATAAATTAAATTGGAGGAATTTTTTCAACTCAATTTAAAGAAAAATTCTGTCCGTTTGAGATAGCTAATTCTAATTTTATGATTTAATTTATTATTTTTTTTATAAAAGAAAAAATCATACAGTTGGAGGGATGCCAATAATTTATTGACTTCGACTTCAACTCAAGAGTCCTTGGAAATGTCTTCCACATGTCAGAATGAGACGCTATGTATATACGTAAATATAATTACGCATACTTTATTCATTATAGAAGCTGAACAACCATATCTATACAGATTGAAGTTGTCTGCATTGACCAATCCTGATATTCGGAAAGGATAGAGATTCGAATGCAAATCTTATATCCAGCTCTTTCTATAACATCAAACTATGCTTCAATTCATTTCTTTTCCCAACTATTTTATTACCCCTCTATATATATATATATATGTACGTATGTGATCAGTGAGCTGAGCAGCTTATACTGCATGGATCAGGATCATGGTCTTCACTGATATACCTGTTTCTGATATGGGTATTTCGCCTTGTGTGCCACCCTTTTAAACTTATTTCATTTTATTTTGTAATTATTTATTTGAAATTTAATTATAAAGACTGTTATAAAAAATAAAAATAAAAAAGTTGACATTTGTCTGAAAATGGATAGAAGTCTTTAGTTCGATAAGGACACTTAATTTCAAGATTTTTTAAGACAAAATTTAAGCACATGGAATGATTTGGACCAATCATAAATCAGAGACTAAATTTTCGACAAAAAAAAAAAAAAATGAAAAAGAAAAAAAGAAAATTTCTTAGAATTTTCTCTATGTCGATCTTGGTAATCAGGCAAGATAGAATCCAACCAAACCAACGTCCCACCTAAAAATTGAGGTCAGATTGCCGGGACCCTGTTCCCATAGCCAAATCGTTTGCCTTGTCTGGATTAAGCAGGCCTCCTTATTTCATGCCCACCTTTGCCAGTTCTCTAAGCAATCCTCCTGGATATTGCACTCCAACCAATCTGATTAACATTGGTAAGAGCATTATGATATTATATTGCATTATAGAATTAATTTAATCCCACGTTCACTCCCCCTGCTTCCCAGAAAACTCTTTTGCTGAGGTTGCAAATCCCACTGTTTTCGAACCTGACCATGTTCACCCCCTCCAAAACCGAGTCAACCTTTTCTTCCATGGCTTGGAGATTGTATATATATATATACTTTACCCTCTACGCACATGCCTTCTCAAGCTCTGCTGTGAGCTTCTTTTTTTTTTTTTACCTTCTTTCTTTCTCTTTTGTAAAAAAGAATGGCAGTATCAGCCATGGTTGAACTCCGGCAGTACAAGGCCCATGCAAAGAGAAAGGGGTATGGCTTCACCAGAAAGTGTGCTTCCTTAGTGAAGCAGCAACGTGCCCGTATCTATATCCTACGCCGCTGTGCGACCATGCTCCTTTGCTGGTATATTCAGGGAGATGATTAGCTAGCTATCTAGCTAGCCCACTTCGATCTTAACTTCATCTTCAAATAAAAAAAAAAAAAAAACTCGCCTTTAGTCTTTCTCAGTCCATTTCTTTTTCATCCCAAATAGATATTACGTACGTCTTCTCCATCATATCATCAGGCTTCTTCCTTTTTGCCGGTCCGGTTTGGTTTTATGGGCCACGTACGGCGTGGCTTATATCACATCCTCTCGGGGTGCTTTTGTTTTTTACCCAATTGGGAAATCCATTGGGTTTTGGGGCACAAGAGAGATTTGTAGCCGCGCTCTTGCTTTTTCACCATCCAGTCGTCAAGGATGAACACCGATGGAGGCATGGAGCTGATCATGACGTACGTGTGGGGGTCTTTAATTTTATCTTGTATAAGATGTTGTCTGGCTGTTGCTGTCAGGGTTAATTGTAACTTGTATTTAGACATACGTACTCCTTCTATTCCCCCTACCCACCATCCTTTTTCTTTCTTTTGGAGCAACATGAAGAAAAATGTTCTAACTCCAAGAAAATGAAGAGATTAATGTAGCGCCCCGAATTATTTTATGTACCCTTAATATAATTTGGAGCGCTAATGCTATACTTCTAAACATGATTGCGACGAAAATATATATAAATGTTGAGTAATTCTATATATATATTAAGTGTCCATCAAATATCAATAAAAAAATAAGGTGACTTTTAAAATTACCATTTGATTAGAATCATAATTTGATCAATCACGCGTCCAATGGTGATTTTAAAAACCACCTCATTCTTTTATGGATACTTGATTGACACTTAATGTACATATAGAATAACTCATATTAGTATTTTGTGAACTAACATCATCAAGCAATATTAACCAAAGCATTTAAATAATCTCATAAACATATATAACATTAGTTCATAAATTGGTAACACGTACAAGGACATACCAAATCTGGATCATCTCCTAACACACGTCCTCAAAAAATAGTAAACAAGTTTGTTACAACATGAAAGCGCACTCGTTGCCAATCATCAACTAATAAGACACACTATAAAAAATAGAGTTTTTCCTGATCGAGATTTAGTGACGTGTCAGAAGGTTTAACACGTCACTAAACTTTAGTGATGTGTGTCCAACGTTAATAATCACTGCATCAAAACTGGGTATTTAGTGACGTGTAAAACATTTGACACGTCACTAAATCAAGAAAAAATTGATTTCTTTTTTTTTTTTTTTTTTTAAAAAAAATTTTAGTTTTTGTCCTCTCGAATATATTTTTTGGATTTTTCACGGTTGACCTGATAGACAATTTAAGTTTCCATCAATCCATCGTGTACAACGTCAAAATTAACATTTCCATTGATCATCAACAATCACAGCTATTGAAAATCAAAACACCAGTTTCAACAAACTTACAATTAGACTATCTCTGTCATAGATATGAACAAAATATACAGATTACAAAACACAATCTATATACAGATTACAAAAGGTAACAAAAAATACAAGTATTTCATCACCAACTATCAACAATAATCGTTAGGTTTGAGGACATGTCCGATGGCCTTTATTTAGCCACCTTTAGATGAATGGATGATCATAAATTTGCATATCAACATAAATATTAAATACATTAGAATCAATTATAGAGTGGTTTAGCAGATCAATGAGAAGGGAAAGGCATAAGAAATTACTAAAACATAAAGAAAAAGATAGACTGTACAAAGATGATAATAATTTTGAAGCAGAAATAATATGTTGTCTCCATACCAAACCAGCCATGCATCAAGTCTTCAACCAAACCAACCATTTGTTTCCTATACACCATACCAAACCAACCATCAAATCTTCACT
Organism: Alnus rubra; assembly: GCA_028654335.1. Classification (NCBI taxonomy): domain Eukaryota; kingdom Viridiplantae; phylum Streptophyta; class Magnoliopsida; order Fagales; family Betulaceae; genus Alnus; species Alnus rubra. Next base: position 2,117,956 of record JAJPGS010002369.1, read on the forward strand.
CAAACATTAGTTTCCCATTTACATAATTCACAACTAGTAATAAAGTCATACACACAATGCGTTGAAAACATTGAGTCATACACACAATGCAAAGCTCCAACCAACAGCCAACACCAAAGCTACCTAGATATGACCAACGTCAACAAGAGTTGTAATATCATTCCAAATTCCAATGATAATCTCTACAAAAGAAAAATAAAAATAATAAAAATATAATATTACCTGATACACAAAAGAAGATAATTGCTCATTCAAAGTTGTCATCAAGATCTTCATGACCGAGTGACTATGCAGCATGTTTCGCATTACCTGCGAATGATAAAACAAACACAATCAGCAAATAATATGATAGAATCATATCAAGTCTTAAGCATTAAGCAACATGTGAGTGTGTAAACAAACATCATCATACTAAAAAAGAAAAAAAGTCATTAATTATTACTTGATCAACTATCGACAGACGATCTCACATTCAAAAGAGGTGTGGAATCTCTGTCTGGCGTTGCGGTATGCTGAGTACATGACCACCGGCACGGATATCGATTGGCGCATCATTTCTTCAAGCTGGCTAAAACAAGCCTCATAATGCGCCGCCTTCTAAGCCTGTGATGCCAACATCGCATCCATCTCTACCCTGTGCCGTCCCCGCTCAGCCTCGAGTGCTCGGTTGAGAAATTCTTGTGAGATGGTGGCATACCTTGGGTTCTGTGATCGTGCCTGTGAGGGTGTATAGTATGAGCATATGGTCCCCAGCACAGGCAAAACATTCAGCCCAACCTGCCGAACCCTGTTAACGCATTCAAGCTTGTTGCTGTGCGCCTGGGCGTACGCTTTGTCAAGTGTCCAGCTTACCGTCCGGTTGGTATTAGCTCTGCCATCCTCTCCTATATGTTGTATTAAATGTTGGTGTGTCTGACAAGTGTTAATCGTAAAAAAATTATCACACACATAAGTAAAACAAGATATGAAAGGGGAGTAGCATACACATATCTCCTTTATTATGTCAATAGGATAGCTTCCATCCTTCTTCTTATGTGATTTTATGTATGTTTGTGCTCACATAGGAGGAGTGTCATCAGTGATAGTCTACTAAAAAAAATAAAACATGAACACATGTTTATATATATATATATTCAAATTTTACATCTATATGTATAGGGTACCCAGAGGAAAACTCTTTAAGAATCCATTAAAATTCAACTCACATGAAGCTTATTGAGGAGCCCAGGGAGGAAGCCACACATTTGGTTGGGAGGGGGCCAAACAAAAAAAAATTAAAATATGTGGTCAAAGTATAAATACAAAATATATTGGGTGGGTTTGATATCTCTTCATCTTCAAGTTTCAATGCCTTCTTCTGTCTTTTTTTGCTTGGAAAAAAAAAAATAGACACACACACACACATCTTTTCTACAATACCTTTCTTCTTTCAAAATTTCTTCATTATGATTCCAACTCCTGTAAAGATCAATATTCTCAAGATTATTTTATTTTATTTTTTTAAAAAAAAAATCTTCATCTTCCCCCAATGGTCTCACCAATGCCCCATTCATGCATACACGACTCAATCTTTCCCCCAATGGTCTCACCTTTGTGATTAGGAATTAAACAAAAGTTTAAAATTCTTTTGTGTAAGTTCCATTCATTATCAATAAAATGACCAGTAATACACATGTAATTAAGGTTCTGTATTGAAGTCCAACAATCAGTGGTAAGACAAACCCGAACACCAGATGTCAAGAACATTCCCCTCAACTTTTCTTTCTCAGACATAAAGAACTTAAAACAATCCCTCATCATAGTAAAACGGGAAGGAATTGAAAACCTAGGTTCAACTGTTCTCATAAAGTCCTTAAACCCTTCACCTTCCACAAATCTAAATGGCAACTCATCCACTATGATCATCCTAGAAAGTGCTGCCCTTATTTTTGAAGCATTAAACTTAGCAAGCACAAGGTTACCACTAGATCCTTCACCCATTGCCGCATGTCCTTCCCTCTTAGCCTCAAAGCTCAACTTCGATTGTGTCTTATCAAACCTATCAGGAAATTTTTTACAGCTTTTCCTTATATGTTGTAGCATAGATGAAGTACCATGGGTTCTAGGGTGACAATTAAACTCTCTCTTACAATAAATGCACTGTGATTTATGATCATCGGGGTCAGTCGACTCTAACTTGGTAAAATGTTTCCAAACCGATGATGTTTGCTCATTTTTAGGTTTTGGTGGGAGAGCTGCACTAGGATTTTGAGGGCCCATAGTTGAAGAACTAGAACCCATATTGGTATCCAAAAGACTTGGCCTAGATGAAGCAGAACTAGAACCAATAGGTCCAACAGTAGCACTAGTTGAATCGTCCATGACTTGATTCTACAATTTAAATGGAAAAAAAAAACATAAAAATTAAATCTCTTATTAAATCATTGTGTCATATAGAAGAATGCATGAGAAAATGATGCGGTAGATCAGCATAATCTTAAAATAAATGCGAATAGGGTCGTCGTACGTCTTCTTCTACTAAATAAATTATCAAGAATCAGATACTGCAACAAATTAACCAGACAGACTAATATATATATATATATATATCTTAGGAAGCATCATTTTTTTTTTTAATCCAAACTCAGATTTGACTATTTCTTAGGCCTAATCAACATGCTAACACAAAATATAAATTACTTCAGGTTTATATACAACAACCAAATAAACCTGTATGTATTAGTAAGATGTTAGAAAAACAGATTAAAACAATGTGTAGTGTCTAGAAGCAACCGTAAGAATTGATTGCCAAGGAAAACATAAATCTGGTGCTTCATAATTTTCTTTATGGGAAGTGAATGCATAATTATCAGTTTCTCATTCTAATCAAGTTTAAGAATTGGTTAAGAAAATGAAACATGAATCTCTTAATGCTGGTATAATTAACCTTGCAATAAAAGAATGGAAGAATAAACAAGGCAATCTACTACCTCCAGGAACACTGAGAATGACCAACTGTCCTATTCTGAGGATCTGGATTGGAAGTATTGAAGGCTGCAAATACCATGGACAAACAAAAAATTTAGTAAGCAAAATTATCAATTTTTTAGAGGAAAAAAATTAAAGGACTGAGTAGTGGGCTCAGAAGACATCTATAGCAAGATATTTTCTGGTTACTAGTATATATAAATCAAGGAGGAATCTTAAAAAAAAATTAGGTCAACATTAATCACTCTTTCACAGAGACAAGACAGTAAATGTCCTGAAGACAATTTCATATATCAAATGTTTGCAATCTTCCAATCACGTATTTCTTAATGAACTCCAGTGTGATGCCATTGCATTGCTTTTCAGGCAGGACTACCGCAGTTTAGGAAAAAGCATTTAGTAAACCTTATGGCCAGGAATTCAGGGCATTAGGATTTCTAACAACTATGTTCCCAACCTCAACAATCTCACATACGTCAAAAAGAAACCACTATTGCCCATCTCTGAACTCAAATGAATTCTACCAATCAGTCAGTTCTAGGCACAAACTATGTGAATAAAAAAAGCTAGAGACACTCATGGCATTTATCGAAAACTCATTACCAATTACATTCTATAATAATCTGAGACTTCACAGTTTGCTCTACCAAGTTTCCTTAGTTTGACCTCAGGAAGACTCTGGTTCAATACTCAGTCTGGACCCTTTCACCTGTAACTTATTATATCTTATACAGACGAGATTAATCTGGCTTTCTTGCACACTTCAGAAAAGAAAGTCATATACAGAGATTTTAAGGCCTCAACGTAGGTTTTGATGGGGACATTGGTGGAGAGAATGAAGCAAATTTCATTTTAAAAATCATTTGCATCATTAAACAAAAAAATCATAATAAACAAAAATTAATTTGCATCATTAAACAAAAAGATTGTTCTTGTTTACCTGAACAAAAAGATGGAAGTTGTTACTTTCTCAGTCCCGATTTCCCCTTCCTCTGCTGTGGCCTGCGGCTGCGGGTGTGTCTGTGCCGGACCGTGTGTGCGGCTGTGCGGGGAGGTGAGGGCGGGTGACTGGTGCGGCTGTGCGGGGAGGTGAGGGCGTGATGTGGGCAGTGGGCTTACTGGGCAGTGGGCAGTCTGGGGCTTGGGGGCGCTGCGGCGCAAGTGAGAGTTAGAGAAGAGAAGAGAGGTTAGAAGTTAGGGTTAGGTTTTGTTTTTTCTGCCGCTTTCTTCCTTTTTCTGCCACTTTCTTCCCTTTTTTTTTTTTTTTTTTTTAAATCTGCGGGGCGGGTTCGGTGCGGGGCGGGGACCCGAGAAAAATTAAAGGGTCCCCCCGCAACCCGCCCCGCCCCGCGCGGGGGGGCCAAAAACAGCCCCAAAACCCGCACCATGGTGCGGGTTTTGGGCTCTGCGGGGAGGGTTGGGGCGGTTTCTGCGGGGCGGGGCGGGTTTCGCGGGGATTTGCTCACTCCTAACCTTGAGAGTAAGTGGATCCTTCATTTATAATATTTTCAAGCACTGAACAAGTAGCATTAAATAGCCTTACTAGGCTACAAATAGATTGAAAATGAGAACTCCGACGAGTATCACCAGCTTGTTTCAAAGTGCCAATTTGGTTAGCTCCTTTTCCATTTTCAAGTTCATCAATAGCTAACAAATGTGCAATTTCTGCTGCTTGAGTAGCTTGTAGTTCATCATGATGTTTACATGAAGCACCAGCAACATTGATAGTGAAATTCAAATTTGAAAAGAACTCATGAACATAAACTACCTCTCTATATGCAACAACTAATGCTAATTGTAATCGATGAGCGAAACAATGAACATAGTATGCACAAGGACAATCATTAAGAAATAATGCTTGTAATCCTTTCCATTCACCACGCATATTACTAGCACCATGATACCCTTGTCCACGAATATTTTGAATATCAAGACAGTGTTGAGAAAGAACAATAGATATTTCATTCTTTAAAGTTGATGCCGATGTATCTTTAACATGGACAACATCAAAGAAATGTTCTTGTATAAAACCATCTTTGTCAACAAATCTTAAAACAATAGCCATTTGTTCTTTCTTAGACTCATCTCGTGCTTCATCAACAATAATACAAAATTTTGAATCACCAATTTCTTCACGAATTGCATTTCGTACCCTTTTTGCCAAGACATGTAAAATATCTTTTTGGATATGATGTGAAGTATATTTAGCATTTTGTGGAGCATTTTCTAAGACAACCTTAGCAACTTTCTCATTGTATGTGGATACAATTTCTATCAACTCAAGGAAATTGCCACGATTTTTTGAATCTGGGCCCTCATCATGACCTCTAAGAGCACATCCTTGGGATGTTAAATAACGAATACAATCGATTGAAGTCTTCAATCGCAATCAATTTTTCAATTTTTGTTCCGAAGTTTGCTTATCAATCACATTTTCAATATGTTGAGATTGATTCTTCAAAGTATCACAACACTTAACATCATTATTATGAGGTGAACATGGATCCTTTCCCATATGGACCAAAAAAGCACACTTTATACCATCATTAACCTTTTTCCAATTACGAAATCCTTCAATAGTAAATGCATTAGCTCCAGGTCGTCCCGTTGGCTTTTTACCGAAAAGATAGCAGGGCAAACAATAAGCAGCATCTTTTGTAGGAGAGTATTCTAACCAATTAAACATCTTGTACCAAGATGATTGAAATCTTTGACGATTTTTTCCAATTCCCGAAAATGGATATCCAAAACTGTTAGAAGGAATGAATCTATATGGACCGTCTCTAAGATAAGCACGTCTAATTTCATCCTGTTGATTAACTGGATATTCCGATATTTGAGGACGTAACCCTAGATCATGTTGTATAGCAGAAATGTCAACTGACTCAATTTGAGATTCAATTCTTAGCATCTTAGAAAGGCTTTGCTCAGGAGCTGAAGCTTGAGGATTAGATGTGGAAGAAGACATTTTAGAATTGGAATCTGCATATTTTTTCTTAAAAAATGCATCAATTCTTTTTGGCTTGCCCATGATGTAACCTAAGATTTTTCGAAAACCTTAAAATTTATTTTTCTATTAGTTTTAAGTGTTTTTACACTAAAAAAACTCATAACTTATGACATATATTCCAATGATATTATAATTAAATTATTACAATATAATGATCACTATTAATCTAACCAATTTTTTAAAAATAGCTTAGTAAAATGACTAAACAATAACAAATAACGTACCTGAAAGTGACAAAAATCTACTGAAACTTATTAACACTAACAAAATCTCAAAGTATGAAGAAAACATTCTCCAAAGATGCCAATGTTGTTCTTGTCTGAATAAGAAAACAATCATAATAAAAAATAATAGTCAATAAATTTATTTCTAATCACATAAATGTAAAATAAATAATCCAAAAAATTGTTAGCATAAAAAAATTTCTAAATTCATGACACACCAGAAGTGGACAACATTAAGATTATTCGAATAATCACTAAATCTCTACATCTACAACACACAGACAATACTACACATAAAAAAAAAAAAAAAAATACATTTGTAGGTAAACATAAATAATTACCTATTAAACAAAATCACACACATTTACATATTTGTAAATTGTAATCTCACAAAAAGAAAAGAAAAAAAAAATTAATGTATGATGGGTGGGGTATGGCCGTATGGGTAATTGTGTTAAACAAAAAGATAAGTTTTAATATTTTATATATTTGACACAATGAGTCAATGACACATCTTACAAATTGACAAGTGAACAAGACAAAAGATGACTTATATATTCAGTATTCTACCACTCTTATCTCCAGACTCATAGACTCTATGATGAGTCTGACTGCCGATGACACATGAAAAATGAAAAATATAATTTTTTAACATTGATCAAGAGTTTGCAAAGGCAGCGGCAGCACAACAATACGCCAATACAACACCTTTTCAAAAAAAAAAAAAAAAAGCAAACAGCACGACTCTCTATGATAGTATCATTATGACTCCATTACTTTTTTCTGTATTTCCATCTCCATCTCCATAAACTCAAAGACTTAACTCACCAGTCAGGCAGTCACCACAGTTTGCCCAGGCTCGGCGATACCAATAGGCAAAGAAGAAGAGCGGAGCTGCGGAACAACCAATTTCTTGAGCGATTTTCTTCAATTTTCAACCCAACGGTAGCAGCAAAGGCTTACAGAAAGAAGATTATGAAAAGGTTTAGGTTTGTTTCATAACTTTCATTGTTTGCTTCGGTCTTCACTCTTCAGATTGGTGTAAAAATTAGAATATTATACGGTTGTAGCTAGGTAAAAAAGTTTGGTTGGATACTTGGGTAACTTGTGTTTGATTTGTGAGAGATCAGCCCAAATACTTAATTTTTTAAAAGGCTAGCCGGTTGATTGGGCTTAAATTTGTAGGGGCGAGAGTGCTAATGGACCTAAATTAGACATATAATTCTTTTTTTTAAAAATAAGATGCAGGGGCCGGTGCCCTTGCTCGCCCTCCCTTGCATCTGCCCCTGTCCACAAATGATAGACTGTTTCACAAAGAACCAATCGACACAGATAAGCTCTAAAATGTTTATTCCTCCACACTTTAACAACAAAAATGGGCTAAAATTTCTAAAGGGTAGGGCCAAAATTTGTAATGGGTAGGGGCCAAATAGACGAAAATCAAACTATACTTGTTATTTTTTTTATTTTTTTTTATTTTTTTATTTTTTATTTTTATTTTTTGCAAATGAATTGGGAGGCCATGGCCCCTATCGGCCACCCCCTAGCTCTATCCTTGGAGGAGCACCCAGTTGGACTGTAACACCTCCAAAATTAGGTAATTTATTTACTTAACTAAGAGGGTTATTGGCAATTTCCTAACTTCAAGTACTAATTGACTGGAGAGATTACCCTTAAACTAAATTAGAGTAAAAAGGGCATGCGGAAACTAAAATCATGATCTGAGACTTTTACTTCTAAATTTGTAAGGCATATAATTATATCATCAAACATAGACTCAGAGCTTCCAAGAAGACATTATTATAACAACTAAGTTCTATTTACCCAAACCAGACAATATGAGCTATCTGCTTGGCGTCTTTATCCAATGAATTCCTCACTCTATCCTTAAGAAACTTGCTAACATGCGAAACACTAAGGTGTTTCACAGTGTAAGAAAAATAATTGCTTAAGTCTAGGGCTTAGTAAATAAATAATTACAAAACCGACTATTCAATGAGCCTTAAGTAACAATTTGTATCTCTAGAATCTTAAATGTGGGTTTTCACAAATATGGTGTATTGCTTCTATTATTACGCCCAAATAGAAAAAGTAATTTATTTTAAAGAGACGACAGTCAAATTCTATCAAAATACTTAACAGATTCAGTTAGTGTGCCACATCAGGAGTAAAAATACGGGTGGATAATGATTGCCCACATCCGCTATCCGCACCTAATAGCTATCTGCTATTCGCATATGCGGATAGAGATAGTGGTTTTAAGGTATGCGGATGGGATTACTGATGAGTGCCAAATATTGTATATTTAGACCCAGTAATTCACATTTGTTAAACCTTTAGCTTTGTTATTTTTTAATATTTTTGGTTAGTTTTTGTATTTTGGTATTTTTACAGATCATTGAGCGAAAACGGCAGTTTTAAAGTGAAAAATGCAGAGGTTTGGAAGAAAGCACACTTTGAAAAGACTTCGATGATATGGTTATGTTGAACCAAATCAATGAAAGGATTAAATCAGATTGGATTAAATTTTACGTTCTGCACAAGTCATAGTATTTTGACCGTAACTTTCAACTCAAGTATCATATTAAAGTGAAATTAGTGGCGTTGGAAAGCTAATTCAAAATAATACAAATGATTGTGAAATAGGATTTTCCTAATTCAAAATTCTGCTATGTTATAAGTGTTCCGCAATATAAGAACTCGAATTTCCTTGCTCATGGCAATTGCAGACACTCCAAACCCTAGCATTCTTTTCTTTTATTAGGGTTTTGATGGGTAGATGTGACATTCTGAAAATATGGCTCCAAACCCTAGCATTCTTTTCTCTTATTAGGGTTTTGAGGGGTAGATGTGTCATTATGAAAATATGGGGTTTAACCTAATGTTTTGCTATAAAAACTCCATGATGGGCACCACTTAGAGCATATCCCAACATTGTACATAGCGTCAGCTAGGTTCTTTGACTTTTATTCTTTGTAAGTATTTTATTTTTATGTTCTCAATAAAAATTAGTATTTTGTTTTTAGTTATGAGAGGCGAAGTCGTCAACTAAGGTTAAAGATGAAGCCTCGCCATTGATTAGATTTCGTGTTTTCATGTTTTGATTCATATAATTCAAATGTATGTTCATTTCAATTCAATTAAAGTATTAAAACTCTTTTAATTGATTATTTCGTTTAATGTATGTGTACACGTTAGATATTCAATGTGTTTCATCCAACGGATGCATTGAATCTTTTGATTTAATTTGGATATCTATTGTGATTTGTTAATCAAACAGATACATTGGATGGTTTTGAATTAAATTAGATATTCATTATGATTTGTGGAAATGATGGATTCATTGAATTTTTCAATAGTTTATTTTATGAAAGTAAGAACATGCATAGGATGTATGAACAAACATGAAAATATGTGCTTTGATTTGGCGAGGTGGATTCTAAAACCTTAGTGTTTTTTATTAATTGTTTTTATTCTATTTTATTTTAGCTAATTATTTTCCATCAAAATACCAAAAAAATTGGAACTTGGTTAAGATAGAATTAGTTTAAATATAAATTAATTTTCACAATGCAATTCCCTGTGGATTCGATCTCACACTTGCACATATACTATATTGCAAACGATTCGCGCGCTTGCGAGTATTAAAATTTACACATCCGGCTTTTAGCGCTGTTGTCAGGAAATTGTTTTGTTTAAATTGATTTTATTTTTCTACTATTTTAGGTAGATTTTTGTTTTATTCTTCTTCTTGCAATTTTTTTTTTTTGCCTTATTGTCTAACCAAAAAAAAAAAAGAAAAAAAAAAGAGTTTCTGTCATTATTTTGTAGCATTGGTGAGATAATCCACAGAATTGGGCTCGAGCACACCAACGCAAAGGAATCACCTGCGGCAGATTAGTAGCTAAAAGTTTGCCAAAAAAAATTATTTTTGGTCCATTTTGTGAGTTTTTAAGTTGCAGTTTTTAATTTTTAGTGTATTTGTTTGTGCTTCTATATTAATTTTTATTTTTTTATTTTTTTGGTTGCTTTAAATTGCTAGTATGGTCTTATAGCGCTATCCAAGTGTCTAGACAAGTTCTGGCTATGAAAGTCTTGGGACGTACTTAAGAGGTCCGTGTGACCCCCCTCACTTTCTTAGGAACGAACCTGGGTCCTTGGAGAATTCTGTCTACCCCATTTGCATTTTATTTTAGTTGAAAAAGAAAAGAAGATGGTTGATATTTTATGTGGGATATTTGCATGTTAAAGAGTGAGAGTGAAGCATGGACTTTCAGTTTGATGATTTAAATAATTTTTCTGCACAATATGTTTTTCCTAGTGATAGGACACCCACTTCTACCAACTACACTGCTAATTTCTACCCACATGAACCATGGTCATATTGCTCTAATCCTTTTCATAGCTCTATTAATTATCCATCTTGGGGACAATTCTCTAATTTTTCACATGAGCAAATGAATATCAATTTCTCCAGTTCAGGGTTTGAATCAAATTCAAATTATTACAACCCGGACTGGAGCAACCATCCTGATTTCTCGTGGCAAGCTCAAGCCATGGGAAATTGTGCTCCCCAATAACATGAACTGCACCATCCTGAATATTCGTAGTTTGATGACCAATCTTCCCATCCTTCATCCTACAATTATCCAGCTTCATCTTTATAGTCAACTTTGGAAGACACTCTCAAGGCCTTTATGCAGATCATAGGCCAAGCGATTGAGAGTTGGGATGACAGTTTGATCGTCTGGTTGCTGAGTTAAACAGAATAGAGGAAGAGGAGTTTCAGAGTTAGTTGATGGTTGAAAGGCACTACATGATTGATGAGAATGAGTCCAGCAATCCTCATCATGAGCATGCCCATGCCACCACCACACTTGGGAGTGACGAAGTTGTTGAAGAGATTGTTAATGAGCCAAGTCTGGAAGATCCTTTGGAAGAGAGCTTTGCTCATTTCGAATTTGATATGGACCTTGACATGATACATGAGCAAGCTAAGGCCTTATTGGATTCCACTCTTGAGATACGACCCTAGAATGGGGAAACCACTGAGATATCATTCCCTAACGCATTTTTATCAGCAGCTGAGGAGGAAGAGAAAGAGGAGCACTTGGCGTCTATTGAGCACCTGGAGCAAATTGAACCTCCGTCAACCCCAAATTTGTCCAATGACAAAGAAATGAGTACTGAAGCTCATTCCTTCATCACCATTCCTTTTGAGACACTTCATGAGCCCCAAGCTTCAGTTCTTCAATGTCTCAAAGAGCCATCTTATGATCAATTTGTCAAGGATCTATGCATACAAGGTCACAAATCTAGGAATTATCTTCCTAATAAGATCCTTCGAAGCAAGCAAGTAGGCTACCTGAGATGGCGAAATATTCTGCCAGAGGGCTATCAAATTTTAAAGAAGAAAGGGTGGAAGTGATTGATTGGACATCCCAATGATCGGGGAAAGTGTGGTAACTTTTCCTTTCCATTTTATTTTCCGCACATTTTCTTTTAGTCGTTTTTCATTTCATTTGTGTCTTTTTCTTTTGTTTCTAATAGCAATTGACCTTGTGAGGTGTGTTTCTATGAGAAATATTGATGTTAGTTTGTGACAGGTGTGCTCGTGTTTAAGTTAGGGGGACGCCCTGTCCTTTTTCACAACATGATATTTCCTTACTCTTTGTAATGTTTTTCTATACTACACATTGTGGACAATGTGTGATTCAAGTTATGGGGTATGGAAACTCAATCTGTCTGTTTGTTTGTTTATTTTTATTCTTTATTATTCAAAAAAAAAAAAATTCTATTTGTCTGTTTGTTTATTCTATAAAAAAAAAAAAAAAAAAAATTGTGTTATGTTGTTGATTGAGCGTGATTGCATTGCAAGTGTGGTTTATATGTCATTGGTTAGTTTAACATCTTGAACACTGCATGTCATTAGAAATCTGAATCTTTTAACTCAATTGTTGGATTAGAGAGACTTCACTTGTTTGAGATGTTTATCACAAGCACATTAGCATATGGTCTATAAGGTATAAGATTTGAATTGAGGAATGTGTGTCTTATTTATAGGATGACATGTTGATGAAACCTAGGCTCAAATCTTAAATAAATAAATAATAAATGATCAGTTTGAATACTCGTTGAGTAACTGGACCTCTTGCCTCACTAAGCATTGAGTGTTCGTGCAAAAAGATGAGAAATTCAATTTGGTTGATTGAATGGCTACTTTGATTTCGTAGCCTTTTTGACTTGAGTAATTAAGCCCTTACGGATGTTTCTACATCTAGTGCCCTAAAACCATTTGGTTTGGGAGTCACTGACCCAACACTCATTACATAAGTCAATTAGAAAGCTTAAGGGAGTTAAGCATTGTACAGCCTACACTTATATATATATAAATGATTTAAGCCTTTGTTGTTTTCATCTGGCAATAATTCCTATGAATTTTGTGGTAGACAAGCTTTGAGAAAAATTGAAACCTCATGAGTCTATGTTAATCTCACTTTGCACTTATTTGAGCATGTGTTGTCTCAATTTTCCAGCTATGAGTTGAATGATTTATGATGTCCTGATGATGTAATTGTGATGTTCACCTTGTTAAACCTACTCATAATGTATTAACCATGTGTTTGTGTGGAAATCCTTGTTTGTCAACAGCATAGTGCTTCAATGTTGGTGGGTATCATTTCTGGCAAATCCTCACGAGACTTCAGTCGTCCACTAGGGAGTCCTAGAGTTTAAAATGCTTGTTGCATACGCTAAATGCAATCGTCTCTCTCACGACAGTGGGCTTATGTTTCTTGCTTTGATTTTATTTTTCATTTTGGTTTGCTAAGAGACTAGCAAAGTGTAAGTTTGAGGGTATTTGATGAGTGCCAAATATTGTATATTTGAACTCCTTAATTCACATTTGTTAAACCCTTAGCTTTGTTATTTTTTAATGTTTTTGTTTAGTTTTTGTGTTTTGGTATTTTGCAAATCATTGAGAGAAAACGATAGTTTTAAAGTGAAAAATGCAGAGATTTGGAAGAAAGCACACTTTGAAAAGACTTAGATAATATGGTTATGGTTAACTAAATCAATGAAAGGATTATGACGGATTGGATTAAATTTTACATTCTGCACAAGTCATAGTATTTTAATCATAACATTCAGTTCAAGTATCATATTATAAGTGCCCCGCAGTATAAGAACGCGAATTTCCTTGCTCCTGGCGGCTGCAGACACTCCAAACCTTAGCATTCTTTTATCTTATTAGGGTTTTGAGGGGGTAAAGGTGCCATTTTGAAAATATGGGGTTTAACCTAATGTTTTGCTATAAAAAACCAATGATAGGCACCACTGAGGACATATCCCAACATTGTACATTGCGGCAGCTGGGTTCTTTGGGTTTTATTCTTTGTAAGTCTTTTATTTTTATGTTCTCAATAAAAGTTAGTATCTTGTTTTTAGTTATGAGAGGCTAAGTCTTCAACTAAGGTTGAAGATGAAGCCTTGCCATTGATTAGATTTCGTGTTTTCATGTTTCGATTCATATAATCCGAATGTATATTCATTTCAATTCAATTAAAGGATTAAAACTCTTTTAATTGATTGTTTCGATTAATGTATGTGTAAACATTGGATATTTAATGTGTTTCATCCAACGGATACATTGAATATTTTGATTTAATTTGGATATCCATTGTGATTTGTTAATCAAACGGATACATTGGATGGTTTTGAATTAAATTGGATATTCATTGTGATTTGTGGAAATGATGGATTCATTGAATTTTTCAATAGATAATTTTATGAAAATTAGAACATGCATAGGATGTATGAACAAACATGAAAATATATGCTTTGATTTGGCAAGGTGGATTCTAAAACCTTAGTGCTTTTTATTAATGTCTTTATTCTATTTTATTTTAGCTAATTATTTTCTATCAAAATACCAAAAAATTGGAAATAGGTTAAGATAGAATTAGTTTAAATAGAAATTAATTTTCGCAATGCAATTCCTTGTGGAATCGATCTCGCACTTGCACATACACTATATTGCAAACGATTTGTGCCCTTGCAAGTATTAAAATTTGCACATCAATTACTGTTAATTTTATTGGCTATATTCTGTTGACAAAATCACTATATTTTAAGTATGCTGCTGAAACGGGGATGCCGTAATATTTCAGAGTCCTCAGAATATTTAGAGATTATTTATTCAATATGGAAAGGGCCTTAATATGATGAAATTGGTGTCATTGAAAAGCTAATAAAAAAAATACAAAAACTACATTGTCCGAATGGCCTAGAGAAACGTCCGGACAGCCCGACAGACGCGTCCGGATGCTTATCAGTGTTCGAGAAAATTTTGAACTGCGCAACACAAGCACATCGGTGAAGATAGCTTGCAACCGTCTGGACGCTAAGGCATTACCTTTCGGATGCGGAAGATAGATCCTTAATAAGGAAATGTGTGAAGTGCGTTATGGAAGTCGGTTGCAGTTTGCTGTCCAGACGCCCTATGTTTAGGACCGGACGCCGCCCAGAGATCTCCAAATCAGTGTTGAATTAGGTTTTCAAAAGCCTATAAATAGAGATCTCTAGGCTTGTATTATTCACAGAATTAGGGAGTGAATTCTTTTGTACTAAGAGATGGTGTTTAGGCAAAGATTGTGATATATGCTAGCTCTCTTAGGGTGGTTCATAGGTGATTTGACTAGCTTTGAATTCTAGCTTATGGAGGAGCCCTAAGCTAAAGAATTCCATTGAAGACCCCTTCAAGTAGGAGACCTAGTTAGGGAGCGTTCACGTATAGGTACGTGTTAGAGTGAAAGGTATGATCGCTACATCAGGGGCATGTGAGCGTTATTGCTTTGTTACTAGTTTTGTTTTATGAATAGTGGATATCCTGGGTTTGGCTACCCCGGAATGGTTTTTCTCTTAATTGAGTTTCCACTTTGTCAACAAAATATTTGTCTCCTTTAAATTCTGCATTTAATATTTTGTTGCATACTTGATCACACACACACACACACACGTTAATTAGGAGTCTTTTATTTTTCAATTGGTACTAGAGTAGGTACACTCATGTTTGGATTAATTTTCTGAGTGTGATCCATATTTTTGTTGACTTCTTTTATCATGAATTCTTCTAAGTCATCTAAAGAGAATTCTGATAATGAGCTCTTTGAGGATTTTCTTAAATTGAGTAAAAATTCTAAAAATTACAATAAAGAGCTCAAAAAGGATAAGCAAGAAAAAAAGTTTTTAATAATTAAATTGTCTGAATCACATGCTTTGATTGACTCTTTGAAATCTGAGAATACCATATTGTTTAACACTATGGATATACTTGAGAATAAATTAAAAGAGTCTGAAGATCTCTTGAAAAATTCTCTAGTGGTAATTTAAGAAGCATGCTTTGTATTCATACAGATATTTCTAACAAGCCTAACTTAATTATTGATGATTTGAGTACTTCTACTTCACATGCTTCTGATTCTGAATTAGATTCTATTATTATTAAGCATGTGATAGTAGATACAATTTGTTTAGATAATTCTGAAAATTCTTGCTTAATTGATGGTGTGAAGCCTAAGTCCAAGGAATCAAGAACACAAGGTAAGTTTGTTCCTACTTGTCATTATTGTTGAAAGATTGGTCATATTAGACCAAATTGTTATTTGTTGAAATCCCACAGGCCTTAGAATAAGCAGGTTGCTCCTAAAATTGACAATATTGTGAAACGTTCTTCTGATAAATATGTATCGCCCTATAGGAGACAGTTGTCTCAAGAAGGTAAGAACTTTGTTTTGTGTAAGAATGCTAACCTAAAATTGTAGAGCCTGTCAAGAAGCATTTCAACAAACGAAGTTAGCCTACCTACCGTCACTGTGGTTTCATAGGACACATTAGGCCACACTGTCATCAAATTCGGTATTAGAAACCTCGGATCAAGAAACAAGAGCCAAAGATAGGTAAGTCTAGCTCCAAACCTTCTATGGCTCATCATGTTTTTCGGCAAAAACGGCAATATCCTCAAAGGGGTTCTCCCTCATGCCATCACTGTGGTAAGTATGGCCACACCAAGGCCGAATGCTTTAGAGTAAAGCCTCACAAGCCAAAGAAGAATCAGATCTATGAAGGGCTTGTCAATATGATGAAGAGTGTCCTAGTCAAACTAAACAAATTGAACATGGCTTATAACCCTGCCTCTCAGGTAAATAAGGCATGGGTAAGGAAGGATGAGACCATTCACCCCTGGAGAGGGAGTGGACTCACCTAATAGAGGTGTAGTCTCACCATGCCTAGAATTTTGGTTCCTAAATCTTAGTGCATGTCAGGTATGTTTGCATTACATTATTTATCATGTCATATCTTATTCATTCTTTGCATTCTGTTTGTGGAACCATTTATTCTATTCCCATATTTTCTTTTACTTGCCTTAAGAAAAATTTCTTCAGGTATTTAATGAGGATGACAGAAAAAGCACTTCGAGCGGCTGCTTTTTGTATTGGTAATTCCAAACCTTTCTCCCAGAGGTCATGTGGCGCCCCAGATTTTAAGTTATAAAATAAAATTTCTTAAATTAGAATTTAAAATTGATTAAAATAAACAAGTCTAGAATTGACGTTTGATCCACAATACTCGATGCTCAAACGGCTTAATATTGTAGGAAACAGTATTCACATTCAGTAACTGATAAAATTATGTGTCTTCACACACATTATTAATCCCCAAAAAATATATAAGATTGCATAAATATTTATGAAAGTAAATATTCTTTAGTCTTATTATTTTATAAACCATGAGTTTGTAAATAAAGAATATTATTTTATGCTCTAATAATATAAATGGATTATTAAATAGACACACTGAAATATTCAGTGAGCTAATTAAATATTATTGGTATATAATAGTATTGTATAATATTTACTATATATATATATATATGTATATTTGGTATATATTTATGCTATTATAATATTATGGAGATAATAATATTAACGATGAAACGAACTAGACTTAAAATGAGTTTAAAACTATACCCTAATGAGTTGGATTAAATGGTAAAGACTCAATATATCTACAAACAAAATATCTATGAGAAATATCTACGGTAAAAACGCAAATAATAAGTTTTGTAAAATATCTACAGATTAACTCAAGTTAAAACTAACTGAGATAAAACTTAATCATGGTTTAATCGAAATAAATATTGATATTTTACCTTTAACTCGGGTTAGTTTAACTAAGATAAGAAATAATCATGATTTACAAAAAATATCTTGTCTATTTTTATAAAAGGAACATCCGCCCTCTATAAAAACACACAGCTTCTTTCTTCCCCTCTTCTTGGTTTCTGAACACGCTCCTCTCCTTTTCTTATTTCTTTCTTCTTCCTCTTCTCTTTTCTTCTGCTCTTCTTTGCTCGTTCCTTCTTTCTTTCGTCTAAAATAGAGAGAGTGAGGGAATATGAGAGACTGAGAGAGAAGTAGAGAGAATGAGGGAGATCAGAGAGAGGGAGAGACTCGGGAAAGAGAGAGTAGTAATAGAGAGGGAGAGAGAGACGCTGAGAGAGATTGGGAGAGAAGAACTGAAGGATCTGTGAGACCCGTGACCAGATCTTCCATGGTCATCGGTGGGTCGACTTTGGTGGTGCCTAGGACCCGATTTTTGACAAACCTGTAACTCGAAGAGACCCGTTGACCTGAGACCCGACGGCTTGAAGGTTGAAATTCGGTGAGCCATAGCCAATTTTTGGCAGTTCCCTGCACGATTTCCGATGATCCTTGTGAGAATCAGTATTGTTACCAATTCTACCATTCTTCCCTAGTAGATTTCTATGACCAAACAAAAATTCTCAAATAGGTAATTTCTTAGTTTCTATTAAATCCATTTGATTTAGTTGATTCGATTGATTATTTATGAATGATCAGATGGGTTGCTTGTAGTATTCTGGATTTGGGTCCTTGATGGGCGATTGGGTGCGTGTGAGTGTTTCGGTATTTCGGCTAAAGCCATGTTTTATTATGTGGTGATTTTTGGAGTTGTAAATTCTTTTGATTCCCCTTAGATTATTGTTGATTTAGTTTGGTTAAATTATGGATGATTTTTTGGTTGTGATTTCTGGAAATTGGCAGTGAATTTTTGGTAATGCCTTGTTCGGCCATGGGTGTTCCGGCCGTGTATGTGTGCTGTAAGTGTTGGTGGTTCCGGCTATGTATATTGGGTAGATGTTTGTTGTGAGTATGTGTGTTTTGAATGATTAGTTTTGCCCCTGTGTTGATGATTCATGGCTCTGTCCCTTGTGTAGTGTTTAGGCCAGTTGGGTGTGTCTGGATGTTACGGTCAAGCTATGACTTGGGTTGTGGATATTGGTTTGGTTTAATGTTTTGGGTGATTTCATGTCCATTTGATTATACGGATGGGTTATATTTTGAGTGCTGATAGTTTCAAGTATTTGGGTTTATGTGTAGGTTGTTGAATTTAGGTTGGCAGAATTTGGGTGTTACCTGGTTGTGTTGATTAGCTTTGGGATTTAATTCTTGTAGTTGTTTTGACCGGATCCATGTGAAGCATGATATTTCATGTTTAAGTTGTTTGGGGGTAAATCCATTGTTTGTTAACCATGGGTGTAACATCCCAAAAAATTTAGAATTTTTTTTTTTAACTTCATTAATAGATTAAAAAGAAAAAGAAAAAAAAAAGAACGTTAGAAGAAACTAGAAGGGGCATGTGGCTGGTTCTTAAAAATAAAATAAAATTTCAGCTCACTTGGACGACGTCCTTTTGTTAGAGAAGTTTTTTTTTTTATTTTTTATTTTTAACCACATGCATGCCTACCACCTTTTGCTACCCCTGAGACAGATTTCTTTCTTTTTTTCCCTTTGCACGTTACGGTGAATGACTTGAAGTCTTTGACACTTTGCAAAAGCATTACCACTTTTCAAATCTTTATTTGCGCATCCTAAAGCCTTTGACACCTCCACAAAAACTTCGCCACATTTCTGATCTTCACCTATATGTTGCTGAAACCCATCGCCACATTGCAGTCGACAACCTACGCGTTGGACCCATGCTTTGGGCCTTCAAACCATGACACTTCTCTCGTTCCTCTATTTAAGCAACCATTCTCGCTGTTCAGGACATCAGCAACAAGTTAAATTTTCAGAGATACTCGAGCTTCAAAGTTCTTCAACTCAAGAGGTAGTTTCAGAGCCCTCTTTCCTTTTATTTTATTTAGTCTTTATTAATGTTTTTCTCTCCATCACTCGCAAAAGACCCATTCCTTTTTTATTCTCTTTTCCTTCTTCCCTTTCTTCTTCTTTCTCCCTTCTCTTTCGTTCTACCTCTTTCCTTCTTGTTATTTTTTTTCAAACTTGAAGAAAGTCAGAGAGGCAGAGAAGGGAGAGAGAGAGAGAGAGAGAGAGAGAGACTAAGAGAAAGTGGGGGAGGAAGAGACCCAGCCAGTGGGCTGGCCACCGGACTGGGCAGACGACGCCGCCAGGCCCAGAGGCCACGGATCCGCATCAGCGACGTCACTAGAGAACGTTTTTCAGTGACTTCTAGGTCCCCATAGTATAGAAAAATTCATCCCTTGTGAGTACTGATTTCTGGGTTTTTGATTTTCTAGGTTTAGGATGGAAAATTGAGGGAAAATTTCTAATTTTAGGAAGGGATTTTCGGTGACGAAGAGAGAAACTACCAGGTATTGAAATTTCTGAACTTTTTCTGAAGAAAAACTGTAGGGGTGTAGAAGAATTCACTCGGTAGACTTTCGGGTAAGAGTTCTCTTGAGATTTAATTTTGGGTTTGATTATTTTTATTAATCTCATAGTTGAGGGTTTCTGGAATGATAAACCTGTACTGACCATAGAGTAAAAACCAAATGGGTGTAGGTCTGGATTGATGTTGTAGAAAATTTTGGGGTTATGTGGAGCAGAAACCGGTTGAGTATTGTTAATTTTCTGAAGATTTAAAATATGGTTTTGGGTTGGTTTGCTATTTTTGGAATGATGAACTTATAATGTCAGTAAAATTGGGTTTTTGATCTTGAATCTAGTTGTGAAAATTATTCTAGAGTGTTTTTCTACAGGTAAACCGAATGGGTATTTTTTTGAATGATGTTTGAGTAGATCTTGATAGAACCAGTTGGGTTGTTGATGAAAATTCTAGATTCTTGTAGTTAAAAACCGAATGGGTATTAGTTTAGTAATGGATATTGACACACTTGGTTGAATTAGAAGTTAATATTTATTTACAATTGGTATCAGAGCAGGTTACACTTGTGCTTTAGATTTATTTCTTGAGTGTAATCCATGACTTCTTCTAACATAAATATTCCTAAGTTCTTTGAAGATGATTTTTATGATTTCTCTAAAGATACCCTTTTGATAGGTAAAATCTTTAAGAAATCAAATAGAGAACTCAAGAAGATAAAGCAAGAAAAAGAGTCTTTGTTTTTACAATTATCTGAATCACATGTTTTGATTGACTCTTTGAAATCTGAGAATACCATGCTTTTTGATCCTGTTGATGCACTAGAAAATAAATCAAAAGAATCAGAGGATCTCTTGGAAAAATTCTCTAGTAATAATTTGTAAAGCATGCTTTGTATTCATACAGATATTTCTAACAAGCCTGATTTAATTGTTAATGATTTAAGTATTTCTACTTCACATGCTTCTGATTCTGAATTATATTCTATTGATATTAAGCCTGTGATAGAAGATACAGCTTGATTAGATAATTCTTGCTTAACTAATAATGTGATGCCTAACTCCCAGGAATCAGGAATACAAGGTAAGTTTATTCCTCAGTGTCATAATTGTGGGAAGATTGGTCATATTAGGCCAAATTGTTATTTGTTGAAATCCCACAGGCCTTGGATTAACCAGGATGCTCTGAGGAAAAGTGAAGTTGAAAATTCTTCCTCATCAAAATATGTCCCTCCGCATAGGAGACATATAAAAGGTAAGGGCAATATTGTTTGTTAGAATGCTAACCATATTTCTGCAGAAAAAGTCAAGCAACATTCCACAAAAGAAGCCTGCCCACCTGTCATCACTGCGGCATCACCGGTCACATTCGACCCAAATGTCCACAGCTCCGAGCTCAGAAGAAGAAGGCTCAGAGGAAGTTGCCTACTAAGACCACATCATCGGCGAGACATCAGGTTCAATGGCATCATCGGCAACAACAGTGGTTTGTTCCGAAGAACACATCAAGGCGCTACAAGAGAAAGCCGCAGAAGCCCATTAGCAACCATGGCTATTGAAAATAAAATATTGACTTCTAATTTAACCAAGTGTGTGTGTTTGTGTGCAAACAAATATCTTAAATGCAGAATTTAAATAAGACAAGATATTTGTTACGAAGTGGAAACTCTGTGAAGAGAAAAACCACTCCGGGGCAGCCAAACCCAGGAAATCAACTAAAACAAAGCTAGTTTCAAGACACTCATACTCACATACCCTTATGCAGTAGTCATACCTTTAACTCTGACACGAAGCCCATCGTGAACGCTTCCCAACCAGATCTTCCACCTAAAGGGGTTTTTGATGGATTCCTTTACCTTAGGGCCAACCCCTAGACTTCACACGAACTGTTGAGCACACACTGGCAACGGCTTGAAAGCTAGCGGATCTTCGATTCTCCCTAAACACCTATCAAAGCTAAAAGAATTCAATACCGAATTCTGTACAAAACACAAGCCTAGGGCCATCTATTTATAGGCTTACAGGAAACCTAAAACTACTGAGATTCAGGCTCTGGCTGGAGAGCGTCCGGACGGAAGTTAGCCTCGTCCAGACGGTTTTCTGCGATATCCTTTCAGAAACAGCGCAATTCTATCTTTATTAGGATCACATCTGGATGGCTTGACCAAGCGTCCAGACGGTCTTTGCTAAAATCCTTTCCACGTTCGAACGGAACTCTGGAAAATTCTGAAATATTGGACATCATCCGAACGGTTTGCAGAGACTTCCCAAACAATGTCACTTTTGAAATCCAATTCCTTGTTGAATACTGATTGACCTAGCGTCTGGACGGTGTTGCTCTGACGTCTGGACGTCTTCATCGTTATCTGCTGGACACTGAGGGCGTCTAGACGCCTTCAAAGGCCCGTCCGGACGGTTGCACAGGAACCGACTGTTTTTGTCTTGGATTTTGCAAGGACTCTTCATAGACATCTTTAAGAAGCTTGTGATCAGTTATTGTCTTTGATTTGATCATTGTCTGAATACATGAAGATTCTTAATTGAAAACCGATCATCCTGTTAAAACACAACCATTACATCAAGTTTTTTTGTTTGGAAATACATTTCCGGTCTGAAAACCAAAAAATACTCTCCCTTTTTGTCACACAATGACAAAGGGTAAATAGAGTATTAATTAAAACCATAACCAAAAACAAAAATAGGAGAAAAGAACAAGGTTAGGTCGTCAACGAGAAATCAGCACACACATGGATCTAAACTTGTGAAAACAGTCAGAGAGCTGGTCAAAAATATTCAAGCATATAGAAAAGAGTTAAGTAATCTATGTGTAAAAATTTTCTGCAGATAAAACTTTTTCAACAGTAATTTTAGCTCATGCAATGCATATGTGTGTGAATGCTTTCTAAACAAGAGAGAAAATCAATGTTAGATCAGTCAAAAGTCAAACCTTATTATACTAGGGCTTAGTTGCCTTCATCTGATACACTCCCCCTAAGCTGCAGCACTTTTCTTTTACTATGTTCTTTAGTGACCCTCTATTTCCACAATGATGTGGTCACTGACTGTTTCTTTAGGGACAAGATAAAGAACATATTTATAGCATAAGCAGTGGATCGTTTTATTTATCCATTTTAATTAAGTTTTGAATGCCTTTTATCACTTGGTGCTGCAACCTAGAAAGAATGCCAGAATTTATGGGTTCTAGGTTCAACTAGCGAGTTGGTCAATTTGACCATCTTAGCAAAAAAAAAATCTCTCTCATTAAAAAATCCAGAAGCTAAAAGTCAGAGGAGAGAAAAAAATATCTTAGGGGAGCCTTGGATAGTGCACAGGTTTTATCGCGTGAGAAAAGCAACTATCTAGTAAAGATGCATCAGGAAAATTCAGCACATATCAGATTTAGAAACTTAACCATATAAATGTATATTTTATCAAAGCACAGTGAACTTTCAACACAGATAAATATACATGAGATAGCTGAAAACTTTAGAAGAAACCTTGCATCAAAATCCCCCCCCTTTTTTTTTTTTTTTATTAAAAACAAATCAACATGCATAAAAGGAAAAGAAAAGACAATCAGTCCAAGCATGTAGGGTAAGGACAAACCTGACTTGAGGGAGAGAGGTTTACCTGTACCAAGACAAAAAAGCAGTTGCCCGACGTGCTTTGTCTCTCATCCATATGAAATACCTGCAGAAATTTCTCAAGACAACAAGAGAAACTATATAGGGATAAAAAAAATGGTTCCATAGCATGCACAAGATATGACAATATAAAAGATGCAATGAAAGTGGACCTAACATGCACTAGGATTTAGGAACCTCATTCCTAGGCATGTGTGACCTCACCTGCTAGGTGGGTCTGCTCCCCCTAGGGAAGTGAGTGTCCATATCCTGTCCTTTATCCTTTAGCTGCAGATCTATATATCTGATCAAGCTCCGCATAAAGCTGCCAGCAATGAGCAATTCCTCATAGGATGGATCCTTTTTAGACTTCTACGGCTTTTCCTCATGATGCTGAGATTTGTTCTTCTTTGGCAACCAGGCCTGTTTTACAAAAACAAACCTTTGCTGTTGTCACTGATGCCTTGGAGCATGATATCTTGCATGAGGTCCAGACTTTCTAGGTGGGTATTTCTGAGGCTGAGGACCCCTTGGTCTGACATGACTATTAACTCCACATTGGTGACATATGGGAGTTTTGTGCAATGGTGGAGCATACCTTGATAATTTCCTTTGAGCCTGATGTTTCCTAGGAGGTCTGGTGGTAGCAAAATCTTTCTTTAGCAACTCCTTCTTCACTTTAGACCTTTGAACAAGTACGTGGAGGCAGTTGGATCGGATGTGACCGCTCAACCCACAGTGATGGCAAATAGGGACAAACATTTGAGTGGGTTGTCTCATATGTGGAGGAACATATTTTGTCTTGGAATGTTCTTCGACATCTTTCTCCTTCTTAGGAGCATTCTTCTTATTCCAAGTTCTTGGAAATTTTAACTGACCACAATTTGGTCTAATATGTCCCAGCATCCCACAATAATGACATGTAGGTAGGCTTCTCTCTATAGAATGCTTTGACTTTGCAGGATTAGTATTATCATTCTCACAAGAAACCATAATAGTCTTACCTTTGTCATTCTGAGGCTATGAACCTGAAGGCTTCAAAACCACAGTTCTAGAAGTAGAAGCAATGTTGGAGGAATCAGTAGCTACATACTCGAGACTAGTTTTGTCAGATGAACACTTCTGACCTGTCAACATCTAAGCTATTTTTTTTGTCTGAGAACTTCTCCAACTGTAACTGTGCATCCATCAGTTTATCTTCCAAGTCCGTGATCTTTTGAAGTAATGTATCTCTCTCTGTCTTCATCGTACTAAGCTTTATCACCTTCTTCTGATTGGACTCTCTCAGCTTCATGAGTTCCATGTACATGACACAATATTCCTCTTTTAGTTCTTCGTCACCATGCTCAGAGTAGTAAAGATCGTCCTAGTTTTCACGTGAAGCCACACGTGTTAGACACTTCTTAGGAGATTCTCCTTCTTTCTCAAAATCATTGCCAAGAGTTGCAATGTAGGCCTTCCCTTTAGCCTGCTTAAGATTTGCACATTCAGTTTTCATGTGCCCAAAGCCAGAGCACTCACAACATCTATGACCTCTTGGATCTTCTTCTGGCTCGGCTTCACTGGGAGTTTCCCTCAATCCTTTGATGAATTTATCAGTGTTCATCAATTTATTGATTCTCTTGGCGATCAGGGCTAATTCTTCTTCATTGTCCGAGTCTTCCTCTGATGAGACTTTCTTTTAGTTGCCTTGAAGGCCATCCCCTTTGCTTTCTTGACCGGGGGTAGGGAATACTCATAAGTTTGAAGAGATCCCACCAACTCTTCAATCTTCATAGAGTCTATGGCCTTGCTTTCTTCAATGGAAGTCACTTTAATCCTGAAACGCTCTGGCAAAGACCTTAGAATCTTTTTGATGAGTTTTACATCAGAGACCTTCTTCCCGAGACTCACCATCGAGTTTCTCAAGTAGTTGATCCTGGTGTAAAACTTACCGAATGTCTCATTCTCTAACATCTTAATTTCTTCAAATCTAGAAATCAACATCTGGAACTTGGCAGATTTAACAAGTTTGGTGCCCTCATATGTTGTTTCTAAGATTTGCCATGCTTCTTTAGCTGATTCACAATTTGAAATTCTTGTGAATTCAGATAGGGAAAGCGCTTGACATAGAGCATGGAGGACTTTATCATTGGAAAGTCGTGCATTATTTTGAGCAACAGATAGTTCGGCAGTTTTAGCCTCTGGCTAAATCCAACCAGTTTCTACAATTTGCCAAACATCAATAGATTTTAAAAAGAAGCACATACGAGCTTTTCAATATCCATAATTCGTGCCATCAAACGTAGGAATGCAATGAAGATATTGAGACATTATATTAAAAAAAAAAATTGAAGTAAAAAAGATCACACTCAAGAAATAAATCTTAAACAGAGTGTTCCAAGCTCTGATACTAATTGAAAATAAAATATTGACTTCTAATTTAACCAAGTGTGTGTGTTTGTGTGCAAAAAAAATATCTTAAATGCAGAATTTAAATAAGACAAGATATTTGTTACAAAGTGGAAACTCTGTGAAGAGAAATACTACTCCGAGGCAGCCAAACCCAGGAAATCCACTATCCAAAAACAAAGCTAGTTACAAGACAGTCGTACTCACATACCCTTATGCAGTAGTCATACCTTTAACTCTGACACGAAGCCCATCGTGAACGCTTTCCAACCAGATCTTCCACCTGAAGGGGTTTTTGATGGATTCCTTTACCTTAGGGCCGACCCCTAAGATAGGCTTCACACGAACTGTTGAGCACACATCGGCAACAACTTGAGAGCTAGCAGATCTTCGATTCTCCCTAAACACCCTCTCAAAGCTAAGAGAATTCAATGCTGAATTCTGTACAAAACAGAAGTCTGGGCCCTCTATTTATAGGCTTACAGGAAACCTAAAATTGCTGAGATTCGGACTCTAGCTGGCATCGTCCGAACGGAAGTTAGCCTCGTCCGGACGGTTTTTTGTGATATCCTTTCAGAAACAACCCAATTCTATCTTTCTCAGGATCACGTTCGGACGGCTTGACCGAGCGTCCGACGGTCTTCGCTAAAATCCTTTCCGCGTTCGAATGGAAGTCTGAAATATTCTGAAATACTGGACATCGTCCGAACGGCTTGCAGAGACTTCCCAAACAGTGTCGACTTCTGAAATCCAACTCCCTATTGAATAATGATTGACCTAGTATCCGAACGGTGTTGCTCTGACGTCCGAACATCTTCATCGTTATTTGTTGGACATTGAGGGGCGTCCGGATGCCTTCAAAGGCCCATCCAGACGGTTGCACAGGAACCGGCTGTTTTTGCCTTGGATTTTGCAAGGACTATTCATGGACATCTTTAAGAAGCTTGTGATCAATTATTGTCTTTGATTTGATCATTGTCTGAATACATGAAGATTCTTAATTGAAAACCAACCATCTTGTTAAAACGCAACCATTACATAAATGTTTTTGTTTTATCCAGAATGTAGCCAATTAAAAAACTAACAGCTATGAAAGGTTGCTGAGCCTAATGCAGTATATGCTATGAAGAATAGACAACATGAACAAGACCTGCAAACCACCGCCACGGGTCAAGCAGGTATGGGTCAGGAATGATGAGACCATTCATGCCTTGAGAGGGAGTGGACTCACTTATTATAGGTGCAGTCTCACCATGCCTAGGATTTTGGTTCCTAAATCCTAGTGCATACTAGGTATGTTTACATTGCATTGATTGTCATATCTTATATATCCTATTTTTGCCTTGCTTTCTGGAACCACCTTTTCTATCCCTAGATTTCTCTTGGTTGGTTTGAGAAATTTCTGCAAGTACATTCTAGGGATGACAAAGAAAGCATGTCACTACTTTTCTGTCTTGGTATAGTCAAACCACTCTCCCTGAGGACAGTGATGTAGTCTTTTGTTTACCAAAATATATCAATAATAAAATTAACCACTTGCAATAGAACGAATCCTTGTAGGATAAGGCTATAGAGAGGGTGTCGAACCTCAAAGACTGCGTAGGTGTTGTTATCAAGCTTTTTGAGATTAAATAAAACTTAATTTAAAGGATGTTTGACTTTTTGTTTTCTGAAAATAAATAAATAAAAATAAAGAGAGTATGGATGAGATAAAGAATAAGAGATTGATTTCACCACTCACTGCATAACAATGGTCAATCATAAATTAACAAGGGAAATTCATACTATGCATGATATAAGGCTCGTCTCACTCGAGTAGTCAACAAATTAGCTCTAAAGAATAAGTATAATCCATCTTCGGTTGACACAGATCGTCCACCTAACCACTAAGATGCAGTACGACCTGTCTTCCCTAGGTATGGATTAGCTATGTCTTTAATAGGATACACACAATTAATGGAATAGTATAACCTATCTTCAAATGGTACGAACTGTCTACCTAAATTACACTAAACTAGGGTGTAGTACAATCCATCTTCCCTAGGCATGGTCTATCTAACCCTCTTGATCATATGCCAATTAAAACAGTTGTATAACAATCGTTCACATAATCACAGAAAATATGAAGGATTGAGTTCAATCAATATAAAAGACTTTCCATGACAAGATAAGAAAATATAATGATTGAATATAAACATTAAGATCAATTCTCACAATTATACAACCATCATGCATATAGAAAATTCCAAATTAAAATACAATCAAACCATTGTTACGGAAAGGGCTACATCAACACTTTTGTAAGAATTTAGCCGCTCATGACGTTGCTGCAATGGCCTCCTACCATGATTACTTCTCTTCAACTCTTCAAGCCGTCAAGAAGTTTTTCTCTAAATTTGCTCTAGGTAGCAGTGTGTCTTTCTTCAATCTTTAGAGACCTATTTATAGAGATTAGGAGAGGCCTAGAAGCTCTTGGAATTCTAGAAAAATCGTCTCTTGAGTCTTCTTGTCTAAGTAGGACATTGTAAGTTCAATCCAAGTAGAAAAAGGATTCCAAATTCATCCAGAATTTCAGGGTGATTTTGGCATAGTAAACATCCGAATTATGGAAAATCTATTTCTGATATATTTGTTGAATTTTTATTAGCTCTTCAACACCACCAATTTCATTGCAATCTAATATCTAAGCCAAAATTTATGATCAAAACACTGAGACATGTGCAGAATCCAAATTTGAATCCAATCTAATTTTAACTCTTAGTGGAGAAATTCCGATTTAATCCTTCACTTGATTTGATTAAACTTAACCACATCATATAGGTCTTCTATTATGATTGGTTAAGCTTAAACATATCTTCTAAGTCTTCTCAAAGTGTGCTTTAAGCCCAAAATCAATGGAATTAATTGCATCTTTATTTAAAACCTGAAAATAATAAAACAACACAAAATCAAACAAATAACAATGCCATGGAATTAACATATGCAAGTTAAGGGGCTTGAATGTGCAACATTCAACGCTTATCAGACAAGTTTGCTCTTACCCACATGCTTTGTCTAGACATATGTTCTTTTCCTTTTAAGCATGTCTTTGTTGTTTTTGTCTTTTATTTTTCAACAACAAAAAAAAGGGGTAGAAGATGCAGAATTTTATTTTATTTTTATAGCTTTTCAGATACTGTATGTGTTTTTGCCTGATATCTCAGTTCATTGTGCATAAATTAAGTATGCTTATATATGATTGAGAGTTTATGTCTGATATCTGCTAAGTTTTCCTATGCATCTTAATGCTAGATAGTTGCTTTTCTAATGCGATGAAAAATTGTGCACTATCCAAAGCTCCCCTAAGGTATTTTTTTTTTCTCTCCTCTGACTTTTAGCTTCTGAAATTTTTAAATGAGAGAGTTTTTTTTTTGCTAAGATGGTCAAATTGACCAACTCGCTAGTTGAACCTAGAACCCATAAATTCTGGCATTCTTTCTAGGTTGCAGCACCAAGTGATAAAAAGCATTCAATCGAATAAAAATGAATAAATAAAAAGATCCACTGCTTATATGCTAAATCTGTTCTTGATATTGTCTCTATAGAAACAGTCAATGACCAAATCATTGCGGAAATAGACGGTCACTAAAAGACAATGTAAAAGAAAATGTGATGCAGCTTAGGGGGAGTGTATCAGATGAGAGTGGCTAGGCCCTAGTAAAATAAGGTTTGACTTTTGAATGATTTAACATTGATTTTCTCTCTTGTTTGAAAATCTGGGTATTTTAAGTCATATTAGTGAACTTCATACCTTATTGAGAAAGCCTTCACACACACACGCATTGCTTAAGTTAAGTTTTCTATTGAAAAATGTCTTTTTGCAGGGAAATTTTTGTGCTTATTGAATTTTAACTCTCAATTATATCTTGATATATTTTTGAAATGCTAATTGAACTGAGATATTGGCTTCATATACATTCGTGTTCTGGAAATTATTTAGGAAATATTTTTCTGCTCTTTTTACTCTATTTTTCAGATTTTTTTTTGTGTGAAGTGTCCGGACGGTGTTGTGGGTTGTCCAGACAGTTCTCATGGTTGTTCGGACGATTCGGTTCATTCAAATGTCCATTCTTCTTGTTCGGACAAGCGTATTTGTGCGATCTCTTACGTAGCACTACGTCCAGACGTCACTTAAGTTCCGTTCGGACGGTGAACCCTGTAGGGTTAAATCGCATTCTCCCTAGCGACGTACGTCACTTTCTCCTCTCTTTTTGTTTTGTTTGTCGTCTTGTGCTTTTTGCTTATGATTTTTATGCGTATTTCCCACATGCACATGTCATCTTTGCAATTTATCTCCACCCCAGGTATGCTTTTATACTCTTTTACTAATTTATTTTAAGTTTTCATGCTTAAAATAGTTTGTTTTTGGGTTTTCAATTTTTTTTTGTTGAGATTAATATGATTCATTGCTCTTTTTATTATTGTTTGGGTTGAGATTTTGACATATTTTGGTATCTTGTTCCTGTTTGAGTTGTGTTTATGTAGTTGTAATTTTCGGATAGTCCATTTTACAGCCGTTATGATGCCCATTTTTTTTTTGACTAACAGGATTTAATGCTTTCATGGATTTGTTTTTGTGATTTTTTTTAGTCCATGAAATATGTCTTCAGATGACTCTCCTCCCCGAGTCAGGCAAAGAACTAAGGAGTCAGTTGCTGATAGGCTGCACTGCATGCAATCGCGGCAGGTTCTATCGGAGCCGAATCTTCTCCACGCAGATCTGAGGGATTTCGTCTTACTCCCCATTGCTCAGATGCTTCTACAAAACCATTGGGAGTATCTGTATGACTGTGCCTGTCCGACCTTTCCCAGATTGGTACAGGAGTTCTATGGCAACATGATCATCATCCAGGAAGATGACAGAGGACTCATTATGCAGACCATGGTCAAAGGACAGCCGATTCAGATTGATCCACAGCTTATCAGTGTTGTGATTGGAGTTCTTGTGTTACCAGTCTCCGGAGTTCCTTTTCCCTGATAAGGCTCCCAGCATTGATTTCCTGCATGATTTCTTTGGGATGAGACCCCAGAGAGAAGACAAGTCCCACTCCCAGATCAACATTGGTGCTTTTGCTCCTATGCACCGATTTTTAGTAAAAGTTGTAGTGACCAACCTTTGGTCTCAAGCTTTTCGGAGTGAGCTTACTCTCAAGTAGGCCACCCTTCTCTATGCCATCATGATGTAGACTTCTTTTTGCCTGTGCAAGCACATATTGCACACTATGCTCGAGGTTCACGATAAGAAGAACACGAGTCTGTCTTTTGGGTGTTTGATCACTCAAATCTGTCTTCAGGTCGTGATAGATATTTCAGACTCTGAGCCCCGCTCACGGATCCTAGATCCCCTTGGCATACAGACTCTCATGAAGTCTAATGCTCAATTGTGGCATGAGGCTCAAGGTATTGTTCCTCAGCCTCCACCAGATCTCCCCACAACAGCTGCATCATCATCACAGGCTGTGCCTCCCATCAATGTCAGCTCTCCAGCGGGAAATCAATCTTATAGGAGAGCGTGTCGAACAGAGATAGATCGACATCAGGGAGTACCTGAAATATCATCATCCAAAGCCGAATGATGATGATGATTAAGTGTTTTTCTTTATCTATATGTTCTATCTTGTTTCTGGTTTTTCGAACAATTTTACATTTGTGCTGACATTTTGTGTAGTTCTTAAAACACTCATGGTTTTAATTAATACTCTGTTTACCTTTTGTCATTGTGTGACAAAAAGGAGGAGTATTTTTTGTTCATTTTGGCTTTTAGACCGGGATTGTATTTCCAAACCGGTCAAGTATTTTTTGTACCAGAATGGTCAAAGGGAGAGTTTGTTAGTATTTTAAGTTGGCTATATTTTGGATGACAAAAACACTTTATGTAATGGTTGCAAATTAACAGGATAGTCGGTTTTCAATTCAGAATCTTCATGTATTCAGACAATGTTCAAATCAAAGGAAGTCTTTGGTAACTAATCACAAGCTTGTAGAAGATGTTTATGAAGAGTCCTTGCAAAATCCAAGACAAAACAGCCGATTCTTGTGCAATCGTCCAGACAAGCCTTTGAAGGCGTCCGGACGCCCCACAGTGTCTAGAAGCTTCAGCGTTGAAGACATCCGGACGTCAAAGTAACACAGTCCAGATGCTAGGTCAAGCTTCTCCAAATTCTACACGAAGTTGGATTTTAGCAGTCGACACTGTTTGGGAAGTTTCTGCAAGACGTCCCGACGACGTGGCAACACGTCCAGATGCTGTCCAACATTTTAGAATATTATGAGCATCATTTTCGAACACGCAAAAGGAGTTATAGCGAAGACCGTCCAGACGCTCTGCCAAGTCATCCAGACGTGGCCTTGTTATGGAAGAATTGCCCTATTTTGGAAATGCGGTTGCAATTGACCGTCCAAACACTCGATTAAGCCTTCCAGACGCCCTCTAGTATTTTGATCATAACATTCTGCTCAAATATCAAATTGGGATGAAATTGGTGTCATTGGAAAGATAACAAAAAATGCTACAACTTGACCATCCGGACGCGCACCCAAAAACATCTGGATGCGCGCCCAGAGTTCGAATCTTTGTTGGTGTAGGCCTCCTTATTTGAGTTGAAATAGGATTTGTAAAGCCTATATAAAGAGGGCTCTAGGCATGTGTTTTATAAAGAATTCAGTGTTGAATTCTCTTAGCTTTGAGAGGGTGTTTAGGGAGAATCGAAGATCCGCTAACTCTCAAGCTCTTACCGGTGTGTGCTCAATCGTTCTTGTGAAGTCTATCTTAGGGGTCGACCCTAAGGCAAAGGAATCCATCAAAAACCCCTTAAGGTGGAAGATCTGGTTGGGAAACGTTCACAATAGGCTTCGTGTCAGAGTTAAAGGTATGAATACTGCATAAGGGTATGTGATGCGAGTGTCTTGTAATTAGCTTTTTTTTGGATAGTGGAGTTCTTGGGTTTGGCTGCCCCGGAGTGGTTTTTATCTTCATAAAGTTTCCACTCCGTAACAAATATCATGTCATCGTTAAATTCCGCATTTAAGATATGTGGTTGCACACAAACACACACACTTGATTGAATTAGAAGTCAATATTTATTTTCACATGTGTTATTAAAATGTTTTCAAAGATTTTGGAAAACAATGAGATTTCTTTACAAAAAATAAAAATAAATAAAATATTTTGGAAACACGTACTAATAATGTGTATGCAAAAATATGTGTGGTGATAGTATTGTACACTTGATAAAAAAGTACACAACATTACTATTGATCATGCCTTTAAATGTATGCCTTTAGTTTTTGTATGATCTCCGAGTTATCTATAGAAGGCATATCTAAATTTTAGATTGATGAATCATGTGAATTTTGAGAATATATATATATATATATATGTTATCATATGAATGAGTTGATTAAATAATTTGGTGATACTTTCGAGAGATTATCTTTCTATGCATCTGATAAACTTCGGAGAAGTTAGAATCTATTAGTTGATAAATTATTGAGGTTTTCTAGAGCTTAAGTTAATTGATATAACTGATTTGATATGTGATTCACAAAGAACTATTCTCCTAGAAATCTCTATTTTATGGATAGGTATTTTAGGTACCAAATTTAATGATTGATTAACTGCATAATTGGATTGATATTAAGGATTGGATCTAATGTGATAGTAATTATGCAGGGATAAGGAAAATATCACGGTACTATATAAAATGTTAAGAAATGATAAGATCTGGAATGAATGATATTCTCTCACAGCCTTTTTGTTAAGATTAATTAAGTGTGATTGAGGAAACATAAGGAACTCACAAAAAGGACTGCAATACTTTAAGGTATGTACTAATAATCATTTAAGTATTTTGATTCATATTGCTATGAACACAAGGAAAATAATTTGATCAGTAGACTTTGAAGTTGTATAGGCAATGGATTACTGATTAAATGATTAAAGATAGGAATGTTATGACAAGTTAAGAAAATGATATATATATATATACACACACACACATATATTTGAAAACTTTACATTGAGGCATAGATTGAAATTTTAGTAACTAAGATTGATTTACATTGACTCCTAAGTCATATAAAAACATTAGATGATAGGGCTTGTGATATGACTTATACTTGAATGATTACTCTGTCACTAATATTTGATTGAATGTTGATTGGTTAATTTTCACGACAACCAAACAACGATGGCAAGGTGAAGCGTTTAAAGGAGACAATGGTTAGCAAGTCAGATTTGCATACTCAATGTGAATCGCTATGCTCACACCAAATAAGACTGAATTGAGGCTAGCTATAACTTCTACTGGTTAAGCACACGAGATAATTATGATACTAAGAATGAGTAAGGTTAGTACTCTATTGTTAAGGTTAAGATTTCTATAATGTATTTGCTTTAGTTTTAGTTGTGGTAGATCCTAAAATGAATATTGGCTAATGAGTTAAATTGTTAGGATATTGAATTGATAATTAGCCTTGATGATAAATCTAAGCTGCTTTAGTTATGGAGTTATAATGATTGCAGTAATTTCAGATCTTACTAAATGAATTGATGATTCCATGATATCATTCTAGATGATCTGTTATGATAAATTAACAAGTGCTAATTAAGGTTTGCTAATGATTTGTATTGGCTGAATTTGAGGTTCTTAAATGATTAAATATTGATTTTTTTAATGCTAGCGAAATATTGAAATTTTAATGACAGGTTTATGTCTTCAAGTAACTATTTGTTATTGGGTTATGAAGATATGGTTTTAGATATTGGAAGAACTATGGTGTTATTATAGAGATATGATTTGAATATTTATTGTTCGAGAACAATATGTCCTGATTAAATCCATTTTGAAGTTTATTTGGATTGAAATCATATTTATGGGATAATGCTGTAAAATTCTTTTGACTAGAATCATAATGGTATGGTTATAATAAATGTGGGGACTAGGTTATGATAATATCGATGCCCAGTTGAATTTTAGAAAAGTGAGAAATGCTACTTGATAGACAAAAGAAAGTTGTTCCTAAATCAGGTTACAGGAACTGTTGTGAGTTTTAAAGAGTACTCGCAAGCGCACGAATCGTTTGCAATATAGTGTGTACAAGTGCGAGGTCGAATCCACAGGGAAATTGTCAAAAATCAATGTCTTGCTCAATCAACCTCATTCTAACCGAGTTCTAAGAGTTTGAGGGTTAAAAATGCACCAAAAATGCTAAGTTAAAGAAGAATAAATGAAGTATTTAAAAAGGGACTAAAGCTAAGTGTTAGTTTTTGTGTTGGTTGCATTCTGTTGGACAAAATCACTTCTATGTAATGTTGCTGCTTTCACAAGGATGCTGTTTTATCCAGAGTCTATTCTTCAGCTATGTTCTTCGAGAAGATTCTGTGAATTTTTCAAGGATTTATTTCGGTTCCCTGTCAGCCGTCCGAACGACGTGGTATTCCGTCCGGACGCTAATCAGTCAGCAACATCCGTCCGAACGACGAGAACTTTCCATCCGGATGCCCATCATTGTCTAGAAGCTTCGAACAGTTCGAGATTACATTCGTCCGGACGCTCTTCAGAGTTTGAGAAGATCCCAGTGTTCCAGCGCATCCGTCCGGACGACGTGGTTATACCATCTGGACGCCATTCAGGGTTTGACAAGCATTAGGGTTTCTGCCTCAAGACACAGTTATGGGAAGACGGCTAATACCATTTGGACGATGTGATCCCGTCCAGACGATAAGGCAAGAATGTGCATACCAAGTTCAACCATCCGGACGTCAGTCTTCATGGTCCGGACGATCAAGCTTCATATATGGAAATTGCGTGCACCAGTTCAACCGTCCGGACGTCACCCTTCAGGCTCCGGACGCTCCAAAGCCTTATTATGGTAATTACGTGTAGCCAAAGTGCAACCGTCCGGACGCTAGGACAACACCGTCCGGACGCGGCCTTGTTATGGAAGCTTTCAGTGCTACTTTGGAAAGGCAGTTGCAGTTTACCGTCCGGACGCTCGGTCAAGCCGTCCGGACTCCCTCCGGTATTTTGATCATAACTTTTTACTCAAATATCGGATTGGGACGAAATCGGCGTCGTTGGAAAGCTGACAAAAAAATACTGTCAACTGACCATCCGTATGGCCACTAGAAGCATCTGGACGTAACCCGTCCAGACGGAAAGATTCTCCAGTCCGGACGGCCCTGCAGAAAATTCCAGAATACTTTTCGAACAAGAAAAACTTGGCCTGTTCGGACGGCCCAAGGCTCCCGTCCGGACACGCGTGCCTCAGACTCCGTTTTTTACTCAAAATAGGGTTTCCTAAGCCTATAAATAAGAGGCTCTAGGCATGCTTTCAACACAGAATTCGGTGGTGAATTCTCTATAGCTTAGAGAGGGTGTTTAGGGAGATATTGAAGATCTGCTAGCTCTCTAGCTTCGCCAGTGTGTGATTTGATCAGCTGTGAAGTCTATCTTAGGGGTTGGCCCTAAGGTAAAGGATTCCATTGAAGACCCCTTCAGGTAGGAGACCTGGTTGGGAGGCGCTCGTGTTGGGTTACACGTTAGAGAGCAAGGTACGACCACTGCATCAGGGGTATGTGAGTGTTACTGCTTTGTATCTAGCTTTGTCTTCTGAATAGTGGATATCCTGGGTTTGGCTGCCCCTGAGTGGTTTTTCTCTTAATTGAGTTTCCACTTCATCAACAAAATATTTGTCTCCTTTAATTCCACATTTAATATTTTGTTGCACACTGTTCACACACACTGTTAATTTAGAAGTCCATTTAATTTTTCACTAAGGAATTCACCAAACCAAATCCAACAACTCACACTCTTGGTTTCCACTTGAACACCCAAAGAACATTAAGCTTAGGGTGTCATTCAAGTTTCTAAACCATGACCCTTAGAACCATTAAATGAATCCAACTCAAAGATAAATCACAAAGAGTGCCCATTTGAAATCAAATCATCCATTGTATCCGTTCAAAGAATAAATCACAATGGATATCATCTTTCAAACCGATAAAACAATGTATCCATCGGTTGAAACACATTAAATGTCCTATCTCTACCACCAACCACATTCATTGCGAAAGATAAAGCATTAAATGAATGGAACTTGAACAACATAATGATATAGCATTAAATGTGCAAGTAGGACTACAAGAGTGTGACTGTCATCAATGGAGAGGTTTCATCCTCAACCTTAGTTGAGAGTTCTAGCCTCCCATGACTAAGAACACCACAAAAACTTGAAGAACAAACATGAAAATTGAAGAAAAGCTTTACAAAGACAAATGTCTAAAGAAAAGAGCTACTGAAATAAACTACAAAATGCACGAAATTAAACCTAGCTACTGCTCTCTGAACTCTCTCAACAAGGAGGCATGGCTATGGCTTTATAGAAGGAAATTAGGGTTAGAAACCCATGTAAAATGACTCCTCTAACCCCCTCTAGGGTTCCTCTCTTACTAGAGACAACCAAGGTCACGAAACCAGCGTGTTCTGCTGCAAAAATCAGAGGGAGAACTGCTTTTTGTCATGGAGAAGCTCCTGATTGGGTGTTCTGGTGCGCTTCTGCAAAAGTAAGTTCTGGGAAATTTTGATCGATCGAATAAAAGTCGATTGATCGACTTCGGGAAAAATTTCGATCGATCGAATTTTCAGGACTTCCGAATTTCCAAGCATTTCCACATGAAATTTTGCCATTCCTCTCTTATTGACCTATAAAACACAACAACAAAAAAGTATCAAACAAAAATGATCAATGATAACAGATAGAAATGTCTACCCACCCCCAAACTAAAAGGACACATTGTCCCCAATATGACTAGAGATACAATACCGAAATGGTGATGCAAGTTGGGCACACTGCACAAGAATGCTCCCCCAAACTTGAATGGCAGACTCTGTCTTGAAAATCAAAATAAAAGAAATAAGATCAAATGATAAGGAAAAATAATGAGGGTTGCCTCCCACAAGCGCTAAGTTTTCAGTCTTCAGCCAGACTCTGCTCAACTGACGACAATCACTCCGAGTAACTCGGATCCTCCAAAAGGGTCGTCTCAACCTCCGGGCTTTGCAACTCCAAAAATGGTATCAGTCTTTGCCCGTTCACCTTGAAAGTACTGCCATTCTATGGATCCTCAATCTCAATGGTCCCATAAGAAAATACTGAATGAACAATGAATGGGCCTGTCCATCGAGATCGGAGCTTCCCTGGAAACAGATGCAGACCTGAATTGTAAAGAAGGACTTTTTGACCAGGTTCAAAAGATCGTCTCAATATGTTCTGGTCATGAACCTTCTTCATCCGTGCTTTGTACAATCTAGCGCAATCATAAGCATCGTTCCTCAGCTCTTCCAATTCGTTGAGCTGAAGCTTCCTCTGTGAGCCAGCCTTTGTGAGATTGAAATTTAGCTGCTTAATGGCCCAGTAAACTCTGTGCTCCAACTCCACTGGCAGATGACATGCTTTTCCATATACAATACGGTAGGGTGACATGCCAATCGGGGTCTTGAAGGCTGTCCGGTACTCCCATAATGCATCATTCAAATGAAGAGACCAATCTTTCCTTGACGGGTTCACCGTCTTCTCCAAAATCCTCTTGATCTCTCTGTTTGAAACCTCCACTTGACCGCTCTTCTGAGGGTGATAGGGAGTGGCAACCTTGTGCGTGATGCAATACTTCTTCATCAGCTACTTGAAGACCTAGTTGCAAAAATGCTTTTCACCATCCCTAGTAATTGCTCGAGGAGTACCAAAACGAGCAAATATAGTGTCTTTTAAAAACTGAACCACAACTCTGTGGTCATTGGTCTTCTAGGCAACCGCCTCCACCCATTTGG
This sequence comes from Alnus rubra, assembly GCA_028654335.1. Taxonomy (NCBI): domain Eukaryota; kingdom Viridiplantae; phylum Streptophyta; class Magnoliopsida; order Fagales; family Betulaceae; genus Alnus; species Alnus rubra. The sequence continues at coordinate 2,156,740 of JAJPGS010002369.1, forward strand.
ACACGTAGTCCACTGCAACCAGAATGTACAGATAGCCGAAGGAGAGTGGGAAAGGTCCTATGAAATCGATGCCCTACACATCAAAGATCTCGACAATAAGAATGGGGTTGAGGGGCATCATATTTCGGCATGAAATACTCCCTAGCTTCTGACAGCGCTCGCATGAGACACAATAAGTTTGAGGTTCTTGAAAGATGGTCGGCCAATAAAATCCGCACTACAAAATCTTTGCAGCGGTCTTCTTCGCGCTGAAGTGGCCTCCACAAGCATGATAGTGACCAAATGAGATGACACTAGATTGGTCGGGCTCAGGGACACATCTCCTAATGATCTGATCGGGACAATACTTGAACAAATAAGGATCGTCCTAGAAAAAATTCTTCACCATAGCCATGAATTTGGACTTATCTTGCCGCCCCCAATGCAAAGGCATTTGACCAGTAACAAGATAGTTTACAATGTCAGCAAACCACGGTGAGTGAGTATGAGCAATATGCATCAATTGCTCATCAGGGAAGGTCTTAGAGATGGGGGTGGTCTCCTCAGTAAAATCTACAGTAATCCTCGAGAGATGGTCGACCACCGCATTTTTGGAACCCTTCTTGTCTCGAATCTCAATGTCGAACTCTTGTAAAAGCAAAATCCACCGAATGAGGCGAGACTTAGCATCCTTTTTGGAGAAAAGATACTTTAATGCCGCGTGATCTGAGTAGATGATGACTTTCCATCCCAACAAGTAGGATTGAAGCTTATCCAAAGCAAAAATGATTGCCAGCAGCTCATTCTCAGTGGTCGAATAATTTAGCTAGGCATCGTTTAGAGTTTGACTCGCGTAATAGATAACATGGGGGAGCTTATTAATGCGCTGCCACAAAACAGCTCCAACCGCGTAGTCTGACGCGTCACACATGATCTCAAAAGGTGTGCCCCAACTGGGGGGCCGAATGATAGGTGTGGACGTCAAAATCTTCTTCGAGGCCCCAAATGCCTTTTTGCAGTCCTCATCAAAAATAAATGGGGCCTCTTTTACCAACAACTTACACAAAGGCTGGGCGATTTTCCTGAAGTCCTGGATGAATTGCCTATAAAATCCTGCATGGCCCAGAAAAGAGCGAACCTCTTTCACCGTACGTGGGGGTGGAAGGTTGGATATCAGATCCACCTTTGCCTTGTCAACCTCTATCCCCCGATGAGAGATGACGTGCCCAAGTATGATCCCTTGCTTTACCATAAAATGGCACTTCTCCCAGTTGAGCACTAGGTTCTTCTCTTTGCACCTCACTAAGACTAGAGTGAAGTGGTGCAAACACTCCTCAAAATTTGAACCGAAGACCGAGAAGTCGTCCATGAATATCTCAAGAAAATGCTCCACCATGTCAGAAAAGATGCTGATCATGCACCGCTGAAAGGTAGCGGGTCCATTGCATAACCCAAAAGGCATGCGTCGGTAGGCGAACGTCACAAACGGACAAGTGAAGGTCGTCTTCTCTTGGTCTTCAGGGTCCACGGGGACCTGGTTATATCCGAAATAACCATCGAAAAAGCAGTAGTACTCGTGCCCAGCCAACCGCTCCACCATCTGATCAATGAAAGGAAGAGGAAAGTGATCCTTCCTAGTGGCGGTGTTCAACTTGCGGTAGTCGATGCAGACTCTCCATCCAGACTAAACTCGGGTCGGTACCAACTCGCCCTCCTTGTTCTGCACGATCGTCACTCCAGCTCGCTTGGGTACGACATGAATAGGGCTCACCCAATTGCTGTCAGAAATTGGATAGATGATCCCTGCATCCAATAAATTTATTACTTCTCCCTTCACAACTTCTTGCATGGATGGGTTGAGCTTCCTTTGTGGTTCCCTCTATGGTTTGGCGCCTTCCTCCAGATGTATCTTGTGCATCACCACCGAAGGGCTGATTCCCTTAATGTCTTCTATGGTCCAGCCTATAGCTTCCTTGTGCTCTCTCAAGACGTCTAACAACTGCTTTTCTTGAGCAGCATGAAGATCTAAAGCTATGATTACAGGAAAACACTCTGCTGGACCAAGGAACTTATACTTAAGATTGTCTGGTAAGGGCTTAAGTTCCTTTTTTGGAGGCTCAGGTACTGCTACCTCCTCTTTCTCATTGCTCTCTAGAGGTGCAAACTCCAAAATGGCATTGGCTTGCTCAAGTAATACATCCAAGTCCAGATCCTCTCCGAACTGAGCAAAGCATGCCTCCAGGGGGTCTTCTGTGCTTGATTCTTCAATAACTTCCTCTATGATCTCCTCAATCAAGCAGGCACTTCCGATCTCATCGCATTCCCTCGGCTTCTCGCTGATGTCAAAGATATTCAGCTCCACTGTCATATTGCCGAAGGAGATCTTCATTACCCCCATAGCCATAGCTAAGAATGGTCGCCCGAGGATCACCGGTATTTGAACTCCAACGTTCTGTACTTGTTCTGTATCTAGCACTATAAAATCCATCGGGAAATGAAATTTGTTATTCTTGATCAAAACATCATCCACAATTCCCTGTGGTATTTTAACTGACCTGCCAGCCAACTGCAGTGTCATGGAGGTGGGTTTCAATTCTCCTAATCTTAATTGCAGGTAAATTGAATAGGGTAGGAGATTGACACTGGCTCCAAGGTCAAGCAGAGCCTTCTCAATGTGGCTGACTCCTATCGTGCAAGAGATAGTAGGACATCCTGGGTCCTTGTACTTGATAGGCAGCCTACATTGGAGGATGGAGCTGACTTGCTCGGTCAAACAAACTTTTTTCAGGAAATTGGTTTTCTGCTTGACGGTGATCAAGTCCTTCAAGAACTTAGCGTAAGACGACACTTATTGGATGGCATCCAAGAACAGGATGTTGATCTGGACATGCTTGAACACCTCCAGAATGTCCTCGAACTTTCCTCCTTTCTTAGGTGCGAGAAGTCTGTCAGGGTAAGGCTCCTTAGGTATAAAAGACCTAGGAGGAATCTCAATAGTGGGAGTGGCTGTAGATGGCTCCGCATCTTTCTCCTCTATGCTCCTGCTTCCTTGTCCTTCTTGTGCAGCAGGGTTCTCTTCAGAAAGAACCACTTGGTTATCCACTTGTCTCCCTGACCTAAGTGTGACAACGGCTTGCACATGCTCCTGCCCATGTACTGCATTTGATGAACTTCCCTCATGGAACTGCAACTTTGGACTCGGCACAGGCTGACTAGGGAGCTTTCCCTTCTCTCTATCCCCCAGTTGACTAGCAATTTGCCCAATCTGGGTCTCCATCTTGGCAATATCTTGAGTGTTCACCATAGTAGCATTCTTCACATCATTGATGGATTGCCCTGTAAGCTGTATGAAGGCCTTGAGGGTGTCCTCCAGAGTGGACTGTGGAGAAGAGGCAGGGGCTTGAGTAGGGGCTTGATATGATGGTGCTGGCTGGGTAGGACGACTTTGATGGTGAACCGGTTGATGAAATCCAGGGGGTATTGAGTTTGGTGAGGACCACCCTTGAGTCATCGGTTGGTTCTGCTTCCACGAAAAGTTAGGGTGGTTGCGCCACCCAGGATTGTAAGTCTGAGAAAAGGGTCCATTGGATTGCTTCCTAAAGTCGTTGAAAGCGTTCACTTGCTCCATTGGTGACTCGACAAGGATAGGCAAGTCTGTGCTAAGTGCATGGGACTAGCACAGATGGAACAACAATCAACGTGGAATGGGTTGGCAGCGCTGATGGACTTGCTTACAACTAGAGCTTTGACCTTCTTTGTGAGAGCATCTATCTTCATCTTCAACTTAACATCTTCTTTCACCTCATAGATGCCTCCCTTCTTTTGGATGGGAGCAGCTTTATCTCGACAGCTTGAAAAATCCCACTGCTGGGAATTGTCAGACAACTGATCTAAGGTCTTATACGCCTCCTCTCCCGTCAAACTAAGAAATGCGCCTCCATTCATTGACTCGATCATGCTACGGTTGGATTGAGTCAATCCTTGGTAGAAAAATTGCACGAGTCTCCACTTCTCGTATCCATGTGGAGGGAACTTAATCAACATATCTTGAAATCTCTCCCAACTCTCAGAAAATTTCTCATCTTCTTCTTGAGTAAATGAGCTTATTTCCTTCCTACACTCATTGACTTTGGACATGGGGAAGAATTTGTTGTAGAACTTGTTCAGCAAGTTCTCCCAAGAAGTGATGGAACCAGGCATGTTTGAATCCAACCATGCCTTGGCTCTATCATGGAGTGAGAAAGGGAATAGCCTAAGATGCACAGACTCTTCAGAAAAATTTTAAAATTTGAAGGTGGCACAAATGTCTTTGAATTTCTTCACATGGCTATAAGGATTTTCGAGGTCCAAGCCATGGAATGCGGGTAGGAGTTGGATGACATGGGGGTTAAGGTCAAAGTGAGTGGCATTGGTTGGGGGTAACACTATACATGAAGGAGAATATGTTGCAACGGGTGCAAACAAATCCCTAAGTGTCCTAGTATGATCAACGTTTTCTCCCCGATTCCTCTCATTCTCACCCGCATGCATGTTATCTCCCATCTCAATAGAATTTCGAAGCCTTCTCCTAAGATTTTTTTCAATCTCGGGATCTAAAGATGTCAAGTCTAGATTCAAAGATCTTCTACCAAGCATACACCAACGTTCAAACAATTATTTAACCAAAAAGACAAACAAAATAAATAAAGAGAAGAAATTGCAAATAGGGAACAAAATTCTCCAAGGTACAATCTAGGTTAGTTCCCAGGTAGGTGAGGGGGGTCACACCAGACACACTTAAATCCCAAGACCTTTCCTTGCCAGAATTCACCTTGGCATTGCCCTTAGATAGCTAAATAGACCCACACTAGCAATTTTTTTTTTTTTTTTTTTTGAAGATTAAAAGAAAAATAGCACAAACAAATTAAGAAAAATAAAGACTAACACAAATGCATATAATGACACAAAGGTAGCAACAGGGCAAAAATTAAAACTTACAAGATTGGACCAAAAAATGTTTTGGCAAAAATTTCTGCTACTAAACTTATCCAAGAGCTGCCTCTTATGTTGAAGTCGATCGATCGAATCTTTGAGACTTTGCAGGACCATGAACAGAAACAGAACAAAAATTCTCTCTCTTTTTTTTTTTTTTTTTTTTTTTTGCACAAATCAAAAACTAATAGACAGTAATATGAAGCATAAAACTACACAAAAATTTTAATTAAACTAAAATAAACTAAAAGAAATCAGACAAACAGCAAAATGATGTAAAACAGAAACAAAATATGAACAAAATAGACTAGAGAAAAGAAATACTTACCTGGTTTCGAGCTGCTGCTGTCTGCAGAATGTTCGCTCGATCAAAGTTGAGTTCGATCGATCTACTTTTCGTTAGGCTAATGTTCCCTCGATTGATCGAATTTCGATCGATCGACTTTTCAAGGCACTCAATAAGTTGTAGCAGCTGCAGAAACAAAAGAGAAACTTAGAACACAAAACAGAAGCTAAACAACAAAAAAATGAAACAAAAATCTATCTAACAAGTAGAAAAGCAAAATCAATCACACAAAAACCAATTTTTGAACCGATTTCCCTGACAAAGGCGCCAAAAACTTGTTGTGAGTTTTAAAGAGTACTCGCAAGCGCACGAATCGTTTGCAATATAGTGTGTGCAAGTGTGAGGTCGAATCCACAGGGAAATGGTCAAAAATCAGTGTCTTGCTCAATCAACCTCATTCTAACCTAGTTCCAAGAGTTTGAGGGTTAAAAATGCACCAAAAATGCTAAGTTAAAGAAGAAGAAATGAAGTATTTAAAAAGGGACTAAAGCTAAGGAATTCACCAAACCAAATCCAACAACTCACACTCTTGGTTTCCACTTGAACACCCAAAGAACATTAAGCTTAGGGTGTCATTCAAGTTTCTCAACCATAGCCCTTAGAACCATTAAACGAATCCAACTCAAAGATAAATCACAAAGAGTACCCATTTGAAATCAAATCATCCATTGTATCCGTTCAAAGAATAAATTACAATGGATATCATCTTTCAAACCGATAAAACAATGTATCCATCGGTTGAAACACATTAAATGTCCTATGTCTCCCACCAACCACATTCATTGCAAAAGATAAAGCATTAAATGAATAGAACTTGAACAACATAATGATATAGCATTAAATGTGCAAGTAGGACTACATGAGTGTGACTGTCATCAATGGAGAGGTTTCATCATCAACCTTAGTTGAGAGTTCTAGCCTCCCATGACTAAGAAAACCACAAAAACTTGAAGAACAAACATGAAAATTGAAGAAAAGCTTTACAAAGACAAATGTCTAAAGAAAAGCGCTACTGAAATAAACTACAAAATGCACGAAATTAAACCTAGCTACTGCTCTCTGAACTCTCTCAACAAGGAGGCATGGCTATGGCTTTATAGAAGGAAATTAGGGTTAGAAACCCATGTAAAATGACTCCTCTAACCCCCTCTAGGGTTCCTCTCTTGCTAGAGACAACCAAGGTCACGAAATCAGCGTGTTCTGCTGCAAAAATCAGAGGGAGAACTGCTTTTTGTCATAGAGAAGCTCCTGATTGGGTGTTCTGGTGCGCTTCTGCCAATGTAAATTCTGGGAAATTTTGATCAATCGACTTCAGGAAAAATTTCGATCGATCAACTTTTCAGGACTTCTGAATTTCCAAGCATTTCCACATGAAAATTTTCCATTCCTCTCTTATTGACCTATAAAACACAAAAACTAACAAAAACATCAGAAAATAGCAAGGCTAAAGGTCTAACTAATGTAAATCAAGGGGTCCAAATATACAATATTTGGTACTCATCAGGAACAAAGTAGCAAATTTATGGTATTTGATGTTTACATCTTATTGATTTTAGAATTATTTCATGGCTGATCTTCATAATTTAGTATTAAGTATATATCTGAGTAACCGCTAAAATATGTTTTGAGGTTGAACCGCACGATGGTATACAGGAATGATGTCTAAATTATAGACTATAAGAGACATTATTTTCTTACACCCTTTTGAGGATAAGAAAAACAAGGACTATTCAAGTAAAGGTTATTTATAAGATTTGATTTAAGCCCTACACCTTAGTTGATGATGTCATGATTTAGAGGGGTAGTTATGATTGTGCTTATGATATAGTACAAGTTACGATCAAAACAAATTTCTGAGCTATAAGAGATCAACCGTAATTGATTAGAGGAGATAGCTACCTATTTGAACATTGGAGAATTCTATAGACTAAGAATTGACTTAAGGGAAATTTATTTTAGTCTTCCACTAAGCTGCATTTGAGGATGATTGAGATAAATAATATCTTGATTTAGAATTTCTTGTTTAGTGTGAATTGTTATGAATGATACAATTTGTAACGTCCAAGAAAATATTTAATGAGTTTATTAGGATTAAATAAAAAATAAGTCTATTTAGTGTGGTAAAATAAAACAAAGTGTTTTATTTTATCCTATGGACTTGTAAATGGTAGTCATGAAAAGAAAATATAAGTGATATTTTTAGGTCCAAAGAAAGTAATAATAATAAAAAAAAAAAAAAATAGGAGATAAAATGGAAAAGAAATCAAAAGAAAAAGAAAATAAAATAAAATAAGAAGCAAAAAGAGAAAAGTCAAAGAAAAGTAAAAAAAAAAAAAAGAAGTAAGAAGAGGCGCACAGTTCACTAAAAGAAAATTAGATTGAAGGTGTGAGGCATGACGCCCCACACCTGTGCCCCAAAATGGGGCGCATCATTAAGTGAGGCGCATCTCACTTAAAAAGAAAAGAGGCAGTAAGCCTTTTTTCTTATCAAACTCGAGAAGAAGAAAAAAAGGGGGGGGGGGGGGGGAGGAGTTTCTCCTTTTTCTCTTAAGGTTTTTCATAAAAACACCTTGATCCACAGAAATCGAACCATCCAAACTCAAATCCAATTTTGGGAACGTGATCTACATGAAAGGATCTATGTTCCTACCGTTCGTTTTGGGGTAAATCACTAAACTGTTATTTTGGAGATTTTAGTTAAATCTTGTAAATGTCAGTTTAATCTAGTTTTTTTTTTTTTTTTTTTTTTTAAGGTATTAGGTTACTTGGAACTTGCTTGAGGCAACCAAACCTTAGGCATTGGTTTGGTGAACTTTTGGTAAGTTTTCCTCAAACCCTGACTTTTGGGTACTTTATTTAAGTGTTGTTTTATAAGTTTAACCCTAAGGAAATACTTATGGGTTAGCATTATTGTGGTTGGATTAAGCGATTTGAAATTATGGGTAGTTGTCTAGAATTCTTAGAATTTTATGGGTAATTTAATATTGTAGTATTTGAACGATTCAAAGTGCTACTTTAAGTAATTATTATCTAGAATACTAAATAGTGCAATGTGTTGTATTTTTACTGACACTTTGCGGGTTGAGTTTAGAGTCGTTGGGAGTTGGTGAACAAGCAGCCTAAGGTGAGTATAATACTCACTGAGAAAATGTACTTTTATGTATTTAATAGATTTGCAAATGATATATGATTTTATTACCGAAACCGACAATATGTTGAGAATATGTTTTGGATGTGTTAAGTAGTTTCAATTATGTTGAAATATCAATGATGTTTATGAGAAATGATGTGTGACTGGAAAGTGTGATTTGAATTGATTTGAAGAGTTTGATTGCTTGATGTTGTTGGGATTTAAATTATGCAAATGTTGATTGATGAATTGAGGTGTTAAACTGTTTATGGATTTACATTGAAAGCATGAGTTAAATGGATGTTCATTAAATTAGAAAGTATATGTATATTGTTTTAAGGCATGAAGCATAAGCATATGAACCCTAAACGTGCATCAAAGTGAGGTTTATAGCCCACGGGAAACTATACTTGGGGTTAGTCCCATGAATTCTTGGCTTAATTTCCATTAGTTCTTGAATTAATTTCCATGAGGTACTTGGGTTAAATCTCATGAGGCTTGGATTAATTTCCATGAGGCACTTGGGTTAAATCCCATGAGTTCTTGGGGTAACTTCCATGAGAAAACTTACATGAGCACGTATAACATTGTTTCATGAGTGTGATGTTTTTATGCTATGAGTAGTTTTGCTATACGTATTAGTATGCATATAAGTTTTAATGGAAAAGAGCATATGTATATTTCTATCGCATGGTTGCATGTGTTTAAAAAGCATTGAACTTGAATGTACAAGGATGTTCATGATACCCAGATATGAGTAATGGCATGTCTATGAGTAAGTAGGTTGATTGTCATTGTTCTTCAATAAAGACGTGCTTGCATATTAGAGTTCCACTCTAGTGCTGGCATGAGCAACTGACGTTCAAGGTACGAAGCTGAAATACAATTAGAGATGGTGTTGCTCATATTTTGGAGAGATGATATCTTAGTATGGAAGAGTAAGATGCCATGTTTTCTTGCTTAAGACTTATGTGTAGGTGTGAATCCTATAATAGGGTGATCGCGTGCACATACATCTAAGCCACCCATCAAGAGTAATATATTGTAGATGAGTTTATATGTAGAAGCTTCCAAGGTGGGATGACTAGAACTTCTTTATATGTTCATAGCTACATAGTATGCTTTGAATTTTTTCTATTAGTCGGTGTATGCTATATCAGCTATGGGGGTTTTTCAAACAAGAGTTTATAAAATTAGTAGCTGTTATAGTGTAAGCAAGACTAAAAAGGAAAGTTGGTTCTTTGCGAAAACTTAGTCAGTTTAATATCACTGAGGTCTCGGTATTATGTACTGAGACGGTGAACGCATTCTTTCACCTATACGGATGTGGCTATCCACACAACCGTATAGATGCTACTCCTTTGGCTGTAGGTACTCCAGAGTTAGATGACGATCCAGTAGCGTTATATCTGGGATATTACAACTGAGGCCCACAACGACAGTTGTAATAGGATGGACTATGGTGTCTTCCCTTTTGGTATATTTTATATATGGCTTGTGACGTGGGTGTCATGTATCTTTTGTATAAGCCATTCTTTTGTTGTATGATGTAATGATGTTAAGCCTTAAACGGATAGACATGTGTATGGTTCTTTTGTAAAATCAACAGTGTTAGGTTTTGTGTTGGCTGCATTCTGTTGGACAAAATCACTTCTATGTAATGTTGCTGCTTTCATAGGGATGCTGTTTTATTCAAAGTCTACACATCAGTTATGAAGCTTCAAGAAGACTCTATGCAGAATTCAAATCAGTCAGTTCAGTTCCCTTGCATCCGACCGAACGACGTGGTATTTCGTCTGGACGCTCTTCAATCAGCAACATCCGTCCAAACGACGAAAACTTTCTGTCGGACGCCCATCAGTGTCTAGAAGCTTCGAACAGTTCAAGTTTGCATCTGTCCGGACGTAATGGCAAATCTTCCAGATGCTCTTCAGAGTTCGATAAGATCCCAGTGTTCCAGTGGATCCATCCGGACGACGTGGCTATACCATCTGGACGTCATTCAATGTTTGACAAGCATTAGGGTTTCTGCTTCAAGAAACAGTTATGGGAAGATGGCTGCAACCATCCGGACGATGTGTGATCCTGTCTGGACGATGTCCTCCATAAGGCAAGTCATGCATATAAAGTTCAACCGTCCGGACACCAGCCAGCATGGTCCGAACACGCATGCTTCAGATATGGAAATTGCGTACATCAAATAAACCGTCCGGACGACCATTCCCCGGTCCGGACGCGGGAAGCCTTTTTATGGAAATTGCTTGCAGCGAAAGTGCGACCGTCCGGACGTAGCTCAAAAATAGGAACGAATTTCAGCAAAATTCTCGAGAAGTCAATCACACAGTTGTTCGTCCGGACGGCCCTTGACTACTGTCCGAACGGGGCCTATGTTTTATCAAGCCAGACGCTCATTTGAACCCTCAGCCTATAAATATAGGTCCCCAGCCTTGAGAACGGTAAGAATTCGGTATTGAATTCCATTAGTGCTTAGGGAGCTATATTGTGAGATTATTGAGCTGAGTTGATCTCTCTAAAGTCGTTGTTGTGTGTGTTGTTGCTACGCTTAATCTGAAGTCTATCTTAGGGGTTGGCCCTAAGGTAAAGAATTCCATTGAAGACCCCTTCAGGTAGGAGACCTAGTTGTGAGGTGTTCATGTTGGGTTACACGTCAGAGTTCAAGGTACGACCACTGCATCAGGGGTATGTGAGTGCTACTACTTTGCAACTAGCTTTGTCTTTTGAATAGTGGATATCCTGGGTTTGGCTGCCCCGGAGTAGTTTTTCTCTTAATTGAGTTTCCACTTCATCAACAAAATATTTGTCTCCTTTAATTCCGTATTTAATATTTTGTTGCACACTGTTCACATAAACAGTTAATTAGAAGTCCAATAATTTTCAATTGGTATCAGAGCAGGTACACTCTGTTAAGGATTTATTTCCTGAGTGTGATCCTTATCTCTTTGTGACTTCTATTTTTTTTAATTACACCTTTTATCATGAATTCTTCTCAGTTATCTGATGCTGATATTAAGCTCTTTAAGGTTTTTAATAAATTGAAGAATGCTCAACATTCTAAAGTTTCTCTTAAATAGCTTGAAAATGTGAAGCAAGAAAAAGAGTCTTTGATTGTTCAATTATCTGAATCACATGCTTTGATTGACTCTTTGAAATCTGAGAATACCATGCTATTTGACATTATTGATACACTTGAGAATAAATTAAAAGAATCTGAAGATCTCTTGAAAAAATTCTCAAGTGATAATTTGAAAAGCATGCTTTGTATTCATTTAGATATTTCTAACAAGCCTGCTTTAATTGTTGATGATATGAGTACTTCTACTTCACATGCTTCTGATTCTGAATTAGATATTATGCATGTGGTAGTAGATACAGCTTGTTTAGAAAATTCTTGCTTAAATAATCATGTGATGCCAAAATCCAAGGAATCGGGAACATGAGATAAGTTTGTTCCTACTTGTCATAATTGTGGGAAAATTGGTCATATTAGGCCAAATTGTTATTTGTTGAAATCCCACAGGCCTTAGATTAAGCAAGATGCTCTGAGGAAAAGTGAAGTTGAAGATTCTTCCTCATCAAAATATGTCCCTCTGTATAGGAGACATATAAAAGGTAAAGGTAATGTTATTTGTAAGAATACTAACTATAATTCTGCAGAGAATATCAAGAAGCATTCAAACAAAAGAAGCTTGCCCACCTGTCATCACAGCAGCATCACCGATCACATCCAATCCAAATGTCCACATCTTCAAGCTCAGAAGTCAAAGGTTCAAAGGGAGCTTCCAGCAAGAGCTACATCAGGCATTCTACCTTCGACAGCACATCAGGCTCCACGACATCAGGAGTAGTTTGTTCCTGCCAATCAAAGTGGCAAACCAAAGAAGAACAAATCAAGGCGCTACAAGAGCCCACAGACGCCCATTAGCTACCATGACTATGAAGGGTTTTTGAGTCTGATGCAAGGTATGCTAAGGAGAATGGATAACATGGACAAGACCTGCAAGCCACCGCCACGGGTCAAGCAGGTATAGGTCAAGATTAATGAGACCATTCACCCCTTGAAGGGGAGTGGACTCACCTAGTAAAGGTGAAGTCTCACTATGCCTAGGATTTTGGTTCCTAAATCCTAGTGCATGTCAAGTATGTTTGCATTGCATTGTTTTTCATGTCATACCTTATTCATGCTTTGCATTCTGTTTGAGGAACCATTTATTCTATCCCCCATGGTTTCTCTTGTTATCTTGAGAAACATCTACAGATATGTTTTTTGGGGATGACAGTTAAAGCACGTTGGGCGGCTGCTTTTCTATCTTGGTATTTCTAAACCTCTCTCCATGGGGACATGTTTGGCTTTACCTTAAGTTTTCTATGCTATATGCTTACATTCACTGCTTCTGTGCTAAAATAAGTCTAGTCCTTCATGGTGCAAGTAAAATTTTACCTTGTCCTTCATGGTACAAGTAAAACAATTAGGTGCTACATCTTAGGGGGAGTGTATCAGATGAGGGTGGCTAGGCCCTAGTAATTAATAAGGTTTGACTTTTGACTGATCTTTCATTGATTTTCTCTCTTGTCTAGAAAATCTAGTTGCTTTTTGTCATATCAGTTAAATTCATACCTTTTGGGAAAAGTCTTCACACATACACACACACACACGCATTGCATAAGTTGAGTAATCTATTTAAAATTTCTATCTGCAGGAAAATTTGTGCTTATTGAATACTTAACTCTCATTTATATCTTTGCATATTTTTGCAAAGCTATTTTACTGTTTTATCAGTTGATTATACATGTGTGTTTTGAAGGTAACTTTAGGAAAAATATTTTTCTACAAATTTTTCTCCAGTTTCAGATTTTCAGTGTGAAGCGTCCGGACGGACCTATTCTTACGTCCGGACGACCGTAATCTTGTCGTACGTTGTCCTAGCAGTAGCCGTTCGGATGGTTAAGTGACATGTCCAGACGAGATCTCTACAGGTGTAAGACTTGCGTCTCTTTCTCTGCCATACACACATATTTGCATTTTTATTGATTTATCATGGCATGTTGATGTGCACATTTTAATTACTCGAGAGCGCACGAATCGTTTGCAATATAGTGTATGTGCAAGTGCGAGATCGTATCCACAGGGAATTGCGTTTTTTTGCAAACAAAATTTAAATCCAAATTAATTTAATCCTAACCTAGTTCCAAAAATTAAGAGATTGTTTTTTTTTTTGAATAAAAATCAAAAGCATAAACAAAATTAACTAGAGTGAATATAATCAATAAAAAAGTACTAAGGTATCGGAATCCGCACTCACAAACTCATAGCAACATATTCTCATGATCAGTAATATTTCCCAAAGTTCTCACAATAAAATCTTAAGTATGTTTTACTTTTGCTTCAAATAATTAATCAAAGCCATCCCATGTATCCATTCTTTACACAAATCACAAAAGAAATCCAATTTAAATTAAATCATCAAGTGTATCCGTAAATCAGAGCAAGATATCCAATTTAAATAAAAGCATCAATTGTATCCGTAGAATAAATCACAAGGGATATCCAATTTTTTTAAACAAAGAAAACCAAGCACAAACAATTCTATGGAACTATCTTAAATCATCAAATGTATCCTTGAATCACAAAAGATATCCAAGAATCATTCCACAAAATGAATTGAAGTAAAACAATTGAAAATCAAACTCATTAAAATTGGAAAATATTACATCACATGAGAATATTGTTGCTAATCATAAGTGAGGCTTCATCCTTAACCTTAGTTGAAGGTTTAGCCTCTCATGGCTAAAAATAACATGCTAACTTGAATTGAAAACATTAAAAATTAAAAGAACTTACAAGAAAAATTGTTGCAAGAAGACACCAAAATTTTACTCTAGCCACACACCTTTTTTACAAGAGAAGGACATATTTATAGGCCAAGTGTAGGTCAAAAATAAACTGGAACGAAGTGTGTCTGTGTCCTTCTTGGAGTAGGACTGACCAGCTATGGAAATTTCAGGTGCTGCTCTTAATTCTTATGGAAAGAATCGGTGCTTTGTATGGAAAGAAACAAGGTGTTTTTGGTTTGGAGAATCACACGTGCTAGCTGTCCAGGTATCTTTCGGCTCTCTCAAACTTTGCATGGAAAGAATTTGTATTGCCCTTCCTTAAGAAGACATGCATGCATAATTTGGAAAGAAAAACGTGCCTGTGCTGCGTAAATAATGGTGCTGCCAGGTGTGCGTCAAATCCGTGTCTTTGATTCAATATCTGCTGCCGACTGCCTAGCTATGGAAAACATCACGTGCTCAAATATTCGATGCTGCATGTCGATTGGGAAAGAATTCATGTCCTCTTTTGGAGAGGAAATCCGAGTGCTGCCCAGGCGTGCTTTTTGGAGAGAAACACGCTGCCAGTTTTGGAAAGACAAGGAGAAAATTCAGCGCTGCCAGTTATGTATGGATCGTGTGTTTCCCTCTTGGTTCGGTGCTGGAGCAGTTTTGGAAGGAGAAATCGGTGCTGAATCTTCCTTAAGAAGACTCGGTGCTGCTTTGGAAAGAATCTGCGTTTACGGCTTTGGAAAGGAGAAGCCAACGTGTGCCTTGGTACCGCATGGGATTGGTCTTCAGAATTTCGGTGCATGCAGACTTGGAAAGAACAAATATAGAGAGGCCAAGAAGAGTCGGTGCTGCTCTTTCTTTCATGATTTGCTTCTGTCCGTCCAGCTTTTCTTAAGGAGCAACGTGCATGTGTAAAGAGCTAACATGTGTCTTGGCTTGTCATAAAATAATGCACACACTGCTGCCTTCCATTTATTTTGCTTTGCCACGTAGCATTGCCTTACTAGGAAATCCACACTTGCCAAATTCTTGAATCTTCAATATATTTCAATTTCTCGCTTCTTTGCAATTCTACATAAAAATCATTTCTTCAATGACATGCAAAACACTTAGAATACCAAAACTAACAAAAACATTAGTGTTGGTACAGTTTCCGGTACGGTGACGTGTTGCCTTGTGATTCGTTGCCTTCCTTGATGTTCGCTCTCCTCGTGATTGCAAAATAATAAACGGCTCGTCGGCTAGTGGGGGTGCCGACCATACCCCCACTCTGATGCCTAAGTCAGTTCAAACTATTTATTTTCTGGAGAGTATCAATAATCTCAGAGCTTAGAGAATCTGCCTGTCAAAAAATACCTGGTGTAGTGGTCTTATTTATAGGCTCACAGTTCATAGTTATAAAACTGCTAGAATACTTGGAGCATAATTTGATTAGGAGTCTGAGTCCTAGATCACATAGTCTTTAATCTTATCTTCATAGAATTTGAATTGGGTAGTAAAGTTCAATCTGGATAGGACACTACCTCTTCAGCTGATGCCATACTATTAGGTACCTTATCCCATATTTGATGAGATAAAAGTCTATCTTGATATACTCGGGATATACGTCTTTTTGGAGATAACGAATGGTCTTATAAATTGGGTCTGATCTTGCTGGGCCGACCCAATGGGCTCGGCCCACGTGTCTTTGGAGCTGATTATTTCTCCAACAATTAGAAAATAACAACACTAAAGGTTTTAACAAATGCAAATTAAGGGGTCCAATTATATAATATTTAGCACTCATCACATGTTGTGTGTTTTTTTCTCGTGGATTTCTCCCGAGATTTTGGCATTCTTTACACATCTCTTCTCATCCCATGATCTTCATTGTGTCTTCCGTTATTCTTTTAAGTTTTTGTGCTTTTAGAATATTGGAATATTTGTTGAGATATTTTCTTGAGATAGTGTGCATGAAAATCCTATTATGTCTGTGTGTTGGGTTGATATTGATATATATGGGTCAGTTGGATTGTGATCTTTGCTTTTGTAATACTTGGGCATCCAATTGACAGCTGTCATAATACCACTTTCTTTTTATGACTAACAGGATCTAATATCTCTTTGTGGTGTTATTTTTGGAAATATTTATGTTTAAATCTTTTCAGGAATATGTCGTCCAACAGCTTCCAGCGCAATATCTGACAAATGGATCCTTTGGAAAACTGACCGTTGTTGAAGTCGAATGTTCAAATTCCAAAGGTCTCAGGATTAAGATGAGCTTTTTCCCCTAGCTCATGCAGAGCCTTCCGTAGCATTCCCTCGGATCTTTATCAATTAGAGGTTTAGTGGTGAATCTCCTCATTTATCTTGCAGACCAGTTGCTTAGAGGATGTCAATCTGGGGATAACCAGTTTCAGGCTTTGCAAAATCAAGAGATTGAAGGTTCTCAGTCCATGGTTCCCAGCTTCCTGAGCTAGAAGCCGAAGTAGTACAAATCCAGCTTTTTATACGGATTTCTCTCCGTTACTTGATTTCAGTGGATCAGCAGGATTTGGTACTTGGAGGATTTTTGTTCCTCTCTTTTGGGCCACTTGCAGACTCTTCTCTATTTCCCTATTGTTTCGGATTTTAGAACGTTTTTATCTGTGGATATTATTACTCTGTTTACCCTTGTCCTTCTGAGACACTTATGGGAGTAATTTTTGTATGGTTTTTCTTCTTACTCTGTTTTACCCTCTGTCCTTTTGTGACAAAAAAGGGGGAGTAATTTTTTATTTGGACCGGGATTGTATTTTTAACCGGACAAGTGATTTTTGTCCCAAAATGGCCAAAGGGGGAGTTTTTTAGGTTTTGTGTTGACTGCATTTTGTTGGACAAAATCACTTCTATGTAATGTTGCTGCTTTCACAGGGTTCCTGTTTTATTCAGAGTCTACACTTCAGTTATGAAGCTTCAAGAGTTCAGTTCCTTTGCATCCGTCCGGACGACGTGGTATTTTGTCCGGAAGCTCTTCAGTCAGCAACATCCGTCTGGACGACGAGAACTTTCCATCTGGACGCGCATCAGTATCTAGAAGCTTCGAACAGTTGAAGTTTGCATCTGTCCAAACGTAATGGCAAATCGTCCGGACACTCTTCAAAGTTCGAGAAGATCCCAGTGTTCCAGTGAATCCGTCCGGACGACGTTACTATACCGTCCGGACGCCATTCAGTGTTTGACAAGCTTAGGGTTTCTGCTTCAAGACACAGTTATGGGAAGACGGCAGCAACCGTCCGGAAGATGTGTGATCCCGTCAGGACGATGTCCTCCATAAGGCAAGTCGTGCATATAAAGTTCAACCGTCCGGATGCCAGTCAACATGGTCCGAATGCACTTGCTTCAGATATAGAAATTGCGTACATCAAATCAACCGTCCGGACGACCATTCCCCCAGTCCGGACGAGTGAAGCCTTTATATGGAAATTGCTTGCAGCGGAAATGTGACCGTCTGGGCAACAGGGAACCACCGTCCAGACCCGGCTCAAAAACAGGAAAGAATTTCAGCAAAATTCTCGGGAAGTCAATCGCACAGTTGTCCATCCGAACGGCCCTTGAGTACCGTCAGGACAGCGCCTATGTTTTATCAAGCCAGACTCTCATTTGAACCCTCAGCCTATAAGTAGAGGTCCCCAGGCTTGAGAACGGCAAGAATTTTGTATTGAATTCCATTAGTGCTTATAGAGCTATATTATGAGATTATTGAGCGGAGTTGATCTCTCTAAAGCCATTGTTGTGTGTGCTGTTGCTGTGCTTAATCTGAAGTCTATCTTAGGGGTTGGCCCTAAGGTAAAGAATTCCATTGAAGACCCCTTCAGGTAGGAGACCTAGTTGTGAGGTGTTCATGTTGGGTTACACGTCAGAGTTCAAGGTACGACCACTGCATCAGGGGTATGTGAGTGCTACTACTTTGTAACTAGCTTTGTCTTCTGAATAGTGGATATCCTGGGTTTGGCTGCCCCGGAGTGGTTTTTCTCTTAATTGAGTTTCCACTTCGTCAACAAAATATTTGTCTCATTTGATTCCGCATTTAATATTTTGTTGCACACTGTTCACACACACAGTTAATTAGAAGTCCAATAATTTTCAAACAAGTTATGTTTTAGATGTGCTTTTTCGTTGAAATTATGATGGTATCATTTTCGCTGTTAGATATAACTCTGATTATCAGGTACATGTTATGGGGCATGTGCCATATATTGGCTGAGCGACAAATTGTCGTGCCACTGTGAGGACTCGTTTATGCTTGTATAAAATAAAAAAAAATTAAAAAAAAAAACGGGTCGTCACACGATTTACATGTTTGAGGTCTAAGGAATTAATGACTGCTTTCTACTTGAGAGATAGAGATGATTAGCCCAGTTTTTTGTTAAAGGATTTTCGAAAGGATAGGGAACTCCGACCCTTATGGATAACGAAGGACATACTTTTAATTGAGATGTTAGACTTTGAATAAGTTTGTTCCCTAAAATTGGGAGGCGGAATTTCAATAACATAAGATGAAATTTTAACAATAGAAGATAAGGTGAAATTCAGTATATTACTTGAGGTATTTGAATTATAATGATCTAATTAGGTACTGCTAACACGGACGACCAAAGTAGAAGAGGTCTATAATAAGAGCAGACCTTTACATTGAAACAGGGAAATGGAAATGATGTGGATGGTGAAAGTAAAATGTGGATCATATAGTTTAAGTTGTATGACGTGTTGGTGTACAGGAAAGGAACGTGCATTATTTTCTTACATTCTTTTCCTTTCTTGGAACGTCTCTAAGTGATAACGGTTAGAGTAACCTATGTTTAGCAATTAGGTGATACATTTAAAATCTGAATCGCTCGATTTAGAATTTAGAAGTCTAAATCTTCCTTTAATGTAAACTTTATGCGTTGTATAGTTTATGAAATTCGATGATGAAATTCTGTTAAGGGGGAGGAATGTAGCGCCCCAGATTTTAAGTTATAAAATAAAATGTCTTAAATTAAAATTTAAGATTGAATAAAATAGACAAGTCTAGAATTGACATTCAATCCACAAGACTCGATGCTCGAACGGCTTAATATTGTAGGAAACAGTATTCACATTCAGTAACTGATAAAATTATGTGTCTTCAGACACAATATTAATCCTCGAAAAATATATAAGATTGCATGAAAGTTTATGAAAATAAATATTACTTAGTCTTATTATTTTATAAACCATGAGTTTGTAAATAAAGAATATTATTTTAGACTCTAATAATATAACTGGATTATTAAATAGATAGATTGAAATATTCAGTGAGCTAATTAAATAATATTGGTATATAATAGTATTGTATAATATTTATTGTATATATGTATATTTGGTATATATTTATGGTATTATAATATTATGGAGATAATAATTTTAACGATGAAATGAACTAGACTTAAAACGAGTTTAAAACTATACCCTAAGGAGTTGTATTAAATGGTAAAGACTCAATATATCTACGAATAAAATATCTATGAGAAATATCTGCGGTAAAAAAGTAAATAGTACATTTTATAAAATATCTACAGATTAATTCAAGTTAAAACTAACTGAGATAAAACTTAACCATGGGTTAATCGAAATATCTATTGATATTTTACCTTTAACTCAGGTTAGTTTAACTGAGATAAGAAGTAATCATGATTTATAAAAAATATCCCGTTTATTTGTATAGAAGGAACATCTGCCCTCTGTAAAAACACACAGCTTCTTTCTTCCCCTCTTCTTGGTTTCCAGACATACTCCTCTCCTTTGTTTATTTCTTTCTTCTTCCTCTTTTCTTTTTTCTTCTATTCTTCTT
This sequence comes from Alnus rubra, assembly GCA_028654335.1. Classification (NCBI taxonomy): domain Eukaryota; kingdom Viridiplantae; phylum Streptophyta; class Magnoliopsida; order Fagales; family Betulaceae; genus Alnus; species Alnus rubra. The sequence continues at coordinate 2,176,843 of JAJPGS010002369.1, forward strand.
TGCTCTTTCCTTCTTTATTTCGTCTTAAAAAGAGAGAGTGAGGGAATATGAGACACCAAGAGAAAAGTTGAGAGAATGAGGGAGATCAAAGAGAGGGAGAGACTCGGGAAAGAGAGAGAGGTAATAGAGAGGGAGAGAGAGATGCTGAGAGAGATCAGGAGAGAAGAAACGGAGGATCCGTGAGACCTGTGACCTGATCTTCCATGGTCGTCGGTGGATCAACTCTGGTGGTGCCTAGGACGTGATTTTCGGTGAACCTGTAACTCGAAGAGACCCGTTGACCTGAGACCCGACAACTTGAAGGCTAAAATCCGGCAAGGCAGAGCCGATTTTGGCGGTTTCCTGCATGATTTTCAGCGATCGTTGTGAGAATCGATATTGTTATCGATTCTACCATTCTTCCCAGTAGATTTCTATGACCGAACAAAAATCCCCAAATAGGTAGTTTCTCAGTTTCTATTAGATCCATTTGATTTAGTTAATTCGATTGATTATTGATGAATGATCGGATGGGTTGTATGTAGTATTCTAGATTTGGGTCCTTGATGGCCGATTGGGTGTGTGCGAGTGTTTGGGTATTTCGGCTAAGGCCATGTTTTATTATGTGGTGATTTTTGGAGTTTTAAATTCTTGTGATTCCACTTAGATTATGTTGATTTAGTTTGGTTAAATTATGGATGATTTTCTGGTTGTGATTTCTGGAAATTGGCAGTGAGTTTTTGGTGTTGCCTTGTTCGGCCATGGGTGTTCCTGCCGAGTATATGTGCTATTAGTGTTGGTGGTTTCGGCTATGTATATTGGGTAGATGTTTGTTGTGAGTATGTGTGTTTTGAATGATTAGTTTTGCCCGTGTTGATGATTCTTGGCTCTGTCCCTTGTGTAGTGTTTCGGCCAGTTGGGTGTGTCTGGATGTTACGGTCAAGCTATGACTTGGGTTGTGGATTCAGGTTTGGTTTAATGTTTTGGATGATTTCATGTCCATTTGATTCTACAGATGAGCTATTTTTTGAGTGTTGATAGTTTTAGTTATTTGGGTTTATGTGTAGGTTGTTGAATCTGGGTTGGCAGAATTTGGGTGTTACCCCGTTGTATGGATTAGCTTTGGGATTTAATTCTTGTATTTGTTATGACTGGATCCATGTGAAGCATGATATTTCCTGTTTAAGTTGTTTGGGGGTAAATTTAATGTACATTAACCATAGGTAATTTTGGATATCATCCAAAGGAATTGAAATAATGATTTAAGGAATATATATATATTATATATATATATATATATATATATATGTATGTATGTATGTATGTATAATAGGTGTAGTTGTTGAATTGTTATGTAGGAAAATAAGAAATTATTGTAAGTAATTGAGCTTGTTTCCAAAGGTAATAAAATATGATTTTCATGGTTTGATTGATTGGGAATATTTTGTTGAATTTAATTACTGATTTAGAGTTGATTGATGTCTTTAGAATTATTAAGTTAACTGAATTATAGTAATAATGCTGTGTGATTAAGGTTTATGTTTAGTTATAAATTTCTAAGTAATGACATTGACCTTCTATGCACATATATATGTATTGCAAATGATGAACTGAGAGCTGTACAAAAGGGGCTGTAAGTATAAACTACTTACTGAGGATGCTATTTTTATAACATTATGTTTATAATTTAAATAATAGTGCATAATGTTTAAATAATGAATCTATTAATATTTGGAAAGGACTGCTCCCAAAGGTTCATATGAGGAAATTCCTGATCCGGAAACCATAATAATCATATTGGGAAAGGACGGCCCCCAAAGTACTAGGAGAGAGAGGTCTCAACTATTATAAAAATATGTTAGTAAAAAGTAATGTAGGGGGGACGGCCCCAAGGATAGCCGCTAATTGAGTGACGGCTTAATACGAGTCGAGTAAAAGAACTAAATTGAAATGTTTAAGACTCTGCATATAAAACTGTCATCATACCACTGCATTATGTACTCTTAAATAAATAATAAGCACCATATTATTGAACCAGCTGACTCACACGAATTCAGTATGTGATTGTGGAAGAATCCACCATCATATATTTATTGTTGCAGGTTCTGAAGATTATGGATCGGATTAACTACTAGCTTAAGAGGTTTAAAAGAAATCAAAAAATCTGGATTCAAAAGATCCACTGTTGAATGTGCTTAAAAATGTTCTTGAACTTGTCCTTATAGAAACAGTCAGTGACCAATTCATTGCGGAAACAGACGGTCACTAATGGACTAAGTAAAATAAAAGTGTTGTTTCTTAAGGGTAGTGTATTAGATGAGGGTGACTAGGCCTTAGTAAGATAAGGTTTGACTTTTGACTGATAACGTTGAATTTCTCTCTTGTTTAGAAAATTCAGTTGTTGTAAATCATATCAGCGAATATCATACCTTACTGAGAAAGCTTTCACACACATACGCATAGCATGTGTTAAGTCATCTATTTAAAATTTCTATCTGTAGGGAAATTTGTGCTTATTGAATACTTAACTCTCAATTATATCTTTGCATATTTTTCAATTGCTATTTTGACTGTCTTATTAGTTGTTTATACATGCGTCTTCTGAAGCTAACTTTAGGTAAAATTATTTTTTTTTGCAAATTTTTCCTCTGTTTTCAGCTTCCAGTGTGAATTGTCCAGGCGGACCTGTTCTTGAGTCCAAACGTGCACGGCTCTGTCGATCGATGATCTGATAGTGTGTTGTTCGGACGCAATCCCTTTGCTTTCTCCGCTATCCGCTCAGCTCTGCATTTTTTTTTCTCTCTTATTTTTGTCATGTTGTGTGTTTTTCTTGTAGATTTCTCCCGAGATTTTGGCATTCTCTGCACGCCTCTTCTCATTCTGTGGTATTCTCTTTATCTTCCTTTGTTCTTTTAAGTTTTTGTACTTTTTAGAATATTGAAATATTTGTTGACTGGAATATTTTCTTGAGATATTGTGCATGAAAATCTTGTTATGTCTATGTGTTGGGTTGATATTGATATATCTGTGCCATTTGGATTGCTATATTTGCTTATGTAATCTTGGAATCTAATTGACAGCTGTCATAATACCACATTTCCTTTTTAAACTAACAGGATCTAATCTTTCTTTGTGGTTGTATTTTTGGAAATATTTTTGTTTAAATCTTTTCAGGAATATGACAGCTAGCGGCTCTCAGCAAAACGTCAAACAAATGGATCCTTTGAAAACAGACTGTTGTTGAAGTCATATGCTCAAATTCCAAAGGTCTCAGGATTTAAATAAGCTTTTTCTCCCAGCTCATGCAGAGCCTTCCGTAACATCTTTCTTCAGATCTGCACCAGTTAGAGGTTCAATGATGAATCTTCTCATTTATTTTGCAGACTAGTTGACTAGAGGATTTCAATCTGTGGATAATTAGTTTTAGGCTTTGCAAACTCAAGCGATTGAAGATTTTCAGTCTATGGTACCCGATTTCAAGAGTTAGAAGCCGGAGTAGCACAAATCCAAATTATTGTACGAATCTCTCGCTGTCACTTGCTTTCAGTGGATCAGCAGGATTCGGCACGTGGAGGATTATTGATCCTTCCTCTATCAGTTGTTTTACAAACTTCTGATTATTTGGGCTAATTGTAGACACTTCTTTATTATCCCTATTATTTTTGTATTTTAGAAATTTTCGTCTGTTGTTTAGATACTCTGTTTACCCTTTGTCCTTTTGAGACAAAAATGGGGAGTATTTGTTATTTTAGACCGGGATTGTATTTTTAACCGATCAAATGATTTTTGTCTCATAATGGCCAAAGGAAGAGTTTATTAGTTTTATTGGTTACATTCTGTTGACAAAATCACTATATTGTAAGTGTGTTGTTGAAACAGGGATGTCATAATATTTCAAAATCTTCAGAATATTTAGAGATTATTTCTCCAATATGAAGATAGCCTTGATATGACAGGTATTAGTGTCACAAGTATCAAGAAGGCAATTTCCGGTTTCCAGGAAGATTCTGCACACGTCTCAGTATTTTTATCATAACTTTCTGCTCAAGTATCGGATTAAGATGAAATTATTTGGAAAGTGTTAGTATTTTAATTGGTTACATTCTGGATAAACAAAAACACTTTATGTAATGGTTGCAACTTAACAGGATGGTTGGTTTCAATTCAGAATCTTCATGTATTCAGACAATGTTCAAATCAAAGGAAGTATCTGATCGCAAGCTTCTAAGAAGATGTCCATGAAGAGTCCTTGCAAAATCCAAGACAAAACAGTCGGTTCCTGTGCAACCGTCCGGACAGGCCTGAGTGTTTTAGGATTAAGTTGACAACTATAGAAGAAAGAAAAGATCTGGAGGAGATGAAGATTGAAGAGCTGGTAGGATCTCTTCAGACATATGAATACTCCTTACCCCCTGTCAGAAAGGCAAAGACAATTGCCCTCAAGGCATCTAAGGCATCCCAGAAGAAATCCAGAGTCTCATCTGACGAAGACTCTAATATTGATGGAGATGCAATGGCAATGTTAGCCAAGAACTTCGAGCGATTCATGAAAAGTAATAAATTCAAGAAGAAGTTCTCTGACAGACTAAGAAAGTCTCCCCACTCAACTGATACAGAAGAAGCAGAGAAGAAAGATCCGAGGGGTCCCCAGTGCTTCGAATGTTCAGGATTTGGGCACATCAGGACTGAATGTGCAAATATGAAGAAACAAAGAGGAAAAGCCTTTAATGAAACTCTCAGCGATGAGTCTGAGAAGGAAGAAGAAACGCTTGAGGAAGAAAAATTTCTGGCCTTCGTGGCCCCACATGAAGATAATGAGGATTCTTAATCCTATTACTCTGAGAATAGTGAAGAAGAAGATATGCAGTTAGCCTATCAACTTCAATATGTTGAATTCCTAAAGTTAAGGGAGAAATACAAACAACAGGTACTAGATTTTAAAAGCCTCAGGACAGAGAAGACCTCTATGCTCATAAAGATCAATGATTTAGAAGAGAGGCTACTGGAGACACAATTGCAACTAGAGAGAATTTCAGACAAGAAGCTCACTCACATGCTCTCCATTCAGAAGTGTCCAACTGACAAGACCGGACTCGGGTATGTTCCTCCTTCCATTTCTGATACTCCTTCTACCTCCAAGACCATTTTCGTGAAGCTAGTTATTCCCAAATCCCCACCCCCAAGAGTGGATAAGGGAAAAGCTGTTATGGAAGGGGAAGTTCCTATCATACCTGTTAGTATTTTGGCCTCATTCTGTGTTTGGACAAAATCACTTAAGTGTAAAGATGCTATAAACAGGGATTCCACTATTCAGAGTGATGTCAGACGATTCTGCCTGCAAGTCAGAAGAATTTCAAGTTCCCTGTCAGCCGTCTGGACGATCGAGCCATCCCATCCAGACGACCATCTGTCACTGTTCTATCCGCCCGGACAACGTGCCATACCGTCCGAACCGCCAAGACAGATCAGCATCATCCATCCGGACGCTATACTGTATCGAGAAGGTTCTATCCAGCTTGCATCCGTCCAGATGTTTCAGCAACACGTCCGGACGCCTCTCAGTACTCTATCAGTTTCAGATTTCTTTCCAAGTTCCAAGAAAGGGAAGATCAATCAACCGTCCGGACGATGTGGTATCCCGTCCGGACACGCGTATCTTTAAGGCAAGAATCGTAATTCAAATATCACCGTCTGGACGTCTGACAGCTATGGTCTAGACGGGCGTTCATCAAAGAAGGAAATTGCCGATTCGACTTCAACCGTCCAGACGACTGCTCCTCATGGTCCGGACGCGCGCATTGCAAATATGGAAATTGTGTGTTGAAGAATTGCCGTCCGGACGTTCATCCCCCATGGTTCAGACGCGCGAAGCCTTATAAGGAAATTACTTGCAGCGGATGTGCGACCGTCCAGACGAGGCTCTTAAACAGGAAAGATTTCCCCGCGAAATTTTCAGAAAATCTTGTCGCACAGTTGTCCGTCCGGACAGCCCATGTCCACCGTCCGGACGGCGCCCAGGTATATTTTACCTGACGCTCATTTGAGCCCCCAGCCTATAAATAGAGGCCCCTAGGCATTGAGAATTGTAAGAATTCGGTGTGAATTCCATTAGAGCTCAGAGAAGTCATCAATCCCTCTGAAGCCGTTTTACAAGTGTGTTGTACTATAAACCGAAGTCTATCTTAGAGGTCGGCTATAAGATAAAGGATTCCATTGAAGACCACTTCAGGTATGAGACCTGGTTGGGAAGCGTTCGTGTTGGGTTATACGTTAGAGATCAAGGTACGACCACTGCATCGGGTGTATGTGAGTGTTACTATCTTGTATCTAGCTTTGTCTTCTGAATAGTGGATATCCTGGGTTTGGCTGCCCTAGAGTGGTTTTTCTCTTATTGAGTTTCCACTTCGTCAACAAAATATTTGTCTCCTTTAATTCCACATTTAATATTTTGTTGCCCACGTATGCACACACTTTATTTTTAGAAGTCAATTTTGTTTTTCAATATCTCAGCCTCTGGTCAAGCTTCCTATCAGAAGAAAGCCTCTCACATGCTATCACTATGGCAAGCCAGGGCACATCAGACCTAACTGCCCACATTGGCAAATTCAAAGGAAGAAAAAGTGGCAGGCTCCTAAAATTCCCATGTGTCACCAATGTAGAGTTAGCAGTCATGTTAGACCTAAGTGTTCTCCACTAAGCCACCCAGGCAGCATAGATCTCCGCCTAGAAATCATACTCCAAGGCATCAACAGCTGCAGAAACAATTCAAGCAAAAAAGACTTGGGTTCCCAAAAAGTTGTATTTGGAAAAATAGAAGACTGTAGAAAGCAAAATCTGTTATGAAGGAAATTCTCCTGCCAATTCTTTCATGCATGATCTGGTAAGATTTCTAACACTACAGCTAAAGAAAGAAGGACTGGACAAAGATTAGGGCACCCACTCCTCGAGGGGGAGCAGACCTACCTAGTAGGTAAGGTCACAAATGCGTAAGATTTTGGTTCCTAAATCCTAGAGCATGACAAGTACACTTGCATAGTTTATTTTATTTTATCATCTTATAAAAACTTTGCATGTTGTTTTGGAACCATCATTTCTATCCCTATATTCCCTCTTGGGTTGTCTTGAGAAAATTCTGTAGGTATTAAATATGGATGATTGTAAAAGCACGTCGAGCGGCTGCTTTTCTATCTTGTTACTCTCAAACCTCTCTCCCTGAGGTTAGGTTTGTTTCTACCTTACATGCTTGGTCAATACTATCCTTTTTATTATGAAGCATGTTTGTCGTTTATCTTTTTTTTTTAAAAAAAAAAAGAAAAAAGAAAAAGGGGATGGTATGAAGGATGCAGAGCTTTGTTGTTCCATTATATAAGTTTCCAAATATCTTATGTATGTTTAATTGATGTCTTAGTTTTTGATGCATTTATTCATTTGCCTTTATATAACTGAGAGTTTTTCCTTGATATCTGCGAAGTTTCCCAGTGGCATCTATACTAGATAGTTGATTTTCTCTTGCGATGAAAAATGTGCACTATCCAAGGCTCCCCTAAGATATTTTTGTCTCTCCTTTGACTTTTAACTTCTGGATTTTTTTTTAAAGAGATGTTTTTTTGCTAAGATGGTCAAATTGACCAACTCGCTAGTAGAACCTAAAACCCATAAATTCTGGCATTCTTTCTAGGTTGCAGCACCAAGTGATAAAAGGCATTCAAAACTGAATAAAAATGGATAAATAAAAAGATCTGTTGCTTATACTATAAATCTGTTCTTGATCTTGTCCCTAAAGAAATAGTCTGTGACGTCCCACATTGCCTGGGAATGAGGATGTGCTTATATGTATAAATGTACAATTTATGACACAACGCGTTTTAAAGCCGTGATGGTTATGAACCTATCAGAACTCCGCAGTTAAGCGTGCTTCTGCGAGAGCAATCCCAGAATGGGTGACCTCCTGGGAAGTCTGGTTTGGGGAGCCAAAAGCGGACAATATTGTGTCATTGTGGGTGGGTCGTTACAAATGGTATCAGAGCCATTGCCCAGCCTGAGATGGTGGGAGCGTGCACAAGCCCAATGAGGGACACCAGCGGGGACGCTGGGTCCAAAGAGGGGGTGATTGTGACGTCCCACATCGCCTGGGAATGAGGATGTGCTTAAATGTACCATTTATGACACAACGCGTTTTAAAGCCGTGATGGTTATGAACCTATCAGAACTCTGCAGTTAAGCGTGCTTCTGTGAGAGCAATCCCATGATGGGTAACCTCCTGGAAAGTCTAGTTTGATGAGCCAAAAGCGGACAATATTGTGTTATTGGGGGTAGGTCGTTACACAGTCAGTGACCACATCATTGCGGAAATAGACGGTCACTAAAGGACATAGTAAAAGAAAAGTGTTGCAGCTTAAGGGGAGTGTATCAGATGAAGGTAACTAGGCCCTAGCATTATAAGGTTTGACTTTTGACTGATCTAACATTGATTTTCTCTCTTCTTTAAAAAATCTGGGTGATTTAAGTCATATCAATGAACTTTATACCTTATTGAGAAAGCCTACACACACACTCATTGCTTGAGTTAAGTTTTCTATTGAAAAATGACTTTCTGCAGGGAAATTCTTGTGCTTATTAAAACTTAACTCTCAATTGTATCTTGGGATATTTTTGAAATGCTAATTGAACTAAGATATCAGTGTTATATACATACGTGCTCTGGAAATTACTTGGGAAATATTTTTTTTGCTCTTTTTTTTTTCAGATTTTTTGTGTGAAGCTTCCAAACGGTGTGTTTCAGGACGTCCGGACGGTGCTCCTGTATGCCCAGACGGTGATTCTGGTTGTCCGGACGATATGGTTGATTCGTCCAGACGTCAATTCTTCTAATCCGGACATGCGTGTTTTTGCGATCTCTTAAGTGGCACTCCGTCCGGACGTCACTTAAGTTCCATCCGAACAGTGAACCCTATAGGGTTAAATCGCATTCTCCCCGCGCCGCAGCCTTCTCATTTGCCCATTTTGGTTCTTTTTGTCGTGTTTCGCATTTATTATGTGCTTTTTATGCGTAATTCTCAAGTGCACGTGTCATCCTTGCAATTTATCTCCACCCCAAGTATGTTTTTAATACTCTTTTACGAATTTGTTATAAGTTTCTATGCTTAAAATAGGTTGTTTTTGGGTTTCTATTATTTTGAGTTTAATATATATTATTCCTCAAAGTATGTTATTATTTGGGTTGAGATTCTACATATTTGGTTCTCAATATTGTTTGGGTTGTGTTTTCTTGATGTTGTAATTTCTGGATAGTCCATTTTACAGCCGTTATAATGCCTAATTTTTTTTTTGGACTAACAAGAATTATTGCTTTCATGAATTTTTGTCTATGATTTCTTTTAGTCCAGGAATTATGGCCTTGTTTGTTAAGGCTTGTTACAAAACAGGATAGTGCTTGGCACTATTCATTGTACTTTTTTTCGCTTTTTCATTTTTTCCAACAACAATTCACATCAAAACATTCTCACTTTTTTTCACTTTTTATATCACATCATAATTTTTTATTACTATTTAAATAAAAAATTCACTAAAATACAAAATTTTTTCACTTTTCTATACAAATTCCTTTTACTTTATATCACATCATCATTTCTTATTAATTTTAAAATTAACAACCCCACTACTCTATTTTGTACCTGTCTTTGCCAAACAACCCTTATGTCTTCTGACAACTCTCCTCCCTGTGTCAGGCAAAGAACTAAAGAGTTAGTTGTTGACAGATTGCATTGCATGCGATCACGACAGGTCCTATCTGAGTGTAATCTTCTCCGCGCAGATCTGAGAGATCCAGTTCTGCTCCCCATCGCTCAGATGCTAATGGAGAACCACTGGGAGTACTTGTACAATTGTGCCTGCCTGGCCTTTCCTAGACTGGTACGGGAGTTCTATGGCAACATGATCATCATCCAGGAGGATGATAGAGGTCTCATTATGCAGACCATGGTTAGAGGACAACAGATACAGATTGATCCACAGTTTATCAGTGTTGTGATCGGAGTGCCTGTGTTACTAGTCTCCGGAGTTCCTTTTCCTGATGAGGCTCCCAGCATTGATTTCTTGCATGACTTCTTTGGGACGAGACCCCAGAGAGAAGACAAGTCCCACTCCCAAATCAACATCGGTGCTTTTGCTCCTATGCACCGATTTTTAGCAAAGATTGTGGTGACTATCCTTTGGCCTCAAGCTCGTCGGAGTGAGCTTACCTTCAAGAAGGCCACCCTTCTCTATGCCATCATGATGCGGACTCCATTTTGACTGTGTAAGCACATCTTGCACACTATGCTCGAGGTTCGAGATGAGAAGAACACGAGTCTGTCTTTTAAGTGTTTGATCACTCAAATCTGCCTTCAAGTCGTGACAGATATTTCAGACTCTGATTCCTGCTCACGGATCCCAAATCCCCTAGGCATACAGACTCTCATGAAGTCTAATGCCCAGTTGCGACATGAGGCTCAAGGCGCTGTTCCTCAGTCTCCACCAGATCTCCCCACAGCAGCTGCATCATCATCTCAGGCTGTTCCTCCTTTTGACATTGAAGCTACTTTTGCACAGCTTATGACTTCTATGCCAGCTCTCCAGCGGGAAGTCAATCTAATAGGAGAGCTTGTCGAGCAGAGACAGATCGACATAAGGGAGTGCCTAAAATATCATCATCCAAAGCCGCATGATGATGATGATGATTGAGTTTTTTTTTTTTTTTTTTTTTTTTTTTTTTTTTTTTTATGTTATGTTCAATCTTGTTTTGGTTATCGAACAATTTTAAATTTGTGCTGACATTTTGGTGTAATTATTCAAACACTTATGGTTTTCAATTAATACTCTGTTTACCCTTTTTCATTGTGTGACAAAAAGGGGGAGTATTTTTTGGTTGTTTTTGGTATTTAGACCGAGAATGTGTTTCCAAACCGGTCAAGTGTTTTTGTCCCAGAATGGCCAAAGTGGGAGTTTGTTAGTATTTTAATTGGCGACATTCTAGATAAACAAAAACAATTTATGTAATGGTTGCAACTTAACAGGATGGTCGGTTTCAATTCAGAATCTTCATGTATTCAGACAATGTTCAAATCAAAGAAAGTATCTGATCACAAGCTTTTAAGAAGATGTCCATGAAGAGTCCTTGGAAAATCCAAGACAAAACAGCCGGTTCCTGTGCAACCGTCCTGACGAGCCTTTGAAGGCATCCAGACGCCCTCAGTGCCCAGCAGATAACGATGAAGACATTCGGACGTCAGAGCAACACCACCCGGACGCTAGGTCAATCAGTGTTCAACAAGGAGTTGGATTTCAGAAGTCCACACTATTTAGGAAGTCTTTGCAAGCCGTCCGGACGACGTGGCAACACGTCCAAACGATGTCCAGTATTTCAGAATATTCCAGAGTTCCGTTCGAACGCAGGAAGGATTTTAGCGAAGACCGTCCGGACGCTCGGTCAAGCCGTCCGGACTTGAACCTGATAAAGATAGAATTGCATTGTTTCTGAAAGGATATCGCAGAAAACTATCCGGACTTGGCTAACTTCCGTCCGAACGCTAGCCAGCCAGAGCCCGAATCTTAGCAGTTTTAGGTTTCCTGTAAGCCTATAAATAGAGGGCCCTAGGCTTGTGTTTTGTACAGAATTCGACAGTGAATTTCATAGTGCTTAGAGAGGGTGTTTAGGGAAAATCGAAAATCCGCTAGCTCTCAAGCCGTTGGTGGTGTGTACTCATCTATTCGTGTGAAGTCTATCTTAGGAGTCGACCCTAAGGTAAAGGAATCCATCAAAAACCCCTTCAGGTGGAAGATCTGGTTGGGAAGCTTTCATGATGGCCTTCGTGTCAGAGTTAAAGGTATGACTACTGTATAAGGGTATGTGAGTACGAGTGTCTTGTAACTAGCTTTGTTTTTGGATAGTGGATTTCCTGGGTTTGGCTACCCCGGAGTGGTTTTTCTCTTCACAGAGTTTCCACTTCGTAACAAATATCTTGTTTTATTTAAATTCCACATTTAAGATATTTGTTTGCACACAAACACACACACTTGGTTTAAATTAGAAGTCAATAATTATTTTCAGAAAGCTATAAAAAATACTACAACTAGATTGTTCAGATGGCCCAGAGAAACGTCCAGACGGCCCAGCGGACATGTCTGGACACCCATTAGTGTTCGAGAAGATTCTAAATAGCGCAGCACACGCATGTCGGTGATGACAACCGGCAACCGTCTGGACGATAGGGCATTACCGTTCGGACGCGAAAGACAGATCCTTAATAAGGAAACGCGTGAAGCGCGTTATGGAAGTCTGTTGCAGTTTGCCGTCCGGACTCCCTATGTCTAGGTTCGGACGCCGCCGAGAGAACTCTGAATCAGTGTTGAATTAAGTCTTTAAAAGCCTATAAATAAAGGTCTCTAGACTTGTATTATTCATAGAATTTGGGAGTGAATTCTTTTGTACTAAGAGAAGGTGTTTAGACAGAGATTATAATATGTGCTAGCTCTCTTAGGGTGTTTCCTGTGTGATTTGATCAGCTTTGAAGTCTAGCTTAGGTAGGAGCCCTAAGCTAAAGGATTCCATTGAAGATTCCTTCAGGTAAGAGACATGGTTAGGAAGCGTTCGCGTATAGGTACGTGTTAGAGTGTAAGGTACGATTGCTACATCAGGGGTATGTTAGTGTTATTGCTTTGTTACGAGCTTTGTTTTCTGAATAGTAGATATCCTGAGTTTGGCTGCCCCGTAGTGGTTTTTTCTTTTAATTGAGTTTTCACTTTGTCAACAAAATATTTGTCTCCTTTATATTCTGCATCTAATATTTTGTTGCACACTTGATTGCACACACGTTAATTAGGAGTCTTTTATTTTTCAGTTGCTAAATACATCCACATTCTCTTTATATATAATACATATTGGAGATATTTAATTAAATTTACTAAAACGAAGTCGTTTTAAATTTGGTAAATTTAGGACTTGTAGGTTTTGTTAAGTTTTTTTCACAATTATCTCAAAGTCATACCTTATTACATTTACTTTTTTTTTTTTTTCTTTTCTTTGGGCAATCCAAATCCCGATTACTCTATGAGACAATGACTACCCTTTATGATTGATAATTATGAATTGTGTAACAAGTGAAATCTTAATTTATTTAAGCTTGCATATAATAATAATCACATTATTTAATCTTACATATAAATTTAGATAGTAATAAAAAACACTCATTATCTTATATGCGGATAGTAGAAAATAATCGCATTTAATAATCGCGCGAATACTGATAGTAGTCGCATGATGCAAATGCAAATATTGTTAATAACCGCATCTGCATCTGTATTTTCACCCTTAGTGGCTACCGTTTTTGGGTGGGGGTGGCTCGCCACCACCTCTATGGGCTGGGGGTGGCCGCATGCCACCCCCAGCACCATCTATGGAGAGCAGGGGTGGGCTTCCAACCACCCTCGGCCTATAGGGTGGTCGTGTAACCACCCACAACATGTTCTAAGTTAGCCCTAGAGCCACTAAGTTTTATATATTTATATTTTTAAGATATTAATATATATATATATATATATATATATATATTATTAAGAATGACACGTGTCATCATTCTATTATGTGACACATTGACAAAATTCTTCAAATATTTTGATTGCATGAATTAAATTGTCATTTTGGCCTAACCTAAAAACATTTGAATTATTTTTATGTCATATGAAAGTGATGAAACAATTTGTAATTTAGGCCCGTTACAACTGATTTTATATTTTTCCCTTTCTTTTTTGAAAGTCCGTTTATATTGTTTCTATTCTAATTCTACAATAAAAATGCTAGGGGTACTAAACTTTTTACCAAGATGATGTATAACTTATTTATTAGAGATGATTAAAATAATTGATAAAAAGTCTAAATATACCAATAAATAAACTCAGCGTCAGCTTGGTATAACGTTTTGGAAAAATTGCACCGTTAGTCCATGTGGTATGCCATAATTATTTTTCACTCCCTATGGTTTAAAAAGTTCATGAGAGATCCCTGTGGTATCCAATAATTACGTTTTACTTCCTGGGTCGATTTTTCGTCCACAATTTTGACGGAATCTGTTAGCCCTACACATCAGCGACACGTGTCGCCATCTTATTGGCGACACGTGTCCATCTTAATAAAAAAATAAAAATTTAGCCACCCCTTTCCCTTTTTTGTTTTTTCTTTTTTTTTTTTGAATTTTAATTATTTTTTAAAAAATAAGTGTTTTTATTTATTTTTTAATAAATTTTTATTTATTTATTAAGATTAGACATGTCAGCACCACGTGTCACCAATAAGATGACGACACGTGGCGCTGATATGGCATTTGACGGAATCTGTTAAAATTTTTAACAGAATTTGACGCCAGGGATCGATTTGTAATTATTACATACTACAGGAATCTCTCATGAACTTTTTAAACCATAGAGAGTAAAAAATAATTATGTCATAGCACAGAACCAGCGGTGCAATTTTCTCTAACGTTTTGTAAGATTCGGTAACTCTTAACCTTTCTCGTTCAACAACTCGAGCGTCTTTCCCTTGCCACAGAACAAAGCATTCGCCGCTCACCAATTTCACAGCGTTCGGCGAGAATCCCGGTTTCACTCCTCAACCATCGGCTCTCTCTCGTTGCTCGGCCCCTCTCACCGTCTCAGGTTAGCCACTCCAAGTTTGCTAATGTTTTTTCTTCTTATTTGTCTCTCTCTCTCTCTCTCTCTGTGAATTATTTGTTATTGATGCGGTTGTGACAAAAAATCCGATTTCAATGCTTCTGCTCTTGATTGGTAGCTTTCTTTTACTGCGTTGATCTTCTTGGAAACGAATGTTTGGGCATGAGAGGGTTGATGATACTAGTATTCTTCTGATACTGCTTAAACAAAAAAAGAAAAATTGTCCGAGTCTCTGTTTGATATATTTGAGAATACATTTTTAGTCTCTCTTCCCCTCGTCTGAGTCCCTGTTTGCATATATCTGTGAGTACATTATCGCTGAGATCATGATGATGATTGTGAAAGATCAGTTTGGTAAACAAGGTGTTTGACAAAATGCGTGAAAGAAAAAAGAGAGACGTTGGTCGGCTGGATGCTTTGATACCATAAAACAACACAAACAATATTCTCTCACTTCTGAATTCTTGAGTGGAGTTTGTGTCTATTTATAAAGTGTTTCTGATATACAAGATAATTACAATTGAGTTCAATATTACGATAACATTTATCTGTACAAACTGAACAGGGTTAATCAATATCAGCCTCTTTACTACAATGGCTGGTGTTAATGCTGACAATAAATTCCTTCTCTGAGACTGGTCAAACCAAAGAAATTGAATAAAAGTCTTTATTTTTATGCACTAATCATAAAAGCAAATTGTTACAATGTTATGTGCTTTACAACAATATAACCTACTTACCTTAATTAACTGATGATGACTAATGAATTAATACCAGTGAAATGTAAAGAATAAATGAACTAACAGAAAGATTATTTCGTAATAAGTAACACTACCACTGTTCATTAGGATTAAAGTGGAGGAGCTGATCCTGTGTGTAAGGGACAGTACATTGGTGTACTGCCTCAGCAACTAATGTAGAAAGCTAATTAAACTGCATGTAACTCGCAGAGTAAAGTGATTACATGACAATATCTTCAAGTTTCTACTCTGACGCAATATTATACGATATAAAGACCACTGTCTAGTGCAACAGTAACAATTTCGGGATGTCATGCATAAATCTGCAAGTTCTGCCCATGAGAGAGGTAACTTTATACAAGAAGGTTGACAATTAGTCATTATCTAGCATAGCACATGAGCTAACATAGACAACGTTTTTAAGATACAGGGGAAACTTATCCAACTGATCAAAGTCAATCAAGTATAGGTTCTTGATTTTTCTTACGAGATTGGTAGCTACTGGTTCTCAAAATTATGTGAAGATAGAAGCCCTCTTATGTAATTTTTTCTATAGGTTTGGACAGTTTGGTTGCTCCCACAACAGATACCTGCTTCCTCCAACAAACCTTTGGATAAACTTCTATTAAAAAGATAGAAACTTTACTGCAGAGTTAGTGCCCCACCTGCAGAGTTGCGCTCATTCATGTTCTCTTATGCAGTGCATATTTTTCTATGTGATTCATGTATTTGATTGTTTGAGCTTAACACCCCCCCCCCCCCCCCCCTTTTTTTTAATAGACTTCTTCAGTTTCGTTGAATAGATTCTCAAATGCAAGTAAACACATCTTTCATCAATCTCTTAAATGAGAGGTATAATGAATCGATGGAATCTCCAAATCCAAATGTTCAAATGCCTGAACCCCAAGTTGAAATTGGATCTAGTGTTAAGAAACTACAAGGTGGCAACTTCAGCATAGAAGGAGATATTCTCCTTGTAAAGTGTGGATAAATATTAGTATGGATCCCGTGCTAGGAAATGAGCAATCAATGAAGACATATTGGACGAGAATTTGTGAGAACTACCACACCAATAAGACCTTCGATACTAGATGGACTAAGATATCTCTAACCAATCGATGGTCAACAATTTAGAAGAGTATAAATAAGTTTTATGGATGCTTGGCTTAGATTGAGTCAGCGCATCAAAGTGGGTTGACTAAGCAAGAAAAGATATAATTTTTAGGAAAAAATGTAAAATTAGTTCATGTGGTTGACTTAATTTACAAATTGCTCCCTACAGTATAAAAAATTGTTCAGAGGTTCTCAGGGTATGTCAAAATAATAATTTAGTTTCTGCAGTTAAATTTCGTCGAAACACTTGATGGATTTCATCAGCATGCCACCACAATAGTCTTTAATAAAAAAAATATATTAATATATTAAACCTAAAAAACTTCATTTATTTATTTTTAAAAAGAAAGAAAAGTAAAAAGGAAAATGGGGTCGCTTGTGAGCCACCCCCGACTGATAGGGGTGGCCGCGCACACCCTAGAGCAGGCCAGGGGTGGCGTGCGAGCTGTCCCAGAGGTGGCTGGGTGGCCAGTGCCACCTCTGGGGGTGGCTCGAAGGTAACCCCTTCCCCCAAAAGGGGGTGACTAAAAAAACATAAAAAAATTTAAGTTTTTAATATTTAGGTAATATATATATATATATATGACACATGTTATCATTCTAATAGTGCTGACGTGGCAAACTGACGGAATCCACAAAGTGTTTTGACGGAATTTGACTGCAGAGACTAAATTGTTATGTTGGCCTACCCCGGGAACCTCTGAATTATTTTTTATACTGCAGGAAGTGATTTATAAATTTGGCAACTACATGGACTAATTTTGCATTTTTCTCTAATTTTTATTAGTTATGTCAACGCATCAATCCACCAATAGCGATTGGGGTATAACTATGTTCCTTTTTCTTAATTTTGCAGATTGCTCTGGCGAAAGAGTTGTATCGAGAATTGAATAAATCTCCATTTCCATTTGAATATTGTTGGAATGTGTTGAAGATATGTCCAAAATGGAGTTGTGACAAGGAAAAACCGAAAAAAAAAAAAAAAAAAAAAAAAAAAAAGATCGTTTGCAACTTCACTTCTCCTTCTACTCTATCTTCAATAAATCTAGGGAAATATGATATCTCCACCGGTAACTTTATATATTTGGTGCGACCTCTAGGTAGAAAGGTCGCAAAATAGCGATTGAATAAAAGAAAGATCAAAGATTACTAACTGAGATGAAGGAAGAGAGGAAGATAGTGACTGAGCGGAAACTGTAACTTATGGAAAAAATGGATGCTCCAAAGGAAGAGAGGCTTCGAGTTGAGAAAGACAAAATTATGCTCACGGATACAAGTTGCTTATCTGAAGTCCAAAGAGAATATATTCATATCCGACAAATGAAAATCCTTGAATTTCGAAGGATGAATTAGTGTTTAATTGATCATGCTACTATTAAGATAGTCTGGCTTCCATCTTTTTGTAAGGCAATGGTCAAATGAAATTCTATATCATGCCTTGTTATTGGTGTTGAACAATTTTAAGCAATTTTATGATGATTATTAATTTGGAAGTAGCTACCCTTTGATTGCTTTAGAATAGACGTGGGTGTCGGGTAAGTTGGTGTCGGAAATGGTATTTCCGAATCCCGACTGTACTTGTTGGTAAAGTCGGGTAATTACCCGACTTTATTCTGATCAGAAATATTTTCCAAAAAGTTTGATAATTCGAAAAAGTTGAAAAAAGTCGGTGATTTTCGGTCGAGTAAATTGGTAAACCAGGAACAAAGAGTGACAAAAAACAACAACAAGAAAGCCTCTGCTTCTTCTCGAAATCACTCAAATTAGCAAGATAATCAAGTAAGAGAGAGTTTCGGCAACATAAGCAAGATAATCAACAAGATAACTAGGTTTCTATTCCCCAAAGCAAGAAGAAAAAAACCAGCTAATATGAAAAAACTAGATAAGATAACTAGGTTTAGGTGGTGGCGTTCGGCCTGATTTTCGAGCTGTGACTTGGTTTTTGGATGGCAGGCATCGCCGGTCGTTTTGGCGGGCGGAGGTCGGCCGACTCCGTGGCTGGGCGTCATGGCGTGGGGTGGGGAGGAACCTAGGGTTCGGGAGAGGGGAGACGCCATGAGTGATTCTAGATTTCTAGGGTGAAATGTCAAATGTTTGAGCAAAATTCATATATATATATATATATATCCCTGCTAACTGGCGTCATTTTAGTTGTTATTTTAGGGTTTTTTTTATAACGCATCAAACGACGCCATTTTGCATAATGTTGGTCAGGTCAGGTCGGGTCAAAAATTAACGGAAAAATCCTTTTACCCAATTACCGACCGACTATTGATTTGGTAAATTTTTTTATTTTACGGTAGGCGGTAGGCGGTTGAAGACGGTTCAGTGGCAGTCGATAAGTTTTCGGTAATCGGTAATCGGATAATTTGCCCACCCCTACTTTAGAATTTTCATATAATAGGTCATGTAGATAGTCATTGTCTATGATATATCTTGAGTAGATAATTGCTTGACAAAATAGGGAAATTAAAATTGATAATTCATGGATAATATTAATGGACGGACATTGATATTGAGCTTGAAAAAGCTAAAAAAGAAATACATACTAGTAATTCTTAATATTAACCGTGCAATTGCCACAAGTACGCAACGACGTTCGATTGTAGCTGAGAATGAGTTTGATCGTCTTTAATGTTTAGATGCCTTTGAATGAACTCCACAAATTCAGGAGTATGCTTGTAAGAAATGTATACATGGAGAGTTTCATCAATTTGTTTATATTCGAAGTCGATAGCATCGTTGGTATTTCTTGTTTTCAATTATTGTCTTATATAGTATTATGCACGCTTTCATAATGTCTTTGAGCATTTCACGGTTCCAACCACATATAGTTCCACGAACAATTTCGAATCATGCTTAAAGTACTTCAAATGTACGTTCCACATCTTTCTTGCTGACTCTTCAACTGAGCAAAATGTTTGACCTTTTTTCCTTGTGGACATGAAATTGTCTTTACAAGATTGATCATTGCAGATATATACCATCAGTGAGATAGTATATTATTGTATAGTTATGACCATTGATTGAGTAATTGGCTGGAGGAGCACGCCCTTCGATGAGTTCAAAAAACACGAAAGACCCTTCTAGAACATTGATGTCATTATGAAAACCCGGTAACTCAAAAAAAAAAAGCGTGCCATATCCATAGATCATATAAAGCCATTGCTTCCAAAATCATTCTTGGTTCACGAAAATGACAAGAAAATATACATTTTCTACCTATTTGGGCAATTCTTCCATTTCCCGTGCATGCAATCAATGTTCCCCAGCATCTTTGAAAAACCACATCTTTCTAGCAACATCATTTATGTTGGGAGACCTTAAGTACTTGTTAGAAAAAATTGAAACCACCAATGTATCAAAATTTTCTAGAGATTCTATTGCGATGGTTTCTCCAATCTGCACATACTCGTTTACATAGTCAGCTGCTACTCCACAAGCAAGTATTCTAAGTGCGACAATCATTTTTTGTAGGGAAGACAACCCAAGAGCTCCAACAAAATTTCTTGTCTAGACAAAGAAATGACCAGAAAACATACATTCCACCCGGTGAGGCAATTCTTCCATTTACAATGCATGCTTCCTTGCATCCTTGGAAAACCATGTCCTTCGGCAACTTCTAGTAATCTAGCAACATCATTGCTGTTTGGAGACCTTAAGTACTTGTTGGAAAAAAATTGAAACCACCACTCTAACAAAATTTTCTAGAGACTATTATGGTGGTTTCTCCGATCCGCACATACTCCCCCACATGATAAGCTACTACTCCATAAACAAGCATTCTAAGTGCAGCAGTCATCTTTTGAAGGGAAGACAAATCGAGCGTTCCAACACAATTTCTTGTTTGTACAAAGAAATGACTAGAAAACACACATTTCTACCCCATTGGGCAATTCTTCTATTTCTAGTGCATGCTATCAATGCTCCCCAGCACATTTAGGTGAAGGAAGTATGACTACTTTACCAATAGTTGAGAGCCAACCGGAAGATGTTTTGGCTTATGTTCCTACTAATATAATTTCTATTACAGATAAACAAATATTCTTATCTAATGCAGCAAACAAGAGAAAATCAGAACCTTGGTCTTGAGGAATTGTGTCAATCTCATGGGGAGAAAGAATGGTCGTGATCTAGTCCTCTCTGGAAAACCACGTCTTTCGCCAACTTCTAGCAACATCATTGTTGTTTGGAGACCTTAAGTGCTTGTTGGAAAAAATTTAAACCACCACTGTAACAAAACTTTCTAAAGACTATTGCGGTGGTTTCCCCGATCCACACATACTCGTCCACATAGTCAGCCACTACTCATAAGTGAGCATTCTAACCGCTGCCCATCTTTT
This sequence comes from Alnus rubra, assembly GCA_028654335.1. NCBI lineage: Eukaryota > Viridiplantae > Streptophyta > Magnoliopsida > Fagales > Betulaceae > Alnus > Alnus rubra. Next base: position 2,197,721 of record JAJPGS010002369.1, read on the forward strand.
GAAGCACATGCAAAGGATAAGATTCAGTGAATCTGCCCCAATTTCAGACAAAAAACTGTATTGTTCAATTAGAATGGTAAGTACAACAAGATCTAGTAGGATCTTAATTGGATGGTTCATTACATCATTGGAGAACCAGTATTGGTTTTCAGGACTGCATTTAAACAATGATTACACCCAAGAAACAGAGGATTAAACCCAAATATTTAGATAGAGATGATACGTATCTGCAAGATTGCAATTACTTGGATATTCTAAATAACTAGAAAACAAAGTAATTTTTGATAAGTAGAAAACAAAGTAATTTCGAAGACTCCAATTGAAAATGTTGTACCCAAAATATGAGAACTGGGAATCCAGATGAACAAAGTTAAACTCATGCACTGTAAGAGATTTGTGTCATTTTTCACTTCAATGTAGGTACCAGACTTGCTTCTAAGCTAATTCTTTCAATGATAGGTTATGAGCAAAGTAGTAAAAATCTCATTTAAGTAAAAACTAAATGGACAAGTGATTGATTACAATTGTAATTATAGTTCAACAATGTATACTTAGAGGTTACTTTGGAATAAATCACTTCACCGCAGTTTCTCAATACATCCTCAAAGAAACAAAATGGGCTCAAAAATTATTTTAACAGGTACACTGTAATAAAATCTGCATTAATAAATGTAAAAACTTTTTTCTTTTGTAAGTATACATATCTGTTCAAAGGGAATTATATACTAATCCTTATTTTGGTCTTGGGGGATTGCCCCTACATTCTTCAGCCAATCGACTACTTCCTGGATGGCTGGTCTCTTGAAAGGATTCTGGTTGACGCACATGCAAGCCAAATCAAGCACCTGCAGCATCTCCTCCTCAAAACCCTTTACTTTAAGGACAGCGTCAAAAATTTGGTTTTGCTTGCCCTCACTTCTCATTTGCTGCACCCAGACAACCAACTCTCTCGACATCTTGGGTTTGAATACCTCCATAGGCCTCTTCCCAGTTAGTAGCTCAAGCATGACAACCCCAAAACTGTACACGTCTCCCCTCAAAGTGGCCACCCATGATTGCCCATATTCTGGGGGAATATAACCCAAGGTACCAACAAGCTCAGTTGTAACATGAGTTTGATAAGGATCAATCAATCGGGACAAGCCAAAATCTGCAACATGTGCTTCAAAATTGTCATTGAGGAGGATGTTGCTGGACTTGATATCACGATGCACAATGTGCGGCTCACATATCTGGTGCATGTAAGCCAACCCACAGCTTGCTCCCTGTGCAATTTTCAGACGAGTTGGCCAATCTAGTTGAGTTGCACCATCAGCCTTCTCATGCAACCAGTAATCCAAACTCCCATTCTCCATGTAGGAATACATGAGCAGCCGAGAGCCGTCATGCATGCAATAACCTTGCAGGGCAACTAGGTTCTTGTGTTGGGTTGTAGACAGAGCCTCTACCTCTGCTTTGAATTCCCTTTCCATCAGTCCCGTGTCTCCTGAGAGTTTTTTAAGAGCCAGCTTGCTGCCGTTTGCTAATGTTGCTTTATAAACCAAACCAAAACCCCCACACCCTATAATGTTTGCTTGACTAAAATTGTCCGTGGCTTTCACGATTTCAGATATGGTAAGATCCTTGATTTCATTCGTACTGTTTTGGAACAATACCACTACGCTAGTATCCTTGTCAACCTCAAGAGGAACCAGCGGATTCGAGTTGCTACAGATTGAATCCAAATCCATCTTGTCAGTATCCCCTCTCGGAATGATCCTCCTCTTGGACAATATCCACAATGCTAGCACAGTGATGATAAAACCAGTTCCAAAACAGATCAAAAGGACGAGTCCAACAATAAGCTTTTTGTTTGAGCCTTTACGAGTTGCAATTCCAGGTTGACTAGAGCAAGAGTGCTGCACGATTTTGCCACACAACCCTGGATTCCCTTCAAAACTGGAAATGGGAAAAGTATCAAACTGACCTCCAGATGGTATTGGCCCTTGAAGATCGTTGTATGCAACGCTGAATGAAGATAAGAAATGTAGACCTAAAAGTGAAGCAGGGATTCCACCAGATAGATGGTTGCTGGAGAGATCCAATCTCTCCAAGTTGGTGAGGTCAGAAATTTGATCAGGAATGTTGCCAGTGAAGTTGTTATTGCTGAGATCCAACACATGAAGAACCTTCAATAGGCCAACCTCAGAAGGGATGTTGCCACTGAGGGTGTTGTTATTCAGGTATATAGCTGGAGGAAGGTTGGACAGCTGATTGTACTGGTTTTTGGTAGCATTGTTGGGCATAACAAAAACGGGCAATTCTAGATAAGTGCGGTCCACTTTATCATAATTCTGTTGTGACACAAGCGCTGGTAGTTGACAGAGCTCCAGGGGAAAGTCTCCTTGAAGGAAGTTAGCAGACAAGTCGATGTAGAAAAGCTTAGGCAGACTACCCAACCAACCAGGAATTGAGCCTGTGAGACTGTTAACAGACAAGTCCAAGACCTCAAGTTGCTTAAGCTTAGCAAGCCAGTTGGGCACTTGACCAGTAAAATTGCAACCGCCCAAAGCTAAAATTTGGAGCTTTTGGAATCCGTCCGGATCCACTGTGTTGTCATCATATGGCATTGATTCATCGAAGAAATTCAAGGAGATTAAAAGAGTACTGAGGTTCTTGCAGCCCATCAGATTCGCGATTGCCCCGGTGAAGTTCGTCAGCGTGTTGTTTGAAAGCGAGAGAAAAGACAGAGATTGCAGTGCAATTATGTCAGGCGAGATCTGTCCCGTTAGCTGATTAGTGGCCATTCTAATTGCTGTTAGTGACTTGCATGAGTAAAGGCTTGGTGGGAAGTTACCGGAAAAATTATTGTTGCCAAGGTCGAGAGTGGTAAGGCGGGCAAGTGTGGAGAAATCGAAAGCGGAGATATCTCCTTCCAACTGGTTGACCCGTAAATTCAATGTGATGAGATTGGTGCAATTCGACAGAGATGGGGGCAGAAAACCAGTGAGGTTGTTGATGTGAAGAAGCAGCTGTTCCATGTTGGAGAGCCTGCCAATATCCCTGGGGATGTTGCCAAACAATTGGTTAAAGTAGAGCTCAAGGATTCTGAGGTTGGTGAGGCGGAGGATGCCATCGCCAATGGTTCCATTGAGGCGATTAAGAGGTAAGGAGAGTTCTTGGAGTGCAGAAGCATCATAAATGTCAGGCGGAAGCGGTCCTGAAAGATCATTGAAACCCGCTCGGAAAATCTCCAGCGCGGAACAAAATCCGAGTCCACGGACAATTTGGCCACTAAAATGATTGTTGGAGAAGTCCAAGAACCTGACCGAGTTCCGTGAAGAGTTATCCAAACAGAAAATAGAGGCGGGGATAGAGCCCGTGAAGCTGTTGTGGCTAACGTTGAAATTTGTCAAAGTCCTCCCTGCTACCGCTTGCTGCAGGAATGAAGAAGGGATTTTCCCGCTGAATTGATTGCTAGAAAAATCCACCGTCTGTAGGGCACTGGTAGTATAGGAGGAGGAGGATGGTAATTCGCCGGAGAGATGGTTGTAGCTCAAATCAAGGATGTGGAGGCGGTTCAGGTACGAGAAGAATTCGGAGGGGAGCGAACCGGAGAGGGTGTTGTGGGAGAGATTGAGGCGAGAGAGATAGGTAAGGTTTGCGATAGACGGGGAGATGAAGCCGGTGAGTGCTCTGGAGGGTAGCGAAAGCTGAGTAACCCGGAGATCACCACCACCGGCGATAGCATCGCAAGAAATCCCTTCCCACAGGCAGCAATCGGCGGAAGACCAATTGAGTGGAGGAGCTGCAGATATGTTGAGCGCCAAGGACAAGAGGAAGTCGCGATCGAGTGGGTCGCAGGCGGCTGCGGCCGCAACACAGCAAGACAGAATTAGAATCTTCAACAGCACGACAACCATAGGGGAGGAAGCCTGTTGTGTATCGTTGTTTTTCATCGGAGGAACAAATACACAAGAAGACGACACGACAGTAGTTCTACCTTTTGTAAATCTGCATCAGCGTTTACTTTTTAGGGGTTGCAGCAGTACAAGTGACTGCGAACACCCATTGACCCTTAACCGGAGGAAAAATCTGCATCAGCGTTTACTTTTTAGGGGTTGCAGCAGTACAAGTGACTGCGAACACCCATTGACCCTTAACCGGAGGAGAGACGATTAGAAGTGACATTGACATTTGAGATGAATGGAAAAGACTCCATCCAACTTCCAGGTATTAAATAATTCTCTTATCAGCGTTTACTTTTGGGACTCTTGAGCACTTTTCAGTTTTCAATCATCATCGTCATTGATTTTATTACTATATATATATATATATATATATATGATAATAACGTGTAGAGCAGATAACCCCCAAGAGAGAGAGAGAGTCAAAGAGATCTATATATATATATACATATAAATATGATAATTACGTGCAGAGCAGATAACCCCCACAGAGAGAGAGAGAGATAGTCAAAGAGATCTGCGGCTCTCTGGCTTTTCTGCCGTCTGTCTGTTCTTCCCTTCACCCACTCCTCCACTCCTCCTTCCCTTTCCTTTCTTTCTGTATGGTGTTTTTTTTTTTCTTGCTTTGTGCTGCAAGTCCACCCTTTCGCCTTGGATTGGTTCTTTTTGTGTTTGAGGCTCCTGACATTGTCCATAGTGTTAGTGGGTGGGCTGAAATTAAATAGAAAAAGGGGGAAAAGAAAAAAAAAAGAGAGGGTTCATTAGTTCCACTTGTCAACTTAACATGTTAATTTGGGGGGGGGGGGGGGGGGGGTAGGGCAGATATTATAAATTAGTAACAAATTGTAGTGTAGATTGCAGAAGTCTATAATTTAGAAAAGGACATTATAGATAACTCTTTAGTTTGTGATGAAAAACTATAGATAATTCTAAAAATGGTGGATGATAAATATTTTTCTCGTATTAATGTTGGAAAGTTCATAGAAGAATGAAGCAGAAAGGATTATTAAGTAATGGATTATTAAGTTTTTTTTTTTTTTTTTATTTTATAATAATGTTTGTAGGGAAAGGGGAAAAAAAATGGCAGCATCTCTTACGGCATATACTGTTTGATTATAACGAGTGGAAAAGTCATCCAAAACACAGCTTCCTCGAATATCATTATTAAAAAGTTTGGGAGTTTTGTTTTGTTCTCAAATGAGAGGGTAGGAAGATCGTTTACAAAAAGCGCGTTAAGTAATAAGGCGCTCTGTAGTTTTAAGAGAAATCTTCCATTCCCTTCTGAATGGGCGTCCAAACGACCATTCGTTTTTCATTTTTATTCATTTAGAGTAAAAGAACTCAACTTCTATGTTGAATATGAAAAATGCTACTAATGCGTGATTTGTGATGGAAGAATGAAAATCAGGGATGAATGTAGAAATTGAATGGATTTGATAGCTCCTTTCGGGTAGGAGAGACCACGATTTCTTCACTTAGGGTAGAAGAACACCACAATATTCCACTTTAGGGTAGGAATATACCACAATTTCTTTAATTCTTTTCTTTTCTTTTCATTAACGACCAAATGGTATTTAAATAGAAATACAAGTACTATTGATAAATAACTAAAATAACATAGGAAATAACGCTTCTAGTAACTTAAAAACACTTAAAGATAAACCAACTAGAAAGATAAAGATAATAAAATAAACCAACTAGAAAGATAAAGATAACATCTAGAAAGATAAAGATAATATCTAATAGAGATCAGCTTGAACTAATCCAAGTACTAGGATTGGAGGAAGACTCCTATCAGCTACATTTCCCTCCTAAAAATTTATTCCCAAATAATGTATCACAACCATATGAAACGGTGACACATTTTTCAAACTAATAAATTACACAAATTGTGACACATCATTTAAAGAGCAAATGTGGGAGATAACTTTTTAGAAGTATAACATTTCTCATTGAATATTGGTCAAGTGATTTTGTCCCAGAATGGCCAAAGGGGGAGTTTGTTAGTTTGTAATTGGCTACATTCTATTGGACAAAATCACTTCTATGTAATGATACATTTAAACAGGGATTCAGCTATTCAGGGTTCTTTTAGAAGATTCTGCACAGTCTACAAGTCAGATAAATCGGATCCCTTGCAGTCGTCCGAATGACGTGATATACCGTCCAGACGCCCGACTGTCCAAAGCATCATCCTTCTGGACGACGAGAACTTTCCGTCCGGACCTTCCTCTGTGTTAAGAAGCTTCAAACTGCTCCAGCTTGCATCCGTCCGGACGTTTAGCAGTACGTCCGGACGACACTCAATGTTCGACCAGCTATGGGATTTCTTTCCAAAACATAGATATGGGAAGATCGCTGCAACTGTCCGGACGATGTGGATTCCCGTCCGGACACGCTCATCCATAAGTCAAGTCACGCATTCAAAATTTAGAAATCTGGATGCCAGTCTTCATGGTCCGGACACGTGAGCTACTTATATGAAAATTGCGTGCATCAGATCAACCATCCGAACGACCATTCCCTTGGTCCGGACGAGTGAAGCCTTGATATGGAAATTGCATGTAGCTAAAGTGCGACCGTTCGGATGACAGGGCAACATCATCCGGACGAGACTCAAATATGGAAAGAATTTCAGTGAAATTTTGGAAAGCCGATCGCACAGTTATCCGTCCGGACGCCTTATGTCTACCGTCCAGACGGCGCCTAATTTTACGAATGAGTTTTACATCCGAGACAGTTTTCATAAGACTCACCATTGAGTTTCTTAGGTCGCTCATCTTGGAGTAAAACTTTCCGAATGTCTCATCCTCCAACATCTTAATTTCTTCAAATTTAAAAATCAACATTTGAAGTTTGGCAGATTTAACAAGTTTGGTGCATTCATATGTTGTTTCCAAAATTTGCCACGCTTCTTTAGCGAATTCACTATTTGAGGTTCTTGGGAATTCAGATGGTGAAAGTGCTTGACAAAGAGCATGGAGGGCTTTATCATTGGAAAGTTGTACGTTTTTCTCAATGACTAGTTCGAGAGTAGCATCCACTGGCTTAGTCCAACCAGTTTCAACAATACTCCAACAGTCAATAGATTTTAAAAAGAACTGCATACGAGCTTTCCAATAACCATAGTTCATACCATCAAAGGCAGGAACAATATTAAGACTTTGAGACATTTTATCAAACAGAAGTCAAAAAGGAAAGATTAACACTCAAGAATTGAATCTAAACAGAGTGTACCAAGCTCTGATACCAATTGAAAAATTAAAATGACTTCTAATATAAACAAGTGTGTGCAAAAATGTGTGCAACAAAATATCGAAATGTGGAATTAAAGGAGACAGATATTTTGTTAACAAAGTGGAAACTCAGTCAAGAGAAAAACCACTCCGAGGCAGCCAAACCTAGGATATCCACTATTCAGATGACAAGACTAGTTACAAAGCAGTAGCACTCACATAACCTTATGCAGTGGTCGTATCTTGAACTCTAACGTGTAACCCAACGAGAACGCCTCCCAACCAAATCTCCTACTTGAAAGGGTCTTCAATAGAATCCTTTACCCTAAGGCCAACTCCTAAGATAGACTTCAATTCAGCGTAGCAACAGCACATAACGGCAACAGCTTGATAGAGACTAACTCTGCACAATAACTCTAAAAATATAACTCTCTAAGCACTATGGAATTCAATACCGAATTCTTACAGTTCTCAAGCCCAGGGACCTCTATTTATAGGCTGCAGGTTCAAATAAGTGTCTGGCTTGATAAACCTATGCGTCATCCGTACGGTAAACATAAGGCATCCGTACAGACAACTGTACGATCAGCTTTCCTAAATTTCGCTGAAATTCTTTCCAAATTTGAGCTGCGTCCGGACAGTGTTGCCCTATCGTCCGTACGGTCGCACTTTAGTTGCACGTAATTTCCATATCAAGGCTTCGCCCGTTCGGACCAAGGGAATGGTCGTCCGGACGGTTGATCTATTGCACGCAATTTTCATATAAGTAGCTCACGTATTCGGACCATGAAGACTGGCGTCCAGACATCTAAATTTTGAATGCGTGACTTGCCTTATGGATGAGCGCGTCTGGACGGTTGCAGCGATCTTCCCATATCTGTATTTTGGAAAGAAATCTCATAGCTGGTCGAAAACTGAGTGTCGTTCGGACGTGCTGCTAAAACGTCCAAACAGATGCAAGCTGGAGCAGTTCGAAGCTTCTCGACATAGAGGAAGGTCCGGACGGAAAGGTCTCGTCGTCTGAACAGATGATGCTTTGGACAGTTGGGCGTCCGGACGGTATATCACGTCGTTCGGACGGCTGCAAGGGATCCGATTTATCTGACTTGTAGACTGTGCAGAATCCTCTAGAAGAACTCTGAATAGCTGAATCCCTATTTAACTGCATCATTACATAGAAGTAATTTTGTCCAACAGAATGTAGCCAATTACAAACTAACATTACTCAATAAAAATTCAGTAGTAAAACAATAGGCTCACAATGTGTTATTACGAAGAAAAATGTGCAATTAGATGACATATCGCACGTTAAAACGAAGTCAGTTTTGTAAGTATTTACTTACCTCAAACTCTCATCCATAGGTTCAGACATCTCGAACTCCCGCTATTGCGAAATTATGTCCCAGTATTAAACAAAATACTACGAGAGTTCTATCCCATGCACATAAAAACCCTAAATATGACTTGGGCACTCTAATCTGACATTAAAACCCTAATTACCCTTTTCTGGTCATGGTCGAATGTTCGGTACTGGGGTTGATCATTCGATCATCACGAGGATCTAACGTTCGTTCCGCCGCAACAAATGTTTGAGATGCTCCATAATGCATAAACTCAAAAACTCAATTTCCAACCATTTCTTTCCAAAACCAAGACTTACAATATCTTACATATAACATGCATGCCAAGTCATGTCAACGTGAAATTTCATGAAAAATAAGTGTAGGTGTAATGCCCAAGAAAATAATCACTTAAGATTATATGCAACCATATATATATATATTGAATACAACCGAAATAGAAATAAATGTTCTAATGGATTGCACTCAATCCACATAATATGACGCTCGATCGCAGCTGCGATCGAGTGCCACATTATGTGGATCAAGCGCATTCTATGGATCGAGCGCAATTGCGATTGAGAGCTAATTTCTGTGGATCGAGTGCAATATTCTGTGGATCAAGGCGCAATCCGTCAGAACATTTATTTCTATTTTCGTTGTATTCCACACACACACACACACACACACACACACATATATATATATATGGATGGTTGCATATAATCTTAAGTGATTTTTTTTTGGGGGGGCATTACAGTAGGCTTCAAGTTTATTAGAAAAATATCAATTTTTAAGAGAGATTAATTATAAACACATTATGGCCCGTTATGGTTTTACTACAACATATGTTTAGGGTACTAACAACACGAAAAAGAGTTTAGAGATCGGGGTTTACTTGAAATGAAGCTGAACAACACCAAAGTCACTTATTCTCTCTCTAAAATCTCTCTTTCTCACTCAAGAATAAGGTAGCAAGGATGCATAAAGAAGTAGGAGACGTCTGAGGGTCGTGAGTGGTGATTTATATAGGTAAGAAATGAGAGATAAGTGTAACGTCCAAGATATTAATTAAGTGCTAAAAACATGAATTAGACTAATTAAGTGAATAATTAGGCAAAATGTGCAAAAAGAACACTAAAAAAATATTTGGAATTGAGTTTCTGGGTTGGGTGCCCAGGCGGGCACTTGCCATGTCCGGCCGGGTCAGGCGTTAGAGTCATGTCCGCCAGCGTGTCTGGACAGCTTGCAAATGGTTTGGTCAGCAAGTTTGTTTCTTGGCACGTGTCTGGATGGGCGAATTCTGTGTCCAAACGGGATTGGTAGAAAGTAGCATTTTTTAGCGCGTGTCCAGACAGTCGACTAACATATCCAGACAGGCCTTGGTAGAAATTACTAGAAGTGAGTTTTTAGATCATTTCTCCCCCATTTCTCTCCTCCCAAACAAACAAACAAACAAAAAAACTCTCTCCTCTTTCCTAGGGTTTGATACTAAACCCTAGATCCTAGTATTTTAAAGCTTCCAAACTCAAACCCGACAACAGGAACTTGATCTTTGTTACAATATCTATGTTTTCACTGATCGTTTTGAGGTAAATCCGAAAATTCTAGTTTCCTTAGATTTGTGTTAATTTTTTAGAGTTTGAGCTTGATCACTCAATTTTCTCTAGGTATTGTGTGTTTTGAAGTGTTCACAGTCATCTCCAAGCGTTAGGTTTCACTTTTGGTGAGAAATCAAGGTAAGACCCAAAACTATAGTTTTTGTCTAAGTTTTTTAAGTTGATAAATTTTGTGTCTAACCGTAAGATGATCTTATGGGTTAGAATTGTTAGTTAATTGATTGTCAAATGGTGCCCTAGAAATTCTTTGGGTTTTCTATGGGTTTCAGTTCTTGAACAATTCAAGAGCTATGTGGGAATTTAAAATTAGAAATGTTGTGTGTTAGTATTAATGTGTGATCACAATGCATTGTACAGTGATACATTGCAAGGCTTACATGGAGGATTCATTCATAGCCGACTTGTCAAGTAGCCAAAGTGAGTATTCAACTCACTGAGAAAAGATACTATGTTTTGTGTGATTTTAGAATATTACAAAAGGTTTTATTTGCTTAAACTTGAGCCGATGATATTTTGTTATAATATATGGTTTATGAATGCTTTCGATACTTCAACTTATGTTAAGGTATGGATTGATGATGATTTATGAGATTTATAGTATAAATATGAAAATGAGAATGAGATATGATTTATGAGATTTATGATGAGTGAAGGATTTCATGAAATGCTTGTTAAATTATGAAAGTGATATGTTGTTGAAGCATGAATAAAAAAGCAAAAGTACAATAAGTTTTATAACATGAAGCATGAACGTGATTATGTATAAAGAGATGGAGCCAAAGTTGCCTCCATAGTGTAAAGTAAAGGGAGCCGAAGCCGAAGTTACCTCCATAGTATAAATTAAAGGGAGCTGAAGTTATCTCCATAATGAAAATATAGGAGCCAAAGTTGCTTCCATAGTAACTAATATGAGACGAAGTTGCCTCCTATTATGATGATATGCATGACATAATTTTATGAAAGGTTATGATGATGTTCTATGAAGTATTTCATGCTAGACATATTAAATATGCATCAGAGTCTCAATGGGAAAGAATATATGTGTATTTCTATTCGACTAGATTGCATATGATGATTTAAGCGATGTCATGTTTGAATGTGCTTGGATACTTGGATACTTCAAAGTAGTGGAATATTTGTATGCTTATATAACTAGGTTATGATTTCATTGATTTTTATGTGTTGGATGTGAGTGTATAATTGTATTATCCAACGCTGTGGAATATTTGTATGCTTGTATAACCAGACTATGAGGTCACTGATTTTTATGCTTAGATGTGTCAATATGCTTGTATTCCCTAAAGTTGTGGAGTACTTGTATATGCGTATAGCTAAGTATTGTGTCAATGTATGGTGACATATGGTTTCACGCTTAGATATGCTAATATACTAGTGATCACCGAGGTTGTGAAAAGTTGGTGTACGAGTATATCCTTGTTATGAAGTCATGTGTTCTCGTGCTTAGATATGCCCATATGCCAGTAGTTCCTCGAAGTTGTGGAATGCTTGCATATGAGTATAGTTGAGTCTCAGGATTTATTTACATTTATATACAATTTCACATATCTATACAAGTATGTGCTTACCTTATCATTTATAAAGTTTTAAAAAGAAAACATCATGTTAATAGTAGTTGTTATTGGTAAACATACAGTAGAAAACAAAAGAGTTGTCTCATTGCAAAACTTAGTGAGTTTTATACTATTGAGCTTGTGGACTCATACTTTCCACCTATGCAGATGTGACTATCACTACGACCTTGTAAATATTGATGCTTTGGCTGCAGGTACAGCTGATGTTGACGAGGACCCAGTGGCTTTATATTAGGGGTACTACGTCTGAAGTTTATCACGACAGTTGTAGGTGTTGGACTGAGGATTTAATCGTATTTTGTATAGACTTTTGCATATGGCTTGTGTCGCATGTAACACTTATTTTGTATAGCCATTATTTGATGTATTTAATATTTGATTAAGCCTTAAACAGATAGACAAATGTATGACTCTGATGTCGTAATTACACTTTTTAGTTAATGAATTTAGTTTCGCTGCTAAAGGTTTATCTCTAATGTATTATGCATATGTTATGAGATGTATTAGGTTGATGTTAGCTTATGACTAATCATCAAGCCACTGTGATGATTCTGTTTTGTTAAAAAAAAAAAAAAAAAAGGATCATTACAGCTTATGGTATCATAGCAGTTAGCTCTAAAGGTCAATAGGAAAGTAGAGTTTAGAGTTGTGTTAGGGTCTAAGTGTAACACCAAAGCCTTAGGATTCTAAAAGCTTATAACAAAGACTTAAAACATGAAAACTTAATTAGGAAATGCTTTAGGTGCATTAGCATTGCATGATTATTGTAAGGCATTCGATATGACTTGTATTTGTTATGTGGCACCTCTTCGACTCTCACATTGGTAGGGTAACTTCAATGTGATTGCGCAGAGCTATGCCACTTACGTAATGAGGAAGAGGAATTGGAGAACAAAGGAGATGGCAGTGACTTACCTCCAACCCCACCACAAATGCCCAATATGGCTTAGTTTTGGGCTAATCCTATGCAATTCATGACGACCATGATGGCCGCCATGTCTAGACAGCTAGACATATCGGGAGTGCAAGGCCTCTAGCAGCTAACGACTCACCTGTATTTGATGGAAGTGTAGGGCCAGCTAACAACTGGATCACCAATTTCCAAGACCTTGGTGATGCACTTAGGTGCACTAATAGTCAAAAGGTTGACTATGCGGGCTTAAGTTGGATGGAGAAGCCAGCTATTGGTGGAAGTCCACTAAAGTCCTATTAGCAGAAGAGTTGGGCCCTGGTGTCCTAATCACATGGGATCGGTTCAAGAGAGAGTTCAATGACCAATTCTTCCCTCGAGCACAACGACAACAATGTGCCCAAGAATTCCAAGATTTCAAGCAAGGGAATATGTCAGTCGAGCAATATTCGGATGAGTTTCTGAAGCTATCGATGTATGCTCCATCACCACGCTGAAAGGTTTCTCAGCGGCTTGATGCTGAGAATCAAAGAGAGGATTGCTTTCCTCGACATCACCAGCTATACTAAAATGGTGCACACTTCCACCATTGCTGAGTAAGGGATCAAAGAAGCGGCTGCTGACTATGTGAATAGGAAGCAGTCGATGTCAACTAGAGCACCTCATCTGCCACCTCTATCAAAGAGATAGTCCTCTAGCAGAAGTTCTACACCTTTTGGGAGAAGGAATGCGTATGAGAGCCAAGCTAGCTAGATTGTTACCCAGTGTAGTAAGTGTGGAAGGCAACATTTTGGAGTGTGTAGATTTGGTTTGGGTGTATGTTTCGGGTGTGGCAAGCCAGGCCACCACATCATGAACTGCCTTACTGCGGCTACAAGGAGTCAAAGGTCTCAGGCTAGTAATAATCAGCCTAGGAAACCTGTTCAGGCAAGGGTGTATTCGTTCACACTAAACAATATTGAAGTCGAGGAGAATGCTACCGACGTTGTCACAAGTACCATCCCTTTGTTCAGTAGACTTGCGTGCATCTTGTTTGATTTAGGTGCAAGACATTCCTTTATTTCGTCCACATATGTGAAGTTGTGTAGCTTGAGTATTGAACCACTAGAACAGAATATGAGCATGGCCACTCTCGTTGGTGATGCTGTAACTTGTAGAAAATGTGTAGAAAATTGTCCTATTATCATAGAAGGGAAGACCTTGCCAGAGAAATTAGTAGTGTTTAGTATGCTAGGCTTTTATGTTATTCAAGAAATGTATTGGCTATCAAAGTATGGAGCAAACATAGATTGCCACGAGAAGGAAGTCATATTCTAACTCCATGGCATAGAAGAGTTCAAGTTTTGCGGGTCTCATGTATGAGCTACTCTACCACTCCTCTCTGTCATTCAAGCAATATGGAGCATTAGAGATGGAGCACAAGCATATTTGGCTCATGTGTTGGCCAAGCCTAAAGTCAAGTCGAAGTTAGAAGACATTCCGATACTACGCCACTATCCGAATGTTTTCACAGAAGTCATGAGATTGCCTCTAGATTCGAAAATTGAGTTCACCATTGATTTGGTACCAGGGACACAGCCTATTCATAAGGCACTGTACCGTATGGCTCCTACAGAATTGAGAGATTTAAAGGAGCAACTTCAAGAGTTGCTAGACCGGGGTTTTATTCGTCCAAGTGTGACTCTGTGGGGAGCGCCAATATTGTTTGTGAAGAATAAGGATGGCTCTATGCTGATGTGCATAGATTATCGTGAACTAAACCAGGTAACCATCAAGAACAAGTATCCCTTATCAAGGATCGATGACTTGTTCGACCAACACAAGGGACCTTCGGTATTCTCGAAGATTGATCTTCTTTGCGATACCATCAACTCAAGGTACGACAAGAAAGACGTGTCAAAGACTACGATCCGAACACGATATGGCCACTATGAATTTTTGTTGATGTCGTTCGGGTTGACAAATGCACCATTGGTATTCATGGACCTAAAGAACCTAGTATTCAATTAATACTTAGGCTCCTTTTTAGTAGTATTCATTGATAACATATTAGTGTACTCGGCTAATCATGTCAAACATGAAGAGCACTTGAAGACAACTATTTTTGGTTGGAAGAAATGTCATTTTTGGGTCATGTGGTGAATAAGAATTAACTCGCAATTGATCCAAAGAAGATCGAAGCCATAGCAGAATAGGAGCGACCAACTAATGTTCGAGAGATACAGAGTTTCTTGGGATTAGTGGGTTACTACCTAAGATTCATTGAAGGATTCTCCGCACTGTCTGGGCCTTTAACTGCCCTCACAAAGAAGAATGCCCCGTATGTATGGAGCGAAGAATGTGAAGTAGGTCTCCAAGAGCTAAAGTGCAGATTGGTGATTGCACCTGTGCTTTCACTACCCATGGAATCTGTTGGAAATGTGGTTTACACAAATCCATCACGGATGGGGCTTGGATGCCTGCTCATGTAACAAGGCAAGGTTGTGGCCTATACATCAATGCAGTTGAAGGATCATGAGAAGAACTACCATACTCATGATTTGGAGATTGCATCAGTTGTCTAAGCCTTGAAGATATGGATGCATTATCTTTATGGCGAGCTGTGTGAAATCTATACTGATATAGCTTAGGTGGCTAGAGTTGATAAAGGATTATGATTGTCATATCCTCTACCATCCCGGTAGAGTTAATGTTGTGGCCGATGCACTAAATAGGAAATCTTGTGAAAATGAGACTGACCTAGTTGTGGTAATTGAGGAACTGGCCTAGCATTTTGCTATAGTACAGGTTGAAGATGTGCTAACTGTCGAGACGCCAGTTTTGGCAACTCTTGTGGTTGTACCATTGGCCCCAAACAAAATCAAACAAGCACAAGAGGATGATCTTGAACTACAAGATCTCATTGATATGACTAAACGTGGAGAAGCATCTAGGTTCTATCTTCTTGAAGGATGAACGTTGAAGACTAGTAGTGGGAGAACAGTCATCCCCAATGATTCTGAGTTGAGAAGGGAAATTCTTGATGAAACTCATCAAACATGGTGCACTGTTCATCTCAGCAACAATAAGATATACCAAGATCTGAAGAAGCAGTTTTGGTGGCGTGGCATTAAGCGGAATGTTGCTAAGTATGTTATACGATATCTAGGTTCTATCTAACTGAAGAGGAACGTTGAAGACTAGCAGTGGGAGAACAGTAATCCCCAATGATGCCAAGTTGAGGAGGGAAATTCTTGATGAAACTCATCAAACATTGTGCACTGTTCATCTTGGCAACAATAAGATATACCAAGATCTGAAGAAGCAATTTTTGTGGAGTGGCATTAAGCGAAATGTTGCTGAGTATGTTATACGATATCCTTCGTGCAAGCTTGTAAAAGCCGAAAACCAAAGGTGAGCTAGGCAACTTCTGCATCCCGAAGTGCCAATGTGGAAATGGGATCAAATAGTTATGGATTTTGTCGTTGGTCTACCAAGAGCACCAAGCAGACAAGATGTCCTATGGGTGATTGTAGACAAACTCACAAAGAATGCCCACTTCCTCCCCATCAAGATTACAGATTCCCTAGACAAGCTAGCATAGATGTATATGTGGGAGATAGTAAGGCTACATGGAGTAGCTGGATATGGTACTTGCCCTTAGTTGAGTTTGCTTAAAACAACAGTTTTCAAGCGACTATCGATATGGCTCCATACAAAGAGTTGTATGGGTGCAAATGTAGATCGCTATTGTATTGGGACGAAGTTGGTGAAAGACAACTGTTAGGTTCAGAAATGGTGCAGTACACAAAAGAGAAGGTTGCATACATTCGGAAGCGGATGCTCAATGCCGAAAGCCAACAGAAAATTTATGCAGGTAAACATCGCCACAAGCTTGAGTTTGAAGTTGGTCACCTTAGTTTACCTCAAGGTGTCACCTATGAAAGGAGTAATCCATTTTGGCAAGAAAGGCAAGCTCAGTCCAAGGTATCTTGGACCCTTCCAAGTGTCGAAACATGTGAGTGCTCTGGCATACAAGGTCGATTTGCCTCCTAGCTTGGCAGGCATTCACGACGTCTTCCACGTCTCTTAGTTGCGAAAGTATGTTCATGACCCATCACATATTATAAGCTATGAGCCTCTTCATATTCAAGCAAACTTGACATATGAAGATCTTCTTGTGCAAGTGTTAGATCGCAAGGAACAACAATTAAGGATCAAAAGCATACCACAAGTTTAGATTCTATGGTGAAATCACAGCGTAGAAAAAGCCTCATGGGAGCTTAAGCAAGAGATGCACAATCGATATCTCCATTTGTTTGAGTAAAATCAGGTATGATCACTTTATGATACCATATATAATTTGTGTTTGAGAACTTGTTTAGCAATGTAGAATTTCAATTTCGAGGTCAAAATTCTAATTAGGTGGGAGGGATAATGTCCAAGATATTAATTAAGTGCTAAAAACTTGAATTAAACTAATTAAGTGAATAGTGAGGTAAAATGTGCAAAAAAAAAAAAAACACTTAGAAAATATTTAAAATTGAGTTTCTGGGTTGGGTGTCTAGACGAGCACTTGCTGTGTCCGGACGGGTCAGGTAGTAGAGTTATGTTCGCTAGTGTGTCCAAACGGCTGCAGATGGGTTACTCAGTAAGTTCGTTTCTCGGCACATGTTTGGACGGGTCAAATTTGTGTACGGATGGGCTTGGCAGAAGGTTGCATCTTTCAACGTGTGTCCGAACAAGTCTCAGTAGAAATTGTTGGAAACGAGTTTTCAACTCATTTCTCCCCAATTTCTCTCCTCTCAAATGAAAAATCTCTCTCCTCTCTCCTAGGGTTTGATACTAAACCCTAGATCCAAGTATTTTAAAGCTTCCAAACTCAAATCCGACACCGGAAACGTGATCCTTACTACAATATCTACGTTTTCACCAATAGTTTTAAGGTAAATCCGAAAATTCTAGTTTCCTTAGATTTGTGTTACTTTTTGAGCGTTTGAACTTGATCTCTCAATTTTCTCTAGGTATTGTGTGTTTTGACGTGTTCCTAGTTGAAAAATTGAAATGACTTCTAAAAGTAAATTGTGTGCATAAGTGTCAACAAAAATTAAGGCACAGTGGAAAGTAAATGACACAAAGATTTTTGTTGACGAAGTGGAAACTCGGTTCAGAGAAAAACCACTCCGGGGCAACCAAACCCAGGAATTCCACTATTCAGAAGACAAAGCTAGATACAAGATAGTAACACTCACATGTACCGATTCAGTGGTCGTACCTTGATCTCTGACGTGTAACCCAACACGAATGCTTCCCAACCAGGTTCACCTACCTGAAGGGGTCTTCAATGGAACTCCTTACCTTAGAGCCGACCTCTAAGATAGACTTCGATTTATAAAGCAGCACACTTGAAAAACGGCTCTAGAGGAAATAACACGTCTCTAAGCTCTAATGGAATTCACACCGAATTCTTGCAGCTCTAAGTGCCCAAGGACCCCTATTTATAGTGTGGGGGTCAGAATGGACGTCAAGCAAAATAAGCTTGTGAGCCGTCCGGACGGTGGACCATGACCGTCCGGACAGACAACTGTGCGACAGGATTTTCTGAAATTTTAGCGGAGAAATCTTTCCTGTATTAGAACATCGTCCAGACGGGATGGCTCGATCGTCCGGACGGACGCACGTCCGCTGCAAGTAATTTCCATAATAGGCTTCGCGCGTCCGGACCAAGGGGCAGAAGCGTTCGGACGGCTAAACTTCAACACGCAATTTCCATATCTGATGCGTGTGCCTCCGGACCATAAGGGGGAGACGTCTGGACGGTTATAGTCGAATCGTCAGTTACCATTTACGATGCACCAGCGTCCGGACTACAGCTATCAGATGTCTGGACGGTTCATTTTGAACTGCGATTCTTGCCTTACGGAGATACGCGTTCGGACGGGATACCACATCGTCCGGACGGTTGATTGATCTTCCCTTTCTTGGAACTTGGAAAGAATCAGTGAACCGTTCGAGAACTGATAGGCGTCCAGATGAGCTGCTGAAACGTCCGAACGGAGCAAGCTGGCACAGAAGCTTCTCGATACAGTGAAGTGTTCCGACGGAAGAAGCACGTCGTCCAGACAGATGATGCTGGACTGTCTGGCGTTCGGACGGTATGACATATCGTCCGGACGGCTGACAGGGAACTTGAATTGTCTTCTAATCTTGACATCACTCTGAACAGTGGAATCCCTGTTTGCAGCATCCTTACATATAAGTAATTTTGTCCAAACACATAATGAGGCCAAAATACTAACAAACTCCCCATTTGGCCATTCTGGGACAAAAATCACTTGACCGGTTTGGAAATACATTCCCCGTCCAAAATAAAAATTACTCCCCCTTTTTGTCACAAAGGGACAAAGGGTAAACAGAGTAATAAAAACTAACTGTCATAAAAAATTACTCCCCCTAACGGTCTCAGAAGGACCCGGGAAACAGAGTAATATATATCCAAAGCGTTTTAACCAAAAACAGAAATTGTCTCAAAAATATACAAAAAACATAAGAGGGAATCAAACATCCTCAGTCATGGGTAAAATTCCATCTGCACCATCCTCATCATCACTACTGCTAGGATGATGATACTTCAGGCACTCCTGAAGGTCCAGCTGGTTCTGCTCCACGCGCCTGTCGATGGAGTGCACAGCAAGCTGCATGGAACTCATAGACTGCTGTATGGAGGACATAGACACCTGCAAGCTGCTCATCCCTCCCTGAAGTGCAGCTAGAGCCTCCATAATCTAAGCATAATTGACCTCTGGCTCAGATGGCGGTACAGTATGTGAGGATGAAGCCATATCTGGAAAGCTGACTGGCATAGCAGCAGGTGGAGGCGCCTCATCATCGGAGTCATCTCTCCGCAGCTGCGCAATAGACTTCACCAAAGTCTGCTTGCTGATGGGCTGCTGGATTTTCATCTTCGGTTCGCCAGTGACATTGATGCCGGACTGAAGAATAATCTGAGTAAGGAGGCAGCCAAAAGGGAGACCAGCAGTGCTCTCATCACGGGCTTCTAATATAAACCCCAAAATGTGCTTCCATAGGCAGAAAGGCAAGCGGAGGTGGATAGCATAGACAAACTGGGCCCGTTTCAGGATCAGATCACTGCACCGGGCAACCGGCCAAATATTCTGCTGAACGATCTTGGCCAACATACGGTGGGAGGATGACAGGGCACCAATCCTGATGGCAGTAGAGCGCTCCTCACCTTGGGGAACGGCACAGAAGAATTCCCTGAGATCATCCAGGGATGGAGGAAGCACCACCTCATTGTAGGGGCTGGCTGAAATCTCGAGCACTGGGACTCGGATGATATGATTGATGACCTGAGGATCAACAGTGATGAGATGGCCTGCAATGGAGGACTGAAGTACTACTCCATGATCATCATCCTGCACCACCTCCAGGTTGGCGTAGAACAGATTGACCAATCTGGTGTACACCACACAAGCACAGTTGTGGAGATATCCCTAGTTGTACGTCTGAATGATGTCAAGTATGTTGTCCAGTGGTGGCACCATGATATCAGCCCGAAGCACGTTCCGCTCAGCAATGACGGAGCGGTCCATAATTTTGGCTTGGATTGCAGCCCTATCTTCCACAAGCCTCTGACGAACCCTGCGGGGTGAACTTACTCACAAACAGCCAAAAATTCTAATTTTGTGGGGTATGAAGAGAAATCTGCGATCTGGGCATTTTATAGCCATTATGGGGTCCCCGTCCGGACGGTGGATTGATGACATCCGGACGCTCGCTGCCTCGGAAAGGAGCAGAAAGGTCGCGCGCGTCCGGACGATATAAAGAGACCGTTCGGACGATGATGACAGCGCGCGTCCGGACTCCGTCAAGTCCTGTCCGGACATGTGGGCTCCATCTCCGTCCGGACTCCAAGGGAGAACCGTCCGGACCACCAGTCCGTCCGGACGTCAATGTAGACCGTCCGGACGCTCCACACTGAAACACCAGAAAAGCTGAGAAGAATTTACAGAGATCAAATTTTCTCAAGTCAGTGTCAAAATACGCATGCATAATCAACTGATAACACAATCAAAGAGCAGCTCAGAAATACACAGAGATATAAAAGGAAGTTGAGATTTCAATTAGCACACATAATTTTTCCTGATCATATAAAAATCAAATAGGCAACTCAACTCAAGCAATGCGTGTGTGTGTGTGGAGACTCTTTTCCCACAAGGTAAGACTATCCAAGACATGACAAAATGCAACTAAATTTTCTAGACATGAGAGAAAATCCAAGACAGATTAGCCAAAAGTCAAACCTTATAGCTTGCTAGGGCCTAGACACCCTCATCTGATACACTCCCCCTAAGATACAGCACATATAATTTTTTACTTGCTCATAGAGGGCAAGGAAAGTTTAAGCACATAAGCAATGATTAAACAAATTTAAAGCACATAACTTTTTATGAATTACTGCTCGAATCTTATGGTACTGCAAACTGTAGGGAGTGCCAGAGTTTATAGATGCTAGATTCAACTAGCATGTGGTCAATTTGGCCATCTTATCAAGGACTTCTTCTCTTATCCAAAATTTCCAAAAGCAAAGAGTCAGAGAAGGAAAGATGTACCTTTAGGGGAGTCCGGGATAGTGCACTTTTTCATCGCATGAGGAAAGAAGCTATCCTACTTTTTGCATAAACAGGAAAAACACTTGGCTAGCATAGTCAAAACTCTCAATTATATCTAAGCGTATTTAACCAATGCATACCGAATTGAGATATTAGGCAAGAATGCATGCAATATCTAATAAGCCAAGAGAAATAATATCCTGCAAATTCTCCCCAAATTTTTTTTTTTTTTTTTAATAAAAGAAATAAACCAACATAACAAGCAATATGGAAAAAGACATCATATGCTAAGGTACAACCAAACCTGTGTGTGCTCAAAGATGCCACTACAGAAAAACAGTCGCTCGACCTGCTATTTCTGTCTTCCCCAAAAATACCTGCAAAGTTTTCTCAAGAAAAACACAAAGGGGCACAACCAACTAGTTCCTAGATAACTAGCACATAAATATGACAAGGAAAATATGCTAGCAATCAAACCTGATGCCTTAGGATTAGGAACCAAATCCTAGGCATGAACACCTGAATTCGCGCCTATTCCCGCTCCTGGGGTAACTGTCCTTCTCAGCCCAAGTCTGCCTTCTAGTGGGTGGTGGCTGACAAGACTGCATCATCCACTCCATCATGTTTTGCATCCAAACAGGAGGCTCACCGATGTATTGCTCTTGAGGCCTTCTCAAATGCCTGGGTTTGCTCTTGTAAGTGCCACTCTGATTGGCTAGTACAAACCGCTGTTGAGGCCGTTGATGCTGAGGAGCATGAGACCAAAAGGCTTGGAACTGATGTCTTGGTGCTTGTCCCCATGGTGCCTGATGCCAAGGAGTCTGATGCTGAACTGCAGGTATAGTGCCATACTGAGCTTGTCTAGGCACTTCTTTCTTAGCTTTTGCCTTTTGTGCTTTCAAAAGGGAGCACTGAGGCCGTACATGCCCACTGAGACCGCAGTGATGGCAAATAGGAGGTCTTCTGATGGAATGAGGCTGCTGAGTGCCTGGAACATCATCATTGACCTTTTCCTTCTGTTTATCTTCAATAACTGGAGGAAGCTCTGGGACTGTAGGAGGCACAAACACAGTCTTCGAGGAAGAAGGAATATCAGAAAAGGAAGCTACATACCCGAGACCAGTCTTGTCATGTGGGCTCTTCTGGATGGACAGCATACAAGTCAACTTCTCATCAGTGACTCTCTCTAGCTAGAGCTGTGTCTCAAGTAACTTTTCCTCGAGCTCCTGTATCTTGAGCAGCAGTGAGCTCTTCACAGTATGCAGACTGTTCAGATCATTAACTTGCTTCTTTCGGCCTTCCCTCAGCTTCTCAAACTCTTTGTAGAGAGTTTTGTATGCTTCCTTGAGCTCTACCTCATTCTCACTATGCTCTGAATAATATGAGTCTTCTTCTTCAACATAAGGGGCCACAAAAGCCAGAAATTTGTCAAACTCTGGAGCATCTTCTTCGGACTCATCACTGAGAGTCACATTGTAAGCCTTCCCCTTGCCCTTCTTGAGATTCCCGCAATCGGCCCGGATATGCCCATAGCCTGAGCATTCAAAACATCGGGGTCCTCTGGGATCTTTCTCATCCTCTGGTTCAGCTTCTCTGAGAGGTTTCTTGGCTTTTTCAGAAAACTTCTTCTTGAACCGATCATCTTTCATTAGTCTTCTAAAATTTTTGGCAAGTATTGCCACAGCCTTTTCTTCATCCTCATATTCTTCTTCAGAAGAGGCTTATACCCTCTTCTTGGAAGCCTTAAGAGCAATGGTCTTTAATTTCTTGACCCGGGGCAGAGACAGCTCGTATGTTTGAAGAGATCCAACCAGCTCTTCAATCTTTATTTCTTCAAGATCCTTGCTTTCCTCAATAGTCGTTACCTTAATCCTGAAACGCTCGGGCAAAGATCTCAGAATTTTTCGGATGAGTTTTACATCCGAGATAGGTTTCCCAAGACTCACCATGAAGTTCCTTAGGTCACTTATTTTGGAGTAAAACTCTCCAAATGTCTCTTCCTCTAACATCTTAATTTCTTCAAATTTTGAAATCAACATCTGAAGTTTGGCAGATTTTACAAGTTTTGTGCCTTCATATGTTGTTTCCAAAATTTGCCATGCTGCTTTGGCTGATTCGTAATTTGAAATTTTGGGGAATTCAGATGGAGAAAGTGCTTGGCATAGAGCATGGAGGGCTTTGTCATTTGAAAGACGAGCGTTCTTTTGAGGGACTAGTTCAGGTGTTGTATCCTCTGGTTTAGTCCAACCAGTCTCAACAATACCCCAACAGTCAATAGATTTCAAAAAGAAACGCATACGTGCCTTCCAATAGCCATAGTTCGAGCCATCAAAGGCAGGACCAGAATTAAGAGTTTGAGACACAATAAAGAGAGAAGTCAAATATAAAAACACTCAAGAAATTAATCTTCTCAGAGTGTACCAAGCTCTGATACCAATTGAAAAATTGAAATGACTTCTAAAAGTAAAGTGTGTGCATAAGTGTCAACAAAAATTAAGGCACAGCGGAAAGTAAATGACACAAAGATTTTTGTTGACGAAGTGGAAACTCGGTTAAGAGAAAAACCACTTCGGGGCAGCCAAACCCAGGAATTCCACTATTCAGAAGACAAAGCTAGATACAAGATAGTAACACTCACATGTACCGATGCAGTGGTCGTAACTTGATCTCTGACGTGTAACCCAACACGAACGCTTCCCAACCAGGTTCACCTACCTGAAGGGGTCTTCAATGGAACTCCTTACCTTAGAGCCGACCTCTAAGATAGACTTCGATTTATAGCGCAGCACACTTGAAAAACGGTTCTAAAGGAAATAACACGTCTCTAAGCTCTAATGGAATTCACACCGAATTCTTGCAGCTCTAAGTGCCCAAGGACCCCTATTTATAGTCTGGGGGTTAGAATGGGCGTCAGGAAAAATAAGCCTGTGAGCCGTCCGAAAGGTGGACCATGACCGTTCGGACGGACAACTGTGCGACAGGATTTTCCAAAATTTTCGCGGAGAAATCTTTCTTGTATTAGAACATCGTCCGGACGGGATGGCTCAATCGTCCGGACAAACGCACGTCCGCTGCATGTAATTTTCATAACAGGCTTTGCGCGTCCGGACCAAGGGGCAGGAGCGTCCGGACGGCTAAACTTCAACACGTAATTTCCATATTTGATGCGTGTGCGTCCGGACCACAACTGTCAGATGTCCGGACAGTTCATTTTGAACTGCGATTCTTGCCTTACGGAGATACGCGTCCGGACGGGATACCACATCGTCTTGACGGTTGATTGATCTTCCCTTTCTTGGAACTTGGAAAGAATCAGTGAACCGTTCGAGAACTGATAGGCATCCAGACGTGCTGCTGAAACGTCCGGACGGAGCAAGCTGGCACAGAAGCTTCTCGATACAGTGAAGTGTACGGACGGAAGAAGCACGTCATCCGGACGGATGATGCTGGACTGTCTGGCGTCCGGACGGTATGACACATCGTTCGAACGGATGGAGCAGTAGACAGATGGGCGTCCGGACGGGATGACACATCGTCCGGACGGCTGACAGGGAACTTGAATTGTCTTCTAATCTTGACATCACTCTGAACAGTGGAATCCCAGTTTCCACAACCTTACGTATAAATGATTTTGTCCAAACACAGAATGAGGCCAAAATACTAACACTAGTCATGTCTAAGCTTTAGGTTTCACTTTTGGTGAGAAATCAAGGTAGGATCCAAAACCCTATTTTTTGTCTAAGCGTTTTAAGTTGATGAATTTTGTGTCTAACCCTAAAATGATCTTATGGGTTAGTATTGTTAGTTAATGGGTTGTCAAATGGAGCCCTAGAAATTGTACAGGTTTTTCATGGGTTTTAATTCTTGAACAATTTAAGAGCTATGTGGGAATTTAGAGTTAGAAATGTTTTGTGTTAGTATTAATGTGTGATTACAATGTATTGTACAGTGATACATTGCAAGGCTTACATGGAGGATTCCTTCATAGCCGAATTGTCAAGCAACCAAAGTGAGTATTCAACTCACTTAGAAAAGATACTATGTTTTGTGTGATTTTAGAATATTACAAAATGTTTTACTTGCTTAAACTTGAGCCAATGATATTTTGTGATAATATATGGTTTATGAATGCTTTCGCTACTTTAAATTATGTTAAAGTATGGATTGATGATGATTTATGAGATTTATAGTATGATTATGAAAATGAGAATGGGATATGATTTATGAGATTTATGATGAGTGAAGGATTTCATGAAATGCTTGTTAAATTATGAAAGTGATATGTTGTTGATAGCATGAACATGAAAGCAAAAGTATGATAAGTTTTCTAGCATGGAGCATGAGCATGATTATGTATAAAGAGATTAAGGAGCCAAAGTTGCCTCCATAGTATAAAGTAAAGGGAATCGAAGAGGAAACTTACAAAGATCGTATTGATTCTTATCAAAGAAAGACAGGATTAACTGAGGCTGTTCAAACAGGCACAGGTTGACTAAATGGTATTCCCGTAGCAATTGGGATTATGGATTTTCAGTTTATGGGGGGTAGTATGGGATTGGTAGTTGGTGAGAAAATCACCCGTTTGATCGAATATGCTACCAATCAATTTTTACCTCTTATTTTAGTGTGTGCTTCTGGAGGAGAACGCATGCAAGAAGGAAGTTTGAGCTCGATGCAAATGGCTAAAATATCTTCTGCTTTATATGATTATCAAGTAAATAAAAAGTTATTTTATGTATCAATCCTTACATCTCCTACTACTGGTGGGGTAACAGCTAGTTTTGGTATGTTGGGGGATATCATTATTGCTGAACCCAATGCCTACATTGCATTTGCGGGTAAAAGAGTAATTGAACAAACATTAAATAAAACAGTACCTGAGGGCTCACAAGCGGCTGAATATTTATTCCATAAGGGCCTATTCGATCCAATCGTACCGCGTAATCTTTTAAAAGGCGTTCTGAATGAGTTATTTCAGCTCCATGCTTTCTTTCCTCTGAATCAAAATTCAATCAAGTAGATGCTTAATAAAAAAAAAAAAATAGAAATTATTTTTTTTGTGTAGAACAAGTAGTTATTTAGTTTATAGAAATCAAAGTAAAAATCAATTCTTCCGATTTGATTTTTACTTTGATAACATTTGGTAACATAAGATTTAATTGTAAAAAGAATTATGCGAATAATTTTTTTTTACCGATATTCCTGATTACTAATCAAGAAACCTCTATCAAACAAAAAAAGAAATGATTCTCTCTTCCGCGAAATGAAAATTAGGCAAGGCGAATAAAACAAGAATTTCACGTTCCTTCTTATGTGTATATAATTCACATATAGAAAATTGAAAAGTATAGAAAGAGGCAAGATTCTATGTTTTTTGAGAATCCCCAGTTTTACTAATAATCCCTATTATCGGATCGAATTATAACAAATTTTTCGGGAATTTGTAAAAAACTCTTTCTTTATTTTATTCAAGTTTTTTAAATATTTAGACAAAAACAAGATAATAAAAAAGGAGATTCTCGTACATATATATAATATTTAATGTAGAATATATAATATATATTTAATGTAGAATTTAATGTAGAAAGGTGAAAAATTCTATTTAGTTAGTTCTACATTGCTTGTTTTATTATATTTCTAACTTATTTTATTATATTTATAAAATTTAAAATTATATTTCTAAATTTTTCTCTTTTTTTATATATTTTTTTTATATATTTATTATTCTTATTCTATTTTTATTATTTTATTATTATATTTATATTACTTTATTACTTTATATATATTATGTACTCACATATACTCACTTAGTTTAGCTATACTTAGTATAATTATATATAAATTATAATGATTATACGAGACCTTTATAACAATAACAGGTACAAATATTAAGTCCAGGTATCCATTTTATGACAACTCTCAATACCTTACCATCTATTTTGGTGCCTTTAGTGGGCCTAGTATTTCTGGCAATTGCGATGGCTTCTTTATTTCTTCATGTTCAAAAAAACAAGATTTTTTAGATATAGATATGATGGGGCCAAATCTCATCTATTTTTTTTTTCAAGACTTAGACTTAGACCATAACACAGATATCTTTTTATTAGAATAAAATATTTGATGTGGTTTCCCCCGAGCATAAGCTATTATGCATGCGCAAACAAGATATATGCGTAAATGAATTATAGCTATTTGAAAAAAATCGGGATCGGGGCGAATGTCTGAAATGTAAAGTTAATGTATCCATATGTAGATATCTATAGGGAATCATACGAAGTGGATGTTATTATTTTAGATCTAAGCAATTCGATGAATTACTCCAAAAAGTTCACATCGGAATAGTGCTAGTTGATGAGAGTTACTTCGGAAACACACAAAAAAAGTCAAATTCATTTGGGTTATTCTCTCAATTTCAATAAAATGCAACTAGATCTAGTCTAAATTGGCGATCAGAACATATATGGATAGAACTTATAGCGGGGTCTCGAAAAACAAGAAATTTCTGCTGGGCCTTTATCCTTTTTTTAGGTTCATTAGGGTTTTTATTTATTGGAATTTCCAGTTATCTTGGTAGGAATTTTATATCTTTATTTCCGTCTCCACAAATAATTTTTTTTCCACAGGGGATCGTGATGTCTTTCTATGGGATTGCGGGTCTCTATATTAGCTCCTATTTGTGGTGCACAATTTCGTGGAATGTAGGTAATGGTTATGATCGATTCGATAGAAAAGAAGGAATAGTGTGTATTTTTCGTTGGGGATTTCCTGGAAAAAATCGTCGCATCTTATTTCAATTCCTTATGAAAGACATCCAGTCCATCAGAATAGAAGTTAAAGAGGGTATTTATGCTCGTCGTGTCCTTTATATGGAAATCAAAGGCCATTGGGGCTATTCCCTTGACTTGTACTGATGAGAATTTGACTCCACGAGAAATTGAGCAAAAAGCTGCTGAATTGGCTTATTTTTTGAGTGTACCAATTGAAGTATTTTGAAAAATGAACTGAAAATAGTGAATGCTTTTTTTTTTCAAAAAATTTTATATTTTGATAGAAAGAGAGTTCTTTCCTTTCAAAATCCGAATAATATTCATTAATTGAAGGGGCACTTTTGTGCATTTATTTATCGAAAGGAGGCACTTTCTTCGAATTTTAACAAATGATACATTTAAAACAATATCTTTAGTCGAATTGGAAGTGCGAATTTGAAGTGGCCTCTTTCTTATTCCATTTTTGTATTATTTCTAAATTCAAGTACTAACCACTGAATCATACACACACAAAAAGCAGGGAATAGATTCATGGGCTCGATGACTTGTAATAGAACCTATCCTTGATATGAATATTAGTTAATATCATATGGAGTCGACGAATGAGGTGAGTTTATTAAAAATTCAAAGACGAAATAATGGCAAAAAAGAAAGCATCCATTCCCCTTCTATATTTTGCATCTATAGTATTTTTGCCCTGGTGTATCTCTCTCTCATTTACTAAAAGTCTGGAATCTTGGGTTACTAATTGGTGCGATACTAGGCAATCCAAAATTTTCTTGAATGATATTCAAGAAAAGAGTATTATAAAAAAAATTAATAGAATTAGAGGAACTCTTCCTCCTGGACGAAATGATAAAGGAATACCCGGAAACACATCTAGAAAAGCTTCGTATCAGAATCTACAAAGAAACGATCCAATTGATCAAGATACACAATGCAGATTGTATCCATACGATTTTGAACTTTTCGTCAAATATAATTTGTTTCGTTATTCTAAGTGGTTATTCTATTCTAGGTAATGACGAACTTGTTATTCTTAACTCTTGGGTTCAAGAATTCCTATATAACTTAAGCGGCACAATAAAAGCTTTTTCAAAAGATTCTAAGGTCTTTGCCAGAACGTTTCAGAATCAAAGTTACCACAATTGAAGAAAACAAGGACCTAGAGTCGATGAAGATTGAAAAGTTGGTAGGATCTATTCAAATTTATGAGTATTCCCTGCCTCCAGTCAGAAAGGCAAAGACAATTACCCTCAAGGCATCTAAAAAGAAGGCCAAAGTCTCATCTGAGGAAGACTCTAATAATGAAGAAGCAGTTGCAGTGGCAATGCTGGCCAAGAACTTTGGGAGACTGGTGAAGAATGAGAAATTCAAGAAGAAGTTCACTGAAAGACTAAAGAAGGCCCCCAAAGAATCTGAGCCAGAAGAAGTTAAGAAGAAGGATCCAAGAGCTCCCAAATGTTTTGAGTTCTCAGGCTTAGGGCACATGCGGACTGACTGTGGGAATCTCAAGCAGGCTAAAGGGAAGGCCTACAACGCTACTCTCAGTGATAAGTCAAAAGAAGAAGAAGAAACTCCTGGTAAAGATCAGAAATTTCTAGCCTTTGTGGCTCCACATGAAGACCAGGAGGATTCCCAATCCTACTACTCAGAGCGCAGTGATGAAGACAAGGAAGAACTTAAAGATGCCTATAAAGTCCTCTATATAAAGTTCTTGAAACTAAGGGAGAGTCGCCAACAACATGTGCATGAGCTAAACAGTTTGCAAACTGAGAAGAGTTCCTTACTGCTCAAGATTTAAGATTTAGAGGAGAAGTTGTTGGAGACACAGCTACAGTTGGAGAGAACCATTGATGAGAAACTCACTAATGCTATCAATTCAAAAGTTCCCAACTGACAAGACAGGACTCGGGCATGTAGCATCTACCTCTGATATCCCCTCTACTTCAAAGACTATGTTTGCCAAGCCCATAGTCACTGAGCCTCCACCCGCCTGATGGATAAGGGAAAGGCTATCATTGACGGAGAAGATCCAGTTAAGAAGCCTCCTACCAAAAGAAGCCCCCACATATGCCACCATTGTGGTGTAAGCGGTCACATCCAAACCAGGTGTCCTCATCGTCAGGGTCAGAAGGAGCTGTCAAGACACGCTACATCAGGCACTAGACCTCCAGCAAGATATCATGCTCTGCAGCATCAGCGTCAACAACAGAGATTTGTTTCTGTCAATCAAATATGGATACCAAAGAAGGACAAATCAAGACACTACAAGGAGAAGCTTCAGAAGCCCGAAAGTGACCAATATTATGAAGGGCTGCCAATTTTCAGTACTTTGATGCTGAACCAGCTGAAATGAATGGACAACCAGTTGAAGGACTGTCAACAACCACCACAGGAAAGACAGGGTTGGGTCAGAAAGGATGAAGACACTCACCCCTCAAGGGGGAGTGGACCCACCTAGTTGGTGAGGTCACACATGCCTAGAATTTTGGTTCCTAATCCTAGAGCATGTCAGGTTTGCTTGCATTGCATTGGGTTCTTCCTATCATATATATGTTCACATGCTTTGCATTCTAGGAACCATATTTGTTTTATCCCCATATTTTCTCTTGTTTTCTTGAGCAAAATTTCTCCAGGTATTTGATTGGGATGACAAAAAAAGAACGAGCGGCTACTTTTTTGTCTTGGTATTTCTAAACCCCTCTCCCTGAGTACAGGTTTTATCTTACCACACTTGCTGGGTTTAGATTCTGGTTCTTTACCATAGAGCATGTTTTTGTTTTCATGTCGTTATTTTTTTAATAAATAATAATAATAATAATAATAATAATAATAATAATAATGGGGGAGAAGATGCAGATTTTTTCTTTTTTCTTTTTGATAGCTTTTTAGATATTGCATATATTTTTGTCTGATATTTCAGTTCATTGTGCTTTGATTAAATATGCTTATATATGATTGAGAGTTTTAAGTTTTCCTGTTGCATCTTAATGCTAGATAGTTTCTTTTCTCATGCGATGAAAAATTGTGCACTATTCAAAGCTCCCCTAAGGTACATTTTTTTTTCCTCTGATTTTTAGCTTCTAAAATTTCTGATGAGAGAGATTTTTTTTTTTTTTTGCTAAGATGGTCAAATTGACCAACTCGTTAGTTGAACTTCTAACTCATAAATTCTAGCATTCTTTCTACGTTGCAGCACCAAGTGATAAAAAGCATTTAATTTTCAGTTTATATAGATAAATAAAAAGATCCACTACTTATTGTACTGTAAATCTGTTCTTACACTTGTCCCTATAGAAACAGTTAATGACCAAATCATTGTAGAAATAGACGGTCACTAAAGGACTAAGTTAAAGAGAAAAGTGTTGCATCTTAGGGGGAGTGTATCAGATGAAGGTGGTTAGGCCCTAGAAATATAAGGTTTGACTTTTGACTGATCTAACATTGAATTTATCTCTTATCTAGAAAATTCAGTTGTTTTAAATCCTATCACCGAACATCATACCTTATTGAGAAAGTTTTCACACACACGCATAGCACGAGTTGAGTAAGTTATTTAAAATTTATGTCTGCAGGAAAATTTATGCTCATTAAATACTTGTCTCTCAAATATATGTTTGCATGTTTTTGACTTGCTATCTGACTAATTTCTCGGGTTTAAATACATGCGTGTGCTGCTTTACTTGTGACAGACTAACCTTGTTGTCTTCCTCTATCTTTTCAGCAAGATGTTCTTTTGGGCTTTTTCAATTTTCCTTTCCTATGTTTGCACTTTGGAACTGTATTACCATGGTTTTTCAATACTTTGTTTACCCTTTGTCCTTTTGAGACAAAAAGTTGGAGTATTTTTATTTTTTGGACTGGGATTGTATTTTTAAATCGGTCAAGTGATTTTTTGTCCCAGAATGGCTAAATGGAGAGTTTGTTAGCTTTATTGGCTATATTATGTCGACAAAAACACTATCATGTAAGGTTACTGCTTTAACAGGAACGCCGTATGATTTCAGAATCTTCAAATATTTAGAGTTTATTTCCCTAATATGGAAAGAGACTTAATATGACAAGCTTCAATGTCACAAACATCAAGAAGGCTATTTTAGAGTTCCAGGAAGATTCTGCACAGTTTACAACTTAGCAAAAGTCGGATCCCTTGTTTCCGTCCAGACGGGCCAATGAAGCGTCCGGACACCCTTCTATGTTGAGAAGATTATGATAGCTCAACATGCATCAATTCGGATGACAGGGCAACACTGTTCGGATGCTAGTCAGTATACGAGAAGAATCCAGATTTCCTTTAGAGACACAGATCGGAAAGACAGCTTGCAAATGTCCAGACGCTAGGGCAACACCATCCAGATGTGGCCTTAATAAGGAAACATGTGAAGCGGGTGATGGAAAGGCAGTTGCAATTTAGCTTCCAGATGCTCTCAGCCTACATCCAAATGCTGCCCAGAGAACTTCGAATCAATGTTAAAATAAGTTTTCTTAAGCCTATAAATAAAGGTCTCTAGGCATATATTATTTACAGAATTCGATATTGAATTCTCTTAAGCTTAAAGAGGGTGTTTAGGTAGAAATTGTGAGATCTGCTAGCTCTCTAAGAGTTGTCCCGCGTGTGACTTGATCGTGTGAAGTCTAGCTTAGGGAGGAGCTCTAAGCTAAAGGAATCCATTGAATACCCTTTTAGGTAGAAGACTTGGTTGGGAAACGTTTGTATATAGGTACACGCCAGAGTGCAAGGTACGATCGCTGCATTGAGGTATGTGAGTGTTATTGCTTTGTTACTAGCTTTGTCTTCTGAATAGTGGAATTCCTGGGTTTGGCTGCCCCGGAATGATTTTTCTCTTAATTGAGTTTTCACTTCATTAACAAAATATATGTCTTATTTAAATTTGGCATTTAGATATTTTGTTACACATTGTTCACACACACACAATAAATTAGAAGTCTTTTATTTTTCAATAAGCACCATCAAGTTGCCACCCCATGGTGGAATTAAAACAAAATAAAATAATATAAAACAAATTGTTGTCTCATATACAAACGAAAAGAAATAAATCAATAATGGGGCTGCTCCATTACCTTGGAACGCGCTGGGGTCGATCACAAAGTCATTTACGTTCAGAGGTGGACTAGCTCTCTCCTGAACGACAGCATTGTGGATGTCGAGAATCCTCCCAGCATTAGCCCCATGTGAATCCTGCTAAGTGGCCATCCTCATATGCTCCTCTACAAAACCCCAAAAAGTCTCTCCACCTCTAGGCATAAGGTCGACGTCTCCTTTTGCAAGGCCACTAATTCCCGATCTTGTCGAGTCAGTATCTCCAAGACTTAAGCAAGCATCAGTCAGTCGCTTAGGCCCTTAGAGGCAATGGTGGAATTAAAACAAATAAAATAATATAAAACAAATTGTTTTCTCATATACAAAAGAAAAGAAATAAATCAATAATAGGGCTGCTCCATTACCTTGGAAGGCGCTGGGGTCGATCACAAAGTCATCCACGTTTAGAGGTGGACTAGCTCTCTCCTAAACGACAGCATTGTGGATGTCGAGAATCCCCCCAGCATTAGCCCCATGTGAATCCTGCTAAGTGGCCATCCTCCTATGCTCCTCTACAAAACCCCAAAAAGTCTCTCCACCTCTAGGCATAAGGTCGACGTCTCCTTTTGCAAGGCCACTAATTCCCGATCCTGTTGAGTCAGTATCTCCAAGACTTAAGCAAGCATCAGTTAGTCGCTCAGGCCCTTAGAGGCAATGGCGCGATCGCTGCTTGGTGTCGGATGATGAGTACCAAATATTGTATATTTGGACCCCTTGATTTACATTAGTTAGACCTTTAGCCTTGCTATTTTCTTATGTTTTTCTTAGTTTTTGTGTTTTTCTGTTTTGTAGGTCAATGAGAGAGGAATGGTAAAATTTCATGTGGAAATGCTTGGAAATTCGGAAGTCTCGGAAAGTCAATCGATCAAACTCAAAAGTTGATCGATCGAATTTTGCCCGAAGTTGATCGATCGAATATAATTCGATCGATCGAATTTACCCAAAACTGACATTCGCAAAAACGCTTCAGAACGCCCAATCAGAGGCTTTTCCATGACAAAAAGCAACTCTCCTTCTGATTTTCGGAGCAGAACTTGCTGATTTGCTAAGCTTGGTTGTCTCTAGCTTGAGAGGAACCCTAGAGAAGGGTAGAGGTGTCTTTTTGCTTGGGATCCAACCCTAATCTTGTTCTATAAAGCCATAGTCATGCCTCCATGTTGAAGAGAGTTCTCAGAGCAGTAGCTAGGTTTAATTTCGTGCATTTGGTAGTTTATTTTAGTAGCTCTTTTCTTTAGACATTTGTCTTTGTAAAGCTTTTCTTCCATTTTCATGTTTGTTCTTCAAGTTTTTGTGGTGTTCTTAGTCATGGGAGGCTAGAACTATCAACTAAGGTTGAGGATGAATCCTCTCCATTGATGACACTCACACTCTTGTAGTACTACTTGCACATTTAATGCTATATCATTATGTTGTTCAAGTTCCATTCATTTAATGCTTTATCTTTTGCAATGAATGTGGTTGGTGGTAGAAATAGGACATTTAATGTGTTTCAACCGATGGATACATTGTTTTATCAGTTTGAAAGATGATATCCATTGTGATTTATTCTTTGAATGGATACAATGGATGATTTGATTTCAAATGGGTACTCTTTGTGATTTATCTTTGAGTTGGATTCATTGAATGGTTCTAAGGTTTATGGTTGAGAAACTTGAATGACACCCTAAGCTTAATGTTCTTTGGGTGTTCAAGTGGAAACCAAGAGTGTGAGTTGTTGGATTTGGTTTGGTGAATTCCTTAGCCTTAGTCCCTTTTTACATATTTCATTTCTTCCTCTTTAACTTAGCATTTTTGGTGTATGTTTAACCCTCAAACTCTTGGAACTAGGTTAGAATGAGGTTGATTAAGCAAAACACTAACTTTTGACCATTTCCCTATGAGATCGACCTCGCACTTGCAAAACGCTATATTGCAAACAATTCGTGCACTTGCGAGTACTCTTTTAAACTTACAACAAGTTTTTGGCGCCGTTGCCGGGGAAATCGGTTCAAAAATTGGTTTTTGTTTGATTGATTTTGTTTTTCTACTAGTTAGGTAGATTTTTTTCATTTTTTTTTTCTGTTGTTTAGCTTCTGTTTTGTGTTCTAAGTTTCTCTTTTGTTTCTCCCGGATTTGTTTTTGCAGCTGCCACAGCTTTCTGAGTGCCCTGTAAAGTCGATCGATCGATTCAAAAATCGATCGAGCGAATTTTCTACACACAGCAGCAGCTCGAAACCAAGTAAGTATTTCTTTTCTCTAGTCTATTTTGTTCATATTTTGTTTATGTTTTACATTATTTTACTGTTTGTCTGATTTCTTTTAGTTTATTTTAGTTTAATTAAAATTTTGTGTAGTTTTACGCTTCATATTACTGTCTATTAGTTTTCGATTTGTGCTAAAAAAAAAAGAAAAAAAGAACAAGAGAATTTATGTTCTGTTTCAGTTTCTGGTCCTGGTCCTGCAAAGTTTCAAAGATTCGATCGATCGACCAAGGATTCGATCGATCGACAATCGATCGATCGACCAGTACAATCAATCGATCGACTTCAACACAGGAGGCAGCTCTTGGATAAGTTCAGTAGCAAAAAATTTTGCCAAAACTTTTTTTGGTCCAATCTTGTAAGTTTTAATTTTTGCCCTTGTTGCTACCTTTGTGTCGTTATATGCATTTGTGTTTGTCTTTATTTTTCTTAATTTGTTTGAGCTATTTTTCTTTTAATCTTCAAAAAAAAAAAATTGCTAGTATGGGTCTACTTAGCTATCTAAGGGCAATGTCAAGGTGAATTCTGGCAAGGAAAGGTCTTGGGATTTAAGTGTGTCCAGTGTGACCCCCCTCACCTACCTGGGAACTAACCTAGATTGTGCCTTGGAGAATTTTGTTCCCCATTTGCAATTTCTTCTCTTTATTTATTTTGTTTGTCTTTTTGGTTAAATAATTGTTTGTACGTTGGTGTATGCTTGGTAGAAGATCTTTGAATCTAGACTTGACATCTTTAGATCCCGAGATTGAAAAAACTCTTAGGAGAAGGTTTAGAAATTCTGTTGAGATGGGAGATAACATGCATGCGGTTGAGAATGAGAGGAATCAGGGAGAAAACGTTGATCATACTAGGACACTTAGGGATTTGTTTGCACCCGTTGCAACAAATTCTTCTTCATGTATAGTGTTACCCCCAACCAAAGCCACTCACTTTGACCTTAAGCCCCATGTCATCCAACTCCTACCCGCATTCCATGGCTTGGACCTCGAAAATCCTTATAGCCATGTGAAGAAATTCAAAGACATCTGTGCCACCTTCAAATTTCAAAATTTTTCTGAAGAGTCTGTGCATCTTAGGCTTTTTCCTTTCTCACTCTATGATAGAGCCAAGGCATGGTTGGATTCAAACATGCCTGGTTCCATCACTTCTTGGGAGAACTTGTTGAACAAGTTCTACAACAAATTCTCCCCATGTCCAAAGTCAATGAGTCTAGGAAGGAAATAAGCTCATTTACTCAATAAGAAGATGAGAAATTTTCTGAGAGTTGGGAGAGATTTCAAGACATGCTGATTAAATGCCCTCCACATGGATACGAGAAGTGGAGACTCGTGCAATTTTTCTATCAAGGATTAACTCAATCCAACTGTATTATGATCGAGTCGATGAACGGAGGCGCATTTCTGAGTTTGACGGGAGAGGAGGCGTATAGGATCTTAGATCAGTTATCCGACAATTCCCAACAATGGGATTTTTCAAGCTATCGAGATAAAGCTGCTCGCATTTAGAAGAATGGAGGCATCTATGAGGTGAAAGAGGATATGGAGCTGAAGATGAAGATAGATGCCCTCACCAAGAAGGTCGATGCCCTAGTCGTAAGCAACTCCATCAGCGCTGCCAACCCATTCCACGTTGATTGATGTTCCATCTGTGCTAGTCCCATGCACTTAGCACAGACTTGCCCATCTTTGCCAGCTTTTGTCGAGTCACCAATGGAGCAAGTGAACGCTTTCAACGACTATAGGAAGCAAGCCAATGGACCCTTTTCCGAGACCTACAATCCAGGGTGGCGAAACCACCCTAATTTCTCGTGGAAGCATAACCAGCCTATGACTCAAGGGGGAGTTCCTCACCAATCCCACACTCAATACCCCCTGGATTTCATCAGCCGGTTCACCAGCAAAGTCGTCCTACCTAGCCAGCACCATCATACCAAGCCCCTACTCAAGCCCCTGCCTCTTCTTCACAATCCACTTTGGAAGACACTCTTAAGGCCTTCATGTAGCTTACAGGCCAATCCATCAATGACATGAAGAATGCTACCATGGTGAACACTCAAGCTATTGCCAAGATGGAGACCCAAATTGGGCAAATTGCTGGTCACCTGGGGGAGAGAGAGAAGGGAAAGCTCCCTAGTAAGCCCGTACTGAATCCAAAGTTGTAATTCCATGGGGGAGGTTCATCAAATGCAGTACATGGGCAGGAACATGTGCAAGCCGTTGTCACACTTAGGTCAGGGAAACAAGTTGACAACCAAGTGGTTCACCCTGAGGAGAACCCTGCTGCACAAGAAGGACAAGGAAGCAAGAGCGCAGAGAAGAGAGATGCCGAGCCATCTACATTAGCTCCGACCATAGAGACTCCTCCTAGGTCTTTTATACCTAAGGCGCCTTACCCTGACAGACTTCTCATGCCCAAGAAATGAGGAAAGTTCAAGGACATTCTGGAGGTGTTCAAGCAAGTGCAGATCAACATCCTGTTCTTGGATGCCATCCAGCAAGTGCCGTCTTACGCTAAGTTCTTGAAGGACTTGATCACCGTCAAGCGGAAAACCAATGTCCCGAAAAAATTTTGTTTGACCGAGCAAGTCAGCTCAATCCTCCAATGTAGGCTACCTATCAAGTACAAGGACCCTGGATGTCCTACTATCTCTTGCACTATAGGAGTCAGCCACATTGAGAAGGCTCTGCTTGACCTTGGATCCAGTGTCAATCTCCTACCCTATTCAATTTACCTGCAATTAGGATTAGGAGAATTGAAGCCCACCTCCATGGCACTACAGTTGGCTGACCGGTCAGTTAAGATACCACGGGGAATAGTGGAGGATGTTTTGATTAAGGTGGACAAGTTTTATTTCCCCGTGGATTTTATAGTGCTAGATACTGAGCCGGTTCAGAACGTTGGAGTTCAGATACCGGTCATCCTAGGGCGACCATTCTTAGCCACGGCTAACGCCCTGATCAACTGCAGGACAAGGGTGATGAAAATTTCCTTCGGCAACATGACAGTGGAGCTGAACATCTTTGACATTAGCAAGAAGTCGAGGGAGAGCGATGAGGTCGGAAGTGTCTGCGTGATTGAGGAGATTCTGGAGGAAGTTATGGAAGAATCAAGCATTAGAGACCCCCTGGAGGCATGCTTTGCTCAGTTCGGAAAGGGTCTGGACTTGGATGTATTACTTGAGCAAGCCAATGCCATTTTGGAGTTTTCTCCTCTTGAGAGCAATAAGAAAGAGGAGGCAGCAGTACCTGAGCCTCCAAAGAAGGAACTTAAGCCCCTAGCGGACAATCTCAAGTATAAGTTCATCAGTCCAGCAGAGACTTTGCCTGTGATCATAGCTTCAGATCTTCATGCTGCTCAGGAGGAGAGGTTGTTAGACATCTTGAGAGAGCACAAAGAAGCTATAGGCTGGACCATAGAAGACATTAAGGGAATCAACCCTTCGGTGGTGATGCACAAGATACATCTGAAGGAAGGCACCAAACCATCGAGGGAGCCACAGAGACGGCTCAACCCATCCATGCAGAAGTTGTGAGGGGAGAAGTAATCAAGTTATTGGATGCAGGCATCATCTATCCAATTTCTGACAGCAAATGGGTGAGCCTTATTCATGTCGTGCCCAAGCGAGCTGGAGTGACGGTAGTGCAGAACAAGGAGGGCGAGTTGGTACTGACCCGAGTTCAGTCAGGATGGAGAGTCTGCATTGACTACCGCAAGTTGAACACCGCCACCTGGAAAGACCACTTTCCTCTTCCATTCATTGATCAGATGGTGGAGCGGTTGGCTGGGCATGAGTACTACTGCTTTTTGGATGGTTATTCCGGATATAACCAGGTC
The DNA here is from genome assembly GCA_028654335.1 of Alnus rubra. Classification (NCBI taxonomy): domain Eukaryota; kingdom Viridiplantae; phylum Streptophyta; class Magnoliopsida; order Fagales; family Betulaceae; genus Alnus; species Alnus rubra. The sequence continues at coordinate 2,236,922 of JAJPGS010002369.1, forward strand.
CCCATGGACCCTAAAGACCAAGAGAAGACGACCTTCACTTGTCCGTTTGGGACATTCGCCTACAGACGCATGCCTTTTGGGTTATGCAATGCACCCGCTACTTTTCAGCGGTGCATGATCAGCATCTTTTCTGACATGGTAGAGCGCTTTCTTGAGATATTCATGGACGACTTCTCGGTCTTCGGTTCAACTTTTGAGGAGTGTTTGCACCACCTCACTCTAGTCTTAGTAAGGTGCAAAGAGAAGAACCTAGTGCTAAACTGGGAAAAGTGCCATTTTATGGTAAAGCAAGGGATCATACTTGGGCACGTCATCTCTCATCGGGGGATAGAGGTTGACAAGGAAAAGGTGGATCTGATATCCAACCTTCCACCTCCACGAACGGTGAAAGAGGTTCACTCTTTTCTGGGCCATGCAGGATTTTATAGGCGATTCATCCAGGACTTCAGCAAAATCGCCCGACCCTTGTGCAAGTTGTTGGTAAAGGAGGCCCCATTTATTTTTGATGAGGAGCGCAAAAAGACATTTGGGGCCTTGAAGAAGATTTTGACGTCCACACCTATCATTCGGCCCCCCAGCTGGGGCACACCTTTTGAAATCATGTGTGACGCGTCAGACTATGCGGTTGGAGCTATTTTGGGGCAGCGCATTGATAAACTCCCCCATGTCATCTACTATGCGAGTCGGACTCTGAACAATGCCTAGCTGAATTATTCGACCACTGAGAAGGAGCTGCTGGCAGTCATTTTTGCTTTGGATAAGTTTCGATCCTACTTGTTGGGATCGAAAGTCATCATCTACTCGGATCACGCGGCATTGAAGTATCTTTTCTCCAAAAAGGATGCTAAGTCTTGCCTCATTCGGTGGATTTTGCTTTTACAAGAGTTCGACAATGAGATTCGTGACAAGAAGGGTTCCGAAAATGTGGTGGCCGACCATCTCTCAAGGATTACTGTAGATTTTACTGAGGAGAACACCCCCATCTCTGAGACCTTCCCTAATGAGCAATTGATGCATATTTCTCATACTCACTCACTGTGGTTTGCTGACATAGTAAACTATCTTGTCACCGGTCAAATGCCTCTACGTTGGGGGCGGCAACATAAGTCCAAATTCATGGCCATGGTGAAGAATTTTTTCTGGGACGATCCTTATCTGTTCAAGTATTGTCCTGATCAGATCATTAGGAGATGTGTCCCCGAGCCCGACCAATCTAGCGTCATCTCCTTTTGTCACGATCATGCTTGTAGAGGCCACTTCAGCACGAAGAAGACCGCTGCAAAGATTTTACAGTGCGGATTTTATTGGCCGACCATCTTTCAAGACACTCACACGTATTGTGTTTCATGCAAGCGCTGTCAGAAGCTAGGGAGTATTTCACGCCGAAATATGATGCCCCTCAACCTCATTCTTATTTTCGAGATCTTTGATGTATGGGGCATTGATTTCATGGGACCTTTCCCACACTCCTTCGGCTATCTGTACATTTTGGTTGCAGTAGACTATGTGTCCAAATGGGTGGAGGCTGCTGCTTGCAAGACCAATGACCACAGAGTTGTGGTCCAGTTTTTAAAAGACACTATCTTTGCTTGTTTTGGTACTCCTGGAGCAATTATTAGTGATCGTGCAAAGCATTTCTGCAACCGGGTCTTCGAGCAGCTGATGAAGAAGTATTGCATCACGCACAAGGTTGCCACTCCCTATCACCCTCAGACGAGCGGTCAAGTGGAGGTGTCAAACAGAGAGATCAAGAGGATTTTGGAGAAGACGGTGAATCCGTCAAGGAAAGATTGGTCTTTTCATTTGAACGATGCATTATGGGCGTACCGGACAGCATTCAAGACGCCGATTGGCATGTCACCCTACCGTATTGTATACGGAAAAGCATGTCATCTGCCAGTGGAGTTGGAGCACAGAGCCTACTGGGCCATTAAGCAGCTGAATTTCGATCTCACAAAGGCTGGCTCACTGAGGAAGCTTCAACTCAACGAATTGGAAGAGCTGAGGAACAATGCTTATGATTGTGCTCGGTTGTACAAAGCACGGATGAAGAAGGTGCATGACCAAAACATATTGAGACGATCTTTTGAACCTAGTCAAAAAGTCCTTCTTTACAATTCACGTTTGCATCTGTTTCCAGGGAAGCTCCGATCTCGATGGACAGACTCATTCATTGTTCGTTCAGTATTTTCTTATGGGACCATTGAGATTGAGGATCCAAAGAATGGCAGTACTTTCAAGGTGAACGGACAAAGACTGAAGCCATTCTTGGAGTTGCAGAGCCCAGAGGTTGAGACGACCCTTTTGGAGGATCCGAGTTACTCGGAGTGATTTTCGTCAGGATAGAGAGTCTGGCTGAAGACTAAAAACTTAGCGCTTGTGGGAGGCGACCCTCATTAGTTTTCCTTATCATTTGATCTTGTTTCTTTTGTTTTAGTTTTGATTTTCAGGACAGTGTCTGCCATTCAAGTTTGGGGGAGCATTCTCTTGCAATGTGCCCAACTTGCATCACCATTTCGGTATTGTATCTCTAGTAACATTGGGGACAATTTGTTCTTTTAGTTTGGGGGTGGGTAGACATTTCTGTCTGTTATCATTGATTGTTTTTGTTTGATAATTTGTTTTGTTTGCTCAAAAAAAAAAAAAAAAACCTTATTGTTAGTTGAGCATGGTTACATTTTACTATGGTTTGCATATCATTGGTTTGTCTAACATGTTGAATTTTGCATGTCATTAAAATCTGAGATCTTTTTGACTCATCTGTTGGATTATAGAGACTTAACATGTTTAAATCATTTATCACAAGCACTGTAGCATAGGATTTGTGAGGCATGAAATTTGATTTGAGAATGTGTGTCTTGAGACTTGTAGGATGACTTGTTGATGAAACCTTGGCTTATTATCAAAAAAAAAAAAAGGCTTAAAATAATGTCACCAATTTGAGTTCTCATTGAGTAACCGGGCCCCTTGCCTCACTAGGCATTGGGTGTTCGCGTAAAAAGATGAGAATTTCAGGTTGGTTGTTTGTTGGCTAGTTTGACTTCGTAGCCTTTTTGACTTGAGTAATTAAGCCCCTAGGGATGTTTTTACATCTGGTGCCCTAAAACCATTTGGTTTGGGAGTCACTGGCCCAACACTCGTTATATAGGTCAATTAGAAAGCTTAAAGGAGTCAAGCATTGCACACCCGACACAAAAATAATGAATAAAAGTAATTGCACAGTTAAGCCTTGGTTATATTCATCTGATGGAACTTCTGTGAGTTTTTGGATACACATGCTTTGAGAAAAATTGAAACCTCATGATTCTATGTTATTCACACCTTACACTTTTGAACATTTGTCTTTGTAAAGCTTTTCTTCCATTTTCATGTTTGTTCTTCAAGTTTTTGTGGTGTTCTTAGTCATGGGAGGCTAGAACTCTCAACTAAGGTTGATGATGAATCCTCTCCATTGATGACACTCACACTCTTGTAGTACTACTTGCACATTTAATGCTATATCATTATGTTGTTCAAGTTCCATTCATCTAATGCTTTATCTTTTGCAATGAATGTGGTTGGTGGTAGAAATAGGACATTTAATGTGTTTCAACCGATGGATACATTGTTTTATCGGTTTGAAAGATGATATCCATTGTGATTTATTCTTTGAATGGATACAATGGATGATTTGATTTCAAATGGGTACTCTTTGTGATTTATCTTTGAGTTGGATTCATTTAATGGTTCTAAGGTTTATGGTTGAGAAACTTGAATAACACTCTAAGCTTAATGTTCTTTGGGTGTTCAAGTGGAAACCAAGAGTATGAGTTGTTGGATTTGGTTTGGTGAATTCCTTAGCCTTAGTCCCTTTTTACATATTTCATTTCTTCCTCTTTAACTTAGCATTTTTGGTGCATGTTTAACCCTCAAACTCTTGGAACTAGGTTAGAATGAGGTTGATTAAGCAAAACACTAACTTTTGACCATTTCCCTATGGGATCGACCTCGCACTTGCAAAACGCTATATTGCAAACGATTCGAGCACTTGCGAGTACTCTTTTAAACTTACGACATCGGACATGCATGCCACTAATCCTGAAGTATCAACTGGTGAGAAGCCCATCAAGGGGTGTGGTGGCCTCCACACCTATGGGCACTCTGGCACAATAAGTGATGTGGGTGATTAGTGCTAGCGTTCGTGTTGTTGACCCGCCTCATGATGGTGATGGAGATGAAGGCGAAGTCTATCCGTACGCGTGTCAATACCGCATAAAGACACGGCCCCCAATCAAAGGTGATGGGATTCGTGCTCTTGATCGGGTTCTCTCAGCTAGCGATGATGTGATAGACCAGTCAAGCCTCCACTAACAACTGATTGAAGGCTAACCCTTCAGTAAGGGTGGACAAAAACCCGCCCACCCTCACCGACTCTCGTCCCCTTTTTCTCCTCTCTTCACAGCCTCCCCTTGCGCCGCTCTTCTCCTCTTCTCTCCTGTAGCTCTGGCTTCACCTATTCATTCTTCATCTTCGTTCTTTCTTCATCTTCGTTACTATTCTACTTGTACAGTATAGGTAAGGTTGCGAAAAGAAGATGCTAAGATGCTGAAAGGAAGATCAGATCAGGGTACCTCACGAAATCTCCAACAACGAAGATGAACCGTCTGGCCGTCTTGCTCCGTCTGATGAAGATCAAAAATTGAAGAACGCCAATACATGTCCCATGGTCTAGCCCCTACAAGCTCCGGTTGAACGCCCGAATTTATCTAGTCTGGTCCCAATTTTTAATTTGTTTGTTGTTTCTATTTCCTTTTCACTTGTGTTTGTGTTTGTGTTTGTGTTGGTGTTACAGCTAGTAGTCGGTTAGGAAAAAAGTGGATTATGTAGAATACCCACGCCGCCCCTCACGGATACAACATATTTTGTACGGGCCACGGGTATAATTTCTTGCACCCGCAGGGGTGCGGGGCAGGGGAAGAAAGGGCAAAAATTCACCCCGCCCCGCCTCGTGCACACCCCTACCCTTCAGTCCCCTCTATGGTCATGTTGTGGGGTCATCCATCCGCGAAATACTCTTACAAGCACTAAACGGGGAGGCCTTTCGTCTATAGCCCACGGGTACTCTGAGACAAGAACTCGGGGGGTGTGGGTGATGGTGTTGATCTGCACCGTGTCCACTTTGATAGGGCAGTCGCGGAGCCATGTCATAAAGTGGCCCTCGCCGCATGCGTGAAGGTTTGCGTAAAACTTGCGAACCAGCTCTATCGCTACAGGCATGAATTTTGAGATCATCCATCCCCATCCCTGGAACTCGAAAAGCTTTGGGACTCTATGGGAGCATCCCTTGATATCTGTTAGATTGACTCTATACTCTACAAGGGGAGCTCGAGCGTAGTAGCAATTGGTGAATCAGAGGGCTGCATCGCCATCCAGAATCCTTGTGGCATCAAACCTCCGAGCGGGTGGTGCCTTAGGTGTTGGGTCGGTTGCCCTCTGTCGCTTAGGTTGGGGTGGACATCTTAGCTGATGTTGAGACATCCATCTCCTCTGCATCGACCTCGACCCTACGCCGGATACAAGAGGATGAGGCCTTGGCATCTGCCCTCTATCATCTCTTGTCTCCCACAATATGTGCCATCGTCCTTTTACAACAAAAAAAAAAATACTAATCAATTCCTATATACGTATAACCTTAACTATGTATGTGACCTAACAAATTCCAACACGATGAGCGAGTTCGGTTTCAAATAGGGTAACCCATGATGAATATTGGGTTGGGTCAAGGGTTAGGGTACAATGTAACTCATAGGCATAGGTTACGCTACTTTCGTGAGAAAAACTCACACAAGGCATAAGTGGCTATAACGAGAAAAATCTCGTCAAGTAGTCGTAAAATGACAAAATTGCCCCTATGAGTAGTTTCTCAGGTACTCCCATTGGGTAAGACCCCAATGATATAAAAATGGTTGGGTTTCAAAGCGAAGGTTCTCATTTCGGCATTTTACTGAACATATGGTGTTTATGAAGAAAAAAAAAATTGTGCATGACGGGGTCACAAGGGTACCAGGTCTTGGTCCTAAACATGATTATAACTACTATGTGGCTTAGTCACAACAATCAAGGAATTCAAGGGTGGATTCCAACTTTAGACAAAAATTTCCCAAATCCGAAGAGGTCCAAAATCAAGGGTTGGGGAGTTGGAATCAACCTATCCACTGCTCATAAACAATACTAAAGCAATCCTATAGCCTATGTTTGCCATGAATTTCAAGAAAAATCAAGAAATCTAACACAGCCCAAATCAAACCCTAAAATAAATTTCTAAGCAATTTAATCGATGAAATTCACATACCTTTGTTAAACCTTTGAAATATAGGCTTAAATCTTTGAAAACTTGAAGGATTGGGGAAATACCTTGCCAAAAATCACTTTTGACGAGTTTGGGGTGTAAGAATTTTGGAGAAAATAGGGTTTGAAATGATTTTGGGTGTTTGAAATTCAAACTTAATGCATTTTGGGAAAGATTGAATGTTCGGCATCGAACGATCGGCTTCATTTGGCAAATGTTTGGCCAGATTGTTTTTGTTTTAATTTAAAAAACAATCCTTGAAGCAATTAACTTTTTTTTTTCTTACTTTGGAAATCACTTCAAAACAAAAGAGAGTCACTATGCAAAAGTGCAACCCAAACCTATCTATTCTGCGCACGTGTGTGACCTAATCACTCTACTACTAATTATCTAACATCGGATCCTAAAGTTACTCTTCACAGCTATCATTGTCCTCTATAGCGTCCTCGGATGGATCATCTTCCTCCTTGATCATTGCTACGTAATCCTCCTCAATGCTTAGAAGAAAAGCTATCCCCTGCCGACCGTCTCCTCTTAAAGTTCTTCAGTCTTTAATCTTCGTATCTCATTTTGATTCATTTCTTCTTACTCATTAGCCACATAGGACTGGGGCCTACTATCTCGCACCTCATTTCCGCATACTCATTAGCCCAATTGGCAGAAAATCCGTCACTACAAATACATTGCGACGTTTCAATTTTTACTGGAGTGGGTTTACTGTCGAGGTTCTTTGTCACGCTTACCTTACCATTTAAACATCCTTCACTTGATGATTCATCCTGTGTTGGCCAAATATGACCACTTTTCATAAGATCGAGCCTACGCATTGCAGAAAGGGGCTTATAGCCTGGCTGTTGTGAGTTTTAAATTACTCGCAAGCGCACAAATCGTTTGCAATATAGTTGTTCAAGTGTGAAGTCGAATCCATAGGAAATTACGTTACGAAAATTTAATTTCTATTTAAACTAATTCTATTTTAACCTAGTTCTGAATTTTTGGGACTTTAATAAAAAAATTAAAAATTAAAAAATATAAATAAAATAGAAGAAAATAAAGCAAAAGAAAATGTACTAAGGTTTTGAAATTCACACCCACCAAATTATTGCAACATATTCTCATGTTCATCAATACATATACGAAGTTCTCACCAAACAAATCTTATGTATGTTTTTCTACTATGCTTCAAAAATTAATTAAATCATTCATTGAATCTGTTCTTTGCACAAATTACAAAAGATATCCGGTTTAAACCAAATCATCAAATGTATCCGTAGAACAAAACATAATGAATATCTAACATTTTGATAAATGAAAACTCCAAGCAATCAATTAAATGAAACTAGTACGTCATAGGGATTAATTCATTAATTTGAAAGTACATATTAGAGTACAGTTACATTTGTTTAGTAGAATAAATTCTGATTAATAGTGTCGTATGATATTGTCACAAACCTATTGAAGTAAATTGTATTTTTTTCCTTGAGGTCCCTCTTTGAGCTTATGTAAATTGACCATTTGATTTTGGTCTTGATATGCATTTATTTATTTGGACTGTTTTATTTGATAAAACATGGGCCAAAAGAATATGATTCCTAAGTGGCTGATTACTTAGAGATAATTAGGCTTAGAAATTTATTTCCTAAGAGCTTAACCAATTAAAGAACTTTGAGTTATTGAAATTTATTCCAAAAGGCTTAAGTTGAGTTAAAGGAGCATTAGGCTTAATAGATAAAACTCAAGACCATGCTTAAGAGTGTGTATTAGTGGGCTAGGGTTAGAACCCTAGCGTTAATGTGATACAAGGCCAAGGAGAGTGTTTTTCTCCACTTGGCTTTGCACCTAGTAGGATAAGACTAAGAGTCCTAGTTCTACTGTGGCTCCAATCTTGGTTGATCCATGACTCTACTCTTAGTTCTACTACAACTCCAGTTTATCTCCTAAGCCAATCACGATTGAAAATTCAAGTCTATAAATAAAGGACCATGGTGAAACATAATTCACTAATTAACTAATTCACGGATTCACTAATTATTAGAATTCATTGATTCATAAGTTGAAAACTATGAGACTCAAATTTCACAAATACTTTTGTGAAAGGCACAAGAACGTGCAAAGATGATCAAGAAACATTCAAGTGAGAATATTTGGTTTTCACAATGTTAAACTTCTACCTATTCAATTAATTTGAAAATAGTTTGTGAGTCCACACTCATGGTCATAATCAGTCATCAAAGAGAATATCTAAAGATTTAATCAAGAATACCAAGAACGTCAAGAAAGTGTTCTTGATCATTCAACGTGCAAGGAGAATTTCAACCAGAGTTAAATAGCTCTACATGCTTAGGAGAGGCCAAATTCGATTGCCAGTACCCTCGAACTTGTATATTTTGTTTTATCTAGCCTTATTTATCTTGAAGTAAAAAAAAAATCTGGGATCGGTTTTCACTGCGCTTACTCTATATGTGCATGATCCCCCACACTCTTTATGTCACTGTATTCAGCATGTGCTCCAAACATATATGGGAGTTTTCTCATAATATGCCATGGGCAAAATCTATGTCAAGTTTTTGGAAAAACTCTTGCAATTGCACTTTTCATAACCCTATAATGTGCCATGAATAATTCTAAAAGTCATACTTATATCCATCTTGTATTCCTCTAAAAATGATGTCGCTTTTAAAATCACCATTCGATTTACAATAAATCGCTATTAGATTTTGATCAAATAGTAATTCTAAAAGTCACATTACTTTTGAAAATGTCACAAAAAATATTCAAGTATAACATCTAGAATTACTCTCGTAAAAGAAGCAAGCGGATGCCCATAATAAATCCAGATTCATACAAAGCTATCAGCCGCCAGATTCAAATGGCTAGTTTGACTTTCAATGGAACGCACCTCACTTGGAAATTATGGGATTTTGATCTCATAATATGTATCATTTTAGTTTCTGCTTTATAGAGAAGGAAACTGAATGAATAAACCTTTTTCCACCTCGTACGCAAACCCATTGCAAAATCTACCAAATCTTCGCTCGTTCACAACGTTGGGCTGCCAAATATACATGTAACATGTGGAATTTTATACTCGTGTCTAAAAAAAAACCCCTAATAATGCGAAAGGCCCATCCACTTGTATTTTATTTTTTATTTTCAAAACAAAAATATTAACAAACAATCTAAAAATGACATTGAAACATTTTTTTTTAAAAAAAAAAAACACACATTAACAATTATACCGTAAGCGATTGAGAGCAACCGATAATCATTTGGAAACAACAACCAATACCCAAATTGCAAGTAATTTAGACAAATAATACGAAAGGCTTACCTATTCCGGTGGATGGTCGGGCATACCAAAAATTATTTAAGCAAGTAAATCCCATATAAGATATCTTACATCATCGGCAATTCAGACAAGTAATTAGCGTGAATTCCAATTCCAACAAACAACACATCATCATGAAAAAAGAGAGAGAAAAGCATAAAAAGTTAATCCATTGATCCGCAGTGCCTCTCCAAATGTGGCAGATGAAATGCAAAATGCATTTACTTTGGAGAACAAAGATGGACATATATTTTTTTGGGACTTATGTTAGCCGTTTTACATAAAAACAAATCCAAAAATAAAGAATCGATTGTGAATGCCCTTACATTTATCTAGCCATACACAATGTGGGCCACTGTCAATATATGGAATATAATCATGCACACACCCGCAGAAGATGATAACTAAGAAATACCCAGAAATGGTTAATTTCCATTTGTTGCAATATCCAGAATTGGCCAAAAAAACTTGCACTGTTTTCCAGTGGCTACTAAAATAACCTAAGAGAAATTTATTATGAAAGAAAGCTTTAACAAAATAAACCGCCTTCCAGACCATTATTCAAAGTCTCACCCATGAGATCTCTGGACATCAGCCATTATTTTCTCACAGTTTCAGACATCTAAATTCTCAGTGGCAATATTATCATTAGTTTAGAATGTACATTTGCATGCTGTTTCCTCTGTTCTACAAGCCCATTCAGTCCCATCACAATCACAACAAAGAAACTGATAAATTAAAACTAATTAGACACTGAAAGCATGATTAATAACTACTAGAAAACCAAAACAAAGTTTGCAGACATCCATTTATCTTGCTGGGGAAAAGTAATTACCAATATGCTCTTCAAAAGATAAGCATGTTCTTCCATATACAAAAGAAGCTAAGTAAGGACAACGAAGCTCCACATTTACATAAAAAAAGATTGGGGACACCAACAAAATTGGCCATGAAATTATTATTGTTTCTGCTTTGTATTAACAGCCACAACAACAACTCTTAAACACTCTCTCTCTGTCTCTGTCTCTCTTAAACCACACAATATTCCATTCAAAGATGAAAAGTATCATAAAACAAAGCAATGGCGAAAACGTGACATATACTTCAAAGAACAGTTCGTATGGACGACACAATGCATGTCTAACGGAGAGTAGAGAGAGAGAGAGAGAAAGAGAGAGAGGAATATTAATCAGCTTTGCCTTTTTCTGTGTTCTCACCATGATGCATGATAGACAAAACAAGGATTCACGCTTTAGATATTACAAAGGCAAATCTAATCTACTAATTACCCCCTCAATAACTTGAAAGGCAAAGTTTCAGCATCTGATACTTCCCAAAAATAATTTTAACCAAAAATGGAAAAAATTCAGAAACCCCCCCAAAACCCAGCATCCCCTTTAACCAAGTCTCAGGCTAATGATACTCTGCGAGTATGATAACAAAGCTAAAAATAAATTTTTTTTAACAAAAAGTCAAAAACTTGGGCCTCTTCAGAGTTCAGTCCTCAGCCACTGATGACATAATTTCCTTTTCTAGAAAACAATTATCAAAGAGGGATTAAGATTAAGATTGATTGACCTAAACCAGGAACAAACCCGAATCCTCCCCCTAAAAATCAAATCTTGCCCATCATATATCAAAATTACACGAAATGATTATCATTCATAAATTAAACAGAAGAAAAAGAAAAAGGAAAATTGGAAGGAGATAGAAGAAGAAGAAGACTAGGAAGAAAGCGGGCGTGGAGGAGGTAAAAGCTGATGGAGGTTCTGATGAACCTGGCTCTGAGGCTGGCCGTTGTTCAGAATGAAAGGATGCCTCAACAACTGCGAGGCGGTCCAGCGGCGACCTGGGTCCCTCTTCAAACAGCAGGTGATGAAGTCCCGGAAATCTCTGGAAGCCGTGGGCGGTGCCACCGGCGGCGGCGACATACAAATGGCGCACATCAAGCTGGCCCAGTCGCCCTGCCTGCCCACCGCGAAGGGGAATTTGCCCATGTAGAACTCCAGGATGCTCACCCCGAAGCTCCATATGTCCCCCGCGTACCCATCGTACTGGCCGTGGTTTAGATCCGTGTTGATCCTCTCGGGGCTCATGTATGCAATGGTTCCAACCGCGGAGTTGCAGGGGTCCATGGTCTGTTCCAGAATCCTCCCCACGCCAAAGTCCGCGATCTTCACCTGCTTGCGCGTGTTGATGAGGAGATTGGACGGCTTGATGTCACGGTGCACGATGTGGCGGCGGTGGAGGTAGGCGAGCCCGGAGAGGATCTGGCGGGCAAGATCCGAGAGCTGCGGCTCTTGGGGGATGTGGGTGCCCTCCAAGGAGCCCCCGTCCATGAACTCCAGGAGCACCTGGATTTCACCGTTGTGGTCGAACATGTCGTGGCACTTGACCACGTTCGGGTTATCCACGTCGCGGAGGATCTCGATCTCGGTGCGGATCTGGCGGCGCACGGAGTCCTCGTGGTTCCCGTAGATGACCTTGAGCGCGTAGACGCGGCGTGTGGGGCGGTGGATCACCTTGTAGACGGTACCGCCGCTGCCGCTGCCGATGCGATTGGCTCGATCCAGCTCCGAGAAGTTGATGGCGTTGCTGTGGTTGGAGTGGCTCGATGACGGGGCGGAGTTGGCTGAAGAGCTGGAGGAGGAGTTGGACGACGACGGTGGCAGAGGGAGAGGGACGGCCAGGGACGCGTCTCGCTGCGGTAGGGGTAGGGTTAGGTCCTGCCGCCTGCGCGCTCGGAGCCCTCTGTTGCTGCTGCCGCCGCTGCTTCCTCCGCTGCTGCTGCCACTGCCTCCTCCGCTGCTGATGGCGGCCGTGCCCGGTAGGGGTTGAACTGGTCTCATCGCCTACCCTCTAGGCTCGCCAATTCCCAAGCGCTCGCTCTCTCTTTCTCTCTCTCTCTCTCTTTCTTTGTTATTTCCTTTAGTCTGATCTAGGCTAATCTAATAATACTAATAGAAGCAATCATCGTCATCAAGTTGATTGTTGTTCTTCTTCCATAGGAGGAGGACTAATAACCAGGAGGTTTGGTTTGTTGTTTGATTAGATCGTTGCAAGCAAGAGACATGGAAATGTGTGGAGAGAGAGAGAGAGGGAGACTTTTTTTTTTTTTTTTTTTTTTGGTTAGAGAGAGAAGCTTCTTGGAAGAGGGAAGAAGCCAAAGAAAAGAAAGAGGAGAAAAAATAAAATTTAGAGAAAAGGAATGGCTTGATTAATATTTGTGAAAGGGAAATGGGAAAAAGCCTTTTTTTTTTTCTTTTTTTCTTTTTTAGAAAGTGAGAAAGATGAATGGAAATAATAATTCCGATTCACCAGATTGAGGGAGGGGTAGCAATCAAAAAAGGGAATCGAGATATAAAAAAGTACACGCGCCATCGGATTGGACTGGGCCCTACCTTTTGGTGTTCTTCGGTCCTGGTAAATGCGCGTGAGGGTCATGTTGGCGTCTTGGACCCTGAGTTTTCTTCCTATGTGCCCCGCCTACCTTCACTTTTGGTTTCGTTTATGAATTATGTATGGTGTTGTACGCTTCAATTTACGACGGACGGGATTTTTTAGATTCTTGCAGAGTATTGTATTATTATAGGGGTGCATTTCACTGAATTGTAGCCGTTCATTATAAATTATAAATTATAAATGAACAGTCTAGAAACTATATGATTATTATTCCCCATTAAAACAAAAGATATATATAAATAATATAAATTCACAATTTGAACGTCCTATGGTGGTATGTAGAATGTATAAAAGGGATGATATTCTGGAACGCCGATGATACCTCTAATATTAAAATAACAAAATAAAAAATTGCCCCATAAACCTATATGCTTTTCCTAGCTATCACCCAATTTTAAAATTTTAATTTTAAAAAATTACGACATGCAAAAACAGTTTTTTTTTTTTTTTTTTAAAAAAAAAAAATCTCCTAAATGAAGAGATAATTTTTTTAAAACACACGATTTTAATTTTTTTTAAAATTAAATTACCTCTTAATTACATTTATAAAAACCACATTTTAAAATGACACGATAAAAAAACTTTTTTACCGGAACACCTCCTTATTGCTCTTTGTAAATATATAGGCACACACAAAAATGTGTTATTGGCTTTATGGCCGAATGAAAGGAGGAGAAAAGAGTAATGGGGGGCCCTGGGGGTGGGATTCTTGTATGCTGATGTGGACCAATTTCATGATCGTAACAAGATCTTGTTGATCAGTTTTAATCGGTGACAAATACTGTACACTCTTTTCAGATGCGTTCGTTTTACCTGAGTGGGGGGGGGGGGGGGGGGGGAGCTTCAGAATATCCTATAATAGTAATCTACATTTCACCTCTTTCAGGAATATGCATCATTTTAAAAAATAAGAGGCATAAGATTATTCACATCCAATCTACTGTTTTCAGAATTTTGAAAACTTCATCTCATCAAGAATCACCAATGAGAGAGAAGGTAACACTTTTCATTAATAATATTATATTTTTCGTATATTACATATTTGGTTGATATTGAAGCATTTTCTATTTACGAGTAACTTGTAATCAAATATTAGAATTGTAATCAAATTATAGAGATTTGATTACCATACTTGTATTTATTATTAACTTATAAATAAGAACCTTTGTATTGTAAACAAACAAATTAATGAGATACAATGTAGTCGTAGGGGTTATTTGGAGCAATGAACGTAAGTGACTAACACCAAACCATCCGTAATTCTTTGTGTGATTTTCTCTCTCTTTGTTTTCCACTATTATTCTCATATTTCATAATTCCTCACTAACCTCAACAAGCTATCAGCTCATCACACATCTAGCTTTTAACAATTACAAGTTCTTGGCTTTATGTGTATAAATTTAGGAGTGCAATCTGATAAGTGTCAAATATTGTGTATTTGGACCCCTTGATTTGCACTAGTTAGACCTTTAGCCTTGTTATGTTCTAATGTTTTGGTTAGTTTTTGTGTTTTCTGTTTCTGTAGGACAATAAGAGAGGAATGGCAAATTTCATAAGAAAATGACTGGAAATTCGGAGGTCCTGAAAAGTCGATCGATCGAAACTTTGCCCGAAGTCGATCGATCGAAACTTTGCCCGAAATCGATCGATCTAAATAAAAGTCGATCGATCGAAATTTCCCAGAAACTGCTTTTGCAGAGCGCACCAGAACGCCCAATCAGAAGCCAAAAAGCAGTCCTCCTTTGATTTTCGCAGTAGAACACGCTGGTTTCGTGTTTTTGGTTGTCTCTAGCAGCAGAAGAACCCTAGAGGAGGGTAGAGGAGTCATTTCTAGCCCTAGCTTTCTTCTATAAAAGCCATAGCCATGCCTCCTTGTTGAAAGAGAGAAGAATGGAGTAGATTAGAGCAAAAAATCAGTAGATAGGTTTAATTTTGTGCATCTTGTAGTGTATTTCAGTAGTTTTATTTTCATATACTTTCTCTTTGTAAAGATTTTCTTTCATTTCCATAGTTGTTCATCATTTTCTTGTAGTGTTCTTAGTCATGGAAGGCTAGTAACCTCAATTAGGGTTGAGGATGAAACCTTTCCATTGATGACACTCACAATCTTGCTGTACCACTTGCACTTTTAATGATATATCATTTTAGTTGTTCAAGTTCCATTCATTTAAAGCTTTATCTTTTGCAATGAATGTGGTTAGTGGTGGAAAGAGGACATTTTATGTGTTTCAACCGATGAATACATTGTTTTATCGGTTTGAATGATGATATCCATTGTGATTGAATGATACATTGGATGTTTTGATTTGAATTGGTACTCTTTGTGATTTGTCTATGTGTTGGATTCATTTAATGGTTCTCGGGTTTATGGTTAAGAAACTTGAATGACACCCTAAGCTCAATGTTCTTTGGGTGTTCAAGTGGAAACCAAGAGTGTGAGTTGTAGGATTTGGTTTGGTGGGTTCCTTAGCCTTAGTTCCTTTTAATTTGCATACTTCATTCCATCTCTTTTATTTAGTCTTTTGTTCTTGAATCAATTCTCAAACCTTTGGAACTAGGTTAAAATGAGGTTGATTAAACAAGACACCAATGTTTGACCATTTCCCTGTGGATTCAACCTCGCACTTGCACACACTATATTGCAAACGATTCGTGCTCTTGCGAGTACTATTTAAAACACACATCACAATCGAGCCAAGTTGGCTCAACAAACGTATATGTTGGCTTAAGCTTGGCTAGACGGAAATTAGTCAGGCTCGAGCTTGATTTGAATAAACCAAACAAGAAGAACTTGAGCTCGAGTCAAATTCCAATTTAAGAATTATTCACATACATCATCAATTTTTTTTATTTTTTTTTGTTGGTAACTTACACATGCACCCAATGAGCCTTGAACCCATGACCTCACCCTCCACTTTACTACAAAGGGAGAAAGGCTCAAACATCACCAAAATGAAAATGCAAACTCTACAAAAAAATGTTACTAGAAAATATTATTATTTTTGTTTGAAAATATTCCCAATAGTTAGTAAATGGGTTTGACAGTCCAAGTCAGCCCATTTATTATTTACGGTCCCAAGGAAAGCCGGTAATACGGACCATTAACAGGGCCCATCAATTCACTGAGAAGGCTAGGTTGCGTGGTCTACCACGTGACAAAGCCAAGCCCACTCAGGAACAATCCACAAAGAGCCCATGAAGAGATTGAGACCCCCAGAAACCGGGAGGTTTCTCGAGACGTTAAGGCCCACGTTCCGGATACATAGGAACCCCATGTTTCGAAACATGGAGGCACACATTCCTAACGCGCCAAGAAACACAATCCGGACATGTGGAGACCCCACATTCAGATACTAGAAGACCCACGATCCGGACGTTTGGAGACCCCATGTTTCGGACGCTGGGAGACCCACGATCAGAGGATCAACTCCCCCCATATCCGAGAGAAATTGATTCTCACCCTCACTATAAATACCCACATACATCTAGGTTTACTCTAGTTGAAATTTTTAAGGCATTAATACATATTCTCCCGAGAACTTACTTAAGCATCAGAGTGGGACCAGCTGGCACCCCCGACAAGCACCCTTACCGACCATCCTTATTTTGCAGGGAATCTACAAAGAACTTTCTAGAAGCTTGTGCTGCTAACCAGAAACTGTCTTCACAATTTGGCGTCGTTAGTGGGAACGATTTTTCATTCGTTTCTCATGACAAAAAATAATAATAATAGATAAATAACCATGATGGTGCGCACAAGAGCCACAGATCCCAAAAGAAACAACCCTCCACCCGAGGCTGGGGGACTATCAAACAACAACCATGTAGCTGCCCTGGAAGACCGAATCGCTCAAATTTTTAGGGATATGGAAGCTTTTACCAAGCAAAACCTACGATTATTGGGGTGATTCTCGGGAGGGTGAATCCTGGAAGAATCAGACGAAAATGATGGAGACGAAAGCGATGCCCACGTTGATGGAGATATAAACCTAGAAAGCTGAGGGGTCCCCCAGGATAACCAGTCCGAGGATAACGCTCAGAATGATGGAGGCCTCCACCAGAAGAAGAAGAAGAGATTGAGTGAGGTAGTGGCCTCCCTAGACGAGAAGTATAATCGACTTCAACAGGAAGTCTACCAACAGGAGAAGGGCAAACCTTCTCTGGTAGACAACCTGCTACACGGACATCTTCGCCATTCACAGATCAGATATCTGCGGTTCTCCTTCCCAAGAAATTCAAAATCCCGAGCATTGCACCTTTCACTAGGATCAAAGATCCAACTGAGCACCTGGATAATTACCAAGCTCATATGGACCTTCACAGAACTACATCAAAGGTGGCTTGCCGAGCCTTCCCTCTCACCTTATTTAGGAGTGCCCAAGATTGGTTTAGAAAACTGTCCCCGAAATCCGTCGACAGTTTCAATAACTTGGGATGAAAATTCCTGATCCAATTTATGATCGGTCGCGTACGCAAGAAGCCTTCGAGCCATTTGATGTTGGTACGCCAGCAAGATGATGAGTCCTTAAAAAACTACATCATAAGGTTCAACCAGGCCAAATTGTCCGTAGAGAGTCCCACAGATGAAATGGTATATGCTTCTCTATACTAAGGATTACGACCCGAGGGGCATCTAATGGCTGATTTTGCTCGTCGTGAGCCCGAGAACTTGCTGGAGTTTATGGACAAGGTGAAGGAGTACATAAACCAGGAAGAAACACTCTGAGCCATGATTAGCTCCTGACAGGCTCAAGTCTAGATTCCTACGAATCCCTAGAAGAATAAGAAGAATCCACAAGCAAAGCAAGCAATCGAGGCGAATCCGAGCAAGCAGTTCAAGGATTACAACTTCACGCCCCTCAACGCATCGATCCATGAAGTTCTAATGGAAGTGAGAAGGGATCCTAACTATGTTCACCCTAATAAGATTACGAGAGAGCCGCTGGAGAAGAACAAGGACAAGTATTGTCCATTTCATGACGCAATGGGGCATCTCACCAAGGGATGTATATCCCTGCAACTTATGATCGAAAGTTTTATCAGGAATGGGAAGCTTGTTCATTTCCTTATAGATAACTGAGCCCAACATGGACAAAACTGAGACCGATAATCTCGGGATAATCCGCCCTGATACCATAGACATCGAGCTCCATCCCTCGGAGGCGTCAAGAAGATAGGCCTCGGGAACATGATAGAAGAAGGGAGCAGCCGCAAAGGGAAGAGCCACTAAGAGAAAGGAGCAGGAGCAGGAGTGTGCGGCAACCTGATCCCCGAGATCAGCTTGTTATAGCTAAGATTTGGACAATATCCAGAGGGTTTGCAGGAGGTGGAGAGTCTAGCGAAGACAGGAAGACCTATGCTAGGCAAAGGAAGAATTGGGAGGTCCTGGCAATTAATAGGCCTCATAAATCCCAAAAGAAGGAGACCCCGGTTGTTGGATTCTCATATAAAGATTATGCGGGAGTATCCCTCCCCCATACTCATGCCCTGGTCATCACCTTGCAAATGGCCAACCATATTATCCACAGGATATTCGTGGATAACGGAAGTTTAGCCGACATCCTGTATTGGTTGGCATTCATGCATATGGATATAAGCTGGGATAAAATTGTCCCTGCCAGATATCCTCTAATGGGGTTCGCAGGAGAGCAAGTATTCCCGGTTGGCTCTATCGAACTCCCGGTCACAGCAGGGGAGCACCCAAGATAGAAGACTATAATGGTCAAGTTCATGCTGATAGATCGTCCCTCAGCCTACAACGCCATCCTCGAAAGGACAGCTCTCAACGAGCTAAAAGCCATCACCTCCACGTCGAATCTTAAGATGAAGTTTCTGATCGAGCACGGAGTCAGAGAAGTTAAGGGAGATCAATGAGTAGCACGGCATTGCTACAATATCACACTGAAGGATGTTCCTGGGAAGATAGCTCCTGGGGTCAAAATAAAAGAAGTAGAAATGTAGCAATCATAGTTAGGATAGCAGTCGAGGTAATGGATGAGTTTGAGATCGGTAGCTTAGAAAGAAAAATAAGAGTCGGATCCCAATTGTCTCCACCGATCAAAGAATCCTTGGTGGCCTTCCTTCGTGATAAAGCAGATGTGTTTTCCTGGAGCCATGAAGATATGACGGGCATTGATCCCTCGGTATTAACTCATAGGATGAATGTTGATCTGAGCCACCAACTGGTCAAAAAGAAGGGGAGAAGCTTCGATCCCGTGAGGAATCTGGCAATCTCAGAGGAAGTAGAAAAGCTTTTACAAGCTGGGTTTATCTGAGAAGTTGATTATCTCGACTGGTTGGCAAATGTAGTATTGGTGAAGAAGGCCAACGGCAAATGGAAGATGTGCATTGACTTCACCGATCTAAACAAAGCATGTCCCAAAGACAGTTATTCCCTTCCTCGGATGGATATACTGGTTGAATCCACCTCAAGACCTGAGCTCCTCAGCTTCATGGACGCCTTCTCAGGGTACAATCAAATTCACATGCATGAAGTTGATTAGGAGAAAACTTCCTTTATCATCGACCAGGGATTATATTGTTACAAGATGATGGATTTCGGTCTGAAGAATGCAGGAGCAACCTATCAGAGACTAGTCAATAAGATGTTCCGAGACTAGATCGGAAGGAATGTGGAGGTATATGTAGATGACATGCTAGTTAAAAGCGTACAAGCAGCAAACCATATAGCAGATCTTGAAGAGGCTTTCAGCACACTAAGGAGCTATAAGATGAAGTTGAACCTGGCCAAATGCGCTTTCAGAGTGTCCTTAGGTAAATTCTTGGGATTCATGGTTTCACAACGAGGAATAAAGGCCAATCCCGAGGAGGTCAGTGTTGTGCTAGACATGCAAGCTCCCTGGACAACAAAGCAGCTGTAGCAACTGACCTAGAGATAGCAGCCTTAAACCGCTTTATCTCTCGATCAACCAACAAGTATTTTCCGTTCTTCAAGATCCTTTGAAAAACATTTGTCTGGAGCGACGAGTGTGAAGAGGCTTTCATCCAGTTGAAAGCGTATCTAACCAATCCACCCCTACTAAGCCGAGCAACCGAGGGAAAGATCCTCTATCTTTACTTGGCTGTATCACCCTCGGTTGTAAGCTCAGCCTTGATCTGAGAAGAAGCTGAGATGCATAAGTCGGTATACTTTACAAGCAGAGCACTGCATGGAGCTGAAGAAAGGTACCCTCAGATAGAGAAGTTGGTGTTCGCTTTGATTGTGTCGGCTCGGAGGTTAAGGCCGTACTTCCAAGCACATGCCATCCGAGTGCTCACCGAATATACCCTAAAGAAGGTATTGCAGAAACCTGATCTATCGGGAATGTTAGTCAATTGGGCCATTGAGCTTAAGGAATTCGACATTGAATTCCACCCGAGGACCACAATCAAAGGGCAAGTCCTGGCAAATTTCATTGTGGAATTTTGCAACATCCCAGAAAGTGAGGAGACCTGGATAGCTTACGTGGATGGATCGTCCACTCAAACAAGCAGCGGATCCGGTTTCTTCTTAATCAGCCCAGATAAAGATGAAGTCTCAGTAACAACAAAGCTGACCTTCCCCACCACCAATAATGAAGCAGAGTATGAAGCGGCCCTGGTAGGACTCGATATAGCGAAAGAACTGGGAGCAAGAAATCTTGAAATCCGCAGTGATTCACAAGTGGTGGTGGGCCACATACAAGGAAGATTTGAGGCCAAATAAGATAAAATGATAAAGTACTTGGAGAAGGTCCAAAGCTTCTGAGATCAGTTTGACCGGATGGTGACCATGCAAGTCCCGAGGTCCGACAATACCCGAGCTGATTCACTGGCCCGATTAGGATCAAGAACGAATCAAGAAATCGAAACCTCAAAGCAATAGGTGAAAGTCTTAACTCAACCATCTATAGTTATTCCTGAAAAGGTAATGCAAATCGACGAGATATATGACAGCCCCAACTAGGCCAAGGATGTCATTGAATATATGCGGAAAGGAGAGCTACCCAAAGACAAAAAGGAGGCTCGAAGAATACAAACATAGCCCACTCTGTACACCACGTCAAGGATGTCTTATACCTCTAAGGGTACACTTACCACTCCTAAATTGCTTCTCTAGACCCAAAGTTGAGTATATCTTGAAGGAAATACACAAAAGAGTCTGCGGCAGCCACTCGGGGGGTCGGATGCTAGCACACAAAGCAGTAAGAGCTGGGTACTGCGATAAGTGTCAGAGGTTTGCAAAAGTCGACAGGAGTGCCCTGACAGAGTTGAGCTCCATCTCTTCACCTTGGCCATTCGCTCAATGGGGGATTGACATTGTAGGGCTCATGCCCCTTGGAAAGGGAAATTGCAAATTCCTTGTAGTTGATGTGGATTACTTCATCACCAAATAGGCAGAAGTGGAGCCCTTGGCACCAATTACTACCGGAACCATGAAGAATTTTTTGTGGAAGTCAATAATGTGCCGGTACAGAATACCCAATGCCCTAGTTACCAACAATGGTGCGCAATTTGATTGCAAGCCATTCTGGGACTAGTGTGCCAAGCTCAAAATCCGACACTACTTCTCTTCATAGATCCATCCCCAAGCCAATGGACAAGTGGAAGCATCTAAAAAGACTTTGATGAAGATTCTTAAAAAGAAGCTTCCCAACAAAAAAGGAGGATGGGTAGAATATATCCCGAAAATATTATGGTCATACCGGACTACTTCCCGGACCACTACAAGAGAGACACCTTATTCTCTTATGTTTGGAACTGAAGTTGTCATCCCAGCTGAGATTGGCTCTCCCAGTTTTCGAATCCAACACTACAATCCCGATCTCAACGACTCGGGAATTAACTTATATCTTGACCTTCTACATGAAAAACGTGAAATAGCGAGGATCCGAGTAGCCGCCTACTAGGAGAAGACTACACAGTATTTCAATAAGACCGTGAAGCCTCGGTCTTTCACCCTCGGCGATTAGGTTTTGTGGAAAGTGACTCTGGCTACCAAAGACCCAGCCGAGGGAAAACTAGGTCCAGTATGGGGAGGCCCCTCCCGAGTCATCAAGTGCCACCGCAAGGGAGCTTATCATCTTGAATCAACAACAGAGAAAATGCTCCTGAGACCATGGAACGTCGAGCACCTGCGCAAGTATTATCTGTAACGGATCATGTATTCTACTGCTTTCCAAGTGATTAAAGACTATTATTCATGCAGCCATTGCTTGTCATTTATTACCAAGACGTCAAAAGTTTTCAACTTAGCTTTAACCAAAGCTTCAAGTACAAAAGCAAAAAACTTTTCCACTTAGCTTCAACCGAAGCTTCAAGTACAAAAGCAAAAAGCTTTTCCACTTAGCTCCAACCAAAGCTTTAAGTACAAAAGTAGGGGGGCTATGTTTCCTGAGACAAGTTCCCAAAAAGATAAAACTTTTCCACTTAACTTTAACAAGCTTCAAGTACAAAAGTAGAGGGGCACCCGATCTCCCGGAATTACCGAGCTTAAAACTTTTCCTTAGTGTTAGTTTTTGTGTTGGCTGTATTCTGTTGGACAAAATCACTTCGATGTAATGTTACTGTTTTCACAGGGATGCTGCTTTATCCAGAGTCTACTCTTCAGCCATGTTCTTCAAGAAAATTCTGTGAAGTTTTGAAGCAAGTTTATTTCGGTTCCCTGTCAGCCGTCCGGACGATGTGGTATTCCGTCCAGACGCTCATCAGTCAGCAACATCCGTCCGGACGACGAGAACTTTCGGTCCGGACGCCCATCAATGTCTAGAAGCTTCGAACAGTTCAAGGTTGCATCCGTCCGGACGTAATGGCAAATCGTCCGAACGCTCTTCAGAGTTCGAGAAGATCCCAGTGTTCCAGCGCATCCGTCCGGACGCCATTCAGTGTTTGACAAGTATTAGGGTTTCTGCCTTAAGACACAGTTATGGGAAGACGGCCGCTACCGTCGGACGATGTCCTCCATAAGGCAAGTCGTGCACTCTAAGTTCAACCGTCCAGACGTCAGTCTTCATGGTCCGGACGATCAAGGTTCATATATGGAAATTGCGTGCACCAGTTCAACCGTCCGGACGTTAGCCTTCAAGGTTCGGACGCTCCAAGCCTTATTATGGTAATTTCGTGCAGCCAAAGTGCAACCGTCCGGACGCTCGGGCAACACCGTCCGGACGCGGCCTTGTTATGGAAGATTTCAGTGCTACTTTGGAAAGGCGGTTGTAGTTGACCGTCTGGACGCTCAGTCATGCCGTCCGGACACCCTCGAGTATTTTGGTCATAACTTTTTACTCAAATATTGGATTGGGACGAAATCGGCGTCGTTGGAAAGCTAAGAAAAAGTTCTGTAAATTAGCGTCCAGACGGAAAGATTTGCCCGTCCGGACTGCCCTGCAGAAAATTTCAGAATTACTTTTCGGACAAGAAAAACTTGGCCCGTCCGGACGGCCCTGGCTCCCGTCCGGACGCGCGTGCCT
The DNA here is from genome assembly GCA_028654335.1 of Alnus rubra. Taxonomy (NCBI): domain Eukaryota; kingdom Viridiplantae; phylum Streptophyta; class Magnoliopsida; order Fagales; family Betulaceae; genus Alnus; species Alnus rubra. The sequence continues at coordinate 2,260,488 of JAJPGS010002369.1, forward strand.
CATAATCCATTTTTGACTCGATTTTGGGTTTCCAAACCCTATAAATAAGAGGCTTGAGACATGCTTTCAACATAGAATTCGGTGGTGAATTCTCTACAGCTTAGAGAGGGTGTTTTAGGAGATATTGAAGAAATGCTAGCTCTCTAGCTCTTGCCAAGTGTGTGATTTGATCAGCTGTGAAGTCCATCTTAGGGGTTAGCCCTAAGGTAAAGGATTCCATTGAAGACCCCTTCAGGTAGGAGACCTGGTTGGGAGGCATTCGTGTTGGGTTACACGTTAGAGAGCAAGGTACGGCCACTGCATCAGGGGTATGTGAGTGTTACTACTTTGTATCTAGTCTTGTCTTCTGAATAGTGGATATCCTGGGTTTGGCTGCCCCGGAGTGGTTTTTCTCTTAATTGAGTTTCCACTTCGTCAACAAAATATTCGTCTCCTTTAATTCCGCATTTAATATTTTGTTGCACACTGTTTACACACACTTGTTAAAATTAGAAGTCCATTTAATTTTTCACTTAGCTTCAAAACAAGCTAAGTACAAAAGTCGAGGGGCACCCGATCTCCCGGAATTACCAAGCTTAAAACTTTTCCACTTAGCTTCAAAGTCGAGGGGCACCCAATTTCTTAGTCACAATCTCCTAGCTTTCTTCAACAGCTCTCTACTCGGTTTTAGCAATGCTCAAGTCAGATTGCAAGAGAGCTTTACTAGCTGAAAAGGCCCCACACCTAGCCTAAAGTAGAGGGGCACCCGATCTCCCGAAATTCCCGAGCTTGAAACTTTTCCTCATCTTCAAAACAAGCTAAGTACAAAAGTCAAGGGGCACCTGATCTCCCGAAATTACCGAGCTTAAAACTTTTCCACTTAGCTTCAAAGTCGAGGGGCACCCAATTTCTTAGTCACAATCTCCTAGCTTTCTTCAGCGGCTCTCTAATCAGTTTTAGCAACACTCAAGTCAGATTGCAGGAGAGCTTTACTAGCTGAAAGGGCCCCACGCCTAGCCTCGGCGACATTCAATTGAGCTTGCAACTCAGACACTTTCTAAGACTGATCCTCGACTTGGTGGTCAATCAATCGGTGGAAGCAGCTTTCTCCTCAGCCAGAACCTCTTTCCGCTTGCAAGTTCTTGGTCCCGCTCAGCCAGAAGCTTCCTAAAACAACCGACCTCGGGTTCTAGACTCCTCAGCCAAGAAGCTTCATATTCCAAGCTTCTTACCCAGGTCCTCAGCTAGGTTACCTCTTAAGGGTAGCTGCGAAGGTACTCGATGTGCTGATCATATAGAGCCACCAACTTGACAGTTCGCTAAAAAAAGAAAAAGAAGCTAAGAATAATCCAAATGATAAAGGAAAGAATGACAAAAATAATGAACTCTCATACTACAATCTGCTGATGTACCAAAACATTGTTGAACCTCTCGGGAGGAACACGGACAGACACGCTTCCCTGAAGAAAGCCCTCTGGAATTACGACCCTAATAGCCTCCATAGGGCAGCCGCACAGCCAAGGATTGGATCGACAACCTCCTCAAACTACCAGTCCTGGAAGGATTCGTGAACCCCAAGGATCTGGTTCCGGAAGGAGTGAAGGGATGAGGTTCGGTAGGAAGAGTATCTCCCCTGCCTCTGGAGTCACTACAAATGGCCTCGGTCCTTCCACCTTCGGGTTTAATGGAGACACCCTCGGTCTTTCCGCGTTCGGGTTTGGTTAAGGATCCCTTGGTCTTCCGCCTCTGGGTTTGGTGGAGGAGTCCTCAGTTCTTTCGAATCTAAACTCAAAGTAGATATCCTCAGCCCCTCCGTAGCTGGGGTTTACAAGAACTCCGAAGTCATCCTCGACTCCTCCGTAGCCAGGGTTTGTAATATCTCCAAGGTCCTGTTCGGAGCCTCGAAAGTCCCGGGAGTGTCCTTGACAAGAATCGCCCCTAGAGCCAAGGGGGCAACAAAAATTTCCGCTCCCTAAGAAGGGGGGAGTGAAGAAAAAGGAACCAGTAATCAAGGGAGATAGAGAGAGACTTGCCTTCATCCTTCATCCTTCTGATTAAAGGCTCAACATCCAAACCTTCATTCTCAAAGACATCTGAGATATGCACGGATTCCACGAGGTTAGCTCCCTCCTGATCCGGTAGCTCTTCCTCGGCCAATACAGGAGGAGTTGGGATGGGGATCCTCAGGTGGATGTAACAGCCCTCTTATTCAACCAACATTGCTCGAAGATGCTGATTTATCTTAGCATGAGTAAGACTTTTTGAGGCACCATCGTCTTCCTCCTTCTCGGGTGTACGGGGCCTCTTTCAGGCCATTGTCTTCACTCTCTGACTGTTGCCTCGGGAGTCTCCACCCCCGGATCTGATGGCGTCGCCCATCAATTTGTTAACAGGCTTCAGGGATCCCTCCTGTGCCTTAACCGAAGGCTACCTCGAAGCCTCAGACACCTTATCTTTCCCTTTGCTCAGGACTTCCTGCAGCTTCTTTTTCCCCTTATCTGGGGCACTTCGTTTCTTCTTCTTTTCTTTTCTCGAGGCGTCCTGCTTCAGTGCAGCGATCTCGGATGCGGCCTTCTTTGCTGCTTGGACTTGCCTTTCTTATCAAAAGGAACTCTATTCTCCGATATCCAATACCCGAGAATCTCCCACATGTTGGCGCCCATGACGATATGATCAAAATTGATCAACTCGAAATTCGACCCTACCTGGGAAAAGAGAAGCATTGTGTCCGCCCTTCGTCTCTCAACTACATCCAACTAGGGAGGTCCCCTCAAATCGTCGACCAGAGGTGCCCATTCCCGGGGCAACCTCTAATCTGTGAAAAGCACCTTGGTGTCAGCGAACTCCATTGACCCAAGACTCAGAAAACTTGTTGCCTCCAGTGTTTATTGTTGGAGTAGTTAAGGCAGAGGTAGATGAAAATCGGCTTCACACGAACCGAGAACTCCACCGTCCCATCGCTCTTGCCGGCCGGCCAGTAAATGTTAAAAAACTCCAGAATGGTCATCCGGGTCCCGAGCACCATCTGCCAGAGGATAAAAGCACCAAAGAGGTACCTCCACATATTTGGCACAATCTGCGTTGGAGCTACGCCCAAGAAAACCACCAGCTCCCAAGCGATGGCCGGGAATGAGAACCGAAGCCCGGCCATCAGCATCCTCTCAAAAATTGCCACTTCACCACCGTTGATAGTCCAAGTGGCTAGATCTTGGAAGTGGAGATCGACAGAAGATCGAATATCATAGTTGATGCGGAGGCGATGCTCTCCTGCTACTGTCACCTTTGTTGCATACCGAATTGGAGGGGCTCCACTAGGATTGTCGTTGTCGGATTCAAAACCGAAAGCCCTTGCATCGCCAGTGTTAAAAAAATAAAAAGACCGAAAAAGAGAGAAGTCGCCAGAGATAAGAAACACCGAAAGATCGAGAGAAAGCTTGAGAGAATGGGAATGAAGAGTGAAAGATGAAATGAAAGAAGAAAATGGGGAAGGTTTATATACAGCCTTCCTCGGAAACCCAAAAGTCACACAGTCAAAGAGTCAAACCGGCTTAATGACATGCGCACGGAGCTCAAGACAAATCACCAAAGGATTGATTTGACGTCCGGGTGTCAGAAGACTAGACAGTAGGGACACATGCGATGATCAAGGTCTACGCACGGAGCTCAAGGCAATTGACAACCGACTGATTGATTGACAGCCGTGTAAAAGAAAATTTGATGACAAGTACCCGAGATCCGAGACAATTGAATGGCGAGACCCAGGAAGCTCCATTTTTATAATATATAATTCCTTTAATCGAAGACTAACTCAGATAAAAGGAATTAGGGGGTAACTGTTGGAAAATATTCCCAATAGTTAGTAAATGGGTTCGACGTCGGATCATTTACTATTTATGGTCCCAAAGAAAGCCGGTAATATGGTCCATTAACCAGGCCCATCAATTCACCAAGAACGTCGGGCAGCATGGTCTACCTCGTGGCAAAGCCAAGCCCATTCGGGAAAAATCCACAAAGAGCCCATGAAGAGATTGAGACCCCAAGAAACCCGGGGGTGTCTCGGGACATCGAGGCCCACGTTCCGGATACATAGGAACCCCATGTTCCGAAACGTCGAGGCACACGTTCCTAACGCGCCAAGAAACACAATTTGGATGTGTGGAGACCCCACTTTCGGATACTAGAAGACCCACGATCCGGACGTGTGGAGGCCCCATGTTTCAGACGCTGGGAGACCCACAATCAGAGGATCAACTCCCTCCATATCTGAGAGAAACCGATTCTCACACTCACTATAAATATCCACATACATCCAGGTATACTGTAACTGAAATTATTTTGATTAAGGCATTAATACATTTTCTCTGGAGAACTGACTTAAGCATCGGAGTGAGACCAACTGGTACTCCTGGCAAGCACCCTTACCGACCTTCCTTGTTTTGCAGAAAATCTACAAAGAACTTTCTAAAAGCTTGTGCTGCCAACCGAAAACTGTCTTTAACAATTTTTAAATTTGATATCTTCTAAAGTCCATGAACTATTGCTCCACAAAGCAACATTGTAATGAGAATCGACAATGTGACAAGCCTTTTTAGGAAAGATATGAAACCTGAAACTATTCACTTTCCATCGCTCCAAGACCTTAAAATAAAAATCTAACTCCTCACCATAAATAGAAATACTTTCCTCCAAGCATACATCCAACACAAATTTCACAGCATGAATGATAGTAACTCTTCCAAGAAAAGATCCAAACTTGGACATCTCACTAATGATGTTCCTCCCCACAACTATATTATAATTACCACTAGAGAACCCACTTCTCAAGCATTTTCTTATCTACTTTTTCCCACATAGGCTGAATTATGAATCATAACATAATTATTATAGATTTAATTTTTCTTTATATATATATAGAAGTAAAATTATTCATTAAAAGAGTAGGAGACGCAACCCAAGTAGATAAAAAGCATATTAGAAAATACACTTAACAAGTCAAGAAAGAGATGCAATCATTTTTTGCGGTAGTATGGATTCTCTTTTACCAATAAGGAGGGTTAATCTTTATAAATTTACTAAACAAAAAACATTCTCTATTTGGATACAAGGATACTCATGATAAAATATGAGTATACCTTCTAAAATCTTACTTGAAGTTTGCAATGATGCTCACACTTTCAGACTCCATCGTGTTAATAGATAGAACTTTTTGTTAATGAAAGACAATTTTTCAAGTATATACCCGGCAAACTAATAGAAAAAAATTCACCCTTTCTAACACCCGCCTCTTACCACTGGTGTAAATTGTTACCGAGCACAAGAAGTATTCTTTCTAGGCATTGATCAAAATTTAACGGAATTTGTAAAAATATTTATACATAAATCTTTGAAATTCTTTTATGTATTTAAAAAAAAAAAAAACAAAACAAAAAAAGTTGTTTTGGGATTTTTTAATGGAATGATGAAATTGGAAAAAAATTGAAAGATTGATAAACTAAATTGAGAGTTTTTAAAGTTTAAGTGATTAATTGTCCAAGAGGCGATAATTCAAAGGATTGAATTTCTCTAAAATATAACACACACACCCCTATATATATAATATTCTAACGAGCTCAAAATGAACCGAATCAAAGTTATATGAGCAACTCACAAGACAAAACATGTCAAGTTAAACCAAGCTTATATGAGTGAGACTCATTTCAAACGAGCTTAAACTTATGTTCAAACTCGATTCCTTTAATAAAAGTCGAATTATATAAATTCGAGAATCGAGCTCAAGCTGTTCAAGAACAACACGGTTTGTTTGTGGCCTTATCTATACTAAAAGAATTCATGAACAATATTGTACAAGTGAAAAAAAAAAAAAAAAAAACTGATGATCGACGAGATACAGTTAGGAGAACATATTTTACATGTATAGTCTGTACACTGGGCTCTTTTACCAGGTGCACTAAATTACATGCAATGCTGGAATTAACATATATTGTTTTCTTTCAAAAGGAGGTAGCATATATTATATATATATATATATATATAAAGGAGGGAGCATAATACTTCTTTATCCTAATCATAATCTCAATAACTAAAATCACCAAACATTGACAATTGTACTTAATGTTGACTTCATCAAAGATATACAACCACAAGCACTGATGGAAATATACAGCCTTCAGCGAAGTATCATAAAAATCAACGACAGGCAATAGTTTCATTCCCTGATTCCCAAATGCAAAACGTTGCAATTGAATGGAAGAACATTTTAATCATGTTGGCCGGGGAGCATCCTACCAAAGCTAATCCTTTTTTACTTTTACTTGTCAACGTTAATAGGCTCAGGAACATATCAATTACGACCACCAATCGGCCGACTTGCGGCAAACAATGACTTTTTGAGCATATGTCCAATGACTATCATGAAATCTCGTTGCAAATTTGGATTCTTGAATTTCTCTAAGTAAAAAGACTATCATGAACGTTTTCATGAGATAGAGGTTGATGATTAGCTAAATAATAAACAGAAGGGAAAGGCTCACTGATGTAAGAAATTTGTTCTGATATCATGAAAAAGTTTAATAGGTCTTACTCATTCTTGAAAGACGCCTTAAGAGAGGAGGAGGGGTGTCCATGACTTATAAGGTCCCCAAATCAAGAAAATCTTAGCGATGTGCAACTCTTTAACAATATGTTTAAAGAGGCTTCACATATTAGTCTCTTTAAAAAATAAATTAAATTAAATTAAAACACACTAATTTATCACACATATATTACACCGGCTAGTATGATGTGTTTTAAATGGCTTCCTATGTTAGACACTTCAAAAAAATAAAATGAAAGCCACTTAAAATACGTCACATCAGCCTTTGTAAATTTAGTGTTAAGAGTATCATTATTCTTTTTTGACAAAGTTTTCTTTCAAACTAAATTAGTAAAAGTTCCTTCAACCCAATCTATAAAAATAACATGTGCCCATTTGTATATGAGATTCATATGCATTTTTGAATAATATGTGAGAAGCAAATTTTTTTTTTTTATAAATTTTCTTCTAACTTTGTCCGTGCTATTAAAAATGCATATGCATCTCACATGCAAATAGGCACATAGCATTTTTATAGACATGAAGTTCCTCTAATCCAGTTTGGAAGAAATATTTGTCATATATATTCTTTTTAGATTGACGATTTAGGATCTAGATTTCCAATTATTTATTATATAAAATAATAAATATAAGAAGAGCAATGCTATTATTCACACATTTATCATACTGGTTGACATGATATGTTTTAAATGGGCTTTTCATGCCATTCACTTTAAAAAAGTAAAAGAAAAGCTACTTAAAACACGACCGGTCAACTGCTATAAAATGAGTTAGCTACTCTTATAATAAATAAGAAAGTATAAATATTAATATGACAAAATTACAATTTAGCCCCCCAAATTGCCAACTGTTTTGCAAATAGTCCTACGAACTGCCAACGTTTAGACTCTGATCCCTCAAACTATCAAAAAGTTTCAAAAATACATATTTTGTCGAAATATGCATATAATACTCATGACCTGTGTATTTTTCAATTAAAAAAAATTATAAACTAAAATTTTATGGCAACCACCCCCCTTAGAGAGGGGGTTGGCCTGCGAGCCACCCTTAGGGCCTGGAGGTGGCTTTCGAGCCACTCCGAAAACCATTTCGAGAGCAACCCCTAGGGGTCGAGGTGTGGGACACGGGCTTTCGGGCTACCCCAAAACAAAGGCCACCACCAAGCTATAGGGGTGGCCGCACTGCCACCCCCAGCCACTAGGGGTAGCCGCGCGCCACCCTCTGACCCTTGGGGTAGCTTTCGGGTCACCCCCAAGCCATAGAGGTGGCCGTGTACCACTCCCCGATCGGTGGCTTTTAGGCCACCCCCAACCCTATGGGTGGCCGCAAGCCATCCTAGAGGTGGCGCTGGCCACCTCTAGGGGTGGCTTGCAGACCACTTCCCAAACACTCATTTTATTTTATTTTTAAAAATAAATAAATAAAAAATTAGTTTTTTCTAGTTTTTAAATTTTTTTTGTTAGTTTTTTTTTATAAATTTTTTATTATTTTTATAATTAAAAATGATACGTGACTGGGGTATTATAGACATATTTCGACAAAATTGGTCTTTTTGAAACTTTTTTATAATTGGAGGGCAGAGTCCAAGCGTTAGCAGTTCGTGGGGCTACTTGCAAAACGGCTGACAGTTTATGAGCTAAATTGTAATTTTTCCTATTAATATTGTAAAATTTCACCATTTATTTTGAAAATTGAAAATAACAATGAGGATTGATACCTTTATCAAAAATCATTTGGGATGAAGTAAAAGGAAATAGGGTTTAAAAAAAAAAAAAAAAAAGGAAACCTATATTTAAGCCTCTTAAACTGCCAGTCATCTTTTAGGGATAATTACACTTAACCCCCCTGATTTATCCACGGTGTGACGATTTACCCATTAATGTACCAAAATTGGTACATGACCCCCCCGAACTTGCCAATGTGTGGCAAAATCAACCTTCCGTCCAATCGACCGTTCGTTTGGATGGAAAGTCGGTCACGTGCAAGTCACGTGACTTGGGGAGCGTCTCTGTCTTAAACGGTCAGGTGACTTACACATGACTGATTTTCCGTCAAACGAACGGTCGATTGGACGGAAGGTTGATTTTGCCACACGTTGGCAAGTTTGGGGGGTCATGTACCAATTTTGGTACATTGGGGGGTAAATCGCCACACCGTGGATAAATCAGGAAGGTTAAGTGTAATTATCTCCATCTTTTAAGTATCTCCCTAAATTATTAACCCTCACACTATGGCCCCCCAAACTATCAAAAAGTACAAAAAAGACCACATTTGTCGAAATATTTCTATAATACCCTTGCAACGTGTCATATTTTCGATTAAAAGATAATAAAAATTAAAACAATTTAAAAAAAAAATTAATATGTGTGTGTGTGTATGTGTTGATAGGGGGGTTGGCCGACCACCCCCATTTTGGCCAAGGGGTGGCTCTGGTTTGGGGGTGGTTTAGCCACCCCTATGGCCCTTGAAAGTGGTTGGCCACCCCCAAAGAGCAAAATAGGGTAGTTGAAACCACCCCAAAAGCTTTGGGAATGGCTGAAACCAACCCCGTTTGGCTTGGGGTGGGTTCGGCCACCGGCCAAACCTTAACCCTTTTTTTTTTCTTTTATCTTTTTAGCCCATGGGATGGCCACAAATAGATTGACGGTAGATGATTGGGTGCTGAAGATAATTGTAAGCTCACTTGCTGCACAGGATCTTTGCCCTACATTACTATACACAACGATCTCCAACTAAAGTTTTAACCAAAAGCATTGCCATTCTCTCTATTTAGCACTCTCTAGTCTCTCCTCTCCTCCCCACAAAGAAATTAACACCGAGAAAACTCTCTCTCCTCCAAGAAAGTTCTCTCTTCGCCAAGAAACACCAGTAGACAACAATGGCGAGACCCTTTTGCTTTTGGCTACAGTACTTTGCGCTCCTAATGTCCTACGGTACAATCGTTTCTTATGCTAGATCACCACTACATCATCCTCACCAAGGTGATCACTCTTGTTCTCTTTCAATATAATTGCCACCCTCTTTTACTTTCTTTCTTTTTCTCGATCCGTTTGGTTGCTGAGAAATTGTCAGCATGGAAAGAGAAATTATAACTTGAATGCTGCGAACTTCTTTTAAATATGCTTTCTCTGTTTCATTATCCTTTGAGAAAGCCCATTTCTTTTCTTCATTGTTTCTTTCCGTTTGGTTGCTGCCAAAGTGCAAGAAAAGAGAATAGATTGAAATTCTCTAATCAATCCAATATTATCTTTCCCTGTAATTACTTAAACCACATTCTGTAAAAACCATTCTTTAAAACCCATTACTTTCTTTCTTTCTTTCTTTCTTTCTTTCTTTGCGTTTAGAATTAAGAGGCTAACACCAATTCTTTAATTAATTTGTACAGTCCCAAGTTATCTCAAGTTTGTGTTCAACGCCACCGAACTCCCACCAGAAGACTACTATGATTACATCATTGTTGGAGGCGGCACTGCCGGGTGCCCATTGGCGGCAACACTTTCGCGGACATACAAAGTACTTGTGCTTGAGCGAGGGGGAATCGCCTACGGCAAACCCAATTTGATGAACCACGAAGGTTTCTTGACAACACTCATGGACGCCAATCCATACGACTCTCCTGCCCAAGCCTTCACATCTGAAGAAGGGGTCTTAAACGCCCGAGGGCGTGTTCTTGGCGGCAGCACTGCCATAAACGCCGGGTTCTACAGCCGAGCTGATCGTGATTTTTATCAGAAATCTGGTGTGAATTGGGATCATAAAGTTGTGAACAAGTCCTATGATTGGGTTGAGAGGGCAATTGTGTTTAGACCGGAGCTCAGGGATTGGCAATCGGCGGTTCGAGATGGGTTATTGGAAGCAGGTGTTGATCCCTTTAACGGGTTTAGCTTGGATCACTTGGCGGGAACCAAGATTGGCGGTTCCATTTTTGATACTTCAGGGAGGAGACACACTGCCGCCGATCTCCTGAGTTACTCAAAACCTTCCAACATTAAGGTTTCCGTGTATGCGAGCGTGGAAAGAGTACTACTGGCTTCATCTTCCCCGCATGCCGGCTCACGGCTGTCGGCAATTGGAGTTGTATATCGTGACCATATGGGGAGGTTTCACCATGCTTTAGTAGGTAACTTTCCATCATTACTTATCTCGAAAATTTTATTATATTCTAACACGAAAATTTATTTTTTAATTTAATCATTTAATTTATATTTTAAAAGGTAAACACGGTGAGGTGATACTCTCGGCCGGTGCCATTGGAACCCCGCAGCTATTGCTGTTGAGCGGCATTGGTCCGCGGACTTATCTGTCGTCTTGGGGGATTCCGGTGGCTCATCACCTTCCCTATGTTGGGCAGTTCCTTTACGACAATCCGCGGAATGGAATCTCAATTGTGGCCCCAATCCCTCTGGAACAGTCGCTGATACAGGTGGTTGGGATAACTGAATCAGGGGCTTACATCGAAGCAGCTTCCAATGTCATCCCTTTCGCATCCCCTGCTCGCTCAGTTTTCATTCGGACACCATCGTCACCTCTGTATCTCCCCGTGGCTACTCTCATGGAGAAGATTATTGGGCCACTTTCAACCGGATCGCTGAGACTGGCTTCGACAGATGTGAGGGTGAATCCAATTGTTCGATTCAACTATTTTAGCAACCGGGTGGACCTTGAACGCTGCGTGAATGGCACTCGCATGATTGGGAATGTGCTGAGGAGCCGGTCTTTGGAGAATTTCAAATTCAGGGACTGGTTTGGTGGTCGCAGTTTTAGGTTCGTGGGACCTCCGTTGCCCGTCGAACAGTCAAACCGCCGTGCAATGGAAGACTTCTGCCACCGCACGGTTAGTACCATATGGCACTACCATGGTGGCTGCGTTGTGGGGAAGGTGGTTGATCGTGACTTCCGGTTGATTGGGATTGATGCGCTCCGAGTTGTTGATGGGTCCACGTTTGGTGTGTCGCCGGGGACAAATCCACAGGCTACAGTATTGATGCTTGGACGGTAAGTGAATGTTTTGCATTTTAATTACTTGATAGCCATTGATGTTTGTGGAAGAAGAGATTGACTAATTAGTTGGTTTCTTTCTTTTTGGCAGATACATTGGATTGAAGATACTCAGAGAGCGGATGAGATATAAATCATGATCATCATGCAGAAGTAGTGGTTTTTTTTTTCTTTTGTTTTTTTTTTTTCATTCAAAATAATACGAGAATGTAGTCAAAATAAAAGCTGAACAATGAATGTGGCATGCTTTCAAAATAGATCAATTTGTACTGCTTAATTGCTTCCTCTTAACTTCATCTATGCTACCTCTTAACTTCTCCTATTTCTTATCCATTCCAGTGGTTTCATATTGTCAATGTGTGGGTTGTAATTGTAATTGGCTTCTAGATAAACCTTAAAAATAGATAATTAGAAAGTGGAAGAGATGGAAAATGATCATTTTGGGCTCAAAGCATTATTTGTTCTTTTGGGTTTCACTTAGTCAAGAGCGGGTATCATTTTAGGGCGGAAGGCACCCTGATACCCAAGTCAGTATTTCTGAGCGTTAGAGAAAGAAAGATAATGGAGAGAGAGAGAGAGAGAGAGAGAGAGAGAGAGAGAGAACTCCCATAGGAGGAGATAGGTATGAAGAATGAGAGAACTTTATTTATTTTATTTTTTTGAACAAAATAGTGTGCGCTATCATTAATACTGCAAACAGCCCATAGGCTTACAACTTGAAAGTAAGGGACAGGACCTCCCAACTCTCTAAGCCAGAAGGATCTAGCTTAGTAAAACAGCTGCTAAGCAGAAATACAAACTTTACAAGACAAACACTTAAACCTATCTGACAATAACGCTCATTCTCCAAAGAAAGAGGACAAATTTAGCACTTTGCCAACAAATAATCCCATAAAATTTGAACCAAAACCACAAGCAGGCTGAGACCGGAGAAACAAAAGAGAAACACGCAAAACACAGAGGCAAAAAAACCCAAAACAAACTGCCGACATGCCGGACGGCGGCGCGTGAAGGACACGCGCCGTCATCGGGGCCACCCAGGCAGAGAACCGACACCGAAAAACCTGATGCCGCCGAGCATGGCCAGAAAAAGGCGAAGCGTGGCGCTCACGCGCACCACAAAGCAGAGAGCTTCCAGGCGCGTGGGCGCCACGCGCCGATCACCGACAACCGTCACGACCGGAGCTTGCAGCGGCAGGGGCGGAAGACGCCGGGGAACATGGCTGGGGGGCACGTGGTAGTCAAAAAACGTTGGAGAAGTGTAGATCTGGCTTTCAAAATCAAAGAAAAAAGTGAAGAAACTGGCCAAAAAAACTCCTCGTCGACAACACAATCACACGCCTCTCCTCCAAAGAAGACATCTTGAGATGAAAGTTCTTGCCAAAATAAAAGAAATAACAAAAAAAAAACAAGCCACCATAGTCCAAAAAGGCTAGGGGAAATCAGCCACCACTGGATCTAACCGAGTGGAATAAAAGCTCCACATGCAACCCTAGAGGTTAGGAGAAAAACTAAACCCCACTGGACCGACCCAGGGGAACCAGAGAGAAAACACCACCAAGAGGGGGAGGCGTGAGGCCACCCCCTCCCGGTGAAAACCATGCTCACAGGGGAGGGGCTCTAGAGAGAAAAACAGTTACTTTTCTTCTCAAGAACGAGAGAACTCACTTGTTGAGAGGGGGGAGGAGTTCCACCTTATAAAGGCTTCTTGGGCTTTCTTTGGGCTTTTATGGCCAATAGCCTATTGTGTGGCTCTTTTGGGCCTTTATTGGGCCGGACTACAGTGGCCTTTTAACCAATCTGGGTCTCGGGCCTGGAGTGCATTTTTTGTATCCATAAAAAATGAAAAGGGTATGACAAGAGAAGGTTGAATGGCAGCATGTTCGAAAAGCTCATGATTCGGGAATGAATAAAATTTAAATACCAATATAAAAAAAATAAAAAGAATAAAATTGAAACGGTAAAGATGAGGTCTGGGTTTGAGAGCGTTTTTACTTGTTATTATGTAATGCATGGAGCAGTATTAATTGAAATTTGTATGTATTTGCACCTACAGGCTTTTGTATATCCTTAATTGAATTCTGTTTATCTCGACTTAAAATGTTTTCCGTCGAAAAATTAATTTTAAAAATTGTTCTTTTCACTAAAAAAAAATTTGTCATTTTGACACGTACAAAAATCACAAATATTTTTTATAATTTCATTTAATCATATTAACTTATAAAAATTAATTTTCATTCACAACATAAAAATGTTTAAAAAAAAAGTTAAAAAAAAAAAAACCTAAGAAATTGTAATCCGACGATTTGAGAAGTAAAAGCTCAAATTGAAAATATTTTCAATTTAACCACAATTTTCGGTCTTACCCAACACTAAAAAATTAATAAAAACTACTTTCATCAAATGGTACGTTCTTAGAAGGCTAGAAGCGGTTGTATGCATGGTAGGATTTTTATAAAGAATAAATAATGCACGAGACCTAACCTAAAAATCCGAAAATCCGGGTACCCGCCAAGGGTTTTCTAAGTGTATGTATAAAATATGGCTCTAAGACTATAGGAAATAAAATTACCGCATTTAATAATTGGTCCCGTGCCGGACGACACTTGCTTTACTCTGCATACTTTACAAACCAAGAACAAGCCCAAGTCATTTCTTGTTCGCCACAAAATAATATTTAAAATATCTATAGAACTAGTACTGTCAATGTCTTTCTTTGAACAACAAATCTAGGACCCCGGTGGGGTCCAGAAGGGTCACATGCACTCCCCTCCTCTCTCAAGCTTCAGAAAAAAATAAATAAATAAATAAATAAATCATTAGAAGTATTATCAAATTATGTCTAATTTAAGCATTAATTATATGATACTGTAAAATACTTAAGTTTGATGTTCTGAGAGACTTAAAAGTTAAGTATTACCTAAGTCCTAGACTCTTACATCTACGTACCAACTTAAAAGACAAAAAAGTTTTTTAATTCTTTAAGCTTTTTAGCTTTTAACATGTGAGAACCATTCATATATATATATATATATATATATATATATATATATATATATATATATATATAAATAAATAATGTAAGGTGTGCCACGTGAGTAACTTGCGATTTTCCATACTTCAATTTCTTTGAAAATTGAAGAATGATCAATTTGTTGAATTCCTTTCTCTATACAACTTAATTAATTAACTCAAAGCGTGACAAAATAAATTGTAAGTTACATTTATATATTTTAAAAATAATTAAATTGTGTTGAATTATTTATTTATTGTGTTAGTTATATTTTTTTAATATTTTTAATTAATTTTTGTTCGACTTTTCTTTTTATTCATAAAAAGAAATTATTGACCCCCGACTCAAAATCGTAGATCCATCACTGAATGTTGTCCATCCATCTCTAGCTACAATAATAACATAAATTGAATTGAAAGCGGATACATTGGATAAGGATTATGTACAATTATTTGTCCGAATTAGAATTGGTCTCCAATTCGGATCTTTAATTCCGGCAAGTGATTGTGAGAGACTACTTATAGGACCCACCTGACCAAATAAGTAGTTGAACTCCAATTTTTATTTGGTTAAATAGGTCACATAGGTGGTATCTCATAATTACTTATCTAAATTCTTTTAAATTCAGATAAATAATTATAAAGGGTACTTATCCAAATGCATTTGACTAACAAACCTCATGGATAAACAATGGCGTCATGAGATGATGACATTGAAAACGTGTGTTTTTTATTATTATTTTTTTTTTTCCAAATAAGGAGCTTCCGAGCATCACATTGACATCCTATTTCCCCAATTAAATAATCGGTTTTGTCTTTTTTTTTTTACTCATTTAATTTTTCATTGGTAGACAAAATTCATATGCAATAGTGAGCTAATTAATAGGCTTGGCAATTCGAGTTATCGTGTCAACCTATTTGGTTGGCGTGTCAACCCGTCGGGTTAGCGTGTCAACCCGTTTAACTAATTTGATAAAAAAAAATGTGTCATAAATATGTCATAAACGGGTTGATAGGTCATAAACGGGTTGTCGTGTTCGTGTCGGATTCATAGGTTGTGCCAAAATTGCCAAGCCTACTAATTAATAATCTACGCCTCATTTCAACTTTACCAAATATATCCCTGGGGCTGGAGGAATAATTTTACCTTACATTTTCCAGAAAAACGAAGAAAAAGATATGGTATATTGCTGGAGAGTGGAGCCTAGGCTCAAATTAAGGGTGTACAAGTGAAGTAGTTATTAACCATTAATAATTACTAATAATCGCTAACCAAAAAATCAAAAATAATCGTAACCGAATAATCGAGTTCTTTGATTGCGATTACTAGTTATAAGGTTTTAAGAAACCGATTAATAACCAGATAACTGGTAATCGATTTTATATATATACAAATAATTATATTTATTGTAGATGAGCCTCAAATCAACCTTTAAATTCAAGGAATGAATCATCTTAAATTTTTAAATATGTAGGTTTGGTAGTTTTTTGAATTGTCATCATATTTTAATTACAATATATTTGTCATTATATTTTATAATATTTGTTTGTTTGATTTTCTTTACAATCATTTTATTTAATCTAAAGACTTGATTGTAAGTTTATTGAGATGAATGAATGGTGAATGATAAATGAAATTATGCACGTACAGTAGTATTTATTATTTAGCATTGAATATTGAATGGTTGGATATTTGATTAAAACAAAAAAAATTGAAAAAAATTAACAATGTATGAAAACCGAGTTCCTGGTTAATAATCGAATAACCAACAGTTGGTAATAACCGCAATTGGTACCAATTACAGTTACAGATATTTAAATGAAAATAATCGAGTGCTTTGCGATTATGGTTACTAAAAAATAAACGCAACCGCAACAGTTGTACACCCTTGCAGCCTTACCTAGATGATGAGTGATCCATACAAAGTATACACAACTTGTACACAACAAGATATATAGATGAGACTCATGCATTTAAGTCTTATATGCATAAGTTTCAACCATTAGTTTGTTATACACAAATTATGAATGCTTTTATTGGGCAAAAATATTTACCCTACCTAGTATCCATTGATTACACTGGGCAGCAGTAGCACTAAATAATGTCCCACCGAAGGGGAGAGGATCGGGGACACAGACAGAGATGCTGCGGCTTTTCTGAATTATTTTATCTTAACTTTTTCTTTTGGGGGTGGTAGGCTTAATAGTAGGCCAGGTAGCTCTCTCTCCTTTAACGCACGTTTCCGTCCAAGTTCACTTATGCTCCGTTTGTTTCGACGTAAAATGGTTTCCGTCGTAAAATGGTTTCAGGGAAGTCATTTTTCAGGAAACCATTTTCCGTCGAAAGCATTTTTCGGTGTTTGGCGCGTACGGAAAATCGCAAATATTTTTTTATATTTTTATTCAATCATATTAACTTATAAAAATCAATTTTTATTCACAACATAAAAATATTAATGTAAAATAATATAAAAATCATTGATGACGAGATTCGGTCACTGACCGACTAGATTCTGACTATTTTCACCTGATTCTGGCTAACATAACTAGAATTCGAGATAAAGGCCGGAATCCGGACAGTTTCGTCGGAATCTGGGATAACCGGATTCCTGCGAAAGTGGCCGGATTCCGGCACAAAATGCCGGTTTCCGGCCATCTGGCCGGATCTGGCCAGATCCGTCCGGCCAGACGGCCGGGAACCGGCCTCCCTGGCCAGGTCCGGCCGGGATCCGGCCTCCCTGGCCAGGGCCGGCCGGGATCCGGCCTCCCTGGCCAGGGCCGGCCGGGAACCGGCTCTCTGGCCAGATCCGGCCAGATGGCCGGATTCCGGCCTTTCTGGCCAGATCCGGTCAGATGGCCGGAAACCGGCCGGTCTGGCCGGAATCTGGCTGACCGGATTCCGGCGAAGGTGGCCGGATTCCGTCGCCAGATTCCGGCGACATTAACGGATGTTGGATTCCGATACCGGCAATATTTCGATGGTGGTCGGCTGCTTGAACGTGAAGGTCGACTGTGCCGTTTAAAATAGATCGACTGCGTCTGGCGTCTTCGGAAAATGATTTACGCTTTTAAAAAGCGTAAATCATTTTCCGAAATTTACTAAGCATTTTTGGTCAAACAGAAATCATTTTCCGGTTGACTATTATTTTCGCCCCTACCAAACACCGGAAAATGCCGAAATCATTTTCCAGAAATCATTTTACGCCGAAACAAACGGAGCATTACTAGAAAGTGAGAATCTCTATCCGTACCTTCTTCTTAATTATTTTTTTAAGGTTAAACACTTTTTTAGTCTCTGAGTTTTAAAAGTTTTATTTTTTAGTCTCTGAGTTTCAATTTGCATCACAGATGATATCTCAGTTTTGAAAAATAACCGAATAAGTACCTCGGTTAACTTCTCCGTCCAAAAACTAACAGACCGCCACGTGTCAACTTCAGAAGTTGACACGTGGCACTATATAAAAAAAATTAAAAATTAAAGTACTTTAAAAATGAATTAAAAAAATAATAATATTAAAAAAAATTGAAAAAACAAAAAAAAAAAAAACAAGGGGTGGCTGCCACCACCCTTGGCAACCATGGGGGTGGCCGGCCACCCCTCGACAAATAAAAAAAAAATCAAGATCGGTTTTGGCCATTGGAGGGTGGCCGAACCACTCCCCATGGAGTGGTTCGGCACCCCATACCAGCCAAGGGGGTGGCTCAGCCACCCCTTGTTTTTTTTTGTTTTTTTAATTTTTTTTTAATTCATTTTTAAAGATTTTAAATTTTAAATTTTTTTATATAGTGCCACGTGTCAAAAAAAAACTAAGGTACTTCTTCGGTTATTTCTCAAAACTGAGGTATCATCTGTGATGCAAATTGAAACTTAGACACGTGGCGGTTCATTAGTTCTTGAACGGAGAAGTTAACCGAGGTACTTATTCGGTCATTTCTCAAAACTGAGGTATTATCTGTGATGCAAATTGAAATTTATGGGCTAAAAAATAAAGTTTCCAAAATTCAGGGACTAGATGAGTACTTAACCCTATTTTTTAAATGAAATGCATCTGATTCTTATAATTACACATTTTACACACAAATTAGCTCCAAAAACAAAACAAACAAAAAAAACCTGAGCACTCTATCTTAACTTTTATAAATGTATAATTTATATTAATAATTTTTTAAGAATACTAACAGTAGATAAAGAAAAAAATATTTTAAATGTAAAAGTGAGAGTTTATATCTAAAATATCGAGGTAGAGGTAGGTGCATTAAAAAAATAGATAATAAAATAAAAAAATGTATTATTTAACTAAATATTCAATTAGTCGAATGTGAATGTGCTAACATCGCTAGCTAGCGAAATAAAGAGTAGTAAGGATTAAATGCAAAATTAATAACTTAGACTTCGCTCTTTATAAAAAAAAGTCTTTTTTTTTTATAGATACGAGTAGAAAGAACATACAAACGCCGATGCTTAAGGCATTGGTAAAGAAAGACTACAAGTAGAATCCGAATCAGGAACAACAGTACTAACTAGAGCAAAATCACTAACAAGAGGACCAGGAGGAGAATGGAGCTGAGAGGACGTGGGATTGCTGCAGGAAATAAATCTAGCTGCGGCCCAATATGCCACATAGTGAGCACCGAAGTTTGCACTTTTATTGACATTCCGCGCTTACCATATAAAATCAAGAGGAATATTGTCTAATGTGTTGCGAATGATGTCAATGATAAACCAATCTTAAACAATTATTAGTTACTGGAGAGCAATGATAACTACTTGAGAATCTCCCTCAAGGATAAACCGGCCGAGGCCAAGGGATGAAGCTAGAGAGATGGCGAGCTGTGCAGCTAATGCCTCACCTTTATTAGGAGTACATTTGGACTGAAGTTGTGTGATCATTTTGATTAATTTACCCGAATGGTTTCTACAAATTGTTGCCTGGTATGAGAAGGAGTCACGAATAGCAGTGTCAAAATTAATCTTGAACCAATTGGGGGGAGGTTGGGTCCACCTTTTTGGAACAGGGTCCAATTTATGAGACCAAGCATCACAATGTTGATGATAGTTTTTTAGATGAGTCTTGCTAGGATACGAGCATCAAAGGAAGAGTCGTCATGGAATGCTTTATTACGATGGCACCAAAAGAGATCGCAAGTAACAATAGCAACAACTTGAAATCGATGATGCTCAGAACTGGGAATATGAAGCCTAGTGCCTGGTGATAAAATGATATGTATCCAATCACATAAATTGGGAGAATCCAAAGACGTAGAATCAAGTGGCCAAGGCGATAGACGCCAAAAAACTCTCGCAAAATGACAAGTAAAGAAAAGATGTCTGATTGAATCTGGCCCAGTCTTGCAAAGAGGACAAGAAGTGTCAAGCTGATATGCAGGAATGATAGACGGCAACCTCAAAGTCGTAGGTAGAATATCCCAAGCAATTTTCCAAAGAAAAAGATGGAGATGATTTGTAAGCTGCAATTTCCATATATCTTTCCAAAAGGAAGATGGAGAGAGAAGAGAAGCCCTAGTAAAGTCATTATGCAAAATCGCAAGATAGGTCGAATTCGTAGAGAATCGACCAGAACAAGAATTGGAGTCCAGAGATAACTCAGAGTGTCCACCTGTGAAATAGGTAGCTGCTAATGGCAGCAGCAAAGATTGGATCAAATAGAGAAGCAGCTCATTCCAGTGCCTTGTATTTGGAAGAAGTAAATCAGAGATTGAAAGGGGAGGAAGATGCCTGCAATTTGGATTTCAAGGAGAAGGCCGATAGGACGGAAGGGAAGGAACCCAGGTTGTGGTCCAAATAGACCCAGAGCTAGTAGTAGAGATGTTAAGACAAGAACCAGCAATGAGGTACTCCTTACATTTTTTAATTCCCTTCCAGATCCAATAAGCCGAATGGGATGGCGGAGCAGAAAAGAATGATCCGTACTATATATATTTTTTATGCAAGTGCTGAACCCATAAAGAATTAGAATGCAGGAATTTCCATCCAAGTTTAGTAATAAGTGCCAGATTGGTGGTGGACATCTTCCGGAGACCAAGATCGCCTTGGTTCCGAGGAAGACAAATAGAATCCCACGATTTAAGACTCAGATTACGTGATTTATCTGGAATAGAACAAATGGAAGAGTTTTCCTTCGATGTAAGAGAATTGTCAAAAAGGTTAAGTAGCTCATCAGGAAAGCATGGATGGAAAGTGGTAAAAAGATTTGCAAAATGAGTACACAGAGTGTTCCCAATAGTCTGTCGATCAGAGATCCAGGCACCCCTGGATAATTTAAGAAAGTCAATAAATTGATACATATAATTCTCCAAAAAAAATGACAATCATCTCCCAAAGCTAGCAAAAAGATAAAAAATGATTTTAAAATTTTTTCAATAAAAAAAATTATAAATAAATAACTAAAACTAGAAAAAAAGAAAAGAAAAAAAGAAGTGATTTTCTGTCATTGCTGCTGCTCCTTTCCCCTATCTTTCCTGCTTTTATGGTTCCATAAACCCAAGAAGCTCAAGACACGAATTCAGGTCCCTCTCAAAACACTTCAAATTATGAAATTGTGAAAAACAATTCATTATATGCCTTGGGGAGAATAATGATATAATGGAGCCAACGGTAAAAAGATATGGACATATTTCTCAGTACAACATATGAACATATTGCCTGTTCAATAGTAGCCAGGCACTTCAACTAGCTTTCCAGTGCAACCCATGAGCAAGGCAGATCAAAATACAGTCAAATTACTTCTATAGATGAAGAGATCAGGAGAAGGCTGCTTTGAATAAGGATTTAGAGCTTCAAAGCAGAAAAAACTAACTGGTTTACAGCAAAGTCACTTAAGAACTATTTTATCTTTACCCTATATTTAGGGTAAAGGGCAAAGCCATAATTATATATTTTTAATTTATATATATACACCCGGAGTCATTTACTCGGTTATAACCGAGTGTCTAAGAAATTAATAACCGGCTCTGGTTTCAGGTGCCCGATTACCTAAAGCCAGTTAGTGCTCGGTTACGATTTCCCGGCCGGTTATAACCAGCCCAAAATTACACCCCTAAACAATAAAAGTCAAAGTTGCTATTGAAAAAGTACAACTCTCTATTTTAGCTACTACTTTTTTTATTTTCTCTCCAACAGATTCTCTATTCTACTCTCTACTTGCATTTAAATATTATTTTGTGTGGGAAAAAGTATGAAAGAAATAGGAGAGAGAGAGAGAGAGAGAGAGAGAGAGAGAGAGAGAGAGAGAGAGAGAGAGAAGGAAAGGGGTAGAGAAAATAATTAAAGGCCCCATTTGAAAATCACTTTCCCCTCCCCTCCCTTTAGGGTTTTTTTTTTTTTTGAATGATTGGAAAATAAAATTGATGTGATATAAAGTTGAAATAATTTATATGAAAAAGTGAAAAAACTTTGTATTGTAGTGAGTTTTTTATTTAAAAAGTAATAAAAAAGTGTTGATGTGATATAAAAGGTGAAAAAAATTAAGAATGTTTTGAAGTTGATGTTTTTTTGGGAGAAGTGAAAGTAAAGGAAAGGGAGGAAAAAATGGTTTTCAAACGAGGCCAAAAACTCTTTGTAGTGTGAATACTAAATAAGCTCTTCTGTCTGGCCTATTCACACTAGAAGGAAAAAATTTATTTTGCATATTCTGCGGGAGACGAAAAATTACTCATAATAGTCAAATTTAACTATTATAAACTATTTTTATATTCTCTTAAAGCACTCTCATTAGTCTCCCTAAATTGGTTCTTTTCCTTATGTTTAGGGAAAATTTCATAAAAAACATCAAAAAACACCTTACATTAGACACCCTATATTTACATAAGTTGCTTGGGAATCTACAGTAACCATGTATATTACATGGTTGCTGTAAATTCTCAACCTATTATTTTAATAAAAGAAAACCATCTCTCTCTCCTCTCTCCTTTCTCCTTCCCTGGTCCTCCATCTTCTCCACCTCAATTCCACGGGAACTTTCCTCGTTTCACCGGAAGTTCGTACCTCAAGCCACCGGAATCGTACCCTCAATTTCCCTGGCGTCGACCCAGCATCATCCACCGGAGATCGGACCTTCATCTCCGGTTCTCTCTGTGATTCGATCTTTCTCCCTCAAACTCTCTCTCCGATCTCTCTCCCTTATTTGGTCTCTTTCTCGAGTTGTCTCACTCTCTCTATATTGGGTCACAAAGAAGAGGGAGGATTGGGAAGATGAAGAAAGGGAAAAGAAGAGAGGGGGAAGAGAAGAAGGGTTGGTGGTGGGTTTTGAGGAAGAGAGGACGTAGATGACAAGAGAGGAGAGAAGAAAAAAATAAAAAATTTGGAAAGAGAAAAAATAATAAAATAAAAGTAAAAAAGAGTATTTAATATTTATTGTAAAGTGTTTT
Organism: Alnus rubra; assembly: GCA_028654335.1. Classification (NCBI taxonomy): domain Eukaryota; kingdom Viridiplantae; phylum Streptophyta; class Magnoliopsida; order Fagales; family Betulaceae; genus Alnus; species Alnus rubra. Next base: position 2,283,457 of record JAJPGS010002369.1, read on the forward strand.
TTTATAAATAAACAAAAAGTAATTTTGTTTCCTAAATATAGGAAAAATAGTTAGGAGTCTATTAGGAGTGCTCTTAGAGCATTACTAGCAGCTTCCCTACAAGGGATCTGTTCCCTAAATTTTAGGGAAAATTTTAAAAAAGTTAAAAAAACCATCCCATAACAGCTTCCCTACAATTATCTGTTCCCTATGAAATGAATAGTGCTTCCCAATGCATTGGGAAGCACTGTTCACCTCCCATTTAATTGTTTATTCTAAAAATATAATCTCTCTATTACTTTATCTCTTTCTTTTCTTACTTTTAATTAAAGTAAAAGTAACAAAATAATATTTTAATGATATAAAGAAAAATGAAGGGAAGCTGCTGTGGGGTATTTTTTGATAGGGAAGCAAAAAGTAGGTTTATTCCCTACATTTAGGAAAAATGAAAGGGAAGAGAAGGGAAGCTGCTAGGAATGCTCTTAGAGAAGCTCTTAGTGTGAATAGTAAATAGATTCTTCTGCCTATTCACTTTATTCACACTACAAAGAGTTTTTTATTATTTTATCTTTTCCTTTCATTCTTTCTCTTCCTCTCTCTCTCTCTCTCCCTATTTCTTTCACACTTTTTTCCACACAAAACTATTTCTTTCACACTTTTTTCCACACAAAATAATATTTAAATGCAAGTAGAAAGTAAAATAGAGATTCTGTTGAAGAGAGTAGAAAAAACATTATTTAAAATAGAAAGTCGTACTTTTTTAATAACTACTTTGACTATTATTACTATAGATGCTTTATTTACACTAGAAGAAAATTCTAGTGGCAGAGCCCTCTCTCTTTTCCACCACATATTTTTTTCTTTGTTATTTTTTAAATCTTTTGTCAAGCTAAGACAACAGTTTATACATACGAAAGGAAAATATTTTATTTGTCTTAGATGACGTTTATACAAATGGAAAAAATTTTGCTAATTTTTTGAATGGTAGATAGATGAAGATTTTAAATTGATAAACTTGTAGCGTATATTTATCAAATTTTTCACAACTTTAGAACTTAGTTTTTTTTTTAAAAGAAAAAAGAAAAAAAGAGAGAAAGAAATCACACGTATCAATTATGTTTTTAACCCAACATTATAAACCCCTATATTTATTGAAAATTTATGTTGTCCTTAATTGTAATCAAGTATCTAATAGTAGTAATGCTCTACATACTAAATTCTTATGTCACTGGACTGATAGTGTTAGTGTCTATCAATTTTTTTATTTTTTTTATTTTTTTTTAAAACATGAATTGATAGCACTGCCATACCTTAGTGAGATAGAACGTAATGAGAGTGTAGTATATAACATTACTAATCCAATAGATCATTGGACAAGAGACACTTTGGCTTAAAGTGATGTTATTTTTCACACATATTTATCATACTAATTTTATACTGGTTGACATGCAAGTATTTTTTTTTTCTTAACAAATTCTTTAATTTATTAATAATATGATACGTCATTTAAAATACGTAATGTCAATCAATATAAAATAAATGTAATAAATAAGTGTGAATTGTTAGTCTCATTGAATTTTTTTTTTTTAATGGGCTTCGTGTAGGACATGTATTATTTAGGGTCTATTTGGGTTTGTGATTTCAAAAAATTCATTTTGAAAATGTAATTTTTAAAAACGCAGTTAAACGTTAGCAAAATCGTAGTTTGTCCTTTAAAATCGCATGTTAGGCTTTAAAATTTTGCGTTTTCAAAAAAACACTACCTTGCCTGCTATTTGAATTTCTGCGTTTTCAAATTACAATTTTTTAAAAACACAATTCTCAAACAGTTCATTAAGGGTCAATTTGGATATGCGATTTCAAAAAGTGTAATTTTAAAATAATGATTTTAAAATGTGTGATTTGAAAAAGTGATTTTAAAAAAAACAGTTAAATGTTTAGCAAAATCGCAGTTTTGCATTTAAAATCATAAGTTAGTCTTTAAAATTAAATGCGTTTTGCATTTAAAATCCTAGGTTAGTCTTTAAAATTAAATTTTTTCAAAAAAGCACACATTTGCCTACAATTTGAAAATGTAGTTTTTGTGTTTTCAAATCGCAATTTTTTTTTTAAAACACAATTCTCAAACGGTTCAAAATCACACTTTTTATCTATAAAATCGCAATCTCTAACGCACCATTATTTTGTACCGTATCATATTGTAGCATTGTGGAAAGAAAAAGTATACAATAATTAAATGTCTTTCCTTTATTAGCTCACCCTGCTCTGCTCTTTATGGTGAGGTTACTGCTACTCTTTTGGCTGCTCGTTTGGCAAGTTCGTTAGAGTTATCTTCTTTTATCTTAATGTCATATTGACACTTCAACATCCAGCAATTATTACAGATTAAAGAATTGCTTCTACCATCTTCAACATTCTATCCACTATCCCACCAATAGTCATGTTAACTGAAGTGCAAACTTCTATGCCCATCATGTGGCAACTAGAATTCATTCAAGCTACGTTCTCATAATTTTTCCTTTATCCTAATCTTTTCCTCTTTGTATTAGAAAAGACACCCCTCCACTTTCTTTGTTCCACGTGTTTGTTTTCTTCAATGTACTTAAAGAAAACAAAAAAAAATTATTGTCAGTAATTTTATACTCGGAAGTCATGGATGGGCCCAATGAGAGCAAGTAATAGGACAAAAAAAAAAAAAAAAATCAGGATCCATAGGTGTACATGGCCGAAGGTAGGTTTCACAATAAATTAAAATGATATGCTAATTTAACCGGAATAAAAAATCGATTTTTGCTAATGATATTAACAAATTAACAATTTAAATACTAAAATTGTTTTTACTTTTATGTAACATTTCAAACTAAAGTAAAAAATATCTCTTAAAACATATGACCAAACACACGTAATTTGGGACAACGCATTATTACTTATACTATACTTAGCCAACATATATTTAGATGTAAAATGAAAGATGAAAAAAAAAAAAAAAAAAAAACAAGAATAAGAGTGTTTGGCCCCCTCAAGTTAAACAAAATCGATTTTTTTTTTTTTTTTGAAGAAAATATCACTAATATTTCATTGCATAACAAACTTACAACTAGAGCCCAAAAAGCCATAAATAACTAGAGATTGTTGCTCTGAGTTCATTACAGAAAAAGAAAATCATGAATAATATTAAACCAAACTCGATCACTGTCGTGCATGACACCCTCCTCCACCAACCTAAGAGCTGCCTTATTGGCCTCCCGCTTTGTATGACAACACTGCCAACTATCAAAACAATGGAGAACCACATCAATATCATGCATAATTTGCTCATACCTGCTCCAATTATCATCCATACTATTAAGAGCCGTTACTACAATCAAAGAATTTCTCTCTAGAATGATATTTAAAAAACTTATATTTCTACAAAATTCAACCGCCCTTAAAGCCACAAGAGACTCCGCTATAATACAATCAGTCAAAAACCTTACCGAATGACAAGCCACAGCCACCACCATACCATTGGAATCTCTCACAATGTAACCAAATCTTGCTATTTGAAAATATAAATTTTTTTCGCATTTTCAAATTGTCTTTCAAACTAGACACTTTCAATTATTTTTGTTTAAAAATGGGCTTTTAATAAGCAAAATTTGAGACCAAAGTCAAAGAATTATCACTTGACTAAATAGAAGTTGAATTATTTAATTACTTATTCAATAAAATAAATTTCATAAGCGAAATCTCACAGCAACCGCACGTTGAAATTCTTAGACAAATACTTTACGCGATGCTGATCTGAAATCCAAACACTGTATAGGGTACCACCAAAAGTAAATCCTAGTCTGCTTCATTGTTACTTGAAAGTGAGGGTAGCGACAAACATTTAATGTAGTATCACAATCTGGACCATCTAATTACCGTGAAAGCCACGCGATTGGGACGTGTGGGCCAGAATTTGGAAATATGGGCCATGGCCATATGGGTGTGGGTTTCATAACTTTTTTTAGGAATAATAATAATAATAAATTGTTATTGTTATTTGTGATTTGATTGATAAAGTATTATCATATGAAATAAACGTGATTTTTTTTTTTGTTTTTTTTGGTTTTTTTTTTTTAGTATTTTGGGGTGAAATTTTTTATTAATATTTTGGATTTTATGTAAAAAAAGAAAAAAAAAAAAAAAAAAAGGGAAAAAAAGGGTTTATTTAGCAAACGGGCTATAGTATTGAAGAGAATTTAAGAGATGATGTCATAGACTAATGGACGTTTGGGTTTGTGATTTAAAAATAGTTATTTCAAAATGTGCGATTTGAAAAAATGATTTTTAAAAACGCAGTTAAGCGTTTGACAAAATCGCAGTTTGGCTTTTAAAAGTTAGAGCATTCCTAGCAGCTTCCCTTCACTTCCCATCTATTTTTTTCTAAATGTAGGGTAACAAAATTACTTTTTGCTTCCCTATAAAAAAAATCCCACATTAGCTTCCATTTGCCTTTCCCTATATCAATAAAATATTATTTGTTTACTTTTACTTTAATTTTTTATTTATTTATTTTATTATCTATCTCTCGCTCTCTCGTCTTCTCCGTCACACAAATGCAAAAACCCAAGCCCCCTTTCCCCCAGAAATGAGCCAAAGCTGGGTTTGATCAAAGGTGAATCAATCATACGCATCTTGCATTGAATCAATGACTACAATCCAAGATGACCTCTGTCTCTCCCCTTCCAATTCTTGTAGTTGATTCTCAGTCTCTCACGCAAATCAGAATATCCAAGCAAAGTAGCCATGAATCAAGTTGCTCTGCTGCTTCTTAACAAGAAATGAATATGAATATGGAAAAGGGAAAAACTTCAGAGAGTTAGGAAATTGGAATGAGAATCCTATGGAACACTTCACTCTGCAAACAGTTTCAGCCCACACTCACCTCCCAATATGAAACAAACAAAACATCATACTACCAAAACCTCCTCTCCCTTTTCTATTCACCAGAACAAATGTTACGAATCCGATCTTGGTGACGTGTTGGATTTTGGCCGCTTATTTTTAAGCTTGAGCTTGCTACAAAAGTCCCAGCCTAATGTGAGATGTGAATTGTGACTTGATCCAATTCCTTCCAGCCAGTATACTTTCCCTCATTCCGATTTCTCCTGTTGCAGAGAGGTGGCCATAGTGGTCTGAGTTTGGGCGAAGAACGGACAGCCATGGACGAAGAAGAAGAAGAATGTTCGATGAAAAAAAAAAGAATGAAGAAGAAGAAAGGAGTGCGGCTGCGTGGAAATGCGTGAGAGGAGAGAGTGTTTTCTTTTAATGATTAAAACAAGCTAATGGAAATGAACAGTGCATTGGGAAGCACTATTAAGTTCATAGGGAACAGACAATTTTAGGGAAGCGGCTGTGAGTGGCTTTTTGTGACTTTCTTAAATTTTTTTCTAAAATTTAGGGAACAGACCCCCTTTAAGGAAGCTGCTGTGAATGCTTTTACCCTTTAAAATTTTGCATTTTCAAAAAAATACTTCATTACTTGCGATTTGAAAATGCAGTTTTCTGCGTTTTCAAATCGTAATTTTTTAAAAACGCAATTTCTAAACAATCCGTTTTTTACGATTTAGTTTAAAATCACAATTTTTATCTACGAAATCACAATCTCAAATGCACCTTAAGGACCCGTCTTCTCATCATTTCTGGTTAACTACAGAATCATTAATCCCAATTAAAAAAAAAAAAAAAAAAAAAAACGAAAAGAGAACCATTAATCAAATAGTGTACTGATAATTTTGGATGCTGAAGAAAGCGAGTGTAATTATTTCCGTTAGAGCATTTTTGGTAATATTATGCATTTTTGTTAATAAAAAATATAATCTTTTACTTTACCTATTACTTTTTCAATCCAAACTTGAGTATATTATTTATTATATTCTCTATTTTTTTAAAATATTGTGATGTTTTTTTTTTTTTTTTATCTTTTTTTAAACCTTCCAAAGAGAAAATAGAGAAATGATTAAAAAAAGAATATATAAGTTATAGTGCTTACTTAAAAGTAGTTAATTAAAAAGTAAAATGTGTTTAAGGTAAGGAAAAGACAAGTTGTTGGATGTGATTTTTGACTCATATGAGTAATACTATTTAATAGGCTCATATATATCTACCATATATTTTAGATAACGTGGCAGTAAAAATTGACATTTTAATCGGCAAGAACTTGTAAAAAATAATAATCAATGTCTGACTTTTACTTCAACGTCATTTCAATTATATGATAGTCATATAATAATTTATTAAATAATTTTTTTTTAATTAAATAAACGTAATATATAAATTTTAAAAAATCTATCGGAGATGCTCTAAATGCTATTGCATTATTGCTGACGGCGAGACATGATTGGTGAAGGTTGGTACAAGTCATTTTTGCAAAACCAATAGTATTAATTAGAATTGCATTTTCAAACGAAATTAAGTAATTAATGATAAGAGAGTAGGTAAAGGCTATTTTCTATTGCTGATATGTGGGGGGCGCCAATTTGTTGCATCACATTGATATTTTGCACTATCAACTCGGATCTGACCCGACCCTCAATGTATTACACGAAAACGATCATCATTATTATAGTTTTTTTTTTTTTAGATTATTTCTATATTGTCCTATTGGATTATTCATTAAGATATAAGAAATTTCTTTGGACCTAATTTTTTTAATTAAACTAACAGCATCTTCCATGTTGTATTAGAGCATTTCCAATAGCTTTATTTATTTTAGTTAGACTAGTGTTATTTAGTAAAATGTTAAATAGTTGCGAGTCGGATTGTGAGGTCAACTTTTGATCCACTGCTGTGGTTTGGTCGTGCACCTTTTTTTTTTTTTTTTTTTTTAATTAAGGATAAATTTAAAATTTTATAAAATTTTCAAATGTATAAAAGTCATTTCACCCATTCTGCCGTCTGAATTTAACCCAAACCCTAACATAAGAGTGATATTACAAAAAATTAAAAGTTCGATACACTAAATTTATATGTTTTTTTTTTTATTATTATTATTTTTTACTTGGGAGATACATTACAAAAATGATAAAAGTTTAGTGGATTAAGTAAAGTTTCCTATTAGTTAAATGTAAAAAATTGAATAGGCCATAGCTCATAACAATATTAAACTCAATTGATAAAGTCTTTTACTTTTGTATTAATTTATTCACCTTACTTCGAGCTTGGTTTTTTACCGCCAAGCTTAGCACTAGCCTACTTCATGTTCAAGCTTTTCTTAAATAAATGAAGAAAAAGAAAATTGTTCGAAAGTTCTTGACATATTGTTTTCTTTGTAACCTTAAGTACTTTGATAAACTCTTTATTTTAGGTCAATCTTGTAGAATAATTTTTTTTTTTTTTTTTTTTTTATATGGATCCAACCATTAGACAGACAATTGTTTAAAAATGATCATATGATCAAGAGTTTCATTTGAGAAACAATCAAATAACAATATATGTGCTCGATCATTAACGTTATGAATTCTCTCACTTTGAGTTTTGGGATTTAAATAACAATATTATATTTGCTCGTCAACCTTATGGATTCCCTCACAGTGACTATTGTGATTAACAATTTTCCTAAACATTAATGGTGCACGTGATTGATTTGGAATGAATTCTAAACGGATTTTTTTTTTTTTTTTTTTTAAAAAAATTGACAGGTCTCTTCTTTTATTAGGCGAGTTAGACAGTTATTTAAGGCCTACAGTAGAATAAGACCTACAAATAATAGTAGTATTAAGGTGAAACTAGAATTTTTGGTGTTGGGAGCCAACCTAATTAAGCATGATCAATGGGGGTCTAAGCAAAACGGATACCTTTTAGGGTAAACTCTTTCTCCTAAAAAAATCTCCTAAATTCCTAACCATAGCAAGAACAATTTTAAGAGTCGAGCCAAATCGATATTACAATAAAAACCCATTTCAAGAAAAGGAAATGTTCATTTGTTTTGCACCCACAACCAAAAACCAAGAAAGCAAAATATCAAAAGAAATCATAAACAGAAAAAAAAAGAAAAAAAGAAAAAAAAAACCAATAGCATTAGGATGTTGGCTGCAAATTCTTATTGCTAAACATTTTTTCTTATGTTATGGCACCAAGAACTTTGCCGACTAAAGCAAATTTGATGAGAAAATAGTGTTAGATTATCCGTTTTGTCCTTTTTGTGGAGTTGATGTGGAAATCACGGGGCTCATCCTATGAATTTGTCAGTCAGCCAGAGATGCATGGAAAATGTGTGGCAGAAGATTACAAAACAGCAGTGTGGGGAATGAAAAATTTATTCTTTTTTTTTTTTTTTTAAACACAACAGTATAGCCTTTATAGATAGTGTTATTATTATTATTATTATTTTTTGGTAAATATCTACTAGAAAATATGCATCTAGATATTAAAATTAATAAGATTTGACAATGTCACAAAAACTTAATTAATCATTTTATATTAAAAAAAATGAGAAAAATAATATTTAAATAAAAATTTAAAATAAATAGTATTTAATTACTATTAAAATAGAAACTCACTTAAATTTTGTAGTTTTTAGCCTAAAAATCTATAAAGCCAACCCACAATGAAAGGGAAAAAGGGTTTTCCAAGTAATTAAATTTAAACCCCAAGAATTCTCCAATATTATTGGCTAGTTAAAGCTACTCTTGTTCGTTTATTTATAACTGCCAAATAAATTATCCCAAATTGACAGTCCAATCCTCTTATAAGAACACACACACACACACACACTTAAAAGTTAAAACAGACACAGATCGAAAAAACTGAAAAGCAAAAGACCCAGAAAGCAAATGCCCCATGGCCATGGCCTCCTCTTCTACCAAAGCCATCTTCTCTTCTCCCATGATCACCTCCTCTCCTTCTTCACACCCATCACAAAAATCACCTTCTCTTCTCTCATTCCTCCACACCACCACCTCCTTTAAACTTTCCCATTCTCGTTCTACTTCCGGCCAGCTGGTTGTCAACAGTGTCCTGAAAACAGTAACATCACCGGAAACCTCGGCCATCAACTACCCAAGCCAAGATCTCAACTATCCAAGACCCACCATCTTGGTCTCCGAGAAGCTCGGAGACGCGGGTCTTGAAGTTTTACGTAGTTTTGGCCACGTGGAATGCTTGTACGGTCTCTCACCCGACGAGCTCTGCTCCAAGATCTCGTCTTGCGACGCGCTGATTGTCAGGAGCGGTACCAAGGTGAGTAGACAGGTGTTAGAGGCCTCCAAAGGGCGGTTGAAGGTTGTGGGCCGTGCCGGCGTGGGCATTGACAACGTGGATCTGCAGGCCGCCACGGAGTTCGGTTGCCTTGTGGTTAATGCACCGACAGCCAACACAGTGGCCGCCGCCGAGCATGGAATTGCTTTGCTCACTGCTATGGCTAGGAATGTCGCTCAGGCCGATGCGTCCATGAAGGCTGGTAAGTTCCTCACACACTCGTGTCTTCTTCTTAATTTTACACACACACACACACGGAGGGAGAGAGAGAGAGAGAGAGAGAGAGAGAGAGCTGTTTAGTATTTTCAGAATTAATTGCTCATTTCTTGATCAAGTATCTCAGATCTGTTCATATGATAAGAATGTAGAAAATCTAAATTTATGATTATAATTGATATTTTGTCATGGTTGATTTTTTGTGGTTGTATTTAACTATTTATGAAATAATTGACCTGCTAAATAAATCCTCGATCTCTTTTTGATCTGAATTATTCATGTGGAATTGGACATACACCGTTTCGGGGTCGAATTTCCGCTTTCGGACTTGACTATCTGTTCAGACTAGACTGTTCCTTTCCAAGTTGAGACGTCACTGGATGCTTTTACCACCACACAAATAACTGGTTTCAATTCCGACAAAGGGCGACAAGATCTGAAATAAATATGATAATAAACAAGAAAAGAAACGAAAAAAAGTTGGAATTTTCTACATGTTGTCAACAAATAACAATGGGTTCTATGAGCTTTTGTATTTTAGGTTAATTACAAGGGAGACCGTACGTTAGTATTATATATGTTCTAAAATAGCTGTCCCATTTTGGAAAAAAAATAATATATAGCAATTCATTTCGATTTTACAGGAAAATGGCTACGTTCCAAGTATGTTGGAGTCTCTCTGGTTGGAAAAACATTGGCAGTTATGGGATTCGGGAAAGTTGGATCTGAAGTGGCGAGGCGTGCGAAGGGGTTGGGTATGCATGTGATTGCGCATGATCCATATGCACCGGCGGACAGAGCCCGTGCTCTAGGTGTGGAATTGGTACCTTTTAATCAAGCCATCTCCACAGCGGATTTCATCTCTCTCCACATGCCACTCACTCCTGCTACTTCTAAGGTCTTCAACGATGAAACTTTTGCCAATATGAAGAAAGGAGTTCGGATCATCAATGTTGCCAGAGGTGGAGTCATAGATGAAGATGCGCTTGTGAGGGCCCTCGATAGTGGCATTGTTGCTCAGGTATATTAATTCATTTGATCAGCTAATTAGTTCTTGATGATAATTTTATGCAGCAAATAATGAGTTCTTGGTGTGAAACAGGCTGCTCTTGATGTGTTCACGGAGGAGCCCCCGCCCACAGATAGCAAGCTAGTGCAGTGTGAGAACGTCATTGTCACCCCTCACCTTGGAGCAAGCACAAAGGAAGCACAGGCATGCTTCTATTCTAAAGCATTTCTACATCATCCATAGATATACTCTCTTCGTTCTTCCTTTCTTAATAAGTTCCTTAATTTACATTTGCTAACCCATTAGGAAGGTGTAGCTATCGAAATAGCGGAGGCTGTTGTAGGGGCGTTGAAAGGGGAACTCTCTGCAACTGCTGTCAATGCTCCCATGGTCCCTCCTGAGGTAGTAAACAATGATATCTACGTTGAATAAATGCTATTTAATAGATTGTTATACCACCATAATGCAATCGAATGATATGGTAATAAAAATCAGCACCGGTTAAAAAAAAAAAAATTCTCATTTTCGCTGTCACATCGTTTCGGTCTAAGAAAAGTTATATTATAATCATATTCTCAACATGAGATTGGGCTCGTGTTCTCAGGTTGTGTCAGAGTTGTCACCTTACGTTGCGCTAGCCGAGAAGCTAGGCAGGCTAGCTGTACAGCTAGTGGCCGGAGGCAGTGGAATCAAATCTGTAAGGGTTGTCTATAAAACTCCCCGTGACCCAGATGACCTGGACACAAGACTTCTCAGGGCCATGATCACAAAAGGCATAATCGAACCGATATCAGACTCATTTGTTAACCTGGTGAATGCGGATTTTACTGCAAAACAAAAAGGCCTCCGCATAAGTGAGGAAAGGATAGCTGTTGACTCGTCGCCGGAGTTACCTGTTGACTCAATTCAGGTGCAAATATCGGATGTGGAGTCTAAATTTGCAAGTGCTGTTTCAGATATTAACGGAGATATAAGCATTGAGGGGAAAGTGAAATTCGGAGTACCCCACCTGACATGTGTGGGATCCTTTCCCGTGGACGTGAGCCTGGAAGGAAACCTGATTTTGTGCAGGCAGGTGGATCAACCGGGCATGATTGGGCAGGTTGGAAACATACTGGGTGAGCAGAATGTGAACGTGAGCTTTATGAGTGTGGGAAGGACCGTCCTGAGGACAAAGGCTATTATGGCGATTGGTGTGGATGAAGAACCAGATAGGGAAACGCTTGGAAAAATAGGGAAGGTGGGGGCCATTGAAGAGTTTGTGTTCCTCAAACTTTAGAAGAGAATTATGTTGAGTACGTTGTGTTGTTTAAGGATGCCCACATAGGTTTTACAGTGGATGAGATGTGAATAATAGTTGGCCGCTTCACAAATGAAGCAGTCAGCACATGAATGCCCGTCCAAGATTGCCTGAATTTGAGTTTAGTCCAGATTTTGTAATGTTCTTCTGTCACCCTGCAATACTAGAAAGCAGGGGTGTTAGTTTCATATATTCTCTGTAGTCAGGTGGAGCATATCTTCATCCCCTTGAGTGATTTTTGTTGTTGTTGTTGTACTTTTTGTTTTTCTTGCTGGTTGTGGTAGCTAGGAGTGGTTTTTTGTGGTAGTGTAATTCTTCTGTGAATTGACATATTATTAAGGCTCAGTTTGATTTGATTGTTTTTCGTCGGAAAATAGAAAACATTTTCTGGCATTTGGGGTTTGCAAAAAATTACAATTATATGTATATATTCATTCATATTAACTTATAAAAATTATTTTTTATTCACAACATAAAAATATTAAAAAAAATTAACTTAAAAATTTGAGTTCCAGTAAATTCCTGGCGAAGTCTTAGCTGGGTCTTGGCGGTGTCCCGGCCCAAAGCTCAGCAAGTCCTGGTGAAGTCTCGTCGATGTCTCGGTCGGGTCCTGGCGGTGTCTCAATAGGTCCCAACGTTGTGCAGGCAGGATCCCGACAGTGTTTGGGGTTCGGTGGGGTCTCGGTGGAGGCCCGATGGGGTCTGGCGGTGGTTCAGCGGAGTCCAGCGGTGTTTTGACAGTGGTCCAACGATTTGAGAATGAGAATCTCAAACTCGGAAAATGATTTACGAAATTTAAAAATGGAAATCATTTTCCGAAACTAAAGAAATTTTTTTGGTCAAATTAAAAATATTTTCGGTTTGACTATTATTTTCAGTCACACTAAACACCAGAAAATACAGAGAACATTTTTTAAAAAATATTTTACGTTGAAACGAAGAAAGCCTAAATCATTTTTTCTTCTAAGACCGCCACTTATTTTTTTCCCCTTAATAATTTAAAATTTTTCAAGGTTTATTTTTATTTTTTTTAATTTAAGCAGGACTATTAAAATGAATAAGGGCAATTTCAAATAAAGACGAGGAATCAAATTGTTTAAGCATAATTTCAAGAGAGGAAAACTTTTTTGAGGATGGTCATAGGTAGGAATTATTAATGTCATAGCACAAACAAATAACTATAACCAAATTTGTAATTTTATAGTTAAAAAGGATTCTACTGTTTGTAATTTTGGAAGTAAATAACAGGGAAAAAATTGAGTTAATAAAGGTTTAGATATGATACTTTTTATTTTATTCTATTTTTCTTATTTGTCTTTTTTCATCTAAGGACTTAGAGTTAAAGCATCCCTATTAAGCTTTTCAAACTTTAACCAAATTTTAGCTAAAAAAATTTACTTTTATTATTTTAACGACTAGTTTTAACAAACTTTCAATACCAAACTTTCTAAATATTTTTTTATTTTAACTAAATATTAATTTTTTATTTTTTGATTTTAAGCAACCACTCCTAATAAATAAAGAGAAAGAAAAAGTAAAAAAAAAAAAAAAAAAAGAGAGGAATTAAAAAAATGATAAAAAAAATTGAATAGCTAGTAGAATTTATGAGCCAAACTTAAGGTAAAATTCTGACCGGAGACAAAATAAAAAAAAATTTATAGAAAGCTTGATAAAATGAGTTTTTTTTCGAAATATTCACTAAAGTTTAATGAAAACTTTAAAATCTAGAGCTTTTTGAGAATGCTGTATGAAGGCCGACAATGACGGGACACAGTAAGATATCCCAAAGGTAAAAGGTTCCACTCTTTTTAGTGGCCGAACATTAGTGGGCGGGAAGGGGTAAAAAAGTACTAATAATTTTTTTTTTTCCCACTGTAAAAGTAGTTACAATTGATTGCCATCTGTCAACTGCTAAGGACAGAATCCAGTTGTAGCCTTCTAGGCCAACGGAAAATATAACTTTGATATTGAAGAAAACGAAGAAGAAGTATCAAAATTGTCAACCACAAAGTGCACATTCGTTGCATGTATTAAAGTTTCAAGTTAGATTGACATGCGTACAAGTAGAATACCACAAGGAAAATTGAAGAGATTTTCTTAACATCTTTGACTATTGAAGAGATGCCACTGCTGACTGCTCATCATTTTCCCCTGGATACAAGGAAGAAGAAGAACTCAATTTCAAAAAGAAAATGATTATATGAGAGAGAGAGAGAGAGAGAGAGAGAGAGAGAGAGAGAGAGCATTCACATACGTATTCATCATCAGAGTTATATTGTCCCCTTTCAGTAGAATACGCCCTAAACAAAAGCAAGATATAATTTAAAAGAAGAAACAAGAGAATAGTAATCTTAGAAAGCAGAATATTCTAGTGTTTCACGACCTACCTAAGGACTTTCTGCTCTTCTTTTTTACGTTGACTTCTTCAGCCTCATCCAAAACCAAGTTCATGTACTCGTCAAACCCCTGAACAACAGAAATGATGATATCATATAATCAGATAGGCGACATGCAAAGGAAGAGAAACGAGTTATGTATTTGGTCGGAGTGTAACAAATGAATTATATAACAAGAATAATAGTCTTAAATTAATGCATTTCCATGTCTTACAAGTAACACTGTTCACAAGTTGTTCAAGCTAATGGTTAACAATAATAGTCGTATTGTTATATTATTTGCAAAATTCTGCATTACTCGTAGCAGGCCATTTCATCAATTCTGACTCATTATCAAGAGAGGCAGGATTTTCATGTTAACTTGGAACAGTTGGAGCTGGAACAGAAAGAACAAAAAGATCTACAAAGCTCAATCAATTCCAAGTCCCTCAACATCTTCAAACAATTCTGGGAGTGGTATGCCAATGGTCTTTTTGGACTAAATGGCATCTCCTCCCCCAGAAAGTAAGTGGGGAGGGTCCGGTTACAGGTCAATCCCTCTTGGGTGCGTGAGTTGTACTTACATATGAAAAGACAATGCTAACATTTGAAGTTGAAGATGATGGTGAGTAACAAAGCTCAGCATTTGATGTTGAACGCATGGAGCAGAAAACAAACTTAGATTAGTGGTAGTTGCCAAGGAAATGAGCACGAGCCAGATGATAATGAATATGATATTTCAATTTCAAATGATTAAGATTATGCTCAGATTCCAGACTTCAGATTACATCCCACCCAAGAGAAAAGTCTAAGGATGAGAGACTCATGCCATAATGCTACATTGATAACAATGACAATAACAAGAAAGTAGTAATGAGGATGGATAACGAAGGAGCAAACAACAATTTTCGATTGGCTTACTATGATGGAAAAATAGTTCTGTTATTACTTTCCTTTCCTTTCGTGGAAATTAAACAGAGCCTAAGGCCATTGGAACTAATATACTGAGTGAAAGTAAATGTAGCATCC
Source organism: Alnus rubra (assembly GCA_028654335.1). NCBI lineage: Eukaryota > Viridiplantae > Streptophyta > Magnoliopsida > Fagales > Betulaceae > Alnus > Alnus rubra. The sequence continues at coordinate 2,298,590 of JAJPGS010002369.1, forward strand.
AACCCCTCCCATGCCAACATTCTGTATGATGATGGAAGTGTGAGACCATACATATGCTATTAAGGCAAAAAAGGCACAAATATGACTGAATATATTTCCCGATGTAAGTGAGACAGAAGGCTCCCAAATTTTTGAGGTTTCTAAAAGGTGCAGTAACTGCCTTGATTTCAGGCAGCCAGTAATAGCTTTTGGAAACCTTGCACTACACATAGTAGAACATGTAAGAACATCCCTGAAGAAGAATGCATTACACTAGACATAATTTGTATCACTAGGAATTTACTAGGGTTATTTTATTTTCCTTTCTATCTAGGCTTAGTCAAAATGTGTATTTGCTCCTACAACATGATGTTTCAAGAAACATAATTATCTATCAAAAAGAACAATTATGCTCAAGCAAGATAATGGTAGTAACCAGAAAAATCTTGAATGGTACCACAGGCAAAGGGGATTCAAGTGTTACCTTATAATTTGATGGGATCTTGATCAGTACAGATTACCAAGAGATAGTTCTTGTGTTCTTAAGAGGTTGTTTTGAAACTTTTTCTAACTTGCAGCCATTATTTCTTGCTCTACAAGCTTGTTAACAAAAAAAGGGGCTTTTTATTTGGGGAACAGGTTTCCAGAAGGAGTTTAACTTCAATAAGGATGGGGTGTAAAACAAGGGTTTTACATCTTCCAGATTACATGCTGACACATCAACATTTTACAAATCAACCAATAGATTCTAGCACACCCAATCTCAAGCCTTGAGGTGGTGGTTGGCCAAAAGCCTTTAGAGATGGCCTAGTCACCCCTTCTAGGCATTTCAGGCCCCCTCAAGGCTTTTTGGGGTGGTCGGGCCGCTCCTAGGACTTTTGAGGGTGGCCGGACAACCCTTACGGCTTTTGGGTGGTTGGCCACCACCTTAAGGTTTGAGATTGGGTGATTTGTGAATAGGGTTGGCAATTTTTGACACGACCCGCGAACCCGACACGGGAAAATAGGGTTAGAGTTTACTGTAATCGGGTTCGGGTCATAATCGGGTCAACCCGATTATGACCCGATTATAATCGTGTCTGGCGGGTCAACCCGCGGGTTGACCCGCCAGACACGAATGTGACCCGATTAGGTTTAAAAAAAAAAAAAAAAACTAATCTAACGCCTAACGGTAAGTTGTCTAACCCGGCTAACCCGACTAACCCGAAAGTGAGAAAATCTCAAAATGACAAAATCAGATGATATTCTGAATTCTGATTTCTGAAATGAGTGAAATGAGAAATCTGAAGTCAGTGAAGTTCGAAACCGACGAAACGGTGGAACTGGAACCCTAGCCGGCCCGCACTCCGCCCGCCCGCCCATCGGCCACCGCACTCCGCACGCCCGCCCGACCTGCGCGACTGCCAAGTGCCAACCATCCGGGCCATCCGGCCAGACCGGCCTTTTCCGTTTTCCCCCTGTTTGGCTCTTTCTAGTTTCTACGCCAAACTTTTCACTGTTTTCAGTTCCAGAGTTCCTCAACTTCCTCCTCAAGGTATGGCCGTATGGGTGTTGGTTTGGTTTCAATGGTTTCGCTTAATTTATCCTGTGGATCTGATTTGTTCTTGTTCCGTTTAACTTGAATTTCGTGGCATACTACACTGTAATGGATTCAAAAATTTTCACAGATACTTTTTGGATCTGGCAGCTGCTTATATGTTATTTATTGTTGCTGGAAATGCAGAATTTAATTGTTTAGCAATTTAGTCTTTAGCTACTTCAGTTTTTATTATTTATTTATTTATTTTTTTTGTACCTTTTTTTGCTAACCAAATTTCAATTTAGGAAATTTTTAATCGGGTCGTGTCGGGTAAACGGGTGACACGTTTATTAGTCGGGTTTGTCGTGTCGTGTTCGGGTCGCGTGTCTCAACCCGATTAATAATCGGGTCGGGTTCGAGTTGACACGTTTATATAATCGGGTCAGTCGGGTTGACCCGAACCCGACCCGTGAACCCGATTTGCCAACCCTATTTGTGAAATGATGACGAGTCAGCATATGATTGGAGGGTGCCCACCCTAATTGAAGTTAATTTCTTCCATAAGTCATTTGAACAAATTGGCATATGATTGAGCAAAAAGTTGAAAGTACATGATAAATCAACAAGTATCTTAAAAACTTAAATTAATAGGAAATAGTGAATTTAAATATTTAATTAGTATTCTAACACTCATTCTCACGTGTGTGATTAGACTTACCCTCCATAATTGAGCTCCAAACACGTAGAATATTTAGCTAAAATGTGAGGTAAATTAAGGAGTTAAGGTTCGACCACTACTCTATATCATAACAAATGACCAATTGTCTCAAAAGTTTAAACTAATAAAAATATGTAAATTTCTTCATTTAATTAATATTCTAATAATACATATAATTTCCCCCTATCTTAACCGCAAAAGAACAAGCCACCAAGAATTATACCACTCAAAAAGGATCAGACTATTTTTCAACTCACTCTCATTTAGTGTGCAACTTGCCTTGCCAAGAGAAAAACCAGATTGACATCATTGGTGGGAAGGCCTTAAACCCAATGGAACCTTCAATTAGAGCCAGCAAAATCCTTAATTCTTTACGAAGTTGCAAAGGTAAGTCATGTTCACCCACTAAGCAAAAGTGAGAAAATCCTCCCAATTTGTATACCGCTATTATTTAATGCATTTTTGAAACTTTATAGTGTATACACGCTGTTTGCTTTCTCCAGTTTTTTTCCAAATTATATTGTATTTTATACTTGAGTAATTTAACAAACTAACAGAGCAAAACTCAGTAACGGATGATATGTTTGTATTAATTACATAGGCACTCGTATATTCCTAAAAAGAATAAATCATGATATCCAACATATCAGTGAAAGGTGTCGATGGCATGTAGCAATAGACATATGGTTCATAAAACCCAAAAGGTAGTTCTGCAGCATCTCCTTTTCCTTTTCAAATTTCTCTCTTTTTCTGTTCAGGGTCATGAATCTTCCATAATCAGGTTCAAAGGACAGATTTCTTTGGTCTTAAAGTGGAGCTCTTCTTAAACTTGGTCCCTTCCACTTGCCAAGTAAAGGGAGTGCTCCATTTTGAGATAAAAAAAGATTAAAAAGAAAAAAAGAAAAGACAAACAACTGCAATTTTCATTTCATCTTCTAATCAGGTTCCAGCAACAGAGATTTCTTTGATCTGAAAGCGGAGCCCTTCAATAACTTGGTCCCTTCTGCTTGCCAAGTTAAGCCACATTACAGGAGCTAAAGAAACCAAAACATCAACAACTGCAGTTTTCCATTAATCTTCTAGTCTCTCCAATTTTTGCTTAATTTTCCAATCACATTCCAGGAGATTTTGTTGGTCTAGATTTCTTTGATCTGAAAGCGGAGCCCTTCAATAACTTGGCCCTTTCTGCTTGCCAAGTTAAGACACATTACAGGAGCTAAAGAAACCAAAACATCAACAACTGCAGTTTTCCGTTAATCTTCTAGTCTCTCCAATTTTTGCTTAATTTTCCAATCACATTCCAGGAGATTTCGTTGGTCTAGATTTCTTTGATCTGAAAGCAGAGCCCTTCAATAACTTGGTCCCTTCTGCTTGCCAAGTTAAGACACATTACAGGAGCTAAAGAAACCAAAACATCAACAACTGCAGTTTTCCGTTAATCTTCTAGTCTCTCCAATTTTTGCTTAATTTTCCAATCACATTCCAGGAGATTTCGTTGGTCTAGATTTCTTTGATCTGAAAGTGGAGCCCTTCAATAACTTGGTCCCTTCTGCTTGCCAAGTTAAGCCACATTACAGGAGCTAAAGAAACCAAAACATCAACAACTGCAGTTTTCCGTTAATCTTCTAGTCTCTCCAATTTTTGCTTAATTTTCCAATCACATTCCAGGAGATTTCGTTGGTCTCGATTTCTTTGATCTGAAAGCAGAGCCCTTCAATAACTTGGTCCCTTTTGCTTGCCAGGTTAAACCACATTACAGGAGCTAAAGAAACCAAAACATCAAAAAAAGCAGTTTTCTGTCAATCTTCTAGTCTCCAATTTTTGCTTAATTTTCCAATCACATTCCAGGAGATTTCATTGGTCTGAAAGTGGATCTCTCTCTCCCTCCCCCCAATTTTCGCTTATTCTTCTAATTAGGTTCAGGAGATTTCTTTGGCCTAAGTGTAACTTTTCCTTAACTTGGTCCCTTCTACTTGATAAGTTAAGGGAGTGCTCCACTTTGAGACCAGAGAAACAAATAGACTAACAACTGCAGTTTTCCTTTATCTAGTCTCCCTTGTTTTATTCTTCTGAATTAGGGGTTAGCTTGTCACAGTGCAACTGCAGTATAACTGGAAGTATCATTCACCCCCAGAATCAGTTACTTCATGAATTCGAGCTAGGTTACCTCCAGATGACAGCATTGAAAGAATTTGCTAAAGATAACTTCAGCTTTAACTGTCCAATAGAATTTTTTTTGCCAATTTCAACTCTAACAGAACCTCTATTTACCTGCGGCAAAAATGAATTTACCCACTGTTCATAGAAGAGGGGTAAATATACTAACAATTGAATTACTTGGCTCATCTAGCACCCTCCCTCCCCAAACAAAACTGTGTCATTATAGAAGAAGACCTTGGCCCCCAAGATGTCGTTCAGTAAAGCTGAAATAATCCCTAATTCCTAAACACTAAACAAAGGTTAGTCATACTCTCCTTTTATAAGTAATAAATATCAATAAAAGTGTAAGGCGCTCTCATGTACACAAGAAGTACATGAGAAACCACCTAGCTAATAGAGGCAAAAGAATAAGAAAATCATGATATCTAATCACCAAAGGAGAAACAAAAGCAGCTATTCAAAGATACAATGTGTGGACAAATAAAGACTTAAATCTCCTTCAAAGTCGTCTCACGGACATCAAAACTTCTATCATTCGTTTCCCTCCAAAGACCCCACAAAAGGCATGAAGGTACCATCTTCCACACAACAACACTCCGAGTGTTGCCAGCAATCCCCCAATACAAATCAACTACTCGTTAAGGAATGACCCAAGACAACCCAAATCGACTGAAGAAAACATTCCAAATGGCACAAGCAACCTCACAATGAAGCGTAAAATGGTTCACAGACTTCCCATTCTTTTTGAATCAATAACACCAATAAACCACGAGGCAATCATATTCTCCTATTAAGTAAATAGATAGAAACTCCCCATTTTGGCCTTTCCATTCAATTGCTTAATTTTGCTATCACTTGATTTAGAACGAAAAAACACTAAAACAATAAAAGTAAAGAACGGCAACATGTGATTCATGTATTTAGGCTTTAGCATGTTTGTTTCCTTAGATGGTCTAACAATAAAGGTTTCTCTAGAGCCCACTTTCCTTTAACAGAGAACCACCTATCTCAAACACTAAAGAAGTGAAGAAGGCTGCATAATTGCCCATAAATGTTGTATATCTGTATGCATCATCAGCCATTCTTCTTTTGATAAGTAATTGACTCCTTGGGGAAGGGGAAATTCAAACTGCACCATCAGCCATTCTGATATACTAGCATCAATTATCACTACTAATGTACATGGAATAAACATTCTTGCCAGTGATAGCGACAAGAACCTCCACTCTTTTTCTTAAAAAATTTCCTCTCTTTGAAGTTTTATCTTTTTAAGCACAAAGTTTTATTTATATGGTAAAGAGGAGCTTTCAAGACCATGCTGTTTTGAATATTGCTATAAGCCACCATCAGAAATCTTACTCTAAAATTTCAACATTAAGATCTATAAACCTCTAGGAGGAGAAGATGCAGAAAGGTAAATGTTGCAGTGGCAAGTTTCACTGACAAAAGCAATGAATAGTAGCTTGTAGGCAAGTTCTCTAAAACTTATCTCATTATGAACAAGAAAAGGTTTGAGATGCAGACAATAGGAACATTTAGCCTAATTTATATATGCTTAGAATGCCACTCTATCTATAACAAGTATAAAGGTAAATGTTGCAGTGGCAAGTTTCCCTGACAAAAGCAATGAATAGTAGCTCGTAGGCAGGTTCTCTAAAAGTTATCTCATCATGAACAAGAAAAGGTTTGAGATGCAAACAATAGGAAAATTTTGCCTAATTTATTTCTCTCAGCATATAATACATACCTATGTAGTGAGAACACATCAAACCATCATCAGCGTAAACCTGCCTAGATATTAAAGAATGAAATTTAATGTGTAAGACATATTAAGAGGGTGAGAAGATAGCTGGGTTTTGATGCCTATTCATCACAGAGAGCACTAACAATAACTGCTAAGACAATGTAAGCTCTCCACACGTGACTGCTAACTTGTTGGCTTAATGATAGTTGTCCACCATTTTTTTTTTTATGAGTAAGGGAAATTTAATTAAAAGCGCAAAGAGTGATCAAGGATAGTTGTCCACCGTTGATAGCACTATAACAGTAATTGCACTAGTAGATCCCCACTCATATATTTAAAGGCCTGCTCATCTTGATTATCAAAAACATTTTGTTTTCATTTTTGAAAATGAAAAATTCATAATGTGAATTATGTTTTGTCAGCTTTGTAAGACAAGGGGTGAACCCATCAAAATTCCATGAGTTTTTGCGATTTGGGGAAGTACAACATTCCATTCTGTACTAGAATGCAGGGAACTTCTCTAGTTCTTTTTACCCAAAAGACGAAATGAATTTTATTGAAAATTTTCTTTTTTAAAATGAACTCTCTAGAAACATTTTTTTTTTTTTCAAGTGTTCATTTGTCAAATCTGTATAAAGAAAAAGAACAACAGAAATAGCCCCAAATACTAATTATTGGAGGATTGAAGCTTCAGAACTTAAGAGTGTAGAATATTCTCCAACTATTACCAGAACCCCCAACATAATATTTTTTTGGATGAATAACATAAAAATTTGTCATTAATGATATAACAATGAAGGGTGAAAGCATACAATAATACGGCCTTCAATGCGCAAATCCTTCTGCTCAAAAAGCCAAATCTCTATCCGAGCTTTCTGCACGAATTTCAATTCACTAGAACCAGTAAGCAAGCAGCATGTACAGACACAAATCTACCAGCAAAGAATCTTATTACTGAGAAAAATATAACTTACGCTTTGAAGAAACCTGAAAATAAGATTCTGAAACCACAAAACAAGACAAAATCATTTACATAACAAAAAAAAAAAAAAAAAACACCAACTTTTTTAAGACGAAGAAGACAAGGTATTAGTATGCACGTACTATGGGTTGAGTCATGATCCTCTGAACTTTGGTGCTGGCCATGGCTGCTGATGCTGCGTCCTCACTCTGAAGTTGTCACTCACAAGTCACAAGGAAGCCCTAACTATACTGCTATTATTATGTCCCTAGTAAATGCACAGCCTTTGCGAGGAGGGAAGACTAGCGTCTCAACTCTCAAATAAGGGGTAAAGAAAGAAAGAAAACAAAAAACAAAAAACAAAAAACAAAACAAAAGCGTGCAAACAAATGAAAATAATTTTTTCCAACCAAAAAAAAAAATTGAAAATAATTTTGGGGTAACTTCGATACAAGTAAAACGGCGTCGTTTTACTCGAATTCTCTTTTCATTTTCCCCCCCTAACCTAATCTAGCCGCCCCTCTCGTCGTCGTCTCTCTCAGACTCACAGTCCCACTATAGCATCACCATCAGAGAAAGACGCAGGCAAACCCTCCACCTCCAATCGTCGGCGTCGCTCACTGTCAGGGAGCGAGTGTTAGATCTTCATTCCTCGAGGCATCCCTCTCTGTCCCTCCGACCTCCAGCCACTGTCAGAATTCACAGCCTCCGACCTCCAGCCAAGCGCCTCACCACCAATACTCCAGCACCACTTCCAGCTCCGTTGCCCGCTTCTCCGCAGACCTCCGACCTCCAGTCAACTCATCAGTCACTTGCTTCGGTACCACTCTCTCTCTCTCTGTGTATAAATAGAATATAGAATTCTCTGACCCCAGGTCTTTTAACGCTGGTTTGCACTTCAGCTACACTGGTAACTACTTTTGTATGGAAAATTTCAATTTTTTGGTAAAGATTTGATTTTTCAGCTGGGTATTCTTTTTCTGCATCAAAGATTCGTTTTTCTTTTTTTTCACAGCTTGGTATTGAGTTTTTCAGCTGGGTATTGCTTGCTATTTGGTTTCATATTGCTACTTTTGTTTTACCGTGGATTGAGATATTTTCCTTTGATTGATTTGGTGAATTCAAAATCGTCTGTATATTTGTCTATGATTTGTCTCTCTTCCACCTTGGTAACCAAGGTATCTTTTATTAGATTAGCTAGATTACCCTGTTTAGTAATCATATGCAACACCTACTGCCTTCTGGTTTCTGTGATTCCTTTTTCGAGGGTATTATCTACGCTTTGTATTTGTTTAGAAATTTCAAGAATTTGTCCTGTTTCAGAACCGTTTTGAAGTTTTTTGTAAGGTAAATAATGGTAGGAGATGGAAATTGAGGAAGATAACAATGGAAATACTGGAATTAGAATGCAAAAGGAAACATAAAGAGCTCTTCGAGAGGCCCTAGCTCTCCAAGGATCGGTCTTACTCCTTATATAGACTACAGTAGGAATCTTTCTCAATAACGGCTAACAAATAAGATGCCCAACCAGGGTATAAAGGTAAAACAACATTTATGCTAACAGATTATAGAATCCTTCTAGAACAGTCTACCACCTGTCCTACCACGTCACTCTTCTTCCACACTCTGGCTGTTAGAGCAATATTAGGCATGTGACAATGTCCCTCCCTTCAGAGCACCTTGTCCACAAGGTGCGGATATTGTTGTTGTAGAGTCCAAAGGAGCTCCCAAGAGTCATCAGCGGATGAAGCACCCTTCCAACGAACCAACACCTCGGTTGCAGTGCGGCCCCGACGTTTGACCAAACGGCGATCCACAATGAAGTCGGGTTCAGGGCGAATTTCTCCTGAAGAACCGACTGGTGGCAAAGTCGGAAGGGGGAAAATGTCATGGCCGAGTTTTTTCTTCAAACAAGATACGTGGAAGACAGGATGAATACGAGCGTCCGGGGGCAAGGCAAACTCGTAAGCAACCAAGCCAAGGAGGCGGATGACCTGAAAAGGATCGTAGAAGCGGGGAGCCAACTTCAATTTGCGGCGGAGGGCCACGGATTTTTGGCGATAGGGTTGAAGCCGCAGATACACCCAGTCCCCAGGCTGGAATTCGCGTTCCGAACGGTGCTTGTCGGCCTGTAATTTCATATGATTTTGAGCCTCATGGAGGTGTTCTCGGAGAAGAGATAGAACCATAGTGCGGTCCCGTAACTGCGCATCAACTGCTAAGTTGGCAGAGGTGCCTGGAACATAAGACAAAAGGGAGGGTGGTGGGTAGCCGTAAACAGCTTCAAAAGGTGTGAACCCAGTGGAGGAGTGGTGGTTTGTGTTGTACCATCACTCTGCCATGGGAAGCCACACGCTCCAATCTCGGGGCTTAGCACCCGCATAACATCGAAGGAAAGTCTCAAGGCATTTGTTGAGAGACTCAGTTTGACCATCTGATTGGGGATGGTAGGCTGAGCTAAATGCTAAAGTGGTGCCTTGAAGACGGAAGAGCTACCGCCAAAAGGAACTTGTAAAGACGGGATCTCGGTCAGAGACAATGGTGGAGGGCATGCCGTGAAGCTTGAAGATGTTGGCCAAAAAAACTTGCGCCACAGCGAAAACCGTATATGGATGAGCCAACAAGAGGAAATGCCCATACTTAGTCAGACGATCCACAACAACCATGATCACTGACCAACCGTTGGATACTGGAAGCCCTTCAATAAAATCCATCGAAATGTCGGACCAAACACGCAAAGGTACGGGCAAGGGTTGCAGCAAACCCGGAGAGGACCGTTTCATTTTTATTGGTCTGGCACACTGGGCATTCACGCACGAAACGTCTAATATCAGTTCACATTCCCTTCCAATAGAAATTGGCCTTAGCTCGGTGGTAAGTTTTGTGATAGCCTGAGTGTCCCGCAGCTGGGTCCGAATGGATAAAGGCCAGCAGCTGGTGCTGAAAGGGAGAGTCCTTTATAATCCAAAGCCGATCTTTGCGAAGGAGTAAACCCTGCTGGAGCGAAAATCCCTTTGGAGCTGGGTCTCCGTTTTGGAGGGACAAAAGAAGCTCGGACGTAGGCTGATCCGAAAGATAAGAAGCTTTCAAATCTGAGACCCACGAAGGGGTGGGAAAAGAGATGATAGATAGTAACATGGGCTCGGAAGGACCAGCCGAATCAGCAAGGCGAGACAAGGCATCTGCTGCAGTGTTGTCACGGCCCCGTTTATATTCGATGACGAAGTCATAACCAAACAGCTTGGAAACCCAACGCTGTTGAGAGACCGTTCCCACCCGTTGATCTAAGAGATGGCGGAGGGCCTGGTGGTCCGTCTGGACAGTGAACGTGCGGCCCAAGAGGTATGGGCGCCAATGTTGGACAGCAGTGACCAGGGACAGTAACTCTTTCTCGTATGTGGACAAATGGAGGGCTTGTCCTTTGAGGGCTTTGCTAAGGAAAGCCAGCGGGTGCCCATCCTGCATGAGGACCGCGCCTAAGCCAGTGCCACAAACATCGCATTCGACCACAAAAGGCATGGTGAAATCAGGAAGCCGAAGAACTGGGGGTGTCAACATAGCTGCTTTGAGCTTCTCAAAAGAAGAGGTGGCAACAGGAGACCAATCAAAGGCATTCTTCTTCAATAATGCCGTGAGAGGTGCCGCCAAGGAACCGTAGTGGCGAATGAACTTCCGATAATAACCGGTGAGGCCTAGAAAACCTCTTAGGGCCTGGATAGACTGAGGTATTGGCCACGTAACCATGGCCTCGAGCTTGGAGGGATCCACACGTACGCCCTTCCGGGAAATGAGATGGCCGAGGTACTCAATCTCGGAGACACCGAAGGTACATTTAGACCTCTTCGCAAAGAGATTGTGCTGGACCAAAACCTCCAAAACAGAATGTAAATGCTGCAAATGATCCTCAATGGTGCGGCTGTAAACCAGAATGTCGTCAAAAAAGACGAGGACAAATTGACGCAAAAATGGGCGGAACACGTCATTCATGAGGGCCTGAAATGTTGACGGGGCATTGGTTAACCCGAACGGCATGACAAGGAACTCATAGTGGCCTTCATGTGTGCGGAAAGCCGTCTTCGGAATGTCCTCCGGTAGCATCCGGAACGAAGATCGAGTTTGGAGAATATGGTAGCGCCATGAAGTTCATCTAGAAGCTTGTCAATGACCGGAATGGGAAACTTATCCTTAATTGTCTCTTTGTTGAGCGCCCTGTAATCGATGCATAAACGCCAACTGCCATTGGCCTTCCGAACCAATAAAACTGGAGCGGAGAATGGACTTTGGCTAGGTCGTATAACCCCAATAACAAGGAGATCCCGAATGATTTTTTCGATTTCGGTTTTTTGGAAATAGGGGTAACGGTAAGAACGAACATTTATAGGCTGGGGAGATTTGAGAGAGATTTTATGGTCATGGGAACGGGGTGGAGGCAAGGCAGTAGGGGTGGCAAAAATGGATTCAAAAGATTGAATGAGTGTTTGGATGGGTGTTGGGGGAGAGTGGGCGGAAGCAGTATCAGTAGCAGATAGCAATTTCAACATAAGCCCAGTAGTGTTGGATGGAAAAGTTTTGAGAAAATGGGACCCTTCATCCAAGGATAAGGCAGCAGGTGTCACACCTAAGAGTGTTGTAGAGCAGCCCTTTAAGGTAAATTGCATTGTCATGTGGGTGAAATTGCACAGAATAGGGCCCAATGAATGCAACCATTCAACACCAATAACGACATCACACCTACCCAAGGAAATTAGAAAGAAATCCGTGGTAATGAGATGGCCTTGGACTTTAAGAGAAACAAAGAGAACCTGGCCACAACTCTGAATAGAAGACCCATCAGCAATCTTCACATGGAGCTGGGGAGTGGGCTGGACAGTAAGGCGGATTTTGCTCAACAAAGATGGATACAGAAAGTTGTGTGTACTACCCGAATCCACCAAGATGCTGACGTGATGCTGCAGAAGAGAGCCCAGCAACCGCATGGATTTGACACCCAAGGAGCTAGATATGGCATTCAAAGAGATCTCGGGTTCTTTGCATTCGGCCACATCAAATTCGGGAACAGGTTCCACCACCTCATTGGAGTCGTAATAAACATCATCTGAAGGAACATCAGATGGAAGTTCTAGACCGGAGAGGAGGTATAAGCGGGGAGACTTGCACTTGTGGCCCGGCTACCACCGATCGTCACAATAGTAACAAAGACCGCGATCGCGGCGCTCCTTCATTTGGGCGGAAGAAATGCGTTGGATCGGAAGAGCCGCTTGTGGGGTAGTTGGGAGTGCCAACTGTGTGTTTGACGATCTCGGTAATGGAGACGACGCAGTACCAGAATGATGCCAACTCTGTTGTCGTCCAAAAGAACTTGAAGCAGCACGAGAGGGCCGTTTGAAACTCTGAATATACTCCTCTTGGAGCTTGGCCAGACCAAAGGTAGCAACAAGACTTGTGGGATTCAACATACGGACTGGTAAGCGAATATCGTCCTTGAGGCCACTGAGAAAACAGCTCAAGCGATTCCGCTCGGACACACCCCGTAATCTGTTGGAGAGGGCCTCAAATTGGGCGGTGTAGTCCGCCACAGAGGAAGATTGACGTAGCCGCATTAATTCCTCCATAGGATCATCGTAAGCAGGACCGAAACGGATTAACAAGGCCTGCACGAAAGCATCCCAGGTGGGAAATTGTCCTAATTCATCGGCGTCCTGGAACCAGATAAGCGCCTCGCCTTCCATGTGGAACGAGGCCATGCGAATCCGATGATGGAGCGGGGTCTGATAATAGTTGAAGAACTGGTTGACTTTGTAGGTCCACCCAGTCGGGTTGTTGCCATCAAAGCGAGGGAACTCGAGGCGCAAAGGCCGAGTTTGGAACAAACGATCCCCGTGGTGGACGTCGCCGTCCATCTGGTCACGACGATCCCCCGGATGAAGCCAAGCTTGGTCATCACGTTCATCCCGTGCATCTCGACGACCATCACGGCCGTTATACCGACGATCCTCACGAACCAGAAGGGGAACAACGTCGGGGTTGGCCACTGGTGGACGCTCCGGGGGTGGCCCAGCTTGCGGGTTTACTAAGGTACAAAGCATCTCCGTCATCTCCGTAAGTTGATGCTGGAAGGACGTGTTATGGGTGTGTTGTTGGTTTCGGAATGCGGTAGTGGAGGTCTGTTGTTGGAGGATGGCGTCTTGGCATTCTTTGAGGGACTCAGAGAGTTGGAACAAACGAGTGCCTTCGGCCGTGGAGAGAAAATAAAATAAAATTGGTGAACAGAACAGAGGCAGGGATGGGCGTGGTGAGGAAGGAACGGCTTTGATACAAAATGTAAGGTAAATAATGGTAGGAGATGGAAATTGAGGAAGATAACAATGGAAATACTGGAATTAGAATGCAAAAGGAAACATAAAGAGCTCTTCGAGAGGCCCTAGCTCTCCAAGGATCGATCTACAATATTCATTTCCTGCCTTCTTCTCCTATCTCTTACTTCTTATATAGACTACAGTAGGAATCTTTCTCAATAACGGCTAACAAATAAGATGCCCAACCAGGGTATAAAGGTAAAACAACATTTATGCTAACAGATTATAGAATCCTTCTAGAACAGTCTACCACCTGTCCTACCACGTCACTCTTCTTCCACACTCTGGCTGTTAGAGCAATATTAGGCACGTGACATTTTTTGATCTTATTTTCAACAGTGAAAATATTCTTTTAAGATAATTGTTTTCTACGAGAACCTGTTCTAGTAGATCACTCAATCTTTCTTCTATTTCTGATAATCTAATATTCTCTAGTTTGTTGATTAGAGAATTAGTCTGCTCAGTAAGTTGTTTAATGTCTACTTATTATCAGGAGCAGGACTGTATAGGCAAGCGGTTTTTAACCGCTAACTGCCTATGACGGTGCGGTTAGCGGTTTTAGAGTAGGCGGAGGTGGTTAATAACCACTAACCACCTATATATATATATACAACGACATCTTTTTGATATAGGGGCTTCGTCTTTACTTAGTCTTCCCTTTTCTTTCTCTTTTCATTTTTCTTCTCTCAGTTCTCACACAGAGAGACGCAAATGAAAAAGAAAGAGAAGAAAGGAAGAAAAACAGTGATGGAAGCTGAGAAATGAAGGCTCCTTAGAGATAGAGAACCACTCTCTGGCTATACCAATCTCACGACCACCGCTGCATGAGCCACTCTTAAACCCATTCTCTCATCAATCTTCACAAAATCGCTTCTCGGAACCAACCCTAGCGCGAATCTCAATGATGCCAATGATTTCTAAAACCTTATCTCCGCTTCTACGCCATTGCGGCTGGTCAAAGCTTCATCTGTTCACATAACTTCGTCGTTGTAGATTTTTTTTTTTTTTTTTTTGGTTTTGGTTATGCATTGAATTAGGGATTCTGAAGTAGGGTTTAGTTTCTGGTTGATATGCAGTTACCCGATGCGGTCTAGGCTTTAATAACTGCTAGTCGGCGGTTATTTCAAAACCGCTAACCGCCTAAGGCGGTGTGGTTACGATTACGAAAATCTGATAACTGCCTAAGGTGGTGCGATTAGCAGTTAGAGGCAATATCGACTAACCGTAACCTCCTGTATACCCTTAAGCAGGAGTTTTAACTCTTTTTGGATATTTTCAATTAAATTTTTATGATCAGTCTTAATCCACTTTGTAGCCATTTAAAACAGAATAGGATCCTCTCCATTTCAAGTGAAATGGAGAGGATCCTTGTCCATTTACAAATGCCAGCCAGCCAGCTCCACATTGTAGGCATTTAAAACATGCCCTTGATGCTTGTGGGATTTTTGTTATGCAATCTGATGCCTGGTACCTTTTACTAATATCAGGACTTTATAGACCATAACACAAAATTTCAAAAATATTACCATTAGGAAAAGACAAATTTTCAAAGATATGATTGTTGAAGAAAGAATAAAAAAATAATAAAGAAATCCTTGAAAAAAAGAATATTGGGTAAAGTTCACATACCCTCTCAAACTATTACTCAATTGACAATGTCCTCTCAAACTTTCAATTTAGACAATGTCCATCTCAAACTACCAAAAATTGTTAATGTTTCCCCTAATGACGAAAATACCCTTAATAAAATAAAATAAAAAAACTAAAACTAAAAAGAAAAAGGAATTTTTTTTTTATAACAAATTAAAATTTTTGTTTTTATAAAAAAATTAAAAATTTTGCTTTTTTTTTTTTAAATAAAAAATTTCGTTTTTTTTCTTTTTTCGAATTTATAGGAGTATTTTTGTTTTATTGAAAAAATTCTAAGGTCATTTTTGTCTTTTCGCTGGCCTTGATGTGGAACATTGCCAATGTTTTGGTAGTTTGGGGAGGACATTCTCTCAATTGAAAGTTTGGGTGACATTGTCAATTGGTTGGTAGTTTGAGAGGGGTATGTAAACTTTTCCCAAGAATATTTAAATTGAAAAAGTAGATAGTTAAAATGCTTAGAGCATCTGCAGCAATACTAGGTAAAATAGCTAGTGTAAAAGTACAAATTTCTATTTTAGCTACTGCTTTTTCTATACACACTCCAACATATTCTTTATTCTACTCTCTATTTTATTTAAATATTATTTTTCAGATTTTGTTTCTATTGTTTTCTTAAACACCACCCTTTTCTTCCTCTCTCTAGTCTTCGAAATGTTTCGAGATACCCCAATCATTGATACAAAGTTGTTGAGAAAGAAAGAGAGGACTCTAGCCCCCAGAAAGACCGCAGCCTTTGAAAGTTGGGCCTGAAAAAAGTAAATCGAACTTAGACAGAGACAAAAACAATAGAACACATTGAGCAAGGCAAAAAGGATTAGAATGTTCCGAAATACCTAATTCAATAAAATGTTAAGAATTTATTTATTTATTTTATGAATAATAAGTTGTATTGAAAAAAGAGGAAAATCCTCGTACACGAAAAGTATACAAGAAAACAAGAGCACCAAGAACTAGGTGTTGTTACAATCTAGAAAACAAATCAGATCTACTAAATTCTCTGAAGAGAAACAATTCAACAAATCCCGTTCTTTTGACCTGTAAATTCTCAATAAACAAAGAGCAGAAATAGAAAATTTCGTCATCCAAAAACCATCCCACTAAAAAGAAAAAATAAAAGGGTTTCATAGGGAATCACTTGGAATGGTAGAGATTGCGGTTGATGGACGTCAATGACGGCAGGGTGAGATTTTTTTTCCCCATTAACGACTAAGGCCAAGAAAGCTACACATTGCAGGAAAGCAAAGAAGCAGAAGCTAATCGATGAAAAGGATGAGAGAGACAGGGCACAACGACCCATGCCAAGAGAATTAGCAAAAACAGAGGAACTACAACAACAAGAATTCTGTTTTGCTTTCTTTGTTTTCGTTTCATTTCTGTTTACATCAATCTATGATATATCTCGTCCATGCTTTGAGCTGCGAATTAACAAAAAGCAAAACACAAATGCTCATAATAGAAATGTTCGCGATCATCTTCGAAATGTTTCGAAATACCCTAATTGTTTTATCAATGGCAGAGGAGAAGTTGAATATAGAAGTTCCTGTTGAAGAAAATGGGACTTTGGAAAGGGAGAGAGAAGAGACAGAGGGAGAGAGAAAAGATTAAAAAAATGGTTCATTAGGGCTGTAAATGAACAAAGCTACCCGTAGGCTCGCCCAAGCTTGGCTCGAGCGCGACTCGCTTATTAAAAGAGCCATTTGTAGACATGAAATTATACTCGATTATTAAATGATACATACCTGTTTAAAACTCAGCTCGCTCGTTTAAAGTCTGTGAACAAACTCATATAAGGCTCGACCCACTTATTAGCGCGACTCGTATATATATTAATAAATATATGTATATATATTGATAAAAGTAACTTATATAATATAGTACTTATTAAGTAACAAATTAACCATATTCATTAATATATATTAGTTATTAAGTAACAATGATTAATTGTTATACAATATATAATTATATCTATAAGTATCTATATAATATATAATTTAATGATAAAAGATAATCATATGGTTATATCTTATATGATCTAACCATTCGGTATCTAATGATCGTTGGATTAACTATTTAAATTGTTAATCATATGATTTAATGAAAATTATGATACTTTATCATATATATTATTCATATAATCATATCATATACAATGATAATGTGATTGTTATAATCCCAAATTAAGTGTGTCCTCCCGGCGTAGGAAAGGTAAGGTGCACATGGTGTAGGGTTGGGGTCTTCCGTTGTTTTTGGGTTTGAGGGCTTGGGTTTTTGAGGGTTATTGGGTTTTGTTTTTTGTTGTAAGTTGCTTTGGTAGTTCCTGTGTATACCTCCTGTGTACTTAGAGGCGCCTTACGTTTTTTTAATAAAACATTTATTCCTTATAAAAAAAATGATTAGCATTAAAATCAACAATGTGTTTCTTATAAACGCAAATTAAGTATTATTATTAGAATTCATATCAGAAGATTATTTGATCATATGTATTATCATTAGATTTTATATCAAATGATCATATGATTATCTAAGTATACTCATAGATAATACTATCACATGATTCATAATTCATAAATATATAATTATAAATTAAGTTATAAGTATAAATTATAATCACATAATGTCACATAAGTATACGAATTCATACTTATACAATTATGTATCTAGACACTTATACAAGAACTGATAATATAAGATATGTTTCTAAGACAAATTAAGGGAATCGACAATTCCAATACTTAATCATATGATCTAATGATCATTAAAACTTAATCACTTGTATCTTATAAACTTATACTTTGTTAGCATATTAACATATTGTATACTTATTCATTATAAGTAAAAGTGTGTATAACAGATACATATTAATTATACTTATGTATTATTCATTAAATCATTATACATTTATACTTATACATGTGTAAGTACCCACAAAGACCTAAACCCTAAAACCCGAAATGAACAGCCAACATCAGCCCACAAAAGAACCCATCTAAACCTACAAGGAACAAAACCCTAACACCTGAAAACCCTAAAACCTCAAGACCCACATAGGCATACAACCCTATGTCATGTGAGCCTTACCTTTCCAACGCCTAGAGGGAGCGCTAACATCGCCATAATTAATGGAGCTTTTCAAATTCAAAAACTCCCTCTTGGCTTTGGTCTTTTGGCGTGCTATCATCTTGTCTCGATGAAATTCTTCTTCCATGGCATCCAGGATTGCCAAAGACTCCTCGCCATGAACACCATCCATCGCCCAATCCAAGGGCATCCCATCCCAAAACCTATCATCCTTCTCCCAAACAACTACCTCCCTAATAGGATTAAACCCAACAGGCCATTCCTGAGATTGAGAAAAGCCATTGCCCTCTACGGATGAAGGAATGATGTGACAACTCAGGGGGAAGGTAACCCTACCACCCTAACATCCTTGACCTCTCGAGGCGAATGCGAGCCCAACTCTACAAGCAAGGAAGGAGCCCAACTCTATAAGTGTATTCTTCTCTGGCGACATTGCGAATCTTTCCTGGGTTGGTCTTTTGAGTTTGGGTGTGCCTTGAGATGGAAAGGAGTTTTCTAGTGGAGTCAAAATCCTTTGCTTTCTCGGTCTTGGAGGGGGCGTCGGTGTTGCGGGTGGAGGAGAAGAGATAAGGTTTCTATGGCGCGGTCATCCTGAGCATCCAATGTTCCGTTTGGCTTGCGTCGACGATGGAGTCTCTCTTGGGTCTCCCTGGAGATCAAGAGTTCATTAAGTCTTTCAGGGAAGGGTCGAAGGTTTTGATTGCCCGTAGAAGGGGTAACAAAGATGGCCGGTTCTTAGAGGCAGTAGCTTATGGGTTGGACAGTCGGAGACTCGGAGAGGGATCATTCTGATCCCTGAGGGTCGGGGAGGATGGGGCTGGCACAAGTTTTCCGGCGAGTTGAGAAGGGCTCAAGACTTTCTCTTTGCTACGGTGGGTTGTGGGAGAGGTTCCTTGGATGCGACGGTAAAGCAGGGTGGACATATAAGTACATATAATGATACATATTAAAATGTAATATTTAGTATATTTACAATTGTTATACTTAATTTCAGAACATAACGTGTGAACCTATAATTTTGATTATTTATAATACTAAAATATATCATTAATGCATTGTAGGTTTAAATGGTTTTTTTTTTTTTTTTTAATTAATTAATTAATTTTATTTTTTTTTAAGTATAAATGGTTCTTCTGAGTGTAAAATCAATAATGCAACTTTTTGCTAGTGGTATAGAAAAAAAAAATGAAATAGTGAAATGTGTCGGATGATATATAGTGAAATAGTGAACTATCCTAGACAATTTTATTCTATTTTTTTCTTAACTTTTTACTCAACTGCCCGTTATTTACCTTTTATTCTCCACTTTCTTTTTTCTCCACATTGAACCATGCACACACTACAATTAAAGCCTTCAAACATTGAACCGCGTGCACTTTTTTTTCTCCTCTAAAAAATGACCTTAACTCTTCTCAATCTTCCATCTTTCTTATTTGCAAACAGCTATCCTTCTTCCCATTTCTTATTCGCCGAAGCTAACAACTTTCCCCTCCAGAATACTTTTCTTTAAGATTAAGATTGTGAAAGCCAAATTCCGCCTCCTCTATAAGTGGCAATTCCTGCCCAACCCTCCACCAGCCTTGCAGTTCGTTTTCACCAAACCCGAATCAACCACCCAGTTTTCCTTGCCTACTGGTGTGGCCCAAATTTTCATATTTGTTTACTTCATTTTTGCTTGATTTCAATTGGGTTGGTTAGGATTTATGACATTAGGAAGTTAGAATGCTGTTCATGCATCAATTGGGGGGTTTTGTTGGCCTAATGTTTTCCTTCTGTATTTTCTTCTGTTCCTTTTGTTTCCTCTATGTAATTAAATTTTCCCGCTTTATGTATGTGCAGGAATGGTGGGACTTTCTCTTGGAGAAAAGCACTTCATAGAGGGTGGCATTGCTCAAGACCTTCGTGCTGATGGTCGAAAGAGATTAACTTACCGTCCTATTTGTGTTGAAACTGGATTTATACCCCAGGTATAATGTTCTTTTCAAATACGCCATGGAAATGTGGTCTCAATGATAGAAAAGGATTTATATACCCAAAGCCAATCAGTTAGAATTAAGTCTTATTTGGGTTGCATGATAGTTTGCTTAGTTCCTTATACACTGGTTTGTTTTCTAGCAGACAAACTGAACTTCTGCCGGTTCTATGTAATTGTAATTTCATGGACTTCATGGCAGGCAAATGGTTCAGCAAGATTCAGGATGGGGGCAACAGATGTTATTTCCAGTGTGAAGGTATTTCATCTTTTAGATGCCGGATCTTCTGTTTGTATTTTTTAAATGACAAGTATCTACACTGACTAATCATTTTGCTCCTAGTATGAGATCTTCTGGTGGATACTTGTAATATGTTGCCTCCTAATTTCTATAAATGCAGGCTGAACTTGGAAAGCCGAGTTCTTTGCAACCTGACAAAGGAAAGGTCACCATATATGTTGATTGTAGTCCAACCGCAGAACCAATGTTCGAGGTTTGTATTCCTTGATTTTCTGATATCTTCTAATATTATTTGTTTTGTTGATTTAGGTTACATAGACCTCTTGATTTTATTTTTTGTTTTTTTATCCTTTGTATTAATAATAATAATTAAAAAAGATTAATTGTGTGAAATGCATGCCTTAAGGAATCCAATTTGATAATTCCAGCATGATTCATTACTGTGCCCTATTTTTGGCTGATGATTTTTGTTGTTCCCCCTTTTTCCTCTATTCTAAAAGTACTTCAATATCATTTACGTCCGTGCACACTTGCACGCACACGCGCGCGCGCCACATGCATATGTATATATGTATCTATGTATGTGATTTAAAATTTAATTCTATACCTTACATTTTACCCAGGGTAGAGGGGGTGATGAGTTGTCAATGGAACTCTCAGTTGCTCTTCAGCGTAGTCTCTTGGGTGGTAAAAGTGGAGCTGGTATGAATCTAATTAGAGCAAGAGAAGCAACCATAAATATATTGCTCTTTGTCTTCATTCTATCATTTTGTCAGTTCACACACTCTAATGTGATTATAGGTTCTGCCTTTACTTAAGTTGATAATATAGAGGTCTTATTTAACTTTTCCCAGGGGCTGGAATTGATCTCTCATCTCTAATAGTAGTGGAAGGAAAAATTTGCTGGGATCTTTACATTGATTGCCTTGTTGTTAGTTCAGACGGGAATCTGCTAGATGCCCTAGGTGCTGCAATTAAGGTAGTTCTCTTCACATATATTTACACATTTTGCAGTTTAAATTTTCTTTTAATTTTAAGTAAACCATGAGGAGGGATGAGTATAGTCCGTAGACGAGCTGGATCTGTGCTTGAAACATATCAAAACTAATTGGTTGAACTACAAATCCACTGAGCTATTCAAACAAGCTTTGTACCTATCTTGTATCTCCTTTACCGTGATGGCAGCATAAATCTAAACTTTTGACATTTTTATTCTCCTAAGACGTTCATGACAAGAGACGCGTATGCAGTTGATGACCTCTCTGCTATCAGAAGACAGAAACTGAAAACTAATGTATCTTATTCTTTTTGTTCCTGAAGGCTGCTTTGAGCAATACAGGCATTCCAAGGGTTAATGTTGCAGCTGGTGCGTCAGGCGATGAGCAACCAGAGGTTGACATTAGTGACGAAGAATTTCTGCAGTTTGACACATCCGACATCCCTGTAATAGTTACATTAACAAAGGTGACAAAACTAGAGTTTTAGGTGTAATCTTTTCATAAGCTGCAAATGTCTTTTCTTTCCCCAATTAAGTATTGCCCTTGTGTTTTATATAGGTGGGTAGGCACTATATTGTAGATGCCACTTCAGAAGAGGAATCCCAAATGAACTCCGCCGTCTCTATTTCTGTCAACAGGAAAGGACACATTTGTGGGATGACTAAACGAGGTGGTGCAGGCTTAGATCCTAGCATCATTCTCGACATGATATCTGTGGCAAAACATGTGAGTGAGCAGCTAATGAACAAATTAGATTCTGAGATTGCTGCAGCTGAAGCTGATGAAGACGAATCATGACATTGTCAGCCCCTCTGACTGTTTTTATCTAGTGGTAGTTATGATAACTTACATAGGTGATGAAAGGTAGAATGACATGTTGTACAATTTCCATATGTTTTTAAAAATAGCGTATTTCACAGAGCTGAGTCTGCTTAATTATCAGCTGACAGCTTATGTTTTGAATGGAATTAGGCAGGCTTTTACTGCATCATTGCTGCTTATTGCCAACCCAGGTTATGTCTTTCACTTGGTTTGGAAAATGGAACACAGCATGGCGCAAGTCCTCTTTGGTGGAGCGCAGATTTCTATGTTAAGATCAATTTCCTCCGGTGAAAGACAGAAGAATAAAAGTCACAATATTATCGAGTCACCTGGTCCTTGGCATGAGGGGGAGATCTATCTCACTATATTTTCCTGATGGTTTTTACTTATAATAGATTAATAAATAAATAAATCTTGATGGTTCTAGCTATATGAAACTGGTTAGGATATTTAGGAAATTATTGAGGTGACATTCTAAACCAGTTAATTTGAAAATAACGGTTATGATTTTTTATTTTTATTTTAAAAAAAATAAATATATCTACCATATAGAGTTCTGTATAAATTATTGGGGGTTTCGATTCATATAATACTCATGTGAGGAAGTTTATTTTTATAAATTGGTGAGATGCAGTAACGAAAAAAAAAAAAAAAAAATTCTCAAAAGCTCATTCTCAAATAATGTGTTAATCTTGGATTAGATTTACTATTTTAAAAAATGTGTTACCACATCATTTGAAAACTACTTTTGCCAAAAAAAAAAATGAAAAATAGAGCATTTTTCAAGAATATAGTCTTAGACAAGGATCTATTTTGTTGAGCTCAATTAGTTGGAAAGAGATTCATGTAGTTTCGAGCACTTGGTTGTTGTTGGACCATAAGCAAGATTTTAAACAATGACGATCGGTCTAATCGTTCAAGGAAATTAGGAGACTATTGAAGGATTTTTGATTACCGACGGTCTTCTGGTAGGTCTCCCACCAAAGGCCTCCAAAAAGCCTGAAGGCTCACAGGCCAACAACTGAAGGGCATAGAAGGTCAACAATCCATAACCAATGAGCCTAGAAGGTCTGATGACTTGCAACCCAAATAAGCAATAAGGATTTGGGTAAACTCTTGTTAAGATGTAATGTCCAACAACTGATTTTTTACTCTTGCCAACTTAGTCAATTGCCTACTCATACTAAGCGTCCTCCAACATACATAAAAATGAATCTTCACGTCAGTTATTAGCATAAATTTTTAAAACCCTAATGCTCCGTTTGTTTCGGCGTAAAATGATTTTCAGAAAATGATTTCGGTATTTTACGATGTTTGGTAGGGGCGAAAATAACGGTCAACGAAAACCATTTTCGGTTTGACCGTAAAACCTTCTTTAATAAAAACCGTAAATCGTTTTCCAAAATTATATTCTTCGTCTTTACACGCACATTTGATATCTGACTGGTCGAATCCGGCAATAGTCGGTCGTTCGAAAATAGGCAGCACCGGAATCCGGCATCATCAAGTCACTGGAATAATGCCGGCGTCGGAATCCGACTACCGAAATACTGCCGGCTGCCGGAATCCGGTGGCCGGGAAATCGCCGCCCGCCGGAATCCGGCGACATCCGGCAACTGCGCCGAATGCTGGCGGAATCTGGCCGGAATCCGGTTATGGACAGAAACCGGCCGGAATCCGGCCTGATTTGACCGGATTCGGCCAAAATGGCCGGGATCCGGCCGGATCTGACCCGATCAGGAGGTGTCCTGCCGGAATCCGGCAATTTTGGCCGGATTTGGCGACGGCGACCGGCCGTCGCCGGATTCCGGCGACATTTGTATTTTCACTTTTTGTAATTTTTTCGTGCGAACCAAACGCCGAAAAATATTTTCGAAAAAATAGTTTCTTTTGAAATTGATTTCGTCGAAAATATTTTACGACGAAAACCATTTTACGTCAAAACAAACGGAGCATAAAACAAAAGTGAAAGACGACGGCCTAGACATAGAAGAAGAGAACATTAACTCAAATACGCATAATTTTGCCTAAATTCCAGCCCCAGGCTTTGATCCAAAACGTTATGGAGCTTTTGCCTATAATAAAAAAATAAAAATAAATAAAAAAATAAAAAATAAAAAATGAAAGAGACAAGATAAGAATCTTAACCAAAAATCACCCTGAAAGTACAGATGTTTAAGACGAAGAAAGGCTAAAATAATTGTTGGGGTCAGCATCAGCTCTCCCCCAAATCATTGAACAAAACATGGGACCCAATATTCCTTCCCAATCACCAGAGATGGCCCACTGATAGACCCCACAAGACCATCCATTCTACCACACATATACACTAAAAGATAAAGAGACAGCGACCTCCTTCACCCGCTGCCCTTCCCCCCTTCAAATGAGCTGCCCCTTTTTTTGTTTTTTCTGTAAAAAATAATTTAATTTTTGCTGCACAATTTTTACATAATTAAGATACGTCGGTAAGACTCATGTATGTATGGTGAGACCAACGTGCATAAATCTTACTCATATATTTTAGTTATATAAAAATTATACACTTTTAATTGTACAACTAACAAATCCCTTTCTCTCTTCTTTCAAAAGTCTTTTAAAATCTTCCATCATCTATTTTAGGTATTGCGTCACGTATACCAATCCAAGTCCAGTGCTAATCATGATTAATTTACCATTAATCAAATTACTCATGATTCTTGTAGGGACAGTAAAATAACTGCAATTACTAAATAAAGAATCAATTATATTATAGTATTTGACAATCTCTACCACCACTCAAGTGGAGTGATAAGAGCCAAAAATGTTGAGGCGTCATCATCTTCAAAAAGCCACAACTCAAGTTGGTTGACCCACTCCTCACATCACCCACCACTCATTACAACCCCGACCAACTTAGCGTGTAAACACATGTCCCAATTTAGGCAACTTGCATTCCCATTACCTTTTCTTTTCTTTTTTATATAATGATCTTCTCAAATTATTTATTGAAAATTTAATAAATTGAAAGAATTCGAACAAGTAATTATGAGAGATTAGTTATGACACCTACATGATCAAATAAAAATTAAGTTGTTCAACCACTTATTCAGTCAAGTGGATCCTATAAGTGACATCTCACAATCATCTACTTAAATTCTCTTAAATTTGACATAATTTAAAAATATCCTAATCCCTTTTTAGTTTGCCTTCTTTTGGCACTTGCAAGTTTGGCTCTATTTCAACTAAATCATTTTATTAAATGATTTCGACCCCACTCAAAAGAATGCGGCTATTTACACTCATGTTAGTCCTTTAAAAAATTAAAAAAAAAATCACATTAATTGATGTGACATTAATATAATAAATAGATGTGTAAAGTAACATTAATCCAAAAGAAAAAATGGGTTTGTTTCATTTTTGAAGTTTCTAATTTTAATTTCTCATATCTAGGTAATTTCTTGATTTTATCTAAATTAGTGTTTTATTAGTGGCCCTGGTTACTTACCCTAGGTTTTGGCCTAGATAATAAATTTGTTTCCTATTAAAAAAAAAACAAAAAACCAAAAAACCAAAAATACAAAACAAAACAGTCACGTTATACTTTTATATTTTGGAAGTTCAAACTCCACCCACTTTATGTTTTAAAATTTTTGAGTCAAATATTTATCACCACAATGATCCTTAAAAACAAGTTTAAGGCCTCGTTTGATTCGCGGATTTGAGTTCAATAAAGGTAAAAAGCTTTTTAAGACAAAAGAATAATTATACCAATATTGATTATGAACTTGAAGAACAATTGCATTAAAAAATTAAAAGCAATATCAAATTGTAGCAATTCTCATAATTATACAACCAACATACATAGACTAAAATTTTCTGAATTAAAATACAATCAAACCATTTTGCTTAAATAAGGCTACATCATTTTCACCCTTCATCATCTTCAATATCTGAAAAATCACATTTTTAGCTTTAATGAGAACTCTAGAAGCCTTAAGACTAAAAAAGATGTCTCCTTTTAACACTCCTAGCATTGTCTAACACCTAAAGTACAAACATTTTTTTACATTAAAAACACAGAGTCTCCAACTCTGGATACCCAACATTAACAACTCATCAAAAGCTTTGGTGGACAATCCATAACTACACACAGAGCCTAAAGCTCATCATTAAATTAAACCTCTTTAGTCCGTTGAAAGCATCAACCGTATTTAAAAAAAAAAAAATGAAAAAAAGTTAAAAAAAAATAAGTAAATAATAATAATAAAAAGCATCAACCATCCTAAAGGTAAGGTTTTTCCTTAAAAAACTAGACTTTTCTCTTGATTTCCAAGCTCAGAACACCAAAATGAACCCAACACACACAACATCACTACAGAAAAAACAACAAATAACACGAAATACAAGCTAGGGATAATGATTCGATCTCCCAAAACCTCTAGAAAAGCTCACCTCTCTCTCTCTCTCTCTCTCCTAAGTATTTTTGGTGCCCCTAGTCGGCCAAATGATCACTAGGGTTGCCACGTGAGGCCTTAAATAAGCTAACTATCGCGTAACTCGCGTCTGCAAGTTTTGAACGTATTTAAATTGCAAACTGGATCGGTCATAAAAAAAGGAGTAATCGATCACTCTAGAGTTTATGTGCCACACTAGTCAATCGCTTAATCGGGGTGATCGATCACTCACCGACACTGATCGATTACTCAAGCCCCAAATTTTTCAAGTGTAATTTTGGACTCATTTTTTCTAATTTTTACGTTAAACCTAGTTTTTTTTATTAATTTTTTTAAGCCCTAATTAAAGATTTATTAACCCTAATTTAGATCAGGGGCATTCCAATAAGTTAGTTTTCCGTTCTTCTGTGTGAAAGCCACAATTCACAAAGCCTTAATTTTCTAGCACTCGAGAAAGGTGACACACTGACACGACTCACGAGTGCTATAAAATTAAAGTCATTCCTTAGTTAAAAAAATGTGGCCATTAATCGCCCATTCCTTTGTTAAAAATAGTCTAAAGCGATCAAATACAAGCTTTAAAAAGAAAGTGATGAAGTGGAGAATATTATTCAGTTGGCTATTGCAGCCTATTATTATTTTATTATTAATTTATTATGTTTGTTCTTGACTCAAATCTTTAAGCTAAGTATTAATCGAGAAATAAATGAGGTTGCTAAAGTTATTAATTTACACGGTGTTTATTTTGTTTTCAAAAAAACTGCTCAAGATAATACTTAAATATACTCTTTTTTCTTGGATCCTATTAATTAATTGTTCTTAATTTATTTTGCCAGTAGTTTATATTATTATGTGTTTGTGACGCTGTGAGATTAAGATTTCGAGTAGTTACTTTGATTGTTGGATTTTTTTGGTTAATTTGATAGGTTTGAATTAATTAATTAATTTGTCGATATTTCAATTCTTAAGTTTTTTTTTTTTGGGTACATGTCTATTAGCAACTAGAAAATTTTTGTATTCCAAAGAAAAGTTCTATTTTAAGATGATTTTATAGGCACATAACTTTTGTATACAATTATGAGTACTTATGACTTAGTATGCAATTAAATTGAAGTCTTGTCTATTTTTATTTTATATAAACGTACGCGCGCGCGCACACACACGTACATAAAGAGAATATATGTATTTATATGCTTATTTACTTACGTAGGATCAGACCGGCCCCCACATAAAAACTTTTGGTTCCGCTCTTTATTGATCATTTGTACAAATGTGTTATTTATTGCTATTATTATTATTAAGAAATGCTATATGCTACGCTACATCTCATCTCTTATATATCTTATCGTGTTTGATTTGATAATGTCTATTAACTTTTGAAATTTTTTTTTCAAAAAAATAATTAATCCAAAAGCTAATGAGTACATGCTAAAACGAGACGGAGATGTAATAAAAGTATTATTACTCAATATTATTTGGGGGATGGAATCTTGTTTTTGTAAACAAATAGGAGTGCATGGTATAAAATAAAAAATAAAAAAATAAAAAATGTTTTGTTGGCAGGCCATCAACTTCCAAAATAATTTTATATAATGTCGTAAAGTAATGAAAGTTGGAATGTTGGAGGTGACATCAAGAGACAATACCCCGAGCTAATAATGGAGGCAAAAAAAATAATTATCAACTTGAAAAAAAGGGAGAGGGTTGATGACCATGCAAGTTACTATCAAGTTTGATTTTATTGTTCAGAAATCATATACCCCGAGAGGCCCACCATCATATCTGTCATGAATAATTTCTTATATATATTCAACATGAAGATTTTTAATTTTAGGTTTTAATTCTTTTAACTAATTGACTTCTTGGGATTATTTACTATATATATATATATATATATATATATGAATCTTTTACAATGCATACTTAGATGATTAAACATAGTTATAAGCGGATGCGTTGTAGTTGCAGCCTCTGCAAATAGAGACACGAGAAAGACAAAAATGGCATAATAAGTTGGGACACAGCATGGGCGAGTAAACAGAAATGGAAAGGTACCCCCAAACCGCCAAACGGACGTGTGCAACTTGCCAACATGGAGTTGGAAGACTAGGCTTTACTTCTACTGTCGTACGCAAATTGTTGTGTTTTGTTATTTAGAAGAGGAGGGCTGAAAATAAAGATGGGGACATGAGAGGGCGCGCGGCCTATATAATCAGTGTGATATCAGACAAAATATCCCTCAAGCTCAAGGGACCCACCACTTTACTCAAATCGACGGAGGAAAATGCATTGGTGGGGTAAGGTTTTTTTTTTTTTTTTTTTTTTTTTTTTTTTTTTAATAAACCCTTTATTTAAAGCATGCATCCTGTAATTGTTAGGTTTTAATCTCAAAATATCATGTCATTCATAAAAGAGTAAAAAATATTTACATTCCATTAAAAGTAATCAGATTAAAAGCATTCTCAGCAGACGTTTAATTTTTATTTTTTTTTTCCCTATATAAGGAAAACAAATTACTTTTATACTTTCTTAATAAACACACTCCATAATAACTTTTTTTTTTTTTTTTTATCTTTTTATATAATATTCAAATATTATTTTTAATTGTTTTCTTATTCATTTCTTTTACTCTCTCTCTTCTTTAGATTTTGTTTTTCCTATGCAACATAACTCGAAACCATGGCCAACTAAGCTGAATTCTCGAACTCATAAGCCCTCAACCCAATTCCTAGATTTTCTTGTTTCTCTCTTATCCACATGAAAAATGAATCTATTTTTTTTAGTGGGTTTAATCCGATTTTTTTTTCTCTAATTTATTTGGTGAATATGCTTCATATTGTTTTCTTCTTCCTTTGCTCGTTACTCATTTGTTCTTCTCCAAAAATTCCCTTGCCTTAGAACCGGATTAGAAATGGGCATTTGCATTTTTCTTTTTCTTTTCTTTTTTTATTAATAATGAGTTTGTCACAAAGACCCATAGATTATTTCGGTTGATCTCTTCTTTCTTTTTGGCATTCTCTATTTCGATTAAACACCAATTTTCTCTCAAATATTGCATCAATTCTGTTTGGCAGATTTTTGCTGAGGACCCATGGATTATTTTGGTTGATCTCTTCTTCCTTTTTGGCATAGAAAAAAGCTGCATAGATTAACGAAGAAGAAGAAGCTGCGTAGAAAAAACGAAGAAGAAGAAGAAGCATAGGGGACTGCGTTTACGAAGAAGTGTAAGGGTTGATTTGGGTTTGCGATTTTAATAAGTGAAATTTAAAATGTGGGATTTTTAAATGTGATTTTTAAAAACATAGTTAAAATCGTAAATTAACCTTTAAAATTTTGCGTTTTCAAAAAAGCATACTCTTATTGCGATTTGAAATAGCAGATTTTTTACGTTTTCAAATCGCAATTTTTAAAAATGCAGTTTCCAAACGATTTATATTCTGCGATTTGGTTTTAAATCGCACTTATTGTCTACGAAATCACAATCTCAAACGCACCCTAAGAGGAGATAAAACTTTTTTTTATGATTATAATAAAGCATGAGAATGCTATAGTGCAACCCAATGGATTAGATTGCACTGTAGCGTTCTTAAGGTATAGGAAAAATATAGGATGTCTGCTGTGGGTGACTTTTTGTGATTTTCTTAAAATTTTCCTCAAATTTAGGGAACAAAACCCTTATAGGGTGTCTGTTGTGAATGCTCTAATATGCTTCTCCCATTCTTCTACTTTTTTTTTTTTCTTGAAATTTATTTTGGAAAAGAAAAAGAGATCTCTGCTATAACAAATGATAACAATGTTCACTCTAGTAGCTAGAGAGAATCTCTTTACAAGACAAAATTATTTTTATTTGTGCAATGCACTCTTAATAAAATTGGAGAAATTTACCAATTTGATTCCATTTGCTTTAAGTCATTTTCAAATCGTTTCTCGTTATTTAAATTTTATCTCGTTGCTTATTTGCCTTGGACCATTATTAAATAGATTTTTTTGTCTTACTTTTTAACGAAAATCTTATTAAGATTTTAACTACCCCAACAAGAAAAAAAATACATTAAAAAAAAAAAAAAGATTACAAAAACATAATATTACAAAAAAAAGAAAAAAAAAAAGGGAACATAAATGGGTTAGGATAGGTCCCACCCACCCCTCCTTTATGGGGAGGGGGGCATACCGCACCCATGGAGGAGAGGCCTCCACTTACCTGCATTTGACAATGGGGTAGGTAGTTTTTTCTCCTTGTTTCTAAGGGTGGAGGCCACCCACCACTTACAGATCTTGCAATATGTAGAGGATAGGTAGCCTCCATCCCTTGTTCTTGAGGAACGAAGGGAGTTACCTCTTGTAGAGGCCACCCACTCTTCACATACTTAATTAGGAGGGATAAACGATAGCCTCTGCATATCTAGGGGTGGTAATCTCCACCCCTCGCAAATCTAAGACAGGTGGAGGCCATCACCCGTCGTAGACGACGATAAGTGGTTGACCTACACCTTTAAGCTTCAACTCTCGTAGATGTATAAGTAGTGGATGGCCTCTACCCTTCACAGATGTGTTGGATTATGTGTAACACCCCTAAATTATTTTACCTTTAAAATAACCTAGGGTTGCTACTACTGTACCTTCACATTAAATACACAGTAGAAATTGTTATAATATATTTTTTCTTTTTCTTTTTTCTTTTTTATTTTTAAAAAAAACTATAATTATTCACTTTTTTAATAAACTATAGTTATCCACACAATTTCAACACCAAAGCATTATGTCATAAACACCATTACATTCATCTATACGGTATACATCAAGAGTGCAAATTCTATCGCTTAACTATCAAAATCAACATCATTCATAATTACATAACATGATAACCACAAAGTTATTGTTGGGAACATGTAGGTAAAATATTCACATTAAAAATAGCGGAAGATTCCCAAGGAACGAGTTCTATGTAACCAT
The DNA here is from genome assembly GCA_028654335.1 of Alnus rubra. NCBI lineage: Eukaryota > Viridiplantae > Streptophyta > Magnoliopsida > Fagales > Betulaceae > Alnus > Alnus rubra. The sequence goes on from JAJPGS010002369.1 coordinate 2,330,174, forward strand.
AGCACCAAATTTTTTAAAACATGAAACAACATGCAAGAGAAGAAGGTATGATCACATACCTTGGTATTGGCAAATAGGGTTTTCTCTTAGTGATGCACAACTAGGGCTAGGGTGTTTTTAGAGACTTTTTGATCTTTTCCTCAAGAGAAATGATAGAACATCTCCTGGTGTTCTCCTAGTGTTCTCCTGCAATGGCATAGATGTAATTTTTTAATCAAAAAAAATTACATCTACGTCATTTCAGGAGAAGACAAGGAGATGCTCTAGCATTCATCTTTCCTCAATTCTAATTGTGTGGTCAAGAGTGTAGGCTCTATTGTATAATACCTCCTTTTATAGACCTCTTAACCTAGAGTCCTAAAACTTGGAGAACAAGTCCCTAGGAATTTGGCCACCCCTAAGAATAGGTGCTCGGCCACTATATGGAGTAGTACTCCTATGCAATTTCGACTAGCCCAAAATTAGCTTGAGGATTGAGGGACTTAAATGGAAATAAAAACTAGCTTTAATGGGCTTATGACACTTGTCATCTCATGACTTGTTCTAAGTTACCATTAATTACAACTTCTTCCACTAAAATATTGTAATTGCACTTTAATATTTATTCCTTTAGCTTCTTATAATTGCATTTGACCTATCAATGAAATATTCATAGTGAAATTAAAGTCAAAGAGAAATTTATGTCACTTTATTTCGCTATCTTTTAATCATTGAGTCACTAATTTAATTTATTGACTATTCTTATACTCTTGAGATCATATTTCATTGAGTACAATTAATTTTAGTAACTCCTCGCTAAAATGCTCAGGCCTGAGACTTAAAATAATAAATTCCATTAAATCTATCTCAAGTTGATATTTCATATCTCTTTGATTCTAATCAAATTGATTATGCATTTAATCTTGAAAAGTCGTGTTCCCACAATGCTATATGTGATTACCTAACACATCATGTTTTTGACCACGAATGAATGATCTTACTTCTAAATATATCAAAGTGACATGCACTTCATATTTGAGTTCACATTCCTCTCATGATTGAGAGTCATTGTTATAAGTACTTGTAAATTCAAGTTATTCATTTGACAATGGTTTATAAAATAATAACTCACGTAGTCCAGTTCAATTCATTATAACCACATCAACATATTAATCAAAAGTCTCAATTTCCATGACCAAGATAGATCATCGTAATTAGTATGTTATAGTCTTATTATATAGAATGTCCAATCACATTACCAACTATGAGCTAGGGTTTACAAGTCACAAGGTATTATGACTTAGATCTTCTGTGCGATAATTTCATTAAAACATCTAAACCATATTCAATGTAGCTTAAGGACTACAAATACATAAAATGTCACACATATGTATATAGAAATATGCTCAATGTTTTGATTTATCTCAGAAAAGAAAAAAAAAATTATTAAATTGAAAATGTCACATAACACTAATTGAGTTTTAGGGCACTATCACTAACAATTATACAAAAATTTATAGTGAAAAACCTCATTGTGATTGTGTCTATCGTTTACTCTAGCTTCCCATCCCCAACATCTATGTCTTTTGTAAAATAACATTTTATAGGTGGAAAGTATAAAGACCAAGAAATAAAATAGGAAATGTTGCAATTAATAAATTATGTTTATTAAATAAAATGTGATTAATAATAGATTCTAGGTGATAATTATATTATCAAAATAAAATGAGTCTAAGATAAAATAATGGAATTAGAATAATAAAATACTACCAATGGGTATCTAGGAAATAAATTAATAATAATGGGTCCTAGTTAAATAAATAATTGATTGTATGGGTAAAAGGTACTTAAAATAAATGTGGGGTCAGATATTAGTTATTAAAAGATAGGATTATAACATTGTGGGGGTAATATCATAAATTAAGGTAGTGGGAGGCTTCAAACAAAAATGTAATCTTATCCATGCCACATGTCATGCTAGGATTGGCTATGGGGGATATCTTATCCTTCTTTTTAATTTAAGAAACAAAAGAAATAAAATAACCCCCCCTAAACCGGTCAACAGCCCCCCCCCCCCCTTCCTCTTTTCTTTCTTCTTTTCTCTTATATTTTTCTTCCTTCTTCTTGGTTCTTCTCACCCGATCACACAGAGAGAGACGAGAGAGTGAGATGGAGTGTTTGAGAGGGAGATCAGAGTGGGAGTTGAGAGCAGAGAGTGAGATCGAGACAGGGAGATGAGACCGAGAGAGAGAGAGCCGAGAGATTGAGAGTGAGATCGGGAGAGTTGAGGGAGATGGAGCCCGATCCTCCGGTGGGTGGTGTCGACGAGACCAGAGAACGCCGACGACGTGATCTCCGGTGAGCCCGTGACCCATAGGTGTGCGAAACCCGTGCAACCCGTGACCTAGTGACCCACGACCCGTGAAACCCGACCCTCTAGAACTAGTTTTTCGGCGATTTCGGGATGATTTCCGGCGGCTCCAGGGGATTTCTAGCGAAGACCCGCTGAACCACGAAGACCCATAACCCGAAAGGCCCAGAGACCCGGTCCTCCTTGTGTGGTTTTCCGGTGAGTCCTCCGACGAACCAGAGTTGATTTCCGGTGGTTCTTGAGCTCCATTTTATTAGGTAATTTTCAAGTGAATTCTTGAATGATTTTAAGTGTTTTGGATTTATAAAATGGAATTTTAGGGTTTTTATGGGTTATTGTTTGTGGTTATAATTTTAGAGTAATTATAAATGAAAATAGAAATTGATTTGGGATTTGTTGAGAAACCTAGGGTTTTATTGGGATTTGTCTATATTTTTGGAATAACCGAATGGTTATTGGGGTTATACTGAATGGATATTTGGGGTTTAGGGCTTTGATTGTGTTAGATTTCTTGTTGGCTTTGATGGTGGTATGGCAGGGTATGGATTTTGGTTTTAGTAGCTTTAGTTGGTTGATTTGCATTGGTGATGTTGATTTAGGTGGCTTTTGTTGGCTATGGACGATTGGGTTTGAGTTTTGATGAATTGGTATTGGACATTAGTTGATTAGGTTAAGTTATGGATTTTGGTGATGTTGGAATTCCCATTGGATTCTATGAAGCTTGACCAAATGGGTATTATTATGTGGTTGGATTTTTGATAGGTTCCATGGAGTTCAGAACCAGTTGAGTTGAGTGCTTATATTTTGATGGGCTTAAGAGTGGCATCGTAGGGGCTGATTTGGAGGGACTTTGATGGAGTTTATAGCTATGGGCTTTAATCAGGTTGAGTGAGTTTGATGGGTGTTTTTGGTGAACCCAAATCTGGTTTTTTGTTAGTGATTTGATGATGTGGTTATTAATTATGTGGAAATTTTGGAAAGAAATGTACCATTGCCATTTATTTAATGAATTGAGTTCAATGGTATACGGGATTGTACTTTAGAAGTTGGATTTGGTAATTCATTTTAGTGGCTGATTATATGTAGTTTTGGTTAAGAAGGTATTACTTGGATTTGTGTATAAGTCATTGGAGAATGTAGTTTTGGGGAATGTATGTGTCTGTGTAGTTTTGATAAAAAAAAAATAAAAATCAATGTATATGCCTTGAGCTTTAATAAATAAATTGGCAAAGTGTAATAAAAGAATGGATATTACCAATATAATTATACGTTAGTTCAATAGAGTTATTAGATTAATGGGTTATATAAGATTAATGTCCTATAGTTTAAACTACCTAGATGGTTAGTAGCTAATAAAAGATAAAGTATTGAATATATTAGTAATTGTATTTAAGGTTAAGAAACTAAATAATGTTACAAGCCTAAGATTTATATCAAATGAGGTTAATAATAATAATGTTATACAACAACGATGTATAAGCTAATTAAGATAGTGAATACATCTTTATATTAATAAGCAAGATATAATACGAACCTATAACCAATGATTAACCTAATAATAGTTTAGGATACTTAACTAGACTTAGACACGGGTAATGTGAAGTGTGAGCAAGCGGGTAGTCTATGTGTCATAGAGTGTAGAGTTAAATAGCGTAGTTTAACGATACCAATGTTTGCAGGATAGTGTCCTGATTAGAGACTTCAAGGGGTTCTCCAATGTAGAGTTCAAGTCATGAGTCCAATGCAGCCCAGGTGAGTATTCTACTCACTGAGAAGTATTATTTTCATATATGATGAATTGTAAAATGTATAGTGTTTTACAAACCTGAACCAACTGTATGTTGATTATGATCTGTTTTGGATGCTTTGAGTATATTGAAATTATGATAATGTTTTGAAATATGAATATGATATGTGGTTTTAGAGCGAGTATAAGTTGGAGATTTAAGTTATGAAAATTGTCTAAGAAATGACATGTAGAACTATTTATGTTTTATAAAGAAAGCATGTGTTAAAAGCATGATTATGAAATTAAATGTATAGTATTTAAGCATTGAGCATTGAGCATTGAGCATTGAGCATGAAACATGAACCCATAAACAAACTATTAGGGGGATCTATGCCCCATAGGCATGAACTAGAAGGGGGACATACGCCCCAGGGGGATCTACGCCCCAAACGCATGAACTAGTGGGGGATATACGCCCCTTACGTATGAACTAGTGGGGGGACATACGCCCCATACGAACACACACATGAACTATGGGGGGACCGACGCTCCAGGGGGATTTACGCCCCATACGAACGTACACATGAACTAGTATTGAGAGATTTACGCCCTTAGGAACATACGCATGAACTAGCATTGGGGGACCAACGCCCCATAGGAATACAACAGAAACTTACATGAGCATGTATAGCATGGTTTTCATGAGTGATGTTTTATACTATGAGTAGTTTTGCTAGACGTATTAGTATGCATAAGAATCTCAATGGAAAAGAACTTATGTATATTTCTATCGGATGGTTGCATGATTTAAATGCCATTGTTTCCTATAACGAATCTTCTACGTATAATCTTAGCTGTCTAATATGTTTAAATGTTTTCTATTAGTCGGTGTTTGTTATATCAGCTATGGGGGTTTTCAAACAAAAGTTTATAAAATTGGTGGCCGTTATAGTGTACGCATGACTAGAAAAGAAATGTTGGTTCTTTGCGAAAACTCAGTGAATAGTATACCTCTGAGGTCTTAGTGTATCTAATTATGCTAAGGCGGTGGGCTCATAATTCCACCTATACGGATGTGGCAAACCCCCACAACCGTATAGATGATGTTCATTTGGCTGCAGGTATTCCGGTCGTAGTTGATAGCATTGTAGAAGGGTACTTTGGATGTTATGACTGAAGCACGCCACAACGGTTGTAATTGGCAGACCACGGGTTGTCCACTTGTTTATAGGTTTAGTTTATGGCTTGTGACGTTTGTGTCACTTGTTCTTGTAAAGCCATTTATGTTATGTAATTATATTGAGGAAAGACTTAAACAGATAGATGTAATATGGCTATTTGTTTATGATTATTTGTAATAGAAGTTTATGTTATGATTTCCGCTATTTAGGTTTATGTTTTCTGCTGCATAGATGAATAGATGTTATACTCTGATATACCAGGTTCCTATTATGGGAAATGTACCATATGTTGGCTTTACGACATATTGTCGTGCCACTGTAATGATCCGTTTATATTTTACGAAACTAATATTTATGCAAATGTTTCGAACAAAAAAAAAAAAAAAAAAAAAACTAGGTCGTCACAGAAAGTGAGTCTACAGAAACATCAATTTGTAAGGTGTACACGAAATTAGCCCATGCACGCTAAAATATGAAAACATTCTTTCATAAACATCGTTATCATTTTTCTGAAACATAAAATAAACTTTAAAATATTTGTTTTGTAAACATACATCTTTTACTTAAAACATTATAGTTCTTAACATAAAACATCATAACTATTAACATAAAGCATCATATCTTTTTATTATAAAACGTCATATGTCTTTAACTTTTCCTTCTTAGCCGTAACATAATATCATCTTACTTGTACAATTAACCATCTTACACCATAGGTTAGCACATCACATCAAATGTCATAGTACATCATTGTGGCCACAAGGTGCATGCATCACACCAAAATAAAAAGATAAGGTAATCGTAAATCTTATCGGAATCTCATTATAAGGTAACCATAAATTGTACCGAGACTCCATTATAGGGTAACAATAATCATACCGAGACCCCAATATAAAGTAATTGTAAATCACACATACACAGGGTAGTAGGGTTAAGTCTGTATACTAAAAATGATGCATATGCTTTGTAGCACCCCAAATGTTAATTATGGTTAAGAGTGCCTTAATAAAACTCAAGAATGTTAGGCTTGGTTCCAAGTGAAAAGAAGTAGAATTTTGAACTTCTGAGAACTTCCTGTGTGTGCCGAACGTTTGAAGTGGGATAGCAAACAATTGATGACAATATGAAAGCTTTTAATGTCATCACCTCAACCCTTATATACATGCATAGGCTGTTATAAATACTTCATTTACGCCCTAACCCTCTATTTTTCGTCATCTTTTAGCAGAGGAACCCTAGTGAGAGAGGTAGAGTGAGCTTTGAAGAGATAAGGTTTTTCTTGGAATATTACCTTCTAGAGAGGTAACCCCTTGCTTTAACTTTGTTTTGTTGTTGTTATTAGCTATTATTCTTGATGTTTAGCTACTGCCTAGGAGATAATCTCGTAGTTTACTATATTGGATCAATGATATGTTTCTAGGTTTGATACCTAGGATATGATGTTGATTTATGTTAGATATAGTTAAGGGTTGGTTGTTTAAGTCAATGGTGAGCTATATTATGCATGAAGACGTTACTCGTGTTTAGAATAATGTCTAGAATGATAATAGGAGCTTATGTTTTACAATCAGGATTTCTACCAAGCATTGGACGCTTGATACTCTAAGCTGAATGTCAATGTTTCCTAACAAACGATCGATGCCAGACATTAAGTCTATTTTGAAATAATTTAGGGTTTATAACCTATTTAGCCAAGGCCAGAGATTATGGACCATTTTCACAAATTTGGAGATTGGAGACTTTCAAGTTACCCGGAGGAAGCTTACGAGCTAAGTGAGTAAACTCACACAGATACTTGTTATTTTAAATTCATTAAAGCATGATTATTTTGTATATTAAGTGTACATATTTACAACTCACATGAAATATATTTTAAAATAATGTTAACTCTACTTTGTGAAAATGTTTGATATATATTGTAAAATTATGAGGCTTTGTAAAGGCATGCATGTACAAGAAATTATTAAATGCATCGTATGACATGGTGGTTCATTGTACGAATGAAGACCATGGACAACTATTATACGGGTTATCCCCTATGGTCAAGGGATTTATGTTTATATTTGACCTTGAATTCAATAGTTTTAAAGGTGACTAGAGCAACCATGTTTAATTGGTGGTCACAAAAATAGTATCTTTAGTGGTGTGGATCACTCAGGGTTTAAATCCAGTCGGGTCACCAGCGATTACGGTATGCGGCAACGTCAGGACACTAGTTTTGTACTACAAATCCCTCGGGACAATGCCAATTCTACCAAGCTGAGAGTTAAGAGCTTGGGCAGACCATATGGAATTGACCTATAACATGTTGATGCAGAAGAAAATCAGGCATAAGATTTTAAGATTCTTTTTTGAATAAGATCAGGCCAAAAAATAGATAGAATCATACAAAATATTTAAAGATTATTGTTATAATAATATATTTTACTTTTTGTATAAAAATCTTACTTTGTCTCCAACTTTATGGTTATGTTTTGTATTTTTATTTCTTTATTTTTCTCAAAGTTTTATGCTTGGAAAATATTCAAACTTTGCCTATATAAAGACATGTCTGTATTATTTTGGAATCAAGTTTTGAAGTATCAATTAAATTTTAAGTCTTTCAGAGTTATTTCTCTGTTTGCTTATTTGGGGCAATTAGGAGTTTTCGCCTGACAACATATGTCCACTTTAAACATCATGTACTATATCTATAATGTATCATCATGATATTATAGTCACTGAATAGAGTACTTCATGTTATATTACTTCTTGCAAATTATAAACTTTTTTATCGAACAACTGTGTTCACTATTTAATAACATGCTTACTCTGTGTACTATTACTCCCTAAGTCATGGACTTACACCAGTATTTTTCTACATGTAAAATATGTATTCTTTTATAGCTGATCAGCTAGATGGAGAACTCTAGGAAACAATATGCTCTGTGGAGGATATATGCAAGATTATCTTTGAGGAGTTTGATCTCGTGTGGATGAAGCGCTTGTGGGATAGTGATGAACCAAATGTGCATACTGATGTGATTGAGAGTATCTACATAGACTATCCTATTCAATCAATGAAAGAAGACTTTAGTATTTGATATTTATTTGAGATTTCATTATATTTGGGATTTGAGCATTTAACTTGGTTGTACTATTTATCTATCTAACTTGGTGATCGGTCATAGACCATGACATCTGATGACTATGTTCAAGTTATGTTATGCTTCGTTATGATGCTTATAGTAAACCCTGGTTGTCTTTCATTCATGGAAATATAGTTTTATCTATTCTTTTAACTTAGTGGCTAATTCTTCCGCTATAAGCTCTCTAATGAGAGTTTGAGATCCATTAGTCTTATCATTTGAGGGAATTAGACTGGGAGGCGTATTGAGGAGTTAATTACCATTTAATTAATTTCTTAGGGCGTTACATGCTCATACATAACATTTCATAACATACATAACCCTTTATAACAAATCATATCTTAACTTACATTTCATAATATACATAACCATTTATAACATATCATATCTTAACTTACATTTCATAATATACATAACCCTTTATAACATAACATATCTTAATATTTTTTCTACATTATACAATGATGAAATCATCATATAACCTTTACTTCTCTTTCAAATAATATTTTTTTCATAACTATCATAGCTATAAAATGCAATTTGAGCTTACATCATGAAAGAAAATCGTATCATTTCAGGCTTTAACAAAACTTTCAATTTCATTTACAATCTCATGCAATAAACTTTTATCTATTTTCGAAGTGAGTTTGCTTACATTGTTTGTTTAAATCTCTTATTACTATTTCTTTATAGAGTTTCATCCGTTTTTCGCAAATTTAGGGGTAATTACCTTTTCTTCCATCAACTACCAGCCATTGTCAACATGCCCCCATGAACTGACACCTCAACCAAAAGAGAGCATCCAACTACCAACTTTACATACTTTGCCCCCCTCCGTCAGGGAATCCCGTTAACTTGGATGGAATATTCCATTTTGGGGCGTTAATTTTGGTTTAAAGACCAAAATACCCTCCAACAGTAATTAATAAAAAAAAATTAAAATTAATATGTTTAAAAAAGTTGAGGGCATTTATGTCATTTTTGAGTTTGAGTTAGGGTATTTAAGTCTTTTTACGAATTAAACTGACAGAAGGTGGCAAAGTATGTAAAGTTGGTAGTTGGATACTCTCTTTTGGTCGAGGTGTCAGTTCATGGGGGCATGTTGACAATGGCTAGTAGTTGATGGGGGAAAAAAGTAATTACCCCCAAATTTTTACACACTCGTTAGTAAGGGTTTAACCAAGAAATCCTAAATTATAATTAGTAATTAATCATTTCTTAATTCCAATGTAAAGGATCCACTAGTCATTTGCTTCTCATTTAAGCTCTAAAATCTCTCTTCTCACTATACATCAACATTTTCCTCTCTTTTTTCTTTTTCTAACAAGTTTGATCGATTGGACTACAATCAAAGATTTGATTGAACCTCTTTGTGCTTGGTTCAATCAACTTGCGATCGATAGATTGATCAAACCATTATGTTTTAGGTTTGATCAATCGACACCAAATTCAATCGATCTATTGAACGATCAAATCAACTGGTTAGTTTTCCCTGCTTGAGAAAAAAACCCAAAAAAGCCATATTCACCAACCTTTTCTCCCCTTCCTCAACTCACTTCTCCAAACCAACCCAAATGTTATCCTAAAGCATCATCAATTGATCAACAACAAAAAATGCCATTTATAAACAAAACCACAACCACGGTATTTTCTCCTCCATTTTCTCCATTCTCTAAAAAACAACACACATTTTCACAACTTCAAAACACCATGGCACCATACAACAACACCAATAACCCCAACAATATCTCAACAACTCTTCCCACTCACTTTATCTTCCTATTTCTCAATCATAACCATAAAACAAATCCATTAAAATTTTCCAAACTCAAGCCAAACAAATAAAATACCAAAACTTCAAACTAAAGCTTAGAGAAACTCACATTGCTAACTTCTTTACCTGTTTGTTTTTCTTTCTCCAAGCCTTTACATTTTTTTTTTCAAGCCTTCTCTCTCTCTCTCTCTCTCTCTCTCTCTCAAGTTCATAAGTCTGATAAGAAGGGAGGGGGGAGGAACGAACAAAATAAACTTTATCCTTTCATTTTTTATTTTCTTTTAATTGTGGCTTCTATTGCACGACTTAAAAACAAATTTGATCAATCAAAACGTGTTAGCTCACATTAAATGGCACGTTATATCTCACATATTTGCACACTTGATTCTTCATTTGATCAATCGAGTCTTACTTTGATTGATTGAATCCTACTTAGATCGATCAATGTTTGTCAGAACCATTTAATGCGGGTAACTTTTCTCCTACTTGCGTGTTCCTTTCGAAAAATGTGCTCAGTTTGAAGACTATCGTTTGGCGCTTTCTAATCTACAAACCTAGAAACAAACCTTTGATCTAGTGTCATAATTAATTCCTCGAACTTGGCAAAAATCCTCAATAACCAAATTAAGGCATAGAAAATATTATTTATCCTAATAAGCTCCCAAAACTCTTCATCCGTATGAATAAGTTATTTTATTTTATCCTTGAAATTAAAATATCCTCGTTTTAGGGAATAAAATTTCGGGTACTATTATATAGTGGCCTCTATGAGAGCTAAAAACCTTTACTCTTATAAAAGAGGGATGAAGGCTATCCATCCCTCGTAGCAACTTCTACCCCTCACAAGACGAAAGGTGGGTCGGGGGGTTACATCATTCATGGGTAGGTTACGGTCAACCACTTTGTAAGAGGGTGGGTGGAGGCCTACTGTCCCCTTTTTGGGTTGTGTAGATTTTGGGTCTTTCGATTGTCGACCTTCTGCCGACATGGTTTTGACCCGTGTGGGTCAACTTTTGATGACAAGTAAAGTTGGCAACGGTTCTGTTTTGGTTTTTAACAAAATTTTGACCCACTTAACTATATTTTATATTTTAAAAATCAAATTAATAAAACAATGTCGTTTTATGTTTAGTGATATTTTATTTTTTAAGGGAATACACGTCGTTTTGAACCTTATTAATCTTTTATTGCAAACCCTAAATCACTTCTCCTTGCTGTTTTAGTCGTTCATTTGTCCCTCTCTGTACTCTCCACTCTCCATCGGGACCACCGCCCCATCGCTGTTGAGATTGATGGGATAAGAGTTTTTTCATTCCAATAAACCATTGCTTCGTTTTCCTCGTTCAGACTAAGATGGTTCATCTTCGTTGCGTCTTCATTAGATGAGGACGCAGACAAAAATCCTTCCTTTTCGTTTTTGCCAAACGAATAAAAATATGGATCTTCATCTTGGTCTGACAAAGGCAAAGATCTCTTCGTTTCCACTCTTTGGCCCATCTTCAACTACTCCAACTGACTTTGACTCTGGGGCAAAAGAAGGGTGGAAATAGCTTATATCGAAGGAAGAGTCGGAGGTTTTCCAACTCTTCTAACCTTGAGGGAGGCAAAATGCAAAAATATTTGATTCTGACTCTTATAACTTTGATGCAGACCCCTATCCCCTTCAATATTTTTATTTTTATTATTAATTTTTGTATTTTTTTTGGATATAATTATATTTTTATAATGTTTCTATAAAAGAAAAATGAGTTGGAGCCTATACGAAATTGGACAAAGGTCTATTTAGGGTTGCGAGTCAAATAACTCAGTTACGAAATACATATTTTTGCATTTTGCACCGCCATGTTCAGTAAAGTTGGAAATTTCACCGACTTTTTCCACCAATGTTTATTTTCGTCACCGACATGTTGGTTAAGGTGGCAGTAATGTCGGTGGAATGCTTATAGTCATCTTAAAACAACGCCATTTTAGAAGATAAATAAATAATAATTCAAAACGATGTCGTTTCAATATATAATAATGTTGGGTCGATGTTGGTCGAAATATCGACTTTCCAAAATTTATTCTGCCTACCAAACTGACTTTGTCTAAAATGAAAAAAGTCTGCCACCTACCAGCCGCTAGTTAGGTGGTGTCGGTCGGTTCTCAGATGATACTCGGCCAACAAGCGGTAGGAGGTAGGCGGTTTTTTTGCACAGCCCTAGGTCTATTTAAAAACTATTCAAAGCACAAGTAATGATGAAATAAAATTTGAACTCCAGGAAAGGATTTGAACATGGAATTCGACTTGCATGCTATTAAACAAATCACAACATATATGCTGTTAAAAGATGAACGGCCCAGCTTGAGCGTAGCAAACGACGTTGTGGATTTAAGCAAAACATTAGACTTTGTAGTTCTCTAAGAGAAATTTTTTTGAGATACATCTTTGTCCTCTGCGTAACAATTTGGACCACACCCATTGATAAGAAGTCCTTCAAGGAAGGGAAGGCAAGCACTTCCAATAGATTTTTCTTGGACTTTTCCACCTCGCACTGAGACCTCAGGCCTGAGAATGTGTTGTTGGACGAGAACGAGAACTTCAAAGTTGATCTTGGACTTTGCCCTCTCCGCTTTACCAGAGCAGCTCCGCACCCACATGCAATGTGGCACCCTGGCATATATGGCGCCGTAGGTCTTGAAGAGGAAGGAGTCAGGACTGTAAACAAGCTGAGCTTGAAAGAGTAGTGCATGTGTAAACTCGGCTCATTTAAATTTATCACGAACTTGAGTCAAGTTCGAGCTCATGACGAGTTTTAAAAATTAAGTTCGGCTCGGCTAAATGAGTTTGAGCCGAGCTCAAACTTATAACGAGTTTTAATAGTTAAGCTTGGCTCAGCCAAGTTTGTTGTAAGTTATATAGTTTATTTAACATACAAAAAAGATGAATGAACTCATTTAAAAATTAATATTACATTATATAACATATAAACAATATATATTTATATTGTAGGTTAAATAAACTATATAGCCTAAAAAAAAAAAATTATACTATATAAAATTAATATATATTGATAATATTTACTATTCTACACATAGATCGACTTTTTGCCATAGATTTTGCGACTCTCAATCTGGTCCGTTCATTTTTTAACAGCATATATGTTGTGATTTTTTTAACCGCATGCAAACCGGATCCTTGAGCTAAAACGTAGTGACCAATTTAAGAATTTTCTTCTGAAAATTACACAGAAATGATCCAGGAAAGTTGTAGATAGAGATAATGGAAATTACAAGACAAATTGACAGGTGACGGTGTAACTTAGTCCAGCTCCCATTGGAACGTGGGGAACCTCACCCGAGCGAGCGCGTAGAATGTGGCTGGGAACTGGGACCTCTTCAATATCATCTCAGCTGCAATCATTTTGCTCAAAATAATGATTTGGAGCATCAGCCAATCAGAGGCAAAGGCAGAGAGGCTTGGCTAAGGCCATCAGGCAATCAGGCAGCCGCAGCAGCAGCAGCGGCTTAGATTTCAGAAAGACATGCTTATATTATTATACAACAACGTCAGTACCGGAGTACAACATTAAACGTTAGTTCATATAATATATATATTTTCTCGAAGCAATTTTATTTGCATAATATATATTAGTCGACATAGCAAACCTGTTGCTATTTGATATCGTCAGATTCCGAATCCTCAATTATTTTGTTTGTTTTGGTTCAGACGTTAGATTCAAAGTTGAAAGCCACATGTATACGCGCGCATGCCATTCTCTCTCCAGAGAATTTTGAAGGACGAGATCTATCTTCATTGTAATACTCTGCATAATCTTTTCCAGGTCAGTCTCTTTCTTCCGATATAAGTAGAGTCTCCAGGTTAGTCTTGGTTTGTCATTGTGGCTTGGTATGGCCTTCGAGTTCAACAATTTCTTCTTCTTCTTCGTGTATGTAAATCTATATTCTTTGTTTTCTTTTATGTGTTTCCTCGTGTAATTCTTGTGGGTGTTCAGTTTGCGTTCAAGAAATTTCATTTAAAAGGTATTGGTGGTTTATTAACCATGAAGGGTAAACATATTGATTTTTTTCTTTTCTTTTCTTCTTGCAATCAAATTCTACAGCTGTGTCTAATTGGCTTTTTAACTTCTATTTCTTCTGGGTCTTGGTATCTTCTCTAATTCTAGGTGCTTTGTCTATGTGGTTAATGTTCTGATTCTTTATTTTTAAGAAAATAAATAAATAAATAAAACAAGTTATGTTGTTCGGTGAATTAAAATGCGAAAGTCTCGGTTGTGATTCCGCTTTTCCCTTTAGTGGATTGGACACTGAAGATTCACCCATTAAATGGATGTAACGGACACTTGCACGATTTGGAAACATTTGGCTGTCGCCTGTCGGGGAAACCATCTTACTGTTTAAGCAGTCTATGACTTGTTGATGTGTTCTTTTGAGTTTTTCGCCATCTGATTGACACGCTTCAAACGGTGTAACATTCTTTTCTTCGGAAAAATGAAAGTATATCCTCTTTTTGTGATTGGGGTTCCATGAATGGAGTTAAAGAGGGGTGTTTGCTGTCTGAAGTATCAAGATTGTCAGAGATTTTGCTTTTGACTGCATGTCTCAATTATGGTACTGCTGTAAATTTTTTAGTGTTAATCTTATATGGACGTTAGATGACATGCTAAATTGCGTGGACAGTATGGAGCTACAAAAGGAAGCCCATGGTCCAGCAGTGTGGCAAATTGTTTCAATCTACGGTTCAAAAAAAAAAAAAAAAAAAAAGCTTAAGAATATTCGTAGGATATTGATTTGATGTGTTGACACAAAACGCTTGCAGGTCCTAGTAGAAAGGTTTTAGATGTCAATGCCACAGCCTACAATTATGACAAGAATTGCAAAGCCGGAGTCTGATAGAAAATTTGTACCTCAATATCATTAATAGTTTTCTTTAATCCTTGTATTCCTGCATAAACCATAAAGCATTGCCTCCAAGAGTTGGCAACGCTCTGAGTCAACATGCCATCCCACTGGTAGGATTGCCTCGAAAGTTTTGTTAAGTGGCTCTGTTCTGGGTTGCCGCTTTACAACTTTTATCACAAATGAGCTGGGTTTTGGTTAGACTCTAATGTGTGCTATTCCAGATTTGATCCATTTGGTATGAACTAATCATTAACTAGTGTAATTGAATAGGTAATAGTTTCATCGTCTTTTCTTTTGTGACCAGGAATGGGGTGTTGTGATGCCTTGCTTATTAGTATCCTACTTGTAGCATTTGGATGAACTTAGTGTTATTGCACTATAAAAATCTACTTGTAACCTTCTGAACCTGTGGCTTGAGCAAATTAAAGTAGCTGCTGAAGTGAATTTGTTTGTGGTCCATTCGTGCTCTTTTAACTACTATATTTCCCATGAAATTGTCACAGTGTGGATGCTTAATCTACAGTGTTGGCCCACTTTCTCATAACATAAGCTTTTAGGACCGAATGTTAACCACTTCTATCTTATGTGTTAAAATGATTAGACTGGTTTTATCATAACATGATATCTTCTTGATTTTACTGGTTGGCATATGGCTGATAACTCTACTGGTGGTCTGTTTTGCAGGTCTTGAACATGTTTCTTTGTATCCATTAGTTGATGAATTGGATTTGACAGGGTTCCTTTGGCCTTCAAGTCAATGGTTTACTTTGTGGATTTGATCACTGCCTACAATTAAAAAGAAACAGTTACTGGCTGAATGTTTTTAGTTGTCTAAAGAAGCAAATATCATGGAAATACCCAGTTACTCTATTGAAAGAAGTAGCGTAGCAGAATCTTGTCCTTGAGATGTGACTTCTTGTTTCTGCTTTTGGAGGAAGAGAATTTTTCTTTTCCATAGAGATGTAGACTTTATGTGACCGTTTTAGGTGATCATAACTTAATTGAAACTTAAACTTTGAATGCATCTTTTATTCCTTTTAATGCACCGGTATCTCATGTTTGCTCAACACAATGAAGCCTTAAATTGTAATCCTTGTATCTAAGATTAGTTCGATCAGTTTCCATCATCAAAATTCATCTTTAGAGTCGTGCCATATTGCATTTGTTAATTTCATAGGTGGATGAAGGTTGGGCTGCCATCTAAAACCATGAATCACAATAGTATAATATCTGCCAAACAAAGTGATGCTACCAGAGGAGTCGCACAGTCATATTATGGTACCCTCTCCCTGGTACATAATTTTTTGACTGTGGAATCAGAAGGCAAAAGTTTATCGGCTAGTGAGTGTTCATCTTCACGTCCATCACCTTTCATACGAACAGAATCTCTTAATTCTACTCATACACAAGGATCTAGTGTCCAACCTCAAAAGTATTTTTTAAAATCTGGACCAAATAGTCCTCTGTCTCCTGGTTCTCATGTCCAAAATTCTAGGAGCTCATTTTCGCGTTCATCCGTGTTCTGTACCAGTTTATACCAGTCTTCTTCATCAAGCTCTGAAGCCCATTGGCAGCTTGGAAATATGCCTTTTCTTCCACATCCTCCATCCTACAACCAGTCCATTTCTGCTGTTGATTCAACAAAAGCTCCGTTGCTTTTCAGTGAGGATATAGACAATCAATATGATGAGGAGCATTCAGAGGCTCTTATGAGAGACTTTCTTAATTTTCCTGGAGATGCTTCTGAGAGTAGCCTTCATGGCGTAAATTGTGCAAGTGACGGTCTAGAATATACAGAGCAACTAGATCTACAGTTTTTATCTGATGAACTTGACATAGCCATCACTGACCATGGAGAAAATCCCAGGCTTGATGTAAGTACATTGCGACCATCTCTAACTACATTCTATTGATTTAGTGAAATTTTGTTTTATACTATAGTACCATGTAGAGGCTAAGGATGTCAGACTTGATTGGTCAAATAATTTAACTTCTGGCACTTGCACCAAACTTTTATTTTAATAAAAAAAAAAATGGAATGAGTGATGTGCTTTTTCTTTTTGAGTCAATTAGAAAATCTTGAGGGGCCAATTTACTCATGCATCCATACCCCATATTTACGTGCCAGTTGGGACTGCTGCATATTCTTCTACTCACTTGTCCTTGCTTTGGTATTGTTGCACTTTTAGGAAATTTATGAAACACCTCAAGCTTCATCAAAACCAGCCATAGGATTGACATGCAATCAGAATTGTCTCTCTGTGGTGCCAACTCTTGATGAACTTTCAAGTCAGCCATCTCCTGGATCAGCCACTGTGCACAAGCCAAGAATGAGATGGACGCCTGAGCTCCACGAGTCTTTTGTGGAGGCTGTGACCAAGCTTGATGGGGCTGAAAGTAAGGAAGCTATTTTGTCTACACTACTATACAAGTGGGGATGTGAAAACAATGCTCAATCTAATGAACTGTTATGAAAATTTTGAAAGTTCTACCATCTTTCTAATTGTGTGATAGTTTAATTTGTTTGATTTCAAATGCAGAGGCTACTCCAAAGGGTGTATTAAAGCTTATGAATGTCGAAGGATTGACCATCTATCATGTGAAAAGTCACTTACAGGTACTTATTCACATTAACATGTACTTCTGAACCAAGTATGAATGTTGAATGAGCTACCATTCATATTGAGCCTAGTTTGTCAAATGTCTTTGCAGAAATACCGACTTGCCAAGTATATGCCAGAGAAAAAAGAAGGTAAGGAAAATAAAATAGAAATAAATTGATGTGTATGTTCATCAATATCATCATCTTTGAAAAATGATCGACAATGTCAATAAACATCTCATCTATTCAGTTCTAGCACCATTTTTTTGCCAATGAGCTCTAACTAGATGGCACCTCCTCCCTTCATAAGAACAGGAAGGGTGATTTCATCAGTCCAAAATCCATCTGTGCAGCGTAACTTACCAATCAAGAAAAAAACAAATCAGCATCTTTGCCCCATTTCACCAGTAAAATCAGCATCTTCATGTTTGTTCAAATTTTTCCATGCCTAATATTGCCTTAGTAGTTTATTTTCCTTTTTTCCACTCCTGCTTCTGCTGATGTATCACTAGACATTTCCTTGACCATATACCATAGTGGGATCAGAAAAGTAGGTAGTAATGATGTTAGGACAGCAACCTATTAATCTCGGTTGAGAGTGCAGCCATTTTCGTCTATATTGATGAAATTTAGGATTCTTGTATGGAGGGTAAAAAAAAAAAAAATTGAATTTTTTTCTGCAAAAACATTGGTCATCTTTTTTTTTTTTTTTTTTTTTTTTTTTTTTTTTTTTGTCAAATATACATTGCTATGCACATTCAAATTCAAGCAGAAAAAAACAAACCATTTATCTCCACTAGTTCAATCCAAATTTAAAAGATGCCTACATATATTATTTATAGATTCATTAAAATGGCTTCAATGACAATATACAAGTAGTCTTTACCAATATATACAAAAATAGGTTGCTATTTACTTATAAAAAAAATGGTGAAACCCCATATGGGGGGTCATCCCATCATAGTTTATCCTATATAATAGTGATGCTAATAATAATAATAATAACAATAATAGTTAACCATACTATAATAAGAATAGTAGATTTTACGAATGTTATTCATGTTGAAATTTAGTTTTCTTCTTCAAATCGTGGGATTTCTTTTGCAAATTGAGTTATACATGCTTCTTCTTTTTAATGCATTGTTGGCTCTGGTGCTAGATTTCATATAATGCAGTACCTATAATGACGTGTTTCTTGTGAACTTTTTATCTCTTGGATGCCAAACTTTATGTTCCTTGTTTAAAGGGACTTACATGCTGAAATTTGGAAGGGGTGGTATGTTATAAGTATGTGGAAATTAGAGCCTCTCTCTCTCTTTGAGCAAACGGCTTCTTAATATAGACCTGTTTGACCATCTCCTTGATTAGACTACTCACCAAAAATTAGGATTGTGCATCAAAATCTGCATTGGCTTGAGTTAGGGGGGAAATGGTGTACTTGGATAGCTCATTGTATCTCTTCGGTGCATTTTTCTGTATTGGTGAATAGCACTCCCTCCATTTTCTTAGTACTCATGGCTTGAGACAGGTGGATCCTTTTTCTCCATTGCTGTTTATCATTGTTATGGCGGCAGCGGGTAAGATGATCTCTGTTGCAGTGAGTGGGGGATTGTTGTCTCGCTTTTCTGTGGGGACTGTTAATGATGGTGGGATTGATAGAGATGACACTTTAATTTTCTGTGGGGTCGACCCATATCACCTTCGTCTTTTACGATGTTTGTTCTTATGTTTTAAAGTTGTATCGAATTTGAAGATTAATTTGGCCAAGTCAGAATTGGTTGATAATGTCGATATTGTAGAAGGTTTGGCTAGGATTTTGGGAGGCAGGGACTCCTCATTGCCTATGAAGTACCTAGGTCTTCCGTTGGGTGCTTCTTTCAAAGCCAAATCATTTTGGGATGGCATTATTGAGAAGATTGAACGTCGTTTGGCTAGCTAGAAGGGATTGTACTTGTCTAAATGGGGTAGGATTACCTTGATCAAGAGCACTAATTTGCCTACCTAGTTTATGTCTTTGTTTCCCCTCCCGGCTAGCATAGCCATCTGAATTGAGAAATTACAATGGGATTTCCTGTAGGGGAGGTATGGGCGAAGAAGTCAAATTTCACCCGGTAAGTTGGTCAAAGATGTGTTTTTCGATTCCTAAGATGGGTTTGGGGGTTCAAATTTGCTCATGTTCAACCGAGTTCTTTTGGGGAAGTGGTTATGACGTTATGCTCTTGAGAGAGAAGCCTTGTGGAGATTGGAAGTGGGCCTTAAATAATGAAGTTAGTTGGGTGGATGATGCTCTAATGGATTCAATGGGTTGTATGGGGTGCGTCTCTAGAAATTCATTAGGAGAGGTTGGGAGGAGTTTTCTAGTTTTACTAGATTTGAGGTGGGGGACGACTCCAAGGTTAGTTTTTGGCATGCCATCTGGTGTGGGGAGCAACCCCTTAAGGGAGCATATTCGTAGTTGGTTAGCATTGCCTGCCTTAGGGATGCATCCGTGGTAGATCATCTTAGTTCTCTAATGGCTCTTCTTAGTTGAACGTTAATTTTGTTAGAGCAGCGCATGATTGGGAGTTGGAATTCTTTACTTCATTCTTTGATAAGTTGTATTCCATCAAATTGAGATATAATGGTACATACAAGCTTTATTGGATTCCCTCCAAGAGAGGGCAGTTTGAGGTAAGAATGTTCTATAATGTCTTAATCCCCGATGACAGTACTCCTTTCCTTTGGAGGTGTGTTTTGCGGAGTAGGGCCCTTTTGAGAGTAGCTGTCTTCGCTTGGTTGGCCGCTTTAGGTAAGATTCTCACTTTGGATAACTTAAGGAAGCAACGTATCATTGTGGTAGATTGGTGCTGCTTGTGCAAGAAGAGTGAGGAATCAGTTGACCGCCTTTTACTCTATTGCGAGACAGCTAGTGCCTTATGGAACTCTGTCTTTGGCTTGTTCGGTGTCATGCCCTGTCGAGTGAGAGATTTCTTCGCTTGTTGGAGAGGAAGTTTTGGTACCCCTCAAAGTGGGGCTATCTGAAAGATGATTCTGCTATGATTGATTTGGAGACAAAAAATGACCGAAGCTCTGAAGACAGAGAAAGGACGCTGGTGGAGTTAAGGGTATTAGCACAAACAACTCTTCAACTGAGGACTCTTCTAAAGACGTAGAGTTAGTTTGTGATTCTAAAGATATAGAGTTAGATAAGAGTTAGATCTCTTCTATCTAGAGTTAGTTTGTGATAGAGTTAGAGATAGATATAAGTTAGATCTCTTCTATCTTATCAGAAGAGTGATGTGTTTAAATTATACTACTTTAGTCTCTAGAGTACACGGTTGTGTAGTACAGTCCTAGTTGATGTATACTTATATTCTCTCAGATTGTTCTATATATATTCAAGCTACTGCACTACAGAAAGGTAGGCAGCATTATACAAAATATTCTTAAATTCTATATGGTATCAGAGCCAATTTAAAGACCCACGTCTATGGCTACTCCAGTAAATTCCGGTTCTGAGGATAGTACCCAAACTTCCCCCCCGGTTTTCAACTCCACTGTCTCTCCCACACCACCGGCTATTCAGAATGTTCATCATCATGTTTCTCAGAAGCTCAGTCAGGACAACTATCTCCTCTGGCAGTTTCTGATGGTCCCCTTTCTTGAGGGACAAAACCTCTATGGTTATGTCGATGGGACAAATCCCCGACCTCCCCAGCTCGTGGCCGACCCAACGTCTGGTCTGCTGGTTGCCAACCCCGGCTATCAAGCCTGGTATCATCAAGATCGGATGATCTTTAGTGCGATTATCTCCACGCTATCCGTCGAAGCTCTGCCACACGTCATCGGTCTCTCCACTTCCCGAGAAGTTTGGCTCACCTTGGAGACTCTTTTCTCCGATCAATCACAATCAAGAATTATGCAGATCAAACTGCAATTGGCGACCCTTAAGAAAGGCGACCAACCCATCTCAGCCTACTTCCAAAAGGCGCAAGGTTTATCTCACCTTCTCGCGGCAATTGGCAAGCCCATTGAGGCTTCCGAACTGATCACTCACATCCTCGCTGGGCTCGGTGTCGAGTACGATCCTCTAGTCACATCTGTGACCACAAGGCAAGATTCCATATCCTTAAACGATTTATATGGTTATCTCCTATCCTTTGAGCTGCGTTTAGACCTCCATAAGTCTGCTGTGGATGTCAATATATCAACTGCCAATACTGCACAACGCCAAACTACTCCATCTCAGAGGAACACTCGTGGCAACCGCAACAATTTTTCACGCGGCAGAGGCCGAGGCCGTGGCCGTGGCCGAGGATCACCTCAACAATTCTCCTCACAGCGTCCCACATGCCAAGTCTGTCAAAAACAGGGTCATACCGCTACTTCATGCTGGTACCGCTTTGATCAAGACTACTCGGCTAATTCTGCTCCTCTGCATGCCAATTTGGCATCTGCTAATTCTGCTCCAGACTCTCAATGGTACCCTGATACTGGTGCAAATGTTCACCTCACCAATGACCTCTCCAACCTCAATTTACAGGCCGACAACTACACTGGACCTGATCAAATTCGAGTGGGCAATGGTCAAGGTTTGAAAATTTTACATTCTGGTCATGGCATTTTACCTACACCTTCAACTACTTTCAAATTACTTTCTCTATTTCATGTTCCTCAAATACAAAAGAATTTGATTTCTGTCAATCAATTCACTCGTGATAACCAGGTTTTTATTGAGTTTCATCCGTCTTATTTTTGTGTTAAGGACCTTCTATCTCGCAAGCTCCTCCTCCAAGGCCCGAGTAAGTCTGGACTTTATCCATGGCCCACCTATCAAGCTTCCTCCAAGTCTCCTATTGCTTTCATTGGTGAAAAAGTTTCTTTGGACCAGTGGCATCTTCGATTGGGCCATCCCGCGTCTCCTATCACTAGTCAAGTTATCAAGTCAAATAAATTGCCTGTGACCTCCTCCAAGCTCTCTTCCATCTGCTCTCCATGTCAGCAGGGAAAAAGCCATCGTCTTCATTTTAGTCGCACTCCTTCTATTTCCAGCATTCCTTTACAATTGTTATTTCTTGATGTATGGGGCCCAGCTCCACAAACCTCTGTAAATAACAATCGTTTTTATTTAAGTATTGTCGATGATTTCAGCAAATACACATGGTTATATCCTCTTGAATCAAAATCTGCTGTTTGTCCTACTTTTCTTCGGTTCAAACAAATTGTTGAAACCTATTTTGGTACTAAAATTATTTCGGTCCAAAGTGACAATGGTGGTGAATTCAAACCTCTTCAAACTTCTCTAAATTCTATGGGAGTTTCCTACCGTCTTAGCTGCCCCTACACCCATCATCAAATGGGCTCTGTGGAACGCAAACATCGACACATTGTTGAGACTGGACTCTCCCTCCTCGCCACTGCAGCTGTTCCTTTTTTACCTATGGGACTCAGCCTTTGAAACTGCCACCTATCTCATTAACAGGCTTCCGTCCAAAGTCACACATCACAAATCTCCCTATGAATGCCTGTTCAACATATCACCCGATTATAAATTTCTCAAAATATTTGGATGTGAATGTTGGCCCTTCCTTCGTCCTTATAATTCCAACAAACTTGCTTTTCGATCCACCTCATGTGTCTTCATTGGTTATAGTAAAAATCACCTAGGGTACAAATGTCTTCATATTCCCTCTGGTAAAGTCTATATTGCTCGCCATGTTGTGTTCAATGAAATTAATTTTCCCTTCAAAATTTCCACTCCTATCATCTCCTCCTCACCTCAACCTGAGCCTCCAATTGTGTCTGTCCCTTTGATTCCTCCTTCACCTCTTCCCGCTTCACAACATCATAATGAAGCTCCTCACAATCATTCCTTAGAGTTGTCTCCAAATACCTCAAATTCCCCAAATATTGACAATATCCAAGCTCTAATACCCTTAAACTCTCCCATTGATTCCGAGCCATCACATCCTCCCCGTGTTCATGCCATGACCACAAGATCTCAAAATAATATTTTCAAACCTTCGATCCTCACGGATGGTCGAATCAGGTATCCCACTCCTAAGGCTCTCACGGCCTCCCTAGAACTACATGAAGTTGAACCTACTTGCTTCACTCAAGCAAGTAAACATGCAGAATGGCGTACCGCAATGAATGAGGAATTTGATGCTCTACTTAAGAATGGAACTTGGTCCCTTGTCTCCCCTTCCCCAAACATGAATATAGTTGGCTGCAAATGGGTGTTCAAAATTAAAAGAAAGGCAAATGGGACAATTGAAAGGTACAAGGCACGTCTCGTGGCAAAGGGTTTTCATCAACAACCTGGAATTGATTTTGCTGAAACATATAGCCCTGTTGTTAAACCTATTACTATCAGAACTGTATTAGCACTTGCTGTCTCTGCAGGTTGGGCAATACATCAAGTTGATGTTAGCAATGCGTTTCTACATGGTCTTCTTCAAGAAACTGTCTATATGGCTCAGCCACCCGGTTTTCAGCATCCATCTTATCCCACGGCAGTTTGCAAGCTACACAAGGCCTTATATGGCTTAAAACAAGCCCCACGTGCATGGTTTTCGCGCCTCAGTGCTAAGCTTCTTGAACTCAAATTTCAAAGCTCCAAGGTTGACTCTTCATTGTTCACTTACAAAGCAACTGGTGTTATCATTTTTGTGCTTATCTATGTAGACGATATCATCATCACCAGTTCCAACACAGTAGCTATTTCTCAACTTATAAGTGCTCTACACTCCTCCTTTGCTCTCAAAGACCTTGGACCTCTACATTACTTCTTGGGAGTTGAAGCTACTTGGCATAATGATGGTTTACATCTTTCTCAACAGCGCTACATTCATGATATTCTCACCAAGACAAATATGCTTCTTGTCAAGCCTGTCTCTACTCCAATGTCCGCCTCTACAACTCTTAGTCGATTTGATGGTTCGACAATTACGGATACTACTCTATACCGCAGCACAGTCGGCTCTCTTCAGTATTTATCTCTTACTCGACCTGATATTGCTTTTGCGGTTAACAAAGTCTCACAGTTCATGCAAGATCCAAGGGATTCTCACTGGTCTGCAGTCAAACGCATCCTGCGCTATTTGAAGTCTACAATTGATCATACCTTTTGCATTCACAAGAATTCTTCACGGCAGCTCACAGCCTACTCGGACTCTGACTGGGCTGGCTGTCCGGATGATCGACGTTCCACTTCTGGTTATTGTGTTCTTCTCGGCAAAAACATCCTCTCATGGAGTTCAAAGAAGCAGCCAACGGTATCTCGCTCAAGCACTGAATCCGAATATAAAGCCCTTGCTAATGCTTCAGCTGAGATAACATGGATTCAGACTCTTCTTGGTGATCTTGGTGTACAATCTTCCCGACCACCAGTTTTGTATTGTGATAACATTGGAGCTACATATCTCACGTCAAATCCTATCTATCATGCTCGCACTAAGCATATAGAAATTGACTATCATTTTGTACGGGACATGGTTGCCTCCCAAGCTCTTAATGTTCAGTTTATCTCCGGCAAAGACCAGCTTGCCGACATTCTCACAAAGCCCTTGGCTGCAGCCCGATTCCTCATTCTCAAGACCAACCTCAACGTTCGGTTGCCTACAACGTTGAGTTTGAGGGGGCGTATTAGCACAAACAACTCTTCAACTGAGGACTCTTCTAAAGATGTAGAGTTAGTTTGTGATTCTAAAGATATAGAGTTAGATCTCTTCTATCTAGAGTTAGTTTGTGATAGAGTTAGAGATAGATATAAGTTAGATCTCTTCTATCTTATCAGAAGAGTGATGTGTTTAAATTATACTACTTTAGTCTCTAGAGTACACGGTTGTGTAGTACAGTCCTAGTTGATGTATACTTATATTCTCTCAGATTGTTCTATATATATTCAAGCTACTGCACTACAGAAAGGTAGGCAGCATTATACAAAATATTCTTAAATTCTATAAAGGGCCTTCTTCTTCAATTCCCTTTTTCATTGGATAGTTCCTTTGATTGTTTTTATATTTCTAGTTTTCATGCTTTTGATCTTTTTTCCTTTTCTGATTAGGTGTTTCTCTTGTTTATGTTTTGTGTACTTGGGTGCGCCTTTTGGTTCTTAATGAAATTCGATTACTTATTAAAAACAAAAAAAAATCTGCATTGGCTGTCTATCTGGTATCAATGTCAATACAGAGTTCTATATTCCGCCATGATTTTGATACCAGCTCATAAAAGCTTATATCTGCATTTGATTATGGCAGTTAACTGTCTCTTGCAGAGAATTTACTGTTTTTATGCCCCCCCCTTTTTTTTTGTCTCCAGAGAAGGCGGCTTCTGGCTCTGAAGAAAAGAAAGCAACCTCAACTAGCAATGAAAGTGATGGACGTAGAAAAGGGTCAATAATTATTATCATTTTTGTTTATTAATATCTATTGTTTGGGTGTGTGAGTGTGATTGTGTGTAGTATGTACATTTTTCTTATTTTCTTCTGTCAAACATGGGAAATTTTATATTTTGTCTTGTGAATCTGTGATAGGAGCATTCAAATCACTGAGGCTCTTCGCATGCAAATGGAAGTTCAGAAACAGCTGCATGAACAGCTTGAGGTTTGATTTATTCTAATTTTAGAAATCCGACATTCTGAGTTGCTGTATGTCTTGGTTCCTTTTCAATTATGTGATGTAGCGATAAATTTTATAATTTGTTTTAGATTTAAATTTCCGGCTGTATCCTGCTCTTTCTTTCACTCTCTCCCCGTCACTACATCTTGCAAACTGAATTTTATTTATTTATTTATTTATTTCCGTTTATCTATTCCTTATTCTCTGCTAGTTGTGTTATTTCTATTTTACTTATTGAGAGAAGGAAAAAGAATTTTTTAATCTCTGGCTCATTTAACTTTTAAGGAATGCAGTATAATTTTTTCCTTCCCTGGTTTCAATTCTTCTTATTGTTTCTACATCCATATACAGGTTCAAAGGGCCCTCCAGCTACGGATAGAAGAACACGCAAGGTACTTGCAAAAGATCTTGGATGAACAACAGAAGGCTGGCATTGCTTTAATCTCTCCTCAAACCTTGTCATCACTGACTAATCCATGCGAAGATCCTGAACTGCGGCCTTCTTCTCTGTCAGCTGGTGCGTCACCCCCACGTCCAGCTGAGTCTAAAACTGATTCATCTTCACCTCTACCATCCAAGAATAAAGCTAGTGATGGTAGTGATTTGATGCCACAATTGCACTCAAAAAGGCTCTGTCCGGAAGAGAAACAAGAATCAGGTTCAGAAAAGACCACAGTTGTAGATGCTGTGCCCCCCCCAAAATGGCCTTAGCTGTTTTAAATCTGTGAATTCCATGTAAACTTGTGACTGAAATGAGATTTGGTTGATTTGTATCTCATAGACATTTTTAGATTTGGTTGATTTGCATCTCTTAGACATTTTTACTGTTTTGGAAGGAAGGGAAAATTAATCTTTTTTGCTGGTCGCAGAATTTAGTCTATTTATATTTAGAGTTCCCACTTTGTTAATCAGTAATGGTGTAAATTGTAATCTTCAGCTGAAATTTGTTCACTCTTGAATTTGTATAGTGAAGTAATTATGATCCTAGTTTTCAAGATTTCTGCAGTTTCCTTCAGAATTTATGCAAAACTCTTGCTGCTGGTTTATTTGATCCAAATTCATTATTCAGTTCAATTATAGTTATTTTATTGATTTGGAGGGCTTGCACAAAATGAGAAGAAACTGTTACAATCACCAATCACCGATCACCAATCACCAATCACATCCATAACAAGTTGGTACCAAAAATGTCTGTAATGATGTGATGACAACCACCGAAAGTGACATGTAAAGAAGAGAGAAGAACAAGTTGGCATTCTTTGATATAGGCATCATATTATATTTAATCCATGTCTCTTGCATGATTAGAAAAAAATATCAAATGAATTTCTAATCTTGATCTTCTAAAAAGTGTTTCGTGAATTTAAAATTTGTAAATTTATTTGATTTTTGAGATAAAATCCTCTTCAATCATTTTAATTGAGCTAGTTTTGTTCTCTAAGTTTGCCAAAGATAAAAATTTAAAATTTATTGGATTGCCTCAACTGGCAAGTAAGTACGCTATCTAGATTATTGGTTCGGGTTCGAATTCTTTGACTGATCTAGTATTTGAGTATGAGACAGCTTAAGTGTTTAGGGTTTACTTATAGTTAGTATAGTATAATCTTATGGTTAGCTGTGCGTATGGAGTTTCTCCTCATGAATAGAAAAAAAAAAAATTAAAATTAAAATTAATGAGAGAATTAAGAAAAATAAAAAGGGACCTAGAACTCGTTAATTACATAGGTTCCTTCTATATATATATATATATATATATATAAACAACAGTAACCATTCAACCTAGTATGCTATAGCTGTCAATAAAATGTGAGGTGCTCTAATAATTGTTGAATCAATGGTCTTAAAAATTGAAGCTCATAGAAATATAGGTTTTATTCATAATTATAAAAAATAAAAAATTTCTTAATTTTCAATACTTATACCGAAATATTAATTGTTGTTGTTGATAGAGAATAGAGATACATAACAAAACAAAAGCAATAAAAACTGAAAAACGTCTACCTAACGGCTAACGCACTTCCCAGGCTAAGAAGGTAGATAACTCTTTTGAGGAGAAAAAAAAAGAAAAAAAGAAAAAGAAAAAAAAGCGTTGTTTCCGCGGATTAAAATAAATAAATAAATAAATAAAGTAAATTTATTAATTTATAATTGTGGCTCGACGGAAATATTGGTTGGAAACAAATGAAATCAAAGGGATTAGTTGGCACATGAGATGCCAAGGATACACTATACTTTTATTTTATTTTGTTGATTTTAGCCCTTAAAAATTTGTCTACCCCCACTCCGATGCCTAAGTCAGTTCAAACATTTTATTTTCTGGAGAGTATCAATAATATCAGAGCTTAGAGAATCTGCCTGTCAAAAATACCTGGCGTAGTGGTCTTATTTATAGGCTCACAGTTTACAGTTATAAAACTGCTAGAATACTTGGAGCATAATTTGATTAGGAGTCTGAGTCCTAGATTACATAGCCTTTAATCTTATCTTCATAGAATTCAAATTGGGTAGTAGAGTCCAAACTGTATATGACACTCTCTTTAGCTAATGTCATTCTATTAGATACCTTATCCCATATTTGATGGGATAAAAGTCTATCTTGATATGTTTGGGATATGCGTCTTTTTGGAGATAACGAATGGTCTTGTACTTAGGTCTGATATGGTCGGGCCGACCCGATGGGCTCGGCCCCCGATACTACCTTAGGCCCACGTGTTTTTGGTGCTAATTATTTCTCCAACAGTTTTTTTTTTTTTTTTTTTTTTAAGAAATTTAAGGACAGATTGTCAGTTCTATATTAGCGAAATGTAATAAAAATGAGATAAAAGTGTGGTACATAATATTTTTCTTGTAGCTTTTACTATAATGTTTCGTTTGTTTCGATATAAAATGATTTTAGGATTTTTCCAGGAAAAGGTTTTCGCCGAAAACATTTTTCAGTGTTTGGCATGTGCGAAAAATCACAAATTTTTTTTTTTTTATATTTTCATTCAATCATATTAATTTATAAAAATCAATTTTTATTCACAACATAGAAATATTAATGTAAAATAATATAAAAATCAAAATTGATGAGATCATTTTCCGGTTGACTATTATTTTCGCCCTCACCAAACACTAGAATGCCAAAATCATTTTTCAGAAATCATTTTATGCCTAAACAAACGGAGCATAAGTTTTCTTATAAATTGATGTGTCTATAATTGGTGAAATGATTCAACAAAAAATCTGATTTGTTATTTTTCTTAGTTAGTAACTGATTTATTTACTTTACACTATAAATTATTTCATTAATTAAAAACTAAGATGTCAATTTGTATAAATATGATAGCAAAAAACATTTTTGGAATAGTAAAATTGGAGTAGGATGGTTAAATGAATGCTTACTGGGTCAGCCACAAGACACAGCAATGAAACCTCCTCAAGAATTGCAATAAGCCTAACTTTGCATATATAGCACACTGATGCCGGGGCTTCGGTAAAGAAGGGTAGAGTTCAAGAATGACAAGAAACACCATCACAACAGGCTAGAGAGAGAGAGAGAGAGAGAGAGAGAGAGAGAGAGAGAGAGAGAGAGAGAGAGGAAAAGAAGAAGAAGCCAAGTTCAACAACTTCAAATATAAAAGATGACCAATTAAGTTTAACAGTATAACCTAGAATCGTTAAGCCAATATCAATGTGCTAATTTCTCTTAGGGCATCAAGAAAGAATGTTCAATTCTTCATAGAAAAATTAAACAAAATATTTTAGGGCATACAAGTACATTCCTAAAATGGGGATCTAGGAGTGGCTTAATATTGGGAGTTGCTATTACACTAAGATTTGGGGACTTTCCAGAGAGCGGCTTTATATAGGAATTACGAAAGAAAATGGATGGATTGTAAATGGAAAATTGAATAAAAGTGAGTGAAATCTATATTGAAATGGATAATTCGAGGTATCTGGCCTCCTATAGCGATTTGAAGTGCTCAATCTCCATTTACAAAAGTAAACTCTTTACTAATTAGATACCTCTATAATTGTACTTTTGGGCCTTATATACACAACCCCTAAACTAACAAAGTAACAACTCTTACAATTGAAATTGGCCTAACAATTCAACTACTAATACTAGAATGAGCATCACTACTAACTATTAGAACAAAGCCCATCTAGCCTACTAACTCTAACTAACTGTACTGTTACAGGCTTCAAGGTTTTCAAATGGCAGTGATCATCAAGGCTTTGTGTAATCATTAAGCAATCGATTTCAAGAAGAAGAAGAAAAAAAATCCACAACCAACTATTCCCCTAAACAGGAAAAATAAAATAAAAATTTACATGTATATTCATCCCCTAAACATAACCTCTAAATGAAGCAAATTTATGAAAGACCTAGATCAAGAAAACCAAAACCCACCTCTAAGTGAGTGAGTTTGAATACTCCACTGCCAAAAGAACTCGACCCAACTGCATTCTCTTCAGAAACCACAACAGAAACCAACTTGTTCGTTGCCATTTTTTTTTTCGATAGGTTTGTTTTGTGAATAGATCTCGTATTTTTATATACATTGTTTTTTTTGGGGGGAAATTACCTTTTACTCCCTGAAGTATCCATTCCCTAGCGAATTGCCCCCCAATGTACAAAATTTGGTAGATGACTCCCCCCGAACTTGCCATCATGTGTCAAGTTTAAACTTCCGTTCACTCACCCGTCTGTTTGGACGGAAAGTCAGTCACGTGCAACTGATTTTCTCTCCCCAAAATACCCCCGCCCATCCAGACCTTATACCTGTGCGTACCTTATAGATTTACTTGGACGCGTGCGTGGCTTAGGTTTATCTAACTTAGAAAACGACTTGACTCCATTATCGGTCCCCACTTTCGAAGCTTCTACATGAAGAGTGACCCACTCCTTGTCCCCGACATCTTTGAGCAATCCACTGAAATCAACACAGAGTTCGAATGAATTTGAACCTAGCAGCCGAAAAAGGTGTTGATAGTCGTTGTTAAAGGAGGTTAGTGCTTTTTTTTAAAAAAAAAGGGGTAAAGTTTTTTTGTTTTTTTTTTTTGTCGGCAATTTGGGGGGTTTTTGTTAATTTAGGGTTGTTGGATTTGGGGGTTTTTATTAATGTTGTTTGTTTAGTTTCATTTTTTATGTAGAAATTGTTTGAGATTTGGGTATAAAAAAATGTTAGGGCTTGTTAGGGATTTGGGGGTTTCAATCTATTTATTAGAGGCATAAGCTATAACTTTATCTTGCTGCATGAGCACGCACCCTAATCCCTTAAGGGATGCATCACTAAAAACTACGAACTTCTCAGACTCTTTTGGTAGTACAAGGACAAGTGTAGATACTAACCTCTTTTTCAGCTCTTGAAAGCTCGCTTCATACTTATTGTTCCATTCAAAATGAGCATTCTTCTTAGTTAAGGCGGTTAGAGAGCCAGAAAGATTGGAAAAACCTTCTACGAATCTTCGGTAGTAACCTGCTAATCAAAGAAAGTTGTGGATTTCATGGACGTTGGTTGGCCGCTCCCAGTTGACGACACCCTCGATTTTGCTAGAATCGACTGCTACTCCATCTTTTAAGATAACGTGCCGTAAAAATTAAACTTTCTCCATCCAAAATTCTCACTTCTTGAGTTTAGCAAATAACTGCTTTTCCCTTAGAACGTTTAGTACTGCTTTTAGATGTCCTCCGTGTTCTTGATGATTAGTTGAGTAAATTAAAATATCATCAATAAACACTACTACGAATGAGTCGAGGTACATATGGAAAACACAATTCATTAGATCCATAAATACCGACGGTGCATAGCCACCCCAAAAGGCATGACTCGGAATTCGTAATGACGATACCTCATTCGAATCGCCGTCTTTTGCACATCTTCTTCCTTTACCTTAAGCTGATGGTATCCCGATCAAAGGTCGATTTTCGAGAATACCTTGGCTTCCTTCAGTTGGTCGAAAAAGTCGTCAATCCTTGGTAGAGGATATTTATTCTTCATGGTAATGCGGTTCAACTCCCAGTAGTCTATGCATAGCTGTATAGTCCTATCTTTCTTCTTGACAAACAATACCGGTGCTCCCCACGGTGATACGCTTGGGCGTATGAATCCTCTATCCAAAAAGTTCTTGGAGTTGTTCCTTCAGCTCTTTCAACTAGGCAGGCGTCATACAATAAGGTGCTTTGTCAATAGGTTGGGTTCTCGGGATCAAGTCAATGGTAAACTCAATCTCACGATCAGGTGGCAATCCTGTTGCAGCCTTGGCAAACATGTTTGGGTAATCGCACACCACTGGAATATCTTTCAACTTATGGTTAGCTTCTGGTTTTGCCGTCACATATGCTAAGAATGCTAATGCTCCTTGTCGAATATTCCTTATAGCTTGTATTGCGGAGAGCAGTGGTGGAGTAGCTCGCATACAAGATCCGTTGAATTTAAATCTTTCAACACCTGGTAATTGAAAAATGACTACCTTCTCTCTACAATTTATACTCACATAATACTTTGATAACCAGTCCATGCCTAGGATTACATCATATCCTAGAGATTTAAACACTGATAGATTTATGGGTAGGTTCCTTCCTTTTTATATTGATTGGACAATTCACTACCATTTTATCACATAGGACTTTCTTTCTTCCAGGGATTTCAATCGTAAGATTTTGTACTAAAGGTTGTGTGCTAACGTGACGTAATTTAATGTATGCTTCAAAAATGAATGAATGTGTAGCTCCTGAATTAAAAAGAGTACACGCAAGGACACAAACAAAAAGATGGTACCTGTCACAACCCCGTTATCACCTCCTTCTTCTTCGTCTACTTCAACTGGGATTAAAGTATACACCTTTGCTTGGGCGGATCGCCTTGGTGGGAAGTTGTTTCCTAGGGGTCGGAATCCTTTTGGGGCATCTAGTGGACAATTCCTCTTGAAGTGGCCGAATTGACCACACTTGAAGCAATTTGGTTTGTTAGCCTTGCATTCTTTAGCATGCACCTTCCCGTACTTGTGGCATATAGTCGCCTGATTCCCTACTGTAAGAGGGAAATTCCTCTTCTCAGCTGACCTGCTTCCAGCACTAAGTGCAGGTCGTTTGGATGGGTATGTCACCTGCGACGCTGCTCACCTCTTTAGTTCGTAAGTGGCAGATGATTCGCGCATTCCTCTTTCGGCAATCGATGCTATATCAACCAGTTTGACAAAGCCTCTGATCTCATTACACATGATCCTCTCCTTAATGCGAGGATTAAGGCCATTTTCGAAACATTCTGCCTTTGATTCTTCATAAGGGATTAGGTTGAGACCAAACCTTGCTAGATCAATAAACCTAGAGGAATATTGCTCTACCGTCGTAGCGCCTTGTACTAGATTCTGGAATTCAATGGCCTGCATCTGACTTTGTGCCCTCTGTAAGAAGCGCTCATTGAATTCTTCTACAAACCTATCCCAAGGGATAACAGCTCTATGTCCTAACTCTATTCGTAAGAGTTCTTTCTTAGACTTCCACCATCTTCTAGTTTCATCAGTTATCCCTAGTCCTATGTACCTAACCTTTTGCTCGTCGGTACAGCCAAGTGCCTCATGCAATAGCTGGATATCCATAATCCAGGCTTCAGCTACTAACTGTACTTGTGTTCCGTCAAATAGACGAAATTGCTGGCTAGCAAAATTGCGCATAGAGCAACCTACTTGTTCAAATCGATCGATAGATTGTGGAATTCTTGCCACTACTTGGGCAAACTGCCTAGTAGTTTCGGCCATAAATTGTGCTAAGGCTGGATTCACTCCATAATTAAATGGTGGAGGTGGAGGTGGAGGTGGAGGTGGAGGTGGAGGTGGAGGTGGAGGTGGAAATTCATCATCACGGTTGCCATGACGATGGTTTTCGTAGTTTTTTTTACGAACGAGGTAATTTTGAGGTGCCATAATTATGTATCTTTGCATCAGATTAATTACTAAAATAATAATTAATTTAATTACAACACAATACATTTAATCACATAGATACATATTGATTAGCTTCATAAGCCTACCATTCTCTAATTCTGACAAAGAGATATTACACACAAAAGTTTTTATTTTACTTAGGGTACATAGCATATTAAACAAAACTGGCGCTTCTACAGTTCTAAAATTATTCACTTAGTGGAGATTTTACTGTTACTCTCGACTCAACACTACATTCTTCAAACAAAATCTTTTATGTGGTTTATAAAATATTTTATTAAGAGTAGCTCTTGGTTATGCTCTAGTTTCTAGGTAGGTCAATTTTGATAGTCACCTAAGCGGCCGCTTTGATACCATACTATAACGCCCCAAATTTGAGCCTGCAAATTCATAAGCAGAAACCTCTGGTTTCCACATGACATTACTACATCAGAGATAAACTCTCGCAGTGGAATATTTTTTTTTCTAAAGTCTTAGGAATTAATAGCATAACACATTGGAGCTAACTGAAATACCTCGATACATTTATTAAAAATTACTTAAGTTTATCTTTACATGCCATATGCACACTAGGTGCATCAAAATTAGTGCCACAGACGACACATAAGCATACAACATAAAACATGTCAAACATAACATCGTTATAAATATTTACATGCCATTAAATAAAACACACATAAATACAACTAGCTATTTCTAAGCTAGCACATAATAGTTCAATAATGGTTTCAAAAACTATCAAAACTGACATATGGGTCCATGCCTTCATCCTCCAGATCTGCATTAATAACTATGCAAATATGACGTCATCATATTTACATAGACAAACAAGTGAGTCATCCATTTTCATAACTAAGTTACCATTAGATTAATAACAGTTCATAAAGAATACAAATGCAAAGGTTTTATGAAAATGCATTGTAGTGACCATTTAGTTTGTGTTTTATGATCATATTTCTTCAGACCTCTTGTTCTTAGGTTATCTGAACCTGTTCATGTCTGTTAAACCTCTCACTTTGAAGTCTTACCTGTTTTTACTGAAATTTTACTAGTTTCAGCATTAGTTATATATTAGGACTTTGGACTCCTTTGGGTCCACTGATTAGCCTTTCTTCCCTTTGCTACTACATCAGCTTTGTTGATGGCTATCTTTTCAGCCATTTTATTAATTTGAACACAACATGAAATTCATGAACAATTATCCAAGCAATAAACAGATATAATACAATCCTAATGAAAAATAAAATCACCCTCAGTAAGTACATCCATACTTACACTCTTCTCCATGTAGTTCTTTAGACTTCTTTTCTGCATATAAATCCATCCATACAATAATATATATATATATATATATATATATATATTCAATTATCTATCAAACAAATCATTGTTTATAGACATTCATCTTTTTATATTTATTATTATCCATCACTTCATTATGTTGAAACGATTACTTATAACAATCTTAAAACCTGGGTTCATGATTTGATGAAGAAACTATATGACCAACACCACCAAATATGAACTTGAAAGATTAAAATATATCATAAAGACAATAAGAGTAAATAGGATCAACTTATAAAAGTCATGATGATAATGAAATGTAAGTCTGAAATATAAATACGATCAACTCATGAAAGTCATGAGGACAATGAAATGTAAAAGTAGTTTATATTACTTTTTAATTTATTTTTTTAATTTCTTAAGCTTATTGGGTCTTTAAACAACTCATAAAAACAAGTTATGAAATCAAATAGTAAGAAAGAGATGCCAAGTGGTTCATAAGATATTCCTTTGAAAGTTTCACGTTCAAACTATATCTTTTGAGTTTTCGGACTCGATATAGTAGAAGTGAATCAAAGGCTTTCTTAGGAATATCCAAGAAGTCACTCCATGCATCAAGATCACTTACAAAGTTGATTTGGAGAGAAAAACCTTCAAGACCACCAAAGTGGCCAAATTGAGGAGTTTTAGGTCTGATTGAGTTCCTGATTTTTATATGTACCTTAGGTTGTGAAAGAGGAGGGAAAGGGTTGATCTTAATCTTTATAAAGGTTCTGGATAGTAGCTAACCAAGGGAGAAAGTAGCTTAAAGCAAAACAGAAATTTTCTTCCCATGCTGGCCGGGTAGTGTCTAGGAAATTTCTCTTTGTTTTGCTTATGTTTTGGGATTTTGAAAGAAGGGAAAGAAGGGAAAGAAGGCCAGCATGCTGTCTATTTATAGAGGACCAAAGGGGTGGGTTTGGTAAAGAGAAAGCCACGTAGCTGCTGCTAGAAAAAAAAAAAAAGACAACTTATAGGAAATTTCCTTTCACCTTCCTTTCAATGCATTCACACTTAAAAGTTAACTAAGTTTCAACTTGGACTTTGTTTCTAACTAAAATTCTAAAACTGATTGGAAAGTAAATGGTTTCAGTCTAGGAGACAGCTAGGGTCGGCTGGTCTCTATATTTTAAATTAGATTTGCTAAATTTTGACAGTTGGAAGATTTAGGCACTAGTTTTGGCCAAAAAGTCAATTGTCTCCAAACTGAATTCTGATTTCATCGGATTCAAGTATTTACTTTATGTATACAATATTGAGTAATTAAAATCCATAAAAACATATTTAAAAAGCCTAAATTTAGAGGTCAAAATTTAACGAAAGTGCCATTGGTCACTAAATGGTCCATTTTTAAAGTCAAAAGTCAACCGGTGGACTTTTTTTTATAAAAATTTGCCATATAATAGATCTTTCTTTTATGAGTACAATGGTCTTTGAATCAACTAAAATTGAGTTCATTTGACCTGTTTTCGGTTAAGTTAAAGTTTGAAGCTTAAGTGTTACTTTTTAGTTTTAAAGGTTTTAAAGTTTGATCTTTTAAGTTTTTAAAACAACTTTAGGTTTGCTTATAAAAACTTATGATTATTAACTCCTCAACAATATCAATGATTTCTTAAGAGTTTGAATTTGCTAAGCGTTACATAGAGCAAGCTGGTCTCCCATTTGTAGAAGTCTCAACAAAGTGGAAAAAATCCCACGGAAGTGTGTTGGATATCAAGAAGCAAGGAAACCCTCATTTGTTGAGAAAAGTTGCTTTCACACCTTAATGTCCAACTTTTTGTCTAACTAAACTTAGCTTTTGACCAAATTCTTTTAAGTAAATATCAGTTTGTCTTCAGTTTTGGAGACAGTTAGGGCCGACCACTATGGTCTTTCAATTCATTTCTACTAAAAATTCGACAGTTAGATCATTTAAACACTTGTTTTGACTAAAAAGTCAACTATCACCAAATTGAATTCTGATTTCAAAGGATTCAAGTATCATATATATACTATAAACTCAGATTCCGTAGGGGAAACATTTCCTCCTTGGGTTTCTTAAGTCTTTTTCCAGATCTGGATCTCTTCATTTGGAAAAAGAAGGATGTATTCCTTTCTACAGAAGGTAGACCATATTGTTCACAAAAGTTTCCCATTTCATACTTAGCCTTTTTCTTATCTTTATTGGCTTGGTTTGAGATTTTCATACCAATACACATTGTTAGACCTTTCTCTTTGATAACACTTATGATATTCCCATAGGTGAGATTATTATACTCTATCACATTGTTCTCATTTGGCCTAGGATACCAATTCTTAGTAAGACTTGTTGGAGGGAACTTAGGCTTATGTATCATTCTAAGTTCTAGACTTGAAAGAGCTTTTTCAACTTGTTTGATGTTATCATCAGAATCAGATTTAGAAGTGGATTTTGTTTCAGATGAATTATCAGAGGACTTAGGGATAGTAGCAACAGCCACTGTATTGGATGAACTGGGTTGTTCTTGTTTGGTTTTTACCAATTCTTTAAGCATTTCCTCAATTTTCTCAACAGACTTATTTTTGTTAACCTTTAAACTGTTTCCTAGTCTTAACTCTGGAAGCTTAATTAAAGGTTTCTCTTGCTTAACAGACTTATGATCAAGCTTTTCTTCAATTTTATCCAACTGGTTACCTATGGAGTTTAGGTATTGGTTGGTATAATGTTTTGCTCAATGATCTTTTTTACATCTGTATTCTCAGATGCAACCTTAAAGGGGGAAGCCTTAACCGTAGTGGTACGGTGCTTAAACACTATGGTTTCTTGGGGAAGCTGACTTGAAGAAACAACTGTGTTGTCTTTTTTAACCCATTTTCTTTAGAGATGGTTTTTACCGTGTTTTCAACAGGGTAAAACTCATCAACAAAATCAAAATAGAAAATCTCTGTTTCGGCTTGACTTATGTGTTTCTTGTAGTGACTTAAGATTTCTTTCTTTTGCTCAAGGTTGAACCTTTCGCGATAAACTCTTATTCTTTCAAGATTTGCTTCAAACTCAATATCTTCGTTAAGTCTTTTATAATCTATCTCAAAGGGTTTTCTTAGGGCACATAGTTGGGGATCTACGACTGTTTCAACTATAAAATCAGATTCCGTAGGAAAAACATTTCCTCCTTGGGATTCTTCTTCTTCTAGTTGGTTGTCTGCCGTATAGCAAGGATTGCTTACCTGAGAACTTGTATGTACTCCTTTTAACTTAAGGTTTCTCAAGTCTTTTTCCAGATCTAGATCTCTTCGTTTTTGTCCTTCCGTTGTGGTTGAACTAGCAAACGAATGTATGGCTGGGGTTTTATTCTTTAGTTAGCC
Organism: Alnus rubra; assembly: GCA_028654335.1. NCBI lineage: Eukaryota > Viridiplantae > Streptophyta > Magnoliopsida > Fagales > Betulaceae > Alnus > Alnus rubra. Next base: position 2,369,019 of record JAJPGS010002369.1, read on the forward strand.
TAGACGAACTAGACCTTGGGACTTTTTCTATATGAAGATTTGGCTTAGGTCTGTGACCGAAATCTATCTTAACAGTACCATCTAGATACTGCTTAATATAATCTAGATTGTCTAGATTATGACTTACATTAACAGGTTTGAAGCTTTCATTAGTTAAAGACCACTGTTGGGGTAAACTAATGTCAGTCCATTTAATGGTGTGGGGAACACGGATGCTTGCATTACCTCGGGTACTTTGAATCAACAGAGTTTGATTCTTGGGACTTTTGGAGATAGCCTAGAAGTTCATGTTGGTTCCAATACACTTATAATAGATCATGTATATTAAAGCTAAAGGCCGAACACCTTCTAGGATTTTGTATCCTGAAGTCTTAATGTTCAAAGTTAAAGCTTTTAACACATGAGGATCACTTAGGCTTACTGTGAAGTCTGGATAACAGTCGAAATGGATTGGACCATTATACAGGCTTGACTCAACAAGACCGAGAAGACTATCACTAAACTCAGTGAATTGTGTGTCTCAGAGACCTAACAAGACTGAGGCACTGAGACCTCTTCTTGTTAAGGGCTTAACAAGAACTTGAACTAATCCGATATGGATAAAGTTGTAACCATCAGATCTATGTTTTCTAATGGCCTCAGGGCTATAGAGCTGACATATTTCATGCTCTTTGTTTATGGCATAGACTTGTTCAACGGTTTTGACATGATGTTCACTTCAGAATGATGTCGTCAACCATTTTTTCCTGTAAATTTCTTTACTAGGAACCTTAGGGATGTCCCAATCATCGAAGTCGATGAGAGAATCATCCGACTGGTACTCAACTTGTTCTTCATTGACAATCTTTGGGATCCTAGCTATTGAGGACCTAGAACTTACAGATGAGTTAGATTTGAACAATCTATTCATCTTACAAGTTTCTGTTTATCAGACTTAAACTTTTATTGTTTTCATCTCTCTACTGCACTTATCTCTATAAATCAATTAGGTGTCCTAGATCATACACTATGTCCTATCCATGTGTCCTCCCGACTTACCTGGCCTTCCCTCGGCTCTAACTGCGCTAACGACATGTTGATGGTAGTGTCATCTTTCTAATAATCTAGAATCTTAACAGAGAGTGGAATGCATCAAATAGAATAGCCAAAAGTAGTTTAAGACAAATAACCAACCACTTGGGCAGATGTACAGATTAAACATGAATATAACTCAACCGTATGGCTTTGATACCAAAAGGGGGCGGAATCAGAGATACTTAGAAGTAAGTAGTAGAAATGGTGGAATAGATGGAGAAATGGTGAGAGTAAGTGAACAGAGTAATAAGCATACGTACTTAAAATTACAGAATATTCAAAGATCATAATAAACTTAAATTAATGCTTAATTTAAAAACTTGATATGAAAACTTACAAATGAACTTAGATCAGAGTTGCTCTGACTGATACAAGCTTAGACATAATACTTGAAAGAGACATTACAAGTGTTTGGCTTATGAGAGGTTATGGATTACAAGTGTTTGGGTTTTCCAAACTATTTCAGAACTAGGCTCTCTGATTATCATTCGAATGAACTCTTCAATGAGCTCTGCCTTGAACTTTTGGGTTCTGCTTCTTAAATAGACTTAGGAGGGGAGCTTGAGTGCTGGAATCACGGGATGCCAGCATGCTTAGGTTGCTGTCCGGAGTGCACCGAAAGTAGCTGAAAGCAGATTCCTTCTGCTTTTACTTTGGGTAGATCGCACTGAAAGCAGGGTAAAGCTTAGGTGAATAGTGAAAAAGTCACTATTCATGAATAGTACTTTGTTGGGTGGCTAACAAAACACTGTTTACTTTTGTCTTCTTGTGCCAACGAGAGTGGGCATTGTGGACTTCAGAAGTCATACCCATCGTAAGGGTCTTGAGCATCTTGGAATGGATCTATCTGACTTAGGTGAATGGAAGATTCTACTGTAGAGCCTTCTTCTTCATCTTCTTCATCATCACTGGCTTCAATAAATTGCTGCATGAAGTTGTAAGCAACTTGTTTGAGGTCTTTCTTAGAGGGCTTCTTTCCTTTAGAGGAGGTAGAAGATCCTGGCTTAGGAACTTGAGGAGACTTTTCAATGGGCTCGGGAGGCTGAACCTGAACTTGAGCTATAGGAATAGCTTCTGACTTCATTGAAAACTCAGCATTTAGGTGGGCACGAATTCTGGAGAAGTCGAACTTATCCCACCATTTAACAAAGAACTGTCTAGAAATACAACGTTGGCTTAGAACGTATTGTCATTTCAAAATCTATGAAACTTTGTAATGTGCAGAGAAATGGAGTGTTATTGACAACAGGGCTTCTTCCTGGGTTAACTTCTTGATAGTGGAGAAATATCTTATAGCTTCTTGAACTTCCTCAGGGATGATCTCATTAATTGGACCATGAACTTGCCACCACTTGTGAAACCATAAAGGAATTTCTCCTTTAAAGTTCTTGTCAAATTAATGAACCAAGAGCAGGTATGGGTGTCATTCTGGTGCAGGAGAACCCTGTACCAGGCTTCAATATAATCATGATAACAGAACTGAATTCTGCTATCCTTCTTAGGTCTTTTTATGATATGGGGAACTCCCCACTCTCTTTGTGAGATAAACTTCATTATAAAAAGAGAGTGAAAGATGACTTTGGTCTGCTCTCGCTGGCACTTGATTGGGTTGATTTGTATGGACTCAGTTTCGAGAAGTACATCTCTATAAAACTTAATGGACTTTTCTGGGTGGATGGCTGGGAAATACCAAAGAGGGGGAAAGTAAGCTTTGACAATAGCTTCAGGAGATTTTAGGTGGCTAAAATCTGACTCAACAATAAATAAATTATGGCTTGAGAGCTTAGCATAATATGGGGAGGTTTTTGGAAACCTATTGAAGGGCTTTTGTGGCTCAATATCCTCAAAAGGATCATAATGGCTTACTAAGGCAAACTGGAAGGTCCGCCTTGGACTTATGGTGCTACCTAGGGTGGTAAACCGATTCACCATTTGGACAGGTGAATTCTAGAATAAGATCTTGGGAACTTAATTGGCTTGGAGTGACAAGATCAAAAGGCTTAGGTTCCGGGGCAACTTAATAGTTAACTTTACGTTTAAAAAGTTAACCCGTAGACTTTTCACCAAATTTACCATAAGATAGATATTTCTATTATGAATATAATAGGCTTTGATTCGATGACCTGTTTTTGGTTCAATTAAAGTTTTAAGTTCAAATGACAACTTTTGGTTTTAAGGGTTTGAAATAAGAGGTATTGAATATAATATTTTAAAATATGATTTAAGGCCTAATAATAGAAATAAATAAATATGAATATTTATTCATGAATATTTATTCATGAATATTCATCAATATAGATATAAGTATTTATGAGATTAAATACTTATTAGAAGTATATGTATAGGATCTAATTGATTTATCAATTGAAATTAGTATTTCGAATGCACACACACACACACACACACACACACATAAGTGTATGAGAGTTGAAACGGATTGGAAATCAAACTTAAATCAAAGTCGATCAAGCGATTATAGAATCGATCGAGCGACTTTATAGTGATCCAAAATCAATTGTACGATGATGGAATCGAACAACTGATGGAAGCCAGAATTGATCGAGCGATTTAATATTTATGAAAAATAAATCGATGGAACGATGTATTATAGTGTAAATGAAATCTTGATGTCGATCGATCGACTTTCTACATATAGCAACATCTCATCCGAACAGCTGTCTTTTTGATATTTTCAATTGTAATCAATACATGCTTGATATTTCTTCTTCATGCTTGAACCCAAATTGTGGATGATTAGTTCATAACCATCATATACTAATTTAGTATTTATTTAGTTAGAAAGTAAGTCTTTTTAATTGAATGTGTAATTGGTTAAAGATAAGAGATATAATCTAAAGTTCATGATTATTTTTCCTTTTAGATAAGATGAGTCACAAGCTAATGATTATTAAAGATTAGTCATCACCCAACTCATCAACTCATCAAAGCTTTCCAACCATGGATCATTTAAACTCAAGTGATCCAACCATCCAAGAAGGTGAATTCAGCCCTTCTACGTTTCTCTTTTCTTTCTCTCAATCATTACATGCATGACTCAACTAGGACGCCTCATTACCCATCAAACTTATTGCCCAAGTTTGAGTTTTGATCCAAGAGATCTTGCCCATTCAATTCAATATAAAAGGGAAGCACCACCAATGTCCAATTGCACATCTTACTTCTTCCTATCAAGTTCCCTTCCCTCTCTCGGTCTTTACTGCAGAAATTTTCTATGCTTCCTCTGTTTTGTCCAACAACTAGCATCTATCTCTTTAGAATTGCAGAAAAATATACAGCAAAGGTGTTTAACAAAAAGTTACAGAAAATCTCTTCTCTTTCCCTTCTCTATTTTCTGTTTTATAGATGCTGCAATTTTCTGAAAAACCAGCAGCACTCTTCTTCTCTGCTGCACAAAAACAGCAAATAAACTCATAGTTTTACAAGCCAAAACAGCAGCATCTCTTCTTTTAAAAACCAATTCAAACTCTCTCTCTTCTGTAGAAAAATAGAGCAGCAAAAGCCTTCTTTATTTCCCTTGTTTCTCTCTCAGTTTTAGCAGCCCTCCCTCTAGTTTTCTGCTTTATTTCAGCAGATTATCGTTGCTGTAAATTTCAGCGAACAGAACCTACAATACATCTCTTTTTCTGTTTTGGGTTTCATCAGAAAAGTAGAAAAAGGGCATCCTCTCTTCCATGTTTCGGAAAACAGCAATGTGAAACAAGAAGGAAGGTTCTCTTATTTCCCTCTCTTGATCTCACGGCCAGCAAGCCTCAACTCTTCCCTTCTCTCTCTTTCTGTGTTCGATTTATGATGCTGATGGAAGGGAAAAAAAAAAGGACAGAAAGAATGAAGAAAACAAAAAGAAGAAACTCTTTGTTGCTCTCATGAGTTGCATCTCTTTTAAAAGGAAAACAGAAAAATTCTCTCTCTCATGTGCTACAACAATGATGCAATTTCAGCCATTTTTCTAGAAGCCTTTGGTGAGCCTCTATAAAATTAGCTTGTGTTTTTATTATGATAAGTGTTTGAAATATATTTTTAGAAAGAAATATATTTGTTAAAACAGAAATATTTTTAAGGCCCCGTTATGTTGCTCAAATGTTTTTTTTTTTTTTAAAAAAAAAAAAAAACATTACTAGGCATTAAATATATGCCATTATTTTATTCATAAGTAAAATATTGATATTAGGGCCGTTGTGCTGTTCGTCTATTTTTAATACTAAACCCATTATTTTCATTTAATGAGGTCACCATGTTTATTTAATAACGAAACATACATAGTTAATATAATGTTTATTATATATATATATATATACATATAGCATTTATGGTGCAAGGGTACTGTAAATAAATATAATAGGTATATCTATATTTGAATATATGGCGAAAATACCTACCTAGTTCATGCACCAACCTAATGTTTAAGGATCTATGATAAATTAATTAGAGGCTTAAGAATGGTAATAATAATAATAATATAATTTTCTTGGTGTGTTATGCTAATTTAATATCACATGTATATAATTGTGCAGTCAACTATTGTGTGGAAACCCTTTTGGAAGCAGGAGACGGTAAAGGACTATTTGGTTCGAAACTTTTTCAATATTCTAATCGAGTTTTATTCAAAAACCCGGAAACTCATATCCAACCAGAATAAAACCCGGATTTAAATATTCAAATATTCAAATGTCAATATTCAAATACCATGATTATTTCAATCATTATCAACATTAATTTTCATAACACCAATCATTATACACAACTTTTCATACAATCCAATCATTTCCTACCATTAAATTTTTTTTTTCCAATCTCAAAAATTCAACACCCAAACACAAATTCAAAAAGAATATGAATTCTATTCAACATCCAAACACATTTTCACTGCCTTGAAATCCGCAAACAAATTCAAAATATTATTTTTATTCAAAAAATTCAACACTCAAACGAACTATTCGTATCTTTATACTTATTGATGGTGATACTGGTGGATTTTTCCTATAATATTGTGATTACTGCTTTATTTATTTGTTTGCGCATGTGACTTTGTATATTTTATTATTTTAATAATCTGTTTAATAACAAACAGAGAATCTAGATATCAGTTGATACTTGAGGCTTCACTGGTTGCTTAGGTGCGGTGAATGAGGAAATGCCCAAAAAGCAAATAATAAATACAAAACTGGTAGATCTAGATCACTAGGGAAGACCCAGGTTTCCAGGAGCGGAGGCTCCCAAACAATATAATTAAAAATTAAATGTGAGGAAGTCTTGAACTTTAAATAAGATGCTAACCGTGCCTAGGGAAACAGAGGAGTGGAAAAAGATGATGCTTAAAACTTTGCATACAATATTGTCATATTACTGCTTTATGGTTATGTTTATATTCAATCTATGTCTATGATTCGCGACCGTAGACTATATATTGCGTATACATGTGATTATGAAGCCATATTACATTGTGTTGCATTTACTAAATAAATCAGCATTCATTATATTATTAGAAACAGTGGACTCGCTTAGGTATTTTTATATTATTGCTTCTCTCTATATTATATATTGATACAGGATATGAGGAGGAAGAATTTCAGGATTTCCCAGACTCTTAGGTGGACTCTGATGGCAATTTTTGAGGCTAGATTGCCTCTTATTTTGTGGACTATTATGTTTTAGTCTAATTTTATCTTATTTTTAGAACGATATTTATATTTCTATTGGTGTGTAATAATAATATTCTAGTTATTTTGATTTGTAAATTATGTGCTACATGTGACACAAAATATTTTCTTTATGTGTAATTATTCAGTTACACTTTATCTATCTATTTTGAGGTATTTCAGTTAGAAGCTCCGATGTGTTATTCATTTCCAAGTATGTTAGATATTTATATATATATATATATAAGCGTTACATTTCTAGCTCTATTAAGGTTGCTGGACAGAAGCATAGAAGAGCAAAACAGAAAGTTTCTCACTCAATTCCTCACTTTGGCCGAGTAGTGGATAATAAGGAGTTTTGGTTCTTTTTCGCATGAAACTCGAGTTCAGCATAGAAAAAATAGTAGAACAAGCTGGTCTCCAATTTGTAGAAGTCTTAGGCTCTCAGCAAAGTGGAGAAAATCCCATGGAAGTGTGCTGGAAATCAAGAAGCAAGGAAAGCCTCATTTGTTGACAAAAGTTGCTTTCGCACCTTAAAGTCCAACTTTTTATCTAACTAAATTTATCTTTCGACCAAATTCTTCTAACTAAGTAAATATTAGTATGTCCTCAGTTTTGGAGACAGTTATGGCCAGCCATTGTGGTCTTTCAATTCATTTTGGCTAAAAATTCGACAATTAAATCATTTAAGCACGAGTTTTGACCAAAAAGTCAACTGTCACCAAATTGAATTCTGATTTCAAAGGATTCAAGTATCAACTATATATATATATATATACTATATACTATATTAAGTAATTATAAGCTCTAAAAACACACCTATCATGTCCAAATTTAGAAATCAAACATTAATAAAAAGTTTCATTTGGCAACTTAATAGTTAACTTTATGTCTAAAAAGTCAACTAGTGAACTTTTCACCAAATTTTACCATTTGATATATTTTTCTATTATGAGTATAATGGGCTTTGATTCGACCAAATTTGAGTCTATTTGACCTGTTTTTGGTCCAGTCAAAGTTTTAAGCTCAAATGACAACTTTAGGTTTTAAGGGTTTGAAACAAGATGTATTTTTAGCTCTACTAAGGTTACTGGACAGAAGCATAAAAGAGCAAAACAAAATGTTTCTCACTCAATTCCTCACTTTGGCCAAGTAATGCATAATAGGGAGTTTTGGTTCTTTTTTGCATGAAACTCGAGTTCAACATAGAAAAAATGGTAGAGCAAGCTGGTCTCTCATTTCTAGATGTCTTAGGCTCTCAACAAAGTGGAGAAAATCCCACGGAAGTGTGCTAGAAATCAAGAAGTAAGGAAAGCCTCATTTGTTGACAAAAGTTGTATTCACACGATCACACCTTTAAGTCCAACTTTTTGTCTAGCTAAACTTAGCTTTCAATCAAATTCGTCTAAGTAAAAATCAGTCTGTCATCAGTTTTGGAGACAGTTAAGGCCGGCCACTATGGTCTTTCAATTCATTTCTACTAAAATTTCAATAGTTGGATCATTTAAGCACCAGTTTTAACAAAAAAGTCAATTGTTACCAAATTGAATTCTGATTTCAAAAGATTCAAGTATCAACTATATATATATATATGTATATATATATATATATATATATATATCACTACAAAAAATTAAGGCATTTACGTCCTTTTAAAAAAGTCACCAACCAAAGAAAAAGGACATTAAAGCAGTGTATGACCTTTTAAACATGGCACTTGTGAAGTGTAGTAAGCCTTTAGTTTGGAAAAAAATTCCACGACTTTTTAACCCAGAATGTGAGAAACTCATGTCCTAAAATGTAAGCGTCTTCCTCTATCTTCAAGTTGTTTGAGAAACGTCTTGCATAATTTGGTGACCCTTTTTTCAGGGACGTGAGTTTTTATACTATAGTTACGTTTAGAAAGGCAGTGTTAACATAAACAACCTTAAGTTTTTAGGCCTTTATTTTTTAATTAAAACAACGTTAATCTAGAATAACAATTAAAAAAAAAAATCCACATTTCTCAGAAACCAAACAAAAAATTCAAAATAAAATACTGCAAATATGTTTGTAATAACACACTTGAGGACTCTGTCCTCCATTCTATTTATAACCAAATATACACGATCTACAATTGAATTTGAAATTACCTTTAAAAAAAAAATTACAATGAAGTTGGAATTACAAACAGTGAAACTCATCTGGCAATGATTTTGTTACAAAATTCAAAAATCAAATAGACTGTAGATGACATTATCTGAGACAATCTTCGTGAGCTCTTGGATTGGATCTCACGAGATTGAGGTTAAGTAGGAGTTTCCTCTCGCTGGTGCTGGAAACATCATGGAGATCGAGCTTAGAGACGAGGTTTGTGGTGCGAACGAAGTAGGCGGAGTCGAGCTTGTAGCAGAAGAGGTTGGTCTTGTGGTAGAAAGCGACAGACTTGAACTTCGGGAACATCAGCGGTGAAGGCGAGGGCGAGGTTGCAGAAGTTGGAACTACAAAGGAGGAAGAGTCGAGAGTTTTTAACTTTTTTTACAGACTTGGACTTGGGAGTTCAGCCAACAACGGCGCAGAAGAAAGAAGAAAAAATATAGGGTTATTTGAGGAATGAACGGTCAAGATTGAAGGTATCAGGTGGCTACGATTTATTCTTTGAAGATTAATGGTCTTGGACAGTTGGCGTTGAGTGTAGCAAAGATAATTATAACAGCCGTTTTAATAGAATTCAAAAAAAAAAAAAAAAAAAACCACCTACGTCTTTTGTTTCAATTATTTTTTAAAATTTCTTTTATTTAAAAAAAAAAGGACAAAAGTGACTAAAATGGATTTCAAACTAACGCCTGTTCCAAAGTGACGCTATCTCTTCAATGAGTAGCAATATATTTCAAAGGAAGAAAAATAAGAAAATTAGGAGACCTTTCTGATAAAACAACGTAATATTCATCAAAAAGTTGCTAAAACTCTGCACATTACATCATTTTACTAAAGGGTAGTAGAAAAAATGACCTAAACACCCTGATTTCAATGGCTAAACTAAAATGTGACTCTACTTGATGTGTAAATTTTACTCGCAAGTGCACGAGTGGTAGGTAGCATAGTGCATGCAAGTGCGAGATCGTATCCACATGGAAGTGTGTGTGCAAACAAAAGAAAATCAATTTCTATTTAGATTAATTCTATTTTAACCATGAGCTGCGTTTTGGATTTTTTTAAGAACAAAGAAATAAAAAATAAGTAAACAAACATAAAGAAGAAAAACACTAAGATCTCGTTTGATTCGCAGAATAAGTCCTTAGAATGGAATGACTATTTTATTGGAATAGCTATTTCTTTATTTGTTAGGGACCTATTCCTGAGGAAATGGACAACATTTTCTTAAAAAAAAAAAATTAATTAATTAATTAATTTTTCCAAACTAAACTTAAAAAAAAATAAAAAAAATTAGAAAAAATAAGAAATTATGTGGGTTTTTTTAGTAATTTTGTGTCAATTCCAATTGTGGTATATGTGTCACCAATTGTGATCTTTTAGTAATTTTGTCACCAAACTCAAGAATCAAAATAATTATTCCATTATGCTCTTCCTCATTCCTAGTAATAACTATTCATTTTCCTAATGTAATACTCATTCCGCGAACCAAACGAGGACTAAGGTACTGGAATCCACCAAACCAAATCAAACACCATATTCTTGCATTCTATTCATAAATTTGATTCAAATGAGCTCGATATTTAAGTTCTTAAACAACAAAGCGTGAAACCATTTGATGAATCCAACTCAAAAACAAATCACAACAATTATCCCTTAGATTAGAAATCATCCATTGTATCCGTTTGTAAAAAATACTGGGGTTTGGAGCCATATTTTCAAAATGGAACCTTTACCCTTCAAAACCCTAATTATAGAAAAGAATGATAGAGTTTGGAGTGTCTACAACCGTCAGGAGTAAGGAAATTTGCGTTCTCATATTGCGGGGCGCTTATAACATAGAAGACATTTGAATTAGGAAAATCCTATTTCATAATAATTTGTAGTATTTTGAATTAGCTTTCCAACTCTATTGATTTCACCTTAATCCAATACTTGAACTGAAAGTTATGGTCAAAATATTATGACTTGTGCAGAACCTGAAATTTAATCCAATCCGATTTTGACTCTAATTAGAAAAATTTCGATTTAATCCTTTCATTGATTTGGTTAAACATAACCATATCATCTAGGTCTTCTCAAAGTGTGCTTTTTTTCAAACTGCATTTTTCACTTTAAAACTGATGTTTTCTCTCAATGATCTACAAAATACCAAAATACAAAAACTAACAAAAAACATTAAAAACTAACAAAGCTAAAAGTTTAACAAATGTGAATTAAAATGTCCAAATATACAATATTTGGCACTCATCAAATAACCCCAAACTTACATTTTGCTAGTCCCTTAGCAAAACAAAATGAAAAATAAAATTAAAGCATGAAACATAAGTCCGCTGTCTTGGGAGAAACGATTGCATTTAGCCTACACAACAAGCCTTTGAAACCCCTAGGACTCCCTAGTGGACGAGTGAAGTCTCGTGAGGGTTTGCCAGAAATGATACCCGCAAACACTTTAAAGTACTATGTTGTTGCCAAACAATGACTTCCACACAAACACATAGTTCATACATCATGAGTGGGTTTAACAAGATGAACATCACAATCACATTAGGGATCACAAATCATTTAAATCTCAGCTGGAAAATTGAGACAACACATGCTCAAATAGGTGCAAAGTTAGATTAACATAGACTCATGAGGTTTTAATTTTTCTCAAAGCTTGTGTATCCAAAATTCATAGGAATTTTACTAGATGAAAACAACCAAGTCAAAAAGGCTACGAAATCAAACTAGCCATACAATCAACCAAATTGAATTTATAATCTTTTTACACGAAGACTTAATGCTTAGTGAGGCAAGAGGTCCGGTTACTAAATGAGAACTCAAATTGATGATATTATTATTATTATTATTATTATTATTAATTATATTTTTTTTATTTTTTTATTTAAACCAAGGTTTCATCAACAAATCATCCTACAAATCTCAAGATACACATTCCTTAATTCAAATTTAATACCTCACAGAACCAATATTAATGTGCTTGTGAAAAACAATTCAAACAAGTGAGGTCTCTCGAATCCAACAAATGATCAAAAGATTCAGTATTAATAATGATAATATCATCAATTTGAATTCTCATTTAGTAACCGGACCTCTTGCCTCACTAAGCATTGAATGTTTGCGTAAAAAGATGAGAAATTCAATTTGGTTGATTGTATAGCTAGTTTGACTTCGTAACCTTTTTTACTTGAGTAATTAAGCCCTTAGGAATGTCTCTACAGCTAGCCAACCTGATATTGCCTTCAGTGTGGGAGTTTGTGCTCGCTTTCAAGCAAATCCTAAGGAATCTCACCTCACTGCAGTCAAGCATATCATCAGGTATGTAAATGATACTCTTCTTTATGGCATATGGTATTCCAGGAAAACAAATCTTGTTATTGCAGGATACTCTGATGCAGACTGGGCTAGAAATGCTGATGATAGAAAGAGCACCTCGGGAGGTTGCTTCTATGTGGGAAACAATCTCGTAGCTTGGATGAGTAAGAAACAAGCCTCTATTTCTCTCTCCACTGTTGAGGTTGAATATATTGCTGCGGGAAGCTGTTGTACCCAATTATTGTGGATGAAGACGCTACTAGGCGACTATGGATTCTCTCAGGATACCATGATTATCAACTGTGATAATACTAGTGCTATAAATATCTCCAAGAATCCCATTCAGTACTCTCGGACCAAGCACATCGACATCAAACATCACTTCTTGAGTGATCTTGTGGAATCCGAGGTAGTTTCTCTCTCTTTCATTCCCACTGAAAACCAATTGGCAGATATTCTTTCCAAACCTCTAGATTGTAGCAGGCTTGAGTCCCTTTGGAAAGCCATTAGTGTTTGTGACATGTCCTAGACATGATTTTCCATGCTAGGATTAGACTTCTTTGTGCTTCTTAAGTCTTATCCTCTAATAGCATGATGTTTTTTTTTTAATAATAATAAAAAAAAAAATTGGGGAGTTTTGTAGCAGGGTGGTTCTTTTGAAGGTTTGTCAGCTATCTCATGTATCCTTTTCTTGTTTATTATTTCATTGTGCTTTGATGAATTATACTTGCATGTGGTTGAGAGCATAAGTCTGACATATGCAAAGTTTTCCTGCTCATTTTTTTTTTATGATTGATAGTGGCTTTTCTCATGTGATGACTTCGTGCACTATCCAAGGCTCCCCTAAGGTATGTACTTTCCTCTCTTACTTGCTTCTAGATACTCTAAACAAGAGAGATGTTTTTGACAAGATAGTCAAATTGACCAATATGCTAGTTGAACCTAGAGCCTAAAAATTCTAGCATTTTCTCTAGGTTGCAGCACCAAACAAGCGGTAACTATTCTGTTCTCTGTGCAATATGCTTATAGTCACTGCTTTTGTGCTGAATTAGCAATATACCTTGTCCTTCATGGTGCAAGTAAAAACTTTACCTTGTCCTTCATGGTACAAGTAAAACAATTAGGTGCTGCATTTTAGGGGGAGTGTATCAAATGAGGGTGGCTAGGCCCTAGTAATTAATAAGGTTTGACTTTTGACTGATCTTTCTTGGATTTTCTCTCATGTTTAGATAATCCGGTTGCTTTTTGTCATATCAGCAAACTACAATACATTTTGAGAAAGCCTTCACACGCACACGCATTGCATGAGTTGAGCAAGCTATTTTAATTATTATGCGTGTAGGGAAATCTTTGTCTATCTTATACTTGTCTAATAACTCTATGTTTGAATAATTCTGACTTGCTCTTTGACTGATTTCTCAGTATTGGATACATGCGTTGCTACTATACTTGTGAAGGAACTAACCTTGTTGTTCTTCTTTCCACTTCTCAGTAAGATGTTTTTTTTATTCAGTTTTTTGTTTAGAACTCCTGGACTTTATTACTCTGTTTACCCTGGTCCTTCTAAGACATTTAGGGGGTGTAATTGTTGTGTGGTTTTTCTCATTACTATGTTTTACCCTTTGTCCCTTTGTGACAAAAAGGGGGAGTAATTTTTTATTTGGACCGGAATAGTATTTTTAACTAATCAAGTAATTTTTGTCCCAGAATGGCCAAATGGGGAGTTTGTTAGTTTGTAATTGGCTGCATTCTGTTGGACAAAATCACTTCTTTGTAATGATGCATTTACAGAGGGATTCAGCTATTCAAAGATCTTCTAGAAGATTCTGTACAGTCTACAAGTTAGAGAAATCGAATCCCTTGCAGCCATCTGGACGACGTGATATACCGTCCGGATGCCCAACTGTCCAAACCATCATCCGTCCGGACGACGAGAACTTTCCATTTGGACCTTCCTCTGTGCCGAGAAGATTCGAATTGCACCAGCTTGCATCCATCTCGACGTTTCAACAGCACGTCCAGATGCCACTCAGTGTTCGATCAACTATGGGATTTCTTTCCAAAAACACAGATATGGGAAGATCGCTGCAACCATCCGGACGATGTGGATTCTCATTCAGATGCGCTCATCCATAAGGCAAGTAGTGCATTCAAAATTCAAACGTCCGAATGCCAGACTTCATGGTCCGAACGCGCGAGCTACATATATGGAAATTGCGTGCAGCTATGCTGCGACCGTTCGGATGACAGGGCAACATCGTCCGAACACGGCTCAAATTAGGAAAGAATTTCAGTGAAATTTTGGAAAGTCGATCGCACAGTTGTCCGTCCGGACGCCTTATGTCTACCGTCCGGACGACGCCTAGGTTTATCAAGCCAGACGCTCATTTGAACCTGTAGCCTATAAATAGAGGTCCCTAGGCTTGAGAACTGCATGGATTCGGTTGTGAATTCCGTAGTGCTTAGAGAGTTATATTTTAGAGTTACTGTGCTGATCTGCTCACTCTTAAGCCGTTGCCAAGTGTTGTTGCTGTGCTGAAACTGAAGTCTATCTTAGGGGTTGGCCATAAGGTAAAGGATTCCATTGAAGACCCTTTCAAGTAGGTGACTTGGTTGGGAGGCGTTCGTGTTGGGTTACACGTTCGAGTTCAAGGTACGACCACTGCATTACGGGTATGTGGGTGCTACTACTTTGTAACTATTCTTGTCTTTTGAAAAATGGATAACCTGGGTTTGGCTGTCTCGGAGTGGTTTTCCTTTTAATTGAGTTTTCACTTCGTCAACAAAATATCTGTCTTATTTATTTCAGCATTTTGATATTTTGTTGCACACTATCGTCCACACTTGTTTATATTAGAAGTCATTTAATTTTACAATTTCTATTTAGATTAATTATATTTTAAGCTAGAGCTGCGTTTTGGATTTTATTTTTATGAACAAAGAAATAAAAAATGAGTAAACAAACACAAAGAAGAAAAACACTAAGGTATCGGAATCTACCAAACCAAATCAAATACCATATTCTTGCATTCTATTCATAAATTCGATTCAAATGAGCTCGATATTCAAGTTCTTAAACAACAAAGCGTGAAACCATTTGATGAATCCAACTCAAAAACAAATCACAACGATTATTCCTTAGAGTATAAATCATCCATTGTATCCATTTGTTAGACAAATCACATTGGATATCCCAATCTCAAAGAAATCAATCGATGTATCCATAGGTTGAAACACAACAAATATCCACTTAAAATAAAATTCTCAATCTAAAGAAATAAATCCATAAATTGAAATAGAACTCGAATATAAGATGATAAATAAAAAAAAAAAATGAATCTACGAACATCATGACAAGAATGTAGGTGTTATCATTGATGAGGTTTCATCCTTAACCTTAGTTAAGAATTTTAGTCTCTCATGACTAAAAACATCGAATAATCTTGAAATGAAAACATAAAGAAATAAAGTAAAAAGACAAAGAAAGAAAGAAGAATAGAGACTAAATAATTTTAAATAAATTAAAGGAAATACAAAAGAAGTTTAAACTTACAAAAGAAAGAACAAGACGAGAGCTAAAACAATGTTCTGAAGAAAGTTTATTGTATATACAATGTTCGATGAAAAAGTGGTGCCTATCATGGGGTTTTTATAGTAAAACATTATGTTAAACCCCATATTTTCAAAATGGCACATCTACCCCATAAAATCCTAATAAGATAAAAGAATGCTAGGGTTTGTAGCCATATTTTCAAAATGGCATCTCTACCCCTTAAAACCCTAATAAGAGAAAAGAATGCTAGGGTTTGGAGTGTCCTTATAACATAGAATATGTTTGAATTAGGAAAATTTTATTTCATAATGATTTGTAGTATTTTGAATTATCTTTCGAACGTCACTAACTTCACCTTAATATGATACTTGAATTGAAAGTTATGGTCAAAATACTATGACTTGTGCAGAACCTGAAATTTAATCCAATCCGATTTTGACTCTAATTAGAGAAATTTCAATTTAATCCTATCATTGATTTGGTTAAACATAACCATATTATTTAGGCCTTCTCAAAGTGTGCTTTCTTCCAAACTTTGTCTTTTTCACTTTAAAACTGTCGTTTTCTCTCAATGATCTGCAAAATACCAAAATACAAAAACTAACCAAAACATTAAAAAATAACAAAGCTAAAAGTTTGACAAATGTGAATTAAGGGGTCCAAATATATAATATTTCGCACTCATCACTATCTCTTAGTTGAAGGAGTCATTTTTCCAAAAGGTAGTGATACTTTACAATTAACAGCGTTTTTTGCAAAAGGCTGTGAAAAAAAAAAGACGTTAAAGACCAAATTTTTTGTAGTGTATATATATATACTATATTGAGTAATTATAAGCTCTAAAAACACATCTATCATGTCCAAATTTAGAAATCAAACATTAATAAAAAGTTCCATTTGGCAACTTAATAGTTAACTCTACATCTAAAAAGTCAACCGGTAGACTTTTCACCAAATTTTACCATATGAAATATCTTTCTATTATGAGTATAATAGACTTTGATTCGACCAAATCTGAGTCTGTTTGACCTATTTTTGGATCAGTCAAAGTTTTAAGCTCAAATGACAACTTTAGGTTTTAAGTGTTTGAAACAAGAGGTATTTGTAGCTCTACTAAGGTTGCTGGACAGAAGCATAAAAGAGTAAAACATAAAGTTTGTTACTCAATTACTCACTTTGGCCGAGTAGTGGGAATAGAGAATTTTGATTATTTTTTGCATGAAACTTGTGTTCAGCATAGAAAAAATGTTAGAGCAAGCTGGTCTCCAATTGAAGTCTTAGGCTCTCAGTAAAGTTGGAGAAAATCCGACGGAAGTGTGCTGGAAATCAAGAAGCAAGGAAAGCCTCATTTGTTGACAAAAGTTGCTTCACACCTTAAAGTCCAACTTTTTGTCTAAGTAAACTTAGCTTTCAACCAAATTCTTCTAACTAAGTAAATATCAGTCTGTGCTCAATTTTGGAGACAGTTAGGGCCAGCCACTATGGTCTTTCAATTCATTTCTGCTAAAAATTCGACAATTGGATAATTTAAGCACCGGTTTTGGCCAAAAAGTCAACTGTCATCAAATTGCCGTAATGATGGTGTACATAGGCTATTAATTTATAGGCTAGATCAGGGACCCTCAAATATGGTAAGTACCGTATTGTTCCTCCCATCAAGGAAATAATATTATTAATTGATTTTAAATCAATTAAACGATTCCATTACGGTAATCTAAATTAATTAAATTACCTAACCGTAATACCGTATATTATATTTATAATAAATATAATAAACACTGTATATGTGGCATATAGGCCATATATGGAGACAATATCTAACATTCTCCCGCTTGGCCTTTATGACACATGACTTTATGGTATTAGGTTCCTTAGTTTGGCCAATCACTTATGGAATCCTCCCACTCAGATAAGAAATGTTTCACACGAATCATGGCGGTAAAACCATTATAAAATTAGGTCGTCCCTTCCATGTATCACAATGTAAAACACTCCTTACATGAGTACCTTATGGATAATCAAGCTTTATGAATGAACTTCCTATAAGTCATTCGGGTCCAACTTTATTTATCCTCATGGATAAAATAACAAATGTGCACAAAATCTTTATTATAATAACTTTATGCCTATAGACCAAAAGAGACAAACCAAGCAAAAAATGAATTAATGAGTCTCATATATTCCGCATGACTTTATTCTTTCTTTACCAGTAAACTTCAAGTCATAGGATCCGCAATCATTAATTCAGTACTTATATGCTCAATAGACCCTTTATGTCTCTTAATGTTATCTCTCGTACTGAGATATTTGATGTCGATTTACTTCTACTTCTACTATTTATTCTGATAAAAGAAGATTATAGTAGAATTACCGCAGAGTATCTTTATGGTCTAACTGTAAAATCGACAATATTGAGACTTTCAACAAAATGTCTCAACCATCATGCCTGTGTACTAAATTCACAGCACGCTAGAATTTTAGCTTTCTTGGTAGACGTAGCAACCATAGTCTGCATACTGCATCTTTAAGATATATCTCTCAATAAAAAGATATATACCCTAAAGTAGACTTTCTACTATCTACACAATTAGCAAAACAACTAACCACCTTCAAATGGAAAGTGTATCCTTAGGTTAAGTTGTACTTCTTAGTTCATTGCATATACTACAAGACTTTATTTGCAACACTTTATTGACTCAATATACTTATTGTCAGTCATATGGTTATTTATAATGCAGACGCTTAAAACTTTTCATCTACCCTTATTCCAATACCTTTCGGGACATTAATCTGTATTTAATCGGTCCCTCTTAATTGCTACTGAAGGTGCATAATCCTTCATTTCAAAGTTTTTTGTGAAATGAACTTTATGTAGCAAACCTAAATCACTACTTGCAAAAATAATATCTACATATAGGACTAGAAAGATTACTATACTCCCAATGAACTTAAGGTATATATACTAATTAACAAGGTTTTCAATAAACAATAAAACAATTACCTTGTAAAAAGTATATCACCGATGAGAGATCTATCACAGCCCATAAATAGAATTCTTTAATTTGCAAGTATTCTGACTGTTATTTTATAAAACGTTTAGGTTGTGTCATGTAAACCTCATCTTTAAGATACTCATTTAGAAATGTTGTTTTCGCATCCATTTGATGTAGCTCTGGATCAAAAATGAGCTACTAATGCTATGATCATCTTGATGAACCATTCTTAGACACTGGAGAGAATGTTTCACGATAATCAATGCCTTCCTTATGAGTAAAACCATTGGCTACGAGTCTAGCTTGACTTTTGAGCAATGGATTTAACTCTTACTTCATGGCACTGAATCTCAATGTGGAGTTTTCTCCATTCATAGCATGTGAAAACAATTTTGGATCATCTTTATGTCCAATGTCAACATCAGACTCTGGGAGATATACAACATGATCACTAAGAATTGTTGATCTCCTTATTCTATAAGATTTTTCTTAATTCTACTTCCTCTGCATTTTGCAATGGGAGAATAGATTTTGAACCTGTTCTATATGAGTTGGTTGTTCTAGAAGTGATTGTGGCTCAGGATAATCAATCTGATTTTCCCTGAATACAATCAATCATCCTCTATGAGGAGGAGATTTGGCCAACTCTAGTGCTTCCTCAAATTCCAATTTATGTGAATGAGCACTCCTACTAGGTTCCGCATCCTCTAGAAATTTTACAATCAACAATTCTAGGCTTATATGAAGGATAATAAAACATTAAAACCCCTTAAAGTTTACTAGATAGCTTATAAAAGATCCGCTGGTTGTCCTTGAATCTAATTTCCTTAGGCGAGGATTTATAAATCCCCTCTTTAGCAAGGCAACCCTATATGTGTAAATAATTTAAACTTGGCTTCCATTTATTTCATAAAAGGTGTCTTAAGGACAACCTTAAATGGAATCATGTTTAACATATACACAACGGTCTTCAAAGCTTTACTCTATGAAGGTAATAACAGATTAGTATTACTAATCATTTCCACTTTTGTGTGTACCTACTTTAATACTCTATGCCTATATTAGATCTTATGATCTTCATATTGTTTCTCTTCTTCTTTCTTATAGGTATTGAAAGTATTCAATACCCCAGCTTTAATATTTAGAAGATAGAGATATATAAACTTTATATGGTCATCACTAAAAGAGATAAAAAATATCTCTGACCATTTAGGCAATGAGTATGAAAAGGTCAACACCTTTCAATGTACATGATCTCAAGAATCTCAAAAGGCTCTCTTTGGCACCTCTAGTGGTCTTGTTAGTATGCTTTCCCTTATGCAGTCCACACAAGTACCAAAGTCAGTAAATTACCGACTTTTATTTTCTATATGGAGATATATTTCAATCTCCAAAACCATAACAAGAGCATTTTTAAATTCTCAAAGACTCTACTTTAGGTCAACATCAGTATGCAGAAATAAACAAATAATTTTGTTTCAAAAATTGGGATGTAGGTCAATTTTAAATAGACTTTAAATAAACCCCAACCAATAATCCACCAAAAATAAGAAAAATTTCAAGTTTAAAATAAAATTGAAATTTTTAACAAGCCAAACTAGAAAAATAAATTTCTAAAAGATTATGGAATATAAATCATTTTTGAGGTAAAAATTATAACTGAATCTCAAAATTAACCTATAAATCCCAACAACCTCAAATTATAAATATGTGTTATTCATTTTAAAAAGACGCATTTGTGTTGACAACGTGGATTGTTAAACCATAAACAATCCACAATATTTGAATGAGTCACTAAAAGAGATTCACGACATACCAGATATATGAGATTATCTTTATTTTAAGTCATTTCTTATACTTCATGCAATCTTTCTTTATATGCCCTTAATTTTCCTTATTGCATGAGAAATAGGTATCTTGATTGCCATAATACTTTATTGGCACTTTATTCTCATACTTTAAGTGTTGGACATGATTGTATTTATCGGTCCTTCCCTTGACATGAGTAACCATGTGAACACTTTATGAATTCTCTCATATCCTTGAACACACAAGGTTAGAAGTTTATTTACTAACCATTTATTCTTACGTGTGTTACAAGATAAAATTCTACACTTAGAAGAGAGAATTCAAAAATTGAAATAGACCAATAATGACTTAAAAATCTCAATCTTTAGGAACTTAAGCTAAACTACAATATCCTTCATTCCCATAATGGAATTAGAAACACTCAAATGAAAAAGCTTATTAATCTTTTTCCAGTCAGAAAAATATTACCATAATGTATTGGAATATAAAATTACCAAAAGGTAGAGTAACATGAATAGCTGCAATCACCAAGAATATTAAAATAATAATACTTTAATGCTATGAAGTAACTTTATTTTAAATTAGCCAATGCCAATTTAAATAGTAAATTTCAACCTACCTGTGGGCAAAGGTTGCATCACGCATGAAATTTACTCTTTATTAATAAGACTAAGGCAAATTTAAATATTAAAAATTAAAATTCTCCGTACCTGTGGGCAACCGAGAGAAATTTTACTTTTAATACTAAATTTGTTATCTTATTCTAATTAAGTCATAAACATAAAAAATATATTCCTCAATTCATGTATTAAATAAACAATAATTTTAATACACAGTACTGTAAATAATAAAGAGAATAAAACCTTAATGTGAAAGCATAAAACCAGGCTTAGCTCAATGGATTGAAGCTTGTCACTTTATGGACATGAAGGTCCCAAGTTCGAACCCCATATGAGTCAAATCTTTTATTTTATTTAAAGGCTACTGTAATGGGCTACTATATTGGGTTGCTGTATTGGGTTGAGCCAATTGGCCAACCCACCTAATCGGGTCAACCCACTTAAATGTTTTTTTTTTTTTTAAGCTTGAATCGAGCTGGGTCTCCGTATTGGGCTAGCCCGAATGGGTCAACCCATTTAATCATTATGGTTTAAGATCCTGATGGCATAAAAAAAAAAATGGTATGGCCCAAAACCGAATGACCCATGACCCGTGACCCAAAAAAAAAAAAAAAAAAAAAACAAATGGGTTTGAAACCCTACCCGTAATCCGACCCATTGACCTCTGAAACCCTAACCGCCGCCGCCCATTCTTTTTCTACCTCATGCGCCACTGCCCCTTGCCTCCTACTGCACCCTTATGCAGCGGCCACTGGTAGACGACGGCGAAGACGCCGGCCACAAAGGGCCGGCGCTTACGAAAAAGCCCACAGGCAGCCAGTATAGGGCTCCCCAGGTTGTCCTCCACAGGCGGCCGTCATGGGCAGCCGCTTGCTTCATGCGGCAGCAATGCAAGGCCACCGCCCAATGGCCCCAGACGCAGCCGACCAATGGGAAAACGAGGAGCCGACACCCACTACTTCCTTTATGCGGCGAATTGCCGCTGGTAGGCGATCCGAGCAGTGGGTCATGGCCCGCTATATCCTTTATGCGGCTAAATGCCGCTTGCCGGCGGCCAGTGCTGTGGGTCTTGGCGGTGGGGTGTAGCTCTGTCGACAAGGGCAGTGGATCTCCAGGGTTTCACAGGGGCAAAACAATAAAAACATGGGTTTCAACCGTATATGAACATGAACAGATGCAAAACAAATCTCTTTAGGCACAGATGCAGTTCTTCACAAAACAGACGGTATAAACAAATGAAAATACCCTTAAACCCTTATGCTTTCCAACAGTACGTGAACAAAATTATATTAAAAATAAATTATGTTCATAGAGGAAAAAACTGGATTCAACAAAGACTTAATACTAAACAAAATAGCATAGAGGTTGCTCTGATACCACATGTTAAATTTATTCAACATATTACTTAAACTAACATGCGCAGCAGAAAACAAATAAGACAGGATTCAGGCTTACCTCTATCCATATTTGCTCAAGCTTTTCCACGATCCATCTGAAGAACAAGAAAAGATTATTTGAGGGATCTTCTAACCTATGCCTATGACTGTATTGCGGTACTGATGGTGTACACATGCTATTAATTTATAGGCTAGGTCAGGGACCCTCAAATATGGTAAGTACCGTATTGTTCCTCCCATCAAGGAAATAATATTTTTAATTGATTTTAAATCAATTAAACGATTCCATTACGGTAATCTAAATTAATTAAATTACCTAACCGTAATACCGTATATTATATTTATAATAAATATAATAAACATTGTATATGTGGCATATAGGCCATATATGGAGACAATATCTAACATTTTTTCCTTATATATTTATTTATATTTTTTGAATTATTAAAGATATATGCGTGAGAAAGATCTACTAATTAATTTATCTATTTTATTCAAATGTTATAACTATATTATAGTCTCATCTTCATTCTTTGCCGTGGATTTTTTTTTTCTTTCTTTCTCATAAACATTTTTTATTCCTGTAAATAGGTGAAAAAAATAGAGTTTTGAGAGTTTGAAGAAGGGACGAAGCCGAAGGTGGAAGACAAGCTGAGTTGGCAACAATTTTTATTTTTATTTTCCTCCTAAACGTACCGTGTAGCGTCAAAAATTTGTTGAAAAGTCAAGAGTCATCATACCACTCTACAAACTTAGACAACTAGTGTCTTGCTTTTTAAGACTTCAAAGGGGTAAAAAAAGGCAGAAACAAAATAATAATAATAATAAATAAATAAATAAATAAATAAATAAAAGAGGAAAGGGTCAAAAAATGCTGCAAAGCTGTATTGCACACTATGCACAAGGACAGTACACAGTGCGCAGAGGGGGGAAAATGGGTGGGGGGTTGCGATTTGGGTGGATTTTCAAATAGCTTGGTCAGAAAGTTTCAGACAAATTAGCTTGGAAAAAACAAAATAATCTAGACTTTTAGAGTGACTGCAGTCTGTTTGGATGTGTTCTTACTTAAGTATTTTCTTTCAACTCCCCGTTCAAATAAGCCTCAAAGTTTAACCATTTAAATTAATATCTAAATAAAATTAACCTTTTAGTTTCAGGTATGTAATAAACTTTTATATTGATTAAAATTTAAGTTTTTATATTTGAATATTTTTTTAAAATTTCTTGTTCTTTTATATTTAGATTGCTTTTTTTTTTTATAATTATTTTTATATTTAAGTGTTTATGAATATATATAGTTTTTGTTTCATATTTTAATTATATAAAATCTATAATTGTAGTTGCATGAGATTATGGAGAAAAATGATTCAATTGAGTTATAATCAAATTCTAAACGAACTCGTATTGAAGTAGATTTAGCAAATCTACCAACCGATCCTTGCTTAAGGTAAAAAAAAATTCTAATTACCATCTTAGGAAAAAAAAAAATTTAATTAATTATTGTTCAACTTTATTTTTTTTATTCATTAAAAAAAAAAATTCTTGACCCTTTAGACCTAAAATCCTGGCTCCGCCACTGCCTGTGGTTCGTGAATTCTTGTACAAGTCTGGCCGTCTGGGTAATGGACTAATGGGCATGTTACCGCATGTACGATCAGATCTAGGCTCTAGCCACATGATCCACCAATTCGAGGCGTTGATAATGAAAAATACCGTGCGAGACATTGAATAAATTTTAGTGTTAGTCATGCTCTACAGCTGGAATACACATTAGCCAATAGTCATTTAAGGGTTTACATTTGTTCACATATTTAAATCTAATGGTTATTAATATGATGAGTCAAGTGATTTTTTTAAAAAAAAAAATTGGATGGTTCACTTGAATCACTGCACATAATCACAGATTTAAAAATTCTAATTTAAATCTAACATTTATCATTTATGCACATCATGATTCAAGGCACATATTTTCTGAAATGCCGATAACTTCTATATATATAATTGGGATGATTCACATAATCACAGGTTTAAAAATTCGGATTTAAATCTAACATTTTATCATCTATGCATATCATCATTTCTTCTATATATAATTAATTGGTAATCAAATTAGTTCCATGAATCTAGAATTAAAATTCTTAATTTCATAAACATCTTTCTAATTGCTCCCTCCAAACAAAATATAATGTTAATTAATATACTATCAATATCGTTGAATATATTAAAAAAATGATAAAAGAATGTGCATATATAATAATTAAAGTTTTGAGGGCTTGAAAGGAAAGTGTTGTTAATTTGATGTTTTTACTATTGGTAGTGTTGTTGTATAGTAAATAATTTTAACTTTGTGATTCATGTGTTAAATATGAAATAGTATTTGTAAGATGTCCTGATCATATGATTTTTAAATTATACGCTGTGTTATATGACATGAGATTTAATATCATATAAATTGTTAGATCATACTTAAATTTAATAAAATGATTTGTTAGATCATATCACCTAACTATTGTTGTTAGATCATAGTACATTGTTAGAATTTGGATCACACTTAATTATACAATGATATAAAATAAGTATTGTTGATATCATTATTACATTATATAATAAAGATATAATGTGTTGTATCACATAAGATTTAATATCATATAAATTGTTCATGTTCTAAAAAAAAAATATATATATATATATATATATATATATATGTAATCTAATGATATGAATTCTAATAATTATACTTAATTTGTGATTATAAGAAATACATTGTTAATTTTAATGCTAATCAATTGATTTGGGATTATACCAATTACATTGTCATTGTATATGATATGATTATTTGAATAATACGATTAAATTTCAAGATTTTCATTAAATCATATGATTAACAATTTATTGTTAATTCAACAATCATTAGATATTTAATTATTAGATTTAGAGTCTTAGTCTCTTAGATCATATAAGATATAATCATATTAATTATCTTTTATAATTAAATTATATATTATATAGATACTTATAGATATAACTAACAATTATATATTGTCTAACAATAATTAATTATTGTTAATTAATAAGTGATATACTAAATAAGTTATTTTTATCAATATATATATGCATATATTTATTAATAAGTATATATGAGTTGAGCTAATAAGCGAGCCGAGCCTTTTTACGAGTATGTTTGCGAACTTTAAACGAGCGAGCCGGGTTTTATACAGGTATGTATCGTTTAATAATCGAGTATAGTTTCGTGTCCACGAGTAGCTCATTTAATAACCGAGTCGCGCACGAGCTGAGCCTTATTGAGCCGAGCCCGAGCGAGCTCACGAGTAGCTTTACTTTGTTTACATCCCTACTTAAACATGAATTGTGGTAGTATTTATATTTTTATATTATTCTCTTGTTTTATATTTGCAATTCTTGTGGATAATTGCTCTAAAATACTTATTAAGTGCTTTAACTTAAAGAGTTATGTTTAAACACTATGTCACTGTGTTTCGGTGTTTGAACATAAAGCTTAAATGTCAAAAGACTTATAAGTAATCACCTTTTAATATTCTTGACTAAAAACGATGAATAAATGGATGTAAAAATAAACGAACTTAATATTGGAAAGAGGACTGATGAATATATTATCTGCTTGTTATATATTTATTTATTACAAAAGACGAGCTAAGAAACTGCACCAAGGAGAGTAAGTATGGAAGTACTTACTGGGGATGAATCTATGTTTCATTGTTAAATATTAAATGTTATATATGTTTATTGTTTGGATGAATGTTAATAAATTACATATTGTGTTCAAATAATAAAGCTGAAAAGATAGCTATCAACCAAGCTGGTTAGTAGCAAGGAACGGGAAATGGCTAATCAATGGACAAAGATGTGTCCAAAGTCCTAATATATAATGCTGGGACTTGTAGGATTCCATTAAAAACAGGTAAGCTTCAAAGTGGGAGGTTTAAATGACGTGAACGGATTCAGATAACCTAAGAACAAGAGGTTTGAAGTAAGATGATCATAAAATACAAATTAATCAATCACTACGATGCATATTCATACAACCATCGCATTTGTATTTTTTTTATTAATTGTTTCTAATCTAATGGTTATTTACATTATGAAAATGGATGACTCACTTGTTTGTGTCTATGTAAATATGATGACGTCATATTTGCATAGTTACTGATGAAGAGTAGGAGATCGAAGGCATGGACCCTTATGCCAATTTTGATGGTTTTTAAAACCATTATCAGATTATTATGTGCTAGCCTTGAAATAGCTAGTTGTATTTATGTATGGTTTTATCTTATGGCATGCTAATATTTTGAACAATGTTTTATTCGATATGCTTTATGTTGCATGCTTGTGTGCCGCCTGTGGCACTAATTTGGATGCACCTAATGCGCATGTGACATTTAAAGACAAACCTAAGTAACTTTTAATTAATGTATTGAGGTATTTCAGTCAGCTCTAATGTGTTATGCTATCAATTGCTAAGACTTTAGAAAAAATATATATATATATATATTTATATATTCCGCTTCGAAAGTTCTATCTCTAATGTAGTAATGTTTCGTGGAAACTGGAGGTTTCTGCTTATGAATCGGTTCAAATTTGAGGCGTTACAGTATGGTATCAGAGCGTTTCATTCAGGTGACCATCGGAATTGACCTACCTAAAAACTAGAGCATAACCGAGAGCTTTTCTTAATAAAATGGGGTAATTACTTTTTTCCCCCATCAACTACCGGCCATTGTCAATATACCACCACGAACTGACATATCAACCAAAAGAGAGCATTGAACTACCATTTACATACCAAAACCCCCTTCCGTTAGGGAATCTCGTTAATCGGATAAAATTTTCAATTTTTAGATGTTAAATTTTATTTAAAGACAGAAATACCTTTAAACAGTAATTTAATAAAAAAATATTTTTTTAAAATAAAAAACAAAAAAAAAGGAAAAATAGAGGGGTGGCTCGTGGCCACCCCCGGCTTGGATCTGGAGTGGCTCACAGCCACCCTAGATGGTCCCAGAGGGTGTGCACGGCCACCCCCAGATTTGGGGTGGCTCGCAAGCCACCCCCCTCCCCTAAGGGGGTGGATGCCACCAGCAGCCACCCCCTTTTTTCCCTTTCCTTTTTTATTTTTTTTAATTGTTTAATTTTAAGGTATTATATGTAAATTTGAAACTTGAGTTAAGGTATTTGAGTCTTTTCACGAATTTGACTGACAAAAGAGGGGTTTTGGTATGTAAATGGTAGTTCAATGCTCTCTTTTGGTTTAGGTATCAGTTCATGGTGACATATTGACAATAGCCGCTAGTTGATTGGGGGGGGGGGGGAAGGTAATTACCCCTAATAAAAGATTTTATAAACCACATAAAAGATTTTTGTTTGAAGAATTAGAATTGTTAAATATTGACTTTGGTTTACAATTGAATGGCAAAAAGCAACAACCGTCCCACACTGGAGTCCTTATTTAATGGACGAAAGAAGGCAGTTAGGACCCCACCTACAAACATAGGACCCTTGAAGAAAAGAGGCATGTTCGATAGACTCAAACAGCTTAAGGCACAAATGGATGCTCTTATTCGTCGAATAGAGATGATGCAGGCACTCCCAAGCCCTACCCCATGTCACATTGCACCTGGTACACCACCTGACGAAGACCTTAATAGGAATATTGGAGTTAAATCAATAGCTGACTCTAATTCCGTTACATGAGGAGAAAACCTGAAGGAAGAATGTAGTGTTGAGTCGATTAATTGTATTATGTCGTATTTAAATTAATTATTATCTTGGTAATTAATTTGATGCGATGATACAAAATTATGGCACCTCGACGTTACCCCATTCGTAATGAAAACTACGAAAACCATCGACATGATAACCGTGATGATGAATTTCCACCTCCACCTCCACCATTTAATGATGGAGTGAATCCGGCCTTAGCACAATTTATGGCCGAAACTAATAGGCAGTTTGCCGAAGTAGTGGCAAGGATTCCACAGCCTGTCGGCCGATTTGAACAAGTAGGTTATTCAATGCATGATTTTGCTAGCTAGCAATTTTGCCTATTTGATGGAACACAGGGACCGTTAGCATCTGAAGCTTGGATTACTGATATCCAACTATTGCATGAGACAGTTGGTTGCACTGATGAGCAAAAGGTAAGGTACGCAGGGCTTAGGATAACTGAGGAAGCTGCAAGATGGTGGAAGTCCAAGAAAGAACCCTTACGAATAGAGTTGGGACATAGAGCTCTTATCCCTTGGGATAGGTTTGTAGAAGAGTTCAATGGGCGTTTCAATTTGAGGGCTCAAAGGTAGATGTGGGCCATCGAATTTTAGAATTTGGTGCAAGGCGCTATGACGATAGAGCAATATTGTGACGACCTGTTTTTTTTTATTTTTTTATTTTTTTATACAAACATAAAACGAGTCATCGCAGTGGCACGACTACGTGTCGCTCAGCCAACATATGGCACATGCCCCATAACATGTACCTGATAATCAGAGTATAACATACATCTATCTATGCAACGGAAAACATAAATCTGAATAGCGGAAATTACAACTTATACATCTATCACAAATTAATTACAACAAAGAGCCATTTAACATCTATCTGTTTGAGTCTTATTAACACTATAACAATAATGGCTTAACAAAGAATAAGTGACACAAACGTCACAAGCCATACCAAACCTATAAAATAGTGGACAACCCGTGGTCCGACCATTACAACTGTCGCGGCGAGCTTCAGTCATAATATCCCAAGCACACTGCTACCGACCCATTGACTATACCGAAGTACCTGTAGCCAAAGAAACATCATCTACACGGTTGTGGTGGTATCCACATCCGCATAGGTGAAATAATGAGTTCACCGCCTTAGTATACCTCATACTAAGACCTCAGTGGTATACGACTAACTGAGTTTTCACAAAGAACCAACCTTTATTTTATTTTTAGTCGTGAGAGCACTATATTAGCCACAATTTACCAACAGCTAATGCAGCAAACACCGACTATTTAGAAAACATTTAAAACATAATATATAGCTGTGAAAACATGTAGAAGTTCCAGACATCCCTCCTTGGAAGTTTCTACATATAGACCAGTCTATAATAATACTTTTCAACGGTCGCTTGGACATATGTGCACACGATCACTCCATCACAGATATCACGTATACACATAAGTCTTAAGCAAAGAACATGGCATCTTACTCTTCCGTACTAGGACAACATCCGTCAACAAAACACTCGCAACACCATCTCTAATCGTATTTCAGCTTCGTGCCTTGACGCCAGTAGATCGTGAGAGCACTAGAGTTAAACTCAATCATGCTAACACGTCTATCCTGAAGAACAAGAACAGTCAACCTTTCTACTCATAGACATGCCATTACTCGGGCCCGGGCAATCATGTATCCATGTACTTTCAAGTTCAATGTATGACCTTAACACATGACTATCCAATAGAAATATACATAAGATCTTTTTCATGAAGACTCTTATGCATACCAATACGTCTAGTAAAACTACTCATAACATAAAAACATCTTTCACAAAACAATGCTATATATGCTATGCATGAACTGGGGCTAATAATACTGCTGATACTGATATGCTGCTGATACTGTTATG
Source organism: Alnus rubra (assembly GCA_028654335.1). Taxonomy (NCBI): domain Eukaryota; kingdom Viridiplantae; phylum Streptophyta; class Magnoliopsida; order Fagales; family Betulaceae; genus Alnus; species Alnus rubra. The sequence goes on from JAJPGS010002369.1 coordinate 2,399,230, forward strand.
CTGCTGATATTGTTATGCTGCTGATACTGTTATGCTGCTGATACTGATATGCTGCTGATACTGATATGCTGCTGATACTGTTATGCTGCTGATATACTGATACTGCTGGTATGTATGCTCTATACTACATGCTCAATGTTCCGTGCTTGACCAGTATATATTTCACTACTGTGCCACGCTGAAATCATGCAGTTGTTAAATCACGTCCTTTTAAAACTAAACAAATCCAGCATTTTATCCAACACTTTGAAATCATTCAAAACTTAGTTTCTTTATAAAATCTACACAGTTTCAACATGACATGTTCTCAAACAATTTGCATAATTTAAATCTCGACCGCAGAACTTAACACTTTAAATCTATTCAATACTTTTCACTCTTGCACTATCTCTTAAACATCATTGATATAGTTTAAACATAATCGAAACTAATAAATCATCTCAAAGCATATACATTTCATCATATGGTTGGTTCGGTTTCATAAACAATATATATATTTTTATCAATCCAATACATATAAAAATATATATTTTCTCAGTGAGTGGAATACCCACCTTGGCTGCATTGGACTCCAACTCGAACTCTACATTGGAGAACCCATTGAAGTCTCCAATTATAACACGATCTTGCAAACATTGATAACATTAGACTATGCTATTGAACTCTATATTCTATGACACATAGACTACATAAACTACTCGCGTGCTCACACGTCACGTCACGTCACTCGCTTCTAAGCTATCTAGATACCTTAAGCTATTATTAGATCAGTCGTTGGTTATAGGTTATTATTATATTCCACTTTAATCTTTAAAACACGTTTACTATTTTATTTGTCTCCTTATTACATTTACAACATATTGTCATTATTGTTAATCTTTTTATAGCTTATTGCTTCTGTACTAACTTATCATTATTTACCGGACTCATATTCATGTATATGTCTATGTATATATATATATATATATACATGCAATGATTAACAAGCTTAAACCTAATCCATTAGTACACATAAATACTTTGTGGATATGATTAGGTGAATTAGTTACTATGTTGTTGCACAACGAATTTATAACACAACTATAAGTTCTATAAGTCCTCTAACTTATATTTGCAAACCTAGGGTTATTTGAGAATGGTTCTTTAACATTCTTATTAATTACTAACCATTTTGTATAGTTTGTCTTTCATTCACTAAGTTAACAATATATATATATATTTAACTCATATATATGCATATGTATATATACATATATACCTTCAACATTTAAACCTAATCCGATAATACACTAAAACACTTAGTGTACATGGATAGGTGAATTAGGTACTAAGTTGTCTTGTTATCATTATTAACTATTAAGGCTTATAGTTAGTTTATCCATTTAAGCTAACTAAGTATATTCAATCCTTACATATATACTCATTGACGTAAGATTATATTGGACATCACAACTCTATGTTCTTTTAACCTTGACCATTACATTAATACTTTACTAGCTTCTAACCTTCCATGTAGTTTAGATTATAAGACCTAGACACACTAGAGACCATTATCTTGTTTCTCATTCTCACTTAGTACCAAGATGGAGACTTAATCAACAATTAGCAATTCATCCTCCTCTAAACATCCAAATGGATTATAATAGAGAATCTAACATTAATCAATTCCAGTTTATCCAACCTACACCCAAAATCCTCATAGATGGTCCCTTAATCAATCCAAGCTTCAAAGCGTGCTTACAACACTAAAATAACTCACAGTAGAGAACCTACTAAATTCCAATAAATCCTTTGCACTCTCTTTTGCATAGTACCATTAACCCATAGTAAATCAACACAATTAAGCCACTTAGCATTTCAAACCTACAAGTTCATAACAAACCCCAAATCAGCCCATCCAATTACTCCAAAACAGCCCTTAAGATGCCACTCCTAAGCCCATCAAAACTACACTAATCAGCCCATCAAATCCATAAAACCAACTCCAAGGATACCCATTCAATAATCTTCAACATAGTCCCCTAAAAATTAATCTCCATATTCAAATCAGCAAATCTACAAAAACTATAAAAATAAAACCGTTCAACATGCCCATAAATCAAACCCATATATTCACCATAAACCCTAGATTTTCATCTAAATAGTTCCAAACCAAAACCCATAAAATCATTTACCCAAACAAAATCCTAGAAATTCCATACCAAAGCCACAACTAAAATCACCCCACTGCCAACACACCAAAAACAAGAGTTTTCATGCTTTAACCAAAACACAAAACCAATACACAACCATCAACAACCAACTTCAGATTTCAATTAATTAAAATAGAGGATCTAAGAACCTCAAATACTCAAACTCATCAATAAACTAACCAAGAGTAAAATACCCAAACTAAATCAACATAGGTTGTCAGAAATTACCCTAAGGATTTTCATAGCAAGTCCACCGGAATCAGTGAGCTAGAATCGCCGAAAAATGCCACTGGCAGTCGCTGGAAAATGCCCTTAGAGAACCGGGTTTTCTGGATTTTCGGGTCGCGGGTCACTGGGTCGCTGGTTTAAGGGGTTTTGGGTTACGGGTCTCACGGGTCTTCACCGGAAATCCACTAGAACCGCCGGTTTTTTGGTTCTGGCCACCGTCCACAGAGGATCGGGTCCCCTGGGTTCCGAGTCTCCCCTCACGAATCCACTGGATCCTCTCCCCCCCCCCCCCCGATCTCTTGGTCTCCTTCTATCTCACACTCTCTCTCTCTCTCTCAATCTCTCATCTCGTTCTCTCTCAGTGGGTCGCTCGTGCAGAAGGACGAAGAAGAAGAAATGAAGAAGAAAGAAGAAAGGGAGAAGAAGAGAATGACATGAGCGTGCAATAGGGGCTGTGCGGGTGAGGAAGAGAAAAAAAGAAAAGAGAAAAAGAAAATAAAGAATGGGATAAGATGAGGGACATGTGGCACGACGTGAGTGGGTGGCGAGATTTCCTTTTATTTAAAACCCCCTACTATTATTAATCACAGTGGGACCCCATCTAATTTTATTTCTATCTTTTGTCAATAAATATTCAATCCCATATTTATAAACAATATTTATTAATTGCTAAATCCCCTATTTATTTTCTTGGTCTTTACAAATATTCCTCTAGGTTTATTGAGCTAGCAAGGTTTGGCCTCAACCTAATTCCTAATGAAGAATCAAAGGCAGAACGTTTAGAAAATGACCTTAATCCTCGCATTAAGGAGAGGGTCATATATCATGAGATCTCAAACTTTGTCAAAATGGTCGATATAGCCTCAATTGTTGAAAAAGGGATGCGTGAATCATCCACCACTTATGAATTGAAGAGGCGAGCAGTTTTACAAGTGACTTACTCATCCAAACGACCTGCACTTAGTGCTAGAAGCAGGCCGGCTGAAAAGAGAAATTTCCCTCCTACAACAGGGAATCAGGTACCTATATGCCACAAGTACGAGAAGGTGCATGCTGAAGAATGCAAGGCTAATGAACCAAACTACTACAAGTGTGGTCAATTCGGCCACTTCAAGAGGAATTGTCCACTGGATGGCCCAAGAGGAAACCAACCCCCAAGAAACGGCTTTCCATCAAGGCGACTCGCCTAAGCAAGGGTGTATACTTTATCTCCTGTTGAAGTAGATGAAGAAGAAGAAGGAGGTGATAACGGTGTAGTGACATGTACCATCTTCTTGTTTGGTATCCTTGCGTGTACTCTTATTGATTTAGGAGCTACACATTCATTCATTTCTGAAGCATATATTAAATTGCGTCACGTTAGCACACAACCTTTAGTACAAAATCTTACAGTCGAAACCCCTGGAGGATTGAAAGTCCTATGTGATAAAATGGTAGTGATGTGTGTTTTAAATAGTACTCGCAAGCGCACGAATCGTTTGCAATATAGTGTGTGCAAGTGCGAGGTCGAATCCACAGGGAAATGGTCAAATATTGGTATCTTGTTTAATCAACCTCATTTTAACCTAGTTCCAAAGGTTTGAGAATTGATTCAAGAACAAAAGACTAAATAAAAGAGATGGAATGAAATATGCAAATTAAAAGGAACTAAGGCTAAGGAATCCACCAAACCAAATCCTTCAACTCACACTCTTGGTTTCCACTTGAACACCCAAAGAACATTAAGCTTAGGGTGTCATTCAAGTTTCTTAACCATAAACCCGAGAACCATTAAATGAATCCAACACATAGATAAATCACAAAGAGTACCAATTGAAATCAAAACATCCAATGTATCATTCAATCACAATGGATATCATCATTCAAACCGATAAAACAATGTATTCATCGGTTGAAACACATAAAATGTCCTCTTTCCACCACTAACCACATTCATTGCAAAAGATAAAGCTTTCAATGAATGGAACTTGAACAATTAATATGATATATCATTAAATGTGCAAGTGGTACAGCAAGATTGTGAGTGTCATCAATGGAAAGGTTTCATCTTCAACCCTAGTTGAGGTTACTAACCTTCCATGACTAAGAACACCACAAGAAAATGATGAACAACCATGGAAATGAAATAAAAGCTTTACAAAGAGAAAGTATCTGAAAATAAACCTACTGAAATACACTACAAGATGCACGAAATTAAACCTATCTACTGATTTTCTGCTCTATTCTACTCTATTCTTCCCTCTTCCAACAAGGAGGCATGGCTATGGCTTTTATAGAAGAAAGCTAGGGTTAGAAATGACTCCTCTACCCTCCTCTAGGGTTCCTCTGCTGCTAGAGACAACCAAAAACATGAAACCAGCGTGTTCTGCAGCGAAAATCAAAGGGAGGACTGCTTTTTGGCTTCTGATTGGGCGTTCTGGCGCGCTCTACAAAAGCAGTTTCTGGGAAATTTTGATCGATCGACTTTTATTTCGATCGATCGACTTCGGGCAAAGTTTCGATCGATCGAATTTTAAGTTCGATCAATCGACTCTTCAGGATCTCCGAATTTCCAGTCATTTTCTTATGAAATTTGCCATTCCTCTCTTATTGTCCTACAGAAACAGAAAACACAAAAACTAACCAAAACATTAGAAAATAACAAGGCTAAAGGTCTAACTAGTGCAAATCAAGGGGTCCAAATACACAATATTTGGCACTCATCACTACACATAAATTTATCAATGTTTGAATCTCTAGGATATGATGTAATCCTAGGCATGGACCGGTTATCGAAGTATTATGCGAGTATAAATTGTAGAGAGAAGGTAGTCATTTTTCAATTACCAGATATTGAAAGTTTTAAATTCAACGAATCTTGTACGCGAGCTACTCTGATAAGTGTTGAATGTTACACATTCAAGCCTTTTAATTTACATATGTTAAGCTCTTAGTTTTGTTATAGTTTGATGTTTTGTATTGTTTTTGTTTTTTCTTGTATTTTACAGGTTTTAGAAGAAAATCCATCAAATTTCTAGATTATAACGAAGTCGGTAAACTCACTTTTGGAAAGATTCAACTCCAAATCAATTTTGAATTTAAGAAAAGAGAAGTCAGCAAAAATTCGTTATTTTTGGAAAGAATCCAGAATGAGCACATCTCTTTAATTTAATCATAACTTTCAACTCAAGTTTTTAATTGCAATGAAATTGATGGATTTTGAAAGCTAATAGAAAATGGAACAAATATGTCTGAAATAAGTTTTTCCTAATTCATACTTTTACTATGCCAAAATTGCCCCACAATAAAGGATCACAAATCTATACGAATTTGGAATCTTTTTCCTACTTGGATTGGAATTTCAGAAAAGGAAAAGACTTGTACTTATTCTATTTGGACTAGGAGACCTATTTAATATTTTTCTAGGATTCCTAGGGCTTCTAGAGCTTCTCTAATCCCCATAAATAGGCCTCTAACCTTTGAAGAAAAAAACACACAAGCTTTGGGGAAGAATTGTAGGCTACTTCAAAAAGGATTTTGGTTTTTCTTTCTTCCTTTATTTATTTTCTGTATATATATAATTTTAGTCTATATTAGTTGTAACTAATACTTTAGTTAGGGTTCCATTGAAGCCCTGATTATGTCTCATTAAGATTTTCAATTGGCGCCTTTGTTAAAATTCATATATAGATGCTTCACTTGATTATTTCCTATTTTCTTGAATTCCTCTCATGTTTATGCTTGATCATCATATGCATGTGGTATAGATTTGTTATTTATGTCAATTTGGATGACCGAGTCCTGGGCATAATAAAGTAACAAAAGAACCTTATCACAGGTTCTTGGATTAATCAACATGAAGACAACTGGAATAAATATCATGTTCCAGTCTGAGTGTATTTACCGATTTCCATAGATTTATGCTTTTTTGAAAAACAACTTAGTAGATACCATGCTAAATCCTTCAAGGAAGAAAAAAGTTAGAGTAGATACCATGTCTAACTCGTGGCTTAGGGAAATCAATGGATTTAGGAGTAGATACTATGCTCTTGTGGCCGGTAAACATTAAGTATCAAGTTATGATTGTAGCATTGGCATTGTGAATCTTAATTGAGTATGATTATCGATGAATATCGAAGCCCTACTTTAGCTCCTATCATATTTCCTCAATATTTTGTCTCTTCTCTTATTAGATCTTATTAATATTTTTATTTCTTTTCACTCGTCTCAATTATTTAGGAAATCTTTTTAAGCATAATTTACCAATCCTCGTGGGAATGATCTCGTATTTTCCTATTATACTATCATTTTGATCTTGTGCACTTGCAAGTAAAATGTACAAATATTTATCTATTTATTTAGGTAGATATTTGTACAACAAGTTTTTGACTCCACCGCTACTCTCCGCAATACAAGCTACAAGGACTATTTGACAAGGTGCGTCAGCATTCTTAGCATATGTGATGGTGAAACTAGAAGTTGAGCGTAAGTTGGAAGATATTCCAGTGGCGTGCAATTACCCAGATGTGTTTGCTAAGGTTGTGACAGGATTGCCACTTGATCGTGAGATTGAGTTCACCATTGACTTGATCCCGAGAACCCAACCTATTCACAAAGCACCATATTGTATGGCGCCAGCCAAGTTGAAAGAGTTGAAGGAACAACTCCAAGAATAACTAGATAGAGGATTCATACGCCCAAGCGTATCACCATGGGGAGCACCGGTATTGTTTTTTAAGAAGAAAGGCGGCCATGCATGGACTTCCGGGAGCTAAACCACTTAACATAAAGAATAAATATCCTCTAGCAAGGATTGACAACCTGTTTGACCAATTGAAGGAAGCAAAGTATTCTCGAAAATCGACCTTCGATCGGGATACCATCACCTGAAGATAAAGGATGAAGATGTGCAAAAGACGGCGATCCGAACGAGGTATTGTCATTATGAATTCCGAGTCATGCAATTTGGCATGACTAATGCACTGTCGGTATTTATGGATTTAATGAACCGTGTTTTTCATATGTATCTCTATTTGTTCGTAGTAGTGTTTATTGATGACATTTTAGACTACTTGGCTAATCATCAAGATCATGGAGGGCATCTAAAAGCAGTACTAAACGTTCTAAGGGAGAAGTAGTTATTCGCTAAGCTCAAGAAGTGTGAATTCAGGATAGAGAAAGTTTCATTTTTAGGGCACGTAATCTCAAAAGATGGTGTAACATTCGATCCTAGCAAAATTGAGACTGTCATCAATTGGGAGCGACCAACAAACGTCCATGAAATTCGCAGCTTTCTTGGATTGACAGGTTACTACCGAAGGTTTGTAGAAGGTTTTCCAATCTTTCTGGCCCTTTGACCGCTCTAACTAAGAAGAATGCTCATTTCGAATGGAACGATAAGTGCAAAGTGAGCTTTAAAGAGTTGAAATAGAGGTTAGTATCTGCACCTGTCCTTGTACGACCAAAAGAGTCTGAGAAGTTTGTAGTTTTTAGTGATGCATCTCTTAAAGGACTAGGGTACGTACTCATGCAGGAAGATAAATTTATAGCTTACGCCTCTAGACATTTAAAGGATCATGAGAGAAACTATCCCACTCATGACCTTGAACTAGCTGCTGTAGTTTTTGCTTTAAAAATCTAGAGACATTATCTTTTTCGTGAGAAGGTAGAAATTTATACTGATTATCAGAGTTTAAAATATATCTTCTCGCAAAAAGAATTGAATATGAGGCAGTGTAGGTGGTTAGAATTGTTAAAAGACCATAACTACTAAGAAAAAAAAAAATCCCGCATCTTCTCCCTCAATTTTTTTTTTTTTTTTTTATGAAAAAAAAAATAAAAACATGCTATAAAGGTAAAAAGACATTCATAACCCTAGCATGTGGTAAGATCAAACATGTCTTCAAAGAAAAGGGATCAAAATTACCAATACAGAAAAACTGTCGCCCGACGTGCTTTTTCTGTCTGCCCCAAATAATACCTGCAAAATTTTCTCAAGAACAACAAGAGAAATAGGGGGCAATTAACAATGGTTCCTAAATTGCAAAGCAAACAAAAATATGGCATGTAGAGAATAATGCAATGCAATCAAAACTGATGCTCTAGGATTAGGAACCAAATCCTAGGCATGTGTATCCTCACTAGGTGAGTCCATTCCCCCTTAAGGGGTGAATGTCTGCCTCCTTCCTGACCCATGCCTGCCTTCTTTTTGGCTGTTGTTGACAGGACTTTATTTGATGATCCATCCACTGTATCATGCTTTGCATCCAAATAGGCAGCTCCCTATAGAATTGATCATCCTTCATCTTCTGTGGCTTCTTCATGAAGTGCCTTGATTTGTTAGTCTTAGGTTTGCCATTCTGATTTGCAAGAACAAATCTCTACTGAGGCCACTGATGCTGAGGAGCCTGGCATCGTGGGGCCTGATGCCTTGGAACTTGATGCCATGGATCTTGATACTGGGGGGGCCTGATGCCGTGGAGCCTTATGCTGGGCCAGAGGTCTTGTGCCAAAATTTGTTTGTATGGGCACCTCTTTCTTGACCTTTGATTTTTGAGCCTTGAGGAGAGAGCTCTGGGGTCGAACATGCCTACTTAGGCCGTAGTGATGGCATATGGGAGGTCGTTTAATGGTGGGAGGTTTTTGAGCGATTGGAATATCTCCACCAATTACGTCCTTTCCTTTGTCCACGATGGTGAGTGGAGGCTTAACAAAGCAAGTCCTAGAAGTAAAGGGAATGTCAGAGGGAGGAGCTACATACCCAAGTCTGGTCTTATCTGTTGGGCTCTTCTAGATTGACAGCATCTGGGTCAGCTTCTCATCGGCGACCCTCTCCAACTGAAGTTGTGTCTCCAGTCGCTTCTCATCTAGGTCTTGTATCTTGAGCAACAATGAACTCTTCTCAGTCTGTAAGCTATTCAGCTTATGGAAGCTTCGAATGTTGCACCTTCAAGCCCCTTAACTTGCATATGTTAATTTCTTAGCATTGTTATTTGTTTAATTTTGTGTTGTTTTAATGTTTTCAAGTTTTAAATAAAGATGCAATTAATTCTATTGATTTTGGGCTTAAAGATCACTTTGAGAAGACCTAGAAGATATTGGTAAGCTTAACCAATCATAAGAGAAGACCTATATGATGTGGTTAAGTTTAATCAAATCAAGTGAATGATTAAATCGGAAATTTTCCACTAAGAGTCAAAATCGGATTGGGTTCAAATTTGGATTTTGCATATGTTTTAGTATTTTGTTCATAACTTTTGGATCAAATATCAGATTGCAATAAAATTAGTAGTGTTAGAAAGATAATAATAAATCCAACAAATATATTAGAAATAGCTTTTCCCTAATTCTGACATTTAATATGCCAAAATCTCCTCGCAATAAAAGACCACAATTCTGGACGAATTTGGAATCATTTTCCTACTTGGATTGAAGTTTCAATCTCATACTTGGACAAGAAGACTCAAGAGACGATTTTTTTGGAATTCCAAGAGCTTCTAGGCCTCTCCTAGTCTCTATAAATAAACCCCTAAGCTTCAAGAGATGGGGTGCTTGTGCTTAACTTTAGACAGAAAATTCTTCTTGGAGGGTTGATAAGTTGAAGAGGAGAAGAACAAGGGAGGAGACCATCCCAACACCACGATGAGCGGCTAAATTTGTCATAGGGTGTTGATATAGCCCTTTCCAAGTAACAATGGTTTAATTGTATTTTAATTTGGTATTTTCTATATGCATGATGGTTGTATAACTATGAGAATTGATCTTAATGTTTATATTCAATCATTATGAATTTTTTATCTTGTCTTAGAAAATCTTTTTTATTGATTGAACTCAATCCTTCAAATTTTCTGTGATTATATGAATAATTATTATACAACGGTTTTAATTGACATATGATCAAGAGGATTAGATAGACCATGCCTAAGAAAGATGGATTGTACTACACCCTAGTTTAGTGTAATTTAGGTAGACAGTTCGTATCAACCGAAGATAGATTATACTTTTTCATTGATTGTATGTATCCTATTGTAACGCCCCGCCTTTTACAAAAAGACGTAAGTAAAAATTTCGATTTTCACGTGACATTACGACATCATCAGAGTTATAAATTGGCTGCGGAATATATTTTTTTAATGATAACACATCAGAGCTTCTAACAAAAATACTTCAAAATATATATAAAGAGTGTAATTGAATAATTATACATAAGGTAGTATTTGTGCCACGCAAGACACATATAATTTACAAGCCAAAACAACTAGAGTATAGCTAATACACACCAACAGAAATATAAATATCATTCTCAAGATAATATAATAAAGGACTGGAACACAGCAATCCACAAAATGGAGGCAAGCTAGCCTCAAGTATTGACAACAGGATCCACCTAAGGATTTGGGGAATCCTGGTACTCCTCCTCTTCATATCCTGTAATAATATATAATATAAAAAGAAAACAGTAATACAAAATACCTAAGTGAGTCCACTGTTTCCAATAATATAATGAATGCTGATTTATTTATGAAATGCAACACAATGAAATAAAATAAAATAAAGATTATATATAAATATATAAATATAAATAAATAAATAAATAAGGAAATGGCATGACAGTTTTATATGCAAAGTTTAATTATCATCTTTTGCACTCTTCTCGTGATGGAACCTACGGTCCGTATTAGTGTGTTGTGGGAACCTACGGTCTCAACTGGCAATACCTTCACCTCCCGCTGTATTAGCCAACTCTCACTTAAAGCTTATTTTATCTGGGGCTAAGAACCTAAGATCCTAGCTAGCCTGTAAACCTACGGTTACAGCATTTGATTATTATTTTTATGGGAACCTAAGGTCCCACTGGCAATACCTTCGCCCTCCGCTGCATTCACCAGCTTTGTTATTAATCAGTTTAATTAAAATATAAAACATGTAAATTCACATGCACAAACAATTAAATAAAGCAACAAACACAATATTATGGAAAAATCCACCAGCTTCGTCCTCAGTAAGTATAAAGATACTTACAACCCTTTGGTGCAGTCTCAACTCATTATCTGCAATAAATACAAATATACCATAGAGATGGTATATTTATCAGTTTCCTTTTCTATTAAACATTAAAACTCAACTTATACCAAAACAGTTAACAACTCTATTAAAAACAGTAAAAACCATCTAAGGTAGAAGAATCTACCTATCCGGTCAATCTTACAAAACTATGTTTAATTAACCTTGAAAACAACCTCAACTTAGCTAACATACATCCAACACAGGAGACACCAAATCCAAAACCACACACAGCCGAAACCACAACCCGAATTCAGCCGATCACCAAAACAGAGGGTAGGGAACACGGGTTCAACCCCAAAATTATACACACACACCCACAGCCAAAACCCATCAAAATATAACCACAAGAAATCAACACCCACCCATAGTCAGCCGAGTGGCAAGACAGAGGAAGAACACCACACACACACACGGCTCACCGAGGCAAAGGACCCAAAACAGGGGCAAGGCTGATCATCCACATACGCAAACACCATTCACAACTCATCAAGATTTTCAAAATAATACCCATAGTAAATCAAATACAATCTATCCAAAATATCCACAACTGGAAACGAGGAAAAATCACGAAATTAAACCCATAAAAATTACAAGAGATTACCCAGAGAGTTTCCGAGAAACCCATCAGAAATCGTCTCTGATTTTGCCGGAAAACGGAATTGGGTCTCCGGAAATCGTCACTGGGACCTGCCGGAATCACACCTTTGGTCTGCTGGACAATGTTGTCAGCCCGCCGTCGACCTACCGAAAATAGGGCTTCCGGTCGGCCATTGGTGCTGACCCACGGACGTGGGTCTGGGTTCGTTGGGTCTCACCCGGGTTCTCTCGATTTCTATCGATCTCGCGGTTCCTCTGGTTCATCGGAAGTCACGAACGTCACCCACCATGAACCACCGGAAGGTCGGATCTCCGGTCTCCCCTGGGTTCGACGAGTTCTCTCTCACGGGTCTCCCGAATCTCTCCCTCTCCTTCAGTCTCTCTGTGTTTTTCTCTCCCTCAGCTATCATCTCTCATTCTCTCTTAATCTCAGTTTCTCTCGTGCACTGAGACGAAAAAGAAAATAGCAAGAAACAAAAAGAAAGAAAAGAAGAAGAGAGAAATGAAGAAGCTCAGTAATTGAGAGGTGCGAGTTTCTGATGCAGAAGGGAGTTTGGATTTATAGAAGAGAAAGTGTGGGCAGCAAGGGTGATTCACAGGAGATGACGCACAGGGAATGACGCAGATGAGTAGTGAGCTGTCCAGGAGAAATGATTGCATCGAATCTCCTCAAAGATATCGGTACAGATGAAGTTAATCTGCATGTATTTTTACATTAGGTCCTTATCATTTTAATTTCTCACTAGGATATAATTTTAAATCTGTTTTGAACCCAGTTCGTATCATAATTAATGTTAATTTTTGAATAATATTATTACACTGAATAATATTAGGCCAAAATAATATTATGTACAATAAATATTACACAATAATATTGTATATTATTCCAATAAATATTCTCATATAATAATATTAGGAATATTATTATCCAACTAATTCATCAGATATAGGTTTCTCTATTTATCAATTAAGAACAGGTGGCGCATAAATATGCAATTATCAAAGCAATGTCGATCGAGAGATATAAAGTGGTTATCGAGCGACAGGTATTGTTCCCCACAGGTCTTAAATTCTATTTAAGACGTTCTGTCTTAAAATCTGGGGTATTACACTTTTTAAAGACGTAGCTAATTCATACCTAGAGAAAACGAGTCGTACCGTATCTTAGTGGTTAGGTGGACAGTCCGTGCCAATCGAAGATGGATTATACTTGTTCTTTAGAGGTAATTTCTTGATTACTCGAGTGAGACGAGCCCTATATCATGCATAGTATGAATTTTCCTTGTTAATTTATGATTGACCATTGTTATGCGGTGAGTGGTGAAATCAATCACATATTCTTTCTCTCATCCCTACTCTATTTATATTTATGTCTTTTACTTTTATGTATTTATTTTTATAAAACAAAATCAATCAAACATCTTCTAAATTAAGTTATATTTAATCTCAAAAAGCTTGATAATAATTCCTACGCAGTCATTTAGGTTCGACACCCTCAATATAGCCCTATCCTACAAGGATTCGTTCTATTGCTAGTGGTTATTTATTATTGATATATTTTGGTAAACAAAATACCACATCTATTTTTGGCTCCGTTGCCAGGGACTGCAAACGGTTATGTTATTAAGTTTTAAAGATTGAATTTAACTTGATTCTTTTTTTTCTTTTTCTTTTTTTATTTTGGTTTCTTTAGTTTTTTTTTTCCTTTATTTTTTTTTTGTTAATTTAATTCATGTGGGGAGGCATTCCAACACCCCATGGACCATGTTCATATTGCTATAGTCCTTATCACCATGTTAAAGATTGTCCTACTACAGGACAATTTTCTAACTATTCTTATAAGCATATGAACACACAGTTATCTAGACCGAGGAATGACCCTTACTCTGACTCCTATGACCCGGGATGGAGCAACCAGTCTAATATCTTGTGGCAAGCTCAAGCTTTTGAAAATTATGCTCCACAATTTCATGAACTATACCATCAGGCATATCCGCAGTTCAATGATCAAGCGGTCTATCCACCATCTAACTTCCATCCTCCCCACCAGCAATGGCAATCATCTTCATATTGTGCAGACTATAAGGATAACTGGCAGCCTTCTTCTCAGGCTACACCATCTCCTCAATCAGATTCTGACATTCAAGCTCAGATCTTGAAACTTATGGGTGAGATCAATCAGAAACTCACTCAGACAGTGACCTCTCTCAGTCAGACATTGAACTCACTCTGAATCCATTGCCAAGATAGAAGCTCACAGAGAGGATTCATCTCCTATCTATTGGCCTCCACAACAACAGTCTCAACAGGAACCATATACCCCTCAATTCTTTGCTGAGATGGAAGTCAGGATGGATGCTCACTTTGAACAAATCATGAACCACCTCAATAGAGAAGAAAAAGAGCTTCAAAGACAGTCAGTGGCCAATCTTGATGGACACTACATGGTGAATGAGAGTACTTCTTATCATGAGCAAGCCATCACCACAATGAAGAATGGAGAAGTGGTCAAAACTCACGTGGAAGAGATGAAGAAGGAGAAAATTAAGGCCCCACAAGCTCTACATCCGGCAAAAGGCAAGGAAGTGAGCACTGAGGCTCCTTCATTATCCACTCTTATTCTCGAGACACCATATGAACCCCAAGCCCCTATTGCTCATGACTTACCAAGAGGTCAGGAGAGTAGTTTGTTAAGGCTATTAGAAGAGCAAAAAGAGACCATCGAGGTAGAAAACTTCCTTGTGTATTCTCCTCACTTTACTCCAGTTCATGATTCCCTTTCGGATGAGAAACTGTTTGAGAATACTCAAAAGAATCTACCTCGATATGCGGACATTTGGAATTACCTTTATGTAGGTAAAATTTATTCTCTTTGGTCCAAGAGAAGAAAATTTTGGTGCTTCAAATTTAAATTTAAAGGTCAGAGAGCATTGAGCGCATCAAGGATGTAGATTCCATTGGCTTGACGGATCCCACATATTTTGACTAAATGAGTCAGCTTCATAGGTTCGAGCACAGGCCCTGTGCGCTCGAGTCCTCCATCAGGCCAGGGTACATGATCTCCATTGTTGTTTCATTCTTAGTTTATATTTTTGCAACAATGTGTTGCACTTGACTAGTATTTGGCTAGAGTATCACTCTCTTTTTCAGGACGTGTTTTTACAACCAAGTTTGGGGGTATGATATGCCCCGCATCTGCTCATTCAGGTATTCCTATCCTCTTATTGTTATGTTCAGTTCTATACACACATTAGGGACAATGTGTGATTCAAGTTTGGGAGTATGAAAGAACAAAAACACTGTCCAATATTTTGCTATGTTATTCTTGAGCATGGTGTTGATCTTTAATTTTGATTTGTATTTCATTAATGAGCTTAACATGATGAACACATGATCACTTGACTAGGGAATTAAGAAGTTTTGTTATTTTCTTTGGCAGTATGAGATATTACTTATTTCAATTTGATTCTCACAAGCACACTAGCACGTAGTCTGTGGGGTATGAAATTTGAAATCAGTTATGTCTGTTATCAATATCTTGGATGCAACTAGGTAACTTATTAAAGGAATAACCTTGGCATAAAGAAAAAAAATAGAGAAAATAATATTGATCACATTGAGCTTTTCACTAAGTAACCGGATCTCTTGCCTCATTAAGCATTGAGCATTCAAGTCAAAAAGTGAAAGTTTTGTTTGATTGATAAAATGACACAATATTGATCACATTGAGCTTTTCACTGAGTAACCGGATCTCTTACCTCATTAAGCATTGAGTATTCATGTCAAAAGGTGGAAGTTTACCTTGATTGATAAATGGCTAAGTTTAGCTTCGTAGCCTTTTTGACTCGAGTTAGTAAGTCTTTAGGGTGTTTTACACCTAGTGCCCTAAAACCATTTGGTTTGGGAGTCATTAACCTAACACTCGTTACATAGGTCAATTAGAAAGCTTAAGGGAGCTAAGCATTGCACAGCCTGCATAATAATAATAATAATAATAATAATAATAATAATAATAATAAATATATGCCTTGGTTGTTTTATCTAATGAGGAGTCTAGTGAATTTTGAGTGTTGAACCATTCATGATTGAGAATAGTTTTGAAATCTCATGACTGTGTGTTAAGTTCACTTTACACTAATTGAATCTTGTGATATCTCATAATGCCATGTTAGTAGCTTAATTTTTAATTCCCTGAAATTGTGAAGATGGAGTTTATTTTGTTAAGTTTGCTAATGAATGAGAACCATTATTTTTATGATCCTGCATTCTTGAGGATAACATGGTAGGAACAATGTTTGTGGGTATCATTCCTGGAAAACCCTCATGAGACTTAACTCGTCCACTTGAGAGTCCTAAGGGTTTAAAAGGCTTGTTGCATAAGCTAAATGGAATCGTACATCCCACGAAAGAAGGATTTATCTTGTTGTTTTTCAGTTTTATTTCTTGTTTTATATTGCTAAGGGACTAGCAATATGTAAGTTTTGGGGTGCGATAAGCTTTGAATGTTACACATTAAAGCCCCTTAACTTGCATATGTTAATTTCTTAGCATTGTTATTCGTTTGATTTTGTGTTGTTTTAATGTTTTCAGGTTTTAAATAAAGATGCAATTAATTCCATTGATTTTGGGCTTAAAGCATACTTTGAGAAGACCTAGAAGATATTGGTAAGCTTAACCAATCATAATAGAAGACCTATATGATGTGGTTAAGTTTAATCAAATCAAATGAAGGATTAAATCAGAATTTCTCCACAAAGAGTCAAAATCAGATTGGGTTCAAATTTGGATTCTGCACATGTTTCAGTGTTTTCATCATAACTTTTTTCTCAGACATTGGATTGCAATAAAATTTGTGTCATTGGAAAGCTAATAAAAAATTCAACAAATATGTCAGAAATAGATTTTCCCTAATTCTGACGTTTACTATGCTAAAATTGCCATGTAATAAAAGACCGCAATTCTTGACGAATTTGGAATCCTTTTCCTACTTGGATTGAAGTTTCAATCTCATACTTGGACAAGAAAACTCAAGAGACGATTTTTCTGGAATTCCAAGAGCTTCCAGGCCTCTCCTAGTCTCTATAAATAGACTTTTAAGCTTCAAGAGAAGGGGTGCTTGTACTTGTGCTTGTGCTTGTTCTTATTCTTAACTTTAGACAGAAAATTCTTCTTGGAGGCTTGACAAGTTGAAGAGGAGAAGAACATGGTAGGAGGCCATCCCAACACCAAGATGAGCGGCTAAATTCGTCATAGGGTGTTGATGTAGCTCTTTTCAAGTAACAATGGTTTAATTGTATTTTAATTTGGTATTTTCTATATGCATGATGGTTGTATAACTGTGAGAATTGATCTTAATGTTTATATTCAATCATTATGAATTTCTTATCTTGTCTTAGAAAGTCTTTTATATTGATTGAACTCAATCCTTCATATTTTCTGTGATTATATAAATGATTATTATACAACAGTTTTAATTGACATATGATCAAGAGGGTTAGATAGACCATGCTTAGGAAAGACAGATTGTACTACACCCTAGTTTAGTGTAATTTAGGTAGACAGTTCGTACCAACGGAAGATGGATTATACTTTTCCATTGATTGTATGTATCCTATTAAAGACGTAGCTAATTTATACATAGGGAAGACAGGTCGTACCGCATTTTAGTGGTTAGGTGGACGGTCCGTGCCAACCGAAGATGGATTATACTTATTCTTTAGATGTAATTTCTTGATTACTCGAGTGAGACGAGCCCTATATCATGCATAGTATGAATTTTCCTTGTTAATTTATGATTGACCATTGTTATGCGGTGAGTGGTGAAATCAATCTCCTATTCTTTCTCTCATCCCTACTCTATTTACATTTATGTCTTTTACTTTTATGTATTTATTTTTAGAAAACAAAATCAATCAAACATCTTCTAAATTAAGTTATATTTAATCTCGAAAAGCTTGATAATAATTCCTACACAGTCCTTGAGGTTCGAAACCCTCAATATAGCCCTATCCTACAAGGATTCATTCTATTGCGAGTGGTTATTTATTATTTGAAAAATTGAAATGACTTCTAAAAGTAAAGTGTGTACAACAAGTGTCAACAAAAATTAAAGCACAGCGGAAAGTAAATGACACAAAGATTTTTGTTGACGAAGTGGAAACTCAGTTAAGAGAAAAACCACTCCGGGGCAGCCAAACCCAGGAATTCCACTATTCAGACGACAAAGCTAGATACAAGACAGTAACACTCACATGTACCGATGCAGTGGTCGTACCTTGATCTCTGACGTGTAACCCAACACGAACGCTTCCCAACTAGGTTCACCTACCTAAAGGGGTCTTCAATGTAACTCCTTACCTTAGAGCCGACCTCTAAGATAGACTTCGGTTTATAGCACATCACACTTGAAAAACGGCTTCAGAGGAGATATCACGTCTCTGACCTCTAATGGAATTCACACCGAATTCTTGCAGCTCTAGGAGCTGGGGGTCAGAATGGGCGTCAGGCAAAAATATTCCTAGGAGCCGTCCGGACGGTGGACCATGGCCGTCCGGACGGACAATTGTGCGACGGGGTTTTCTGAAATTTCACGGAGAAATCTTTCCTGTATAAGAACATCGTCCGGACTGCATGGCTCGATCGTCCGGACGGACGCACATCCGCTGCAAGTAATTTCCATAACAGGCTTCGCGCGTCCGAACCATGGGACAGGAGCGTCCGGACGGCTAAACTTCAACACGCAATTTCCATATCTAATGGGTGTGAGTCCGGACCATGAGGGGGAGACGTCCAGACGGTTGAAGTCGAATCGGCAGTTACCATATACGATGCACCAGCATCCGAACCACAGCTGTCAGATGTCTGGACGGTTCATTTTGAACTGCGATTCTTGCCTTACGGAGATACGCGTCCGGACGGGATACCACATCGTCCAGACGGTTGATTGATCTTTCCCTTTCTTGAACTTGGAAAGAATCAGTGAACCGTTCGAGAACTGATAGGCGTTCGGACGTGCTGCTGAAACGTCCGGACGGAGCAAGTTGGTACAGAAGCTTCTCGATACGATGTAGGTGTCCGGATGGAAGAAACACGTCGTCCGGACAGATGATGCTTGTCTGTCTGATGTCCGGACGAAATGACACGTCGTCCGGACGGATGGAGCAGTAGACAGATGGGCATCCGGACGGGATGACACATCGTCCGGACGGCTGACAGGGAACTTGAAATTCTTCTGACTTGCAAGCAAAATCTTCTGACATCACTTTGAAAGTGGAATCCCTATTAACCACATCATTACACATAAGTGATTTTGTCCAAACACAGAATAAGGCCAAAATACTAACAAACTCCCCCTTTGGCCATTCTGAGACAAAAATCACTTGACCGGTTTGGGAATACATTTCCGGTCCAAAATAAAAATTACTCCATCTTTTTGTCACAAAGGGACAAAGGGTAAACAGAGTAATAAAACAACCAACTGAAATAAAAATTACTCCCCCTAACGGTCTCAGAAGGACCCGGGAAACAGAGTAATATAAGTTCAACAATTATAATAAACAACAAATTGTCTCAAAATAACAAAAAAAAACAATAAAAAGTCAACAAAGAAACACGAGGGAATCAAACATCCTCTGCCAGAGGTGTAGCTCTGGGAGTCCGATGTGCAGCAGCCTCATCATCACTGCTCTCTGGATGATGGACTTGGAGACACTCCTGAAGGTCCAAGTGGGTCTGCTCCACCCTCTTGCTGATGGACCGCATTTCCAGCTACATGGAGGACACGGACTGCTGCATAGAGGACATCGACACCTGCATATTGCTCATCCCCCCCTGAAGAGCGGCAAGAGCCTCCATAATCTGAGAAACATTGACCTCTGGTTCAGAAGGCGGGACAGTGTGAGAGGATGAAGCTACGTCCGGAAAAGCAACATGCATCGCAGCAGGCATATCCTCATCAGAATCCTCTCTCCGCAGCTGCGCATTTGACTTCAGCAAAGTCTGTTTGCTGAGGGGCTGTTTCATCTTCATCCTAGGCTCTCCATCAACATTGATACCGGACTGCAGGATGATCTAAGTAAGGAGGCAGCCAAAAGGAAGACCGGCAGTGCCCTCATCACGAGCCTCGAGCATGACTCCCAGAATATGCTTGCTGAGACAGAAAGGAAAGAGAAAGTGAACAGTATAAACAAACTGGGCCTTCTTCAATATCAGATTACTGTGCTTGGTAACCGGCCACAGATTGTGCATAATTTTGGCCAATGATGAGTGTCAAATATTGCATATGTGGACTCCTTAATTTGCATTTACTAAACCTTTAGTTTTGTTATTTTCTAATGTTTTTGGTTAGTTTTGGTATTTTAGTATTTTGCAGGTCATTGAGAGAAAACAATAGCTTTAAGGTGAAAGAAAGCACACTTTGAGAAGACCTAGAGGATGTGGGTATGTTCAACCAAATCAAGGAGATGACTAAATTGGAATTTCTCTAATTGGAGTCAAAATCGGATTAGAATTCAGATTCTGCACATGTCACAGTATTTTGGCCATAACTGTCAGCTCAAGTATCTGATTAAGGTGAATCAAGTGGCGTTGGAAATATAACTCAATTTTATACAAATCCTTATGAAATAGGATTTTCCTAATTCGGATGTCTGCTATGCCAAAAGTGCCCCGAAATAAAAGGCCGCAAATCTGGACGAATTTGGAGTCCTTTTCCTTCTTGGATTGTGTTTTGAGTTTCCTACTCAAACTAGAAGACTAACCTCCGATTTTTCTAGAAATTATAGGGCTTCTAGGATTTGTTTTCTCCCTATAAATAGACCTCTAAGCCTCATGAAAAAGGGGGAGAGAAGCTAGAGACCAAATATATTCTTCTTCTTTTTAGTTTAGTTTTTCTTTAGTTTATGATTTATTTTTCATAGCCATGTGTAGCTAATTTTTCAACTAAGGTTGAGGATGAAGCCTCATCATTGAAGAGCAACAATATTTTCATGTAAGTTTATACTATCCGATTTTATTTGGTTTAATTTTTCCAATGTTTTACTTCTTTTCAATTTGTGGAATGATTCTTGGATATCTATTGTGATTTACGGATACATGTGATGATTTGAGATAGTTTCATTTAATTGATTGCTTGGGTTTTTATTTATCAAAACGTTCGATATTCATTGTGTTTCGTTCTACGGATACATTTGATGATTTGGTTTAAACCGGATATCTTTTGTGATTTGTGCAAAGAACGGATTAATTGAATGATTTAATGATTTTTTTGAAGCATAGTAGAACATACCTAAGATTTGTATGGTGAGAACTTCGGGTGTGTATTGATGAACATGAGAATATATTGCTATGATTTGGTGGGTGTGGATTCCAAAACCTTAGTACCTTTTCTTTTGTTTTATTTTACTTTATTTAGTTTATATTTTCTTTATTTATCAAAATCTATTAATTTTTGGAACTAGGTTAAGATTTAATTAATTTAGTCATAAATTTGTTTTCAAGAACACAATTCCCTGTGAGATCGACCTCGCACTTGCAAAACCCTTTTATTGCAAACGATTCGTGCACTTGCGAGTACAATTAAAATTCACATCAGCCAACATACGATGAGCTGGACCTAGAGCACCAATCTTGATGTAGGTCTAATGCTCCTCACCCTGTGGAGCAGCATGGAAAAACTCTCGGAGCTCATCTATAGAGGGAGGAAGCACCGCCTCGTTGAATGGAC
This sequence comes from Alnus rubra, assembly GCA_028654335.1. NCBI lineage: Eukaryota > Viridiplantae > Streptophyta > Magnoliopsida > Fagales > Betulaceae > Alnus > Alnus rubra. Next base: position 2,421,016 of record JAJPGS010002369.1, read on the forward strand.
TGGCAGGTAGATCGAGAACAGGTACCCTGATAAACTGGCTGATGATCTAGGGATCAACAGTGATTATGTGTCCGTCAACAGTGGACTGCAATACTGTCCCACGCTTATCATCCTGAGCAACCTCCAAGTTTGCATAAAAGAGTCGGACCAGTCTGGTGAGGACGAGGCAGGCACAGGTATAGAGGTAGGTCCACTGATAATGCTGGATAGTCTCATGGATATTGTTCAGCAGAGGCACCATGATATCTACACGGACCACGTTCTGTTCAGCAATGACAGTCTGGTCCATAATCTTTGCTTGTATTTCATTTTGCTCTGCTTCTGTCCTCTGACGGACCCGGCGCTGGGAACTGATGGCAGACATGATTCTGCAAAAAGAAAACCAACAAGAATATTCCAAAAAAAAATAATCCCAAAAAAAATCTTGTTAGGTTAGCAAAAAATTGGGCAGAATAACAGCAAAAAAAGGACTATTTAAAAAAATATCACAGTCCTACAAATAATCCCAACATGGTATAAGCATCTTAAACTCTCAATAACACTCCTAATCAAATATTGAAATTCTAACAGTGTAAGAACTGAAAAGAATAGGGCAAGAAACATACCTGAAGAATGATTGAGAATGCAAAGAGACACAAATGGATGATATTACTCCAAAAACACCAAACAAAATTACTCACAAAAAGCCAAAAAGTAGATTTTGTGGGGTATGGAGAAAATGGTCGAACTGGGCTATTTATAGCCTCTGTGGGTCACCCGTCCGGACGGAGTTTTCAAGACGTCCGGACTCGTGGGCCTCGGGAACGTGTGTAACGGTCATGATCGTCCGGACGAAATAAATTACCCGTCCGAACGATGGTGACAGCGCACGTGAGTCCGGACGTACAACAAGACCTGTCCGGACGACAAGGCACTACACATGTCCGGACTTCCAGAGAATATCGTCCGGACTACCATGCTACATCCGTCCGGACTCCAAGGAATACCGTCCGGACGCTTCACACTGAAACACCAGAAAAAATGAGAAGAATTTACAGAGATCAAATTTTCTCAAGTCAGTGTCAAAATACGCATACATAATCAACTGATAACTCAATCAGAACGCATCTCAAAAATAAACAGAGATATAAAAGGAAGTTGAGATTTCAATTAGCACAAATAATTTTTCCTGATCATATAAAAATCAAATAGGCAACTCAACTCAAGCAATGCGTGTGTGTGTGTAGACTCTTTTCCCACCAGGTAAGACTTTCCAAGATATGACAAATAGCAACTAGATTTTCTAGACATGAGAGAAAATCAAAGACAGATTAGCCAAAAGTCAAACCTTATAACTTGCTAGGGCCTAAACACCCTCATCTGATACACTCTCCCTAAGATACAGCACATATTTTGTTTTACTTGTACCATATAGGACAAGATAAAATTTTACTTGCTCATAGAGGGCAAGGTGAATTTAAGCACATAAGCAGTGATTAAACAGATTTAAAAAAAACTTTTTATGAAATACTGCTCTAATCTTATAGAACTGCAAACTGTAGGGAGTGCCAGAGTTTATAGATGCTAGGTTCAACTAGCCTATGGTCAATTTGGCCATCTTATCAAGGACTTCTTCTCTTATCCAAAATTTCCAAAAGCAAAGAGTCAGAGAAGGAAAGAAGTACCTTAGGGGAGCTCGGGATAGTGCACTTTTTCCATCGCATGAGGAAAAAAGCTATCCTACTTTTGCATAAACAGGAAAAACACTTGGCTAATATTGTCAAAACTCTCAAATATATCTAAGCATATTTAATCAATGCACAACGAATTGAGATATCAGGTAAGAATACATGCAATATCTAATAAGCCAAGGAAAAAAAAAAAAGTCCTGCAAATTCTCCCCAAAATTATTATTATTATTTTTATTATTAAAAAACAAAAAAAAACAACAAGCAATATGGAAAAGACATCATATGCCAAGGCATGATCAAACTTGTGTACGCTCAATGATGCCATTACATAAAAACAGTCGCTAGACCTGCTTTTTCTGTCTTCCCCAAAAATACCTACAAAGTTTTCTCAAGAAAACACAAGGGGGCAAACATAACTTGTTCCTAGATTGCATATAACAAAAACAATGAGCAATCAAACCTGATGCCATAGGATTAGGAACAAATCCTAGGCATGAACTCCCGAACCTGCTAGGTGCGTCGGTTCCCCCTCATGGGGTGAATGGTCTCATCACTCTTGACCCATACCTGCTTGACTCGAGGTGGTGGCTTGCAGGTCTTATCCATGTTGTCCATTCTCCTTAGCATACCTTGCATTAGGCTAAGCAATCCTTCATAGTCATGGCTGCTATTGGGCTTCTACAGCTTTCTCTTGTAGCGCCTTGATTTGTTCTTCTTTGGTTTGCCACTCTGATTGGCAGGAACAAACCTTTGCTAATGCTGCGGAGCCTGAAGTGCCGTAGGAAGTAGAGTGCCTGATGTAGCTTTTGTTGGCAGCTCCTTCTGAACCTTCGACTTCTAAGCCTGGAGATGTGGACAATTGGGTCGGATGTGACCGGTGATGCCGCAGTGATGGTAGGTAGGCAAGCTTCTTTTGTTTGAATGCTTCTTTGTATTCTCTGCAAAATTATGATTAGCATTCTTACAAATAACATTGCCCTTACCTTTTATACGTCTCTTATGCGGAGGGACATATTTTGATGAGGAAGAATCATCAACTTCACTTTTCCTCATAGCATCCTGCTTAATCCAAGGCCTGTGGGATTTCAACAAATAACAATTTGGCCTAATATGACCAATTTTCCCACAATTATGACAAGTAGGAACAAACTTACCTTGTGTTCCTGATTCCTTGGGCTTGGGCATCACACAATTATTCAAGCAAGAATTATCCAAACAAGCAGTGTCTACTGTCACAGGCTTAATAATAATGGAATCTAATTCAGAATCAGCAACATGTGAAGTAGAAGCACTCAAGTCATCAACAACTAAATCAGGCTTGTTGGAAATATCTGAATGAATACAAAGCATGCTTTTCAAATTATCACTAGAGAATTTTTCCAATTTCTTCTCAAGTGAATCAATAATGTCAAATAGCATGGTATTCTCAGATCTCAAAGAGTCAATCAAAGCATGTGATTCAGACAATTGAACAATCAAAGACTCTTTTTCTTGCTTCACCTTTTTAAGCTCTTTATGAAAAATTTTAGAATGTTGAGCATTCTTCAATTTATTAAAAACTTTAAAGAGCATAATATCAGAATCCTCACTTGATAACAGAGAAGAATTCATGATAAAAGGTGTAAAAAAAGAAGTCACAAAAGATGAGGATCACACTCAGGAAATAAATCCTAAACAGAGTGTACCTGCTCTGATACCAATTGGAAAATTGAAATGACTTCTAAAATTAAAGTGTGTGCAACAAGTGTCAACAAAAATTAAAGCACAGCGAAAAGTAAATGACACAAAGATTTTTGTTGACGAAGTGGAAACTCAGTTAAGAGAAAAACCACTCCGGGGTAGCCAAACCCAGGAATTCCACTATTCAGAAGACAAAGCTAGATACAAGACAGTAACACTCACATGTACCGATGCAGTGGTCGTACCTTGATCTCTGACGTGTAACCCAACACAAACGCTTCTCAACCAGGTTCACCTACCTGAATGGGTCTTCAATGAAACTCCTTACCTTAGAGCCGACCTCTAAGATAGACTTCGGTTTACGGCACAACACACTTGAAAAACGGCTTCAGAGGAGATATCACGTCTCTGAGCTCTAATGGAATTCACACCGAATTCTTACAGCTCTAAGCGCCCAAGGGCCCCTATTTATAGGCTGGGGGTCAGAATGGGCGTCAGGCAAAAATATGCCTGGGAGTTGTCCGGACGGTGGACCATGGCCGTCCGGATGGACAACTGTGCGACAGGGTTTTCCAAAAATTTCACGGAGAAATCTTTCTTGTATAAGAACATCGTCCGGAAGGGATGGCTCTATCGTCTGGACGGACGCATGTCCGCTGCAAGTAATTTTCATAACAGGCTTCGCGCATCCGGACTATGGGGCAGGAGCGTCCGGACGGCTAAACTTCAACACGCAATTTCCATATCTGATGCGCGTGAATCCGGACCATGAAGGGGAGACGTCCGGACGGTTGAAGTCGAATCGGCAGTTACCATATACGATGCACCAGCGTCAGTACCACAGCTGTCAGATGTCCGGACGGTTCATTTTGAACTGCGATTCTTGCCTTAGGGAGATACGCGTCCGGATGGGGTACCACATCATCCGAACGGTTGATTGATCTTTCCCTTTTCTTGAACTTGGAAAGAATTAGTGAACCGTTCGAGAACTGATAGGCGTCCGGACGTGCTGCTGAAACGTCCGGACGGAGCAAGCTGGCATAGAAGCTTCTCAATACGATGTAGGTGTCTGGACGGAAGAAACACGTCGTCCGGACAGATGATGCTTGTCTGTCTGATGTCCGGACGGAATGACACGTCGTTTGGACGGATGGAGCAGTAGATAGATGGGCGTCCGGACGAGATAACACATCGTCCGGACGGTTGACAGGGAACTTGAAATTCTTCTGACTTGCAGGCAGAATCTTCTGACATCACTCTGAAAGTGGAATCCCTATTAACCGCATCATTACACATAAGTGATTTTGTCCAAACACAGAATAAGGCCAAAATACCAACATTATTGATATATTTTGGTAAACAAAATACACATCAAATGTGCTTCTTACAAGTCTCCCTCAGCTTCTCAAACTCTACATAGAGGATTTTGTATGCCACTTTGAGTTCTTCCCCGTCTTCATCACCGTCCTCAGAGTAGTAAGAATCCTCCTCTTCATGTGGATCTACAAAGGCTAGAAATTGATCTTCAGCAGGAGATTCTTCTTCTTCGGACTCATCACTGAGAGTCGCATTATATGCCTTTCCTTTTCCCTGCTTGAGATTCCCACAATCAGCTCATATATGCCCAAAGCCTAAGCATTCAAAACATCCGAGGCCACTTGGGTCTTTCTTCTTAGCTTCAGATTCACTAGGGGTCTTCTTCAATTTTTCGGAGAATTTCTTCTTGAATCGATCATTCCTCATTAATCTTCTGAAATTCTTGGCCAGCATTGCCACAACATCTTCTTCTTTCTCATAGTCTTCTTCAGATGAGACTTTGGCTTTCTTTTTAGATGCCTTGAGAGCAATTGTCTTCACCTTATTGACTGTGGGCAGGGACAACTTATAGGTTTGAAGAGATCCCACCAACTCTTTAATCTTCATCTCTTCTACGTCTTTGCTTTCTTCAATGGTAGTCACCTTGATTTTGAAACGTTGTGGCAAAGATCATAGAATTTTACATCCGAGACGGTTTTCGCAAGACTCACCATTGAGTTTCTTAGGTCGCTCATCTTGGAGTAAACTCTCCGAATGTCTTATCATCCAACATCTTAATCTCTTCAAATCTAGAAATCAACATTTAAAATTTGGCAGATTTAAAAAGTTTTGTGCCTTCATATGTTGTTTTTAAGATTTGCCATACTTCTTGAGCAATTCCACAATTTGAAATTTTAGTAAATTCAGACGGTGAAAGCGCTTGACATAGAGCATGGAGGGCTTTATCATTGGAAAGTCGTGCGTTTCTTTCATTTGCAAGCTCAATATTTGTATCCATTGGCTCAATCCAACCAGTTTCAATAGTTTTCTAACAATCAATGGATTTTAAAAAGAAACGCATACGAACTTTCCCATAGCCATAGTTTGTGCCATCAAAGGTTGGAATAATTGTAAGATTTTGAGACATAAAAATAAAATAGAAGTCAACAAGAAGGATAACACTTAAGAATTAAATCTAAACAGAGTGTACCAAGCTCTAATACCAATTGAAAAATAAAGTGACTTCTAATTTAACATGTGTATGTGTGACGTGTAACAAAATATTGTAAAAGCGGAATTTGAAAGACACAAATATTTTGTTAACAAAGTGGAAACTTAATTAAGAGAAAAATCACTCTGAGGCAACCAAACTCAAGATATCCACTATTTAGAAGACAAAGTTAGTTACAAAGCAGTAGCACTCACATATCCTTATGTAGTGGTCGTACCTTAAACTCTCACATGTAACCCAACACGAACGCCTCCCAACCAAGTCACCTACTTGAAGGGGTCTTCAATGGAATCCTTTACCTTAGAGCTCCTCCCTAAGATAGATTTCACACGAACACAGCAACAACACTTTGGCAACGGCTTGAGAGAAAACTGATCAGCACATTAACTCCTAAATTATACTCTCTAAGTACTATGGAATTCAATGCAGAATTCTTACAAATTACATGTTTAGAGGCTATAGAAGACCTAAATCGAGTCTGAATCAATTTTCTATAGGCTGCGTCTGGACGGTATCTAAGGGCATCTGCACAGACAACTGTGCAACCGGCTTTCCAAATTCGCTAAAATTCTTTCCTAAATAGAGCTGCGTTTGGACGATGTTGCCCTAGCGTCTGGATGGTTGCACTTCTGCTGCACACAATTTCCATAATAAGGCCTGAGTGTCCAGATAGTGTAGACAGACATCCAGACGGTTGAATGTCTTCTGCACGACTTGCCTTATCAAGGATAGCGTCCGGACGGAATAACTACGTCGTCCGGATGGTTGTAGCTGTCTTCCCATATCTATGTTTGGAAAGGAAATTTTTTTACTTGTCGAACACTGAAAGACGTCCAGACGTGTTGCTGAGACGTCCGAATGGATGCAACCTGGAACGATTCGAAGCTTTTGGACACAAATGGGAGTCTGGACGGAAATTTTTCGTTGTCCGGACAGATGTTGCTTGATTGATGAGCGGCCGGACGGAATACCACGTCGTCCGGATGGATGCAAGGGACTTGAACTTCACTGTCTTGAATTTTGCACAGAGTCTTCTTGAAGTACATAACCGAAGTGTAGACTCTGAATATAACAGTATCCCTGATTAAAAATCAACATTACATAAAAGTGATTTTGTCCAACAGAATGCAACCAATCACAAACTAATATTATATATGAGAGAGATAGTCAGGTTGCATGGAATACCTGTCTATTGTATCTGATCGTGATGCACGGTTTACCTCTTGTTTCTGTCAATGTTTGCAAGAGGCATGGGGACAAAGTTAACTCTTAGTACAACATACCATTCTCAAATCGATGGTCAATCAGAGAGGACCATTCAGATTTTGGAGGATGTGCTAAGACTTTGCGTGCTGGACTTTAAAGGTAAATGGATTTAATATTTACCATTGATTGAGTTTGCCTATAACAACAGTTTTGAAGCAACTATTGGAAGGGCTCCATACGAGGCACTCTATGGATGGAAATGCAGATCACCACTGTATTGGGATGAAGTTGGGGAAAGACAGCTAGTAGGACCGGAGATAATTTAGGACACTAAAAGACAAGATTACCCTAATTTGAAAGCGGATGCTGGCCGCACAGAGTCGCCAAAAGAGTTATGTTGATACACGACGTCATAAGCTGGAGTTCGAAGCCGGTGATTAGGTGTTTCTGAAAGTATCACCGATGAAGGGAGTCATGCAGTTCGGTAAAAAGGGGAAGTTGAATCTGAGGTATGTCGGTCCCTTTTTAGTGACTAAGGTCATAGGTTTGGTCACCTATACTATAGAGTCGAATTACCATCTGACCTAATCAATGTACACGACGTATTTCACATTTCCACGCTACGAAAATACGTGCACGACCCGTTACACGTGATCGACTTTGAACCCTTGCAAGTTCAGGCAGATTTGAAATATGAAGAGAAGCCGGTGCAGATCTTGGACTGAAAAGTATAAAAACTCAGAACAAAGACAATACCACTAATAAAAGTCCTATGGCAGAACCACGATGTGGAAGAGGCTTCTTGGGAATTAGAATAGGAAATAAGAACCGAGTACCCGTATCTATTCCCGTGATTTACTATGCAGTAGGTATATGTATAGACTTCCGTGATTTACTGTGCAATATGTATGATTATTATATTTCATGATTTGTTATGCATTAATTTTAAATTAATTAATTTCGGATTTAGTATGCAATAATTAAATAATTTTGTAATTAAATAATTTTAAAATAAATTTCGTGATTTATGATGCTGTAATTTATAATTAATATATTTTTGATTTACCAAGCAGTAATTTTTATTTTTATTTATTGCGTAGTAATTGTATTGAATATATTTTGTGAATAGTAAAAATCACTTTTTACTATAAATATAATAGAAGTAATAGGATGTAGACATTTCAGGGACCACTTGAAAGAGACATGGAGAATAAGGAAGAACCTGAGTCAGAGTATGAGAAAGGTAGCACATCGGGTACTAAAGATGAATTACCTGATGATGGTACTAAGAAAAATCCTAAGGATGAAGAGAATGAAGAAGATAATGATGATCTTGAATCAATAACTGAGCTTCCTAACCTTAATCCTGAGATGGAAGTAGAGGATCAAGGTGCTCAAGGTGTAATTGTTGCTGACAACTGGGGAGAGTGGGCTCTAGTAACTTGAGAATTGAGATGATCCATTCTTCCTAGGCTTGCCGGGGTAACAACTACATCTAGATGAGATCCCTCAAACTCCCTCTGGGCCTCATCCATATAACTCAGATGATGAAAAGTGAGGCAAGTTAAATCTTAAAAGGTTTAAGTTTTCTTTAGTGTAAACTTTATGCTTAACATAGTTTACAAATTTCGGGGACGAAATTTCGATAAGTTGGGTAGGATGTAATGCCCAGAAAATTCAAGCTATTAAGAACTCATTGATATTGTCGAGAAGACAATATCAATAAGCTTTTATAGCCAAACCTAAAAGTTGTTTTTAAAGCTTAAAGATCAAATCTCAAAACCTTAAAACCTAAAAATTAACATGAAAAATAAATATGACTTCTAATTTAGCACGTGTGTGCAACAAATATTTAAATTGCAGAATTTAAATGACACAAATATTTTGTTGACGAAGTGAAAACTCAATTAAGAGAAAAACCACTCCGGGGCAGCCAAACTCAGAATATCCACTATTCAGAAGACAAAGCTAATTACAAAGCAGTAGCACTCACATACCTGTATGCAGTGATCGTACCTTGAACTCTTACGTGTAACCCAACACGAACACTTCCCAACCAAGTCACCTAATTGAAGGGGTCTTCAATGGAATCTTTTACCTTAGGGCCAACCCCTAAGATAGACTTCAATTTCAGCATAGCAACAACACTTGGCAATGGCTTGAGAGTGAGTAAATAAGCACAACAACTCATAAAATAATCTCTCCAAGCACTATGGAATTCAATACCGAATTCATACAAATTACATGCTTAAGGGCCTTTATTTATAGGCTACAGAAACCTAAATCGCATCTGATGCGATTTTCTTAGGCTGCGTCCGGATGGTAGCTGAGGGCATCCGGACGGACAATTATGCAATCGGCTTTCCAAAATCGTTTGAAATTCTTTCTTGAATAAGGCCGCGTCCGGATGTCAAACTCCATGGTCCAAATGCTCAGGTCTTAATATGAAAATTGCGTTCAGCTGAAGTTTGACATCTAAATTTGGGCTTGATAAATATGTTTTTAGAGCTTATAATTACACAATATAGTATTTATATAGTTAATACTTGAATCCTGTGAAGTCATAATTCAATTTGGAGAGAGTTGACTTTTTGGTCAAAAACGGTGCCTAAATTATTCAACTGTTGAATTTTTAGCAGAATTAAATCCAAATCCTAAGGCAGCCGGCCCTAGCTGGTCTCCAGAACTGAGACAAGTTGGTTTCTTGTTAGTTTTAAAGTCTAGTTAGAAACAAAGTCCAATGTTGAAACTTAGTTAGACTTTTTAGGTGTGAAAGTAAGAAAGTAGTGGGACAAAAGGAAGTTTCCTTTGTTTTGATTTTTCCAGCAAGCAGCGTGGCTTTTTCTTCACCAACCTCAACCCTTAAGACCTCTATAAATAGACAGCATGCTGGTCACCCTTTACCTTAATGCAGAATCCCAAAAACACATGCAAAAGAGAGGCAAGTTTCCTATGAATGTCACTTGGCCAACTTGGAAAAAAAGAGAGTAGAACTTTCTGTTTTTCCATTGCAACTTATGTTTCCTTTTTGTAGCTACTGTCTAGCACCCTTAGAAGACTTAGGATCACCCATTTCCTTCCCCTTTCATGTCCTAAAAACATAGGATAATATCAAAAGCCAAATCAGCCCAAAAAATTCCCCACTCGACCACTTTTACCTTGAGAAGCAACTTTGTCTAGAAAATTGTGTGGTATGATTCTTATGTATTTAAGTATTCCAAAAGTAATTTCTAAGATGTATTTTATGTTAAGATGTTGCCTAAAATACAGATCACAAAAGAAATAATTTTAAAAAGAAAAGAATTCAAGTAAATGACCCAAAAGAACAAGATGAATTATGCCTATTCTTTAGAAGGTAATTTATTGTTTATTATATCATGCATAGAATGAATTTCTTTGATTAAATATGATTAACAATTGATGTGCGAATATCGGTGAAGTCAATACTCTACTCTGTTTATCTATCTTATATTTCAATTATCTTTTACGCTTATTTTATGCACTTTAGTTAATAAAAAAAAAAAATCAACAATCTTTTTTATAGTTATTTTTAATCTTCATAAACTTGATAACAACACTCCTGCAGTCCTTGAGATTCAACACCTTCTCTATATCATTGTCCTACAAAGATTCATTCTATTGCGAATGTTTAATTTATTATTGATATATTTTTGCTTTAAAAATACCACATCAAGTTCTATTCGGCCAGGACTGCTCCTTAACTAAATTCAAACAGATCTCTTATCATATATCGTGTGGGATAAGAGATTATCTCGGAGAATCTAAGATTTAGACCTCGTAACACTTTGTCGAGAATTACGGGATAGATTCTACCCATTACTCCCTCCTATAATATCGGGATATGGATCCCACGTATCTTTTCTCCCGATCACCTCAGTGGTGGTTTTGAGGAATCTGATTTCAGGACCATCTGAATATGGGCATTCTGCATGAATTCTTTTCGTGGTCTCGGGATTACAGCGTACCTCATCGGTCATGATCTACCGAGGGATATTTGCCTCTAGGAATCCTTGGTTGAATATTGCTCGCTGATGTTCTCCAAATACGATGCTCCCGAGACATCATCTACCTGGGGCCCCTAAGGACCAAGTCTAAGGCATTTATGATGGATGGGTTTTTATATGGGCTTTAAGTGACAAATATGCGTTCTTTGTTAGCTTAGTGGACCGAACAGGCCCGCAGACTCAGTGGTGGGCTTGTTTGGGTGGAACAATTCCCCTACAGCTTACATCAGATTCTCCTCTCTATCAAAACCCGTCCCAAGCACTTATTAAAAATCCAAGATTCTGAGCCTGTGATGGTGAAAGCAGATGCTGCGGCGTGGAGAAAGAGTCCAAGTCACACCCTATCCTGGCAATCAAATAAAGCAAAGAAAAATAAAACCCACGAGACAGTCTGACACGGTAAATGTGTTGAAGAAAGTCAAAAACGAGTGCATCTCGAACCTCCCATGTGTTTTTATTTTCAACTCACCACACCAGTTTGGCGTATTTGCACATTCGGCAGGCAGTGGAAGTGTCGTCAATCGAGGTAGTGTGCGGTTCCCGCATTTCTACACAGCGGCGGCTCATGTAAACGGGGTTTTCAAATTTCAAACGCTATTCTGTTCTGAAATTGTGGAGTCTTGTGTGTGTCTTCAGCTCCAAGCGCGCGCGCTGGCTAAAAAGCATCGCTCTTTGTTTAGCTAGCCTCTGGGCACAAACAGACACGAACGTCCATTTCTATATATTATTTTGATTTCTACTGTTTTTATTTATTCTCAAGAAAGGTATTAAACTCTTTTAGTTTTCAAAAAATGTTGTTTGGAGGTAGTTCTGGATTCTACTACCTGTGCTTTTTCTTTTGGGATTTTGTTTTGTTTTTGTCTTCTCTTGTTTGAAAATCGAAGAAATCTCTCTTGCTGCGTCTTATTTTTTTAAGATGCTCTCAACTGCATCTTTGTCATTTTTCCTTTTCTTTTTGAATGCTTGAGTTCAAAGATATGATACTGCATCCCGTTGACATTATTTTAAGTTGAAACTTGGCTTTGCTACGTTTGATTTGCATGAGAGAGAAACAAGCATTTCAAGAAGTTGGGAGGTCTTTTCAAGTGGGTTTTGTGCGGAGGATCTTTCGGTGCTTGATGGTCTCTTTCTCATTCTCCTCGTTCTTTTTTGTTCCACACCTTTCATTACCTCAAGGGTCTTTTACCTTCCCCATGTATTACTGGTGTTCTGTGAACATGGGCTTTGAAATCTCTCTCTCTCTCTCTCTCTCTCTCTCTCTGTACTTATTTTTAAGCTACGTTTATGGGTCTGTGACACTGGCTTGTATTCAGCGCGGAGAGTGAAGAGGGTCTGTGTTGATTTGTTTTCTTGTGTTTGTCTTCGGGTTAAAGATTCAGGAAAATAGGTTTCCTTTATTGTAGATGGGCCAGGTTGTGGTAAGTGTAAAAACTGAAGGGAAGAAGAGGGACCATTAAGATCTGTCCTTTGGATTTTTCTGTTGCTTCTTATTTATGAGGAGTTAAACTTAGATCTGTCCCATAGATTGGATGCTTTTGTAACCCAAATCCCATTTCTTTACTTGACTTACACTGTTCACCCTCACTTACTTTCTGAAAGCACGTTGAAAATCCCAAGCTTTCTATCTGAGATTCTGAGGTGTGTGAAGCCTCACTTTGTTTCTTTTAGGCCAACTATCAATTTCCTTTTTATCTTAAAATTTTCAAGGGATACGAAATGGGCTCTGTGAATCAACTTTTAAAGACTTTTTGAGGGTGTGATTGTGAAATCCTGTCCTTTCATTTCACAATTGGAACAACTTTTGTCTTTTGACTTCCATGATGGGTTGGGCGGTACCCCACTTTTTCTTTTCCTTTGTTCTTTGCATTTGAGTGCCCTATCAATGTGCAAAAGCCCTTTTGCTCCTAATTTGGCCCTTTCACCTTTTCCTTTGTGGCGACAATCATTCCTTGAGCTCTTGAGTTTACTGCTTTTTGCTCAGCTCTGAAATTCATGAAGTACAAAATTTAACTGGTTATTGAATGATTCTCGTGCACAATGTTAGTCAGTATATTTTTTTCGGTCTCTTTTTGACATTTATTTCAAGGTCCGTCTGGTTGTCTTAAGTTGGAAATATAAATTGATTAGTCTCACAAGTTGTGTTGGTAATGTTTGTATAGTTGTGTTGAAAATGACTGGTAGATATGCATTGATGGGTTTCTTTGTCCTTATTACGCGTTCACAGGTGTAACAGTGTTTTTCCTCTGTTTCTACATCGCATTATGCCGTGTTTCAAGTTATCATAAGATTACTGGTTTTAGAGTTCCCGTTTTAAATGCAAAAGAACCAGATATTTAATGTTTGAAATGAATTACAGGGTTTATGATGCTTGTTTGCACATGGGAATAGTAGTTTCTGGTAGCAGAAACCAAGGTTTCTGAGGAATTTCCGTTTGTACTTTACGTGAGAAACGCCAAACCTCCTAATCACAAGATGCTTAACTCACCAGTCGTGCAATCTGCCTTGACCCGGTAAGGATGCAGCATTCTTGTTCGTTGTTTACGGATGGAGCTCAAGGCTATTTCCTTTCCAATGCTTTCTTATTTTTCTTTCTGATTGAACTTTTACAGAAATGATTTGCTTTCTAAACCATCGCATTCTGGTGACAGTTGTTGTGATTCAGAAATACATCTACATAATGTGGATGAAATTTGGAGCAATAACTCGTCCTTAGAGGTGAGACTGTTGGGGTTTTCTCTTGAGGGGTTTATTATGTCGAAATTCTCGACTTCAAAATTAAGCTGCTAGTTTTCGATGCAAGTACCTACTGTATATTCTAAATCCTATCCAGCGCTCTTTGTCTCTGATCTGATGGTTTGAACTGCCAGAGTATTAGTGGCATCATCAGCCTTAAGTTACTCTCAGCTTGAAATAATTGTTTCTTAATATTTTATTAAAACTTTTTTGACTGTTAATTATGATAGCCATTTTTTCTTGTAATCAAATTGCATATTTATTGAAAGTAAATATGGTGAATTGTATAATCTTTAGGAGAGCAATCTTGGAGATAAGATTGAAAGTCCTGGATCGTGCACTAAAAGCAACAATGCTTATCCTTCCAGGTTTCAGCTTGAACAGGATGTAAGCTTCTTTTCTCTTCCCTTCGAGGGACCATTGTTAAGTATTTGCACTTTTTCCATTTTAATATGTGATTTCCATGTCTAAGGAGTTGTGCATTTAAGCTCTAGAAGCAGGATGCACTATATTGATTCTGAAGTGGTGCTCATCTTTGTGGATTTACGACAATTAAGGTGGTTTTGAAAGGAACCAATTGGTGATAATAATTTCACTTAGGAGTTAGTATCTAGAGTTATAATGTGACCTTCAAATGTTGATTGTCAAGGAGAGTGCTGTAGAGATAACTATTAATGTCAGGTTGCTTTGGTGAATCATATGCAACTGAACACTAAGAGGAGCTTGTTAACCACTTCCTTCTTCCTTAGTCTTAGGGACTTTTAAATCATTTGCATTATTAGATAGTTTTTATGTAATCAATATCGTCACTAGCATCAATATTATCGCTATCATCAATAGGAAAACCCTTAGGCTTGTTATCCAGGAACTTGTCCAGACATTACTATCGTGTCATAGATCCCATTGCTGTAGAGGATTTTGTATAGGAAAGTGAGTACCATCGCAGCACTTGGCACTCTAAATATATGAAGAAGTGGTGGATTGTGAAGGTGGGAATGTTCAAAGTCATGTTATGCAGATGCTTACAACTTATGAAAATGGTGGTTGTTGCAGAAGATGGATGGATAGCTGCATTAGTGGTATGATTTAATGAAGCTTTTGTTGGTTCATATTTTTTCCTCACTAAAGGACATCCTCTCTAGGGTGATGAGGACATTCTTGGCATCTTAAAACACCGTGTAGGTGCCCCAGGGGCAGGAATAGAAAAATTGAGTTAGCTTTATACATATTGCAGATGGCATGGTATTTTAGTGCTTTTAGGCAATCATTGGATTGAAGATGTAGTGTCCAGAAGATATTTTAGCTGTTCAAATGCATCTTAAGTTCTTAACCTCAAGATTCGGATTGGTATAGAATTAATGTCTTGGTTTTTTAATAATGTTATGGTAAATTTACTTATCAAATTCTATCTTGTAGCTTAGGAACACACTGTCATATAGGAATTATCAAGTTGAAACTAGTTATAGTAGATAACTTCCATGAAGGGAGCTTTACTGTTCTTGTTATTCCTTAAGATGGATGGGCCTTTGTGATAGGTAAAAAGATTACAACAGCAGTTGCAAGAAGAGATGGAACTGCATGCTATCATGGAAAAGGCTATTCAGAAGAATGCTTCGAAATTCTCAAGTCCGTCACATCTCCCCCGCCAGGTTTGTTATCTATTGATTCTTCTTTTGGATTCTTTAATATGTGTTTCCAAGTGAAGTAGTTGCATGGGCAACTCTGATGAAATGATTCGAAAGCTTCAACTTTTTGAAGCTTATTTCACCATGTTTGTTCAGGCTACTCTAAATGCGCTCATTTATCTTGTATGCATCTCTGCTAAGACTACTATTCTTGTTCGTTAGGCTTGGTTTGTTTTTGGTCTAAAGGAAAAGGGAGTGTGAGTGGGGTGGAATAATTTCATAAATCTTTCACTATGGTTTGTTTTCAGACTCCCAATTTATTTATTTTTTGAAATCCTTTTTTTTTTTAATTGAGGATATGGCTTGTTCAAGCTTCTTGATTGTCATTGATATTGCTTGTCTTTTCTTTTTGCTGACACGTTTGCATTTTGAGTGGGGTAATTCTTTGTTATATCTTCCATTAAACTATAATGTTATTATGATTGATAGTTGGTCAATGTGAGTACTCCAGACCAGTTTAATCAACACTCAAAATCTTATCTCTTTTTTTGTTGACCCACTCCATAAAATGATATTACAGCAGAACTGTGTCATGGGGACTACTGCAAAATTTCTAAGAGGCATTTGTACACTCCCTGATTTGTAATGAAATCCTATAGAATCCTTGATTAATATTGAATGAAATTCTATGGATTCTAACATAAAGTTTGATTGTTTATGGAAGCTAAACAACGGCACAACTTGATAGTTCAGAAGTAACTGCATAAAAGTTCTAAAGATTTACCAAAACTTCAGAGGAACTTTTCCTATCCCGTGTATTAACTTTGGAGGTTTCGAAAGTAAGTAGACATCATATAAAGAGGATTTGATTTAGGTACATCTTTTTGTCTTTGTTTTCTTCTAAGTTGTGCCAGATTGAAACATTGAATTGGGGATAAGTGGTTTACTAATTTTGCCTCTTTTGTTTTGTTAAACTTATTACTCTAAAATCTTAAGCTGTTAGATAGAAGAGATCACTAAGATACATTGTTCTCGAATAGCTTAATCTTTTAGAATCATTATCACTCCATTCTCTATTAACTTAAGCTTTTAGAGTTATTGGCTGTTCATCATGCTTTTACATTCCTACTTCACTCATGGGTGCCAGGGTTTAATAAGGATTTCATATTGTGATCATGTCCTCTTCTCATATTAGTACAGGCTCAAGACCTTCTATCTAATATTGCATTGTTGGAGGTCACGGTTTCGAAACTTGAACAAGAGATGGTCTCTTTGCATTTTCAACTTAGTCAAGAGAGAAATGAACGGAGGCTTGCAGAATATCATTTGAGGCATTCATCTTCTCAGTCAATATCTTATTGCTCCTCTGACATTATAGATACATCGGTAATTTATCTGCTTTTATTCACATCTAAATCCTTTGTGACTGGAACGACATTAAAAAAGGCAAAAAAAGAAAATTAGAAATGACTTCTTGTTACCTTTATTTTCGAATTTCCAATTTGTTTCCCCCTTAAATATGCGAAGTATTCTTAGACAATATTTCTGCATTGATGTGAAGAAACTGGGACTTGGCCTAAAAGCTTCTCATGTTTCAAGTTGGAACCAGATTGTAGAAATTCTAATACGGTACTCAATTTCGGTCCCTCAGTTTTGTGTATGCAACATTGAATAATAAGTGTATTAAATAGGTCAAGAATCTCAAAGGTAAAACCCTTTTTCTTGTAAAGAGGCTAGAGTAAAGTTTAAAGTGAATGCATTGAAGTAGTGAAGAAGGACATGATAAATCTAGAGGTGACAGAGGGTATGGACTTAGCTAGGGTAAATTGCATTAGAAAGACGCATTTCGCTGTCCCGGCTTAGTTGAAAAAAATATTTATGGAGCCAAGCCTAACCAATTCCAATTAAAGCTTGGCTTGATTGAGCTGAATTTTTTACTGTTAAAAGAAAAAGTTTTGGATTTCAACGTTTTATTTAAAATCTTTTGCTAGATTTCCTTTACATATTTGGGTTAGTTGTACATGATCTCGTGTTTGTGGTGTGGTAGATTCTAAATGCTTGGTATGCTGAGATAGGATTTTCAATTACTATACTTTAGTACCTGCTGGTATAAACAATACGGTTATAAGAAAACTCACATGGTTGTCTTCCATATGGCCAATTAAACACACGCCATCCTGTATATGTTCAATATTGTTCAATATAGTTAACTTGTTTCTTACATTATCCAGAATTCACCTTCTTTGAGGTGTTCAAAGGTTTCTCTTTCTGAAGTGGGTGATTCCTCCGAAGATAACTCCTGTCTGGAGCAGAGAGACCAACCATTAGAATCTACTGACAGATGTACAGAGTCCCTGATAGAGGTATCTGTCTAGTGTTCCTCTTACAGATGAAGCTTTTAAGTTAAAGATACTTTGATGGATTTGGTTTGGTATACTCATGAGAGTTCAGTTTGACCTAAAGCAGATGGGTTAATTTTTCCTCTTCGAAACTTTTTAGTGTGGAAGTATTGATTAAACTTTTAATTTAACAGTCAAATGTTAGTAGGAATTTAACATGTGATACTTTGCATCAGAATTCAGTGGGCTCAGTTGTACTTTTCTCTGACAAGAAAATGTCCATGAAGATGGATTCCAAATCTTGTAGATTTGTAGAGTTCAGGAAGCTTCCTAAAGGGATGCCACCGAATGGCCTATGGGATCACCCTAATCAATTATCTGAAGAGATGGTGAGCTGTATGAAAAACATATTTATGTCCCTGGCAGATTCTACTATACCGTCAAAATCATATGCATCAGAGAGCCACTGCTCACCTGTGTCACCACGTGGCCATCTTTCAAGCTCATCTTGGTGGTCCTCATCTGAAAGGTCAATGATTTCATCATGGGTGCAGAGCCCACAAGTTGATATAGATAGTAACTCTGAGGTGTTGGCTTCAGAGAATGCCTGTGATCCCTACAGGGTCCGGGGAAAATTAAGTTGGGCCGACATTGGAAACTATGGATTAGCAACTGAAGTTTCTTGGATGTCAGTTGGGAAGAAGCAACTAGAATATGCTGCGGGGGCACTGAGAAAGTTCAGGTATTCCATTTAATTCTTTTGGTTTGGATTTTCCTTCTGTCTCTTTGACAGACTATACTTAGATGTGAATTTGTAAATTCCAGAAAACTTCCTCCTATAGAAATTTAGGGAAACATTCCAAATACTCCTGATTTAGAGTAGGTATTGAGATTGCTTGAATTCTTTTATATGGGCTGTTTGCTTCAATTTGATCTACTTCTGATCATTTCAATATTTGCGTTGGTTTGTGCATTGTTGGTTACGCATCCTGAATACGTGGCTCATCGTTTTGTCTTCTTTTCTTAGTGAGAATGTATATTGATATAAGAGGCATACCCAAGTTTTTGAAGGATCCCTGTAAACTCCCACAGATGTTAATATATGAAGATGAATTTACAAAGATGGTGATTTTTATTCTGAAACGGCCCTGTTGCATTCATTTGTTTCTTTCTGATATTGCACATAGGTCAGACAAATATAACAATAGAATACTAAAATGAATCTGTAAGTCTTGCATTGGAATGGTTGACTTATTGTTTGAACCTAGAGCTGATCAAGTGCTGTTTTGTTTGATTGTTATGAGAGCAGGACACTTGTTGAGCAACTGGCCAAAGTGAATCCTATCCATTTGAGCTGCAACGAGAAGCTTGCTTTCTGGATCAACTTATATAATGCTCTGATCATGCATGTGAGTTGCTATATTTCAATTACATGTGTGTTTTGTTAAAAAGATACACGAGGCACTGCAAAGCACTTTCAAACTTGTGAAGTTTCTTATAAAAGACAGGTTAAGTATTGTGATCTTATGGCCAACTATGTACAGGCTTATTTGGCATATGGAGTCCCAAGAAGTGACTTGAAGCTCTTCTCTTTGATGCAAAAGGTTTGATTCTGACTTAAATTCTTTCGTTTTTGTTCGTGTTTAGAAACTTTTTTTTTTTCCCTTTAATCAATGGTTATAATCAATTGACAGTTTTTTGCAACATGTCATGTAATTGCCTTGGTGAGCCCTTGCACTAACATGTCGATGCTTAGGTGATGTGGGGCAAAAAAATCACAAAATTTACATAGTGAAGTTGTGGCAAAATGAGGAGAAAGAAGCAAAGAGAGGAGAGAGAAAGAAGCTAGAAGCTAGAACCTGGAGGAAGAGAAGGGGAAAGAGAGAGAAGGAGAGAAGCAAGGGGAACGAGAGAGAAAGACGAGGGGGAAGGGAGAAGAATCAATTCTTCTTTATTTTTTTTTTAATTCCATCGAATTTGCCTCCATTGGAGTACAAAGCATGTTTAAATAGACTCACGACTAAACCCTAAGGCAACACCCATTTATTGACTTACCTAACATAATCTAGGACAACGTTATTTGTTTCCACTTATTGAATTAGCTAAATTAATCTAGGGCAACACCCATTTATTGAAGTATAAAAACACCCTTTTCACTTGTAAAAATTAAATAAAGCATAGATTAAAACTAATAATCTAGTGAACTAATAAAACCTAAATAAAAATATAGGACCCAATCAACTCTTGTTTCGTTCTGCATTATTCTTCCCTGGTTGGAAAAAAACTCGACCTCGAGTTTTGAAATGCTTAAAGGTCAAAAACATATGCCCAAATTTTTTTTTGATCCAAGCCCAATTTTTGTTTTTTGTTCTCGCTTCTATGCTGGACAGTGAGTACAGTAACGAAACAGAGCCAGTTTCTCAAAAGAACACAACATCTCGCATCCAAGTATCGACACAATCATGGGCACCCACTTTAGCAACCGGTGGTGGCGACAGTGACAATGCAGAGGCAGGACAAGTTTGCAAGGGGTTGGTGGTGCATGAGCTTGCAAGTGGCGCGACATGGGGAGCGAGTATCGCGGGTCTCTCATAGCCCGACATTGTTGGTCGACAACTGGTGCGGTGGTTTGTTGATAGGAGTGGGCTGATGAGCTGGGGAGTGGTGGTGCGCGACTAGCAGTGGTAGTGCCAGCATGATGGACCATGACGGTTTGCGAGATAAAGTTTCAAACATGCCCTTTTTTTTTTTTTTTTTTTTGGATTCGGTGGTGGTTACTAGTTGGTTGTATGGGTGATTGGATGGCGGTACTTTAGGGTGTGTGATGGGGTTTCAGTAGCCTTTTTTTTTGTTTGGATTGGGTTTGTGGTGCGGTTATGCCCTATGGCAGAATTGCTGGTGGCTGGCGATGCAGTGGCTTGCACAGATTGATGGTGGCTGGTGGATTCTGGGTTGAGACGGTTTGAATGGGGGCTTTCTTTTTTCTCTCTCTCTCTCTCGCTCTCGCTCTCTCTCTATAACAGGTATTTGGTGGATCACTTTGGGTATTGGAAGTTGGGGCAAGTTAGGGTTTGATTTGGCTAGTAGGGAAGAGGCTTGGGATGGAAGACAATGGTGGTGGTCATGGCGTTCGCTCGGTTGGGTAGCACGGTCGTGGATCGCACGATTGTTTTTTTATGACGATGAATCCCTCCAAAGCAGAGCTACTTTGTGTATCCACTCCTATCGGGTAAACTTCGAACCCGTGCAAATCGCCATTTTCACACGGATCAGGTAATACTCTAGCTTCGTTGGTGGGCTGGTCCCAAGGAGTTATTTGCACGATTGTTATAGGCTTTGAGACCAATTTGATGTGGGACAAAATAATCACAAAAATGACACAGTAAAGTTACGGCAAAATTAGGGCAAAGTAAGGAGAAAGAAGCTAAGAGAGGAGAGAGAAAGAAGCTAGAAAGCCAGGGGAAGAGAAGGGGAAAGAGAGAGAAAGAAGGAAGAAGAATCAATTCTTTATTTTATTTTTTATTTTTTTATTCCATCAGATGTGCCTCTATTGGAGTGCAAAGTATGCTTAAGACTCACTTCTAAACCCTAGTGCAACACCCATTTATTGACTTACCTAACATAATCTAGGGCCAAGTCATTTGTTGCCATATATTGAATTACCTAAATTAATCTAGGGCAATGCCCACTTATTGAATTATAAAAGCACCACTCTTAAAAATTAAATAAAGCATAAATTAACTAACTAATACCCAATTAACTTATAAAACCTAAATAAAACTACAGGTCCCAATCAACTCTTGTTTGTTCCGCATCACTAGGTAGTTGATTGCTAACTTTTGAAATGTCAGTTGGATCCTGCCACTCGGGAGAGTGCTCTAGTGATTTCAAATTGCACCAGGGCTGAAATAAAATTTGATGGAGTTTTGAAAAGAAATAGGTTCATTTTGCAGGTTTATTGTAGAGACACTTTAAGAAAGCATAGAGTAGCAAAAAATGCATAACTAGGGGCAGTTCAATTGGCATTTGTTGCAGAGTTAGATACTAGTGTGATAAGGTTTACGAAAGGTATTAGTATTAATTTTTAACTAAATGCTCTAAAAGTTTAAGATAATAGAAAATGGTTAAATTTTTTTTCTAGCACTCAGCTTCACATGTTGCCCTTCTGACACAGGCCATCCACATCAGGACTTGATCGCTAATTACGTAGACCTATAGACAATGTTTAGCTTTGATACCATAGTAATTGTTTTCTACTTGCTCTAATATCTTGAAATGGTAGAGAATGGTGTGATTTATTTATTGAGAAATGCTAGGGATTCCAAATTTTTTATCAAGAGATGAGTACTAAAATGATATGGAGCTTATTTATTGGAGAGAATCAAAACAATTAATTAAGAGAAATGCTACAAGTACCAATGAATAAGTTCGACATCATTTTGGTACGATCTCTTGGTAAAAGATTTGGTACCTCTAGCATTTCTTTTATTTTTTAATATATTTACATGATGGATACTAGAGGGAAACATTACTTTCCCTCTTAAGTAGTATGCTTTTATTATTTTGAACATTTAACCCTTTCAGAAATTTGATATTAGAAGGAAATTTTAGGGCATGTTTGGGTGTTGTTTTATATTTGATTATATTTGAAAATGTTGTTTGGGTTGGTTTTCAAGGTAAAATTGTACTCGGAGTTTACCCGACCTGTTTTTTAACCCAACTCAAAAATAATAATAAAATAATAAAATAAACGAAATAAAAAAAGAAAAAACCCAGGGGTGGCCAATCCACCCCCTAGGCAGTGGCTTGGGGGTGGCTGACCACCCCAATTTTGTTTGTTTGTCTTTTTTTTTTCTTAAAAAAAAAAAAAAAAAATCCAGTTTTGTAGTTATATATATATATATATATATATCCTAATTATATTCAATTCAATTTATACTCCCAAACATCTTTTTCCAATTTTGTCTCAGATTCTCTAAACCATCAAAACATAATTTTCTAAAACAAATTCCTTCAGTATTTACACTTTTGAATATAGTAGAATATAAAAAAATCGAACACCTAAACGAGCCCTTAACTTTGATAAGATTCTATGGTGTAACTAAAAAAAGGGAAAATGTGAAGAGACCTTTAGAGGGATAAAATACTGTTGTTGATCACTGTTCTTTAGTTCTTTATCGTTGACACTCAACATGAACTTAACCATAAGTTGTTTATGAGCAATCGTTTCTACTATCTATTAGAGAATGGGGGAGATCACTTTTCGACTGCCAGATATGATAGAGTTTGCTGGTTGCACTTTCATACCTTGGTTAAAACCTAGTGCTAAGCTAAACTGATGGTGGCCATCAAGAGTTCCAAGTGTTGTGGATTGAGAAATTCTTTTTAAAACTTGTGGCACTTTCAAAAGCTTATTTTAAATTCAAGTAGGATCAAATCAGTGCCGAAGTATGGATGAGATCTGAACCTTAAATGAAATGCACTTATTTATTTATTTATTTTTAATGTGTATATGATTGTTGGTGTCATGAGTAATTTCTGTCGTGATATAAAATTTGACAGCCCTTAGGAAAGAGCTGAACTGAATAGTTTGTTTAAGTCACATCACAATTAACAAGTGAATATAATAAAAGGGAAAAATGATGGAATATAGAAGGAAGATGATTCCTCCAAAGAGGGGAAAAGAAAGCAACAATAGTTGAAAAAATCTCTACGGATCAAAGCCTTCTATGCATATCTTTGTTGTTATGTTAGAATGAACTTTATGAATTGGTAGACAAGGAATGATTAAGCTAGTTTATCTTCATCCCAAGAATCATTAGATGCCTCATATTTCTCCTGTTGATGTATGGGAGGTAACTGTATAGCGTGACCAAATCAGTTAAAGGATGGATCGCTACTATCATAGGACTGTTACATGGACCATTTTGTGGCTGCAGTTGATGAATGTGTAGTTGTTTATGGCCTTTCATGCTTGCGCAATGTCTACTGATGTTTTTTTTTTACTATTATTTATTTATTTTTTTACAGGCAGCATACACTGTTGGGGGACATTCTTTCAGTGCAGCTGCTATTGAATATGTGATTCTGAAAATGAGACCACCACTTCATCGGCCACAAATTGTATGACTTGCTCTAGTAATATGGTTGATTTATTATCTTATTTACTTCATTCCCTGATTAACATTTATATCCAAACTATTATCAGGCTTTGCTTCTTGCCCTTCACAAGCTGAAGGTATCAGAGGAGCAGCGGAAGTCTGCAGTTGATACGTATGAACCATTTGTAGCTTTTGCTCTTAGCTGTGGAATGTACTCTTCACCTGCGGTAATCTCAACACTTCTTCCACAAAATGTTCAATAGGTTGTTTTATTTTTAGTTCTTCTGTAAGTTGAGCTGAATTTTACCTAACTTAGTAGAGGATAACAAATGCAGGTAAGAATCTACACCGCTAAAAATGTGAGGGAAGAACTTCAAGAAGCGCAACATGATTTTATTCGAGCTTCAGTGGGGGTTAGCAGCAAAGGGAGGTTATTGGTTCCCAAAATGCTACACTGCTTTGCCAAAAGCTTTGTGGATGATGCAAATTTGGCTGTATGGATGTTGCATTACCTTCCGCCTCATCAGGCCGCCTTTGTTGAACAATGTATTTCACAGAGGAGGCAGAGCCTTCTTGGTTCACGCAACTGTGGCATTCTTCCGTTTGATTCACGCTTCCGATACCTATTCCTTCCTGACAAAATTCCTCTGTGATAATGTGTTAGCACTGTGAGTCCAGATATACCTTGCTTGCCTTGGTCTGGGCAAGCCAATACAAAAAAAATGTTGGCTTTAAACGATGCTAAGGTTGCATCTCTAGTGTGACGCTTAACCTCAAGAATAACAAAGATGGTGGCAGTTTTGGTCTTCTGCCTTAAGGACCTGCTATATCCCCCAGGGTGTTGTACATTTTGTTCATGGATAAAGCGATTCCATGCATTGCTTCTTGTACAGTTCTTAAGAATAATCTGTTTCCTGGACTACTGATTGTTCAGAACTAATTTAGTTGCTCATGTTGCATATTGTCAAGATTAAGGAAAGTTTGTAGGGCAAATAATATTTGAAGTTCTTGTATACAAACAAAATCAAGGATATCTAGCAAGCAATTACAGTTTGGTCTTGAATAGAAAGAAAAAAAAAACTACAGTTTGGTCTTTCAATATGTAGCATTCAGAGGATATGGGACAATGTCCTACAATTACATAATAGAGGTGTTACCATACAATAAAGCATGAGGAAATGTACATTAACAGAAGAAAAAAACAACCTCTCAACTCTTGCAACAGCCTGGCCATCTCTTGGTCATATACTATGGTTGCAATTTGTTTTTTTTGTTTTTTTTTTTGGTTTTTTGTCAGCTTTGAGTTGTATCGAGGCATGTCTATAAAATTATAGGTCAACTTTTATTTGAGTCATTTAATTAAACGGTTTAGACTATTTCTTTATAACTCACTAATTTTATCTCTATTTTTTTTTTTCCCTCAAAACACTTCACTTTCCAGCTTAGCCTTCGCCTTCCTTTGTTCACTGCCGTGCTTCTCTCCTTCCATTTTTTGCTCTCCCTCACCGGCTAGTTTTTCGATTTGTGGAGGTTTATGAATTTCGTTTTTTTCAAGGCCTGACCTGTAACCCTTCATCAATTTTGCCCTCAAACGTGTCTTTTCACTGTGCTCCTAACCCTTCTTGTTATCATAATTTGTTAATTTTATGTTGAATTCGTATCGAATTTAATAATTGTATAAAAAATTGGTAGTCCTATGATAAACTATTACTGTTTCTTAACCGCAGTAACTAACTGGATTAGGTGTTTTGGCAACAAAAGGTAGATTCTAAAATATGAAATTAGAGTCTATGGCCTCTGACATGATCCCTCTGCCCCATTTATTCGTTTTTTTAATGTCCCAAATGCTTGTCCGATCGGAAGAGTCAAATGTGTTGTCGTTTTATTATTATTATTATTAATAACAGTTATAGCGAACTCTTTGTTAATAATATTACACCATGCAATAAAGTCTGACCTGCTCACAATCATGTTCTCCTCGTGCTTGCGGCTCACCAACTTTCTTGTCATTTATTATTTAATCCATAACTCCTATTATTTATATTTTCTTAAATGTATGAATATGAATATGAATATTTTAAGATAAGATGATTTTTAATCTCCCATCATTTTTGATATTTTGTAAACTGAGAGGGAACAACAGACATCTAATTATTATTATTTTTTCTGTAACCCTAGGGTAATCATGAATGAAAAATAATTGTTTACCGAAAGAAAGGCTTACAAAATTTCCAACGGGTAAGGGTAAGGACCTAAGTCGAATTCATGAAAAAAAAGTGTGAGAGCTTGAGGGAGTTGTGGATGGTTGATTATTTATATATATATATATATATATATATATATATATATATATATATATATGGGTATGTCTACTGTCTAGATAGGTCCAGGTGTCTCTGTAATGTCGTAGTTTGATGGGTGGTTTTGGTTGTTTGGGATGGTGGTTGTAGATTTTTGGAGAAGACGTGGGGGTGATCGAGCCAATTGCAAGATAGATAGTCAACTGGAGTTTGACGTGTTCTCTCACTCAAAGACAAAAAAGAGATGGAGTGATTTCAGAGGGACATGTTGACTCCATGTCTTTTGAAAACCTTATCATTTTGATAATTTGCTAAAGCCTACTATGCCTAGAAAGAAAAAACTACAAAAGCCTCTTTACCCTTTTCTAACCACCCACTTAAGAGCTGATTAGCTATATATGTATATTTATGAGAGAAGACTTAATTATATATAGAGAACCAAGCATTTCTCTTATATATATATATATATATATATATATATAT
Source organism: Alnus rubra (assembly GCA_028654335.1). Lineage (NCBI taxonomy): Eukaryota > Viridiplantae > Streptophyta > Magnoliopsida > Fagales > Betulaceae > Alnus > Alnus rubra. Next base: position 2,447,705 of record JAJPGS010002369.1, read on the forward strand.
ATATATATATATATTTATGAGAGAAGACTTAATTAATTATTCCCCTATTAACGGCTTCTCCAAATATATGCGAACAAAGAGAGGGGGCGGGGTTGATAAAATTGACTCTAACCAAAAAATTTCAAAAGCTCAATTTAGAGGTGCTAATACTTTCCACTTAACTAGTCCAACGTCCCATGAATTATTCCCTACGCAAAATAAATTTGGTAAAATTACCCCCTTACGTTTTTGATTTTCGGATTAAAATTATTTGGTGTGACTATCTCAACATATTTCGGTTGTTTTTTTCTTAACTCTCTCGACTTGGCCCACAATATCTACTTCATTCGGCACAACATCGACCTAGCCAACGGTTTTCAGGCCACCGACCCGTTTCCACCCTGATTCCAAAACGATTCAAATCCGTCCAAAGGTTTTCTGGCAAAACCAGCCTCGTTCACCTTGTTTCAAGCTCTTAACCCATGCAGTTCAACTCATTTCTCAGAGCATTCTCAGTCGGTTCAACCTGGTTTCATAGCATTCTCAGCCGGTCAACCCGGTTTAAGTTCGGTTCCAATCCAACCAAGTTCTTTTCTTCCTCGGTTCAACCCAGTTTAGCTTACTTTTATCTCAGTTCAACCCGCTTCAAGTTATTTTCATCCCGGTTCAGGCCATTTTATCCCAGTTTGACCCGGTACGGTTCAGGTCATTTACATAGCACGTTGGTGCTTCTTTTGGTTAGTTTTTCCATTGCTGTACGTTGGTTAAAGATTACAAACAGTGCGTACCAAAATGAAGAGTTTAAATCTAAAAAACGATTTACGGTTTTTGTTTTCCAAAAATTATAGAGACTTTTACGATTAATGCTCCGTTTGTTTCGACGTAAAATGGTTTCCGTCGTAAAATGGTTTCAGGGAAGTCATTTTTCAGGAAACCATTTTCCGTCGAAAGCATTTTTCGGTGTTTGGCGCGTACGGAAAATCGCAAATATTTTTTTATATTTTTATTCAATCATATTAACTTATAAAAATCAATTTTTATTCACAACATAAAAATATTAATGTAAAATAATATAAAAATCATTGATGACGAGATTCGGTCACTGACCGACTAGATTCTGACTATTTTCACCTGATTCTGGCTAACATAACTAGAATTCGAGATAAAGGCCGGAATCCGGACAGTTTCGTCGGAATCTGGGATAACCGGATTCCGGCGAAAGTGGCCGGATTCCGGCACAAAATGCCGGTTTCTGGCCATCTGGCCGGGTCTGGCCAGAGAGGCCGGATCTGGCCAGATCCGTCCGGCCAGACGGCCGGGAACCGGCCTCCCTGGCCAGGTCCGGCCTCCCTGGCCAGAACCGGCCTGGAACCGGCCTCCCTGGCCAGGGCCGGCCGGGATCCGGCCTCCCTGGCCAGGGCCGGCCGGGAACCGGGTCTCTGGCCAGATCCGGCCAGATGGCCGGATTCCGGCCTTTCTGGCCAGATCCGGTCAGATGGCCGGAAACCGGCCGGTCTGGCCAGATCCGGTCAGATTGGTCGCCGGAATCTGGCTGACCGGATTCCGGCGAAGGTGGCCGGATTCCGTCGCCAGATTCCGGCGACATTAACGGATGTTGGATTCCGATACCGGCAATATTTCGATGGTGGTCGGCTGCTTGAACGTGAAGGTCGACTGTGCCGTTTAAAATAGATCGACTGCGTCTGGCGTCTTCGGAAAATGATTTACGCTTTTAAAAAGCGTAAATCATTTTCCGAAATTTACTAAGCATTTTTGGTCAAACAGAAATCATTTTCCGGTTGACTATTATTTTCGCCCCTACCAAACACCGGAAAATGCCGAAATCATTTTCCAGAAATCATTTTACGCCGAAACAAACGGAGCATAAACTGAAAATGATTTCCGTTGACTATTATTTTTGCCTCCACCAATTATTGAAAAATACGAAAAAATATTTTCCATAAAAATATTTTATGCCGAAACAAACGGACCATTAAATTCAAGTGTCGTGGTATTTCATTAATACTCCAAAGGTTGATGATTATCAATTAAAAGTGAACCCAGAAAGGAAAAAAAAAATGAAAAAAATTATTTTTGGAAAGTAAAAGAAAAAAAAGAAGAGAATTTTCTGAAACGAAAAGAATAATGCTAAAAATTACATTTCTATCCCACTTTCACTCAACTACGCTGATGTGGTAATGTCCATCCGCCTTTATTAAAAAAAAAAAAAATCCAAAGGTTAATGGGAACTAACTTGTCAGCATTTCTCAAATGGAGTACTGTTAAAAACTATACTGGACTGGCGTGGCAGTGCCTTGCCTATTACTAATTTGATCGGCCAATGGGAGACCCACGACTAGTCGTTGGTGTCCATGTGTGTAAGTCTCTGCTGAAGGAGCATATATGGGTAAATGCATGTTGTGATATATATATTTTTAATATAAGGACGTAATTGTAGTTTCACACATCTCATATGGGGTATAATCGACATTTTACGTCATGTGTGAGTCACATCTTGCGTTTGCTGTCAAAGTTAATAGAAAATCCTAATGACAAAGGGTTAAGTGAAAGCCTGAAAGGGTTAGGTAGTTTGGGGATAAATTGTGACGAGACATAATTGCAATTTGAGTGAAAGTTTAAGGGAGTAAGAATAGTTTCTCCTAAAAAAACAAAAGAAAAATGAAAAATTGAAAAATCAACTTGATTGAATCGATACATGCCCACATGTAGTTTTAGCATTAAGAGTGATGATTTAATTTCAGGTCAAGCACAAGAATCTATAGCTTGTGGAATGAACATAATTAATGTAACTTTGATAACAAATTTTGCTACGTAGATATGATTGTTTTAATGCCTATATATTAAATTGCATCGACACCTTGAAATTATTAATTTTTCTTTGATGAGAACAGCAGTATTTTATGAAAATTAAACATCAGCAAATGACATACTCCAAGCCAGTTCAGCTGGTAAGATGTCCTTTTTAAGTTCACTTTAAAAGTCTTTGTTGTCACCCTCCCTCAACTAAAACCCCATCCAAAGTCCAAACCCAAACCTTCCACTTTCCAAAGCTACTATAAAACTCAGTTATACTAGGCTTTCAGACAAAAAGTAACGACTGCAAAATTCAACTGTTCAGAAATTTCTTTTTCGTTTTCTTTTTAAATGCCAAATTCAACTGTTCAGAAATTTCTTTTTCGTTTTCTTTTAAATGCCACACACACACACACACACACACACACACACACACACACATATATATATATATATATTCAACTTAGAGTGTGTTAGAATATACGGAAAATATAATATATTTTTCGTATATTTCATATTTGGTTGATATTGTAATATTCTCTATTTACGGTGAATTGTAATCAAATCATGATTTGATTACCATATTGGTATTTATTCTAAAACCCTATAAATAGAGACTTTTGTATTGTAGACAATAAAGTTAATAAGAGCACAATGTAACCCTTTAGGCTTTACCCTGTAGACGTAGGTCATAGATCAAACCAAGTAAAATCTTAATCTCTTTTCTCTCTCATGCTTCCGCTATTCTCTCTCTATAGATTCATACACAAATCTCAACATGGTTTCAGAGCTTATTTTGATCCCTCTTTTGGATTTATTTTTGCCTATTTTGTTGTGATCTGCGGCTCAATTCATTGGCGAAACTTGGCACAATATGGTTTGGCCCTTCACAGGATTAACGGCTAATTTCTGTTTCCGACCATCATTGTAAGTTGCGGTTTGGCCCCTCATGGGATTAACGGAAATTCTCCGTTCTCCGGCCGTCTCCTTCAGCCTTTTGGCACAATGTGGTTTGGCCCTTCACAGGATTGATAGCTAGTTACCGTTCTCCGACCATCATTGTCAGTTGCGGCTTGACCCCTCACGGGATTAACGACTAGTCTTCGTTCTCTGGCCGTCACTTTCAGCCTTTCTCGCCGACACCGTTTTGATCCAACCATCGACTTCGGCTGCATTTAAATTCGGCTTCTAATTTCAAACTCAAGGTTCTAGAATCTTCCACCTTGAGTTTGAGGGGGGATGTTAGAATATACGGAAAATATAATATATTTTCTATATATTCCATATTTGGTTGATATTGTAATATTCTCTATTTACGGTGAATTGTAATCAAATCACCATGATTTGATTACCATATTAGTGTTTATTCTAAACCCTATAAATATCGACTTTTGTATTGTAGACAATAAAGTTAATAAGAGCACAATGTAGCCCTTTAAGCTTTACCCTGTGGACGTAAGTCATAGATCAAACCACGTAAAATCTCTGTCTCTTTTCTCTCTCGTGCTTCCGATGTTCTCTCTCTCTAGATTCATACACAAATTTCAACAGAGTGGTTAGCATATAGTTGAACAACTTGATTCCTCTTATCTGATTGGTTGGCACTTGGCACTCATCAATCATCATCAAAACTGACTTTAATTAGTTTCTTCCTTAATTTAATGACTCATGCATTGCATGGGTAGCTAAGATTCTGTATATGGTGAACCAACTCAGTGACTCTATATATGATTCTGGCTAAACCATATTACTACTTTCTGCTCTATTAAATCTTTAGCTAATACACAAACTGATACTTGCAATTAAACTCTTTTATTCCTTTCTTTAAGGTATATACTTTTACTTATTAAGAGGCCAAAATGGTTCAACCACCTGTTTTTTCACTTTCTTTTCAAGATTTATATTTTATTCTTTTACCTGGTTCAAGGCTGTGGGAGGGATGTGCATGCCATCACTTGATCACATATTTTATCAATAAAGCTTATTTTTCATTTTAAATTCCTTTCAAACTTAGTTATATATATATATGATTAGCATATGAGATCGAGATGATGGATACATGGTTATAAGATATTAATTAGGGAGAGAGGGGACGGTGGGAAATTATGCTTTCTATCGTACGTCATGATTTTGTTTTTGGGTGCTAAATTAATAGTTTTTCTGTTTCCATTAAAGTGGAGTCCAATTAAGGCATTTTCATCTATTGATTAATGATTATACTGATGAGTGAGCCCTTATACGTGCACTACTAGTAGACATATGACTTAAGTGGATCTTGTTTTTTAACCAATTGGATATGGATTAATTAGGAAAAAAAAAAAAAAAAAAAAGGATATGGATTGATATCTTGAAAGCCAAACCTTTTATATTCTAATATTTATTCCCCCTTTACTTCTTAGAAATTATGAACACTACCCAAAAAAAAAAAAAAAAAAAAAACGGCTTTCTTTTTGTTGGAGCCGTTTTAACAAAAATGTTCGAAATGGAGCCGTTTTGATCAAAACGGCTAATAATTGCAGCCGTTTCAACTAAAAAAAAAAGGTCTCAAATTAGAGTTGTTTAAACAAAAAAAAAAAGTCTCACATAGATCGTACCACGATCGATCACATGATCGTACCATGATTGATCACACATGATCGTAGCATGATCGATCACATAGATCGTACCACGATCGATCACATAATCATACCACGATCGATCATACTTAGAACGTACCACGATTGATCACACTTAGATCGTACCACGATCGATCACATGATTGTACCATGATCGGTCACACTTAGATCCTACCACGATCGTATCACGATTGATCACACATGATCGTATCACGATTGATCACACATGATCGTACCACGATCGATCACATAGATCGTACCAGGATCGATCACACATGATTGTATCACGATCGATCACATAGATCGTACCACGATCGATCACATAGATCGTACCACGATTGATCACACATGATCGTACCACGATCCATCACATAGATTGTACCATTATCGATCACACATGATCGTACCACGATCGATCACACATGATCGTACCACGATCCATCACATAGATCGTACCATTATCGATCACACATGATCATGTGATGAATCGTGGTACGATCAATGTGATGGATCGTAGTACAATCTTTGTGATGGATCATGGTACGATTTATGTGATGGATCGTGGTATGATGATGTGATGGATCGTGGTACGATCTATGTGATCGATCGTCGTACGATCTATATATATCCCCCTCAAACTATCATTCAATTGTCAGTGTCCCTCCAAACTACCAATTGTGTCAATATCCCCCCTCAAACTACCAAAAAATGTCAATGTCCCCCTTAATGACCAAAATACCTGTCATAAGATTATTAAAATTAAAAAAATATAAAATAACAAAAAATTGTAGAAAAAATAAAAATAAAAATAAAAACTGGTTTTAATTTTTTTTTCTTTTGTTTATTTAATTTGTTATTATTATTTTTTTTAATAATTTTCAGTTTATTTTTTTAAACAAAAATTTGTTTTTTGTTTTCTTTCCCTTTTTTCTTTAATTTTTTTTTTAAATATTTTTTATGTGTACTTTTCCTAGTTGGAGCCGTTTTGGAAGAAAACGACTCTAAATTTTCGGGCCTTGCGCGTGGGACATGAAATTTTTGTGTCCTACGCGCGCACAGCCAAAAAAATTTTCAAGTTTTGAATTTTAATTTGTTTTTTCCTTTCACACACCCATAAAATATCTCCTTCACTCTCTCTCTAATCCGTCACTCTTAAGTCTCATCTGGCCATCGTCTTCCTTTCTCCCTTTCTTTCTTCTTTCTTGTTCTTCTTCTCTCTTTCTCTCTCTCTCTCTCTCTCTCTCTCTCTCTCTCTCTCCTTCTCTCGACGACCACTGTCGTGGGTCTCAAGAGACCCACTACCACCGTCTTTTGAGACCTAGCCGTGGGTCACTTGAGACCCAGCCAGAGGTTGATTTCCGGCGATTAGGAGTGATTTTCGACAATTGGGCAAGGGGTCGACGATGACATAACCAAGGGAGGCTTCCGGTGAAATTTTCGACTGCCTAAGACATGATTTCCCGTTGATTTTCTAGGAAAATCCTCTAGGTAAATAACTTTTGTAAGATATGTTGCTTTATTTGTGATCTCCCAGTTCATATTTGATCTCTATTTCCCCCCCCCCCCCCTTTTTTTTTCAATTGTTAAGCAGAAAGTCCTAAATTTTTTTTCCTCTTTTATGATTATGCAGATGCCAAGGGGTGTCCCAGTTGCAATAAACAATGCTACCAACGTAGGTTTGCTTGCAGTAAGGATGTTGGGGATGATTCAGGATGCTGACCTACTGGCTAGGTTCTGTTTTGACGTGCACTGTGTTATAATCCAGCGCACTATTCTTGGTATTAACAGGATGTTTCTCTGTTTTGGGGTTCTTGATGGACTGAGCCGTGAATGTGATTATGCTTTGATGGTTTTCTGTTGGTGTAGTGTTCCGGCCAGTTGTGTATTGTGGGTTGTGGTAATGTTAGTAACCTAATGGTCTTGATGTTGTGATAAATTTAGATGAGTATTTGTGGGTTTGGTTTGTGGCCTTTGTTGATGTGTATACTAATTTGGGGTTATTTTTGATCAGATGTATATGGTGTACTGAAAATGGGTTTTGATATATATATATATATATTTTAATTTCTTGTTATTTCGACTCTAAAAAAATAGTTTTTTTTTTTTGTAAATTTTTTTATTTAGAGTCGTTTTAGGAACCCTAAAACGGCTCTAAAAAAATTAATGGTTTTTTTTTATTTTTTATTTTTAAAAAAATTTAGAGTTGTTTTAGGGTCCTTAAAACGGCTCCAATTAGTTAGAGTTGTTTTGGTCCAAAACGGCTCAAATCGGTTTGAACGGTTTTTACCAAATTTGAGCCGTTTTTACCAAAACGACTCCAACCGATTTGAGCTGTTTTAAAAAGCGGCTCAAATTGGTTTGAATTGTTTTTATTAAAACAACTCAAATTAGAGCCGTTTTAGTCCAAAACGGCTCAAACCGAGACTTTAATATGCGATATGTTGAGCCAGTTTGAAAACGGCTAAAAAAAAAAGGCTCAAAACACCTGTTTTTTTTTTTTTTTTTTTTTTTTTTGTAGTGGAAGGATGATACAGTAAATATATATAGGGTTAGGGTTATACGTACATAGATATATAGTATACTAAATATAACTTATATAAAATGGTTTAGTGCTGCTATATATATAGAGTATACTAAATATAACTTATATACTACTACCTATGTTGGTGTTTACTTTTCAAATAAAACCAAGTTAGAGTTTTTGGTGTTAGGGGTTAGGGTTTTATATATATTCCTTATAAAAGGGGAATAATTCATGCTACAACCATATACTCATTAGCCATTTTGTGTATTATAATGTAGTCACGTTATATATGGACAAGAGTTGGATGATGAAGAGGAGAGGCTCGAGGGAGTTTACGAATGGGCCGAGGCGCTTGTAAGGTTTGCAGTTACGAACTTTAGAACTAAAGATTTAATTGTGTGCCCATGCAAGACGTGTGGCTTGAACAAGAGCATACGACCAGAAGAAGTATATGACCACTTGACCAGTGGAATTGGAATTTTGACTAGTTGCATTGAATGGGTTTGGCATGGAGAGAAGATTAGTGCTCCTGTACTTAATAGAGTACCAATAATTGAATCTCCCAATCCGGCTCTGGCTGCAAATAATGTACCAATACCTGACAAGTGAAGAACGATGCATGCCATGTTGCAACATTGAAAATAATTTATTGACTTCTAATTTAAACCAAGTGTGTGATTGTGTGCAAACAAATATCTTAAATGCGGAATTTAAATGAGACAAGATATTTGTTACGAAGTGGAAACTCTATGAAGAGAAAAAACCACTCCGGGGCAGCCAAACCCATGAAATCCACTATCCAAAAACAAAACTTGTTACAAGGCACTCGTACTCACATAACCCTATGTTGTAGTCATACCTTTAACTCTGACGTGTAGCCCAACACGAACTCTTCCCAACCAGATCTTCCACCTGAAGGGGTTTTTGATGGATTCCTTTACCCTAGGGCCGACCCCTAAGATAGACTTCACACGAACACTTGAGCACACACTGACAACGACTTGAGAGCTAGCGGATCTTCGATTCTCCCTAAACACCCTCTCAAAGCACTATGGAATTCACTGTCGAATGACTCGAATTCTGTATAAAACACTAGCCTAGAGCCCCCTATTTATAGGCTTCAAGAGACCTCAAAAACTACTGAGATTCAGACTCTGGCTGGCGAGCGTCCGGACGGAAGTTAGCCACTCCCGGATGGTTTTTTGCGATATCCTTTCAGAAACATCATAATTTTATCTTTATCGGGTCCACGTCCGGACGGCTTGATCGAGCATCCGGACGGTCTTCGCTAAATCCTTTCCGTGTTCGAACGGAACTTTGGTGGAATATTCTGAACTACTGGACATTGTCCGGACGTGTTGCCACGTCGTCCAGATGGCTTGCAGAGACTTCCCAAACAGTGTCGACTTCTTAAAATAGACTCCTTGTTGAATATTGATTGACCTAGCGTCCGGACGGTGTTGTTCTGACGTCCAGACGTCTTCAATGTTTATCTGTAAGACACTGCGGGGCGTCCGGGCGCCTTCAAAGGCCCGTTTGGACTGTTGCACAGGAACCAATTGTTTTTTTCTTGGATTTTGCAAGGACTCTTCATGGATATCTTTAAGCAGCTTGTGATCAGTTATTGTCTGAATAACATGAAGATTCTAATTTGAAAATCGATCATCCTGTTAACACGCAACCATTACATAAAGTGTTTTTGTTTTATCTAGAATGTAGCCAATAAAATACTAACAAACTCCCCCTTTGGCCATTCTGGGACAAAAACACTTGACCGGTTTGGAAAATACATTTTCGGTCTAAACACAAAATACAATCAAAAAATACTCCCCCTTTTTGTCACACAATGACAAAGGGTAAACAAAGTATGAAATTAAAACCATAAGTGTTTAAGCAGTAGACAAAGTGTCAACATAAATTGTTCTGAAAATAAGACAAGAACAACTAAAAATAAACACTCAATCATTATCATCATTCATCTTTGGATGATGATATTTCAGGCATTCTCTGATGTCGATCTGGCTCTGCTTGACACGTTCCCGGATAAGATTGACTTCCCACTGAAGAGCTGACATGGAAGTCATGAGCTGTGCAAAAGTAGCCTCAATGTCAAAAGAGGGAGGTACAGCCTGAGATGATGATGATACAGCTGTTGGGGGGAGATCTGGTGGAGGCTGAGGAACAGTGCCTTGAGCCTCGTGTCGCAACTGGGCATTAGACTTCATGAGAGTTTGAATGCCAAGAGGATCTGGGATCCTTGAGTGGGGCTCCGAGTCTGAAATATCTGGCACGACCTGAAGGCATATTTGAGTGATCAGACACCCAAATGACAGACTCGCGTTCTTCTCATCTCGAACCTCGAGCATAGTGTGCAAGATGTGCTTGCACAGGCAAAATGGAGTCCGCATCACGATGGCTAGAGAAGGGTGGCCTTCTTAAGGGTAAGCTCACTCCGCTGAGCTCGAGGCCAAAGGTTTGTGACAACAACCTTTGCTAAGAATCGGTGCATAGGAGCAAAGGCACCGATGTTGATATGGGAGTGGGACTTGTCCTCACGCTGTGGTCTCGTCCCAAAGAAATCATGTAAGAACTCAATGCTGGGAACCTCCTCAGGAAAAAGAACTCCGGAGACTGGTAGAACAGGGACCCCGATCACAGAACTGATAAGCTGGGGGTCTATCAAAATTGTTTGGCCTCTGACCATAGTCTGCATGATCAATCCTCTGTCATCATCCTGAATGATGATCATGTGGCCATAAAATTCCCACACCAGTCTGGGAAATGCCTGGCAGGCACAATTGTACAGATACTCCCAGTTATTTTCCAATAGCATCTGAGCGATGGGAAGTAGAACTGGGTCTCTCAGATCTACGAGGTGAATATTTCGCTTAGATAGGACCTGTCGGGATTGCATACGGTGCAACCGGTCAGCAACTGATTCCTCAATTCTTTTCCTGACTCGGGGAGGAGAGTTGTCTGAAGACATATTTTCTGAACTAAAAAAAACACAGACACAAATCCATGAAAGCATTAATTCCTGTTAGTCCAAAAAAAATTTGGGCATTATAACGGCTGTAAACTGGACTATCCCAAAAATTACAACATCAAGTAACACAACTCAAACAACATTTAGAACAAATATGCAAAATCTCAACCCAAATAATAAGGAATTTTTGAGCAATAATATATATTTAACTAGAAAAAATGAAAACTCAAAAACAAACTATTTTAAGCATGAAAACTTAAAAAAAAATTAGTAAAACAGTATAAATACATACCTGTGGAGGAGATAAAATCGAAAGACGACATGTGCATGAGAGAAATACGCATAAAAAGCACAAGGAAAACGCACAAGACGACAAAAAAAAAAAAACACAAAAGGAGAGGAGAAAATGGCGTGCGGCGCTAGGGAGAATACGATTTAACCCTACAGGTTTCACCATCCAGACGGAACTTAAGTGACGTCCGGACGTAGTGCCATGTAGAGGTTGTAAAAACACGCTCGTCCGGACAAGAAGAATGAACGTCCGGATGAATCAACCGCATCGTCTGGACAACCAAAAATACCGTCCAGACATACAGGATCAACGTCCGGACGCTCCACACAAAAGAATCTGAAAAAGAGTAGAAAAAAAATTTCCCAAATAATTTCCAGAGCACGCATGTATAAAACACTGATATCTTAGTTCAATTAGCATTTTAAAAAATCCAAGATATAATTGAGAGTTATGTTTTAATCACCACAAGAATTTCCCTGCAGAAGGACATTTTTCAATAGAAAACTTAACTCATGCAATGCGTATGTGTGTGAAGGCTTTCTCAATAAGGTATGAAGTATGCTGATATGACTTAAAACACCTGAATTTTTCAAAGAAGAGAGAAACTCAATGTTAGATCAGTCAAAATTCAAACCTTATTATGCTAGGGCCTAGTTACCTTCATCTGATACACTCCCCCTAAGCTGCAACACTTTTCTTTTATTATGTCATTTAGTGACCGTCTATTTCCGCAATGATGTGGTCACTGACTGTTTCTTTAGGGACACGATCAAGAACAGATTTAACATAAGCAGTGTGTCTTTTTATTTATCCATTTTTATTCAGTTGAATGCCTTTTATCATTGGTCCTGCAACCTAGAAAGAATGCCAGAATTTATGGGTTCTAGGTTCAACTAGCGAGTTGGTCAATTTGACTATCTTGGCAAAACAAATCTCTCTCATTAAAAAAATCCAAAAGCTAAAAGTCAGAGGAGAGAGAAAAAACCTTAGGGGAGCCTTGGATAGTGCACAATTTTCATCGCATGAGAAAATCAACTATCTAGAATGGATGCCACTGGAAAACTTCGCAGATATAACAAAACTCTCAGTTATATAAAGGCAATTGAATAAATGCATCAGAAAATGAGACATTAGTTAAACATACATAAGATATCTGGAAGTTATAAAACAATAAATCTTTACATCCTTTTAACCCCCCTTTTTTTTATTAAAAAAAAATGCTTTCAAAATAAAGAGAGTAGGGTTGACCAAGCATTTATGGTAAAAACAAACCTGACCTCAGGGAGAAAGGTTTGAGAGTAATAAGATAGAAAAAACAGTCGCTCGACGTGCTTTTACTATCATCCCTATTTAATACCTGCAGAATTTCCTCAAGACAACCCAAGAGGGAATATAGGGATAGAAAAGATGGTTCCATAACAACATGAAAAGTATTTATAAGATGAAAAAATAAATTAAACTATGCAAGTGTACCTGTCATGCTCTTGGATTTAGGAACCAAAATCCTAGGTGAAAATTGAAATTGACTTCTAAAAGTAAAGTGTGTGCACAAGTGTCAACAAAAATTAAGCACAGCGGAAAGTAGACAACACACAGATTTTTGTTGATGAAGTGGAAACTCAATCAAGAGAAAAACCACTCCGGGGCAGCCAAACCCAGGAATTCCACTATTCAGAAGACAAGACTAGATACAAGATAGTAGCACTCACATATACCCAATGCAGTGGTCGTACCTTGCTCTCTAACGTGTAACCCAACACGAACGCCTCCCAACCAGGTCTCCTACCTGAAGGGGTCTTCAATGGAATCCTTTATCTTAGAACCGACCTCTAAGATAGACTTCAGATGTAGCGCAGCACACTTGTAACGGCTTCAGAGGGATCTTGAACTTCTCTGAGCTCTTGTGGAATTCAATACCGAATTCTTCCAGTTCTTAATGCTCAGGGGCCTCTATTTATAGGCTGAGGTGCAGAATGGGCGACTGCTGTAATATGTACAGACGCCGTCCGGACGGTGAACCTGAGCCGTCCGGACGGACAAATGTACGACAGGATTTTCCGAAAATTTCGCTGAAAATCTTTCCTGTTTAAGAGCCCCGTCCGGACGATGAGACACTGACGTCCGGATGGTTGCATGTCCGCTGCAAGTAATTTCCATATAAGGCTTCGCGCGTCCGGACCAAGGGGGAAGAACGTCCGGACGGCATTTCTTCAACACGCAATTTCCATATCTGCTATGAGTGCGTCCAGACCATGAAAGGTTGACGTCCGGACGGTTGAAGTCGAATCGGCAATTTCCTTAACTGATGAGCCCTCGTCCGAACCAATGCTGACTGACGTTCGGACGGTGATATTTGAATTGCGATTCTTGCCTTATTTATGAGCGCGTCCGGACGGGAAACCACATCCTCCAGATGGTGTATCAATCTTCCCATATTCTGAACTTGGAAAGAATCTGAAGTTGATCGATCACTGATGGACGTTCGGACGGGCTGCTAAGACGTCTGGACGGATGCAAGCCGGAATAGAAGCTTCTTGATACAGTGGAGGGTCCGGACAGAAAGATATGTCGTCCAGACGGAAGAAACACGTCTGTCTGGCATCCGGACGGGATGACACGTCGTTCGGACGGGTGGAACAGTGGACAGATGGGCGTCCGGACGGGATAACAAGTCGTCCGGACGGCTGACAGGGAATCTGAAATCTTCTATCTTTTTCGCAGCGTAGAGTCTTCTGAAAATGCTTTGACAAGTGGAATCCCTGTTTACAACATCTTTACACATAAGTGATTTTGTCCAAACACAGAATGAGGCCAAAATACTAACACTAGGCATGTGTGACCTTACCTACTAGGTAGGTCTGTTCCTTCTCGGGGAGTGAGTGTTCTCATCCTTGTCCTGTCCTTCCTTCTGAAGCTGTAGAGTTAGAAATTTGACCAGATCTTGCATGAAAGTACTGGCGGAAGATGTTCCTTCACTGGAGATTTCTCTTGGTATAGTTTTCTTGGGGACCCATGTTTGTTTTCGCCTGAGTAGGCTTCTGCAGCTGCTGATGCCTTGGAGTATGATTTATGGGTGGAGATCTATGCTGCCTTGGTGACTTAGGTGGAGAACACTTCGGTCTGACTTGACTGCTAACTCCACATTGGTGACACATGGGAGTTTTAGGAGCCTGCCACTTTTTCTTCCTTTGAAATTGCCGATGTGGGCAGTTAGGTCTGATGTGCCTTGACTCGCTACAGTGATGGCATATGAGAGGCTTTCTTCGTATATGAAGCTTGACCAGAGGTTGAGGGTTAAAAGGAACTTGTCCTTCCATAACTACTTTTCCCTTATCCATTCTTGGAGGTGGAGATTCAGGAATAACTGGCCTCACGAAAATGGTCTTGGAGGTAGAAGGAGTATCAGAAGTAGGAACATACCTCAGTCCGGTCTTGTCAGTTGGGCACTTCTGAATGGAGAGCATGTGAGTGAGCTTCTCGTCTGAGACTCTTTCCAGTTGTAACTGTGTCTCCAGCAGCCTCTCTTCTAAATCATTAATCTTTATGAGGATGGAGATCTTTTCAGTTCTGAGGCTGTTCAGTTCTAGAACATGCTGCTTGTATTTTTCCCTTAGGTTTAGAAATTCTACATATTGAAGTTGATAGACTGACTGCATATCTTCTTCTTCACTATTCTCAGAGTAGTAGGACTGAGAATCCTCCTTATCTTCGTGTGGGGCAACGAATGCCAAGAAATTTTCTTCCTTAGGAGTTTCTTCTTCTTTCTCAGACTCATCGCTGAAAGTTGCATTAAAGGCTTTCCCTCTTTGTTTCTTTAGATTTGCACATTCAGTCCTGATGTGCCCAAAGCCTGAACATTCGAAGCACTGAGGACCCCTCGGATCTTTCTTATCTGCTTCTTCTGTATCAGCTGTATGAGTAGCCTTTCTTAATTTTTCAGAGAACTTCTTCTTGAATTTATTATTCTTCATAAAACGCTAGAAGTTCTTGGCTAATATAGCCACTGCATCTTCATCAACATCGGAGTCTTCGTTAGATGAGACTACGGATTTCTTCTTGGATGCCTTAGATGCTTTAAGGGCAATTGTCTTTGCCTTTCTGACCAGAGGTAAGGAATATTCGTACGTCTGAAGAGATCCTACTAGCTCTTCAATCTTCATTTCCTCCAGATCTTTGCTTTCTTCTATAGTTGTCACCTTAATCTTGAAACGCTCAGGCAAAGATCTAAGTATCGTGTTATATGCTTATATGCACTGCTTCTGTGCTGAAATAAGCCTTGTCCTTCATGGTGCAAGTAAAATTTTACCTTGTCCTTCATGGTACAAATAAAACAATTAGGTGCTGCATCTTAGGGGGAGTGTATCAGATGAGGGTGGCTAGACCCTAGTAATTAATAAGGTTTGACTTTTGATTGATCTTTCATTGATTTTCTCTCTTGTCTAGAAAATCTAGTTGCTTTTTGTCATATTAGTTAAATTCATACTTTTTGGGAAAAGTCTTCACACACACACACACACGCATTGCATGAGTTGAGTAATCTATTTAAAATTTCTATCTGCAGGGAAATTTGTGCTTATTGAATACATAACTCTTATTTATATCTGAGATTTGCTTCCCAAGACTCACCATTGAGTTTCTTAGGTCGCTAATCTTAGTGTAGAACTCTCCGAATGTCTCATCTTCTAGCATTTTAATTTCTTCAAATTTAGAAATCAACATTTGAAGTTTGGCAGATTTTACTAGTTTTGTGCCTTCATATGTTCTTTCTAGAATTTGCCATGCATCTTTAGCAAATTCACAATTTGAAATTCTTGCGAATTCAGATGGTGAAAATGCTTGACATAGTGCATGGAGGGCTTTATCATTGGAAAGCCTTGCGCTTGTTTGAACAACAGTAATTTCGTCTGTTTCTTCTGGTTTAATCCAACCAGTTTCAACAATTTTTCAGACGTCAATAGATTTTAAAAAGAAGCACATTCGGGCTTTCCAAATAGCTATAGTTCGTCCTATCAAAGGGCGGAACAGAATTAAGATTTTGAGACATAATAATCAAAAACAGAAGTCAAAAGGATACACTCAAGAAATAAATCTAAAACAAAGTGTACCAAGCTCTGATACCAATTGAAAATAATTTATTGACTTCTAATTTAAACCAAGTGTGTTTGTGTGCAAACAAATATCTTAAATGCGGAATTTAAATGAGACAAGATATTTGTTACGAAGTGGAAACTCTATGAAGAGAAAAAACCACCCCGGGGCAGCCAAACCCAGGAAATCCACTATCCAAAAACAAAGCTTGTTACAAGACACTCGTACTCACATAACCCTATGCAGTAGTCATACCTTTAACTCTGACTTGTAGCCCAACACGAACGCTTCCCAACCAGATTTTCCACCTGAAGGGGTTTTTGATGGATTCCTTTACCCTAGGGCCGACCCCTAAGATAGACTTCACACGAACACTTGAGCACACTGGCAACAGCTTGAGAGCTAGTGGATATTCGATTCTCCCTAAACACCCTCTCAAAACACTATGGAATTCACTATCAAATTCTGTACAAAACACTAGCCTAGAGCCCCCTATTTATAGGCTTCAAGAGACCTCAAAAACTACTGAGATTCAGACTCTGGCTAGCGAGCGTCCGGACGGAAGTTAGCCACGCTCGGACGGTTTTCTGCGATATCCTTTTAGAAACATCGTAATTTTATCTTTATCGGGTTCACGTCCGGACGGCTTGATCGAGCATCTGGACGGTCTTCGCTAAATCCTTTCCGCGTTCCAACGGAACTCTGGAATATTCTGAACTACTGGACATCATCCGGACATGTTGCCACGTCGTCCAGACTGCTTCCAGAGACTTCCCAAACAGTGCCGACTTCTAAAAATAGAGTCCTTATTGAATACTAATCAACCGAGCGTCCGGAAGGTGTTGCTCTGACGTCTGAACGTCTTCAATGTTTATCTATAAGATACTGCGGGGCGTATTGTCTTTGATTTGATCATTGTCTGAATAACATGAAGATTCTAATTTGAAAACTGATCATCCTGTTAACGCGACCATTACATAAAGTGTTTTTGGTTTATCCAGAATGTAGCCAATAAAATACTAACAAACATGTTTTTGGTATGCATGATATTCGAGCAGACGAGAGTGGGTGTCAAGTGGAAGTGCAAGACGAAGATGTACCTGGGGAAGTTAAGGAAGAAATCGATGAGAGTGTTAGAGACAACTTGGTTAAAGATGCAGACAAGCCACTTCATGATAAAGCAAAATATAGCAAATTGCCAGCTATTGTACACCCATACAATTTGAAGTGTGTGGGTGGACTGAGTAATACGATTTTCACATCTTTGCTTGAGTTCATCAATCAGTTAGTACCAACAGATTAGCCAACTTTGCCTAAAATACATATGAGGCCAAATTTTTTTTGAGAGATTTGGAGCTTGGATATGACATGATTCCGGCTTGTCGAAAAGATTGTATGCTATTTTGGAAGGAAAATGAGAAGTACGATATATGTATAGTGTGTGGAAAATCAAAGTGGAAGGACGAATTTATTGAAGAAGATAGGTCATCCTAAACATCGAAGAGATGGACGATGAAGGTGTTGCGGTGGTTTCCATTGGCATCAAGATTGCAAAGGTTGTACATGTCACAACATACCGCTTCCCACATGAGGTGGCACGCTCATGGGCACACAAAAGATGGTGTGCTCAGGCTCGGGCAGACGGTGAGGCGTGGAGGGCATTTCATACACTAGACCCAGATTTTGCATCAGACCCATGTAATGTTAGGCTTGGGCTAGCATCGGATGGTTTTAATCATTTTGGGAACATTAGCAAAAGCCATAGTATTTGGCCTGTCATGTTGGTTCCGTACAACTTGCCTCGGATGTGCATGAACAACCTATTTCATTTTATCCATTAATATTCTAGACCCAACTTCACCTGGAATGAATATAGATGTCTACCTACAACCTCTAATATCAAAGTTATAGGAGTTGTGGAATGTAGGGGTACAAACATTTGATATCTCCATGAAAAAATCATTTGTTAGGCGGACATCATTGATGTGGACAATAAATGACTTCACTGCATACGCAGATTTATCTTGATGGAGTACTAGGGGCACACTAGCATGTCCTTGTTGTATGCATTCAATGAGATCTATATGGTTAACATACAGACACAAATTTTCTTATATGAGGCATAGTTGATGATTGCCTCCAGATCATAGGTGGCGACTGAATGCAAGATCCTTTGACTGTAAACAAGAGCTGGGTGCTGTGCCTATTGTGCCAGATGACGATGAAATCCTAAGACAATTACAGGAACTTGTTTGTGTTCATGAAGATAGAGGAAGAGGCAAACGAAAAAAAAAAAAAAAAAACGTGCAACAAGGTCAGTGAGCAAATGAGGAAGTGGTATGGTAGAAGAAAAATATTTTCTTCACATTGCCCTATTGGAGAAATAATTTGTTACGACACAACCTCGATGTGATGTACATAGAGAAAAGTGTGACGGATAATATCCTTGGGACACTACTAGACATGAAAGAAAAAACAAAAGACAATCACACATCATGTTTGGACCTATGTAAAATGGGTTTGAGACCAAAACTTCATCCATTTACCAACGAGTGAGGCAAAACATATCTGCCCACGGTATGCCACAAAATGTCTAATAAGGATAAATTAATTTTTTTGAAAGTAATCAAAGATGTCAGAGTACCTGACGGATATGCCTCAAACGTGTCTCATTGTGTGAAACTTAAAGCCCGTATCGTTGTTGGTTTGAAGAGTCATGACAACCATATACTCATGCAGCAGCTTGTGCCAATCGTTTTGCGTGGATCCTTGCCAAAGAAGGTTGTGAAACCTTTGATAGAATTGTCTATATTTTTCAGGGGTATATGTTCGAAAACATTAACAGAAGAAGATCTAGCCCGACAGAAAGCTGAAATCCCTATAATATTGTGCAAGCTTGAACAAATATTTCCTCCGAGTTTCTTTACAAGCATGATTCATGTTGTCGTACATTTAGTTCATGAATGTCAGCTTGGTGGACTGGTATACTATTGGTGGATGTATCTGGCTGAAAGGTAACACTAGTATTCTATATATAAGGGGTTTTTTTTTTTTTTTTCCTTAATTGTCTCATTGAGGTAATATAGCATATATTTTGTTTTCTCTATGTAGGTCCCTTGGATGGTACAAATCTTTAGTGCGCAACGGAGTTGCACTTAAGAGTTCTATAGCGTAAGGTTACTTAGCAGATGAAATGTTGACATTTTATTCGAGGTACTAAGAGAATGCACCCATAGTATACAATATGCCTCAAAGAAACCTTGATGAGGTTAGAGGGGTGGTAACACGAGTCAACCTCGACCAATGCACATTAGCGCAGGTTCATCGATATATATTATTTTTAACTCGAACGAGTTCCTTCAATTGAACACGAGTTATATTTTAAAGACATCTTACTTCAGCTTAAACATACACTTGTGAATTCTAAATGTGGATTGCAAATACGATGCACCTGGATGAGCTGAGGCACGGCTCCAATAGGGGCTTACTATTGGACAGGGAATTGCACTGACAACATAGGGACAAATTTTGTGATTTGTACCTTGACTACGTAAGAATTTCTTATGGTTTATAAAATCACGATGATTGTTTTAGTGTATATGTAATTTTCTACATCCCGCTAACTATCAGCAACATTATATCAAATTGCAGGTCAACTGAATGGACGAGACTCGCAAAACTGAACTGGGGGATAAGCTTGTATGGCATTCTAAATTGCTAGTCGAAACGGCCCTCGAATACAACCGATATGTGGTTAACGGCTAGTTGTTTCACACTTTGGCCCAAGATGAAGGAAAGACAACTCAAAACAGTAGCGTGTGTGTGCCAATAGTTGATGGCAATACATATTATGGGAAGCTAACTCGAATAATCGAGGTAGAATACTATGACATGACTAGGTATGTGCTATTGAAGTGTAATTGGGCGGACATAAAAAAGGATAGGGGATACTCAGAGGATGAGTATGGTATAACACTTGTGAATTTAAAAAACTAGATACACATGGGAGAGCGGGTTATTGATGATCCTTACATATTATCTTCATAAGTATCACAAGTATACTATGTTTGAGACGACATGAACCTAGACTGATGTTGTGTAGTAAGGACTAAATCAAGAAACGTGTATGACGTTGGTCATGGGGAAGGGAACAATGATGAAGGTCTCAACTATTATGACAGTGGGCCTTTGAACTTGAACGTTTATCATGATCCAAATGAAGTTGACAACAATGTTGTTTACTGTTTCTGTAACAATGTACCTACATTCGAAGTAGAACTACCATAATAAAAGTAGCATGTATTATTAGTTTTGTTGGCTGCATTCTGTTGACAAAATCACTATTATGTAATGTTGCTATTTTAACAGGGATATCGTATATTTTAGAATCTTCACAGTATTTAGGGCTTATGTCTCTAATATGGAAAAATCCTTGTTATGACAAGTTTTAGTGTCACAAGCTTCAAGAAGGCTATTTCAGTGTTCCAGGAAGATTCTGTACAGATTCTGTACAGATTCCAACTCAGAAAAAGTCTGATCTTTTGTTTCTGTTCGGACGCCCATCAATGTCGAGAAGCTTTTGAATAGCTCCAGGTTGCATTCATCTGGACGTCATGGCAATATGTCCGGACGCTCTTCAGAGTTTGAGAAGATTCCCGAATTCCTTTGCAGACACAAATTGGGAAGACAACCTGCATCCGTCCGGACGACAGGGCAACGCTGTCCGGACGCGTTCCTTGATAAGAAAATTATGTGCAGACAATTTGCAACCGTCCGGACTCTAGGGCAACATTGTACATACGTGACCTTAATATGGAAACATGTGAAGTGCGTTATGGAAAGGTGGTTGCACAGTTCACCATCCGGACGCTCTATGCTTCCTTCCAGACGCGACCTAGAGAAATCAGAGATAGACTCGTTTTAGGTCTTCTAAGCCTATAAATAGAGGCCTCTAGGCATGTAATATTTACAGAATTCAGTATTGAATTCTCTATAGCTTAGAGAGGGTGTTTATGGGGATATTGTGAAGATCGGCTAGATCTCTAGCTGTTGCCGGTGTGCTGTTACTTTGTTCATGTGAAGTCTATCTTAGGGAGGAGCCCTAAGGTAAAGGAATCCATTGAAGACCCCTTCAAGTAAGTGACTTGGTTGGGAGGTGTTCGCATTGGGTTACGTGTCAGAGTGCAAAATACGATCGCTGCATAGGGGTATGTGAGTGTTATTGTCTTGTTACTAGCTTGGTCTTCTAAGTGGTGGAATTCCTGGGTTTAGTTGCCCCGGAGTGGTTTTTCTCTTAATTGAGTTTCCACTTTGTTAACAAAATATCCATCTTATTTAAATTCCGCATCTTGATATGTTGTTACACATTGATCACACACACATGGTAAATTAGAAGTCTCTTTATTTTTCAATTGGTATTAAAGCGAGTACACTTGTGTTTGGATTAATTTCCTGAGTGTGATTCATATTTTTGTTGACTTTTTTTTATCATGAATTCTTCTATGTTATCTGAAGAGAATTCTGATAATGAGCTCCTTGAGGATTTTCTTAAATTGAGTAAAATTTCAAAAAATTCCAATAAAGAGCTCAAAAAGATTAAGTAAGAAAAATAGTCTTTAATCATTAAATTGTCTGAATCACATGCTTTGATTGGCTCTTTGAAATATGAGAATACTATACTGTTTAACACTACTGATACACTTGAGAATAAATTAAAAGAATCTGAAGATCTCTTGAAAAAATTCTCTAGTAATAATTTAAAAAGCATGCTTTGTGAAAAATAATGAGACTTCTAATTTAACCGTGTGCGTGTGCAACGTGTAACAAAATATTGTAAATGCGAAATTGAAATGATACAAATATTTTGTTAACGAAGTGGAAACTCAATTAAGAGAAAAATCACTCCGGGGCAGCCAAACTCAGGAAATCCACTATTCATAAGACAAAGCTAGTAACAAGACAATAACACTCACATACCCTTGTGCAGCGATCGTATCTTGCACTTTGACACGTAACCCAACGTGTACACCTCCTAATCAAGTCACCTACTTGAAGGGGTCTTCAATGGATTCATTTACCTTAGAGCTCCTCCCTAAGATAGACTTCAACACGAGCACAACAACAGCACTACGGCAACGGCTTGAGAGCAAACTAATCAGCACAATAACTCCTAAGTTATACTTTCTAAGCTCTAAGGAATTCAATACCGAGTTCTTACAAATTACATGCCTAGAGGCCTCTATTTATAGGCTACAGACGACTTAAATCGAGTTTGGAATGATTTTCTCTAGGTGGCGTCCGGACAGTGGCTGAGAGTGTCCAGACGGATAACTGTGCAACCAGTTGCACGCAATTTCCATAATAAGGACTGGCGTCAGGACGATGTTGCCCTGACATCCGGATGGTTGTAAATCTTCTCCACATCTTGCCTTATCAAGGATAGCATCCGGATGGTGTAGACCTGTCGTCCGGATGGTTGTAGTTGTCTTTACATATCTGTGTCTGCGAAGGAAATCCTTTTACTTGTCGAACTCTGAATTGCGTCTGGACGTGTTGCTGAGACGTCCGAACGGATACAACCTTGGAACAGTTCGAAGCTTCTGGACACTGATGGGAGTCCGGATGGAATAACCACGTCGTTCGGATGGATGTTGCTTGACTAATGAGCATCCAGACGGTTGACAGGGACGTCCGGATGGAATCTTGAGATCCGACTTCTCTGACTTGGAATCTGTGGAGAATCTACTTGGAGCACATCTCTGAACAGAAGACTCTGAATTAAATAGTATCCCTGATTAAATAGCAACATTACATAGAAGTGATTTTGTCCAACAGAATGCAGCCAATCAAAAACTGACAAACTCCCCCTTTGGCCATTTTGGGACAAAAATCACTTGACTGGTTTAAAAATACAATCTCGGTCCAAATCAAAAAATAGTCCCCATTTTTGTCTCAAAAGGACAAAGGGTAAAATAGAGCATATAAAAACCAACAATAAAATTACTCCCCCTTAATATCTCTGCAAGACAAGGGTAAACAGAGTAAAAAAATAAAATCCAGAGTTATAAAAATATTACAATAATCCAAAACATGAAATCAATAAAATGTCTCAAAATATGCTAAACAAAGCACAAAAAAAAAAAAAATCAATCCTCCTCAGCAAGGGTTGGATGATCCTCGTTATCACTAGCTAGATGATGGTGCTGGAGACACTCCTGGATATCTAGTTGGAACTGCTCCACATGGAGGTTAATAGAGTGAACCACCCACTGCATTGAACTCATACCTCCTTGAAGTGACTCGAGAAAAGCTAGAATTTTAGTCAAAATTGCATCAGACTGTGGAGGCGGAGGAGCAGTCTGTGAAGATGATGTTATAGCAGGCATCTCAACATGAATAGGAGGAGGCTGAAGAGCTTCATCTTGACCTTCAGGCCTTAGCTGGGCATTTGACTTCATCAGTGTCTTATAGTTGAGGGGGTCCTGAATCTTCATCTTGGGCTTTCCAGAGATGTCTATCCTAGACTGAATGATAATCTGCGTGATCAAGCATGCGAATGGGAGTCTTGTAGTATTCTCATCTCGGGCCTCTAGCATAATATTGAGGATATGCTTGCACAGGCAAAAAGGCAACTTCATGATAATGGAAAATAAAAATTGAGCCCTCTTCTGAATCAGGTCACTCTTACGAACAGTAGGCCAGAGATTATGCTGGACAATCTTCGCGAGCAGGCTGTGCGGGGGAGAAAAGGCATCGATTCTGATATTTGTAGCTCGCTCCTCGCCCTGTGGAACATCATTAAAGAACTCCCTAAGATCCTCCAAAGTGGGAGCCTCCACAACCTCATTAGATGGGCTGGCGGAAATATGAAGCATTGGTACACCAATAATCCTGTTAATGACCTATGGATCAATCTGAAACACATGCCCCTCTACAATAGACTAAAGGACAATGCCACTGTCCTCATCCTCCACAACCTCCAGATGCGTATAGAATTCTCGGACCAGCCTGATGAGCACAATACAGGCACAGTTGTAGAGTTAGCCCTAGTTATATGTCTGAATGATGTCATTGATAACATCAAGGGATGCTACCATAACATCAGCCCTAACAACACTCCTTTCTGGAATAACTGGCTTGTTTGCTATTCTAGCTCTGGAAGCAGCAATGCCTTCCTCTGTCCTCTTGCGAACTCTGCATTGTGAACTGCTGCCAGACATTATTTTGCAAAAGAAAATTCAACCATTTTGCCAAAAAAAATAACACCAATGAAATGAGTTCCTGTTAGTCCCAAAACTTTTGGCATTATAACGATAGTAAAATGGACTTCCCAAAATAAACAGATATGCAATCAAGAATATCCAACATTTATCTCAAAATATATTCCAAAATATTAAAATGATTAACAGTTAAATAATACTGAAAAAAATGCAAAAGATGAAGCAAAATACTTGGAAAGGAGATAAAATGCACAAGAGGACAAAATAAGCCGAGAACTCGTTAGAAAACAAGAGAAAAAGCACCAAAAAAGACAAAAATCTCAAGAGAAAACCGAGAGAAACAAAAGGGAGATGCGGCCGTTAGGGAAGAAACGCGATACTCAAACCTATAGGGTAACCGTCTGGACGCATCACTAACCCATCTGAACGCGGGCTGCCACATAAGCATACGGCAGAACCGCGCGCATCTGGACGTTTCACCTGACCGTCCGACCATCTGAGCTGTACACGTCTTGACTCAAGAGGAGATCGTCCGGACGCTTCACATTGAAAAACAAAAAAACTGAAGGAAAATTTGTAGAAAAATTATTTTCCCTAAAGTTAGCTTTAGAACACGGATGTATAATCAACTGATATAGTAGTCTGATAGCATTTCAAAAATGTGCATTGATATAACTGAGAGTTAAGTATTCAGTAAGCACAAATTTCCCTACAGATATAAAATTTAAATAGATTACTCAACTCATGCAATGTGTGTGAGTGTGTGTGTGAAGACTTTCTCAATAAAGTATGAAGTTCATTGATATGACTTAAAAGCAACTAAATTTTCTAAACAAGAGAGAAAATTAATGAGAGAACAGTTAAAAGTCAAACCTTATTTTACTAGGGCCTAGCAATCCTCATTTGATACACTCTCCCTAAGATGCAACACTTTTCTTTTACTTAGTCCTTTAGTGACCATCTATTTCTGCAATGATTTGATCACTGACTGTTTCTTTAAGGACAAGTGCAAGAGTAGATTTATAGTACAATAAGCAGTAGATCTTTTTATTTATCCATATTTACTAATTTTTTGAATGTTTTTTATCACTTGGTGCTACAACCTAGAGAGAATGCTATAATTTTTAGGTTATAGGTTCAACTAGCGAGTTGGTCAGTTTGACCATCTTTAAAAAAATCTCTCTCATTAGAATTTTCAGAACCAAAAAGTTAGAGAGAAAAAAATGCACCTTAGGGGAGCCTTGGATAGTGCATAAAATCATCACATGAGAAAAGTAACTATCGCATTAAGATGCACAGGAAAACTTGGCAGATATTAGGCATAAACTCTCAATCATATATAAGCATAGTTAATTAATGCACAATGAACCGAGATATTAGGGAAAAACACATGCAATATCTGTAATGCCAAGAAAAGATAAAAAATAAAATTCCTGCATCTTCTTCCCCTAAATATATATATATAAAAGCAATAAAAACATGCTACAAAGGTGAATAGACAATCATAAACCTAGCATGTGGTAAGATCAAATTTGTCTTCAAAGAGAAGGGATCAAAAATACCAATATAGAAAAACAGTGGCCCGATGTGCTTTTTCTGTCATCCCCAAATATTATCTGCAAAATTTTCTCAAGAGCAACAAGAGAAATAGGGGGCAAATAACAATGGTTCCTAAATTGCAAGGCCAATAAAGATATGATATGTAGAGAATAATACGATGCAATCAAACCTGATGCTCTAGGATTAGGAACCAAATCCTAGGCATGTGTATCCTCACCAACTAGGTGAGTCCATTCCCCCTCAAGGGGTGAATGTTTGCCTCCTTTCTGACCCATGCCTACCTTCCTTGTGGTGGTTGTTGACAAGACTTATCCGGTGATCCATCCACAGTATCATACTCTCCATCCACAGTATCATACTCCGCATCCATATAGGCATCTCCCTATAGAATTGATCATCCTCCATCTTCTGTGGCTTCTTCATGAATTGCCTTGATTTGTTAGTCTTGTGTTTGCCATTCTGATTGATAGGAACAAATCTTTGTTGATACCGATGATGTTGAGGAGCCTGACGCCGTGGGCCCTGGTGCCTTGGAACCTAATGCCATAGAGCTTGATACTGGGGAGCCTAATGCCGTGCCAGAGGTCTTGTGCCGAAATTAGCTTGTCTTGGCACTTCTTTTTTGACCTTTGATCTCTGAACTTTGAGAAGAGAGCACTGGTGTAACGACCTGCCTTTTACAAAAAGGCGTAAGTGAAAATTTCAATTTTGCACGTGATGTTATGATGTCATCAGAGTTATAAAATAAAAGCGGAATATAATTTTTACATAAAGACTTGTTAATTATAACACAATACATTGAGCTAACTGAAATTCCTCTAGACATTCATTAAAAGTCCTTTTCAATAATTACAATGAAACACGTGTCATACACGAAAGTTTACATGCAAACTTACTACATACAAGTAAATCACTAAACATATTACATACAAAATAGTACAAACATTAATAATTACAAAGCAATGGAACCTAACTACATTAGCTTTAGAACTCTTAAGTTAGCAGTTAATCCAATCCATAATCTTCAGAACCCGTGCAATCATCTATGAGATGATGGTTATTACCACAAGCCCATAGTTACATAAGTGAGCTAACTGTCATTCAACAATATAATGTATTATGCTTTATTTAAGGAGAGAGATAACATAATGATGAGATGACAGTTTTATATGTAGAGTCTTAAACAGTTCAATTTAGTTCTTTCACTCCACTCGCATGGGCCGTTCCCCGATTAGCGGCTATCCTCGGGGCCGTTCCCCCTACATTACTTTTTATTAACATATTTTCGTACTATCAGAGACCTCCCCCCTCTAGTACTTTGAGAGACGTTCCAATCATTATGATTATTATGGTTTCCGGTTTAGGCACTATTCCTATCCGGAACATTAAACCAAACATATCTCCCATCCAAAAAATTACAACCACCTAACCAAATCACTGCAAAACAGGAACACTATACCAAAAATATAGCCACTGCTAATGCACACACGCTTAGCCAAAACATAGCCTAGCCGAGACACATTTCCATATCAAACAATTACTCACATACACTCACGGTAAACCTCTTTCCAAATAACCATCAACACTAACTCAAAACACCCATAATCATCAAAATTAATGTATGGCTTCAATCAACCAACATTAATCCAAAATCTAGCCAACAATAGGGAATATACCACAAATAACCAAAATAGGGAACACTCGGCCAATACTACACAACCAATCAAGAAATCTACTTATGGAAAACCCATCCACAAAATAGGACAGTATTCGGCCAATAGCAGGGGAATCGGTCCAACCACAAAACAGGGTTACACGGCTAAATAGGGAATACACAGCATACATATACAAATCCAAGAACACCCATATACCCATTCAGCTATTCCAATGAATCACACCGTCACTTCACTTCAAAACATACCCAAATCAGTTTCAGAGTACTCAATAACATAGCTCACCAAAATTAACTAAAAGAATCCAACAATTAGTAAAACTAATATCCATTCAAGCAAGTCTAAACTAAATCACCCATAGCCACTTTTACACAACCGGCCAGAATAAAGAATACACCACTTATTAACTCAATTAGCCAACAATCAGCAAGAACAAGGAAGAACAACACTTAACCAGCCGATACACACATAATCCAAACCCACATACACCCATCAATAATATCTCCCACCAATTTTTGGTCAAAACACCACAAAACAACCCACTAGAATTCATCAACAATCGGCCACCATCAAAATAGGGGTATCAAAAATCCAAAACTACAATAATCCCCAAATCACAGTAACCGGCCGAAATACAAAACCTAAAATCAATAGAATATCAACTAGAAATTAACAAGAAATTACCTAGAGGATTTCCTTTCAATCATAGAGAAATCTACCGGAAAATCGCATCTGAAAGTTGCCGAAAAATCAACCTTCAAGCCGTCGAGTTTCGGGTCAACGGGTCACGGGTTTCTACGGTTCACCAGTTGCAGGGCTTACCGAAAATTGCTCCTCATGGGGGATCGGGTCTTCCTCTTGCCAGATCTCCATGGGTCGTTCGGGTTACGAGTTTTCTCCGAGTCTCTTCTCTGTCTCTCAGCCTCTATCCGTCTCTCATCTCTCTCAATCTCACTCTCTGCTCTCAACTCTCTCTCTGTGTTTGGTATGTGCTCAGGCGAGAAGAACATAGAAGAAGAAATGAATAACAGAAAGAAGGAGAAAAATAAAAGAAAGAAAAGAGAGATGGATGTTGTGCAGGTGTGGGGAAATTGAAGGGAGAGAGGTTCGGATATTATAAGAAAATTAGGATATTATTTACTAAAACTTAGTCATTAAGTTTAGTAAAATATCAGTAGATATTTTGTACAAAACTTAGTAGTTAAGTTTTCATAAAAATATCTTTAGATATTATATCAGTGGATATTTTTACACTGGTTCTTTACCATTATGTATATTTCATTAAGATTATAATCTAAGTCTGTTTTAAGTCTAGTTCGTTTCATTGTTAATATTATTCCATTAATAATATTATTGTACCAATAATATTATAACACAACAAATATTATAATATATATCAAATATATATATCGTACCAAATAATAAATATTACACAATAATATTATTCATCAATATTACGATATCAATTAGCCCACTCAATAATTCAGTCTGTCTATTTAATAATCGAGTAATATTATTAGAGTCTAATAATATTATTCTTTATTTATAAAATCAAGGTTTATAAATAATAAGACTAAGGAATATTTATTTTCATAAATATTCATATAACCTTATTAATTTATTGGGGATAAAATTTTGTGTCAGAAGCCACGTATTTTATTAAGTGCTGGATGTGAATACTGTTTCCTATAGTATTAAGCCGTTTGAGCATCGAGTCTTGTGGATCGAATGTCAATTCTAAACTTGTCTATTTTACTCAGTCTTAAATTCTAATTTAAGACATTTTATTTTATGACTTAAAATCTGGGGCGCTACAATTGAAGTCGGATGTGCCCGCTTAAGTCGCAGTGGTGGCATATAGAAGGTCGTCTAACGGTGGGGGGCTTCTGAGTGACCGGAATATCTCCACCAATTATGTCATTTTATTTGTCCATGATTGTGAGTGGAGGCTCAGGGACTGTGGGCTTGACAAAAATAGTCCTAGAAGTAGAGGGAATGTTGGAGGGAGGAGCTACATACCCGAGTCCAGTCTTGTCTGTTGGGCTCTTATGGATTGACAGCATATGGTTCAGCTTCTCATTAGTGACCCTCTCCAACTATAGCTGTGTCTCCAGTAGTTTCTCCTCTAGATCCTGTATCTTGAGCAGCAGCGAACTCTTTTCAGTCTGTAAACTGTTCAGCTCATGAATGCCACTGCACCTTCTTCTTTCTCAGAGTCCTCTTCAGATGAGACTTTGGTTTTCTTCTTAGATGCCTTGAGGGCAATAGTCTTCACCTTTTTAACTGGGGGCAAGGAAAGCTCATAGGTTTGAAGAGATCCCACCAACTCTTCAATCTTCATCTCTTCTAAATCTTTGCTTTTTTCAATGGTAGTCACCTTGATTTTGAAACGCTCAGGCAAAGATCTTAAAATTTTTCTGAGGAGCTTTACGTCCGAGACGGACTTCCCTAGACTCACCATCGAGTTCCCTAGGTCGCTCATCTTAGAGTAAAACTCTCTAAATGTCTCATCTTCAAGTATCTTAATTTCTTCAAATCTAGAAATGAACATTTGAAGTTTGGCAGATTTAACAAGTTTTGTGCCTTCATATATTGTTTCTAAGATTTCCCATGCTTTTTGAGCATTTCCACAGTTTGAAAATTTAGTAAATTCAGATGGTGAAAGAGCTTGACATAGAGCTTGGAGGGCTTCGTCTTCGGCAAGTTATGCGTTCTTTTCAGTTACAAGCTTAATATTTGTATCCACTGGCTTAGTCCAACTAGTTTCAATAGTTTTCCAACAATCAATGGATTTTAAAAAGAAACGCATACGAGCTTTCCAACAGCCATAGCTCGTGCCATCAAAGGCGGGAACGGTCATAAGATTTTGAGACATGGTAAAATAAAATAGAAGTCAAAAGGATAACACTCAAAAAATAAATCTAAACAGAGTGTACCAAGCTCTGATACCAATTGAAAAGTAATGAGATTTCTAATTTAACCATGTGCGTGTGTAACATGTAACAAAATATTGTAAATGCAAAATTTAAATGACACAAATATTTTGTTAACGAAGTGAAAACTCAATTAAGAGAAAAACCACTTCAGGTCAGCCAAACCCAGGAAACCCACTATTCAGAAGACAAAGCTAGTAACAAGACAGTAACACTCACTCACCCATATGCAGTGATCGTATCTGGCATTCTGACACGTAACCCAACGTGAATGCCTCCCAACCAAGTCACCTACTTGAAGGGGTCTTCAATGGATTCCTTTACCTTAGGGCTCCTCCTTAATATAGACTTCAACACGAGCACAGAAACAACAGTACGTCAACGGATTGAGAGAAAACTAATAAGCGCAATAACTTCTAAATTAAACTCTCTAAGCTGTAAGGAATTCAATACCGAATTCTTACAAATTAGATGCCAAGAGGCCTCTATTTATAGGATACAAAAGACTTAAATCGAGTCTGGAATGATTTTCTCTAGGCGATGTCTGGACGGTAGCTGAGAGCGTCTGGACGGTTGCACTTCTGCTGCACGCAATTTCCATATAAGGTCTAGCATCTGGACGGTTGCAAATCTTCTCCACGTCTTGGCTTATCAAGGATAACGTCCGGATGATGTAGACTTGTCATCCGGACGGTTGTAACTGTCTTCCCATATCTATGTCTGTGAAGGAAATCCTTTTACTTGTCGAACACTGAATGGTGTCTGGACGTGTTGCTGAGACATCCAAACGGATGCAACCTTTGAACATGTTAGTATTTTATTGGCTACATTCTGGATAAACCAAAAACACTTTATGTAATGGTTGCGTTAACAGGAAAGTTTGTTTTCAAATCATAATCTTCATGTTATTTAGATAATGATCAAATCAAAGACAATAACAGATCACAAGATGCTTAAAGATGTCCACGAAGAGTCCTTGCAAAATCCAAGACAAAAAAACCGGTTCCTGTGCAACCGTCCGGACGCTCGGTCAATCAGTATTCAACAAGGAGTCTATTTTCAGAAATCGACACTGTTTGGGAAGTCTCTGCAAGCCATCCGGACGACGTGGCAACACTTCTGGACGATGTCCAGTAGTTTAGAATATTCCAGATTTCCGTTTGAACGCGGAAGGGATTTTAGCAAAGACCGTCCGGATGCTCGGTCAAGCCGTCCGGACGTGAACCCGATAAAGATAAAATTACGCTATTTCTGAAAGGATATCGTAGAAAACCTTCCGGACGTGACTAACTTCTGTCCGAACGCTCGCCAGCCAGAGTCCGAATCTCAGCAGTTTTTGAGGTCTCTTGAAGCCTATAAATATGGGGCTCTAGGCTAGTGTTTTGTACAGAATTCGGTGGTGAATTCCATATTGCTTTGAGAGGGTGTTTAGGGAGAATTGAAGATCTGCTAGCTCTGAAGCCGGTGCCAGTGTGTGCTCAAGTGTTCGTGTGAAGTCTATCTTAGGGGTCGGCCCTAAGGTAAAGGAATCCATCAAAAACCCTTCAGGTGGAAGATCTGGTTGGGAAGCGTTCATGTTGGACTACACATTAGAGTTAAAGGTATGACTACTGCATAGGGTTATGTGAGTACGAGTGTCTTGTAACTAGCTTTGTTTTTGGATAGTGGATTTCCTGGGTTTGGCTGCCCCAGAGTGGTTTTTTTTCTTCATAGAGTTTCCACTTCGTAACAAATATCTTGTCTCATTTAAATTCCACATTTAAGATATTTGTTTGCACACAAACACACACTTGGTATCAGAGCTTGGTACACTCTGTTTAAGATTTATTTCTTGAGTGTGATCCTTTTTACTTCAATTGTTTATTTATATAATGTCTCAATCTCTTCATTGCATTCCTGCCTTTGATGGCATGAATTATGGGTATTGGAAAGCTCGTATGTGCTTCTTTTTAACATCTATTGATGTTTGGCAAATTGTAGAAACTGGTTGAATTAAGCTAGAGGCTACAACTGTCGAACTATCTGTTGCTCAAAATAGTGCGCGACTTTCCAATGATAAAGCCCTCCATGCTCTATGTTAAGCGCTTTCCCCATCTGAATTCACAAGAATTTCAAATTGTGAATCCGCTAAAGAAGCGTGGTAAATCTTAGAAACAACATATGAGGGCACCAAACTTGTTAAATCTGCCAAGCTCCAGATGTTGATTTCTAGATTTGAAGAAATTAAGATGATAGAGAATGATACATTTGGTGAGTTTTACACCAGGATCAACGACTTGAGAAACTCAATGGTGAGTCTCGGGAAGAAGGTCTCTGATGCAAAACTCATCAAAAAGATTCTAAGGTCTTTGCCAGAGCGTTTCAAGATTAAAGTGACTTCCATTGAAGAAAGCAAGGACTTAGACTCTATGAAGATTGAAGAGTTGGTGGGATCTCTTCAAACTTATGAGTACTCCCTACCCCTAGTCAAGAAAGCAAAGGGGATGGCTTTGAAGGCAACTAAAAGCAAAGTCGCATCAAATGAAGACTCAGACAATGAAGAAGAATTAGCCCTGATCACCAACAAGATCAATAAATTGATGAAGACTGATAAATTCATCGAAGGACTGAGGGACACTCTTAGTGAAGCCGAGCTAGAAGAAGATCCAAGAGGTCAGAGATGTTGTGAGTGCTCCGACTTTGGGCACATGAGAATTGAATGTGCAAATCTTAAGCAAGCTAAGGGGAAGGCCTACATTGCAACTCTCAGTGATGAGTCTGAGAAAGAAGAAGAATCTCCTGAGGATTGTCTAACACGTGTGGCTCCATGTGAAAACCAGGACGATCTTTACTACTATGAGCATGGTGACGAAGCACCAAAAAAGGAATATTGTGTCATGTACATGGAACTCGTGAAGCTGAGAAAGTCCAATCAGAAGGTAATAAAGCTGAACACGATGAAGACAGAAAGAGACACGTTACTTCAAAAGATCATAGACATGGAAGATAAACTGATGGATGCACAGTTACAGTTGGAGAAGTTTTTAGACAACAAGATAGCTCAGATGCTGACAGGTCAGAAGTGCTCATCTGACAAATCTGGTCTCGGGTATGTAGCTACTGATTCCTCCAACATTGCTTCTACTTCCAGAACTGTGTTTTTGAAGCCCTTAGGTTCCGAGCCTCAGAATGACAAAGGTAAGGCTATTATGGTTTCTTGTGCGAATGATAATACTACTCCTACAAATTCTAAGCATTCTACAGAGAGAAGCCTACCTACATGTCATCATTGTGGGATGGTGGGACATATTAGACCAAATTGTGGTCAGTTAAAATTCCCAAGAACTTGGAATAAGAAGAATGCTCCTAAGAAGGAAAAATATGTTAAGAACATTCCAAGACAAAATATGTTCCTCCACATAGGAGACAACCCACTCAAAAGTTTATCCCTATTTGCCATCACTGTGGATTGAGCGGTCACATCTGACCCAAGTGCCCCCACGTACTTGTTCAGAGGTCCAAAGTGAGGAAGGAGTTGCCAAAGAAAGATTTTTCTAGCACCAGACCTCCTAGGGAGAATTAGGCTCAGAGGAAATTATCAAGGTATGCTCCACCAGTGCACAAAACTCCCATATGTCACCAATGTGGAGTTAATAGTCATGTCAGACCCAAGGGTCCTCAGCCTTAGAAATACCCACCTAGAAAGAGTGGACCTCATACAAGATATCTTGCTCCAAGGCATCAGCGACAACATCAGAGGTTTGCTCCTGTAAAACAGGCCTGGTTGCCAAAGAAGAACAAATCTCAGCATCATGAAGAAAAGCCGCAGGAGCCTAAAAAGGATCCATCATATGAAGAATTACCCATTGCTGGCAGCTTTATGAGGAGCTTGATCAGATATATGGAACTGTAACCGAAGGATGGAGGACAAGATAGGCACACTCACTTCCCTAGGGGGAGCAGACCCATCTAGTAGGTGAGGTCACACATGCCTAGGATTGTGGTTCCTAAATCCTAGTGCATG
Source organism: Alnus rubra (assembly GCA_028654335.1). Lineage (NCBI taxonomy): Eukaryota > Viridiplantae > Streptophyta > Magnoliopsida > Fagales > Betulaceae > Alnus > Alnus rubra. The sequence goes on from JAJPGS010002369.1 coordinate 2,482,391, forward strand.
TCAGGTATACTTGCATTGCATCTTTTATATTGTCATATCTTGTTCATGCTTTGCATATTTGTTATGGAACCATTTTTTCTATCCCTATAGTTTCTCTTGTTATCTTGAGAAAATTATGCAGGTATTTCATAGGGATGATAGAGAAAGCACGTCGGGCGGCTGCTTTTCTATCTAGGTATAGGTAAACCTCTCTCCCTGAGGTCAGGTTTGCCCTTACCTTACATGCTTGGACTAGATTTTTCTTTTCCTGTGTAGCATGTTTTTGTTGTTTTTCTACTTTTATTTTCAACAAAAAAAAAGGGGATTTGATGCAAGGATTCTTCTAAAAGTTTTCAGCTATCTCATGTATATTTATATGTTTTGACAGTTCTCTGTGCCTTGATAGAATATACATTCATATGGTTAAGATTCTAAATATGATATGTGCTAAGTTTTCCTACTGCATCTTTACTAGATAGTTGCTTTTCTCATGCGATGAAAAATATGCACTATCCAAGGCTCCCCTAAGGTTTTTTTTTTTTCTCTCTGACTTTTAGCTTCTAAAAATTCTAATGAGAGAGATTTTTTTTTTTTTTTGCTAAGATGGTCAAACTGACCAACTCACTATTTGAACCTAGAACCCATAAATTCTGGCATTCTTTCTAGGTTGCAGCACCAAGTGATAAAAAACATTCAAATCTGAATAAAAATGGATTAATAAAAAAAATGCACTGCTTATGCTATAAATCTGTTCTTAATCTTGTCCCTAAAGAAACAGTCAGTGATCACATCATTGCGGAAATAGACGGTCACTAAAGGACGATGTAAAAGAAATTGTGCTGCAGCTTAGGGGGAGTGTATCAGATGAGGGTGGTTAGGCCCTAGTAAAATAAGGTTTGACTTTTGATTGATCTAACATTGATTTTCTCTCTTATTTAGAAAATTCGAGTGATTTAAGTCATATCAGTAAACTTCTTACCATATTGAGAAAGCCTTCACACACACACACATTGCATGAGTTAAGTTTACTATTGAAAAAGTTATGTCTGGAGGAAATTTATGCTCATTGATTACTTAACTCTTTTCTATATGCTTGCGTATTTTTGACCAGCTCTCTGGCTGTTTTCACAGGCTTAGATCCATGTGTGTGCTGATTTCTCGTTGACAACCTAACCTTGCTCCTTTCTCCTATTTTTGTTCTTGGTTATGGTTTTAATTTCATACTCAGTTTACCCTTTGTCATTGTGTGACAAAAAGGGGGAGTATTTTTTTTGATTGTTTTTGGTGTTTTAGACCGGAAATGTATTTCCAAAGCGGTCAAGGGTTTTTGTCCCAGAATGGCCAAAGGGGGAGTTTGCTAGTATTTTATTGGCTACATTATGGATAAACCAAAAACACTTTATGTAATGGTTACATTAACAGGACAGTCAGTTTTAAAATCAGAATCTTCATGTTATTCAGACAATGATCAAATCAAAGACAATAACTGATCACAAGCTGCTTAAAGATGTCCATGAAGAGTCCTTGCAAAATCCAAGACAAAAACAACCGGTTCCTATGCAACCGTTCGGACGGGCCTTTGAATGCGTCCGGACGCCCCACAGTGTCATACAGATAAACATTGAAGACGTCTGGACGTCAGAGCAACACTATTCGGACATTCGGTCAATCAGTATTCAACAAGGAGTCTGTTTTCAGAAATCGACACTGTTTGGGAAGTCTCTGCAAACCGTCCGGACGATGTGGCAACACGTCCGGACTATGTCCAGTAGTTCAGAATATTCCAGAGTTCCGTTCGAACGCAGAAGGGATTTTAGCGAAGACCGTTCAGACGTGAACCCGATAAAGATAAAATTACGCTGTTTCTAAAAGGATATAGCAGAAAACAGTCCGGACGTGACTAACTTTCGTACGGACGCTTGCCAGCCAGAGTCCGAATCTCAGCAGTTTTTGAGGTCTCTTGAAGCCTATAAATAGGGGGCTTTAGGCTAGTGTTTTGTACAGAATTCGGTGGTGAATTCCATAGTGCTTTGTGAGGGTGTTTAGGAAGAATCGAAGATCCGCTAGCTCTCAAGCCCGTGTCAGTGTGTGCTCAAGTGTTCATGTGAAGTCTATCTTAGGGGTCGGCCCTAAGGTAAAGGAATCCATCAAAAACCCCTTTAGTGGAAGATCTGGTTGTGAAGCTTTCATGTTGGGCTACATGTCAGAGTTAAAGGTATGACTACTGCATAGGGTTATGTGAGTACGAGTGTCTTGTAATTAGCTTTATTTTTGGATAGTAGATTTCCTGGGTTTGGCTGCCTCGGAGTGGTTTTTTCTCTTCATAGAGTTTCCACTTCATAACAAATATCTTGTCTCATTTAAATTTCACATTTAAGATATTTGTTTGCACACAAACACACAATTGGCTTAAATTAGAAGTCAATAAATTATTTTCAGAACAGTTCAAAGCTTCTGGACACTGATGGAAGTTCGGACGGATGTTGCTTGACTGATGAGTGTTAGGACGGTTGACAGGGACATCCAGACAGAATCTTGGGATCCAACTTCTCTGACTTGGAATCTGTGCAGAATCTACTTGAAGCACATCTCTGAACAGAAGACTCAAAATTAAACGGTATCCCTGATTAAAAAGAAACATTACATAGAAGTGATTTTGTCCAACAGAATGCAGCCAATCACAAACTAACACGTCGTATTCATATAGATATTTCTAACAAGTCTGACTTAATTGTTGATGACTTGGGTACTTATACCTCACATGCTTCTGATTCTGAATTGGATTCTATTGTTATTGAGCCTATGATAGTAGATACAGCTTGTTTAGATAATCTTGAAAATTCTTACTTGAATGACTGTGTGAAGCCTAGGTCCAAGGAATCAAGAACACAAGGTAAGTTTGTTCCTACTTGTGTTATTTGTTGAAATTTCACAGGCCTTGTAATAAGCAGGTTGCTCCTAAAAAGGGCAAAATTGAGAATCCTTCTTCTAATAAATATGTCCCGCCCTATAGGAGACATTTATCTCAAGAAGGTAAGAACTTTGCTTTGGTAAGAATGTTAAACCTATAATTGCAAAGCCAGTCAAGAACTATTTCAGCAAACAAAGTCAGCTTACCTACCTTCATTGTGGTGTCACAGGACACATCAGGCCACACTGTCATCAAATCCAACATCAGAAGCCTCGGATCAAGAAACAAGAGCCAAAGACAGATAAGTCTAGCTCTAAACCTTCCAAGCCTCATCATGCTTCTCGGTAAAAGCGGCAATACCCTCAAATGGGTTCTCCCTCATGCCGTCACAGTGGCAAGAATGGCCACACAAAGGCCAAATACTTCAGAGTGAAGCCTCACAAGCCTAAGGTAATTCAGATCTATGAAGGGCTTGTCTACATGATGAAGAATGTCCTAGTCAGTTTGGACAAATTGGACATGGCTTACAACTTTACCTCTCAGGTAAAGAAGGTATGGGTAAGGAAGGATGAGACCATTCACCCCTTGAGGGGGAGTGGACTCACCTAGTAAAGGTGAAGTCACACCATGCCTAGGATTTTAGTTCCTAAATCCTAGTGCATGTCAGGTACGTTTGCATTGCATTGTTTATCATGCCATATATTATTCATGCCTTGCATTCTGTTTGAGAAACCATTTCTTCTATCCTTATATTTTCTCTTGTTGTCTTGAGAAATTTATGTAGGTATTATTTGGGGATGACAGAAAAAGCACGTCGGGCGACTGCTTTTCTGTCTTGGTAATTCCAAACCTCTCTCCATGAGGTCAAGTTTTCTTTTTTCCTTACATGCTAGGAGACTAAATATTATGTCTTTTCTCCATAAACATGTTTTTATTGTTTTTTGTCTTATTTTTTTCCAACATTTAAAAAAAAAAAAAAAAAAAAATTGGGGGAGAAGATGCAGAATTTTTATTTTTGTTAGCTTTTCAGATATTACATGTCTTTTTGCCTAATATCTCAGTTCATTGTGCATTGCTTGAATATGCTTATATATAATTAAGAGTTTATGCCTAATATTTGCTAAGTTTTCCTGTGCATCTTAATGATAGATAGTTCATGTGATGAAAAATTGTGCACTATCCAAAGCTCTCATAAGGTACCTTTTTTTTTTCTTTGATTTTTAGCTTCTGAAAATTCTTATGAGAGATTTTTTTACTAAATTCTGAAAATTCTGATCAACTCGTTAGTTGAATCTAGAACCCATAAATTTTGGCATTTTTTAAGGTTACAGCACCAAGTGATAAAAAACATTTAAAATTCAATATATATGGATATTTCAAAAGATCCACTGCTTATTGTGCTATAAATCTATTCTTAAACTTGTCCTTAAAGAAACTGTCAGTAACCAAATATCATTGCAAAAATAGACAGTCACTAAAGGGTAAAAGAAAAGTACTGCATCTTAGGAGGAGTGTATCAGATGAGGGTGGCTAGGCCCTAGCAAAATAAGGTTTGACTTTTGACTGATTTATCATTAATTTTCTCTATTTTTTAGAAAATTCAGTTGCTTTAATTCATATCAGCGAATTTCATACCTTATTGAGAAAGCTTTCACACACACACACATTGCATGAGTTGAGTAATCTATTTAAATTTTCTTTGTAAGGAAATTTGTGCTTACTGAATACTTAACTCTCAATTATATCTTTGCATATTTTTAAAATGCTATTTGACTACTTTATCATTTGATTATACATGAGTGTTCTGAAGCTAACTTTAGGGAAAATATAAATATATATTTTTTTTCTGTAAATTTTCCTTTAATTTTATTTTTTCAGTGTGAAGCATCCGGATGGACCTACTCTTGTGTCAGGACGCGCACGATCTTGACTAGTGCTGACATGGCAGTAGCCATCCAGACGAGTAAGTTATGTGTCTGGACGGGTACCCTACAGGTTTAAGCTCGCGTTCTTTTCTCCTCTACGCCGCACAACATCAATCCTTTTCAATTTCTCATCTTTTTGCGATTTTAATGCATTTTTCTCGTGCTTTTTCAAGAGTTCTCATCTTCTTTTGTCCTTTTCTCTTCATTCCTGGTACTTTTTTATTTCTCTTGTTCTTTTCAGTTTTCACTAATTGTTAGAATATTAGGATTTATTGTTGAATATTTTTGTTGAGTTAAATAATGCATGAAATTTCGTATATCTTTTCTTGCTGAGGTTGGATTTTATCTTATGTACTGATTTGGGATAGTTCTTGCATCTTATGTAATTTTTGGGAAGTCCATTTTATAGCTGTCATAATACCGATTTTTTTTTTTTGGACTAATAGAATCTAATTTCATTGGTGTTATCTTTTGCAATTATTTGGGTAAATTTTTGTAGAACTATGTCGGCTAGTAGCTCCCAGCGTAGAGTTCGTCAGAGGACTAAGGACAGTCTTGAGGCTACCAGGGCCAGGGCAGTAACCAGTCCCGTAATTATAGAGAGAAACGTTGTAAGAGCCGACATTATGATTCCTCCTTTTGACTTCATCGATCGGTTAATCTGGGACAACCATTGGGATTACCTGTACCACTACTCCGGTATTGTCTATCCCAGACTGGTCTGGGATTTCTATGGGTATTTGGAGGTCATATAGGATGAGTAGAGCGGTCTCACTTTGCAAACCACAATCAGGGGAGTGACTTTCAAAGTTGATGTTGCACTCATTGGGTCTTTTATCAGGACTGATTCAGTTCCATTTGAGGGCATCCCTTTCCTAGATTCCATGGATTCTCCTTCCATGGAAAAACTGCTCATGTTTTTTGATCCTCAGCGGAGATATTGTGAAGATCTGCTAGCTCTCTAGCTGTTGCCGGTGTGCTATTACTTTGTTCATGTGAAGTCTATTTTAGGGAGGAGCCCTAAGGTAAAGGAATCCATTGAAGACCCCTTCAAGTAGGTGACTTGGTTAGGAGGTATTCACGTTGGGTTATGTGTCAGAGTGCAAGATACGATCGCTGCATAGGGGTATGTGAGTGTTACTATCTTGTTACTAGCTTTGTCTTCTGAATAGTGAAATTCCTGAGTTTTGCTGCTTTGGAATGTTTTTTCTCTTAATTGAGTTTCCACTAATTGTTAGAATATTAGGATTTATTGTTGAATATTTTTGTTGAGTTAAATAATGCATGAAATTTCGTATATCTTTTCTTGCTGAGGTTGGATTTTATCTTATGTACTGATTTGGGATAGTTCTTGCATCTTATGTAATTTTTGGGAAGTCCATTTTATAGCTGTCATAATACCGATTTTTTTTTTTTTGGACTAATAGAATCTAATTTCATTGGTGTTATCTTTTGCAATTATTTGGGTAAATTTTTGTAGAACTATGTCGGCTAGTAGCTCCCAGCGTAGAGTTCGTCAGAGGACTAAGGACAGTCTTGAGGCTACCAGGGCCAGGGCAGTAACCAGTCCCGTAATTATAGAGAGAAACGTTGTAAGAGCCGACATTATGATTCCTCCTTTTGACTTCATCGATCGGTTAATCTGGGACAACCATTGGGATTACCTGTACCACTACTCCGATATTGTCTATCCCAGACTGGTCTGGGATTTCTATGGGTATTTGGAGGTCATATAGGATGAGTAGAGCGGTCTCACTTTGCAAACCACAATCAGGGGAGTGACTTTCAAAGTTGATGTTGCACTCATTGGGTCTTTTATCAGGACTGATTCAGTTCCATTTGAGGGCATCCCTTTCCTAGATTCCATGGATTCTCCTTCCATGGAAAAACTGCTCATGTTTTTTGATCCTCAGCGAAGATATTGTGAAGATCTGCTAGCTCTCTAGCTGTTGCCGGTGTGCTATTACTTTGTTCATGTGAAGTCTATTTTAGGGAGGAGCCCTAAGGTAAAGGAATCCATTGAAGACCCCTTCAAGTAGGTGACTTGGTTAGGAGGTATTCACGTTGGGTTATGTGTCAGAGTGCAAGATACGATCGCTGCATAGGGGTATGTGAGTGTTACTATCTTGTTACTAGCTTTGTCTTTTGAATAGTGAAATTCCTGAGTTTTGCTGCTTTGAAATGATTTTTCTCTTAATTGAGTTTCCACTAATTGTTAGAATATTAGGATTTATTGTTGAATATTTTTGTTGAGTTAAATAATGCATGAAATTTCGTATATCTTTTCTTGCTGAGGTTGGATTTTATCTTATGTACTGATTTGGGATAGTTCTTGCATCTTATGTAATTTTTGGGAAGTCCATTTTATAGCTGTCATAATACCGATTTTTTTTTTTTTGGACTAATAGAATCTAATTTCATTGGTGTTATCTTTTGCAATTATTTGGGTAAATTTTTGTAGAACTATGTCGGCTAGTAGCTCCCAGCGTAGAGTTCATCAGAGGACTAAGGACAGTCTTGAGGCTACCAGGGCCAGGGCAGTAACCAGTCCCGTAATTATAGAGAGAAACGTTGTAAGAGCCGACATTATGATTCCTCCTTTTGACTTCATCGATCGGTTAATCTGGGACAACCATTGGGATTACCTGTACCACTACTCCGGTATTGTCTATCCCAGACTGGTCTGGGATTTCTATGGGTATTTGGAGGTCATATAGGATGAGTAGAGCGGTCTCACTTTGCAAACCACAATCAGGGGAGTGACTTTCAAAGTTGATGTTGCACTCATTGGGTCTTTTATCAGGACTGATTCAGTTCCATTTGAGGGCATCCCTTTCCTAGATTCCATGGATTCTCCTTCCATGGAAAAACTGCTAATGTTTTTTGATCCTAAGCATCGAGCTCAGGACAGAGTCTCTCACTCAATCAGGATTGGCATATTTTCCTCTCCGCATTGTCTTCTTGCAAAAATTGTGCAACACAATTTATGGCCAATGACTCGATGGAGCGAGCTAGTCTACAAAAGAGCAAGATTTTTCTATGCTTTGATCCAGCGGATTCCCTTCTATCTCTGCAAGCACATTATGTTTACTATTCTTGAGATGCGTGATGAGCATCAAACATGTCTCTAGGGCAACACCGTTCGGATGCGGCCTTAATATAGAAACATGTGAAGCGCGTTATGAAAAGGCGATTGCACAGTTCACCGTCCGGACGCTATATGCTTCCGTCCGGACGGGGTCTAGAGAAATCAGAGACAGACTCATTTTCAAGTCTTTTAAGCCTATAAATAGAGGCATTTAGGCATGTAATATTTATAGAATTCGGTATTGAATTCTCTATAGCTTAGAGAGGGTAATTAGGGAGATATTGTGAAGATCTGCTAGCTCTCTAGCTGTTGCCGGTGTGCTATTACTTTGTTCATGTGAAGTTTTTTTTAGGGAGGAGCCCTAAGGTAAAGGAATCCATTGAAGACCCCTTCAAGTAGGTGACTTGGTTAGGAGGTATTCACGTTGGGTTATGTGTCAGAGTGCAAGATACGATCGCTGCATAGGGGTATGTGAGTGTTACTATCTTGTTACTAGCTTTGTCTTCTGAATAGTGAAATTCCTGAGTTTTGCTGCTTTGGAATGGTTATTCTCTTAATTGAGTTTCCACTTCGTTAACAAAATAATTGGATTGGGAAGTCCAATGGCAAAAAGAAGGGGATTCATTAGTTTGTTATTTAGTCTGAATTGGTGAAATGACAGAATCCATAAAAATTAATCAACAGGCGTTGGAAGGAATTCCAGGGGGCCCTATGAGAATTTATCTGTCTCATTTAAATTCATCATTTTGATATTTTGTTACACATTGATCACACACACACGGTAAATTGGAAGTCTCTTTATTTTTCATGTATGACTATTTATTTTTTTCAATAAACTTAAACTGATATCAAATTACATTATACATGTTGAGTGGTTTCTATATTCCCATGTGATTTGACACTTTATTTATTTGTGTATTTTGTAGATCGATATGGCCTCACTACCGAAGAAGAGACCTTTCTCACAGATCCCATCACGACGCATTCTGGAGACCACACCGTCGGTACAACCATCTCTGGTAGACGACGATGAGATATATTACCCCAGAGCACCTTCTCTAAGCGAATTCATAAATGAGCCCTTAATCGACTGCATACATACTCTGTGGGATACAGACAACGGGTTTTCAGGGTTACTTGATGTTAGTATTTTATATTGGCAACATTCTGCTTGACAAAAACACTTTATGTAATGGTTGCTTTTTAACAGGATTATCGGTTCTATTTAGAGTCTTCAAGTAATATGAACAGTGTCTCATTTCATGCCATGTGTATGTTCACAAGTTTCTAAGAAGATGTCCATGAAGATTCAATATAGTTTCCAAGTCAGAACAGCCAGTTCCTGTGCAACCGTCCGGACGCCCCGCAGTGTCTAGAAGCTTCCGCCGTTCCAGCTGTCCGGACGACCGAGCTACACCGTCCGGACGCTAGGTCAAGCCATTCGGAGTCCGAGTAGAAATTGAATTTCATGTTCAGGCATGGATTGGGAAACAGCAACCGTCCGGACGGAAGGGCAACACCGTCCTGACGCTTTTCAGGTTTCCAGGAAGATTTTTGCACACGTCTCAGTGTTTTTATCATAACTCTCTACTCAAATATCGGATTGAGACAAAATTGGTGTCATTGGAAAGATAAGAAAAAATAATACAACTTGAATGCATGGAAGGAAAATAGAAACGTCTGGACAGCCCATTGTCAGGACGGAAAGAGAGTAGCGTCCGGACGGCCACTCGAAATTCAAAAAATTTCGAAATTCATTTTCAGAAACGGAAACAGTTGACCGTCCAGACCCCCTTAGATTTTGAGTAGAATTAGGGTTTCTGAAACCTATAAATAGAGGCCTCTACGCATGTGTTTTGTACAGAATTCGATATTTACTTCTCTTAGCTTTGAGATGGTGTTTAGGGAGAATTGAAGATCCGTTAGCTCTTAAGCCGTTGCCGGTGTGTGCTCAACAGTTCGTGTGAAGTCTATCTTAGGGGTCGGCCCTAAGTAAAGGAATCCATTAAAGAACCCTTCAAGTAGGAGACTTGGTTGGGAAGCGTTCACGATGGGCTTCGTGTTATAATTAAAGGTATGACTACTGCAATAGGTTTTGTGATTACGAGTGCTTTGTAACTTGTTTTGTTTTTGGATAGTGAATTTCCTGGGTTTGGCTGCCCAGGAGTGGTTTTTCTCTTCACATAGTTTCCACTTCATCAACAAATATCTTGTCTTTTTATTTTCCGCATTTAAAGATATTTTTGTTACACACAAACATACACACTTGGTTGTTATAGAAGTCAATATTTATTTTCAATTGGTATCAGAGCCGGTACACTTGTGTTTGGATTTATTTCTTAAAGTGTGATCCATGACTTCTTCTAACATAAATCTTCCTGAGTTCTCTAAAGATGATTTTTATAATTTCTGTAAAGATACCCTTTTGATAGGTAAACTCTTTAAGAAATCCAACAGAGAACTCAAAAAGAGTCTTTGATTTTATAGTTATTTGAATCACATGCCTTGATTGACTCTTTGACATTTGAGAATACCATGCTTTTTGATACTGTTGATGCACTAGAGAATAAATTAAAAGAATCAGAGGATCTCTTGGAAAAATTCTCTAGTAATAATTTGAAGAGTATGCTTTGTATTCATACAGATATTTCTAACAAGCCTGATTTAATTGTTAATGACTTCAGTACTTCTACTTCACATGCTTCTGATTCTAAATTAGATTCTATTGATATTTGAAAAATTGAAATGACTTCTAAAAGTAAAGTGTGTGCATAAGTGTCAACAAAAATTAAAGCACAGCGGAAAGTAAATGACACAGATATTTTTGTTGACGAAGTGGAAACTCAGTTAAGATAAAAACCACCCCGGGGCAGCCAAACCCAGGAATTCCACTATTCAGAAGACAAAGCTAGAGACAAGACAGTAACACTCACATGTACCGATGCAGTGGTCGTACCTTGATCTCTGACGTGTAACCCAACAGGAACGCTTCCCTACCAGGTTCACCTACCTAAAGGGGTCTTCAATGAAACTCCTTACCTTAGAGCCAACCTCTAAGATAGACTTCGGTTTGCAGCACAACACACTTGAAAAACAGCTTCAGATGAGATATCACGTCTCTGAGCTCTAATGGAAATCACACCGAATTCTTACATCTCTAAGTGCCCAAGGACCCCTATTTATAGGCTGGGGGTCAGAATGGGCGTCAGGCAAATTTTGCCTGGGAGCCTTCCGGACGGTGGACCATGGCCGTCCAGACGGACAACTGTGCGACAAGATTTTCCAAAATTTTGGTGGAGAAATCTTTCCTGTATAAGAACATCGTCCGGACGGGATGGCTCGATCGTCCGGACGGACGCACGTCCGCTGCAAGTAATTTCCATAACAGGCTTCTATCGTCCGGACCATGGGGCAGGAGTGTCCGGACGACTAAATTTCAACACGCAATTTCCATATCTGATACGCGTGCGTCCAGACCATGAGGGGGAGACGTCCGGACGGTTGAAGTCGAATCGTCAGTTACCATATACGATGCACCAGCGTTCGGACCATAGCTGTCAGATGTCCGGACGGTTCATTTTGAACTGCGATTCTTGCCTTACGGAGATACGCGTCCGGACGAGATACCACATCGTCCGGACGGTTGATTGATCTTCCCTTTCTTGAAACTTGGAAAGAATCAGTGAACCGTTTGAGAACTGATAGGCGTCCGGACGTGCTGCTGAAACGTCCGGACGGAGTAAGCTGGCACAGAAGCTTCTCGATACGATGTAGGTGTCCGGACGGAAGAAACACGTCGTCTGGACAGATGATGCTTGTCTGTCTGATGTCCAGACGGAATGACAAGTCGTCCGGACGGATGGAACAGTAGACAAATGGGCGTTCGGACGGGATGACACATCGTCCCGACGGGTGGCAGGGAACTTGAAATTCTTCTGACTCGCAGGCAGAAACTTCTGACATCACTCTGAAAGTGGAATCCTTGTTTACCGCATCATTACACATAAGTGATTCTGTCCAAACACAGAATAAGGCCAAAATACTAACAATATTAAGCCTGTGATAGAAGATACAACTTGTTTAGATAATTCTTGTTTAACTAATCATGTGATGCCTACCCCCAAGGAATCAGGAGTACAAGGTAAGTTTATTCCTAAATGTCATAATTGTGGGAAGATTGGTCATATTGGGCCAAATTATTATTTGTTGAAATCCCACAGGCCTTGGATTAAGCAGGATGCTATGAGGAAAAGTGAAGTTGAAATTTCTTCCTCATCAAAATATGTCCCTCCGCATAGGAGACATATAAAAGGGAAGGGCAATATTGTTTGTAAGAATGCTAACCATATTTCTGCTGAGAAAGTCAAGCAGCATTCCAACAAAAGAAGCCTACTCATCTGTCATCACAGCGGCATCATCGGTCACATTTTACCCAAATGTCCACAGCTCCAACCTCAGAAGAAGAAGGCTCAGAGGAAGTTGCCTACTAAGACCACATCAGGTACTCCTTCGGCAGGACATCTGGTTCCATGGCATCAGTGGCAACAACATCGGTCGGTTCCGAAGAACACATCAAGGCACTACAAGAAAAAGCCGTAAAAGCCCGATAGCAACCATGCCTATGAAGGGTTGCAAAGCTTGTTATAGGGGATGCTGAGGATAATGGACAGTATGAGCAATACCCAATCACATCTACCACGGGTACACCAGGGTTGGGTCAGAAAGGATGAGACCATTCACCCCTTAAGGGGGAGTGGACTCACCTAGTATAGGTGCAGTCTCACCATGCCTAGGATTTTGGTTCCTAAATCCTAGTGCATACAAGGTATGTTTGCATTGCATTGATTGTCATATCTAACATATCCTATTTTTGCCTTGCATTCTGTTTGAGGAACCACATTTTCTATCCCTCTATTTTCTCTTGGTTGTTTTGAGAATTTTCTGCAAGTACATTCTAGGGATGAGAAAGAAAGCATGTCACTGCTTTTCTGTCTTGGTACAGTCAAACCTCTTTCCCTGAGGATAGGTTTGCTCTTACCTACATGCTTTGTCTAGACATATGTTCTTTTCCTTTTAAGCATGTCTTTGTTGTTTTTTCACATTTATTAAAAAAAAAAAAAAAGGCGGGGGGAGAAAGATGTAGATATTTATTCCTGTATTTAGCTTTTCAAATATCTTATGTATTTTTACCTGACGTCTCAGTTCTTGGTGCATTACTCTTTTTGTTTTTATATAACTGAGAGTTCTTATTTGATATCTGCAAAGTTTACCTGTTGTATCTATTTGATAGATAGTTGCTTTTCTCATGCGATGAAAATATGCACTATCCAAGGCTCCCTTAAGGTACATTTTTTTTTCTCTCTGACTTTTAGCTTCTAGAAATTCTAATAAAAGATATATATATATTTTTTTTGCTAAGATAGTCAAATTGACCAACTCGCTAGTTGAACCTAGAACCCATAAATTATGGCGTTCTTTCCAGGTTACAGCACCAAGTGATAAAAAGCATTCAAAATTGAATAAATACGGATAAATAAAAAGATCCACTGCTTTTGTGCTATAAATCTGTTCTTGAACTTGTCCCTATAGAAACAGTCAGTGACCAAATCATTGTGGAATTAGACGGTCACTAAAGGACGAAGTAAAAGAAAAGTGTTGTAGCTTAGGGGGAGTGTATCATATGAGGGTGGCTAGGCCCTAGTAAAATAAGGTTTGACTTTTGTCTGATCTACCATTGATTTTCTCTCTTATTTAGAAAATCTGGTTGCTTTAAGTCATATTAGTGAACTTCATATCTTATTGAGAAAGCTTTCACACACACATGCATTGCATGAGTTAAGTTTACTATTGAAAAATTTCTATCTACAGGGAAATTTTTGTGCTTATTGACTCTTAACTCTCAATAATATCTTGGTATATTTTTGAAATGTTATTTGACTATTTTATCAGTTATTTATACATGTGTGTTCTGAAGCTAACATTAGAAATTTTTTTTTCCTGCATATTTGCCTCTGTTTTTCAGCTTCTAGTGTGAAGCGTCCGGACGGACATCTTCTTGCGTCCGAACATTCTCGGCTCTGTCGATCTCTTATCTGACAGCATGCCGTCTGGACGAGTATATACCATGTTCGGACTCGAGCTTTTTGCTTTCTTTGCCAAACACACACACACTACTTTTTACCTGTTCTATCATGTTGTGTTGTGTGTTTTCTCTCGGACTGATCCTGAGATTTTGGCATTCTCTGCACATTTTTTTCTTATTCCCAGGTATTTCCTTTAACTTTCCTTATTCTCTTAAGCTTTGGTTCTTTTTAGAATATTGGAATCTTTAATTGATTATGATTTGAGAAATTGTGCATGAATATCTTTTTGTGTCTTTAATTGATTACTAATTTGTGTCTTTTGGATTGCTATATCTACTTTTGTATTTCTTTATGCATCCTATTGATAGCCATCATAAAACCATATTCTTTTTGGAACTAACAGGATCTAATATTTCCTTGTGGTGTTATTTTTGGATAGATTTCTGTTTAAATTTTTTCCGGAATATGTAGTTCAGTGGCTTCTGCATAGTGTCAGAAAAAAGGCTCTTTGCCAAACTGACTAGTGGAGGCTAATCAAATGTTCAAATTCCGAAGGTCTCAGAACTTAGATGAGCTCTTTCCCCCCACTCATTCAGAGTCTTTCGTAACTTCTTCCTCTAGGTCTGCACCAGCTGGAGATTCAGTGGTGAATCTTCTTTATCGTTTTGCAGACCACTTGTTTAGAGGATTTCATTCTGCAGATGATCAGTTTCGGGCTAGAAGACTCAAGTGACTGAAAATTTTCAGTCTATGGTTTCCCGGCTTCAGGAACAAGAAGCCGAAGTGGCTCAAATTTAGGAAATGTGATATCTTGAGGTTTTAGTTTTCTCTTATGTTGATTTGAGCTTTTGATGAGACACTTTACAATTATTCTTGTTGTTTTGAATTTTAGTAATTGTGATTTTCTCTTATACTTTGTTTACCCTTTGTCCTTTTGAGACAAAATGGGAGAGTATTTTTTGTTTTGAACCGGGAATGTATTTCCAAACCGGTCAAGTATTTTTTGTCCCAGAATGGCCAAATGGGGAGTTTGTTAATATTTTATATTGGTAATATTCTGGTTGACAAAAACACTTTATATAATGGTTGCTTTTTAACAGGATTATCGGTTCTATTTAGAGTCTTCAAGTAATATGAACAGTGTCTCATTTCATGCCATGTGTATGGTCACAAGTTTCTAAGAAGATGTCCATGAAGATTCAATACAGTTTCCAAGTTAGAACAGCCAGTTCCTATGCAACCGTCCGGACGGGCCTTTCAAGGCGTCCAGATGCCCCACAGTGTCTAGAAGCTTCCACCATTGCAGCTGTCCGGACGACCGAGCTACACCATCTGGACGCTAGGTCAAGCTATTCAAAGTCTGAGTAGAAATTGGATTTCATGTTAAGATACGGATCGGGAAACAGCAACCGTCCGGACACTTTTCAGGTTTCCAAGAATATTTCTGCACACGTCTCAGTGTTTTTATCATAACTCTTTGCTCGAGTATCAGATTGAGACGAAACTGGTGTCGCTGGAAAACTAAGAAAAAATACTACAACTTGAATGTGCAGATGGTAAATAGAAACGTCCGGACGGCCCACTGTCAGGACGGAAAGAGAGTCGCATTCAGAAGGCCGCCAGAAATTTGAGAAATTTTTTGGAATTCCTTTTGAGACACGGAAACAGTTGACCGTCCGGACGCCGCCCAGAGGACTCCAATTTTGAGTAGAATTAGGGTTTCTGAAGCCTATAAATAGAGGCCACTAGGCATTTGTTATGTACAGAATTCGGTATTGAATTCTCTTAGCTTTGAGAGGGTGTTTAGGGAGAATTGAAGATTCACTAGCTCTTAAGCCGTTGTCGGTGTGTGCTCAACAGTTCGTGTGAAGTCTATCTTAGGGGTCGACCCTAAGGTAAAAGAATCCATCAAAGACCCTTTCAAGTAGGAGACTTGGTTGAGAAGCGTTCACGATTGGCTTCGTGTTATAGTTAAAGGTATGACTATTGTAATAGGTTTTGTGAGTACGAGTGTAACGACCCACCCCCAATGACACAATATTGTCCGCTTTTGGCTCCCCATATCAGACTTCCCAGGAGGTCACCCATCCTGGGATTGCTCTCGCAGCGGCTCGCTTAACTGCGGAGTTCTGATAGGTTCATTGCCATCACGGCTTTAAAACGCGTTGTGTCATAAAGGGTGCATTTATACATATAAGCACATCCTCATTCCCAGGTGATGTGGGACGTCACAATCACCCCCCCTTGGGACCCAACGTCCTCGCTGGCGACCCTCATGGGATCACCCCATTCTTGGCATCCCAGCGAGTGCCCGCCGGCAACCCTCTTGGGCTTGTGCACGCTCCCACCATCTCAGGCTGGGCAATGGCTCTGATACCATTTGTAACGACCCACCCCCAATGACACAATATTGTCCGCTTTTGGCTCCCCATATCAGACTTCCGAAGAGGTCACCCATCCTGGGATTGCTCTCGCAGCGGCTCGCTTAACTGCGGAGTTCAGATAGGTTCATTGCCATCACGGCTTTAAAACGCGTTGTGTCATAAAGGGTGCATTTATACATATAAGCACATCCTCATTCCCAGGCGATGTGGGACGTCACAACGAGTGCTTTGTAACTTGCTTTGTTTTTGGATAGTGGAGTTCCTGGGTTTGGCTACCCCGAAGTGGTTTTTCTCTTCATAGAGTTTCCACTTCATCAACAAATATCTTGTCTTCTTTAAATTCCGTATTTAAGATATTTTGTTGCACACAAACACACACTTGGTTCTTTTAGAAGTCAATATTTATTTTCACTTGATACTTCCATACTACTATCACCTAATCCATCGTACAATCTTGATACCCCTTTTTTTTATTTTTTATTTTATTTTATTTTTTAAGAGAGGCAACCTGAGACTGAGATCACACAAGATATAAATACTCAGGTATTGGACAATCAGCAGGTCCGGAGGATAACGTATGTTACATTTGATATTCCAATGCAGCAAGGGGCAACACTTTGGCTGTGCAAGACACTGAGTCACCTAGTGTCGGAAGGGGAAGATCTTCAGTAGGCAATCGACCAGGTTAGCTCCCAACATGATTAACTAATTAACAAAGCGTGCTTTTTTTTTTCTTTTTTTTTTCATTATACAGTTGAAAATTTTATGTATATCATTACTAGTTTCCCATATATAGTTGTGTAACACATTTCATCTGAATCACTAATGTAGGTGCCACGCCCTCGCCCTAGAACGATGATTTGCATGAGTGACTATGTATGTAGGATATGAATTTATGTTAGCAATCGTAACATACCGTATTAGTATTCTTTTGAATGTAGGTGGGAAATCGAAGTTTATAAATTATGTAAATAATGTTCATATCGTTTTATCGGCTGGACTTGATCAGTTTGTGATTGTAGGTAACTCATATATTATGTTTGGAATTACTTTGAACGCTTTGAGGTTTGTATTATGAAAAATGATAGATTTACAACACCACCACAACAACTGCACAACACCCCCTCACATGGGGGTGGGGCCCAGTGTACATCAATCTATATTAATAATTGGGAAAAGTACACATAACCCCCTCAAACTACCACCTCATTGTCAATGTACCCCCCAAACTACCAATTGTGTCAATGTCCCCCCTTAAACAACCAAAAAATGTCAATGTCCCCCTAATGACAAAAATGTCCTTCATAAAATTATTAAAAAAAAATAAAAACAAAAAAAAAATTATTAAGAAAATAAAAAATACAAAATTTTATTCGAAAAAAAATAATAAAAAATTAAAACTGTTTTTTATTTATTTTATTTTTTTAAAAAAAATTAATTTTCAGTATTTTTTTTTCGTTTTTTTCTTTTAAAAAAAATTGTACTTTTTCGTTTTTTTAATTTAATTAAAACTGGTTTTTTTTTCATTTGTTTTAAAAAAAAAAATTAGTTATTTTTTGTTTTTTTTTTTCTTTTAAAAAAATTGTTCTTTTTTGTTTTTTAATTTAATAAAAACTGGTTTTTCTTTTTTTCATTTTTTTAATTTTTTTTAAAAAAATAAATTTCTGTTATTTGTTGTTTGCTTTTTTTTAAAAAAAGAATAAAAAAATGGTTCTTTTTTATTATTATTTTATTTTTCGTTTTTTATTTAATTTTTTAAAATATTTTTTTTTAGTTTTTTATTATTTTTTTTGTAAGTTTTTTAGTTTTAGTTTTAATTTTTTGAATTTATGAGGACATTTTTGTCTTATTCAAAAAAAATTAGGGTCCTTTTTGTCTTTTTGTTGGTCTTAGGGGGGACATTGACATTTTTTGGTAGTTTAGGGGGGGACATTAACACAATTGGTAGTTTAGGGGGTACATTGACAATTGAGTGGTAGTTTGAGGGGGTTATGTGTACTTTTCCCTTAATAATTTATGAGTGCATGGAGTTTGGATTATGAGTTTATGTTATCGTTTATGAGTGTATGAAAATGTGAACATTATTCTTGTTATATTAGGTATTACCAAGAAAAAAAAAACTAATGATTTTTTTATTTTTATTATTTGGAGTCGTTTTTCATATAAAACGAGTCCAACTGTTGAAGTCATTTTCATTTAAAACGACTTCAAATAATTTGAGTCGTTTTGGTAAAAATGATTTTAATTGGAGTTGTTTGAACAGTAAAACAACTCTAACCTAGAGTCCAAATGCTATAAGTTACGTTGTTTTCTAACCGACTCAAAAAAAAAAAAAAAACCCGACTTAAAACGATTTGAGTCGTTTTTATTGCCAAAAAAGAATATAAAAAAAAGGACTCAAAAGACTGGATTTTTTGTAGTGTTACTTGATCTGCCGTGCTCAGTTGGTCCCTATCTTCAAGGCCAACAACTTTTTGGCTATGTAAATGGCGAAATCCCATGTCCACCTGAACTTATTTTTACTTCCACCATTGATTCTTATTCCTCTGTTTTAGTCAATAACCCGACTTATACCTTATGGTTTCATCAAGATAAAATCATTTTCAGTGACATAATTTCTTCCCTCACAGAAGGCATTTTGGCTCATATTGTAGGTCTTTAAACTTCCCGTGATGTTTGGGTTCTATTAAAGAAAATATTTTCTTCCCAATCGAAAGCTCGCATTATGCAGATCTGCTATTAGTTGGCTACCACGAAGAAAGGTGGTCTCTCGGTGGCTGATTATTACTCTAAAAAAACCCAAAATTTGGAACCCATCATGGCAATTGTTGAGTAACCTTTAAAAGACTAGAGTTAGTTTCTTATCTTCTTTTTGAGCTTAGTACATAATATGATCCTTTGACTACATCAATTACTACCCTTATTGATCCTATCTCTCTGGAAGATTTATATGGACACTTGTTGACATATGAACAACGTATAAAGTAGAATAATTCATCTTTTGATTTGTCCATCTGTCTGATCAATTTTGCTAAACGTCATTCCAATTCATCTAGCAAACAACAAAAGCATTTTTCTACAAACAATGGCTCCTTTGGTGGTCGAGGTCGTGTACGTAGCCCTCCTCCTGATTTTTTCAGTCACCATGGTTCTGCTAATAGGCCTACCTATCAGGTCTGTCTCAAATATAGACATACATCAACAAAGTGTTACCACAGGTTTGATCATGCCTACCAATGTGAGCCTCCTCCTCCCTCTACTTTTCTCACCACACCTCACACACCACTTGATTTGAACTGGTATCCTGATATGGGATGTACGAACCATTTAATCGATCAATGATATATATTTCTGTTGGTACAGTTTCCGGTATGGTGACGTGTCGCCTTGTGATTTGATACTGATCTCGAACGACCACCTCGATCCTGCAAAAAGAACAAACAACTCGTCGGGGGTGCCGACTACGCCCACTCCGATGCCTAAGTCAGTCTAAAATCAATTTTCTGCAGAGTATTCTGAATCTTAACCTCAAGAGCTTAGAGAATTCGTGATTTTATACCTGGTGTGATCATCTCTATTTATAGGCCAGATTTTCTTGTCACCTAGTTGAATTAGGAGTTTGAGTACTTGACACCTAGTTGAATTAGGAGTTTGAATCCTAGCCTGGTTGAACTTTAACCATATCTTCAGGGAGTTCGTGTAGAAGTGTGAAGTCCATAGTTGATTGCGTTTGTACTTCTTTGAACTTGATTCTGTGTCAATAACTATCTCATCCCATAAATTAGGGGTCTGTGGTTTATCCCTGATCTTCTGAGATCTTATCCTTATCGCACTCTAAGACGAGTGTGGCGCATGGCACCTTTCAAAGGACTGTAGCATATTTCAGCCAACCTCCGAGATGATGATATCCGAGATATGTTCGTTCCGACCTGGAGATTTCGTGGTATCGCCGCACCATAACAGGGTTGTATAAGTCCGAGATGTTTATACTCCGAGACGTTGGCATATTCAATGGACATTACCCCGAGGAGATATTACACCGACTCGATATCATCCCGAGGAGTTATTACTCCGAGATACAAATATCCGAAATGTGCTTGCTCCGTTCTGATTGGGAGATCCCGGAATATTTTGTATACTGTAACCTGGAATGTTAAGACCGAGACATCGTCATACCTCTGAGATGTCTTTATACCTAGACGACATCTTCTTTACTGGGAGGAATCAATGTCCGAGACATAACTCCGAGATGTCATCGGATCCACGTGTCTCTAGGGTTGATTTTATCCCTAACAGTTACCTCCCTAATTCTCTGATTTCAGAAATAAACGAAAATAAGAGAATTACTTTTCGTCTGCCAGTCTGTACCTGCTACTGTGAAGGGCGCGTCTTTTCAACAGTTCAAACATTTAAACCTTACCGCTTCTTTTTCCAATGACGACGTCAGCTCTGTACCGCCGCCCTTTTGTCATCATGAAACGGTATGGTCGAGACAGTGCATTTAATTCTGGAATATGGAAGGCGCGCCTTTTCAACTTCGGGAATTTTGAAATGATGGCGCCCTTTGGCATTTCGGACACGTGGGGGAGGGGATATTTAATGTTTTGAATACTTTTACTATTTATTCATTGACAATTCTTCTTCTCGATACTCCATTGTCGCCTTCTTCCTCAACTCTCTTTCTTTTTCCTGTATCCTTTATTTCTTTCTTCCATGGCTCCTAAAAAAGCTGGCTCGGTCGTTCCTGCTACGTCTCGGGCTCGGACGAAAAGGTCTGATGGCTTCGTGGATCTCTCTCCCCTGGAGAGTAGGGTGGAAACTGCCCTTTTTGCGAAGTATGAGGGTGTTCTTCGTCTGAACTATGAAATTCCTCCAACAGTGAAGATGTTCTATCAGGCGCCTGGAGCTCGGATCATCAACGGCAGCGATATTACCTTGTATGAGAGGATGTTTCTCGCTGGGCTACGGTTACCATTTCCAGAGATTGCTCGAGATTTTTCCCTTTTCTTGATGGTTGCTCCCAGTCAGATTATGCCCAATGCCTGGAGGTATCTGTTCGCTTCGTATATCCTTTGGAGACTTGTGTTGGAAAAGGAGATGAGTATCCTGCAATTTTTTAACATCTACCGGCCGAGGCAAACTTCAGAGGGGATGATTGAACTCTGTGTTCGTCACCCGCCTGTCTTCATCAAGCTCAAGAGTGGCCTGACGAACAACAAATTCTGGGAGATGCAATTTTTCAGAGTTTCCGGAGATTGGGAATGCCCCGAAGGCACTATTCTTTCTGAAGACCGAATGATGCCTCGGACTTGGAAATTTCTACGACCTGACCGAAGCGACCCCCCTTCACTCAGTGTATCCGAAATGGAGGATGTCAAGAAGATAAGTGGTTGGTCCGCTGCCAGGGTCAAGGCTGAGAAGTTTGAAGAGGTTGATTTTGACAACCTTGTCACCGAGGAGAATTTAAGGCAATTCCTCGGATATGACATCCCGAGAGACAAACAGTTAATCACCAAGAGAGGGGCTATTAAGAAGAGAAATGACGCCCCTCCATCTCCGAGGCCCGTTACTAAGAAGAGGCCTTACAAAAGTTCCGAACGAGTTTCCGAGGATGTTCCTTCGCGGAAGAAACAGAGCATTCCCCTAGCTGCTCTGGGTGCCAGGAGGACTCCCCCTTCGGTTCCGTCATCGGGAGTGAACGTTGAAGAGGGATCGGCAAGTTTTCGGGGTTTCATTCCAGAAGCTTCTCCCACACCAGAAGCTAGTGCTGCTCCTTCTTTTGGTTTAAGGGATGAGTCTGGCTCCGAGGCATCGTATCAGGGTGAGCAAGGTGCAGAAACTTCTTTTGCGGTACCTCCTCTCGGAGCTTCGACAGTGATTGCCCCGGAACCAGAGAAATCCGGAGAAGGAGACGAGACTGTTCCTGAGGCTCGGGACATGCATGTCACACGCAGGGTAAAGCATCCGGCTAGGAAGCGGAAGTTCACAGCCCAGGACCGAATTGCTCAAAATCTTTTGGATGCCGAGCGGATGTGGGGTAAGGCGGTTATAAGACCTTCTTATGTCGAGGAGGTGCGCCAAGAACCTGTCGTTTCATGTGGTGAAATTCTTGAAGAAATGGATGAGGAAATTGGCACCCCCCGAGCTGAACCTCTTGTTGAGGAGTTTGAAGTCGAAGGTACCCCCCGAACTCCTTCTTCGGAACGTCCAGGCACACCATCACTTCCCGAGGAAAATCTTGAAACGGGGCCTGCCACCCCCCAAGCACCTGTGCAACTCGGAACTCATACTGGAGTACCTGAGGCTGAAGATGTCGAAGAGCCCAGCTCCTTTCGGGAAGCGGTTGATCAGGAAGTGCCGGGCTCTGCTTCTGAAGTTCAAGGTGAGAGTCAACCCGAAGTAACTCCCCATCTCGGAGTGCCCGAGGAGTCTCGGTTCGGTTCCGAGAATGTCCTTCTTGAAGCTGGTGTGCTTCCCGAGACTTCTACTAGGAGCGAGTCTCGTGTTGAGGCCAGCCCTCTGAGATTAAGACCTGATGGGTCCGAAGCGGCTCCAAGTGTAGGGACCGTTCCTCCTGTGGATCCTAGCTCCTCTTCTAGGGTTTCGGCTTTCGAAATTTTGGGCAGGGGCCTTTTGGGTCATCCAATGGAGGCTATAAAGAACTTAATTCCCGAGGGATATCTGGGAAATACAGGGGTTTCTTCTCCCGAGAAGATTGCTCAGGGCATTCTTATCTCTCATTATCAAGTAAGTTTCTGGGACCAGGACTTTTCATTTTGTTTGCATCTTGAACCTGCCTTTGCTTACGTTTTCTTTATAGCTTCTTGTGAAGATGACCGCCCTTTGGCAGAAGTACGAGAATCGTCCTGCATCCCCGCCGGCTGTTGCCCCCGAAGTGCAAGCTCGTATCTCGGGCTTGGAGAACGAAGTTAGGGCACTAAAGTCCCTTCTTCAATCCAAGGACGAGGAACTCGCATCTCGGGACTTGGCTATATCCGAGATGCGTTCTGCCAAAGCTCGTTTAAGGGAAGAAGTACTTGAGGCCAATGATCGGTACACACGTTCTGTTGCCAGCCTTTCTTCCGAGCTGGATCGTGCAGATCAATTGTCTCTTCATTTGTCAGCAGTGCAGAACGAATGCTCCGAGGCGTGCAAAAATGCTATGAACGCCGAAGCCGAAAAGGACAAGCTCAAAGATGAGGTTGAGAGACTTGAAGCCGAGAGAGATAAAGCTGTTAAGGCGCAGGATCACTCGGAGAGTCTCTTAATCAGGCTCAGGGCTAGGTATGACACAGATCGGGCAAAGCTCAAACGTTATCTGAAGCAGTTGAGCTATGCGCCACACCTTCGGGATCAGAGTTGGGTTCGGGGTTGCCATTGGGGTTTCGAAAATTTTCGAACCTTGGTGACAAATCCCCAATATAAATTCGACCCCAAGACGGTTGGACCGATGCTTGTGGGTTTTCCTGAAGAAGCTATCTTGGAGATGGACGAGTTCGGTAAGGACTTCATGCCTGATGTTCCGAATTGGGATGTTGACGCTCCAGATCCCCGAGAAGATCCTCTTGATGATCCTGCAAGCTAGAAGCTTTGTTTTGTCCTTTTCTTTTTCTTTTTATCAACCTGTACAAGCTTCGAATATGAAATGAAATCTTGTGAATGAAACCTTTACCTTTTAAATCTTTCTTTCTTGATCATGGCGTTTGGAGGAGACTTTTCCTGCTCTCGGTGTTGAAAAGACCGAGAGACTTTTCCTGCTCTCGGTGTTGAAAAGACCGAGAGACTTTTCCTGCTCTCGGTGTTGAAAAGACCGAGAGACTTTTCCTGCTCTCGGTGTTGAAAAGACCGAGAGACTTTTCCTGCTCTCGGTGTTGAAAAGACCGAGAGACTTTTCCTGCTCTCGGTGTTGAAAAGACCGTGAGACTTTTCCTGCTCTCGGTGTTGAAAAGACCGAGAGACTTTTCCTGCTCTCGGTGTTGAAAAGACCGAGAGACTTTTCCTGCTCTCGGTGTTGGAAAGACCGAGAGACTTTTCCTGCTCTCGGTGTTGAAAGACCGAGAGACTTTTCCTGCTCTCGGTGTTGAAAAGACCGAGAGACTTTTCCTGCTCTCGGTGTTGAAAAGACCGAGAGACTTTTCCTGCTCTCGGTGTTGAAAAGACCGTGAGACTTTTCCTGCTCTCGGTGTTGAAAAGACCGAGAGACTTTTCCTGCTCTCGGTGTTGAAAAGACCGAGAGACTTTTCCTGCTCTCGGTGTTGGAAAGACCGAGAGACTTTTCCTGCTCTCGGTGTTGAAAAGACCGAGAGACTTTTCCTGCTCTCGGTGTTGAAAAGACCGAGAGACTTTTCCTGCTCTCGGTGTTGAAAAGACCGAGAGACTTTTCCTGCTCTCGGTGTTGGAAAGACCGAGAGACTTTTCCTGCTCTCGGTGTTGGAAAGACCGAGAGACTTTTCCTGCTCTCGGTGTTGAAAAGACCGAGAGACTTTTCCTGCTCTCGGTGTTGGAAAGACTGAGAGACTTTTCCTGCTCTCAATTTTGGACTAACCGGGAGGCTTTTCCTGTTTCTAAGCATAAATAAGATTGACTCTTGGATTTCTGTGATTATCAATAAATACTGGAAGTAGACATTCTTTATTGAATATGAAATTGTTTGGGAAAAGCTGAAAACAATAAATTACATAAAATACTTTTTCAGGTGCTCGGTATTCCATGATCTCGGAAGTATCTTCCCTGTCTCGGTCATCAAGCGATAAGCTCCCTTCGGATGGCATCCTATGACCTTGTAGGGACCTTCCCATCCGGGTCCCATTTTGCCTTCCGTTGGATCTTTCGTCATTAAGCTTACTTTCCGAAGTACCCAATCTCCGAGCTGGAACTTTCTGGGCACCACCTGTTTGTTGAAATACCGAGCCGTCCGATTCTGATACGCCGCCCACGTGACATGAGCGTCATCTCTTTTCTCCTGCAAAAGATCCAGGTGTACCTTAGCATTCTCGTCGTTGAGTCCTGGATTGTAATGAGCCACACGGAAGCTTGGAGATCCTACTTCCACAGGTATCACCGCCTCGGTCCCATACGTAAGCGAGAATGGTGTCTCGCCCGTTGGAGTTCTTCTGGTTGTTCGGTACGACCACAGCACCTCTGGAACATATTCAACCCATGCTCCTTTCTTCTTATCAAGTTTTTTCTTCAAAATCTTCACCAGGGTCTTGTTCGTCGCTTCTACCTGACCGTTCGCCTTTGGGTACTGTACTGAAGCATAATGGTTTCGGATACGGAGATCTGAACACCACTTCCGAAATGGTTCACAGTCAAACTGCTTCCCATTATCTGTGACAAAACCATGAGGAATCCCAAACCGGCACACCACCGACTTCCAGAGGAAAGTTATAGCATTTGCTGTAGTTATGGTTGCTAATGCTTCTACTTCCGCCCATTTAGTAAAATAGTCTACAGCTACGATCAAGAACTTCCGTCCACCTTTTCCTACCGGCATTGGACCAACTATATCCACCCCCCATTTCGCGAATGGCCACGGAGAAGTGAGGGGGGTGAGCTTCTCGGGACTTGCTTTCATGACTCTTGCGAATCTCTGGCACTTGTCACAGGTTTTGACAAGAAGAGCTGAATCTTTCTTGATTGTGGGCCAATAGTAGCCCGCTCGGATGGTTTTTTGAGCCAGCATCCTTCCCCCTGAGTGGTCTCCGCACACACCTTCATGAATTTCCCTGAGAACATAATCCGACTCGGCCTTGGAAAGGCATTTGAGCAGGGGTTCGGAATATCCCCTTTTGTACAGTACCTCCCCGAGAAGGCAGAACCGTGCTGCTTGTATCTTCACTCTCCGAGCCGCAACCTTATCTTCGGGCAGCAACCCATGTCTGAGGAACTGTGTAATGTCCCTTGCCCATTCTGGCTCTTCTGGTCCTGAGTCTACTTCCATAACCTTTGTCCTCGGGGCAATTGAAGGCTCGGTCAGAACAATGATTTGCCTTCTTGATGCTTCAATCTCTTCCTCTGTTCCCGAAGCGATCTTTGAGAATTCATCAGCTCGGATATTTGCCTCCCGAGGTATCTTTGTGATGACGATCCTGTCGAAATAGGATTGGAATCTCCGTACCTCTTCCAAATACCTGGCCATTCTATCTTCTTGTGCTTCAAATTGCCCTTGGACTTGGCCTACAACAACCTGAGAGTCACTCCGGATTTCGACATTAGTTGCCCCCATCTCTCGGGATAATGCCAAACCTGCTATCACCGCTTCGTACTCAGCTTCATTGTTCGTCGTAACGAAGTCCAGTTTCACAGCAAAACCGAACTCTTGCCCTTCGGGATTCCTGAGAAGAACTCCTACTCCGCTTCTGCCCTGCGTGGAAGAGCCATCTACAAACACAACCCAGGTTGACTCTTTTGGAAGTTCCTCTGCTTCAGGAATGTTGCAGAATTCTACTAGGAAATCTGCTAGAACCTGCCCTTTGATAGCCGTCCGAGGATGAAACTCGATATCAAATTGCCCGAGTTCCACCGCCCAGTTGACTAATCTTCCCGAGAGGTCAGGTTTTTGCAACACCTTCTTCATTGGATACTCGGTTAGAACTCTGATAGCGTGAGCCTGAAAGTATGGTCTCAATCTTCTGGCTGAAATGATCAAGGCAAACGCCAACTTCTCGATCCGAGGATACCTCCCTTCCGCGCCATGCAGTGCTTTACTTGTAAAGTAAACCGGTTTCTGAACCTCTGAATCTTCTCGGACCAGCACCGAGCTTACTGCTGAGGGAGAGACTGCCAGATAGAGATAAAGAATCTCCCCTTCGGTTGGTTGGCTCAACAGTGGTGGGTTGGCTAGATATTCTTTCAACTTTCTGAAAGCCTCCTCACACTCCTCACTCCATATAAATGTTTTTCGTAAAATTTTAAAGAAAGGAAGGC
The DNA here is from genome assembly GCA_028654335.1 of Alnus rubra. NCBI lineage: Eukaryota > Viridiplantae > Streptophyta > Magnoliopsida > Fagales > Betulaceae > Alnus > Alnus rubra. The sequence continues at coordinate 2,509,690 of JAJPGS010002369.1, forward strand.
ACTTATCTGTTGACCGTGATATGAAACGGTTTAAGGCTGCGATCCTTCCTATCAGTCGTTGGAGTTGTTTTGTTGTTCTCGGGGCCTCCATCTCGAGGACAGCTCTGACCTTCTCTGGATTAGCTTCAATGCCCCTCTGTGACACCATAAACCCCAGAAACTTGCCTGAAGAAACTCCGAAGGCACACTTCGCAGGGTTGAGTTTCATGTTGTATTTTCTCAGAGTTCGAAAAGTTTCTCGGAGGTCTTCTATGTGTCTGTTTGCCCGAACGCTTTTAACCAGCAGGTCATCTACGTATACCTCAACGTTTCGTCCAATTTTACTTTGAAACATCCGGTTCACAAGTCGTTGGTATGTGGCTCCAGCATTCTTCAGTCCGAAGGGCATCATCTTATAGCAGTAAAGTCCTCGGTCTGTGATGAAAGCGATTTTCTCCTGGTCTGTTTCTTCCATGTAGATCTGATTGTACCCCGGGAAGGCATCCATGAAGCTTAAAAGCTCGTGTCCGGCCGTCGAATCCACCAATAAATCTATCCGAGGCAGGGGAAAGCTATCCTTAGGACATGCTTTATTCAGGTCGGTGAAATCTACGCACATCCTCCACTTCCCGTTAGACTTCTTCACCAGCACTACATTAGCCAGCCACTCGGGATAATCCACTTCTCGGATGAATCCAGCTTTCAGCAACTTCTCTACTTCTTCAGCAACAGCCGTGTTTCGCTCGGCTGCAAACGCTCTTCTCCTCTGCTTCACAGGGCGATAGTTTGGATCCACATTCAGTTTATGGACAATAACCGAGGGATCAATCCCCGGCATATCTTCATGGCTCCAGGCAAATACATCTTTGTTGCGCCTCAAGAATGCCACCAGATCTTCCTTCATGGGTTGAGGGAGTTGTGAGCCTGTATGAATTTTCTTTCCCGAGTCGCCTATCTCGAACTCCTCCAAGGCTTCCACAGGCTCCCCCAACGGTGATTGCTATTTCCCATCCTCCTTAGTTTTCTCCCCACGACTGTGCTGCCTCGGGGTATCTTTCAAGGACAGATTGTAGCACCTCCTAGCTTCCCTCTGGTCTCCCTTTACCTCTCCAACTCCTTCTTCCGTTGGAAACTTCATGCTGAGATGTGGCGTTGAAGTCACAGCTTTGAAGTCGTTGAGAGCCGTACGTCCAACAATGGCGTTGTAGGCCGAGACCTTATCAACTATTAGGAACTTCACCATAATGACTTTCTGCCTCGGATAAGTCCCAGCTGTCACAGGTAAATCGATAGATCCGAGAGGCACCACCCTCTCTCCAGCAAAACCTTGTAGCTGGCATGAGACTGGAACCAGCTTTTCTGATGGAACACCCATGTGATCGAAAGCTGATTTAAAAAGAATATCAGCCGAACTCCCAGTGTCAATGAGGATCCGTCGGGTCTGATAATTTGCTATGGTTAAGGTGACCACAAGGGCGTCTGTGTGCGGAAGCGAGACTCCAGCATAATCATCATCAGAAAACCCTATGACCAGGGGGTTATATTTCCGAGACTTTGGGGGCTTCTGGACCGAGTAAACTTCGAAATCATCTAGCTGCCTAGCATACGCCTTCCGAGCCGAATTGGACTCACCTCCTCCTCCGAATCCTCCCGAGATGGTGTGAATGATGGGGAGATTGCCTTGCTGTGCCCCCCGAGGCCTGCTTCTACTTCTCTCCCTTCCTTCATCCCTCCGAGGCTGAGGTGCTGGCTCTCGGCTTCTTTCTCTTCTTTCATCTTGTCTCGGTTGATAGTTTCTTCTATTATCCCGATCCTCTTCTCTCCTGGGCCTCGGATAATGATCTCGCTCCTGTTGATTCCTCTCACTGAAGAGGAATCGGACTAGCTTCCCATTCTCAATGAATTTCTCGATCAACTGCCTCAACGCTACACACTGCTCGGTTAGATGACCGCGTGAATCATGAAAGGCACAGTATTTGTGAGCCAAGTGCGGAGGGGGATTTCCTTGAATGGGTCTCGGTCTCTGGTAATTCGGATCTTTCTTGAGTTCCATGAGCACCTCAGTGATGGAGGTGTTCAATGGTGTCCACTTGTAATCTCCGAAATTCTTCTTCACTTTCTTATACTCTGCGGGACCAGCATCCTGTATAGGCTCAGGATTCTTCTTTTTCTTAGACTTCTCGGTGGACGGCTGTTGTTGTTGTTGGGAATTATTGAGGAGGGCTCGGAGCGTTTCTTCCTGATTGATGTACCTGTCCATCTTTACCATAAAGGTATGAAGATCTTTCGGTGGTTTCAACGCCAGTTCTGCCATCAGAGGCCCATCCTTCTTCAAACCTTGAAAAATTGCTCCATAGATGAAATCATCTGGCGCACTTTCTGTATCCAGCTTCTCCTGGTTGAATCTCCATAGGTAGTCTTTTAAAGACTCGTTTGGCCCTTGCTGTACAGAAAGTAAGTATCCTCGGGGTTTTCTTCTAGCTCTCCCGGATACGAACTGGGCCAGGAACTTCCTTCCAAGGGTGTCGAAGCAATCAATCGACCTTGGTGTAAGATTCCTGAGCCAGTCTCGGGCCTTTCCTGACAAGGTGAGAGGAAAAGCTCGGCATGCCACAGCATCTGGGGTCTTGTGTAAAGAGACATGGGACCGAAAATTGTCCAAATGCTCCACCGGATCTTCACTGCCTGAAAAAACAGGGATATCAGGTACCTTGAATCTTACAGGCAGATCGAAGTTGGATACTTCTTTGGTGAATATCGACTCCTTGTGCTGAAAGAGGTTGTCTACGAGAGACTCCTTTCCATCACGCTTCTGATCAATCGTCTTTGACAGCACGTCATATTTTGCGCCCAGATCCTGGACCATCTTCTGCAACCTCCTTTCTGCATCCGTGGGATGAACCGAATTGATGGGCTCTCCATGATCTTCGTTCCTTGGCCCTGCTTTCTCTCCAGACCCCTCGGGGTTGCCACCGAGATTTGTTCCTTCACCTGCATCATGATTGAATGGCGGTGGTGTCTGCGCAGCCGTGAGCAGAGCATTTTGAGCCAGTAAATCCTCCACATTCCTCTGCGCCTGGGCCAACTGTTGACTTAGTTGGGTTATTCTGGCCTCTGGTCCGGCAGATTCTGCTTCTCCACGAACATCGTCTCGGCTGGTAGGCGGTGCATCGTTTTGCGGTGCATCGTTTTGAATCGACTTGGAACGCCTTGTAGTCACCATCGCGGATTTGTTTTTCGTAAGAACAATTCTTCGTTCCCACAGACGGCGCCAAAAGCTATCCGTGGGTTCGATTCCCACAGACGGCGCCAAACTGTTGGTACAGTTTCCGGTATGGTGACGTGTCGCCTTGTGATTTGATACTGATCTCGAACGACCACCTCGATCCTGCAAAAAGAACAAACAACTCGTCGGGGGTGCCGACTACGCCCACTCCGATGCCTAAGTCAGTCTAAAATCAATTTTCTGCAGAGTATTCTGAATCTTAACCTCAAGAGCTTAGAGAATTCGTGATTTTATACCTGGTGTGATCATCTCTATTTATAGGCCAGATTTTCTTGTCACCTAGTTGAATTAGGAGTTTGAGTACTTGACACCTAGTTGAATTAGGAGTTTGAATCCTAGCCTGGTTGAACTTTAACCATATCTTCAGGGAGTTCGTGTAGAAGTGTGAAGTCCATAGTTGATTGCGTTTGTACTTCTTTGAACTTGATTCTGTGTCAATAACTATCTCATCCCATAAATTAGGGGTCTGTGGTTTATCCCTGATCTTCTGGGATCTTATCCTTATCGCACTCTAAGACGAGTGTGGCGCATGGCACCCTTCAAAGGACTGTAGCATATTTCAGCCAACCTCCGAGATGATGATATCCGAGATATGTTCGTTCCGACCTGGAGATTTCGTGGTATCGCCGCACCATAACAGGGTTGTATAAGTCCGAGATGTTTATACTCCGAGACGTTGGCATATTCAATGGACATTACCCCGAGGAGATATTACACCGACTCGATATCATCCCGAGGAGTTATTACTCCGAGATACAAATATCCGAGATGTGCTTGCTCCGTTCTGATTGGGAGATCCCGGAATATTTTGTATACTGTAACCTGGAATGTTAAGACCGAGACATCGTCATACCTCCGAGATGTCTTTATACCTAGACGACATCTTCTTTGCTGGGAGGAATCAATGTCCGAGACATAACTCCGAGATGTCATCGGATCCACGTGTCTCTAGGGTTGATTTTATCCCTAACAATTTCAAACCTCAATCTCTGAGCTAAGAAGTACAAAGGCAATGTGCAGCTTTGTGTCAGCAATGGCTAAGGTCCGGAAATTCTCCATACTGGTTTAGCTTCCTTACCTACTTTTAAGGAAAAAATTTCTTTAAAATCTTTTCTTCATGTTCCAAATATTCAAAAGAACTTAATTTCTGTAAAACAAGTTACTCGATATAATCATGTACACATTGAGTTTCACCCTTTTGATTTTTGTGTTAAGGACCTTCGTACAGGGAGTTTACTACTGCAAGGCCCGAGTATATCATGGCCTTCCTCTTCGCCCATCCCTCATTCTCCTACTGCATTTCTTGGTGAGTGAGTATCGGTGGATACATGGCATTGCCGTCTACTTCATCCCGAACTCAACATTATTTGTAGTGTTCTGTCCAACCACTGTCTTTCAGCTTTGTCCCATAAGCCTACTCAAGTGTGTACTACATGTCAATAAGCATTTCCTAAAATTCCAGTTTAGTCCATTTATACCCCCTCCAATCTCTCCAAGCACGTTGAAAATTATGCTACACGCTATTCAACCTACAAACATTTTGTGTCACATTTTGGTGGTAAAGCATGTTGGATTTATTTAAATTAAAATGAATAAATAAAATAATTTTGAGAATTTCAAATAATTACGAAATATATTTCATTTAAGGATTTGAAAGTTACAAAAAGAGATTTAAAGATTTGGTGGTTACAAAATAGTTTAATATGCTATTTAAGGATTTTATCGTTACAAGAGAGGTTAATATGCTATATATTGAAGATGTCCACTAAGTTGGATTTGGTGGTTATAATTTTGACCATTATTATTTTGGGAGGAATGCAAGACTTCCTTTTGGTGTTCTTCTAGTTTACGCTCATCTGAAAGGACATAAATGTATTAAAAAAAATTACATTTATGTCATTCTAGATGACATGAATGTAATTTTTTAATTTTTTTTATTACATTTATATCTTTCTAGATGGACACTAGAAGAACACTAGAAGGAACTCTACCATTCCTCTTATTTTGGACATTGGATTGTACAAAATGATTATAAATATGACTCTTTGGCCATATGCAAAGAAGATACAAGCCAATAGCTTCTCTCTTGTCTCATACTAATTTCTTTTGTGCAATTCTTTATATGGGTAATTTATTGTTACTCTATAAAGTGCTATTCTATAGTAATATTTGAGCTTCATTGATCCTCGGAGCTATTTTGTCATATACCCTTAGCACTTAGAAAGGAGACAAAACACGTTATAAAGATATTGTTATTGTGATCAAGCCTTGAAGTCCTAATTATTTTGTTGCCTTCATATTTCCCTATATTTCATTATATATATTTTCTAAATAAAGTATAGATTAAATTTATTTATTTTTATAAGCTTAATTATTTTTTGAGATAAGTAATGATTTAACATATATAGTATTAGAATAGACGTTATGAGTTCAAACTATATTTTTATTGTTTATTTTTTATTTCAATTAAATATTAATTTTAGAGGCTTGCTACACAGGGGACACTCATCCGTCCCCTGTGAGTCTCTTTTTAATAAAAAAAATTATTTTTTATTATAAATAAGTGCGGGGGATGGATGAGTGTCCCCGGCAAGCATTTCCCTTAATTTTGTGGGTTCATCCTCACTTATATTAAAAATGAGTTTAAGTCCCACGGGGAGGAAGACATTAACGCATCCTGCTTTTTGGTGTGTTTTTTTCTACTGTCATTCAGCTACTTTTGCACTGCATGTACGATCATGGAAAACTGCTTCGAAGAGTACAGAAAGAAGTTGATCGAAGAAAAGACTTGAGGGGAGTAAGAAAACAAACATGTCAAGAAAACAAACATGTCAAGAAAACGTTAACAAACACCCATATATGTTCTTGTTTTCTAGCGGATAAAGACAGAAAACACCCCAAGAAAGCGTTAACAATTACATATATAATAATCTATATAAAAATAAAAAAAAATAAAAAAAAAATTACATATATAATAAGGTCTGATGGTTGGCTGGTACAGTTGAAAAAGATCATTATCATCATATATAACTCATAATTAAGTTATCAATATAAATAGGCCGGCACGATTGACAAAATATATGAGTTCGATCAACTACAAATTAAATGAAATACACCACATTTATAGCATTCTAAACTGAACAAGGGGCACGCAATATACGGTACTGAACGACGTAGGCATGTACAAAGCATATAAGCAGTGAGAAATTATATAGCATTTTTTGGGGTTCTCATATTGTTCTTCTGGAATGATATAGATGTAATTAAAAATTTATATTTATGTTCTTTTAGATGGCATAAATGTAAATTTTTAAAGAGAACACCAAGAAATACTCTAGCACTCCTCGCAAGTAGTATACTCTTCTAGTCAAAGTTGAGATAAGTAGATGTCAAGGGTCTAAAGACATCGGCAGCCTCAGCCTCAATCAACTCCACCTGCCCTTTCAAGAGGTGCATGTACACCACCCAGTCTCCGTTCCCCGTCGGGCTTGGCATCGGCATCACATACCCGGCGTCCCCTCCCCATGGAAAATGGTACGACCCAAAACCCGGCATACCCCACCCGAAATCCACCTTACACACTGGGAACCTTTGCCCGGACGACACCACAAAAGCCGGTCCGTCTTCAGTCCCACTACAATATATCTTTGCCAAACCAGGCACCGGCCGATGAGCCTCCACCCAATCTATGAGGCCCAAGAAATGCTCCTTTGTCACCGCACCTTCCAAGAATTCATGAACTTCATCTGCTACCCAGTCCAATGGTTCTTCATTAAGCTCGTCCACTTGCTTGGCACCGTAGGGTATGGAGAGCACATTTCCAAAGTAAGAACCCATGAGTAAAGCTTTATGTTCGTCTCCATCATCAGCCAACCTTGTCCTTCCGTCAACAACAACGCCCATCTTGGTTATCTTTTTGTCTACATTTTTAGTAATAGCCCACTTGGCAACCATCTTCCACAATAATGCACAGAAAGACTCTAGTTTGGTCCTCCGGCACCCTTTGGTGCTGGCTAGTGATTGGAGCCGGCTGAGTTGTTCGGCCGTAATGTAGTATATGCGACTGATGAGATAATCGGAATCAGGTTGTGGATCTTTGGGAGGAGGCAGTTTGTTTACGGGGACGTACATATCGTCCAAGGAGGGATGAATGGACCCGGGGCGTCGAGGGTTGAGTAAAGATCGACGGAAAGATGGTCGAGTAGAGATTGGTTTAGACTGAGCCATCTCAGCCCATGAGACAAGAAACATGTTGGCCGAGTAGGCGTCTGCTACTCGGTGGTCAAACGTGCACGCCACCACCAGCCCACCACATCTGAGCTCAGTAGCCTGCAACACGTTTTCATAGATAGTAGTAGTAAATCATGAGGGGTGAAAAATCAAAATAAATTAAAACAAAACAAAACGTATGTGCCCCACCTCCTTTTTCTTTTCTTTTTGTTTTGTTTTGTTGTTCTTTTCTTCATGGCATTTTTTTTTAGTTGTCTTGTAGTGGTAGTTTTGGCTCTGTTGGGTGTATAGTTATTATTTGTCTCAACTGCTCTAGTTTCCTTTTCTATCTGCAGTTTTGCAGTTGTGTTATTTAAGTGGTTTTGTTCGAGGCCTATTGGCTTTAATTTGGGCGTTTATTTGCCTGTTTTACAGTTTGAAGGTTTTGTGATAGGGCTCGTGGGTTGTTTGTTCCCATTGCCTTGAGGGCAGCTTGTACCTTTTGGTGGGATTCTTTTGGTGTTTGGTTTATAAAGATTTTGATTCTTCCAAAAAAAGAAAAAATTATGGCAAGAAGTAAAAAGGATCTCTGAAGTTTAGGGACACTATCGTCATTTTGATTTCTTGTGTGTGAACATCGATAGGCCAAAATACAAACAGCCACCTTTACTTTTGGATTATCTGAGGTTGCATTAATTAAAGATGCTTCATGTTTCTGACGTGGGGGATATTTGTGTTTGTGTGTCATGAAACATATGGCCGGGATGTATTTGTGAAACATAGGTATACCAAAAAAAAAAAAAAAAACCAGAGGGAGATATTTGTGTTTGTGGGGCATGCATGCACATGAAACAGATGTGGCAAACCTGGACAGCGAAGATTCCGTGCTTCTTCTCCGGCACAAGTTTGCCTTCGACGGTGTCGTCAGGGTTATACAAGTTGAGGTCTTTAAGGTCAACCTCTGCAAAAGCTTCGACAAAGTCTACCCCACGGTTGTTGCAGAGAAGCTCAGGTTCACCAACAGAGTTTTGGACCACCTCACTGGCAAACGCATAATGGGATACCAGAACTTGGGCCAAGGCCTTCTTTAGAGCCCCGGCCATGGATTCAAACGTCAGGTTGGTAGGGTTCTTGTAACAGAAAAACACACCCACGTCGACAGGGGGAAGAAGCAAGTCTAGGTTGGATAGTGGCAGCCAATGCTCTTGCAATGGAAGCACTGCAGCCACCACCTCCCTCTTCCTCACACTCACAATGAACTTTCCACCTCCTCTGGCACCCATGCTTACTTAATTATATATGCTTCAAGTTTTGGAGAGAAAGTTGGGAATAATTGATATATGGGTGATGGATGGGTTAGATAGGGAGATGGGGAAGTGTATATATAGGCGCAACTATGAGACTTAAATAATCTGGCACTCACATTAGTGGGATCCATCTGAGGTGAGTCCTACCAATACGAGCGATTATGAAATCTGTTGTGTTTGGGAGCTTTTTTTTTCAAATAATCATAACTAGTTAGTAAGGGTTATTAGCCTATGAGATATAGTTGCAACAACCCCACAATTTTTAAACCTTATCTTCTCTCCCATTAAATTACATAATTGGGTATTAATTATTGGTAGCAGGAATCTTTGTCCTTGCCAAGAACAATGGCAACCATGTACGGTACCATAAGGGAGTGCTATTACTATATATATAAAAATTATTATTATTATTATTATTATTATTTGATTCGTATTGCGTGCAGATACATAAAGACACAGGCGGCGTTAGGGGAAAACATGACCCTTGGCCTCACAAAATACCCCGATACAAAAATATATTAAGGCTATCATGAATTCATAATAGGAATAAATGCAAATTAAAATTAAGTTTTGTTGTTTGGAGTTTTGATAAATAGGTCCTTAATCAAGATTTAGTTCATGCCAGCAAAAAAGTTGACAGAACTTGTACGTTGATATTTGCATCTCAGCACTGATAAGTACTGAATGTTACACATTCAGCCCCTTAATTTACATATGTTAAGTTCTTAGTTTTGTTATAATTTGATGTTTTGTGTTGTTTTTGTGTTTTCTTGTATTTTACAGATTTTAGAAGAAAAAACCGATCAAATTACAAGATTATAATGAAGTCAGCAAACTCACTTTTTGATAGATTCAATTCCAATCAATTTTGAATTTAAAGAAAGAGAAGTTGGCAAAAATTCGTTATTTTTAGAAAGAATCCAGAATGAGCACGTCTCAGTAATTTAATCATAACTTTTGGCTCAAGTATCAGATTGCAACAAAATTGATGGCGTTGGAAAGACAATAAGAAAGGAAACAAATATGTCAGAAATAAGTTTTTCCTAATTCAGACGTTTACCATGCTAAAATCGCCCCGAAATAAAAGACCACAAATCTGTACGAATTTTGGAATCCTTTTCCTACTTGGATAGAAATTTCAGAAAAGGAAAAGACTTGTAATTATTTTATTTGGACTAGAAGACCTACTTAGAATTGTAATAGGAATTCTAGAGCTTCTAGAGCTTTTCTAATCCCTATAAATAGGCCTCTAGCCTTTGAAGAAAAGACACACAAGCTTTGAGGAAGAATCAAAGGCTACATCAAGAATGAGGTTTTTTATAGTTTTTATTTTCTATCTTTTTCTTTATTAATTTCTGATGAGGATGATTTCCATCCAAATTATGTGTAACTAATACTTTTGTTAGGGCTCGATTGAAGCCCTAATCATGTCTCTTTAAGTTTTTCAATTTGCCTTGCTACAATTTATATATTAATGCTTAACTTGATTAATTCTAGTTTCTTGAATTCCTCGCATGTTTATGTTTAGCTAGCATATTCTTGTGGTATGGATTTGTTATTTATGTCAATTTGGATGACTGAGTCATGGGCATAATAGAGTAACGGAAGAACCCCGACACAGGTTCTTGGATTAATCAACATAAAGACAACTGGAATAGATACCATATTCCAATCTGAGTGTGTTTACCGATTTCCATAAATTTATGCTTTCTTGAAGAACAACTTAGTAGATACCATGCTAAATCCTTCAAGGAAGAAAATAGTTAGAGTAGATACCATGCCTAACTCGTTGCTTAGGGAAATCAATAGTTTTAGGAGAAGATACTATTCCCTTGTGGCTGGTAAGCATTAAGCATCATGTTATGATTGTAGTATTGTGCATATTGCGAATCCTATTTGAGTATGATTAGCGGTGGATATCGAAGCCCTACCTTTTCTTCATAGTATTTTTAATTCAATATTTTATCCCGTTTTATTCAACATATCGCTTTTAGGAATTTCTCTTTAAATACAATTTATACCAATCCTCGTGGGAATGATCTCGTATTTGCCTGCTATACTATTGTTTTGATCCCCGGCAACGGCGCCAAAAACTTGTTGTGCAAATATCTACCTAAATAAATGTTGTGCAAATATCTACCTAAATAAATAGATAAATATTTGTACGTTTTACTCACAAGTGCACAAGATCAAAACGATAGTATAGTAAGCAAATACGAGATTATTCCCACGAGGATTGGTAAATTATGCTTAAAAAGATATTCCTAAAAGAGATATGTTTAATAAGACGGGATAAAAGATTGAATTAAAAATAATAACAAGAAAATGTAGGGCTTCGATATCCACCGCTAATCATACTCAAATAAGATTCGCAATATGCACAATACTACAATCATAACATGATGCTTTATGCTTACCAGCCACAAGGCAATGGTATCTTCTCCTAAAGCTATTGATTTCCCTAAGCAACGAGTTAGGCATGGTATCTACTCTAACTCTTTTCTTCCTTGAAGGATTTAACATGGTATCTACTAAGTTGTTCTTCAAGAAAGCATAAATCTATGGAAATAGGTAAGCACACTCAGATTGGAATATGATATCTATTCTAGTTGTCTTTATGTTGATTAATCCAAGAACTTGTGTCGGGGTTCTTTCGTTACTCTATTATGCCCAGGACTCGGTCATCCAAATTGACATAAATAACAAATCCATACCAAGTGCATATGATGGCCAAACATAAACATGCGAAGAATTCAAGAAACTAGAATTAATCAAATTAAGCATCAATATATAAATTGTAGCAAAGCAAATTGAAAAACTTAAAGAGACATGATTAGGGCTTCAATCGAGCCCTAACTAAAGTATTAGTTACAACTAATATAAACTAAAATTATATACATACAGAAAATAAATAAAGGAAGAAAAAAAATAAAAACTAAAAAGAACCTCCTTCTTGATGTAGCCTTTGATTCTTCCTCAAAGCTTGTGTGTTCCGCCAAAGCTTCCCCTTTTCTTCAAAGAATGGAGGCCTTTTTATAGGGATTAAGGAATCTCTAGAAGCCCTAGGAATCTTAAGAAAAATCGTGAAAAGGTCTCCTAGTCATACAAGTCTCAATCCAAGTAGGAAAATATTCCAAATTCGTAAAGATTTGTGACAATTTATTGCGGGGCAATTTGGGCATAGTAAAGTCCGAATTAGGAAAAACTTACTTCTGACATTTTTGTTGTATTTTTCATCAGCTTTCCAACGCCACCAAAATCAATGCAATCTAATACGCGAACAAAAAGTTATAATGAAAATAAAGTGACATGCTCATTCTGGATTCTTTCCATAATTGAAAGATTTTGTCAACTTCACTTTTCTTAAAGTCAAATTTGATTTGGAATTTAAATCTTTCCAAAAGTGAGATTGCCGACTTCATTATAATCTTGGATTTTGAAGGATTTTCTTCCAAAACCTGTAAATACAAGAAAAACACAAAAACAAAACAAAACATCAAATTATAACAAAACTAAGAGCTTAACATATGTAATTTAATGGGCTTGAATGTGTAACATTCAACACTTTATCACACCCCCAAACTTACATATTACTAGTCCCTTAGCAATACAAAATTGAAAATAAGAAGAAAATCAAAACAATAACTACTCAACCTCCTCTGTCGCGGGAAACACGATTGCATTTAGCGTATGCAATAAGCTTTTTAAACCTCTAAGACTCTCTAGTGGACGAGTGAAGTCTCGTGAGGGTTTGCCATAAATGATACCCACAAACATTATGCAAAAATTCATGCTATCCAAAAGAGTTAAGTATCACTCAAAATTATGATCCTCATTCATTAGCAAGTTTAGAAAGATAAACCCCATCTTCAAAATAAAATAGAAATCCAAAGTCTAACCACTTACAAATGACAAGCGAGGCATCACAAATTCAATTTAGTGTAAGGTGAATTAACACATAATCATGAGGCTTCAAATTAATTCCAATGTGCAATGATTCAATAACTCAAAGTTCACTGGGATCCCCATCAGAACAAATGACCAAGGCATAATAGCAAGAGCTTTATTTTCTTTTTTCTTTTTCTTTTTTTTTTTTCCTTTTTTTTTCTTTTTTTTTTGGTCAGGCTGTGCAATGCTTAGTTCTCTTAAGCTTTCTAATTGACCCATGTAACGAGTGTTAGGCTAATGCTCCCAAACCAAATGGCTTTAGGGCACTAGGTGTGGAAACACCCCTAAGAGCTTACTAACTCGAGTCAAAAAGGCTACAAAACTAAACTAGTCATGACTTTAACCAATCCGAATTTATCACTTTTTGACGTGAACATTCAATGCTTAATGAGGCAAGAAGTCTAGTTACTCCGTGAAAGCTTCAAAAATGGTTTTTTATTTTTTTTTTATTTTTTTTATTTTTTTTATTATTGTTATCTATATTGCCAAAGTATCCATCCAACAAGTCACCCAGCTTCACCCAAGACATTGAAAAATACACAATCATGTTCATATATCATACCTCACAAATTATATGCTAATGTGCTTGTGATAGTTTAGATTGAAACAAATGAATCCTTAGATGCCAAAAGTAAGTAGTAGGACTTTAGAATCAATTTCAAATGATCATGTGTTCAACATTCTAAGCTCACAAATGAAATTCAAATAACAATTTTTAGATCAACCAAAGTTTTAAAAATAACATGAACATGCAATTTCAATTTTTTTTTTAAACAAAAAGTGAGAAAGTGTGTGTGTGTCCCATACCCCCAAACTTAAATTACACATTGTCCTCAATGTGTAGATAGAATGGAAAGATCATACCCGAGAGATGAGAAAATTGGTTGGACTAGGTATGGCTCGTAACATACCCCCAAACTTGAATGCAAAAACTCTTGTCCCTGAAAAATAAATCTAGAAAAACAAAACTAAGGAAAGGAAAACTAAAAAAATAAAAAGAAGACATGAGGGAAGTCTCAGTGGTGTGGTCAGAGTGAGAACATATGGCACATACCTCAATTTGAGCAATCTGTTGAATGGGAGAGATGTGATGAGTAGTCATGGCTTTTACTAGCATATCCAGTTTCCTCTCCATGGTAGCCATCTGAGTTTGAACGCCATTATTGACATTTACTTCATAAACGCCCTTTCCTTTCAGTCCTTATTTCTCTCGGGATGAAAATTGTTGGGAGTTTTCGATTAGAGTCTCAAAGAGTTCGATGGCCTCTTCGCTATTTTTTATGCTTCTAGAACCTTAAATGATGCTCAGCTAAATTGTTCCACCACTGAAAAAGAGCTGTTAGCAATCATCTTTGCATTGGAAAAGTTTAGATCATATCTGATTGGATCTAAAGTCATCATCTTCATTGATCATGCTACTCTCAGATACTTGTTTGGAAAGAAGGATGCAAAACCTAGATTGATTCGATGGGTCTTACTACTGCAAGAATTTGATCTAGAAATAAGGGATAGAAAAGGAAGTGAAAATGTGGTTGCAGATCATTTGTCCAGGTCACTTCATGAAGAAGAAGGGAGTGAGCTCCCCTTAGGCGAACAATTTCAAGACGAGCAATTATTTGCCATCAATGTCCACCCTCCTTGGTATGCAGACATTATGAACTACATCACTACAAAGGTTTTCCCCCCAAGTATGTCTAGTCAAGCAAGGAAGAGATTAATATCTATATCTAGACAATACCATTGGGATGAACCTTATCTATTCAAATTCTGTCATAATCAAATCATCCGGAGATGTGTACCCGAGGAAGAGCATACCAGCATTTTACAGCATTGCCATCAGCTTGCCTGTGGAGGACACTTCGGAGCAAAGAAGACAGCACTGAAGGTATTACAAGCAGGTTTCTTTTGGCCTACTATATTTAAAGATGCTTTTGGGTTTTGCAGTGCTTGAGACAGATGCCAGAGAACAGGGAACATCTCTTCCCGAAATCAAATGCCATTACAGAATATTCAAGAGGTCGAACTCTTTGACGTATGGGGTATTGATTTCATGGGCCCTTTTCCTAATTCCTGTGGATTTTTATATATTCTGGTGGGGGTTGATTATATGTCCAAATGGGTCGAGGTTGTCCCCTCTAAAACTAATAATCATCGAGTTGTTGTGAAGTTCTTGCAGGAATATATTTTCACTTGATTTGGGACACCAAGAGCGATCATTAGTGATGGAGGAAGCCATTTTAACAATCACCCTTTTGCTTCTTTGCTAAAGAAGTATGGGATCACACATAAGGTAGGTACTCCATATCATCCCCAGATCAGTGGACAGGTGGAGATCAGCAATAGAGAAATCAAGAGCATCCTGGAGAAGACGGTGAACACTAACAGAAAGGATTGGTCTTTGTGCTTAAATGATGCACTATGGGCTTATCGAACTGCTTACAAGAGCCCAATTGGTACGTCACAATATCGGTCTTTGGGAAGGCCTGCCATTTACCTGTGGAGTTGGAGCATCGAGCATATTGGGCCATAAAGCAACTTAATTTTAATATGAAGCAAGCAGGTGAAAAGCGAAAATTGCAACTGGTTGAGCTTGAAGAATTGAGACATGATGCCTATGAAAATGCACAGATCTACAAGGAACGGACTAAGGCATATCATGACAAGCAACTTGTTCGAAAAGAGTTTCATGTAGGCCAAAAGGTATTGCTATACAATTCCAGATTACGACTTTTTCCAGGTAAGCTTAAATCTCGGTGGTATGGCCCTTACACTGTTACTAAGGTTTTCTCTCATGGAGCACTAGAAGTTCATAACAAAGAAAAAAATCACACTTTAATGGTGAATGGGCATAGAGTGAAACCTTACTTTGAGACCGACTTTCAGCCTCAAGAAGAAGATCTAGAATTACATCAAGTTCTGAACACTGCCTATCCTGCTCTCGAGCGAAATTCAGACTAGGCTCGAGTGCATCTACCTCGATCAGTGATATTGAGGCCACATCATGCACTGACACTGCCATATCCTTTAAACTTTTTGTTTGTTTTGATTTTTGTTTATTCTTTTTGGTTTTCCTTTGTCTGGTTGAAGACGTTAAACTTAGCGCTCATGGGAGGCAACCCATCTTGTCATAATTTTTTTTTTCCCTTCATAGTTTTGTTTTTCAGGAAAAGTGTGTCTGCATTCAAGTTTGGGGGTATGCTACGAACCATACCTAGTCCAACCAATTTTCTCATCTCCCGGGTATGATCTTTCCATTCTATCTACATATTGAGGACAATGTGTAATTTAAATTTGGGGGTATGGGAGGCACACACACTTTTTGTTAAAAAAAAATAAAAATTTGAAACTGGATGTTCATGTTATTTTTAAGACTTTGGTTGATCCAAAAATTGTGATTTAAATTTCATTGGTGAGCTTAAAATGTTGAACACATGATCATTTGAAATTGATGCTAAAGTCCTACTAGTTACTTTTGGCATCTAAGGATTCATTTGTTTCAATCTAAACTATCACAAACACATTAGCATATAATTTGTGAGGTATGATATATGAACCTGATTGTGTATTTTTCAATGTCTTGAGTGAAGCTGGGTGACTTGTTAAATGGATACCTTGGCATATTTATAATAATAATAATAATAAAAAGAAAAAAAAAACCATTTTTGAAGCTTTCACCGAGTAACTGGACTTCTTGCCTCATTAAGCAGTGAATGTTCACGTCAAAAAGTGAGAAATTCAGATTGGTTAAAGTCATGACTAGTTTAGTTATGTAGCCTTTTTGACTCGAGTTAGTAAGCTCTTAGGGCTGTTTCAACACTTAGTGCCTTAAAACCATTTGGTTTGGAAGCATTAGCCGAACACTTGTTACATAGGTCAATTAGAAAGCTTAAGAGAACTAAGAATTGCACAGTCTGACCAAAAAAAAAAAAAAAAGAGAAAAAGAATAAAGCTCTTGCTATTATGCCTTTGTTATTCAATTTGATGGGGATCCCAGTGAATTTTGAGATATTGAATCATTACACATTGGAATTAATTTGAAGCCTCATGATTATGTGTTAGTTCACCTTACACTGAATTGAACTTATGATGCCTGAGCTTGTCGTTTGTAAGTGGTTAGACTTTGGAATTTTATTTTATATTGAAGATGGAGTTTATCTTTCTAAGCTTGCTAATGAATGAGAATCATAATTTTGGTGACACTTAACTCTTTGGAATAAACATGAATTTTGGCATAATGTTTGTGGGTATCATTCATGGCAAACCCTCACGAGACTTCACTCGTCCGCTAGGGAGTCCTAGGGGTTTAAAAGGCTTATTGCATACGCTAAATGCAATCGTGTTTCCCGCGACAGAGGAGGTAGAGTAGTTATTGTTTTAGCTTTCATTTTATTTTCAATTCTGAATTGCTAAGGGACTAGCAATATGTAAGTTTGGGGGTGTGATAAGTGCTGAATGTTACACATTCAAGCCCCTTAATTTACATATGTTAAGCTCTTAGTTTTGTTATAATTTGATGTTTTGTGTTGTTTTTGTGTTTTCTTGTATTTTACAGGTTTTAGAAGAAAAAACCGATCAAATTCCAAGATTATAATGAAGTCAGCAAACTCACTTTTTGATAGATTCAATTCCAATCAATTTTGAATTTAAGGAAAGAGAAGTTGGCAAAAATTCGTTATTTTTGGAAAGAATCCAGAATGAGTATGTCTCAGTAATTTAATCATAACTTTCGGTTCAAGTATCAGATTGAAACAAAATTAATGTCATTGGAAAGATAATAAGAAAAAAAACAAATATTTCAGAAATAAGTTTTTCCTAATTCGGACGTTTTACCATGCTAAAATCGCCCTGAAATAAAAGACCGCAAATCTGTACGAATTTTGGAATCCTTTTCCTACTTGGATAGAAATTTCAGAAAAGGAAAAGACTTGTAATTATTCTATTTGGACTAGAAGACCTACTTATAATTTTAATAGGAATTCTAGAGCTTCTAGAGCTTTTCTAATCCCTATAAATAGGCTTCTAGCCTTTGAAGAAAAGACACACAAGATTTGAGGAAGAATCAAAGGCTACATCAAGAAGGAGGTTTTTTATAGTTTTTATTTTCTTTCTTTTTCTGTATTAATTTCTTATGAGGATGATTTCCATCCAAATTATGTGTAACTAATACTTTAGTTAGGGCTCGATTGAAGCCCTAATTATGTCTCTTTAAGTTTTTCAATTTGCCTTGCTACAATTTATATATTGATGCTTAACTTGATTAATTCTAGTTTCTTGAATTCCTCACATGTTTATGTTTAGCTAGCATATTCTTGTGGTATGGATTTGTTATTTATGTCAATTTGGATGACCGAGTCCTGGGCATAATAGAGTAACGGAAGAACCCCGACACAGGTTCTTGGATTAATCAACATAAAGACAACTGGAATAGATACCATATTCCAATCTGAGTGTGTTTACCGATTTCCATAGATTTATGCTTTCTTGAAGAACAACTTAGTAGATACCATGCTAAATCCTTCAAGGAAGAAAAAAGTTAGAGTAGATACCATGCCTAACTCGTTGCTTAGGGAAATCAATAGCTTTAGGAGAAGATACCATTCCCTTGTGGCTGGTAAGCATTAAGCATCATGTTATGATTGTAGTATTGTGCATATTGCGAATCCTATTTGAGTATGATTAGCGGTGGATATCGAAGCCTTACTTTTTCTTCATAGTATTTTTAATTCAATATTTTATCCCGTTTTATTCAACATATCGCTTTTAGGAATTTCTCTTTAAGTACAATTTATACCAATCCTTGTGGGAATGATCTCGTATTTGCCTGCTATACTATTGTTTTGATCTTGTGCACTTGCGAGTAAAACGTACAAGTATTTGCCTATTTATTTAGGTAGATATTTGCACAACAAGCACTAATTATATTGTGACAAGTGTCACTTACAATAAAAAAATATATTTAAAACCAAATATAAAATATTTATATAAAAAGAGAGAAAAAAAAATTGTTTTATTTAAGAGATCCTGGTCTCAGTATTCTATTTCTACTTTCCCTATTTCTGTGAATTAGGTATTAATTGCAGATGAAGAAGTTTCATCAATCAAGGAAGAGCCAATTAAAGATCAATCAGTTACTGTACGTGACAATGATAGGGGATCAAATTCCTCAGTATGAGTAGTTCAACGGCCACGGTGACTCTGTCGGTGCCTTTGAAATTGAACTTCGTGATTCGATTTAGAGCCAACGTTCTGGGCAAATTGGTGAAGCCCAAGTTCTACAAGAGGATTGAGTGTTCTGTCACCTATAATCCCAAAAAGCTCAACGTAGCAATCTCGTTTGTTGAGGATAAATTCCACTCAATCCGATCCAAAGAGGAGATAGACATTTAACAACTATTATAAAAAAATCAGGTAACAGTTATCTCAGTAAATTCGGATTAGGACTCTATTCCAAGTTGAATTAAAGTGAGCAGTCATAGTCCGATCAGTACGTGATCGTATCCCCAAGAGAATTGGGATAGGATTCTTATTAGTCCAAGTATAGTTTGATCAGTAGTTCTATTCCTGGTGGAATTGGGATAGGACTCGTGGTCCAATCAGATCAGAAGTCAAATAAAGGATCAAAGTCCAATTAGAACTCTGACAGCAGTTCTAGATCAATAAGGAGTAGGAATCCTAATTCAGGTTTGACTCCACATCTTTGCCTATAAATAGACCTATACCCCAGGTATAAATGCAAACTCAATATTTTATGCACAGAGTATTATTTTTCCACAGAAACTAACTTAAGCATCGGAGAGGACCCCCGGAAGGGTCCCTTAGTTTTTGTTGTTTTGTAGAATTATTGAGAAGCGTGAAGAACATCGGAAGAACATACAGATTCACACCGTACCGGAAACTGTACCAATAGTTTGGCACCGTTTGTGGGAAAAGATTATTTGTTCCTCATAAAAGAAAAAGAAGATCTAGCATAGTGATGAACACACGTTTCGGAAGCCAGACCAGTCGACAACCCAGAGCCCCACTAGAATCTGTTATGCAGAATAATCCACAGCCCCCACCGCCTAGTGGAGACTAGGATCGCATAGCAGAGTTAGAAGCTCAGATTGAAGCATTGAATGCTGAATTGTTGCGTAGGAGGCCATGACAGCCCATCTCGAGATCAATAGGGATGAGTGTGAGGAAGAAGATCACAACAGCAACACTAACCCACGGAGAGAGGATGACGACCAAGGAGATTTGAGCAGAGTTATTGCCGACTTGGAGAGAAGGTGCACGTACATGGAGATGGAAAGAAGGACAAAAGCAGATCTGTAGTGGTGGACAAGCTTCTAATGGGTACAGACTCACCCTTCACCAGGCGAGTAGCAGACTATTGGCTACTCGAGAAGTTCAAGGTACCTCAAATTCTATGTTATGCTAGAGACGGGGATCCTCTAAATCACCTAGAGAATTTTCAAGCTCATCTAGACCATCATGGGACACTCGATAAAGTAGCGTGCCGAGCCTTTCCCCTTACTCTTTCGGAGAATGCCTGGGATTGGTTCAAGAAGTTGCCCCCAAATTTTGTTGATCAGTTCAAGGAGTTGTCCAAGATATTCCTAACGGAGTTTCTAGCTTTCCAGACAAAGAAGAAGCCTTCGGGATATTTACTATCGTTGCACCAACAAAGCAATGAGAGTCTTAAGGAGTTTATGGCTCGGTTCAACGGAGAGAAGGTTATGGTCGAAGATCTGACCGAGGATATGATCTTCGCTACCATTTATCAGGGAATTTCACCCGAGGAGACTTCGATGAAGAAGTTGGTCCGGAAGCAACCGAGTACCTTGCAGGGCCTAATGGATAAGGTAGAAGAATTCATCAATCAGGAAGAGACACTAAAGGCTATGGCTAGTTCTAGGCTACCCCAAGAGACAACCCCGGAAAAGAAAATGAAAGAGTTCAGAAAAGCTGACAGGGAAGAGCAAAGGCCGGTAAAGAAGTTCAAAGATTACAACTTTACACCTCTCAATGACGAGATATCAGAATTCCTTATGGAGATCAAAAGAGATCCGGCATTTCAGGAACCACAAAAGATACTAGGTAATCCTCGTTACAGGAATGCAGCCAAGTATTGTGATTTTCATAAACAAGCAAGTCATTACACCTAGGGGTGCGTAACCCTAAGGTTGTTAATAGAAGAATTCATAAAGAATGGCAAGCTAGTTCGGTTTTGGGGAGAGTAAAGAAACTAGTTAAGAAATAACCGGCCCCAAAATCATCGGGACTATCAGCCCTGAGATCAGCAGCCACGGGATTATTATCCCCGAGACCGTCCTCAGCCAGACGAAAGGGATCAGGAGAATGATCCCTAAGATGACATAGAAATAAGAGAGGATCGAGGAAGCAGAAGCCCATGGCGTAGAGAGCTAAGGCAACAACAGAATCTGCCCGTGATCAAGTAGAAAGGACTCTCAGGAATTTCAGGCTAGACTTTTATTTTTAGCATTTATGTTTGCAAAGAACTAGACTTTTATTTTTAACTCAGACTAGTTATAATTAAGACAGAAAATTCCTCAGATTTAGGAATAAGTATTTTCAGAATAAAAGAATAGAGCTGACTTAAGCATCAGAGTGTTCCAGGTCTAGGGACTAGGAACCCGTTGATGTCACTTCTTTTGTAGGTAAAGCCTCTTGGATCAGTCCTAACTGAGAGCAAGAAGAAAGCCTCTTGGATCAGTCCTAGCCGAGAGTAAGAAGAAAACTATCAGATCAGTCCTAGCCGAGGGCAATAAGAAAAACCTCTCGGATCAGTCCTAGCCGAGAGCAAGAAGAAAAACCTCTCGGATCAGTCCTAGCCAAGAGTAAGAAGAAAACTATCGGATCAGTCGTAGTCGAGAGTAAGAAGAAAAACCTCTTGGATTAGTCCTAGCCGAAAGTAAGAAGAAAACTCTTGGATCAGTCCTAGCCGAGAGCAAGAAGAAAACTCTCGGATCAATCCTAGCTGAAAGCAAGAAGAAACTTCTTGGATCAGTCCTAACCAAGAGCAAGAAGCAAAGCCTCTCAGATCAGTCCTAGCCGAGAGCAAGAAGAAAAACCTCTCGAATCAGTCCTAGCCGAGAGTAAGAAGAAAAATCTCGGATCAGTCCTAGCTGAGATTAAGAACAAAACTCTCAGATCAGTCCTAGCCAAGAGTAAGAACAAAACTCTTGGATCAGTCCTAGACGAGAGTAAGAAGAAAACTCTCAGATCAGTCCTAGCCGAGAGTAAGAACAAAACTCTCAGATCAGTCCTAGCCGAGAGTAAGAACAAAACTCTCGGATCAGTCCTAGCTGAAAGTAATAAGAAAATCTCTCAGATTGATCCTTGCCGAGTGCAACAAGAAAGCATCTCGGATCAGTCCTTGACAAGAGAAAGAAAGAAAGAAAGAGAGCCAAGGGGGTCAGATTTAACCCTCGAGTTTTGCAAGTTTTCAGGAGTTAGCCATTCTAAGAGACTGGGAGAAAACCTTAAGGAAAAACAAGAAGGTAATGGGGGGTCTGATTTAACCCTCAGATTTTGCAGGTTAGAAGGTTTTTCAGAAGGAGACAAAGCTCGGGTTTCCTTAGACATAAAATACCCATTATTCAAGCAAGCTTCGGATAAGGGAATTGGGGGGGGGGGGGGTAACTGTTGGGGATAAATTCCACTCAACCCGATCCAAGGAGAGGATAGACATTTAGCAACTACTATAGAAAAATCAAGTATCAGTTATCTCAGTAAATTCAGATTAGGACTCTACTCCAAGTTGAATTGAAGTAAGCAGTCATAATCCGATCAGTACGTGATCCTATCCCCAAGAGAATTGGGATAGGACTCTAATTAGTCCAAGTATAGTTTGATTAGTAGTCCTATTCCTGGTGGAATTGGGATAGGACTCGTGGTCCAATTAGATCAGAAGTCAAATAAAGGATCAAAGTCCAATTAGAACTCTGACAGTAGTTCTAGATCAACAAGGAGCAGGAATCCTAATTTAGGTTTGACTCTACCTCTTTGCCTAGAAATATGCCCAGACCCCATGAATAAACGCATACTCAATATTTTATGCACAGAGTATTATTTTCCCACATAAGCTAATTTAGGCATCGGAGAGGATCCCCGGAAGGGTCCTTTAGTTTTTGTTATTTTGTAGAATTATTGAGAAGCTTGAAGAACATCAAAAGAACGTGCAGATTCACACCATACCGGAAACTGTAGTGAAAATTGAAATTGACTTCTAAAATAAACAGCAAGTGTGTGCACAATGTGTCACAGATTCCTTTCCCAGTCTTCTCCATTTTGGGCAGATCTTTAACAATTTCTTTGCTTGCAATTTTTAACATATCGGAGAAATTTAGATGCCCTAACCTCCGATGCCACAACTCACTATCATCTATGGTTACTTTATTGCAGAAGATCTGAGGATCTGTAGTGAGACTAGGAAGACCATAGCAATTGTCGGCATTTCTTTTTCCCCCCATAAGCCATTTGCCACTGCTGTCAAATTTGTTACATTCCTTTTTGGAGAATTGCACCACCAAATCATTGTCCCAGAATTGGCTAATGCTGAGGAGATTTGCCTTGAGCCCTTCTACATAAAGAGCTTCCTGAGATGTTTCGAGGCCTGGAATGTCGATGATTCCTTTTCCAATGACTTTGGATTGGCTTCCATCTCCATAGGTGATCCGTCCACCTTTGCCCATCTAGACTTCTTTTAGTAAGGTCTTGTCACCTGTCATGTGTTTAGAACAACCACTATCCAAATACCACAAACAAGTATCAAGAATTTTCAGTGCAGTATGAGAAACTAAACACAAATCATCTTCCTTTTTGACCCAGATTTGTTTGGAAGCTTTCTTATGATTATTGACCAGGACAGATCTTTGCTCATTAGGGGTGAGGTATGCTAACTTCTCACTAATGAGCTTAACTTGATCACTTAACATATTGACTTGCTCTTCAAAACCTGGTTCATCTTTTCTAGGGACAAGAGTTTTGTTCCAAGGTTTTTGAGACCTAATTTGGAAACAATTTGGGCGAATATGACCAGTAACTCCACAGTGGTAACATGTAGGTATAGACTGATTTGCCCCTTTATCCCCACAAATAGAATGAGTATGATTATAAGACATGATAGGCTTAATGAACATGGTTCTATTAACAGACATATCATGAGAAATAGAAGCAACTTTATCCATACTCAAATTTGATATGATAGAAGTCAAAAATAACACTCAAGAAATGAATCTAACCAGAGTGTACCAAGCTCTGATACCAATTGAAAATTGAAATTGACTTCTAAAATAAACAGCAAGTGTGTGCATAATGTGTCAACAAAAATAATAATGCGGAAATTAAATGACACAGAGATTTTTGTTGACGAAGTGGAAACTCAATTAAGAGAAAAACCACTCCGGGGCAGCCAAACCCAGGATATCCAATATTTAGAAGACAAAGCTAGATACAAGATAGTAACACTCACATATACCCGATGCAGTGGTCGTACCTTGCTCTCTAACGTGTAACCCAACACGAACGCTTCCCAACCAGGTCTCCTACCCGAAGGGGTCTTCAATGGAATCCTTTATCTTAGGGCCGACCCCTAAGATAGACTTCAGATGTAGCGCAGCAACAACACACTTGCAATGGCTTCAGAGGAAAAATAACGTCTCTGAGCAGTTGTGGAATTCAATACCGAATTCTTGTAGTTCTCAATGCCCAGGGGCCTCTATTTATAGGCTGAGGTGCAGAATAGTCGACTGCTGAAATATTTACGAATGCCGTCCAGATGGACAACAGTGCGACAGGATTTTTCAAGAATTTCGCTAAAAATCTTTCTTGTTTAAGAGCCTTGTCCTGACGGTGAGACACTGTCGTCCGGACGGTCGCACGTCCGCTGCAAGTAATTTCCATATAAGGCTTCGTGCGTCCGGACCATGGGGGATGAGCGTCCGGACGGCTGAACTTCAACACGCAATTTCCATATCTGCTATGCTCGCGTTCGGACCATGATAGACAGTCGTCCGGACGGTTGAAGTCGAATAGGCAATTTCCATATTAGTTGCACGCGCGTCCGGACCAAGGCTGAATGACGTCCGGACGGTGATATTTGAATTGTGATTCTTGCCTTATGTATGAGCGCGTCCGGACGGGTATATCAATCTTCCCTTATTCTGAACTTGGAAAGAATCTAAAGCTGATCGATCACTGAGAGGTGTTCGGACGGGCTGCTGATACGTCCGGACAGATACAGGCTGGAACAGTAGCTTCTTGATACAGTAAAGGTCCGGACGGAAAATGCACGTCGTCCGGACGGATGATGCTTGGTCTGACTGGCGTCCGGAAGGTATGGTACGTCGTCCGGACAGATGGAACAGTGGTCAGATAGGCGTCCGGGCGGGATGGCACGATCCCCTGGACGGCTGGCAGGGAACCGAAAACTTCAGTCTTGAAAGCAGTGCAGAATCTTCTGACATCACTCTGAATAGTGGAACCCCTGATAAAACAGCATCTTTACAAACAAGTGATTTTGTCCAAACACAGAATGAGGCCAATAATACTAACATGTACCAACATCGCTCAAGAATTAATTGCACATATGATTGATACTGGAGCTAGCAAATGAATATATATGCTTGATAAACCCCATTTTTTCTGTTCTTTAAAATCTTTGATTCTTTTATTAGGGAACTGGAGTGAAATGTCGGTTTGGAGGGAACAATTTTAAGACAATGCCTTGGGACTTTTTATATGATCAAAATCAGCTTTCAAAGCAAAAAGCTTTGGTTGCTTGAGCTTAGAGGTATGCAATAATTTTGAAGTTTGTGTTATAAGGGAAGGAGAAGGAGTAGGAGGAGAATAACTCATTCTGTTAGATTTGGAGGAAGAAGTTAAAGTTTTAGAGGTTGAGGTTTTAGAGGTTGCTGATACAGTTTGAGAAAAGGTTGCTAATATGGAAGGAAGGGGAGGAAATGAATATAAAACGGACAACTAGTTTTGGGAATGTAATGATACTAGGGTTTGGGGTCTATAAGCCGGAGGCCTTGGGGCTAATACAAGATTGGGAGAGGGAGTATTTTGTAAAGCATAATCTACTCGATTTTTGATTTTGGTTCTGACGGGGATTGTCATTTTCCCTGTAAAAATTCACGGGTTAAGAAATCAGGAATACAATTTGCTTCACCTTTAATATGCTCAATTTCAAAATCAAAAGAGCTTAGAATTGAATGCCATCTAGCAAAAATTTGTTTGAATGCAATATTTTTAACATCTTTAAATAATACATCTTTCGCAGTTTTACAGTCAACCTAGACTAATTTTATTTATTTATTTAGAAGATCATCTTGAAATTTCCAAATACATAAAACTATAGATAGAATTTCTTTTTTGATTGTACTATAATCCTGTTGTGCAGCATTCCATACACCCGAGTGATACCGGACAATTTGCTCTTTAGGTCTTGGGGTACATTGTTTGAGAATACTTCGATCCATAACCAAGCTCATAGGCATCAGTTTCAACAATTTTAAAAGAGGTAGGAGAAGGAAGTCCTAGACACAGAAGAGTCTTGACATGTTTCTTAATTTTCTTTACGATTTCGGTATGATGATCTGTCCATGGAGGATGATTTTTTTTTTCTTTTTCTTTTTTTTGTAATCTCTGATATAAGGGTTTACATATTTCTCTCAATTTTTCATAATACCCAGAAACATAATTCAAACTTCCTAAGAATCTTTGAAGTTAATTTTAATCCTTTATTTCATATGGATTATTATTATTTTTTTTTCAGCAAATTGAATAGATCTATCTATAGTTGTTATGGTTTTGTGATAAATACTATACCCTAAAAATGTAACTTTGTCTTGGAACAATTTTATTTTTGTTGGTGATAATACTAATCCATTATGTTAGGTTTTTAGTGTTGATAAATTCGGTGTCAAAACCTATTTGTTTGTAAGTTTTAGTCTACCGGTTAAGTCGGTGAAGAATTTTATTCAAGACTGAATCCCACTCAAATTGGAAGACCTATAATATGTGGTTAAGCCTAATCAATCAAGGAAATGAGCAAATTGGAATTTGATTAAGTGGAATTAAAATTAGATTGTCCATTCCAAATTGAGCACGTCTCCGTATTTTAGCCAAAACCTTTCGCTCAAGTATCAGATTGCGTTGGAATTAGCGGCTTTGGACAACTAATACAAAAGGAAACAAATATCTCTAAGATAGGTTTTCCCAAACTTGGACCTTCACTATGTAAAAATTGCCCCGCAATATAAAATCGAAAAATCTTGGCAAATTTTTCTGAAATCCTATTCTAACTCGAACTAGATTTTCTTCGGAGGTCTATTTAAAGGGACTTCCAGGCACGAATTTATTAAGGATTTTACTCTAGAATTCAGAGTGCTAAAAGAGGGTTTTAGAACTGGACTATTAATGTTAAATCTCTCATAGAGTTATGGTTATTGTTTAACCATCAAACTTGAACAATTGAAGCCAATCAGAGTTTTGGTTAAGGAGATCAAGAAGAAGAACTCTCTAGAGGTTCTGGGAGAGAAGTAGACATATGGGTCACTTGTTGTAATTCAAGAGTGTGACTTCGGCAAAGGTTTTTTTGAGTATTAACATTCTGTAATTCGTGGATTCTTCGTTATTGGATTGATTTCTTGGGTTGGCTACCCCTGAGTGGTTTTTCTCTTTGAGTTCAAAGAGTTTACACTTCATCAAATATCTGTGTCAATTTCTTTATTGATTTTCATGTTTTCGTGATTGTTTTTTTGTGGTTGATTAAATTTTTAATTTTGCATTATATTGTCATATACCTATTCAAACCCCCTTCTAGGTGTTGTTTTGAGTCTAGTTTATATTTTCAATTGGTATCATAGTAGGTTCACTTTGTTTGGATTAAATTCCGGAGTGAGATCCTTAACTCCTTTTGTTATGAATATTTCTCAGGCATCTTGGGATGAGTATGACCTTCAAATGACCTATAATGAGCTCTATAAGGAATGTATGAAATTGATGAAACTGTATAAATTTTCCCTTAAAAAGCTTAAAGATGTTAAGCATGAAAAAGAGTCTTTGGTTTCTAAATTGTCTGAATCACATGCCTTAGTTGACTCTTTAAAATTTGAAAATACCGTGCTTGTTGAAAATAATAAATTACTTGAGAATGAATTGAAAGACTCTAAGGAGCTCTCAAATAGACTCTCTAATGATAATTTGAAAAACTTGTTTTGTGTTCAAAAACATGTTTCTGACAAGCCTAGTATGATTGTTGATAACTTGGGTGCCTCTACTTCACATGCTTCTAATTTTGAAAAGAAAAAATCTTTATTTGTTAAGCATGTGCAAATTGAAGAAGTCAAGGCCAATATAGTTTGTTTGGATAAGGGAAAAAATTATTGCGTGAATAATTATGTAAAGCCGAAATCCAAGGCTCATTTATGGAAACAAACTGAAGCTAAGTTTGTTCCTACATGCCATTATTGTGGGATTGTTCGTCACATTAGACCAAATTGTTGTAAGTTGAAATCCCAAAGACCTTGGAATAAGAATGATGCTTCTAAGAAAGAAAAAGATGTTGTAGTGTCTTCTGTGTCGAAATATGTCCCTCCGCATAGGAGAAAACATTCTCATGGGTTTGTCCCTACTTGTAACGCCCTGAATTTGAGCCTGGAAATTCGTAAGCAGAAACCTCCAGTTTCCACGTGACATTACTACATCAGAGATAAAATCTCGCAGCGGAATATATTTTTTCTTCTAAAGCCTTAGGAATTGATAGCATAACACATTTAGAGCTGACTGAAATACCTCGATACGTTTATTAAAAGTTACTTAGGTTTATCTTTACATCCTATATGCACACTAGGTGCATCAAAATTAGTGCCACAGGCGGCACATAAGCATATAACATAAAACATGTCGAACATGACATTGTTATAAATATTTACATGCCATAAAACAAAACACATATAAGTGCAACTAGTAATTTCTAAGCTAGCACATGATAGTTCTTCGATGGTTTAAAAAACCATCAAAACTGGCATATGGGTCCATACCTTCATTCTCCAGATCTGCATCAGTAACTATGCAAATATGACGTCATCATATTTACATAGACAAACAAGTGAGTCATCCATTTTCATATCTAAGTTACCATCAGATTAATGACAGTTCATAAATAATACAAATGCAAAGGTTGTATGAATGTGCATCGTAGTAACCATTTAGTTTGGTATTTTATGATCATCTTTCTTCAGACCTCTCGTTCGTAGGTATCCAAACCCGTTCATGTCCTTTGCCTCACACTTAAAGTCTTACCTGTTTGCACTGGAATCCTACCGGTCCCATCATTAGTTATATATTAGGACTTTGGACTCACCCTGGGTCACTATGAACCCTCTGGATCCACTGACTAGCCTTTCTTCCTATTAGTATTTTGGCCTTATTCTGTGTTTGGACAAAATCACTTATGTGTAAATGATGCGGCAAACAGGGATTCCACTTTTCAGAGTGAAGTAAGAAGAATTTCAAAGTTCCCTGTCAGCCGTCCGGACGATGTGTCATCCCGTCCGGACGCCCATCTGTCTACTGTTCCATCCGTCCGGACGACGTGCTTCTTCCGTCCGGACACCTACATTGTATCGAGAAGCTTCTGTTCAAACTTGCTCGGTCAGGATGTTTCAGCAGCACGTTCGGACACCTATCAGTTCTCGAACGGATCACTGATTCTTTCCAAAGTTTCAAGAAATGGAAGATCAATCAACCGTCCGGACGATGTGGTATCCCGTCTGGACGCGTATCTCCGTAAGGCAAGAATCGTAGTTCAAAATGAACCGTCCGGACATCTGACAGCTGTGGTCCGGACTCTGGTGCATCGTATATGGTAAGTGCCGATTCGACTTCAACCGTCCAGACGTATCCCCCTCATGGTCCGGATGCACGCGCATCAGATATGGAAATTGAGTGTTGAAGTTTAGCCGTCTAGACACTCCTGCCCCATGGTCCGGACGCGCAAAGCTTGTTATGGAAATTACTTACAGCGGACGTGCGTCCGTCCGGACGATTGAGCCATCCCGTCCGAACGATAATCTTATACAGGAAAGATTTTTCCACGAAAATTTTGGAAAATCTTGTCGCATAGTTGTCTGTCCGGACGGCCATGATCCACCGTACGGACAGCTCCCAGGAAAATTTTTCCTGATGCCCATTCTGACCCCCAGCCTATAAATAGGGGTCCTTGGGCACTTATAGCTGCAAGAATTCGGTGTGAATTCCATTAGAGCTCAGAGACGTGATATCTCCTCTGAAGCCGTTTTTCAAGTGTGCTGTGCTGCAAACCGAAGTCTATCTTAGAGGTCGGCTCTAAG
Organism: Alnus rubra; assembly: GCA_028654335.1. NCBI lineage: Eukaryota > Viridiplantae > Streptophyta > Magnoliopsida > Fagales > Betulaceae > Alnus > Alnus rubra. The sequence continues at coordinate 2,539,782 of JAJPGS010002369.1, forward strand.
GTAAGGAGTTCCATTGAAGACCCCTTTAGGTAGGTAAACCTGGTTGGGAAGCGTTCGTGTTGCGTTACACGTCAGAGATCAAGGTACGACCACTGCATCGGTACATGTGAGTGTTACTGTCTTGTATCTAGCTTTGTCTTCTAAATAGTGGAATTCCTGGGTTTGGCTGCCCCGGAGTGGTTTTTCTCTTAACTGAGTTTCCACTTCGTCAACAAAAATATCTGTGTCATTTACTTTTCGCTGTGCTTTAATTTTTGTTGACACTTATGCACACACTTTACTTTTAGAAGTCATTTCAATTTTTCAATTGGTATCAGAGCTTGGTACACTCTGAGAAGATTAAATTCTTGAGTGTTATATTTTCTTTGACTTCTACCATGTCTAACTTGAGTATGGACAATGTTGCTTCTATTTTTCATGATATGTATGTGCATAGAACCATGTTTACTAAGCCTGTCATATCTCATAATCATACTCATTCTGTCAATAAGGATAATGGGGCAAATCAATCTATACCTACGTGTCATCATTGTGGTATTAGTGGTCATATTTGCCCAAATTGTTTCCAAATTAGGTCTCAGCAACCTTGGAACAAAAGTCTTATCCCTAGAAAAGAAGAACCAGGTCTTGAAGAACAAGTCAGCATGTTAAGTAATCAGGTTAGTCTCATTAGTGAGAAGTTAGCATACCTCACCCCTAATGAGCAAAAGTCTGTCATGGTTAGAAAACGTAGGAAAACTTCCAAACAAGTCTGGGTCAAAAAGGAAGATAATATGTGCTTAGTTTCTCATACTGCACTAAAAACTCTTGATACTTGTTTGTGGTATTTGGATAGTGGTTGTTCTAAACACATGACAGGTGATAAGACTTTGCTCAAACAAGTTCAGATGGGAAAAGGAGGGCGAATCACCTATGGAGATGGGAGCCAATCCAGAGTCATCGGTAAAGGGATCATCGACATCCCAGGCCTCGGAGCATCTCAAGAAGCCTTGTATGTTGAAGGGCTCAAGGCAAATCTCCTCAGCATCAGCCAGTTATGTGATAATGACTTGGTGGTGCAATTCTCCTAGAAAGAATGTAATATATTTGACAGTAGTGGCAGATGGCTCATGGGAGGAGAGAGAACTACTGACAATTGCTACGGCCTTGCTGGTTTGACTGAAGACCCTCAGATCTTCTGCAACAAAGCAACCATAGATGACAGTGAGCTATGGCACCAGAGGTTAGGACATCTCAATTTCTCCGATATGTTGAAAATTGCAGGCAAAGATGTTGTTAAAGGCCTGTCCAAAATGGAGAAGACTGAAAAAGGAGTCTGTGGGGCTTGTCAGCTAGGGAAACAGACTCGAGCTACTCATAAGAAGACCTCAGGTATTCGAACTTCCAGAAATCTAGAATTACTGCACATGGATCTCATGGGTCCCACTAGGACTGCTAGTCTAGGTGGGAAAAGATATATTCTGGTTGTTGTAGATGATTTCTCTCGATTTACTTGGGCCATTCCTATTCGAGAAAAATCTGATGCTTTTGATGTAGCTCAGCATTTGTTCAAGAAAATTCAGGTAGAGCAAACTTGCTAGATTATGAGAATTCGCAGTGATCATGGAAGAGAGTTCAAAAATTCCAAGTTTGAAGAATTCTGTCTCTCTTATGGAATCAAGCAGGAATTTTCCTCACCTATTACTCCTCAGCAGAATGGAGTTGTTGAAAGGAAGAATATGGTAATTCAGGAGATGGCTCGTGTGATGATCCACTCAAAGAATCTTGCTCAACACTTCTGGGGAGAAGCTGTAAACACTACCTGTCATATCATCAACATGGTCTACCTTAGGCCTGAAACAAACAAGACTCCCTATGAAATTTGGCGAGGTAAGAAACCCACAGTGAAGTATTTTAAAACTTTTGGGAGTAAATGTTATATACTTTGTGACAGGGAAAATCTAGGGAAATTTGATACCAAGAGTGATGAAGGCATCTTCTTGGGATATTCCACAAACAGTCGGGCTTACCGGGTCTTCAAAAAAAGAACAGAGACTATGATGGAATCTATAAATGTGATTGTTGATGATGAAGGAGTACAGAGATTTATCAGCGGGGAAGAAAAACAGATTGATTCAGTTGATTCTTCAGCAACTCCAACTGATATTATTGAGCCCTCTTCAAAAGAATCTCTAGATGAATTTTCTCCTACCACTTCGGGTTCCACTCCCATTACTTCCGAAGATGAGGATATTCCAGCTAATCCTCCTAGGCAATCACGAGTGAGGCATAATCCTCCTCCTCAGCAGCTTCTTGGAAATTTAGATGAAGGGCGCAGATTGAGAAGCAGAGTCATTCAGCCTGCCAATGAAGTAGCTAATCAAGTCTCCTACAGCTGCTATCTTACTCAAACAGAACCTAAGAAAGTAGATGAAGCCCTACAAGATGAAGGATGGGTATCTGCAATGCATGATGAGCTCCATCAGTTTACCAGGAATGATGTTTGGACCTTGGTTCCCGGTCCTGCAGAACAGAATATCATAGGAACCAAGTGGATCTTCAAAAATAAAACTGATGAGCATGGTACTGTGGTTAGAAATACGGCCCGTCTTGTTGAACAGGGATATACTCAGATAGAGGGAGTAGATTTTGATGAAACGTTTGCCCCAGTCGCCAGGTTAGAATCCATTCGAATTCTTCTTTCTGTTGCTTGTCACCTTGATTTCAAGCTATACCATATGGATGTAAAGAGTGCATTTCTGAACGGTGTTCTTCAAGAAGAAGTCTATGTAGAACAGCCGAAGGGTTTTCAAGATCCTCATCATCCCCATCATGTGTACAAGTTGAAGAAGGCTCTCTATGGGCTTAAACAGGCGCCACGAGCATGGTATGAGCGTCTCACTACTTATCTCTTAAGCAAAGGTTTTGGAAGAGGGCAAGCTGATCGAACCTTGTTCATCAGAAATCAAGGTACTCATAAACTGATTGCTCAAATATATGTTGATGACATCATTTTTGGAGCTACTTTAGACTCTCTTGCACATGAGTTCTCTGAAGAAATGAAGCAGGAGTTTGAAATGAGCATGATTGGTGAGCTGAACTACTTTCTTGGCCTTCAAGTCAAGCAAACTGCTGAGGGCATCTTCATCTCTCAATCTAAGTATGCCAAGGATCTGTTCAAACAGTTTGGATTGGATGGAAAGAGTCGTGCTCGTACACCCATTAGCACTAATGTCAAGATTAGCAGTGATCTTCCAGGAAAATCAGTTGACCCATCACTTTACAGGAGCATGATAGGGAGCCTCCTGTATCTTACAGCCAGCCGACCAGACATTGCCTTCAGTGTAGGAGTTTGTGCTTGCTTTCAAGCCAATCCTAAGGAATCTCACCTCATTGCAGTAAAGCGTATCATCAGGTATGTAAATGATACCCTTTCTTATGGCATTTGGTATTCTAGAGAAACAAATCTTGTTGTTGCAGGATACTCTGATGCAGATTGGGCTGGAAATACTGATGATCGAAAAAGCACATTAGGAGGATGTTTCTATGTAGGGAACAATCTTGTAGCTTGGATGAGCAAGAAACAAGCCTCCATATCTCTCTCCACTGCTGAGGCTGAGTATATTGCTGCGGGTAGCTGCTGTACCCAATTACTATGGATGAAGACATTGCTAAGGGACTACGGATTCTCTCAAGATACTATGATTATCAACTGTGATATACTAGTGCTATTAATATTTCTAAGAACCCCGTTCAGCATTCTTGGACCAAGCACATCGACATCAGGCATCACTTCTTACGTGATCTTGTGGAATCCGAGGTAGTATCTCTCTCATTCATCCCCACTGAAAATCAATTGGCTAACATTCTTACCAAACCTCTAGATGGTAGCAGGTTTGAGTCTATTCAGAAAGCCATTGGTGTTTGTGCCATGTCCTAGACATGATGTTTCCATGCTAGGATGAACTCTTTGTCCTCTGATAGCATGATGTTGTATTAAAATAAAAAAAATGGGAAAAGGGGGGAGTTTTCGTAGCAGGTTAAGTTTTTCACAAGGTATGTCAGCTATTTCGTGTATTCTCTCTGTTTTACTAGTTTGTTGAGCATTGATATATTATGCTTGCGTGTGGGTGAGAGCATTAGTCTGACATGTACAACAGTTTTTCCTGCTCATTGTTCTGTTTGATAGTAGCTTGTCTCATGTGATGGCCTCATGCACTATCCTAGACTCCCCGAAGGTGCGTATTTTTCCTTCTCTGACTCGTTGCTCCTCGAATTTTTGATAAGAGAAGAGATTTTTGCTTGGGTGGCCAAAATTGACCTCAGGCTAGTTGAACCTAGCACCTATAAATTCTGGCACTCCCTACAGTTTGTAGTATCATAAGTTACAAGCAGTAATTCATACAAAGTTTTGTGCTTTAAAATGTTTAATCACTGCTTATGTGCTTAAATTTACCTTGCCCTCTATGAGCAAGTAAAATTTTTTACCTTGTCCTTCATGGTACAAGTAAAACAAAATATGTGCTGTCACCTAGGGGGAGTGTATCAGATGAGGGTGACTAGGCCCTAGTAAGTTATAAGGTTTGACCTTTGGCCAATCTGTCTCTGATTTTCTCTCTTGTCTCGAAAATCTGGAGGTTTCTTTTCATTTTTGTAAAATGCAAACCTTATGGATACGAGTCTTCACACACACACGCTTTACATGAGTTGAGCAGGCTATCTTCATTTTTTTTTTGGCAGGGTAACTTTTTTCTATATTATACTTGTCTATCACCTCCGTGCTCTCATACTACTGACTTGCTCTATGACTAGTTTTTCAGATAGAAATACATGTGTGTGCTACTTTCCATGTGAAGGCCCTAACTTTGCTGATTTCTCTCTCTCGAAGAAGGTTTCGTCAGCATTTTTGTTCAGTCTTTGTTTTTGATAAACTGTTGAACTTATATTACTCTGTTTCCCAGGTCCTTCTGAGACCGTTAGAGGGAGTAATTTTTATTTCAGTTGGTTGTTTTATTACTCTGTTTACCCTTTGTCCCTTTATGACAAAAAAGGGGGAGTAATTTTTATTTTGGACTGGGAATGTATTTCCAAACCGGTCAAGTGATTTTTGTCCCAGAATGGCCAAAGGGGGAGTTTGTTAGTATTTTGGCCTTATTCTGTGTTTGGACAAAATCTCTTATGTGTAAATGATGCGGCAAACAAGGATTCAACTTTTCAGAGTGAAGTAAGAAGAATTTCAA